>OX235279.1:6476802-7798341 GCA_944472155.2 Trichobilharzia szidati
AAAATATAACGTATTTGTTGTCGTTACAATAATGATAGCCAGTTATACGGTGGATACATTTCCGTTAACGTAGAATAACAGATTAGTAGTTATGGGGTCACAAAATAAATAGTCGTATTTGTGTGACAAACGTGCCCTGGGCTGAATTCCATTACAAAATATTGTAAAACGGGAGACAATGGTGGTCATAATAGTCATAATAGATTTGTAGAGTGTGTGGTGTAGGAAAATTGACAAGTCAGTTTAAGGTTATAAGAGAGAAAGAACTACAGGTCATCCGAGACATTTTAGGCGATAACGGAAGGGATATCCAGAGAAGTTCATTTAAGCCAACATAGCTTACAATAGTCGTAAACATGAACAGCTGGCAACGGTGGAGAAAAAGCCTCTGTTTTTATGTGTCCAATTCAAGGGAGATACTCCTGCGGAGATTCTATCACAACGTTTAACCAGGGCGATCAAGAAAACTTTCTACTCTGCACCTCTGTGTCTATCCTTCAGTAGCCGTCTAATGTTCATCCAGTAACTCAAAGATGTCTTACCTAAGCTTAGCTCTTCTTCATGCATATACCATTTCAACTGTTCCTGTGGTTCAAGTTATTAATATAGGGCACACGATTAGGCAAGTTCGTCTACAAGTTCGAGAACATTTACCAGCTTGGTTCAGCAGGGGAAGGGTAAATTAAGTAAATAAACAGCTCGATCCTGTCACACTTGGTCGATACTGGACACCATATCGATGTCAACACTGCTTTCAGGGTTTTATACCGATACCGAATTCCGAAGTCGTTATCACGTACAGTTCGCTTACGTCTCCTACACATAGCTGAAGCTGTTGCAATAAGATCGACTAAACCGGAACTTTGTATCCAAAAAGAACACGTCCAGACGCTGTTCCTACCGTGGCCAAACTTGGATTGATGATTCTTCTTCTCACCAAAAGTGCTCCTTCCTCTTAACCCTCTTGGTTTTTTTCCTTTGCTTATTATTACAAATATTATTAGTATTACAATTATTATTAACATTGATATTATTATTATTCGTCATAATTTATGCCCTTCATGCGAACATTCTCTCAATACTATCGAATTTTTAGTTTATACTATTCGGACTTATTATCAGTAGTGATATTATCTCTTTTCTCAATATATGCCTCCACCTGTTTCATTTCACATATTCGTCATTTCATTATGAACCACCTCTCATTGCAGTCTAACTGCCTCCTGTTTAACACAGACCACTTTGTACTAGCCACTCCACTCACCTGACACATTTTATAACCTTGAACTGACTTGTCAATTTCCCTACTCCACACTCTACAAATCTATTATGACGACTAATCACCACCATTGTCTCCCATTTCACCGAAATATTTTGTAATCGAATTCAGCCGAGAGCACGTTTGTCACACAAATACGACTGTTTAATTTGACACCCGATAACTAATCTGTTATTCTACGTTAAAATGTATCCACCGTATAACTGGCTATCATTATTGTAACGACAACAAATATGATATTTTATAATTGTAAGAACCTGAAGAGAAATTATTGAAAAGATGTTTGAGAAAATTAAAACAATTAATCCCTTTGAAGGCTCTCGTTTGCACAGAGAAATCGTGCAACATAGAATTAGTGATGTCTTCGACTTAATTTCTAAAAATATCCGAGACTAATGTGAGGTATGTAAAAAAAGGTATGTTATCCATGGATGTATCATCACTATTCACTAATGTACCGCTTATGGGAAAACAGTAGATTACATTTGTCAAGAAATCACCGAAAGGCAATTCAACTTAGGAACTCCCTTGTGGTGTAGCCTCAAAGAATTACTTCTCAAATGCACAATGAATGTTCACTTTGTCTTCAATAATTCATACTATCGACAAGTAGATGGTATAGCTATTCGTGGTTCACCATAAGGCCCAATATTAGCTGACTTCTTTCTCGCAAAACTTGAAAACGGGAAATTGAAAGACATCATCAAAGAGTTCGATATGTTTCTGAAATTGTTGCTTGAATTCAACAACATCCACCCTTCGCTTACTTTTACTTGTCAAGAGGAGCAGGAGAATAAACTACATTTTCTGGATGTCCTGCTAAGTAGGCGAGAAGATGGGTCACTTAGGAGAAGCGTGTATAGAAAAAGCACACTCACAGGGCAATACACACACTTCCTTAGTTACGTGCCCATTAAATATAAAAGTAATGTTGTAAAGTGTCTTGTGAGCAGAGCAAGAAAGATATGTACGGATGACCTCTTAGAAAAAGGAATTTGAATATATTCAAATCCTTGACAATTTAATGGTGACTTATCAAGTGAGATTATATTCCAGAGACTTTCCAGGAGTATACGGAGAACGTTTTACCCAGCATACCTATGTGTTGTCATTCTATAACCGACGAATGATTGGGACGCAAACGAACGATTAGCTAGATAGTTTTGCCACACATCTATATGCATTTATGAATTCAACTGCACCTGCAGCTTAGCCAACGTGTTAGTGAATATCTCTCATCATCGTGGTTTGGCGAAGGACAGACAAAAACAATCCGTAGATCAATTTTGTCACATTTAATTAGTCCCTTTGATAAATTTGAATAAGTGATGCATTCGAAAGAAGACAAATCTCCCCGCGAGATGATATCGTCATTTGGTAGTTTCTTTACAACCACTTTACACAACTAACATGGTCGGTTCACAATAATAAATTAAAATGCATAGCAATTACTCAGTTATATAAAAACCAAAAGCACATACTACGCTAATGATTGATCATATTTTAATAGATCAAGTAGTCAGTTCATGGTAGGAAAAGTCTGAAGTCTATTGTTTTGACTGTACACATAGTTTAGGCTGTATGTGATTCATCCCCGAAGAGTGCTTCCATCACATTCAATAACCAATCTTGAATTAGAGTTATGTGATGAAATAATTGTGAAACAGTCATGAATATTTGCTGATTTTGTGACCTGACATTAATAAGTGTTTAGCAATGGATGATGCAGGTGGATTTCTATTCAGATTAATGAATGCATTGGGATTTTCTGTGTTGGCAAAGTTCGCCAATAGCGTCCCAGGAGTGTGAACTCTCTCTCTCTCCACTGACCTTGAACGCATGCTGGTCGGTTGGCTAACGGCATCTGTCATTATCATAGCTGATATATCAATGCTATTCACCAACTTAGGAGCAAATTTCACCCAGATCACAGGTTTTTAAGTACTGTTTGGACAATGTGTTAATAGCTCGTTAAGGTTAGGATAAGGGTTAAGGTGTAAGTATTGGGGTTAGGGTTAGGATTAAGGTTAGGTTTATTGTTAGGATCAGGATTAAGCTTATGGTCACAATTAGTGATAGATTTATAGTTGATGTCATTTAGTGTAATTTGTTTTATTATCCACGTTTTCCTGGTAAGTAGTCCTCTATCCTCTTGCTGGAAACCATAACAATTCAACCGAGGGCTTTTTCGGAAGACTGCAAGCTGGATGAGAGAGAGAGATAAACGATTCACAAAAACAGTTTATCCGTAGTCATCTCGGTGAATACCCATGTACAGAAACTAGTCTAACTTGGCAACTGATACTCCTCCTCTTACAACTAGGACGCCCTATTTTTAAGCCATGTGTAAGAGAGAAAGATAAACAGGTTGTTTAATGCGTTTTCAAGTGATTTCTTATCAATATACATACATCACTTCTTTGAGCAAACATTCCTCATTTTTATGATTGGTCAGCTGGAGATCACTCGTGTGCGTTCACACTCTTGGGACGCTACTGTTGACCTTTGCCTCTGTGTTTTTAATAACTATTTTGGAACATGTTCCTTTCGACCGCGACATTGGAACATTCTATTGGTCATACCTATATAGGTGTGTGTCACCGCAACAACTGCAGGTGAGCGTGTCGATACAGTCTGAAGTGGAGTCCACAGAATTTCGTCCTTTAATCGTAGGTACAGGCATCGAGAATGTTTGGCATGTGAGGGAAAGAGATGTGGTGTTGAATGTGCGTTTGATAGCTGATCGAAGTCTTTGAGCTAGTTGTCACAACTGCATAATCTGGTCACTCTCTAATGGTAGGTTAACAAAGATAGCTTTCTTTGGTATAGAAGCTGTCTTTCCAAGATGTGGTCTATCCTTACTGTGACAAGTGATGAAGTTCTCTGAATGACCATTAGCTAATAAAACTGAAAGTATATGTCGAAGCTGATCCATCAATGTGTCACTCATGCATATTTTTCGGGCTCTTGAGAACAAACATTTCACACCAGGGAACGTTTATACTGGATAGGAATGAAACTGGTGAAATGAAGATATTGTCCACTCCATGTCTGTTTACCAAAAAATAGCTCGCTGAATTGTTCCATCATCTCTTCTGGTCATTGTAATATCGGGGAAACCGATATTCAATTCGAGTTCGGAAGTCACTCGGATATTTGGATGAATATGATTAAATAGGGTAATAAAGTTTTCAATAGATTTACTATTATTACCAATAATGAGGGTATCATCTACATAACGTGTATATAGCATAAATTCTCCAAGCATACCTCGCATCTGTTTCTCCAATTTTGACATGAATATATCTGCTAACAGGGGCCCAAAAGGGCTCCCCATCGCAACACCATCAATTTGTTTGTATGCCCTTTCTTGGAAGGTGAATCTAATATTTTCTGTACATATTAAGATGATGTCTCTGATGTACGTGACAGGAATAGGTAAGTTTATCCCATTGCCTTCTGATGTAATCACAAATGAAATCAACAGTTTCATGAAGAGGAACATTCATGAATAAAGATTCTATATCGATTGAGCACATAACCTTTTCCTTAATGTCCAAGGTGTCTAGCATATCTGTCAGATCAAATGAACTTTTTACAGAATGATTTGATAATGAGTCTCTTACAGGCGTCAGCACCTCTGTAATCCATTTTGCGATTTTATGGTATGGAGAATTCGACATGTCTAAGATGGGTCTCAGTGGGTTCCCAGTTTTGTGAATCTTCGGAAGGCCATAAAGCCGGGGTTTATGTGACCCAATTGCTTTAAGTTGTTTATAAAGTTTTTCATTTATAAAACCATGCATCAGTAAAATCTGAAGCTTACGATTGATCTGCTTTTCCACAAACAGCACATTATCAGTAAAGAAACTACTAAATGACGATATCATCTCGCGAAATTTGTCTTCTAAATGCCTTATTCAAATATATATGTATATGTACCAGGACATAAACAACCTCTCCAGTTGAAAGTGAATGCAAGCCGACAGGCTCGACGTGGATACGGTGATATAAAGACGAAATAAAGGCTTTCGGGCAATCGTAGAGTTAGGAGGCATTTGAAAAAAGATGGCACACTCCTGAATTCCGACATTAGTAACTGATGTCAAGCCGAAAACAGCAAAAAAAGGATTTCAGTAGCTATCTTCATAGTCACTTTTGTAAAATATTTACCCCTACCAGACTCAAACAAAATAATTCTAAATTAAGCAGGTGACATTGAAGCAGAAATCCTTCGTAAACGCCTCTCCAAATCTCTAAGGAAAACATACTTCGCTGCGAGCCTACGACTGACGTTTTCCTGCAAGAAACTGTTCAGGCAGAACGCGAAAGATGAGATGTCACATTCAGGTACTTTAACGTGCATATACCAGTTTACTTGTTCTTGTGGAGCTGAGTACATCGGCCGTACCATGCGCCAACTTACTTGAAAAACGTGCTCGTGAATACTATCCAGCATGGCTAGTAAAACGAGAAGAAAAACGTGTATACAGTTCAGTGAGAGAACATCTGGTCAATTCAGGACATTTAGCGCCATTCAAGAAATCCTGCGAAATAATATATAAGATTCAATCAAGCCTATCAAATTGAGTGAAATTAAGACATCTCGGCATAGCCGAGGCACTAGCCATCCTAAAGCTCAAACTCACGTTATGTATCCAAAAGAAACACGTCCAGTCATTGTCCCTGCCGTGGCCATCATAAACAGGTAATTCTTCTAGTAATGGCCATCCCATTGACTTTCTTATCCAAACTTCTTGTTTATTCATGTTATTTTTTAAGTTTTATTAATCCCTCCACTATTTACATTACCATATTTTCATATCCGAACTTCCTGTCTATTTTGTCATTTTACTATTTCTACTTATTTAACCCCTGATTGCATAAACAAGTATTCGTCACATTAGTTATGATCCTACTAGATTTTGTTATCCAAACATCCTGTCTATCTATTTTTGTTATTTCTACATTTCTAACCCTCAATTGCACAATCAATATCAATCTTCTCAGTAATTATGATGCTACATTGTTTGAGTTTTAACCATCTCACCCCCTGTTTATTATGTCATTTTAATTCCTAATTGAAATTGTATTAATCTGACCCTTGACCAGAAATTATTCTGGAACTTACCCACCCATTTATCATAAATACACGAATGTACAGCTGTCTAGTTGACAGTGAATTCATCGAAAATAAAATTTTCTTCCTCGCTGCAACCGTCTTTCTAAAAATTAATCTACTTACTGAGGAGACCTTGCTCAAATCTGATTTCACCTTCACTGAGAACTTTTAACGACCCAAAACAGTTTGATTACAGACATGGTGGGTGTACTTTAGATGCCACTGTTGTCACATATCATACTACTGTCTCTAGTTTCGACAGAGATGCCGAATATTTTTCGGTTTACTTTCCTTGAATATATCTATCTGACTTTGATTGTGTACATGGGCCTGTTTTGTCAAAAAAACTTGCTGAGATACAAGCAGGGAACTGATTTTCGAGTTCTACTATATAGAGCTGTTAGAAACTTCTTTGAGAGATGCACAGTTAAAAAAACTCCATGCTTCCCACTCACTCAGATTATTCAATGATGCACATACCAATACTGAATTTTACTATGGAACATGAAAGTGATGGAAAGTTCCATTTCCTCAACATTGCCATGGAACGCCTAGAAGATGGTAGTTAGTCTTCAGAAGTCAGTTTATCGAAAGCCTACTTGGAAAGAACAATACATACATTTTAATAGTTTTTGTACTTTTAGAATTTTAAATATATTTGTGCGTTGAAATTTTTGTAGCAATTTGGTTAAGTTTTGGGGCATGCGGGTTGCGAGCACCACGCTCCAACCCTCCCTCTTCATCCGGGATTGGGACCGGCTATAAAACTAGTGACCTAGTAATCTAGGCGAGGTTAAAGCCGGCAACACCCGGTATTCCCAGCCAGTCACCCATGCAAGTACTAACCTGGCCCAACGTTGCATAACTTCGGTGATCGGACAAGAACCGGTGGTTTCAACGTGGTATGGTCGCCGACAGAGTGCGTCGGCCGGGGATCGAACTCCGGACCACATGCAGGGTCGGCGAGCATCCTACTGCTGTGCCATCGACACATTCATCAACCTGAAACCAATCTGGAAATCTTCGTCACTCAACTCAGCATCAACAACAAAATTCGGATTTTCAATACAAACGTGAAGTCAGTCAGATCTTTTATACGGATCAGAAGCTTGGCGGCGGGTCACAAAGAGTATTTTCAACCAGTTGCAGACCCTTATCAACAGCAACTGTCTTCGCTAGCATTATACTGAAGATCAGATAGCCGGAAAGAGCAAGAACCAACAAGAAACTGTGGGAACAAACAAAACAATAAACAATAACCAATCGCCCAACAAATATGCAGGAGAAAGTGGAGATGGATTGGACACTCGCTGAGGAGGCCGCTGGGTGACATCACGCGTCAGGCCATCGCTCGAGTGGAACCCGAAAGCGTGAGGGTGACATGGAGGAGATCGTGTGAAGAAGAGCTGAAACAATATGAACTAACATGGATGCAAGTGAAAATTACAGCAGAAGACAGAAACAAGTGAAGACGTGTAGTTGAAGCCCTATGTTCCACTAGGAACCTAAGGGAACAATAATAATAATAGTTTTTGTCCAAATAGCTTTCAACGTGGACCATTCAAGACTCTTTACTCTCAAGAGCGAGGAGACTATGCCCTATAGAGAAATCAGAAGAAGAATTTATGTTTCTTGAAAAGATGTTGAAGAGCAATAGGTACCCTCAAAGAAACATTAACAAATACGGGAGATCTGAAGTCATGAGTGGAAATTGTCTACAGTTTCTGTATAATCAGGCTGTAAGAAATAGTATATGAGTGTTTTAATAACATTCCCCTAGTGTAATCTCCTTTTGATGCTACCTTCACAGAAGATGAATTATTGGTGTTTGTACCTAGCCGTCTTCCGTTAAACAAGCTTGGGTTGACACAAACAGGGGGTGCTGAACTAATAAGCGGTCGCATTCCTACTATTCTGACTAGAAACAGAACGCTGTTGTTTACGATATAAGTCTTCCATGCGTTCATCCCTTACTCAAGCCAGTTTTCTTCAAGTTGCAGTTCTTCCTTCTCTTCTGTTTTCCTTCTTCTTACATGACTTGTCTCATTCTAAAGGAAGACAATTTTGTTAAGTATAATGATGATGATTTAACTGTTTCTGTGACTGTGTGATCTATCTAATAAACAAACTAATATGGAATTATTTACTACCAACACAGTGTTCAAGATTTTAATACAGTTTGTATACACAGTTGCTCTTCTTGTTGTGCTATACTCTTTTCTAGTCATAAGGACGTAGTCTAGAAATGAAATACTCGAGTGGTTTTCTTTCTCAATAGTGAAATTTATTGCAAGATGAACCTCTTTAAATTTAATTTATCCAGGATATTCTTTGCTTCCTCCTCATTTTTCATAATCAAATATGTGGAATTTTCCTAATTTTAGTTGATATTCTATTTGCTACTATATCTACATTAGTATTATTATAATTTAAGCATCTTCACTGAACTGTGGTAATTCCATTGTGATCTTACTTAACAAATCGATATTATTTAAAAAGCACACACTAATATTGTTATTGACTACTAATCTAGAATATTTTATGTATATAAACATGCATATATAGATATAATTGTAGAGCGAGAAGAGGAGGAATTTATCGAAAGGGGGATATTCTTTGCTGGCTCAATTATATTTTGTGTCATATGAGTTTGTTTATCAGACAGTCAGTGAAACAGTGTTTATTGCTCATTATAATAAAGTTATTTTGTATTTCCCAATTAATGAATGAAAAAGAGCAAAACGATATTGCTGTTTCTACTGTCCTTTCGCCATTTAATGCTGCTGCTAATAGCTTTATCAAAGTATTATTGTTAAACCGGAATTTACAAAATCTCAGTATATATATAACAAAGAGTGAAGAGGTGAGTGAGAAAATATACTACTTAGGTCAAGTTAAAAGGAGGACACATAGAAAGTCAAAATAACAATGAAGATCAATCACTAAACTAAATAACAGCGGTAATAGTACATCTACCCTGACTGGTATCAAAACAAAGTTTACTAACTTGATCATCGTTCGTCAGTATGGCGTTATTTTTGTTGTCAATTTGGTCAATTGGTAAAGATGACAAAACCATAGGTCTACACGCTATAGAATCAGGCCACAAAATTGATTTTGGCAATATTGAAATCATCATCCAGAAAAACTTCGGAAATCACAAAGAATGTCCCATATCATCAGAAGCACTTCATATCAAGTGGAATGATGGACTAAAACAGAATTTGACCTGGTTACAACACCCCACAACCCCTTCCCCATGAAGTGACAAAATCAACACGAATGTGACAAACAATATCATTACATAAACACACGCTGTTTTACAATTTTATACACTGATCAAATCCAACAGTCATCTACACTTGGTTTTGTTATCTCTACCAATTGGCCAACTTGACAATGAAAAATGCCCCCAGACTGACGAACGATGATCAAGTTAGTAAACTTTGTTTTGATACCATAGCAGATGTACTATTACCTTTGTTATTTGGTTTAGTGATCTTCATTGTTATTTTTCCTTTCAATATATCCCTTTAACTTGACTTATATCTTTTTTCTCACCCCTAACTGTTTGTTATATATGTATGCTAAGATTTTGTAAATTCCGGTTTAATTAATAATACTTTTATAAAGCTATTAGCATTAAATAGCGAAACGTCAGTAAGAGCAACAATATCGTTTTGCTCTTTTTTTTCATTCATTGGGAAATAAAAAAACCTTTATTATAATGATTATCATATACCCAATGCCCAAACTTTTTCAAACTGTTAAAAGTGAACTTGGTTTGGACATATATAATAAAAACCTTTATTACTATTATGACTAATTGCACAATTTATATTCACCATCTTGTTATTATCCTGTAGACAAAACACCATGATCGGTTTATATTTGAATTTTTATTTGTAAAGTTATGTAGGTGTATATTAGAGTTAAGCCTAATGATGAGATCTAATTGACAACAGCCATATTGTTCGCTTAAGAAGGTGTTGTTCCCAGTTTATAGAAAGCCTACTTGGACGAGGTAATATCTAATTTCTGTTGGCAGTTTTTGTCCTTTTAAGTAGGAGAGGTGCTTGGTAAAGTGCTTATGTTCAACAGATCCCATACATATCCGCATAACTGATACAAAAATTTATGACATGTGTGACTTTACAGTCGGGCTTCTTTTTCTTAATATTATTATCAAAAAAGTTAAACACTTGTACAAAAACAAATTACAACGTTGCACAAGTGAAACTAGGGAGCAAACGAGGAATATGGTTCTTCCCAGATGGGGACTCTTCGTCAGTACGCGCTTACCAGGACTCGATCCCAGGACTTTATAGGCATAGGGAGAACCCCTAGAACATCCAGAAGCTGGGTCTCGATAAAACAACCCATGAATTGCAACTTCTGACAATTGACATACTACAGAGAGCAACCACCAGCCAATTTCATAGGCGAGTATCTGGCTGGTCACGATTTATCACTGGATCTCTGAGGAGCTTCCTTAATAAAAGTCAGTAGTAACGAGGGTTTAAGTGGCTGAAAGATCCTTGGGCATACCTTGTAACAGGAAGCTCCACGTCTACTCCTGCATGGAGTCGTTCGGCCCATTGATCTAGTCACTTGATTTTTAAAACTTTAGAGTGACAAGATTAAATCCTATTCCAACTAATGAGGTTTTCAAAGCTAGTGAGAAGCCGTCACCAGTAGGGTACAACAGGTTAAAGATGAGGCAGTTAATCACTCATTGAAGAAGACATTGCGAAATGCTCGCGCTATGTCGTGAATTGGAAGAAGATAGAATTCATGCACTCTCTGGGCATTGGTCTACGAGCTAGCCGACCTTGTAACCAGAAGGTCCTGGGTTTGAACCCATTGTGGCGGGTGCATACTGATGAAAAGTCCCAAAATAGACTGACGAAACAGCTGTGCAGTATTCCCTGTGTGGTTTTCCAATTGTTCTCTAACTGATGTCAGCTCATAATGAAATCCTCCAGGCAATCAAAGCAATATATTAACACCAGTCGTCTCGAACAATAGGTGTGGCTTGATCTCAACTACATGGATATCTAAGTGGTTGTTGAGTAGCTGGTTGTTGTTGTTGCCGTCAAGAGGAGGCAGAATCAAACTGAAGTGAAAAATTTTTATTCCATCATACACGCTGTCCTGTTCAAAATAGCGTGAATTAAACTTCTTCTGCCATTGAATATGGGACCAGCCTTACTCATAAACACAGAATAGCCAGATGCTAAAATATTTTTGCTCTAAGTGAAAATTGATGGACAGGTGACTAGCAATGGAATCCACTTCAGGATAACGCGCATTTCGTCCTATTTGGGACTCGTCAGCTAATTGGATATACCTGCACTCTACAGTGAGTCAGTTATGATGTTCCAACCACCGAGGAATAAACCCAGTGCCCCATAGTTACAAACATCAGACAAAGCGTTATCCTTTTTGATGTGGTTGTGTTCTCTGAGCAGCTGGATAGTTAATTTGCGAAACTTTCGTCGCCCTACTAGGCAGGCGACATCTTCCTTCAGCGTATACACTTCAATTTGGATTGAAGTGAGCTTTTCGATTTCTTCACGAGTTTATTATTCATCTCTTGTGGTTGATGACTTCAGACATGACTCTTTGGTTGTTTCCGTGTGTGTTCCCAGACCTTCAAAGTCACTTGTATTGGAAGTGATTGTTTCTTTGACTTGAACTTTGACCCTTTGTGTGTGTGTGTGTGAGGTTTCCTTCCTATCGGTTGATAAATTTTGTCTATCTCGATGCGTGTCTATAGATTGATGATTCACTGGAATACCAGGTAGGCTTCTAAAAATTCTCTAGCATTCTTGGTGTTGTTTCCTCTGTCTAATATTTGAACGTTGGTTTGGTTGTCCCAGTCGAATTGATGTTCGTGGTTGTCTGTATGCAGTGAGGCGATATGAGTGAGTGAGGGAGTGGATGTCATATCTTTTGACGACTAGCTTATGTTCATGGATACGAATACGAAGAGGACTTCGCCTAGTAGGGCGATGAAAGCTTCGCAAATTAACTATCCAGCTAGGTCAGAGAACACAGCCACATCAAAATCATCCACCTGAGCTAAAAATCTTCTCTATCATATTTAAAGCGTTATCCACTAGACAACTTGGGAAACGAGAGCCACCTCTCGTCGGTCTCAGGTTGACATGTCTGTTGGCTTCTCTGTGCAGATGCTTCGATGTAAATGTCTGGTCATGTAGCCTGAATACAGCTGGGGAATGCAGGCAACATCCTACAGCCAACTGACGAGTCCTAAGTAGGACCGGTGAAATTCGTGTCATCCTGAACTGGATCCCACTGCCAGTCAATATCCACCAGCTGACTTCAAGCTACATGCTCAGACATCGTCGAAGCAACTGCACAAGAAGCCAACAGACATGTCAACCTGACACCGACGAGCACTTAAGTCCAATCAATTAATCGATGGGAAAAAAATCTAAAAGAGAAATTTAAATATCTTTGCTTCACTTCACATTTCTGTGAAGTTCACTCACAATTGTGTAAGTGACTATCATTGTAAAAAATTTTAAAAAAACAAAAACACAGTTATGCACTAAATAAATAATCCAATAATTTAATAGTTATGTTATTATGTATGAACACTTTCCAGTGTATGCGTGAGTGAGTGGGTGCAATCGAGGCCAATTGAAGCAGTGCACTTTATTTATTAATGCAGAGTGGATGGATGGATCGATGATGTAAGACACAACAACAACAACAAGAACAAGTGTAGCTTTATAGATTAAGTAAGCAGGATAATAAACACAGCCCTGTTTGTGTGTGTGTATTGTTTGATAAGAAAAAAGACAAAAAAACAATATTTCACTTAAGTGCAATCCAACAGATGTCTTTCAATCAATCAACATTGATTGTAATCGATAATCAATATGTAACTTGCCCCATTTTTGTACAACGACAACCATAGAATTCTGTTAAATATAGCGTTCCACAAAATTAAATCGATATGTCTAACTAACTAACTGACTAACTAACTAACTAACTAACTAACTAACTAACTAACTAACTAACTAACTAACTAACTAACTAACTAACTAACTAACTAACTAACTAACTAACTAACTAACTAACTAACTAACTAACTAACTAACTAACTAACTAACTAACTAACTAACTAACTAACTAACTAACTAACTAACTAACTAACTAACTAACTAAATAACTAAATAACTAACTAACTAACTAGCTAACTAACTAACTAACTAACTAACTAACTAACTAACTAACTAACTAACTAACTAACTAACTAACTAACTGACATACTAACTGAGAGGGGAAGAAGGTTCCTGCGTCCTCAAAATAATTTCCGAAGCTATTAAACAGGAAAATTCTAGTCTTTGATGATAATATAAGTATGAAACTTGGTCACTGTGGTGGTAGAGTATAACTACTCCATTAGGGATAAGATTTTCTGTTTTGATAAACTGTCACTCACAGTGTGTGTGTAGTGTTATACACTAAGTAATATTAACTGATGCAACCACACGCTTCCAGCACAAAGTATCATTGCCACTCATAATCATCATATCAAGTCACTCACTCACTCACACAACTTTCGTCTTCCTTCATTCATATACATGAGTGGAATTCATGATTAGACATTTGAATACAAATCAGTAATATGGGATAATGTACATTCAGAAATAACAATAATAATATGAGTGTTTCAAGATTTCATCATGAGCTGACATTGGTTAGAGAAGCATTTGAAAACCTGGGAGTACTGGACAGCTTGTTCTCTCTCTAACCAATGTCAGCTTATGATGAAATCCTGTAACCAATCAACCAAATCCCTACAAACCAATACTTGAATGTGACTGTTACTGATCAATTACAATCAGATGGGAAATAAGACGAGTGTTTCTTTAATAGTTATGTTATAGTTATAGTTATAGTTAATTGTGCTTAATATTTCAATCCTCTTATCTACAAAACACAAAATATAATTTAGTCAGCAAAGAATATCCTTTTCGATAAATTTCTGCTCTTCTCGCTCTACAATTATTTACATACACCTTTATATAAATAGAATATTCTAGATTAGTAGTCAATAACAATATTAGTGTGTGCTTTCTAAATAATATCGATTTCTAGAGTAAGATCACAATGCAATCACCACAGTTCCTTAAAGATGCTTAAATTATAATAATAATAATAAAGATGCAGTAGCAAATAGAATATCAACTAAAATTAGGGAAATTCCACAAAAATTCAGTATCATTCAAACCTAGATGGCCAAGTGGGTAAGGATGGATAATGTTTGAACCAACCAACTTCTTTTGGACGCACAAATTAGGCTTGTTTATATGGATCCCAACGGCCAGCCAGCCAGCCGCACCAATATATAGTAGTCAAACTCTTAAGGCGAAATTGAGATTTGTTAGTTGGTGTGCGCTAAATGACCCTGAAAGCCGCCTTTTTAATGTCAATCAGTCTCGTGTTCTGTGTGTCCACAAGAAGATGAGTGAGATAGAATGGCGCTGCGAACTGATAGATTTCTTTGTCCTTGGCTCAACCAACCAACTACTGTGCAGGGTGGGTGATGTTCGGAAATTCAACGAGAAATTCAAAGAGTGTTTAACGGGTGAAATTTGACAGAAAGTAAGTAATATGATGCTTCACTTTCAGATGATCGATCGGCCTTGGACACACGCTTATCCTCTCGCTTCTTGTCCAGGTCCCATTAGAGGGTTTGATGCATGATGTCACGTGATAATCTTCTCAGAGTATCCCTAAATCCATCTTCATGTCATTGGATGTATTTATTAGGTGACTGGTTCTTGGTTAGTTAGTTAGTTAGTTCCAAGCTCCTTGTTGTTTGTACTTTTTCACAATCCTGTCTTCAGTACTGAGTGACGTGGATTAAAGTCTTCAGCCTGTGTTTTGTGACACACCGAACCTCTGAACCATGTACAGGCATTGATATGATATAAGTGTAGTGAAATTGGATGTTCTTCCTTGTGCCGCCGGTTGCTGTACGCTGTAGATTTCTCACCTTCCCGATCCTGTCTTTAACACCATCCGTGTTGTTGTCTGTGTAGACGAAACTATACTGCCTAGATAAGTGACAGAAGTGAAGCCCGCACCCACAAAAGTTTTCCCGTTGATATTGACTGGTGCTTGTTGTTGGTCGGTTGGTTAGATATCTCCTCATCACTTTTGCCTTCTCTACATTCACCTGAAGTAGTATCTTCGCTGCAAACCTCTTCTTCTAACGTGGGACAACAAATATAAATGTGTTACTTATTGAGTATTAGCTTGTGTATACTTTATACAGGAGCCATTATTGGTTTCGGATGACGAAATGGTGACGAAATCTCACCACGGATCCAAAAAGCTCGGGCTGCTTTCGCTAACTTACACCATCTCTCTGGAGTAGACGTGACATCCGGCTATCATATCAATCAAGGGACGTGTGTACTGATCAGCAGTTCGCTCCGTCCTTCTCTATGGCTGGCTCTGAAACATGGCCAATACGAGTTGAAGACATGAAAAGGTTGACTGGTTTTGATCATAGATGTCTACGATCTCTTTCTCATGTTAGGTGGTATCATAAGGTAAGTAATGTTGACGTTAGGCGTAGAGTGTTGGGCAAAGAGGAAAAATCAATCGAAGAGGCTATAAAGTTACATAGATTGAGATGGCTAGGTGACGTGCTGCGCATGCCTAACCATCGCATCCCTCCTCCGGACGGGCATTACTAGCTGATATAGGTGCAGGTTGTAAAAGAGTAAGCGGTGGCCAAACAAAAACATGGCCTCATCAATCCATGAAATCCTTGACAGTTAAACTGAGTCAAATAGGGAGGGAGATGCAGACTTCCGGGTTGGGGCCCGTCCTCAGGACTCTAAGAATCAATGGCTGGAGACAGACAATAGGTGACATGGCTCAAAATCATTGTCAATGGCTTACGCAGATGTATTCAGTCTCTTGTGTAATCTTTCATATTCCTTTCTACCATTACTCATTCTGTTTCACTCTTATACTTGTCGAAACTCTATTGATTCACTTCACACATCCATCTTCTTGTCTACCTTTGTGTGGTATTTGGAACGTGGCAATTCGAACTGCTGCACTTCGGTGCCAAGTTCTATATTGAATCCAGCCAGCCAGCACTATTGGTTTACGGTCGCATTTAAAAGGTGGAAAAAAGGGAACACACCTAATTCACGGAATACAGATGGGTTATAAAACATGGAATATATATATGTTTCTTTTAGCATGAAACCACACAGTAATTTTGGTACAAGTATGGAATTTTCAGCATGTGATATCTATTTGTAGCCCAAATTTTGCAGGCCGACCAATTGATATCGTCAGGTGGTGTGCGTCGGTAGGGGATCGAACCCTGGACCATTTGCATGGTCGGCGAGAGTTCTAACCACTGTGCCACCGACGCACAACAATGAGTATTTTGTTTCATGCATATGTGTTCAGCAATTTTCCATTGAAAACGCATAGTAAGAAGAAAAATCAGTTGCCAGGAAATGCATAAACCACAGCCTCCATACTTCAAAACCTATATATACCCTGCATATGAATATCCTACTTCATAGATGCTAATCTGATTTCTGACAACCTGAAGAGAGAAAAACAAAATCATCAACTACCTATAGAAGAAGATGATTTCAGCTACAGTAAAGACGGGAGTAAGACAAAGCTGGCTGGCTGCCTACTATCGCAAATGATTTTCCAGATTCCAAAGGACTGCATGATGCGACAGACTGACAATGGGAAACGAGGAGATAGGCATAAAATGGACCCACACAAAAAAACAACTTGAGGGGTCTGGACATCGCCGATGATGGTATAAGTCTGATTTCCCACAAACTGGAAGATATGCAAATGAAAAGTGACAAGTTGCCAGAAGACGCATCCACGCAAGATAGGACTTCCTTCAGGTGAGGTGAACATAGAGAAAACAGAGGTGGTGATGAAGATTCCTGGCCAACAACACCAATAACAACAGCAACAACAACAACAGACAACAGTCGGCATAAATGCGAAAAACCTGAGGAACCGACCTTGGAAGGATCGGGAAAGCAAGACAATCTTTCATTACTCTCAAGTCTGTGTGGAGGTCAACAAATGGCACTGAGCATGAAAAATAAGATCCGGATTTTCAACTCCAGTATGAAGTCAGTTAGTGCTACTCACTCTAAAGATCAGAGACTTGGCCAGCGCGTCACGAAGAGCACTTCAAACAAACTACAGACCTTCATCAACAGCTAGATGTCTTCGTTCAATACTACTCAAAATCAGATGGCCCGCCGGCCAGAAAAGATCAGGAACAGGGAGACATCTCTGGCAATGAGCGAACCAACCAACACATCAGGAATCGATTGTGCAACAAATAATCAGGAAGAAATGGAGGTGGATTGGATTGTGGTCATACTCTGAGGAAACAAACCATCAAGTGAGTGACATCACAAGACAAGCCATTGTTCCAGTGGAACCCGACCGAAAGGGAAGCGGCGAGTTGGTCGTCAGTGTGACGGTGGGTGACTTGGAGGAGGAGGTGCTATGAAGAGACGATGAAAGTGTGTGGGCAGACTTGGTTGGAGCCAGGTGAAGACTCTAGCAGGGAACCGAACGCAATGGAGACGTGCGCGTCTGAAGCCCTATGTTCCTCCAAGAATTAAAGGAAATAATAATAAAAGAAAACCCAGAGGATATAATGAATAATTACAATTTTAATAACAAGTTTTTATCGCACACGTATTGATCACTAATTCACTGTGTGTTTATCACAATCTATTGGTGTGAAATGCATTCATAATGTGAGTGATATCATTATTATTATTAGTGGTTGTATTTATTGAGTAGAAATCAATACAGATCATGTGTTCCTCGGAAGTGAAGTGAAGTTCTATGTGATCACGCAATGTGATCATTCTAATCTATATCTTATCTACTTTGCATAGTGAATAACAGAGAAAGCGAGAGAGAAGCATAAGAAAGAGAATAAGAGAATTAAAGTTCAACTCAAAGCTGGTTGGATCCGGATTTACACCTCAGAAATAGGAGTTATTAAAAAGACAATTGCAGCGAAGCAAATTTTCTTCTCGACGAAGTCATCATCTAGGCTGTACATACGTGTATTTATATCAAATGGATGCGAACAGACGGAATGGATGGACGAAATGTTCCACTTCCTCGACGTCCAGCTGATAAGAAACGCCAACAACTCTCTAAAAAGATCCATATACAAAAAGCCTACTTGGAATGGACAATTCATCAACTTTCAAAGCTTCGTGCCCTAAGCAGACAAAGGAACCTGATATACGTTCTTTCCTCGAGGATTCGGAAGATATGCAGCGAAGAAGTCATTGAAGAAGAACTGCGTAATCTCGAAAAACCCTGATGGAAAACGGTTTCCCGCCCAGGTTCACAGACAAGAATCTCAAACCTAAGAAAACTTATGAACAAGTCTAATCCGTTTCAAAGAAAATACTTCTGCTTATTCTAGAATTCAAAGGTGATATTGAGGCAGAAATCCTTCGCAAACGCCTCTGCAAATCTCTGAGGAAAAAATACTTCGCTGCGAGCGTACGTCTGACGTTTCCTTGCAAGAAACTGTTCAGCCGGAACGTGAAAGACAAGCCGTCGCATTGGGCCACCTCAACGTGCATATACCAGTTTACTTGCTCTCTGGCGGAGCTGAGTACATCGGCCGTTCCATGCGCCGACTTGGAAAACGCGCTGGTGAACACTACCCAGCCTGGCTAGTAAAAGGAGACCAAAAACGTGTAAACAGTTCAGTGACAGAACATCTGGTCAACTCAGGACATTCAGCGCCTTTCGAAAAATCCTTCAAAGCAATATACAAGATTCAATCAAACCTATCAAAGGGAGTCAAATCAAGACATCTGAGCATAGCTGAGGCGATAGCTATCCAAAAGCTCAAACCCACGCTTTGTATCCAAAAGAAATACGTCTAACCCCTCTCCCTGCCATGGTCATCATAAACATCGCCTTTCTTATCCAAACTTCCTGTTTATTCATGTTATTTTAGGTTTTTCTTAATCCCTCCACTATTTACACTACCATATTTTCATATCCACTCTTCCTGTTTATTTTGTCATTTTACTATTTCTACTTATTTAATCCCTGATTGTATAAACAATTATTCATCACACTAGTTTTTTATCCAAACATCCTGTCTATCTGTTATTGTTATTTCTACATTTCTAACCCGCAATTGCACAATCAATGTCAATCTTCTTAGTTATTATAATGCTACTTTGTTCGAGTTTTATCCATCCCCTGTTTATCATGACATTCTAATTCCTAATTGTAATTTATATTAATTTGACCCCTAACCAGAAATTATTCTGGAACTTTCCCACCCATTTATTATAAATACACGAATGTACAGCCTAGTTGACGATGATTTCGTCGAAAAGAAAATTCCCTTCGCTGCATTTGAAATACATGTAGAAAATGATGTCACATCCCACTGTATTTACCAATGCAAAGGTGCGTGTGGACACACATACACTTGCAGAGGGGGGACTCATTGATCTCTGCAAGTAAGGGCTGGCTGGTTTCACAGCATATTCCTAAATAGCTCTAGAAACAAATAGAATCTTCAGAACCCATGAATTAATGGTGAGAACAGACGACAACCTAGCTCCTCTATTGCGAAACATATTACAGAGGAGACAGGACATAAAATTGACGTTAACACATCTTTTAAAGGCCTATCTATAGAAGCGTGTTTGGGTGAGGGCGTATCCTAAACTTTGTGGAAGATAGCCGTAGCTGGCATTTAGGAAGTTTAAACCACCTTTATGTGTTCAAAGCAACAATTCGTCATCACACTAAACCTACCTTTTGATACCAACCAGGGCAGATGTACTATTACCTCTGTTATTTGATCTAGTCATTCATCTTCATTGTTATTTTGACCTTCAATATGTCCTCCTTTTAACTTGACCTAAGTAGTCAAGTCTATTTTCTCACCCATCTATTAACTCTTTATTAATTTCATATATATGTACTCCTATGACAAGTCCTTGTGTGTGATGGATCAGATTGTTCGAAATGTGTTGCGCAAATACAACATTACATGCACGATTCAGACAAATTACGTCTTCCTATTGCTGCTTTATTGCTATATTAAGAAAGGGAACTAATTGTTTTAAACACCCTATATACCAAAGAGAAAAGGCTAGAGGCATTGCTAGGATTCACTGTCACACGACAGAAGCGCCCTATCTATCTATGGCCTATCTATCTAGTTGTCCGCATAACCAATCTTTTCTTCAGGATTCAAGCTTCTGAAGTGTACCTGAGTCAGGATATTATGAACAATCAACATAAACCTTTGACTGATGTGTAGTTCTTGATGGTCAGCGCTCATTCGTGCAGTACAGATTCGTAATCCCAGGGAGGTAATGACATTATGGGTAAATTTTATTTTGATAAAGTCTCACAGTGTTATACAGTAATATTTACTGATGACGTTTCGAGCACAATTTATTGTTGCTTATAATCATATCAAGGTAATCACACGACTTCCTAAATTCATTTATATAGTTCCGTTGTTTTTCACTTGATTTTCTCTTGATTTCATTGGTAGTAGTATTTTCCATATTTCGGGTGTGAGTGATGATTCATTCCTATTGCATATTTGGGTGTAGGTAGATTCGATGAACCAGGCAGGATTCAGTAATCAACCTCTCTCTCCATCTACCTAGATTACTTTTTAGAATTTTAACCCTCTCCCACCATGCTATTGTGTGGTTGTGAGCTGTTAATGTATGCATTGCAATTGTTGAACTTTTTTCTAAAATACTTATCTTCTCTGGGTCAACCATTCTTACCTTAGCTAAATTTTTATGTTCCGACAATCTGACTACCCCTACCTGCTAGTTTGACCTATGTAAGTAGTTGACCTAAGTGACAGTCATTGCAGGATATTTTGTATATTATATTATTTTGTTTAATTGGGTCAACCGACAGGGTCTTTTAACTTAACCTACATAGCTGGTCCTACCTGAGTGGGTTTGTACGTTTGAATGCCACCACCAGCCTAATTCCTGCTTTGTTATTAAGAATCCTACGTAGGGAGTGAGTGTCTCAAATGTCCCCTCCTTATATGATAACTTGATATGATGATTATGAGTGACGATAATAATTTGTGCTCGAAGTGTGTGATCGCATCAGTTAATATTACTTACTGTATAACACTACACACACTGTGAGTGACAGTTTATCAAAACAGAAAATCTTAACCATAATGAAGTAGTTATACTCTACCACACCACTGCGTCCAAGTTTTATACTTGTATAAATATAAAAGTGCAACGATATCTTATTCGGTCCACATCTCGTGAAGAGCAGACTAAGAGTTAGGTAGAAAAGTAAATCAACAACTGCTTTTTTCGCCGCTGTATCAGTAGTGCATTTATTATTATTATTGTTCCCTTGGATTCCTAGTGGAACATAGGGCTTCAACTGCACGTCTCCACTTGCTTCTGTCTTCTGCTGTACTTTTCACCTGCATCCATGTTAGTTCATACTGTTTCAGCTCCTCTTCACATGATCTCCTCCATGTTAGCCTCACGCTGACGTCCAACTCGTCGCTTCCCTTTCAAGTTCCACTCCCGGGGCCTGACGCGCGATGTCACCCAACGGCCTCCTCAGTGAGTGTCCAATCCATCTCCACTTTCTCCTGCATATTTGTTGGGTGATTGGTTCTTGTTTTGTTTGTTTGTTCCCATAGTTTCTTGTTGGTGATTCATCCCGGCCATCTGATCTTCAGTATAGAGTGAAGGCGGTTGCTGTTGATAAAGGTCTGCAACAGGCTGTTGGAAATATTCTTTGTAACTCGCCACCAAGTTTCTCATCCGTAAGTATAGAAGAACTGACTGACTTGACGTTTGTATTGAAAATCCGAATTTGGTTGTTGAGTGTTGCTGAGTGACGAAGATTTCCAGATTGGTTTCAGGTTGATGAATGTGTTTCTCGCCTTCCTGATTCTTGATTTGACATCCTCGTCCATCCGTTGCTCCTTTAAATTTAAAATTTGATTTACAGCTTGATTCCACACCGTATTTTCAGTACAGGTAAGGAATTTTCAGCATGGATATCGGTAGCCCAAATTCAGGCCGACCATAGATATCGGGTGTGCGCCGGCAGGGGATTGAACCCCGGACCATGTGCATGGTCGGCGAGAGTCTTAACCACTGTGCCACCGACGAGACAATGCTCCCTAGATAGATTCGTGGAAGAAGTAACCTCTTTCAAATCTCTCCCGTTGATGGTGACTGGCACTGGATGTTGCTGCTAATGTTGTTGTTGTTGATTTGTTGGTTATTTTTATAACCTCCGTCTTGTCTATGTTCATCACCTGGAGTCCTGTCTTTGCTGCTTCTTTGACATTAGTAGTATAGTGTTGCAATTATTGTCGTTGTTAGTTTTAAAAATTATTTAAATGTTTATATACACATATATATCACTATCATTATTGTTGTAAACGCCATAAAAGTATCTGCATTTATGTGAAGGGAAGGTTAAATGCGATATTTGTACTATGTGATAAGAACTCCAGACTGTCTCATAGTCAGTGTTTTGAACAAAGCTATTATTACTTTTATTATTATTATTATTATTAATCCTTTCTACATCTGCGCACGTACGGAATTTATCTTCACATTCATGACGAATTACCGTCTGGATTTCTGTTTTTGCACTTGTATGATTTTCTTAGGATATCATAATCGTTATGTTTTGTTATTCTCACAGACATCTAACAGACACTTGGACTTTAATTCTATTAAGCACAATATTAGTAACACACATAATTGTTTGAATAAAACGAGAACTGCAGTGGTTTTTGCAGAATAAAGTGGTAACATCAGTGTTTATTTCGTTGCCTTCTCATCAGCTCAGCTGCTTACAGGCCACAGTCATTCATTATTAAGTAGTATATCTACAGAAACAATTTTAACATACTTGCACAAAGGTCACTGAATGTTCTCCTGACTTATAGCTACACGGATCGATAAAAGGTGGTTGTCCTACCAATTTTGTTAAAAGTGTGTACTTAGACGAAGTGATAAAGTGAAAATGTGATGCCATGAGTGAGAAAAAAGATTTTCAAAAGAATGGATGGACACTGGACAAAGAATAAATACTCTTTTCGATAACCCCTTCATCATCATCATCAGGCTCTACAGTTATATATCCATCCATTATAGTGAATGAATGCATGAATGAATGAATTAGTGTTATGAACAACAACATGAATGTTGCTGTTTAAATAACATCGAATCAATAATAATAATAATACCAATGGATTAAACTTCGACAGCATCAACATAACAATACACACTGAATGTCAGTTGAATAAGGAAAGATAATATTACAAATTCATGAATTTTGTAGTCTCTAATGAAGGCCGGTCAGCCAGGGCAGAAGTAAGGGCCTAGCTGGCTGGACTTGCTTCTTCTCCACACATAGCACTAACTGGTTGTTTGAGGCGAATTGCAATAGCCTGTGCTGTTTGGAGCACGTGATGCTTCGATGATGATTTTGGTAATTTATGTGGCACCCGGTAGATGATGATTGAGAAGGATTATTCAATGTTGGTTGGCTGGTTGGCTGGCTTTGTGGCTGACCGGTTTGCATCAGATGGTCCAATATCGAACTGTTGATGATGGTTTTCACTACAACTTTACTTACCCATAGTGGGAGATGTTCTCGAGCAGCGAGCATGAAAAATCAAGATCCTAGAGCAAGAACGGCGAAATATTACTCACTCCACCACAAGCACAGTTGCGGTTGAATCGGTAGATACAATTTGAAGTGGCCAGCTAGTCTAGGTACTTCATCTTTCAGGCGAGGTAGAACCATCTGTCGTGTAGAGAATAAGACGTGAAGTTCGCCGCCAGCATTGAGAGTTCTTTGAACTTATTTTATTAATTTCTTCGTAATTATCTCACTTGGTATATCGCCCATGAATTGTAGTCGTATATATAAGGGCTTCTTGTTTACAGACAGTGAGTATTCCTTTTCAGCTTTCTCTGTCATGTCGTTCTTGATAAATTTTTCGGGGTAGCTATTTTCGATCAAAGTATCATCTTCATCTTCAATTACTTCTTCTGAGCATATAGCTGTAGCTCTGTGGCTCAGGGTCTTCACTAAATTTATTTCGTACTTGAGAGGAACGAAGCTGTGCAAATTTGTAAATTATCCTATCCAATTACATTTTCTACGCAAATTTCTTTCTATGCTACTATCTGGTTTTCTTGTAAGATGGATATCCAGGAAGGGATAACTCTTTCCTTGTGAATTTTATAGCCAAGAATGCACTTCATTGAATTCAGTAATTATTGTACTCCTATTGGAACCATTATCACAAAGAATGAAGCCGTGTCATCCGTATATACCGGCAATAAAATGAGAACTTACTGATACTGCGGTTCTTCAAAGGTCCATTTTCTAAAAATGCAGCGCGTTAAATATTGATATTCTGAGTCGCAGGTTGAATAGATCTACTGAAAAGACTTCCCGTGCCAAAGAAGAATCGCAAGTCACTAACTCAATCAGAGACCCATACTGACTCAGTGAATTAAAGACAATTAACCGATAATGGTTACATCACTGAGTGTATACAGATTTAATTGTTTCTTAGGAGGTAGTAGTTGTCCAAGCCGGACTCATAGGAATCTGTCTTTACGAACTCATGGACCAGGTCAATAAATAACGTAAACTTATGTAGATTTAGAACAACACCTGCTTCGATTAGATCTCATCATCAGGCTTAACTCTAATATACACCTACATAACTTTACAAATAAAAAATTCAAATATAAACCAATCATCATGGTGTTTTGTCTATAGGATAGATAATAAGATGGTGAATATAAATTGTGCAATTAGTCATAATAGTAGTAATGACAACAAAATAATAGTAATAATAAAAATGGTCTTATCAATAATAAGGATGAAAAAGTGAGGCAATCTGTGATAACACGAATACTGATGAAAAACAGCATGATTAAACAAACAAATGTGTTCAGGTAGACATAGTAGTCGATAAAGGCTAGCTGAAAACAAATGAACCGATTAAGTAATGCTAATGCTCGATTGTAAGGGAAGTAAATGAAACACCCGTTTTTAATGAAGATGTGATAAGATTAAGGGATGATAAGAGAGTGGGGTTGAAAATATAAGTAAGTAATGAGTGCTGGTGTCTTAATAAGCCAACAAGAGAGGGAGGGATAATGGCTGTGTGTACGAACTTCTTTTGAATGAAGGTATAGTTTAGGTTGAATAGTTCGAATGCCTATCGCCTGCCTCAGCTGTGTGTGTGTGTGCAGTAGACGAATACGAAGCCAATTGGAAAGATTCGGTGGGGGATACGATGAATTACTTTGAAAGCTCTCGTTTTCTCCACTACAACACGACCACTAGAAACCAAATGTGACAAAATTGAGGCTACGGATTGCTTTTGTCTGTCCTTTACCAAACCACGATGATGGAAGATGTTCAGCAGTGACACGTTGGCTAAGCTGTCTAGTGGTAGTAGTGTGCCCAACATAACTGTCACCGCAGGTAGATAGTGGATAGTGAACACCATATCGAAATAAATGAGACACTTACGGTTGCTTATTGTGTCTCTTAGCCATAGCTGATGATGCTACAGGAATTGAATAGAATAAACTTACCCTTTGCGTCTACATTGATTACGCTCATCCTTCATGTTTACCTTGACCTAACATAAGGTCATCGTGGACGTAAACATCTCATATTCCCATGTCTTATTATAACATAATAACAAAACGTTGTTATACCAGCAACGATGTAGCAATAACAGTATGCGATAAAGAGAAAAATATGCATAAAGTATTAAATTGTAGTAATAATAGTAGTAACAAGTAAAAAATACAAAATAGCAAAGTTATAATTAAACGATAGAAAAGGTGACACCATAAAATTAATAACAGAAAGATAAACGAACGATGAAAGGGTCGATTCACTTTGCATATTACATAGTAACTTCTTATATGTTTCACGTCTAACAGAGTCTCCATCACATAAAATACGGGCTTAATAGGGGGATGGCTATTGTAGAATTTTTGTACTTAGTGGTGGTGTGGGCATATAACTTCTTCTTATATTGACTTCTCGTTCTACCTGATGCGATGCAAGGGGATAGTTGTGAATAAAGGGGGTTGTAGAGGCGGTGCAGGAGGTCGGACAGTACGGCCTTTGCCCATTTTGTAAAGGATTTTCCATATGTCTCTCGACTTTAATTTTGGCGTGGCGAGAGGACGCAGTGGCATACCACAAGCCCTACTCACAGCATTTAATACCCTTCGTATTATATGATATAGTCTTTTTTAAGAAGTCCAGGAAGGATTAATGGAGAGCAGTAGAGTACAATAAGTAAAATACAGGAGGTTACAAACTGCAGAGGTAAAGGTTGTAGACGAAAGATTCTCTTAGAGATTGATAAGATGTGGGATGACCAAGAAAGGTCAGAGGAAAGAACTAATCCAAGGTATTTCTTTAATGCCTGACTTGGTTTCAATTTCAGTGCCATCTATGTATGCTACAGGCATCATGGAAACTAACTAGTTCATGTTGTATGTCACGTCGATGCTTGAAAGTGAGGTGAACTGCCTGACATTTGGAAGGATTTATTTAACATAAGACCATTTGACTTAGACCACTTGGTGATGTCGAACAGAAATCGATTAAGTTTGGAGCAGTCAGACTCGGAAGTGATAGGCAGTGAGTGATACAGTCAGGTCATCGGCATATTTGACAAAGTCAATTTCGTTTTAATGAGGCAGGTCGTGTAGGAAGAATGAAAGGAGGAACAGCGGCTTTTGTAAGCGATGCAGAAGAAGATTTGCCATTATATACAGTAAACTGCATGAATTCTATCAGAAAAATAAGAATGCAACCAACTCTTAGCCCAGGATCCTGTGTGCGTCAACCAAAGCTTATTAAATAAAAGGCCCGTAGGTACAGAGTCAAAAGCAAATGTGTAGTCCAGGAAAGCACCACGAACATATTTGGCACCTCTGTCTAAACAAGAAACAACATTATGACATAAGGTAGCCGCAGCATCCAAGGTACTTCTACCTTGTTTATATGCAAATTGTTTAGGATCATTAAAAGGTTTCAATGAAGGTTGAAGACGAAGTAAAAGTAATTTTTCCATCAATTTTAAAAAAGGAGAAGTAATTGCAGTAGGCCTAAATTTAATATCGGTATCTTAACCTTAATAATCTCTTCTCTTCCATTACTACACCTAAAGATTTCTAAACAACGACAGAATTATTGTCCAGTACTCCATAATTTCGAATCCTTCTCTTACTGATATCAATCTGTGGTTTCTCTTGAAGCCAATAAAATCCCTGCAAACGAGGAATCTTGACCACTTAGGCACATCAAGTCAAGACAATGGCACTGGATTTCATTCTAATTTCTGGATGGTCAGTAGGCTGGCCTGGGAGTCGTAGGTTCGACCCCTAAAGATGAAGTCATGAATGTGTACTGATGAAGAACTATGCGTCGGTGGCACAGTTGTTAGGACTGTCGCCGACCTTGTACATTGTTTGATGTTCGATCCCCATCCGATGTATACCTGATATGAATGGTCGGCCTACATTGCTGAAAATTCCACACATGCATCGAAAATACTTGCACAAAAAGAGGTTACTTCATTCACTTATCTAGCCAGGGAGCATTGTCTCAACTACGGTAGGAGGAACGGACGAGGATGTCAAATCGAGAATCGGGAAGGCGAGAAACACATTCATCAACCTGAAACAACCAATCTGGAAATCTTCGTCACTCAGCAACACTCAACAACAAAATTCTCATTTTCAATACAAACGTCAAG
Organism: Trichobilharzia szidati; assembly: GCA_944472155.2. NCBI lineage: Eukaryota > Metazoa > Platyhelminthes > Trematoda > Strigeidida > Schistosomatidae > Trichobilharzia > Trichobilharzia szidati. Next base: position 6,505,114 of record OX235279.1, read on the forward strand.
TCAGTCAGTTCTTCTATACGGATAAGATACTTGGCGAGTCACCAAGAATAACTCCAACAGGTTGCAGACCTTTATCAACAACAACTGTCTTCGCTGGCTCTATACTGAAGATCAGATGGCCGGAAAGAACAAGAACCAACAAGAAACTATGGGAAAAAACAAACGAATCAAGAACCAGTCGCCCGAGAAATATGCAGGAGAAAATGGAGATGGATTGGACACTCGCTGAGGAGGCCGCTGGGTGACATCGCGCGTCAGGCCATCGCTCGAGTGGAACCTGAAAGGGAAGCGGCGAGTAGTGGGACGTCCAAGGGTGACATGGAGGATATCGTGTGAAGAGGAGTTGAAACAGTTTGGACTAACATGGATGCAGGTGAAAAGAACAGCAGAAGACAGAAGCAAGTGGAGACGTGCAGTTGAAGCCCTATGTTCCACTAAGAACCCAAGGGAACAATAATAATACCAAAATTACGGTGTGGAATCAAGCTGTAAAAAAAAAATAAATAAATAAAACTTTGGACTGCAACGAAACAGCTGTTCAGTACTCCCAGTTGGGTTTCCAGTGGTTGTCTAACTGATGTCAGCTCATGATGAAATCCTCCATCTAATAATTACTGGTCAAGGACTACAGTGTCTGGAGTTCAAATGAGGAGTCTTGACCACTCAGGCACACCAAGCCAGGTGTGATGATATTTGATGTCAATGGAATTGAATTTCATTCCGATTTCTGGATGGTCAGTTAGCTGGCCTAACACCCTCCCCAAGGTCCTAGGTTCGACCCCTGAAGGTGGAGTCATGAATGTGTACTGATGAAGAAGAAGAACTCTGGATTGCGATGAAACAGCTGTCCAGTACTTACTTACTGGTTTTCACTGGTCCTCTAAATGTTGTCAGTCTGTCATGTAACCTGCATCCTTTTCACCTAGTATATTTCATACTATTATTATTATTAATATTATTATTAATATTGTGATGAAATAATTGTGAAACAGTCATTAATATTGATTGATTTTGTGACCTGACATTAATAAGTATTTTGCAATGGGTGATCACGCAGGTGGATTTGTATTCAGATTAATGAATGCATTGGTGGGATTTTCTATATGATTTAGTAGCCATTTTGGAACATGTTCTCTTCGACGACATTGGCACATTCTACGCTGAATCTCTTTTTCTCACTTACCGAACACTTTCCATCCCTGTACCTACCTACGATTAAAGGACGAAATTCTGTGGACTCTACTTCAAACTGTATCTACAAGCTCACCTGTAGCTGCTGTGGCACCTATATAGGTAGAACCAACAGAATGTTCCAATATCGCGGTCAAAAAGAACATTTTCCAAAATGGTTACTAAATCATATAGAAAATCCCACCAATGCATTCATTAATCTGGATAGAAATCCACCTGCGTCATCATCCATTGCAAAACACTTATTAATGTCAGGTAACAAAATCAATCAATATTCATGACTGTTTCACAATTATTTCACCACATAATTCTAATTCAAGGTTGGTTATTGAAGATGATGGAAGCACTCTTCGGGGATTAATCACATAAAGCCTAAACTGTGTGTACAGTCAAAACAATAAACTTCAACCTTTGCCTACCGTGGACTAACTTCTTGACTTATTAAAATATGATTAGTCATTAGCATAGTATGTACTTTTGTTTTGTCTTATATAACTGAGTAATTGTCATGCCTTTTATTTTATTTTATTATTGTGAACCGACCATGTTAGTTGTGTAAAGTGGTTGTAGAGAAACTACGAAATGACGATATCATCTAATTCAAATTTATCAAACTGGGACTAATTGTTTTAATCACTCAAATATTAGTCTACTTTTTGTTATCGAGTATTGGTTTTGTAGGGATTTTTGTTTGATTGCATGGAGGATTTCACTCATCATGAGCTGACATCAGTTAGAGAACCACTGGAAAACCTGCAGTGGACTCTTCAGTAGTACTCTTTGTTAAACACTTTAAACAGAATGTACTTTCATCAGAATTTTACTGATTACGTCCGACTGAGTTCATGGTCGTAGATAATTGAATATGAAAATATATATATATACCAAACCAAAGATGGATGTCCCACCGACGACATTGTTTGAGGTCTTGCTAAGTTATGAATTGATAGAAGTCAGAATTCATGCACTGGCTGGCCATTGGATTGGGTCCCAGTGGCTGAGTGGTATACCAGCCAGCTAGCTTGATGGTCTTGTAACCGGAGGGTCCTGAGTTCGAACCGCCTGTGGTGAGTGCGTACAGCCGATGATTCCCAAACTAGGATGGAAGAAATAGCTGTCCAGTACTCCATGTTGCTGGTTGTCAATGCTTCTCTAACTGATATCAATCCGTGCGTGGTTAAACTCGCAAAAACTGTCTTTTCTTTTCCACAACTGGATGTATCATTTCCTCGTCTGATTTTTCAGTACCTTTCGATAAAGTCCTTTGAATATCTTTGAATTCTTATGCATTTCTTAACAAAACTTTGATTCTTCTTCAGGATTTTTGAATGAAGAGATCGCTTCCTGATTCTTTTGTACAGTGGTCTCAGTAATCCAAACTGGCAGCTGATAGGACAGACGCTATTGCAGTTGAAGTTTCTCATTTCGTCCAAGTTTCTTTTCTGTTGATAGACTTTCCGATCTTACTATCTCGTTTGATCTTCTCATATTGAAATGCGGGAAACTGAATGGATTGTTATCTTCATATATCATGATGAATTTAATTCTGGTGTGGATCTTATTCAAACGGTCAAATAATCCGGATGAGTGACGTATCCTGTTACAAAAACAAATCGACAAGTACCCTTTTGATTTCACCTCCAAATGAGTTGAGAAATTCAGGGTACACTTGTGACAGCAAGTACATTGGAAGGAAAAGAAGAAGGACTTCTTTTCGATTTTCTGAGTATATTTCCTAAGAAAAGTATGCCTAAAGTAGGATAGGTGTTCATGGAATGGAGTTTCCAGTCACCTTGTAGATATGGATCATTTTGTTGAGATTTTTAAATCATTCAAAATGACAAAACAAATACAGAAAGGAGGGCATATTTATTTCAAATTATTGAAACTGTTGCAGTCAAGATGGAATATAGTCCGTTAGGTGTGATTACCGTTTAAATGCCTATAACATGTATAGTCAACAAGAACTTAAGTCAAGTCAAAATGTGCATATGAATACTACTGTTATTATTATTATTATTACTGTATACTTTAATTCCTAGAGGAACATAGGGCTTCAGGCACACGTCTCCATTGCGTTCGGTTCTCTGCAAAAGTTTTCACCTGTCTCCAACCAAGTTTGCCCACATGCTTTCATCTCCTCTTCACATGACCTCCTCACCCAAGTCACCCACCCTCGCACTGACGACCAACTCGCTGGTGACCTTTCGGGTTCCACTCGAGCAATGGCTTGTCTAGTGATGTCACTTGATGGTTTGTTTCCTCAGAGTATGGCCACAATTCAATCCATCTCCATTTCTTCCTGCTTATTTGTTACACAATCGGTTCCTGCTGTGTCGGTTCGCTCATTGCCAGAGATCCCTCCCTTTTGTTGATCTTTTCTGGCCATCTGATCTTGAGTATTGAGCGAAGACAACTGTTAATGAAGGTCCTTAGTTTGTTTGAGGTGTTCTTCATTATGCAATGGCCAAGTATCTGATCCGTATAGTGAGTGGCACTGACTGACTTCACATTGGAGTTGAAAATCCGGATCTTATTTTCATTTCCATGCTGATTGCTGAGTGCTGTTGACCTCCACACAGACTTGAGGGTAATCAAAGCTTGTCTTGCTTTGCCGATTCTGTTTTTTGATATCCTCGTCATTTCCATCCGCCTGTAGTTTAAATGATGCTTTACAGGTAGGTGGTGGGTAGGTGAATGAGGTTGTTTCTTTCACGCTCCTCCCCTCCTGTAACGAAAACAAGATAAGTTCAGAGGATGACTAATAAAATAATAATTACAATATTAATGTTTATAACTGTTTATTATACATGTTGATACCTGTTTCATGACTCATATGATTGGAAAAAGTTTATAAAAACAAGAGATGTTCCGTTTATATATATCAACCTCTGTTATGTTAATTTCGATTAATTTCCCTGAAGAAGTTCGGACCAAATTGCGACGAACACAGCGAAATCATTGGAATTACTCATTCATTACAACCTCGCTGAGATTGTACAAATACAATAATTTTTTTACAAATGTCTACTTTTCACTCAGTGCCCAAATATTTTAGAACTATTCTGCCAAATCTTGACGACAGTTCATATGAATTATTTTGCTATCGAATTAAATTAACAAAGAAACTACGTGTAATTGGCACAATTATTGTGTTTTCAATCTCTGTTGTCTTTAACAGAATGTATGTCCTAAATCCGTAGCTGTCGAGTCACCTGACAACGCCAGTTGGTCGATTAAAGCAGCTCAATCTTCAGAAAAAAGAAGACAAAGCAATAAGTTCGACAGGGTGCTCTTCAACTGAACTCTAATCCTAAGCACCATAATTTTGAAAATATACGTCTAATCATAAAATTCTAGGTATACTAACAGTTTGAGCAGACATGAAGGTGTGATGTGTGTTACCTGATGCATAGCAAATCCTGTTTAGTAAATAAAAAATGGATATGTATCACTTATTATTTAAAAATACTTGGTCAAAATTTTCGATTGTGTCTACATCTTCTTATGGTTACGTTAAGAAATACCTTAGGTGATCATAAAATGGAATTTCCAGTCACCTTGTAGATATGCGTCATTTTGTTGGGATTTTCAAATTATCTAAATTATGATAAATATAGAAAGGAGGGCAAATTCAGAAGCTATTTACAGAAGCTCTTGCAATGAAATTATTCCATGTTTGCTGTACAATAATTTCGATTCGTCTTTACTGGCTATTTTATTGTAATATTGGTGGATTTACAACTGGTGATGGATGGTGACTAGCAGTGGAATCCAGTACAGGATAACACGAATTTCGTCCTACCGTCCTATTTGGGATTGACTCGTCAGTTGGCTGGAGGATGTACCTGCATTCCCCAGTGAGTTAGTGATAATGTTCCCACCACCGAGGCTCCAGCCCAGTAACACCAAAGTTTCAAACACCAGTAGCCAAAGCGTTATCCGCCACTTGAGCGAGGATAGCCACTCTACTTCTTGTGCAACGGGTCCTAATAATAAATGAATTGAATTTCAGATTTCTTCCCCGTCGATTGATCGATTGGACCGAAGTGCTCGGTCTTATACATTAGTAAGAAATTGGAAAAACGATTGCTAAGTAAGTCTTTAGAATAATACTGAAAGATGAAGGTTACTCACAGAAATTCACTCACTGTTACGACAGGTTCAAATGGTGTGCATGCGAAGAAATCACCGTTAACATTCAAGCCTAACCTAACTCAACTTATGGATATAAGTATAACACTTGGATACTGTGGTAGCGGTAGAGTATAACTACTCCATTATGGATAAGATTTTATATTTTGATAAACTGTCACACAGTGTGTGTAGTGTTATACAGTAAGTAATATTAACTGATGCGACCACACGCTTCAAGCACAATTCATTATTACCACTCATAATCATCATATCAAGTCACTCACTCACTCACTCACACAACTTTCGTCTTCCTTCATTTATATCCATGAGTGGTATTCATGATCAGACATTTGAATACAAATCAGTAATATGGGATAATGTACATTCAGAAATAATAATGATAATAATATGAGTGTTATTGATCAATTACAATCAGATGAGAAATAAGACGAGTGTTTCTCCTGTAGTCATAATAAGTGAGTAATTTGTTAGAATGTTGTGATGATGTACGTGAATTGAATTGAAATAGAATACAATTTAAGATTATTCATTGTCCTCCTCTGATTTCACTGACTGACTGACTGACTGACTGGTGGTAATAGTATCTTCCATGCATATTTCTGTTATTTGCATTGAGTCATTTCTGTTGCATGTGTTGTGTTGGATGTAGACTCGATGAACCAGGCAGGATTCAGCAATCACCCTCTTTCTCTCTCTCCACCTACCTAAATTACTTCTTAGAATTTTAACCCTCTCCCATCATGCTACTGTGTGGTTGTGTGATAATACATGCAGTGCAGTGCAATGCAGTGCTGAGTTGTTTTTTTCTAAATTACTTATCTTCTCGGGTGGAGTCAACCATTCTTACCTTAGCTAGATTCTTATGTTCCGACAATCTGACTACACCTGCCCAATCTACTAGTTTGACTAACCTATGTAAGTAGTTGACCTAAGTGACAGTGTTTGCAGGGTATTTTGTAAATGATATTATTTTGTCTAATTTGGTCAACCGACAGCGTCGTACAGAGCCTACAGAGCTTGTCCTACGTGAGTGAGTTTGTAGGTTTAAATGCCTTTCTCCTTATATGGTATAACAGTAGATGACTTATATTCTCTCTTATTTATGTCATCATCACTAGTTTGACAATTATTTTTCGTTTTCGCATTTTTTAATTTTTTTTAAAATTTTATTATAGCTTGATTCCACACAGTATTTTGGTACAAGTATGGAATTTTCAGCATGGATATCGGTAGCCCAAATTTTGCAGGCCGACCATAGATATCAGGTGTGCTTCGGTGGGGGGTCGAACCTCTGACCATGTGCATGGTCGGCGAGAGTCCTAACCGCTGTGCCTTTACTGATCTTCCCAATGAATTTTACAGGATAATTGTGTGAGTAATTTGATGTGATTATGAGTGGCAATAATAAATTGTGCTCGAAGCGTGTGGTCATCAGTTAATATTACTGTATAACAGCACTGTCTGATTTATCAAAATAAATTTTTTCCATAATGGAGTTAACTCAACTCCATTTTAAAGGCTGCAATATTGCAGTTAATAGTTAACAGATGACCAAGTTATTTAATAGCCGCAATCTATTCTGTAGCTACGTCGGTGACATTGTTTCGCAGAGCAGAACAGAATGCTCTTTTTCGGTGTAATCAAAAATCAACAACTAGCCTTCCTGTGTTAACTGTGACTGTGTATACAAATTGGGGCAACTCTAAACAATAGGAACCCAAAACGAAAGGACCTACAAACGCACAAATGACCTTGGCAAGGACAACTTCGACCAATTAGAATGCTCAAAAAAATGGCGCATAATTGTAAAAAATCGTTTATATAAAAGTAGAGCAATGTTAAAAATAGTTACGAAGGATAATGTTCTTGTATTTTTTGCAAAAAATGTCCCAGTTTCTCATAGGAGTCTTCATACTCATGTTAAACCAACTTCTGTACATAAACTCATCCAGATAACTGCATATCATTGGATTTCTTGATGCGTTCACGAATCTAATCCTTTATTTCAGGTGACTCGAGAAACTTTCGATGATATTAGTATAAGTTCCATCCAAAGGATTGCGGAAACCGTCTGTGTGATTGACTACATGATGAATATACCCCAAATTCGACAACTGACCATAACTACTCCATTCGTCTGTGTGAATAGTGGTCCCGGGGCAGCACTAAGCGCTGGATAATAGGCAATAATATACGTGTAATAATACATGTAATATATGTGTAAAACTTGAGCACTGTGGTGGTAGTAAGTAATTCCATATTAGTTTGTTTATTAGATGGATGTATCACACACAGTCAGTCAGTGAAACAGTATTAGTATTCACTGGATGACAAAGTTGTTTCGAATAAAATTCATTATTGCTGTTCATAATCATTTCATCAATTATAATCACACGACTTCGAAACTTCAGTTTTGTAGTTTTCTTTGTTTTCTCCTACTTGTCGTCGTCGTTGGGGTAGTAGGATTTGGAACGAACCTCGAAAGCCACCTTACGCCGAATTCTTAACAAGAGAGACAGGAATAAATGTGGCTGGAATTCAAACCAAACACAAACTCAAGTAGAAACAAGCTTTGTCGGTTACAGGATCAATCCTATGGAGCCTTTAAAACAAAACAATTTAGTTTATCTAATACCCTGCTGCTGCAATGATTGTCAGGTCAAATACATAGGTCAAAGTAGTAGAACAGGGACAGTGAGTCAGACTAGCCGAGCAGCAAAATCTAGATGGGTTGACCCGAATAAGATAAGAAATCTAGAGAATAGTTCGGCAGCTATCGCAAGCACTACATGCAATCACACACAACCATACAATAGGGTAGATGGGATAAGATGACAGTTTTCAAATCTAATGTCACATGGTGGAGGTAGGGAGAGATTGATGACAGCGGAAGCTTTGTTTATCGAATCAACTGAGAGTGAATACGTATAATAGGGATGATTCAACACCTGTCCAGCTAGATGTCTTGAAAATTCTACTACCACGCCAATGACGACGACAAATAGGAGACGACAAAGAAAACTATGAAACTGAAGTTTCGAAGTCGTGTGATTATAATTGATGATTAAATGATTATGAACAGCAATAATGAATTGTGTTCGAAACTGTGTCATCCAATCAATACTAATACTGTTTCACTGACTGTGTGATACATCTAATAAACAAACTAATAAAAGGAATTACTTACCCATCTTTTGTCTTTCTTATGCAACTCGTTGTTTTGTTCTTGTTGTTGTGTTTTTGTTTTTTTCAAATTATCAGAATGCTTTCTACTTTTCAACCTTCTTTACATCGAATATATATATATATAGATAAATGTAACTTCTTAGCACATTTTATCTATTTTATTTTGTTTTTTCGTTTTTACCAATCCCCTGTTAGATTACGTCATGTTAAATCTTTCTTTGTAAGTTAATTGAAGGCAATACTCCATTTACTTTCTTCATTATTTGATAATTCAATTTATCTCTGAGAGAAAGAGATTAAACGCCTCTATTCTTCTAACCCATATGCAGTATCCTGTTCAATAATCGATTAACATTGAATCAATCCGAGTTTTATCTTTTTCGATAAACAGTCGTAAAATGCTGAAATCAGTAGCGAGTCTTCCACCACTCCAATATCGATCAGTTTTGCATTTTCTCAGTGTCTCAGTGTTCTGATACCAAGTTTTAATTGTTTCTGTTTTAAATCACGGTTTTCGCTTGTAAGTCTTCGATTTTGTTTGACATCAAATATATCATTGGTGATAATAAGCACCCTTGTCTGACTCCTGTGTTTACTCCAAAAGCCCCACTGAGTTTTTCGCTGTGGATCACTTGACATGTGTCGTTGTCGTACAGCTGTTGAATAAGGTTGATGAATATTTTGGGTACGCCGCCGTAGTACTCGAGTAGTTTCCAAATTACTTCGCGGTCAACGCCGTTTGTCGAAGGCCTTCTAAAAGTCTATAAAATTAAGGTAGAGATTTGATTGCCATTCCATGTTTTGTTCTGTGATGATAATGCGTAGAGTTGCAATTCGGTCAGAACATGATTTGCCTTTCCTGAATCCAGCTTGTTCTGGTCGGAGTTCTGTATCCAGTGCGTCCTTTATTCTCTCCAGGATGATGCGACTCAGGATTTTACTTGGCGTCGACAGGAACATGATTCCTCGCCAAACTAAGAGGATTGACATTGTGCAATTGGGGGTTACAAATGTAGAAATAACAAAACAGATAGACAGGATCTCTGGATCACAAAATCTAGTGCGATGAATAATTGTTTATGCAATCAGGGATTAAATAAGTGGAAATAGTAAAATGACAAAATAAACAGGAAGAGTGGATATGAAAATATGGTAGTGTAGACAGGGATTAAGAAAAACTTAAAATAACATGAATAAACAGGAAGTTTAGATAAGAAAGGCGATGAGATTGTCATTACTAAAAAAAAAAGAATTTTACCTGTTTATGATGGCCATGGCAGGGACAGGGGATGGACGTATTTCTTTTGGATACAAGGCGGGGGTTTGAGCTTTTGGATAACTAGCGCCTCAGCTATGCCCAGATGTCTTGATTTGACTCCCTTTGATAGGTTTGATTGAATCTTGTATATTACTTTGAAGGATTTTTCGATAGGTGCTGAATGTCCTGAGTTGACCAGATGTTCTGTCAATGAACTGTATACACTTTTTCGGTCTGCTTTTACTAGCCAGGCTGGGTAGTGTTCACGAGTGCGTTTTTCAAGTCGGCGCATGGTACGGCCGATGTACTCAGCAGCCCCGCTAGAGAGCAAGTAAAGTGATATATTCACGCTGAAGTTGTCCAGTGTGACAGCTTGTCTTTCGCGTTCTGGCTGAACAGTTTCTTGCAGGAAAACGTCAGTCGTAGACTCGCGACGAAGTATGTTTTCCTCGGAGATTCGGAGAGGGGTTTGCGAAGGATTTTCGCTTCAGTGTCACCTTTGAATTCGACATTAAGCAGAAGTATCTTCTTCGGGTCGGATTGAACTTGTTCGGAAGTCTTCTTTGATTTGAGATTCCTGTCTATGAACTTAGGCGTAGAGCTGTTTTCCATCAGGGTTCCTCGGAGATTAGGCAGTTCTTCATCAATCACCTCCTTGCTGCATATCTTCTGAATCCTCGAGGATATAGCGTATATCAGGTTCCTCTTTCTGCTTAGGGGCACGAAGCTTTAAAAGTTGATGAATTGTGCATTCCAAGTAGGCTTCTTGTGTATGGATCTTTTCATAGAGTTGTTGGCGTTTCTTGTCAGCTGAACGTCGAGGAAGTGGAACATTCCGTCGATGTTGGGGTTGGCGTTATTGAAGATTTGAAGTAGGTTTTTTAAATCACAATTCTCATCACAAATAATGAAAGTATCATCAATGTATCTCTTGTAGAGATGGAGATTGTTGATAGTTGATGATAAAGGGTTGTTTTCTAAGCTAGCCAAAAGGCAGTCGGCTAATAGGAGTCCTAAGGGAAAACCCATTGCTACACCATCTACTTGCCTATATATTTCCTTGTTGAAACTAAAGTATACGTTGAAAGTGCATCGTAGTAGCAGTTTCTCTTTTCTACTTGTTGAATTCTTTGTGGTAAAGTTCAACAATCGGCGTCCCAGAGGATGTGCGAATGCACACGAGTGAGTGACCTTCAACTGATCAATCACAAAAATAAGTGAGGAATATTTGCTCAAAAAGTGATGTATATTGACAAGAAAACGCTTGAAAACGCATAAAACAGGTTATCCTTCTCTGACACATGGCTTAAAAGTACGTCCTAGTTATATCGAGGAGTATCGGTTGCTATACATTCGCATTTTTGTTAGCTAATGGTTATCCCGAGAACTTCATCACTTGTCACAGTAAAGAAAGACCACAACTAGAAAAGACAGCTTCTGTAATGAAGAAAGCCATTGAGAGCGGAAGACATGAAAAGATTAGCTGTCTTTGACCATAGATGTCTGCGTTCTATCTCCCGTGTGAAGTGGTATAATATGGTGAGCAATATTGAGGTTAGGCATCGATCGAGTGCAAGGTAAGGCGGGGAAATCACTTGACGAGACTGTGAAATTACATCGACTGAGATGGTTAGGACATGTGTTACGCATGCATGCCTAGTCATCGCCTTCCTCGACAATGGGCAATGTTAGCGGATATAGGGCCAGGCTGGAAAAGAGCTAGCGGCGGTCAAACCAAAACATGGCTTCACCAGTCAATGAAATCCACAACAGTTAGTCTAAGCCACGTAGGTAGGTGTAGACTTCCTGACTGGTTGGGGTCGTCGGGACGGTAAAATCCAATGGTTGGAAACAATTGGTGACATGGCTCAAAATCGTTCTCAGTGGCGCAGATGCATCCACTCCTTGTGACTTATGATTTCCAATTAAACTGTTTTGTTCTTCGTTATTACTATTCCTCTGTCTTACACCTCTGTGTTTGCTGTCTCTGTATTATGCATTTCTCCTGCTGTCTTCTCGTGCTTTGTGTGCTACATGGAGTGTGGCGACTTGAACTGCCGTACATATGTGCAAAGTTCTATGTCGAAAACCGACCGACCAAAAGAAAACTATCTTTATTAACCTACCTATCATTCAAGGGTGACCAGATTATGCAGTTGACAGCTAGCTCAACGACTTCGGTCAGCCATCAAGTGCACATTCTACGCTGAATCTCATTTTCTCATATGCCTAACATTTTCGATCCCTGTACCTACGATTAAATGACGAAATTCTGTGGACTCTACTTCAAACTGTATCTACAAGTTCACCTGCAGTTGTTGCGGTGACACACACCTATATAGGTAGAACTCATAGAATGTTCCAATGTCGTCGCCGAAAAGAACATGTTCCAAAATAGTTATTAAAAACACAGAGGCAAAGTTCAACAATAGCGTTCTACGAGTGTGAACGTACACGAGTCAGTGACCTTCAGCTGACCAATCATAAAAATGAGGAATGTTTGCTCAAAAAATGATGTATGTATATTGACAAGAAAATGCTTGAAAACGCATTAAACAGGTTATCCTTCTCTGACACGCGGCTTAAAAATACGTCCTAGTTGTAAGAGGGGGAGTATCAGTTGCTAAGTTAGACTAGTTTCTGTACATGGGTATTCACCGAGATGACTACAGATAAACCGTTTTCGTGAATCGTTTATCTCTCTCGCTCTCATCCTGCTTACAGTCTTCCAGAAAAGTTCTCCGTTGAATTATTATGGTTTCCAGCAAGAGGATAGACGACTACTTACCAGGAGAACGGGGATAATAAAACAAATTACAATAAATAAATGACATCAACTATAAATCTATCCCTAATCGTAACCATAAGCTTAATCCTGACCATAACACTAACCCTAACCCTAACCCTGATCCTAACCCTAACTCCAATACTTACACCTTAACCCTAATCCTAACCTTAACGAGCTATTAACACATTGCCCAATTAGTACTTGAAAGCGTGATCTGGGTGAAATTTGCTCCTAAGTTGATGAATAGCATGGATATTTCAGCTTTGATAATGACAGATGCCGTTAGCCAACGACTAGCATGCGTTCAAGGTCAGTGGAGAGAGAGTTCACACTCCTGGGACGGACGCTATTGTTGAACTTTGTCTTCTTTGTTTTGTATAAGCATTGCGGAGAAGTTTAAGACTGACTATTCGGTGTATCTTCAAATTTGAATACTACACAGCGGACGCTTTATCATCAAGCGGGACAACTGTGTGCGGCATCAATTTCGGATATAGAGTTATCGAAGAGTGTAACAGAAAGAACTCAAAAGACGAAACATCGATGTTGGCATTCCTATATCTTTTATGATGAAAGAACTTCTCTCTTGAAATGCAAAATCAATGTCCACTTTTAATTTAATAAGGAACTATATAGACAAATCAAATCAGCCCAAGGAACACCAACAGTTCCGAGGCAAAGGAAGGCCTTATTCTTACAAATTCAGTCAGTTCCTTGAGGACAACATCAGCGAGATACGAACACAGCGCGTGAAAAGAGCATCCCCTGCTGACAAATTACGCTGTGTCTTCAAAACCGCCCAACCCTATTTTGCGTTCGTTCGGGAGTAAAAGGTAAACTGCCTAAGTGTGCCTCTTCCATATGTATCTACCAGTTGAACTGCTCATGCTGTGGAGTGAGCCAGTTCCTCGCATAGGCCGAACAATCAGGCGTGGTTCTCGTCGAAATTCCGAACGTCACACACCCTGCACAGGGGTTGGTTGGTTAAGTAAAGGACAAACAAAATCTCTCTATTTGCAGCGGTATTCTATCTCACTCATCTTGTGGATACACAACACAATACTGAGTGATTGATGTCAACCAGGCGGCTTTCAGGGTCACTTACCGCATACCAACCAAAAAATCTCAATTTCGCCTTAACAGTTCGACTACTAAATATTGCTGAGGCTGCCTGGCTGTTGGGATCCAGATTAACAAGCCTAATTTGTGCATGCAAAAGAGGAAGTTAGTTCAGACATTATCATTACCCACTTGGCCATCTAGGTTTGAATGATCGATCCTGAAATTTTGTGGAATTTTTGTAATTTCAGTTGATATTCTATTTGCTACTATATCTTTATTATTATTATTATTATTTAAGCAACTTTAATGAACTGTGGTAATTCCATTGTGATCTTACTTTACAAATCGATATTACTATTTAAAAAGCACACTAATATTGTTATTGACTACTAATCTAGAATATTCTGTGTATATAAACATGCATATATATAGATATAATTGTAGAGCGAGAAGAGGAGGAGGAATTTATCGAAAGAGATATTCTTTGCTGGCTCAATTATATTTTGTGTTTTATAGATGTCTGAGTGAATTTGTTGACTGCCGGTCTTACTGGTGTACTATCCTACCACAGAATCTTTTGTAGTCTTTGAGCTTCATTTTGTTTTATTTGGAACACAAACTTTATGCGAAAACTGAACACTGATGGACGGGCAATCACACAACTGTTTTAAAAAAAAAGATTGCAATATAAGCGAAAACCTCACCTTGTTTCGTAGACGGTTCACACCTCCGAGAAGTAGAAAATCTGGAATTTGGAGTGGCGAAACCGTGGGAAGTAGAGAGCAGAGACGTGCAGTGAGCCAACAGAAAGACATTTTTCAGTTAGGTTATAACTTGTTGGGGTTTTCCAAACAAAAACGTCCAACTAACAAGACGAGAACAGGATGGAACACTGAAAAGATCTATCTGCAGAAAGTCGACGCATGGATAAAGCCCTCTGAGTACGTCCAATGTAACTAGCTACACATGAGCAGTTGAATTCATAGATACACATTGATGAGGTCATCTTTGGTAATTTATCCTTGACTTGCTGTGTAAGTACTGGTTTAGTTGAGAAGTTGAGTACCAGTTTAGCTGCAGGAAATGTTGTGTCTACTGCTCTTTTAAGTTGACATTTTAGAATGTCAGCTGCAATTCCCCCTTTGTAACTTAAATTAAGATACAAAGGTTTCTTGTCTACGGTACCCACCTTTACCTTGTCTGCAGGTATTGACATATACTTTTTTAGGAAGCTCTGTGGATATCTATTTTCTTGTAGTGTGAGTTTCAGTTTATGCATTTCTTCCTTAATGCATTCCTCTGAACATATACGTTTTATTCTATTTCTAGGAGACTTAACTAAGTTTCTTTTGTACTGAATCGGTGCAAAGCTATGGAAATGGGTGTACTGACCCGTCCAAGTTTCCTTTCTAAATAATTTCCTTTTTAGATGTCCGTCTGTCTTCATGGTAAGGAGGACGTCAAAGAAAGGTAAACTGTTATTGTCTTCTTCTTCACATGTAAACTGAATAGTTGGATGAACACTATTAACAGCGTTTAGAAGCTCTTGTTTATCAAGATTTATATCACAAACGATAAAGGTATCATCTACGTATCGACAATAATAGTCAAACCCTTTAATCATGTCTTTAAGTGGACCGTTTTCAAGCTTTGCCAGGAAAATATCCGCTAGCATAGGACCCAGAGGTGATCCCATGGCTACACCATCAACTTGTCTATAAAAATCATTATTGAACATAAACTGAACATTCATAGTGCATTTCAATAATAATTCTTTGACTTTTTCGGATGGGATTCCTACATCTTTCTTTCTTTCTATCAGCTGGTCACATATGTGGTTGACTGTTTCAAGCAGTGGGACGTTGGTGAATAATGATGCTACATGGAGGTTGGTCCATGTTGGACCTTAGATTCAGTATGCACCAAGCGCGGTAACTTATCCAAAATCGGAGACATCGGCATGAGTCCTAGTGTGGTGAGAGATGGTTGCTAGCCAAATTTGGTAGACAGTAGTTGACGTCACTGTTTATGTCTCAAATATTAGTCGTATGAAAACAAGGTCAAAGATGGACAGCAGACTTTGCGTAGGCGGATACCGTTAGCATATAGATGATCTGACACAGCCACAAAGAGATGCAAGGTTAACTTTCTGTGAGAAACAACCAATCAAAAGACTGTATTTTATACTAACAATAATCTACAATAATGTACATTAAAATCTATAAATATGTGTTGATTTTCCTTAATAAACGATCTGTTGCCTGACTCTTGCCTTCTGTCGTTACACTAGGAAGAGTTCTCTGTTCTTCGCTAGGAGTGCATCTACCCTTTAGAATCAGCTTGTCCGAAGATAGAAGCCTAGTCTTCGTGAAGCACCACTCTTCTTGGGTGTCCAGGACGCCAATTTTGGCCCTTGAAAATCAAAACCAGGCAACTCATGATGATTAAATCCTGTGACCGATCAATCAAATCCCTACAAACCAATACTTGAATATCAATGTAGTTTATCTGTTCTTATCAGTCTTATATCTCCCAATGTAATTTCAAAAATATATATACATATATATCCGAGTACTGAGCAGCTGGGGAAGAGTTCTACCGAAATTTTGATGAATCCATCATTAAATCATCCTGCTTTATTAACCACATTTATTGCTTGTTTGAAAGCTTGGAATGGCAGTCACCTCTCTATCTCACTCAACTTCATCAACTTCGAAAAGGCCTTCGGCAGCTTAGCGTCGATCGAGAGGTGGTTTGGCAACGACTTCGCTACTACATAAGGAGTGCCATCGACAATTATACATCTCATCCAACAGTTAGTTGTGCGACAACGCTGCCTGCCAAGTAATTCACAACGGGAAACTAACGGAATCCTTCGAAGTGAGGACAGGAGTAAGACAAGCTGGCTGCCTACTATCGTTAATGATTTTTCTGATTGCAGTAGATTGGATAATGCAACAGACAGCGACTGGCAGCAACGAAACAGATATAAATAAACCCTCACAAAAAAACTTGGAGGATCTAGACGTCGCCGATGATATATGTCTGATTTCCCACAAACTGGAAGATATGCAAGTGAAAAGCAACAAGTTGTCAGAAGAAGCATCCATAGAAGATAGGACTTCCTTCAGGTGAGGTGAACATAGAGAAAACAGAGGTGATGAAGATTCCTGGGCAACAACACCAATAGCAACAACAACAAACAACAATAGGCATAAATGAGAGGAACCTGAAAGAAACAACCTCCTTCACCTACCCACCACCTACCTGGAAGCATCGTTTCAACTATAGGCCAACGAAAGTGACGAGGATATCAAAGCAGCGAGGATCGGGAAGGCAAGACAAGCTTTCATTACTCTCAAGTCTGTGTGGAGATCAACAGACAGCACTGAGCATGAAAATGAAAATAAGATCCGGATTTTCGACTCCAATATGATGTCAGTGCTACTCACAATACGGATCAGAGACTTGGCCAGCGCATGATAAAGAGCATGTCAAACAAACTACAGACCATACTCTGAGGAAACAAACCATCAAGTGAGTGACATCACTAGACAAGCCATTGCTCGAGTGGAACCCGAAAGAGAAGTGGCGAGTTGGTAGTCAGTGCGAGGGTGGGTGACTTGGGTGAGGAGGTCACGTATAGAGGAGATGAAAGCATGTAGGCAGACTTGTTTGGAGTGAGGTGAAGACTCTAGCAGAGAACCCAACGCAATGGAGACGTGGGCGGCTGAAGCCCTTTGTTCCTCTAGGAATTAAAGGAAACAATGACAATAATAATTCAATATACATGAAAATGTCACTATTCGCCACTCCTTTTTCTTCAAGTGAAAACAAGAAAACAGATGACATTGAATTACCGAATTGTTCTAAAAGATGACAACACCAGTTTTGTCTTGTGTTTTGTGTTTTTTATTTTTCTGCTTTCAGTTGTACTGATTACAGGAAAACGAAAACGAAGAAAGTTAAGATTGTTGAGCACACAGAAGAAAACATTCAGTCAAAAAATTCAGAGATTGTCTCAAGTTTTGTAACTCTATCAATTTTTTATTTTTGCTGTAAGAAAAAAATAAAAATAAAAAAAGATCGACACAAAGTGTTGCTTTATATATTCACACATAAAAAACAGTGTTACGGGTATTTTCCATCAGTGTGTCAGCAGAGATTGAGAAAACAAAACAGAACACATACAACAAAAAAATCGAAAGTAGGCGGGAACGATGAATTCTACTCACCATCACCCACCTCTAAATTTAACTGTCTCCCAAGTTTCTTTTCTTTCGCGTGTGTTTTCAGTCGTATTTGTTGTTGTAGTGGTTGTGGCTGTTGTTGTTGGTGCCGTTGTTTGTTTGTTTGTTATTGAGTATTTTCCAACCGAATAGTGTACACGCCTTGCAGTTAATTTCAATCTGAATGCAACAACAAGATGGAAAGTGTAGTAATTAATTCTACGAAAATTAACTACTGCTTGTTAGATGTATCACACACAGTCAGTGAGTGAGTGAAACAGTATTAGTATTTACTGGATGACAAAGTTGTTTTGAACACAATTCATTATTGCTGTTCATAATCATACACATCACCAATTATTATAATCACACGACGTCGAAACTTGAGTCTGATAGTTTTCTTTGTCCTTTCCTATTTGTCGTCGTCATTGGGCGTGGTAGTAGAATTTTCCAGATATCTGGCTGGACAGGTGTTGAATCATTCCTATTACAAGGATTCACTCTCAGTTGATTCGATAAACAAAGCTGCCGTTGTTATCAATCTCTCCCTCCCTCCACCCTGCTGTTACTTTAGATTTTAAAACTGTCATCTTATCCCATCCATCCTACTGTATGGTTGTGTATAATTGCGTATCATGTAGTGCTTGCGATAGCTGAACTATTCCCTAGATTTCTTATTGTATTCGGGTCAGCTAATTTAGATTTTGCTGCTGGGTTTTTATGCTCGGCTAGTCTGACTCACTCACCCTGTTCTACTACTTTGATCTACGTACTTGACCTGGCAATCATCGCAGAAGCAGAGTATAAGATAAACTAAATTGTTTTGTTTCAGAGGCTCCACAGGATTGATCCCTTAACCGACAAAGCTTGTTTCTGATTGAGTTTGTGGGAAAGGGTTGAATTTCAGCCACTTTTATTGCTGCCCGCCTTGTGGAGGACTCTGCGTAAGGTGGCTTCCGAGGTTCGTTCCAAAGTCAACGGGTCATATTAATTATTTTGACTGAATTTTAGATTTTTCCGTCCATTGATTGATTGGACCAAAGTGCTCGTCGGTCTCTTAGGTTGACATGTCTGTCGGCTTCTTGTGCAGATGCTTCAACGATGTCTGAGCATGTAATTAGAATTTAAAATTCAATTCAATAATTGATTAGTTGTTTGTCAGAAATATTCAAAACTTATCACTGCTGATAAAAACAACTGAGAAACACGGAGGATGTTGCTCATTTCCCCCTGTTAATCTCTCCAGTCTCTCATAGAATATTTCTTGGCATTTCCAGCTGCTTCAGGTTGGTTGTATGGTAATTTAACCACCTAAATTGTTTTATTGACTAAATAAATTGAAAATGATTCACTTAGCTTAATCACATCTGACTGTTGGATATGCCAAGAATATGCCTTTAAGTGATTTACCGTTATTCCGTCGCCAATTGAATTGAACTGAATTGATAACAACCAGTATTGTCCATCAAGGATGTCCACTTTCCCCTTTTCTGTTTAACTTCATCATAGATATGCTGCTAATGGAAGTATCCTTAACTGAACTTAACGACTTAGGAATCGACTTGTTACCAGGGAATAGTCTTATGGACTTAGAATATGCAGATGACATAGTCCTGTTAGGAGAGGATGCTGACAAAATGCAGCAGAGTCTTCTGAACACCTTGAGCAGCAATCTTCGTATGTTTGGCATGCGATTAGCCCCTGTAAAATGTAAGATGCTGCTACAGGACTGACTGGACAACGTCAACTCCTACCTTAGTGATGGGGAGTGAAGTGATAGAACATGTTGACCACTTCACCTACTTGGGAAGTTGTACCAGCACCAACGGATTGATTGGTGACGAAATCTCAGCACGGATCCAAAAAGCTCGGAGTGCTTTCGCTAACTTACACCATCTCTGGCGTAGGCGTGACATCCGACTATCAACCAAGGGACGTGTGTACTGCTCAGCAGTTCGCTACGTCCTTCTCTATGGCTCTCTGAAACATGGCCAATACGAGTTGAAGACATGAAAAGGTTGTCTGTTTTTGATCATAGATGTTTACGATCTCTTTCTCACGTTAGGTGGCATAATTAGGTAAGTAATGTTGACGTTAGGTTAGGCGTAGAGTGTTGGGCAAAGAGGGAAAATCAATCGAAGAGGCTATAAAGTTACATAGATAGAGATGGCTAAGTCACGTGCTGCGCATGTCTAACCATCGTCTCCCCCGATGGGCATTACTAGCTGATATAGGTGCAGGTTGGTAAAGAGTAAGCGGTGCCATGCCAAACAAAAACACGGCACCGATCCATAAAATCCTTGACAGTTAAACTGAGTCAGGTATGGAGGGAGATGCAGTCTTCCGGGTTGGGGCCAGCCCTCGGGACTCTAAGAATCAATGGCTGGATACAATAGGTGACATACATGGCTCAAAATCGTTGTCAATGGCTTACGCAGATGTATTCAGTCTCTTGTGTAATCTTTCATATTCCTTTCTACCATTACTCATTCTGTTTCACTCTTATACTTGTCAAAACTCTATTGATTGATTCTCTTCACTCATCCATCTTCTTGTCTACCTTTGTGTGCCGTTTGGAACGTGGCAACTCAAACTGCTGCAGATTGGTGCCAAGTTCTATGTTGAATCCAGACAGACAGACATTCCGTCGCCAGTCTGCAATTACAGTCATCATCAGATCGTATCAATCAATCATCGCTGATTTCTTTAGACGGCATAATCTGTCGACTAAGCGCTTTAATCACAACATAATCACTGTCACTACTACTACTACTATGAATAGAAATCAGTAATTGCTCTTTTACGGCTTTATGAAAACGGTTGTGTGGAAAACAATGCATGACATAGAGCGCATAAAACCAAAGCAACAGAACGTGTGGAGATTACAGCCTGACTTTCAAATCTAATGAATAACGAAGTTGTGTACGGCAACGCAGACAGGAGTGATTGATGGCTGCGAAAATCATTTTAGTAGCCTCATCCATTATTACTTCTTGCTTCTATAAGAAGAAACAGCTAAGAATTCCATATTCTAACAGACATTACGTATATATGAGTAATTTCATAAATGAATGAACAATGTTTTCATGGATGTGAGGTGATACAACGTCTTAATTAGCAAATCAACTGAGAATAGTTTAACAAGCATATGTTAAATTTAACTGGTGGATGGTGACTAGCAGTGGAATCCAGTCCAGGATAACGCGAATTTCAGCCGTCTTATTTGGGAGGAGGCTTAAACCTACTGCCCATAGTTTCAAACAAGAGGTATCTGTCGTCTCCCAAGTGGTCTAGTGGATACCGCTTTGGCTGGTGTTTGAAACTATGGTCACGGGGTTTGCGCCTCGGTGCGGGGAACATCATCACTGAATCACTGAGAAATACAGGTACATCTAGCCAGCTGACGAGCCAATCCCAAATAGGACAGAGGAAATGCACGTTATCCTGGACTGGATTCCGCTTCTAGTCACCATCCACCAATTAAAATTAACTAATGCTTGTTTTGTTTTGTTTTCTTGGCCTTTTTTTCTCGAACGATTTCGCCGTCATATTAGGTGGATTTATTGACAGTTCTCCTTGTCAAATGTAGCATTTGTGTATTCATTGAATTGATTAGGACAAAGGTAAGCATGCAGTGAATTTCACTGGTCTGTTTGACAACTGGACACGCATCACTGCTCCAGTAAATGGGAATTTCTTCTCTGGTGAATAATTATTTCTGCTATTGGATTGGACATACGCGCAACAGTTCCTCGACTGGAAGGTGGTTTGTGAAACGGTGAGTTTGGCGTCAGTCCACGAGTGACAGTAATGAAGAGATTTTGTAAGCAGGAAACTGCAGAGAAAATGGCGAAGTGGAGATTTGTTGTTGAAGGCCTATAATGGCGCACCTCGAATCTAAGGGAATATTGATATTTTAATTATAATAATTATAACAATTTTTTTTGCTTTATTCCAAAAATAGTACTAATGATACATACAGCAAGGAATTTTCAGCATTCAGTACAATATTGCATCTAATTTACTCAAAACGACGGGGAAAAAATAAACATGACATAATAATAATACGTCATGCCAACTTCTGCCTCTTTTCTAACTCACATACAATTAGTCACCCCATCTAGGTTATACCTTACATTATGTAACACATTTTCCAAGGACAAAATTTACCAGTATCTGATTGGTGTAAGGATTTCTTTGTTTAATATAATTACGATTGTACAGCAGCTCATGAAAATGAATCGTCGAAAAAAATTTTTTTCTCCGCTCTTTACGCCTTTTTCTTATGCATACTAAGTTGTCCATATGAAGAGAATCAAAATTCAGCGGGTATTTTGATGAATAGCATAAAAGAATCCGCCGGATTCAATTCAGTTAAAACCCAGTGAAACCTCTTACAATTTTTTGTAAATCAATGAACCTGTCAGTCATAATAAAATTCACCAAGTTTTATTCCCCCCCAAAATGTCTGCAGCTGATGCAATTTACAGCTTCGACGAACTCCTTCTAACTGTTATTTCCTTAGGTTCTCTGAGTGGAACATACGCCATGTCGACAGGGCATCTCCATTTTTGAACCTGTTTTCCACAGTTGTCTTTAGCTAACTCCACGACTGCGCATACATAGGTTTTCATTCATCCCACCACCCTCCAACACAGTATCCCTTCCATATCAACATCCATCCTAGGACGCCCAACTCGTCGTTTCCGAGTCGGGTTCCTGTCAGGACTCTGCCTGAAGTGCTGTGGCAATCCAGAGTCTCCTCAGAGTGTCTTCTTCTATTCATTCCCACCTTGTTTAGCATATTTGTAAGGCGAACGGTTCTTAATTGGTTCGTTGTCTTGTTGCTAAGCTTTTCTGACTGGTCATCTAATCTTCACTGTTGATCTAGTGATGGAAGCTGTTAAGAATAGTTTTGAGGCTATTCTAAGTGCTTTTTAGGACACGTCAAGTGTCTGAAACATTTGGAAGTAATGACTTGACATTATTGTCAACATCCTTTGCATTTAAGATATAAGTATAAAACTTGAGCACTGTGGTGTGGTAGAGTATAACAACTCCATTATGGATAAGATTTTCTGTTTTGATAAACTGTCACTCACACAGTGTGTGTAGTGTTATACAGTAAGTAATATTAACTGATGCGACCACACACGCTTCGAGCACAATTTATTACTGACACTCATAATCATCATATCAAGTCACTCACTCACTCACTCACTGACACAACTTTCGTCTTCCTTCAATTATATACATGAGTGGAATTCATGATGAGACATTTGAATACAAATCAGTAATATGGGATAATGTACATTCAGAAATAATAATATGAGTGTTATTGATCAATTGCAATCACAATAAGTAACTTGTTAGCATGTTGTGATGATGTACGTGAATTGAAATGAAATAGAATACAATTTGAGATTATTTATTATCCTCCTCTGATTTGACTGACTGACTGACTGACTGGTGGTAATAATATCTTCCATACATATCTCTGGTATTTGCAATGAGTCATTTCTGTTGCATGTGTTGTGTTGGATGTAGAATCGATGAACCAGCCAGGATTCAGTAATCAACCTCTCTCCCTACCTCCACCTACATAGATTACTTCTTAGAATCTTAACTCTCTCCCACCATGCTATTGTGTGACTGTGTGTTAATGCATGCAGTGCAATGCAATGTAGTGCTGAGTTGGTTTTTCTAAATTACTTATCTTCTAGAGTGGGGTCAACCATTCTTACCTTAGCCACTAAATACGTATGTCCCGACAATCTGACTGCTACCACTGTGTGACAGTTTATCAAAACAAAATCTTATCCATAATGGAGAAAAGATGCTCCGTAGATAAGTAGAAGAGGTAACCTCCTTCAAATTTCTCCCGTTGAATATTGACTGACTGACTGTTGTTGTTGTCACTGGTTAGATATCCTCATCACCTGTGTCATCTCCATGTCCACTTGAAGTTTTCTCGCTTCACAGCCTCTTCTGACATCTTGTTGGTTTTCGCCTGTGTGTATCTTCCAATCTGTGCCACACTGGAGAGATAAATTCCCGGTGCAATCATCAAAACTTTCTACAGTCTTGCATAATCTTCTCGCCTCCCCCACAGTTCTGTTGCAAGATCCAGTCAAGTGAGAATGCAGAGGAGAACAGCGGCGGTTGAGGGGGGGTTAGAGAGATTTCCCCTCTAAAATTAAGGGATTCATCTCTGTTATTTCTCAGGACTGAAGACAGTGTGGCAGCCAGTGCATGCAAATTCCAATGATGTCTTTCTTATCCAAACGCTTACTGAGTAGATAGATGTGTAATGGTCACAACAGAAATAAGGCAATTTTGTTTACTTAAAAAGAATACGACATGTTCGTTCATTAAAAACGACAACTTCAATGCACTGAGTGTGTAAGTGAGTGTATGTTAATGCACCACTACTCACCAGATGAAGGATGAATAAACATGTATGAATCATAAAGTACAGTTGGCGTATAGAATGTTATTTTGTTTTTTAAAAATTAGAACAGCTTTATATTACAAGTGATATTTATTATCACTGAAAACAAAGGGATTATCAAAGTCTGTGTAAAGTACAGAGAAAAATTAAACTGAGACAAACAACTGCTGGAGAGCCCCAAACTAGGACGAAACAGCTGGCTGTCCAGTACTCCCACTCGGTTTTCCAGTGGTTCTCTCTCTAACTGATTTCAGCGCATGATATGAAATCCTCCATGCAATCACACAAAAATCCCTACAAAACCAATACTTGAAAATTAATCTGATGCTCACTATCGACTGGCCCTATTCAGGTAGGCAGTCACCTGGGGTTCTAGTGGGAAGCCGTGACCAGTAGGGTACAGCAGAAGGTTGAAGATGAGGCAGTAACTCACTCATCGAAGAAGACATTGTGAAATGGTCAAGCTATGTCATGCGTGAATTGGCAGAAGTTAGAATTCATGCACTGGCTGGCCATTGGATCAGGTCCTAGTGAGTGGCTTAATGGTCTACGAGCTCGCTGGCCTTGTAACCACAAGGTCCTGTGTTCAAACCCGTTGTAGTGGGTGTGTACTCCCGAAAAGTCTTGAACTAGGATGGCAAAACAGCTGGCTGTCCAGTACTCCCAGGTTTTTCAGTGGTTCTCTAACTGATGTCAGCTCATGATGAAATCCTCCATGTAATGACACAACCAAACAAACTACAGAAATACACAGCTGTCTAGACATTGCTACATTAAAGTTTCATCCACTTAGTTACTTACTTACTTGCCTACTTACTAACTTCCTTCCTTAAACACTTACTCCACGGGGCCGCTTCTAAATATCAGTTGTCCATTAGTTTCCAAAGACAGTTTACTCCCTTCTTCTGTTGGCACATTTTCCTACCATGGAATTATTAAAGAGAACGACTGCTTATTCAAAACCTCTTGTTCTTATATCACAACAGTAACTGAGAGGACAGACAGTAAACAGTTTGTTGCGTTTCTTTGAAGTTGAAAATCCCCCCCTCTTTTCATCCTCATCTTCTGGCGTTGACCCTCTTGGACAACATTATCTTACCAAAACTTCTGATTACATGCATGAAAGCGCTTTCTATGTTATATGGTCGCTACAACTTATATTGTGGAAATATTGAGAAAATCTTGTTCCTAGCCGGGTTCAGATCACCAGCTTCCAAAATATTTCAGTCTTCTGCTGTATCAACAGACTTATAAGACTCAACTGTCAATTAAGTTCTCACTCCACTGAAGTTACCATCGTTAATGGCAAGGCTGCCAGGTCGATGAATGATGCACAACGATCCATTTATCAATACACCAGTTGACTGGCGGCCACCTAAGCCTTCACCTGTGTCACTCATAAGAAAGTTCCAGACTGTCAACTGATGAGAGGAATATATACGGGGGGGGCAGCCTGGGGTTGTCAGAATACTTTCAGTGAGGAAGAGTGTATACATTTTGTTGTATGGATGTTAAGGCCAAGGGAAACGGCAAGTAAAAATCGTCATTTTCGCCCCTATATATATCTAGTTCATGGATAATCCCCCTATCCAGGAATTAATGAAAACAAAACATGTACTGTTCAGTGAAGAGTCTCTTCTCGCCAGTGTATGTGTACATTAAGTTTGTCAAACAAAAATAGACAATTGGTTATAGTTATTTTAACTAGCCAGGTGAAGAGATTGGTGATTGGAGTTACGTAATACAAAATCAGTCAAGAAAATTGGGTGTTAATGAAATTAGGGTAGTAACAAAGGTGATGAGTTGTCACAATCGTTTGTTTAAAAGAAGTTATGTAATAATAATATGAATAGTTTGATGAGTGAGATGTACTCAGGACACACATAGGAACAAAGTAGAGAATACGAAATTACGTAAGAGTTCTAAATGAATATACAAAAGTTATAGACAACTAAAGAACAGGCATACAAAGAAAATTAAGTCATCAAAATCAGCGATATTCTCAAGAGAAAGATCACATCATCTCTGAGAAGAACATTCTTTGCAGCAATGCTAAGAATAGTGTTACTTGCCTACTTACTCACTTACTTACTAACTTAGTTACTCACTCACTTATTTCCTCACTTACTTACTTTCTTGCTGATGGAGTGTCGAATTGCTGACAACATCAATGACATCTACTATTTATTACACAAAGAAATACATTTTGAAACTACGAAACTGTTCTATAGTTTCGTTTTTAAGGGTTAGTTTTGTTTTTACGAGTTTGACCACGCACAGATTGATATCAGTTAGAGAAGCATTGAAAACCAGCATTGCGGGGAGGAGTACTGGACTGCCAGCTGTTTCATCAGCATAGTTAAGGAATCATCGGAAGTACGCACCCACCACTGCACTGAGGTTCGAACCCAGGGCCTTCCGGTTACAACGCAAGCTGGCTCCTATAAGATTCAGCCACTCACCGAGATCCGATTCAATGGCCAGCCAACATATGAATTCTAGCTTCCACAAATTCGTGATGCATTCAGCGCGACTGGCACCAACTAACCAATGTCGTCGGTGGGACATCCATGCTCACATTTGAAATTTGGATGGACCACCTCACTGGTCATGACTTCTCACTAGAACTGACTATCTTCAGGAAACTCCATCCTATAGCTATTGGTCACTAGCGAGCATCAGATTAATTTTCTATAGTTTGGTTTGTAAGGGTTAGTTTTGTTTTTACAAGCTGATCACGCACGGATTGATATCAGTTAGAGAAGCATTGAAAACCAGTCACAGGGAGTACTGACAGAAAGCCAGCCGGGCAACTCTAAACAATAGGAACCCAAACCGAAACAACCTACGAACGCACAAACGACCTTGAGAAACCAATCAGGTGACTGTGTTGTTTCTAGAAGTAATTATGGATGCTCTACACCTTTTGCGTCGTAAATTCGCTCCGGATCTTGTTTTTGATTACTGTTTGGAAAACGGACTGATTTCAAGGTCAAAAATTTGTCAGTGCGGAGGTGATAAGCGTATACAAAAATGCACAAACAGCACTGATGGATTTGTGCAATGGATATTGGGTATCGAGGCGATTCCCAATCGCAGTGTAGGTGTATTATTGCCTATTATCCAGCGCTTAGAGCTGCCTAGGACCATTATTCACACAGACGAATGGAGCAGTTACGGTCAATTGTCGAATCTCGGGTACATTCATCATGTAGTCAACCATACAAACGGTCTTCGCAATCCTTTGGATGGAACTCATACTAATTTAATCGAAAGTTTCTGGAGTCACCTAAAAAAACGGATTAGATTGGTGAATGGATCTAGAAATCCAATGATATACAGTTATCTTGATGAGTTTATGCATAGAACTTGGTTTAACATGAGTATAAAGACTCCTATAAGAAAATGGGAGCTTTTTTTGCAACATATACAAGAACGTTACCCATTTTAACTATTTTTTAAAATTGCTTTATTTATATACAAACGAGTTTTTACAATTATGCGCCGTTTATTTTGAGCCTTCCGATTGGTCGAAGTTGTCCTTGACAAGGTCATTTTTGCGTTCGTAGGTCTTTTCGGTTTGTGTTCCTATTGTTTAGAGTTGCCGCCAGCTGTTTCATCAGCCTAGTTCAAGAATCATCGGTAGCAGCACCCACCACAGGTGGTTCGAACCCACGACCTTCCGGTTGCAAGGCCAGCAAGCTAGCTGGCTCGTATCCCATTCAGCCACCACTCACTGGGACCCGATACAATGGCCAGCCAGTGCATAAATTCTAACTTCTACCAATTCGTGATGTATTTAGCGCGACTGGCACCAACCAATGTCATCGGTGGGACATCTATCCTCACACGTGACCTCTGGATGAACCTCACTAATCACGACTTCTCACTAGAACTGATTGACTTCAGGAAACTCCATCCTGTATCTAGTGGTCACTAGCGAGCGAGCATCAGATTAATTTTCTCGATAGTTTAGTTTGTAAGGGTTAGTTATCTGTTTTGTACGAGTTCAAACAGGAGTTAGTGAATTGTTTACGTAGAAATAACCACATATACATAAATTTTCATGCACATGGGTTGACTACTAGTCAACACCAGAGTTATTTATTTTCTGTCAAAATGTAAATAACAAACAAGCATATATATATATATGTTTACGTGTTTTGTAAGCTCCAAGCCAAAAAAAATCATGACAGTGCTGCCAAATGTGATCTGGGCTAAAATTTTGAAAAGCCTCAGTCAACAGGAAACTTTACCTACATTTCATGACTTTTGATATTCATTTTCTTCAAATTGTGTATCTGAAATCCTGAGGACAGTCATTTATCTGACCGCGTATTCAAATCTGCACTTAGGTGAATCCGTGAGAACCAATACAAAACCAGTGCAGTACACTGTATACAGAGGTAAATCCTCCTCTGCTGTGCTCACTGAAGCTGGTGTCCCTCAAGATGCTGTACTCTTCCCACTTCTCTTTTCTTTCTTTTCTTCTTTCCACATGACTTGCCATCTTCAAATGACATTAATTTTACTAAATATGCTGACGATCTGACTGTATCTTTGCCTGTCATGTGTCAAAGTGACTGCTCCAAACTAAATGGCTTTCTGTCAGAAATCAGTCAGTGGTCCAATATCACCTTTAGGCATAAATCTGACCTAAATAAACTGGTGAGCACTATCGAGGTGTGCAACATAGATGGCACTGAAATAGAAACCAAGTCGGAAATTCAATATCTTGGTGTCATTCTATCTGCTGATCTTTCCTGGTCGTCTCATATCTTGATGATTTTGAAGAAAATATTCCGCATTACCTTCTACATCAAAAAGTTATAACATTCTGGTATTACCCAACCCTTACTCCTACAATTCGTTAACTCTTGCATCCTGCCTGTTAATCTCTATTGCTCCCTCTTAGTTTTTCCAGGGCTATTGAAGAAGGACTAAACCTTATTACGTAGGGTGTTACAGGTTGTCAGCAGGGTAAGCAGTGTGTCACTTAACCAGCTTGTTAATATTCTGGTCGACAGGCAGGCACTTGGACTCATGTGAAAAATGAGGGCTAAATCCATTCTATCTAACTCACACCACCACCCTGTTTATTCACAACTCTCCCCTATTGTATCTCATCAAGCAGGACCAGAAGCCTATATAGAAAACTATATGTGCTCGCAGTAGCAAGTACAAAAACTCAACCATACCCTACTTAGCTGGTGTTCTACGAGATAAAGAAAGCATTAGGCGTGATACCTATAACTTATTAAATAGTCAGTAGAACAATTGGATCTCGTCTTTTCAACTCATTTAATTTTTGTTATGTGCTGTTTTGTTTCTTTCTTCCTTACAAACTCTACTTAACACATTCTTCTTCGTTCTTTCACACTGTGTATACCTCAGCCTTCTTTGTTACCGCTTACGCCAGTAAATATGCTAGTATCTACTTTTCTAACACCTTCAAACACTGTTTAACTTCGGCTTCGCTACCAACATGCCAATATGTTGTTGTCAAAAACTAACTGAGACTATCCATAATCTATGTAGAATTTTATTTATTGTTAATGTACACAAACTGGATGCAATACTGTAGTAAAAATGCTGAGAATTCCATTCTGCATTACAAGTACTGTTTTTGGAATAAAGCAAATTACTTTTATTATTATAACTTGAAAATTAACCTCATGATCACCCCAGTGACTGACTGACTGACTAACTACAAGGAGATGTTACTTGAATTTTTTAGTGAAACGTTGTGACCAGTGAGGTGTGCCAAGTTGGTTGTGAGAAAAGATAATTGCTGATGACACTAACTAGCGCATATGCCATATATCTCATACTCCCTTCCCCTTATCTATTGGAACCGGACCTGAAAAACGTTCACAGGTTTCATTTTGGATGATTAATTCAATGTAATTGATTTGCTTATCATTCTTATATCATCCAGTATATATTTATATATGTCCCTACATGTAGAACGTTCAGCTGAAGAATCCCACAAAGATTTGATGGATTCATTTAATCCTGCTTTAATAAAAAATTACAATTAGGAATTAAAATGACATAACAAACAGGGGGGATGCGCCGACTTGAAAAACGCGCTCGCGAACACTACCCAGCCTGGCTAGTAAAAGGAGACCGAAAACGTATAAACAGTTCAGTGACAGAACATCTGGTCAATTCAGGACATTCAGCGCCTTTCGAAAAATCCTTCGAAGTAATATGCAAGATTCAATCAAACCTATCAAAGGGAGTCAAATCAAGGCATCTGGGCATAGCTGAGGCGCTAGCTATCCAAAAGCTCAAACCCACACTTTGTATCCAAAAGAATTACGTCCAACCCCTCTCCCTACCATGGCCATCATAAACAAGTAAAATGTTTTCTTAGTAATGACAATCTCATCGCCTTTCTTATCTAAACTTCCTGTTTATTCATGTTATTTTAAGTTTTCTTAAACCCTGTTTACACTACCATATTTTCATACCCACTCTTCCTGTTTATTTTGTCATTTTACTATTTCTACATATTTAATCCCTGATTGCATAAACAATTATTCATCACATTAGTTTTCTATCCAAACATCCTGTCTATCTATTTTGTTATTTCTACATTTTTAATCCTGCTTTATTAACCTTTGTTACCTGTTTTAAATACAATCTGTTTCAACTGTAGCCAGTTTGTTATTCTTTGTAAATGGAAATGATCGACAGACAGTGAGTTTAGGATACACAACTCGAGTAGAAGCGATGAACTTGTCGTTAACTGACTGAGCATGAACAAGTTTCCATCATTCATTGAGTGTATACCTTGAATTTCCCCTTTTCCAATAAAGCTACTTCCTAGGAGTCATAATCAAATTTGTTATTTTTATGGTACTTTATGATGATGTCCTGGTGACTGACACTGATGAGCCAGCTAGCTTGCCTTGTAACTGGAAGGTCCTGGTTTCGAACCCCAGTCGTAGCGTACTTTCACATGCCTCTGTTCCCTTCCTTTCTCGTTTGGCTTTGAAAGTTGTGACTGAATGAAATACGTGCACTTTGGACTATGTTTTGGTCAGAACTTTTCATCTCACTATAAAATGGATCTGGACTTCGACGATGATATATGTCTGATTTCACACAAATTGGAAGATATGAAAGTGAAAAGCAACAAATTGGCAGAAGAAGCATCCACAGAAGATAGGACTTCAGGTGAACATAGAGAAAACAGAGGTGATGAAGATTCCTGGCCAACACCAACACCAACATCAAAAACAACAGACAACAATTAGTCAGCATAAATGGGATGAACCTGAAAGAAACAACCTCCTTCATCTACCTACCTGGGAAGCATAGTTTCAACCACAGGCCGACGGAACTGACGAGGATATCAAAGCAAGAACTGGAGAAGCAAAGCAAGCTTTCACTACTCTCAAGTCTGTGTAAAGGTCAACACTCAGCACTCAGCATGAAAATGAAAACAAGATCCGGATTTTCAACTCCAATGTGAAGTCAGTCAGTGCTATTATACGGATTGATGAGATACTTGGCCAGCACGTCATAAAAGGAGCACGTCAAACAAAATACAGACCTTCATTAACAGTTGTCTTCGCTCAATACTGAAGATCAGATGGCAGGCCAGAAAAGACCAGCAATAGTGAGGGATCTCTGGCAATGAGCGAACCAACCCAGCAGGAACCGATTGTGCAACAAATAAGCAGGAAGAAATGGAGGTGCATTGGATTCGCCATACCTCTGAGAAAACCATCAAGTGACATCACTAGACAAGCCATTGCTCGACTGGAACTTGATCGAAAGGGAAGTGGCGAGATGTTCGTCAGGGGGAGGGTGGGTGACTTGGAGGAGGTCATGTGAAGAGGGAGATGAAAACGTGTGGGCAGACTTGGAGCCAGGTGGAGACTCTAGCAGAGAACCGAACGCAATGGAGATGTGCACGGCTGAAGCCCTATGTTCCTGTAGGAATTAAAGGAAACAATAATAATAATAATGTGAGTAAGGCATATCTGCGATTCTGAAGGAACTCAAATCTTCAGGGTTGATGTTTATTTTACGTTTACCCGTGCCCTAAATTCCACTCGGGATCCTAGGAATGAGTAATCATAATAGTAATAATACATAATTCTTATTGATATAAGTATAAAACTTGGGCATTGTGGTAGAGTATAACTCCAATAAAGTTGCTTCATAGGAGTCATCGTGAAATTTAATATTTTTATGGTATTTTATGATGATGTCCTGGTGATTGACACTGATGAAGGACTGGGACTGGGGTAGACCACCACATGATTCATACTCACAGTAAGAATAATGACAGCTATATAGAATTTATAGCCAAGCTTTTAGGTTTTTTGATGTTTATTGTAATTACTGGATTCCATGATGAACCAAACAGCATCTTAAAACACTTAGTCCTCGTTTGATAAATTTGAATAAGGCATTTAGAAGAAGACAAATTTCCCCGTGAGATGATATCCTCATTTCGTAGTTTCTCTACAACCGCATTACACAACTAACATGGTTAACAATAATAAAACGCATGACAATTACTCAGTTATATAGAAAACAAAAGTGCATACTCCGCTAATGACCAATCATCACATTTAAATAGGTCAAGTAGTCAGTCCATGGTAGGCGAAGATTGAAGTCTATCGTTTCGACTGTACACACATAGTTTAGGCTGTATGTAATTAATCCACGAAGAGTGCTTCCATCACATTCAATAACCGACCTTGAATAAGAGTTATGTGATGAAATAATTGTGAAACAGTCATGAATATTGATTGATTTTGTGACCTGACATTAATAAGTGTTTTGCAATGGATGATGATGAAGGTGGATTTCTATTCAGATTAGTGAATGCATTTGTGGGATTTTCTATATGATTTAGTAACCATTTTGGAACATGTTCCTTACGACCACGACATTGGAACATTCTACGCCGAATCTCTTTTTCTCATATGCCGAACATTTTCGATCGCTGTACTTTCGATTAAAGGACGAAATTCTGTGGACTCTACTTCAAATATTTATAGGCAGAACTAACAGAATGTTCCAATGTCGCGGACAAAAAGACCATCTTCCGAAATGGTTATTACCACACACACAGAAAATCCAAAACAACCATGTTAGTTGTGTAAAGCGGTTGTAGCGAAACTACGAAATGACGAGATCTCATCTCGCGGCCAACGAAATTTGTCTTCTTCTTTTAAATGCCGTATTTTAAACAACATCTGTTTGTGAGAAACACTGGAGAAGAAACCAAACAGTGCTGGACAACTGTTTCGTGCGCAGATTGGAACACACAGCATCCCCATCCAATATGCAACCATGCCCTATACCAGGCAGGAATCGAACCGAAATCCTTCAGGTTTTCAGATAAGATCGAGTCCAAAGCTCGGACCAAAAACTGATTCTCTAACTGGATATCTGTTTGAAATCTAGAGCAAAATCTCCCAACTCCCTGAAAAACCCATTGCTTTAAAATAAGACCATAATATTTATTGCCTAAATACGCACACACGATTCAGTTTATCATGCATAGAACTAACTATCCAGCTTTTATCTTGTCAAATGGAACAGTTTGAATGAGACATTTAAAAAAAATTCAATTTTTTGAAGGCAGTTCTAATTACCGACATTAGACAGTATATCTGCATTGACAGGGTTCACCTGACACGAGCTTTACATTTTTCCTTTGTTTTTTCAAAAAAATAATCATTAGCTCCACTGAATAGCCGTGGTGACCATTTTTTTCTCCTCTTCCCCCATTTTTGACAATCATATTTCTACTCGACTGATTTTCTAATACAAAAAAACTGCTTTCGTAGTCGTGTGACACATGTTGGGCCAAGTTAAGAAGCCTAACGCACCAGTCTAACTACCAGCATTCAGCGCGAATCACCTTGATTGGTCTAGTGACTTTCATCCATGTAAGTTGTATTCCGCTGTATTCCGCTTGATTCGAGTAAACACACACGGTTTCTCGAACACAGTGTGGCGTCTGCAATCTCTGGTGAGGATAAGCTTGTCAAGTATTGCTTAGGAAGAAAAGGATTTCAATATGTATATATAGGGAATATTCCCAGAGAAAAATTTAGAACAACAACACCTGCATAAAGCGAACAATATTGTTGTTTTCAATTAGACCGATCTGATCAGCAGGCTTAACTCTAATATACACCTACATAACTTTACAAATACAAATTCAAATATAAACCAATCATCATGGTGTTTTGTCTCTAGGATAGATAATAAGATGGTGAATATTAATTGTGCAATTACTCATAATAGTAGTAATGATAATAGTGACAGTAATAATAATGCAGAACGAGTCTAGCATTCATTTCCTCGATGTGAACTTATCAAGAAGGACCGATGGAACCCTGAAAAGATCGATTTATCACAAGCTGTCATGGACTAATGGTCAACTGACAAATTTCTACAGCTGCGGGGTACCGATTGGTCGAAAACGAAACCTGATCCGGTCGCTTGCCACTCGTATTCGGCGCTGATACTGTGGAAGATGAGTTATATATAGCTTGAGGAAAATCCTAATAGAAAATGGATTTCCACCATGTTTTATAGATAAGAATATACATCCCACTTGCCATTCAAAATCAATTCCTTTATGCAACATTAAATTCTATGCTATTAAATTTCACACAATATTACGTAACCTTTTTTATTTTTTCGATGTGTTGTCTACTAATCTTATAATTGCACACCTTTTTCAAGTTCTATCCATCCTATGAATTATTCTATATAAGATGACATTAATTTGCTTTGCCTCTTGACACTTACCTACGATTATAATCACAAACATTTTAGTTTTAATTGCATTTCATATTATTATTATTAGTTTATGCATTCACACCTATGTTTCAATTCCCTCCCTCACCGGATATAACTTCTTAAAGAAAACCAAATATATATACGATTGTACAGCTTGATGATAAATTCGTCTGTTGAAAAGAGTCTCTTCGCTGAATCACCACTTGTTTTGATTTTCTATATGTTACAATGGGGATTTTCCATGATTTAAAAAATAGTGGTTTTATCAATAGTAAGGATGAAAAAGTGAGGCAATCTGTGATAATACGAATACTGATGAAAAGCAGCATGATGAAACAAACAAATGTGTTCAAGTAGACATAGTAGTCGATAAAGGCTAGCTGAAAACAAATGAACCGATTAAGTAATGCTAGACTGATTGTAAGGGAAGTAAATGAAACACCCGTTTATAATGAAGATGTGATAAGATTAAAGGATGATAAGAGAGGAGGGGTTGAAAATATAAACAAATGGTGGTGTAGAAGTCATCAGTTGGTTATGTCTTAACAGGCCAACAAGAGAGGGTTGGAGGGATGATGGCTGCGTGTACGACCTTCTTTTGAATGAAGGCATAGTTTAGGTTTAATAGTTGTTCGAATACCTATCGCTTGCCTCACCTGTGTGTGTGTGTGTGCAGTAGACGAACGAATACGAAGTCTATTGGAAAGATTCCGTGGGATTGGGTTCAGCATGCACTCATGACTCCACCACCAGGAGGTATCGAATCGAAATCCTTCAGGTTTTCAGATAAGATCGAGTCCAAAGCTCGGACCAAAATCTGATTCTCTAACTGGATATCTGTCTTAAATCTAGAGCAAAATCTGCCAACTCCCTGAAAAATCCATTGCTTTAAAATGAACCATAATATTTATTGCCTAAATACACACACACTATTCAGTTTATCTTGCATAGAACTAACTATCCAGCATTTATCTTGTCAAATGGAATAGTTTCTTTTGAGACATTTTAAAAAAAATTCAATTTTTTGAAGGCAGTTCTAATTGCCGACATTAGACAGCATTGACAATATTCACCTGACACGAGCTTTAAATTTTTCCGTTTTTTTCCCAAAAAATATCATTAGCTCCACTGAATAGCCGTGGTGACTATTTTTTCTCCTCTTCTCCCCTTTTTGACAATGAAAATTTCTACTCGACTGATTTTCTATATTAGAGAGAAAAACGGGTTTTCCCCGTTGTTGTGTGACACATGTGTTGAGATTAGAAAAAGGGGGAAAAAGGGAAAAAGGGACAAACAGACCAGAATAGTGAATGCAGTTATGCAGTTATATATACAAACAAATTAAAAATCTAACTTCATTTATAATAATGTCATATGATAGAGATAATTCGCATAGTGAGTGAATAAAGAAAGAAGGACAGCTCCGAGGAAATCGATGCATGAATAAAATGGGGATTGATAACAACAACAACAATTGGTAGTGTGGTGAGAGATGGTTGCCTGACTCTTGCTTTCTGTCGTTACAATTGGTGTCGCTGCCTCCGTACAATGAAGATCCCATGGCTAACTGCGTCTGAAGAAGGAGACATACGGAGCTTCTTACGTGACTTCGAGGCCATTGCTGAGTCGGTGGGTGTCAAAGAGCAGGTGGCGAAGGCGGTTGTGTTAAGGACGCTGTTGAGAGGCCGAGCGCAGGCAGCATATGACAGCGTAGAGAGGTCCGACGTCACAGCATCTTGGAAGACATTGGTTGAACGATTAGTGACGGAGTTTGACAGTCCAACAGACAGACAGCTGGCAATGCAGCAGTTCCGTTCAAGGAAGCTCGGACCTGATGGAGATCCGTTAGTGTTTGCGGTGAAATTGACCTATCTACTTCGACGTGCGCTTCCCACTTTGGAAGACGATTCAGAAGCTTAGTCGCTGAGTTCCCAGTTCATCGAGAGTGTCCCAGACTACATTTCTCAGCAATTATTTCAAGGTAGTTCTAATTACCGACATTAGACAGTATAATATATATATATATATATATTGACAGTCTTCACCTGAAACTAGCTATAAATTTTCGTATTTAACAAAAAAAATCATTAGCTCCACTGAATAGAGGTGGTGACTACTATTTTCTCCTCTTCTCCCCTTTTTGACAATCATATTTCTACTCCACTGATTTTCTATATTAGAGCGAAATACGGGTTTTCCCGTAGTCGTGTTGCACATGTGTTGAGATTATAAAAAGGGGGAAAAACGGAAATAGAATACAGACCAGTATAGTGAATGCAGTTATGCAGTTATATATACAAACAAATTAAAAATCTAAGTTCATTAATAATGAATGTCAAACGATAGAGATAATTCGCATAGTGAGTGAGTGAATAAAGAAAGAAAGAAAGGCAGTGATTGGTATTCATCTCCGAGAAAATCGATGCATGAATAAAGCGTGGATTGATAACAATAACAATTGGGTTGGCTGGACATTGAATCGGGTCGGGTCTCGGTGACTGGTGGCTGAATGGTATACGAGCTAGCCAACCAGCATGCTGGCCTTGTAATGGGAAGGTCCTGTGTTCAAACCATATGTGGTGGGTGCGTACGGTCGTTGATTCCCAAACTAGGCTGATGAAATATCTCGCTTTCTGTCAGGATTCCTTGTGGCTAGTTTTCAAAAGTTCTCTAACTCATATCAATCCGTGACCGACTCATAAAAACCAAACTATAGAAAATTAATCTGATGCTCGTTAGTGACCACTAGCTACATGATGGAGTTTCGTGGAGTCAGTCAGTTCTAGTGAGAAGTCGTGACCAAGGAGGTGGTCCATTGAGATGTCACTTGTGAGGATTGATGTCCCACCGACGACAATGGTTGGTGTCAGTCGTGCTAAATGCATCACGAATTGGTAGAATTTAGAATTCATGGGTTGGTTGGCCACTGAATCGGGTCGGGTCCCAGTGAGTGGTGGCTGAATGGTATACGAGCCAGCCAGCTTGCTGGCCTTATAACCGGAAGGTCCTGGGTTCAAACATCGGTGCATTGGTGGGTGCGTACTGTCGATGATTCCCAAACTAGGCTGATGAAACAGCTGGCTGGCTGTCCAATACTCCTTGTGGCTGGTATTCAAAGATTCTCTGACTGATATCAATCCGTGATCATCTCGTAAAACAAAACATAATAATAATGTGGTGGGAGATGTTTGCTAGCCAAATTGGTTGACAGTACTTGAGGTCAATGTTTATGTATCAAATATTAGTCATGTGAAAACAAGGTCAAAGATGGACAGGCGGATACAGTTAACATATAGATGAACTGACACAGCCACAAAGAGAGGCAAGGTTAACTTTGTGTGCGAAACAACCACCAATCACAAGACTGTATTTTCTACTAATATTAATCTACAATAACGTATATTAAAATCTATAAACTGTATGTGTTGATTTTCCTTAATATAAACGATCTGTTGCCTGGCCCCTGTCTTCTGTTGTTACATCTCTTGCATAGAACTAACTATCCAGCTTTTATATTATCTTGTCAAAGGGAACAGTTTCATGGACACATTTACAATATAAATTCAATTCTTTCAAGGCAGTTATAATTACCGACATTAGACAGTATAATATATACATCTTTATTTAGGTATTGACAATATTCACCTAACACGAGCTTTAA
This sequence comes from Trichobilharzia szidati, assembly GCA_944472155.2. Lineage (NCBI taxonomy): Eukaryota > Metazoa > Platyhelminthes > Trematoda > Strigeidida > Schistosomatidae > Trichobilharzia > Trichobilharzia szidati. The sequence continues at coordinate 6,543,883 of OX235279.1, forward strand.
ATTTTCCTTTCTTTTTTTCAAAAAAATATCATTAGCTCCACTGAATAGCCGTGGTGAATTTCATTTCTCCTCTTCTCCCCTTTTTGACAAGGAATATTTCTACTCGACTGATTTTCTAATACAAAAAACAAACTGCATTCGTAGTTGTGTGACACATGTTGGGCCAAGTTAAGAAGCCTTACGCACCAGTCTAACTACCAGCATTCAGCGCGAATGAACTTGATTGGTCCAGTGACTTTCATCCATGTAAGTTGTATTCCGCTTGATTTGAGTTAACACACACGGTTGCTCTAAGACAGTGTTGAGTCTGCAATCTCTGGTGACGATAAGCTTGTCAAGTATTGCTTGCTTAGGAAGAAAAGGATTTCAATACGTATATATAGGGAATATTCCCAGAGAAAAATTTAGAACGACAACACCTGATCAAGCGAACAATATTGCTGTTTTCAATTAGACAGATCTCATCAGCAGGCTTAACTCTTTTATATATATATATATAAGTTTACAAATAAAAATTCACATATAAACCAATAATCATGGTGTTTTGTCTCTAGGAGAGATAATAAGATGGTGAATATGAATTGTGCAATTACTCATAATAGTAGTAATGATAATAGTGACAGTAATAATAATGCAGAACGAGTCTAGCATTCATTTCCTCGATGTGAACTTATCAAGAAGGACCAATGGAACTCTGAAAAGATCGATTTATCACAAGCTGTCATGGAATGGTCAACTGACAAATTTCTACAGCTGCGGGGTACCGATTGGTCGAAAACGAAATCTGATCCGGTCGCTTGCCACTCGTATTGCCACTCGCTGATACTGTGGAAGATGAGTTATACATCTTGAGGAAAATCCTAATAGAAAATGGATTTCCACCACGTTTTATAGATAAGAATATTCATTCAAATCCTAAAAAATGTGACTTATCAACCGTACCCAAGAAGATACTTTACATGAGCTTGGAATTCAAAGGGGACTCTTAACTTCTGACATCATGAAACGAAGGATATCACAGTCCCTGAAAAGAACATTCCCTGCTGCATCCCTGAGAATAGCCTTTTCTAGTCGACCATTATTGTTCAATAACCTGAAGGACAAAATCCCGCTGTTGACCAATTCTATGTGTGTGTTTATCAATTCACCTGCTCGTGTGCACCTTGGTATATCGGTCGTTCGACACGAGTTTTGTCCAAGAGGGTGCAAGAACACTATCCTGCATGGTTACGAAGAGGTGGTAGTGGAGCAATAAGAAGCGCGATCATTGAACATCTGGTCGATAATGATCACCCTATCTCTATAGCCTCCGTCTTCAAAGTCATCTACAAGGCAAAGAGTAATTTACCCAAAACCCTACATACCCGACTCATCTGTATTGCTGAAGCCATCTTCTGCTATCGAAACACAAAAGCCAGATCTCTGTGTACAGAAAAAGTTCGTTCAACCCCTACAATTTTCATGGTCTTAATCCCTCTATGCTAAAGTATGGTAATCCCCAATCATATTTTAACTCTACCAAATTTTCATTTTTTCCATTTTTTTTTCATTTTTGTCTATTCATTTTGTATACTCTTCCTTATTAAGTCAATTGTTACTATTACTACTCTCACTTTAAATTGTCCGCGGTATTATTTCACTTGTTCCACTTGTCATTCTAAATCAATTCCTTTATGCAACATTAAATTCTATGCTATTAAATTTCACACAATATTACGTAACGTTTTTATTTTTTCGATTTGTCCACTAATCCTATAATTGCGCACCCTCCACATACCAAGTTCCATCCATCCTATGAATTATTCTAAATATGACATTAATGTGCTTTGCCTCTTGACATTTAACTACGATTATAATCACAAACATTTTAGTTTTAATTGCATTTCATATTATTATTATTATTAGTTTATGCATTCATTCACACCTATGTTTCAATTCCCTCACCGGATATAACTTCTTAAAGAAAACCAAATATATACGATTGTACAGCTTGATGATAAATTCGTCTGTTGAAAAGAGTCTCTTCGCTGAATCATGACTTGTTTTGATTTTCTATATGTTACCGCAATGGGAATTTTCCATGATTTCAAAAATAGTGGTTTTATCAATAGTAAGGATGAAAAAGTGAGGCAATCTGTGATAACACGAATACTGATGAAAAACAGCATGATGAAACAAACAAATGTATTCAGGTCGACAGGGTAGTCGATAAAGGCTAGCTGAAAACAAATGAACCGATTAAGTAATGCTAGACTGATTGTAAGGGAAGTAAATGAAACGCGTTTTTAATGAAGATGTGATAAGATTAAAGGATGATAAGAAAGTGCGGCTGAAAATAAAAGTAAGTTAGGTGTGGTGGTGTAGAAGTCATCAGTTGGTTATGTCTTAATAGGCCAACAATGGAGAGAGGTAGGGATGATGGCTGCGTGTACGACCTTCTTTTGAATGAAGGCATAGTTTAGGTTTAATAGTTGTTCGAATGCTTATCGCTTGCCTCACCTGTGTGTGTGTGTGTGCAGTAGACGAACGAATACGAAGTCTATTGGAAAGATTCCGTGGGATTGGGTTCAGCATGCACTCATGACTCCACCACCAGGAGGTATCGAATCGAAATCCTTCAGGTTTTCAGATAAGATCGAGTCCAAAGCTCGGACCAAAAACTGATTCTCTAACTGGATATCTGTCTTAAATCTAGAGCAAAATCTGCCAACTCCCTGAAAATCCCATTGCTTCAAAAGAAACCATAATATTTATTGCCTAAATACACACATACACGATTGAATTTATCTTTCATAGAACTAACTATCCAGCTTTTATATTATCTTGTCAAATGGGATAGTTTCATGGAGACATTAAAAAAAAATTCAATTTTTTGAAGGCAGTTATAATTACCGACATTAGACAGTATAAAATATATATATATATTTAGGTATTGACAGTGTTCACCTGACACGAGTTTTAAATTTTCCCTTTTTTCTTCAAAAAAAATCTTTAGCTCCACTGAATAGCCGTCGTGACTTTTATTTCTCCTCTTCTCCCCTTTTTGACAATCATATTTCTACTCGACTGATTTTCTATATTAGAGAGAAAAACTGTTTTCCCCGTTGTTGTGTGACACATGTGTTGAGATTAGAAAAAGGGGGAAAAAGGGAAAAATGGACAAACAGACCAGAATAGTGAATGCAGTTATGCAGTTATATACAAACAAATTAAAAATCTAAGTTCATTAATAATGAATGTCATATGATAGATAATTCGCATAGTGAGTGAGTGAATAAAGAAAGAAAGAAAGAAAGACACTGATTGGTTGGTATTCATCTCCGAGGAAATCGATGCATGAATATAGCGTGGATTGATAACAACAACAATTGGGTTGGCTGGCCATTGAATCGGGTCGGGTGCCAGTGAGTGGTGGCTGAATGGTATACGAGCCAGCCAGCTAGCTTGCTGGCCTTGTAATAGGAAGGTCCCGGGTTCAAACCATATGTGTTTGGTGCGTACGGTCGTTGATTCCCAAACTAGGCTGATGAAATATCTGGCTTTCTGTCAGGATTCGCTGTGGCTAGTTTTCAAAAGTTCTCTCACTCATATCAATCCGTGATCAACTCATAAAACCCAAACTATAGAAAATAGTTCGGATGCTCGTTAGTGACTTGCTACATGATGGAGTTTCGTGGAGTCAGTCAGTTCTAGTGAGAAGTCGTGACCATTGAGGTAGTCCATCCAGATGTCACTTGTGAGGATGGACGTCCTACCGACGACATTTGTTTGTGTCAGTCGTGCTAAATGCATCACGAATTGGTAGAATTTAGAATTCATGGGTTGGTTGGCCATCGCATCGGGTCGGGTGCCAGTGAGTGGCGGCTAGATGGTATACGAGCCAGCCAGCCAGTCAGCTTGTTGGCCTTGTAACCAGAAGGTCCTGGGTTCGAACCCCGATGCAGTGGTGGGTGCGTACTGTCGATGATTCCCAAACTAGGCTGATGAAACAGCTGGCTGGCTGTCCAATACTCCTTGTGGCTGGTATTCAAAGATTCTCTGACTGATATCAATCCGTGATCATCTCGTAAAACAAGACATAATAATAGTGTGGTGAGAGATGGTTGCTAGCCAAATTGGTTGACAGTAATTGACGTCAATGTTTATGCGTCATATATTAGTCATGTGGAAACAAAGTCAAAGATGGACAGGCGGATACAGTTAACATATAGATGAACTGACACAGCCACAAAGAGATGCAAGGTTAACTTTGTGTGCGAAACAACCATCAATCAGAAGACTGTATTTTCTACTGACATTAATCTACAATAACGTATATTAAAATCTATAAACTGTATGTGTTGATTTTCCTTAATAAACGATCTGTTGCTTGGCCCTTGTCTTCTGTTGTTACATCTCTTGCATAGAAATAACTATCCAGCTTTTATATTATCTTGTCAAAAACGAATAGTTTCAATGCGACATTTTTTTTAGAAATTCAATTCTTTCAAGGCAGTTCTAATTACCGAAATTAGACAGTATAATATATTGACAATATTCACCTGACACGAGTTTTAAACTTTTCCTTCTTTTTTTAAGAAACAATATCATTAGCTCCACTGAATAGCCGTGGTGACTACTTTTTTCCCCTCTTCTCCCCTTTTTGACAATGATATTTCCACGCGACTGATATTCTAAATTAGAGAGAAAAACGGGTTTTCCCATAGTCGTGTTGCACATGTTTTGATTAGAAAAATGGGGAAAAAGGGAAAACGAACACAGACCAGAATAGTGAATGCAGTTATGCAGTTATATATACAAACAAATTAAAAATCTAAGTTCATTATTAATAATGTCATATGATAGAGATAATTGGCATAGTGAGTGAGTGAATAAAGAAAGACAGTGATTGGTATTCATCTCGGAGGAAATTGATGCATGAATAATGCGTGGATTGATAAAAGCAACAATTGGGTTGGCTGGCCATTGAATCGGGTCTGGTCCCGGTGACTGGTGGCTGAATGGTATACGAGCCAGCCAGCATGCTGGCCTTGTAATGGGAAGGTCCTGGGTTCAAACCATATGTGGTGGGTGCGTACGGTCGTTGATTCCCAAATTAGGCTGATGAAACCGCTGGCTTTCTGTCAGGATTCCTTGTGGCTAGTTTTCAAAAGTTCTCTAACTCACATCAATCCGTGATCAACTCATAAAAACCAAACTAACCCTTACAAACCAAACTATAGAAAATTAATCTGATGCTCGCGCTAGTGACCACTAGCTACAGGATGGAGTTTCGTGGAGTAAGTCAGTTCTAGTGAGAAGTCGTGACCAGTGAGGTGGTCCATGGAGATGTCACGTGTGAGGATTGATGTCCCACCGACGACAATGGTTGGTGCCAGTCGTGCTAAATACATCACGAATTGGTAGAATTTAGAATTAATGGTATGGTTTGCCATTGAATTGGGTCGGGTTCCAGTGAGTGGTGGCTTAATGGTATACGAGCCAGCCAGCTTTCTGGCCTTGTAACCGGAAGGTCCTGGGTTCAAACACCGGTGCAGTGGTGGGAGCCGGTGATTCCAAAACTGGTTAGATATTTTTCAGAGATATCGTTGCAGCAGTTGAATCTTATCCTCAACCCTTTCACTTTCATCAGCAATGAGGAAACTAGCAACACTGGAGATTAATGTGTCAAAAGAAGAATTCCGAGTACACTAACTGACAGTTTACCCCCTTAAGATTTTAGTAAAGTTTGAATACTTCCTACTGGCTTCGTGGACATCGATGATTTTAATTCATTTAATGAAAAGGTTGTAAGTCCAGGAGGAGGATGTAATCCAGCGGTGACAACGATTACTGTATTAAAACAAAACATGACAAATTTCGCCACAAGATGATATCGTCATTTCGTATTATCTTTACAACCGCTTTACAACTAACATAAATGAGAATAATAAAATGAAATGCATGACAATTACTCAGTTATTTAAAAAAACAAAAGTACACATTAATCACATATACATTCAGTTTTATTAGCTAATGGTTATCCAGAAAACATTATCACTTTTTCACAGTGAGGATAGACCACATGCAGAAAAGACAGCTTCTGTACCAAAGAAAGCTATCTTTATTAACCTACCTATCATTCAATAATGACCAGATTATACAGTTGGCAGGTAGCTCAAAGACTTCGGCCAGCCATTCAATTCACATTCTACGCCGCATCTCTCTCCCTCACATCCCGAACATTTTCGATCCATGTACCTTCGATTAAAGGACGAAATTCTGTGGACTCTACTGCAGACTGTATCTACAAGTTCACCTGCAGTTGTTGCGCTGACACCTATTTAGGTAGAACCAATGGAATCTTCCAATGTGGTCATCGAAAAGAACATGTTGCAGAATGGTTACTAAATCATACAGATAATCCCAATGCATTCATTAATCTGAATAGAAATCCACCTTCATCATCACCCATTGCAAAATACTTATTAATGTCAGGTCACAAAATCAATCAATATTAATTAATGACTGTTTCACAATTATTTCATCACATAACTCTAATTTAAGCTTGATGATTGAAGGAGATGCAAGCACGCTTCGAGGATTAATCACATACAGCCTAAACTGCGTGTACAGTCAAAACAATAGACTTCAACCTTCCTTCGCCTACCATGGACTGACTACTTGACCTATCTAAATGTGATGATTAGTCATTAGCATAGTATGTACTTGTGTTCTGTTTTATATAACTGAGTAATTGTCATGTGAACTTTATTTTATTTTAATATTGTTAACCATGTTAGTTGTAAAGCGGTTGTAGCGAAACTACGAAATGACGATATCTCATCTCGCGGCGAACGAAATTTGTCTTCTTCTTTTAAATGCCTTATTTTAAACAACACCTGTTTGTGAGAAACACTGGAGAAAGAACCAAGCAGTGCTGGACAGCTGTTTCGTGCGTAGATTGGAACACAGCATCCCCATCCAATATGCACCCATGCCCTATACCAGGCAGGAATTGAACCGAAATCCTTCAGGTTTTCAGATAAAATCGAGTCCAAAGCTACGACAAAAAAAATGATTCTCTAACTGGATATCTGTCTAAAATCTAGAGCAAACTCTCCCAACTCTCTGAAAAACCCATTGCTTTAAAATGAACCATAATATTTATTGCCTAGATACACACAGGTTTCAATTTATCTTGCATAGAACTAACTACCCAGCATTTATCTTGTCAAATGGAATAGTTTCAATGAGGCATTTAAAAAAAATAAATTCATTTTTTTGAAGGCAGTTCTAATTACCGACATTAGACACTATAATATATATATATATATATATACCTATATATATTAAGGTATTGACAGTCTTCACCTGACACGAGTTTCAAATTTTCCTATTTTTTTCAAAACAAAAATCATTAGCTCCACTGAATAGCCGTGGTGACTACTTTTTTCTCTTCTTCTCCCCTTTTTGACAATCATATTTCTACTCGACTGATTTTATATATTAGATAAAAACGGGTTTTCCCCATCGTCGTGTTGCACATGTGTTGATTCAGAAAAGGGGGAAAAGGGAAAAAGGGACAAACAGACCAGAATAGTGAATGCAGTTATGCAGTTATCTATATACAAACAAATTAAAAATCTAAGTTCATTAGTAATGATGTCATATGATAGAGATAATTCCCATAGTGAGTGAGTGAATAAAGAAAGAAAGACACTAAGTGGCATTCATCCGAGGAAATCGATGCATGAATAAAGCGTGGATTGATAACAACAACAATTGTGTTGGTTGTTCATTGAATCGGGTCGGGTCCCAGTGACTGGTGGCTGAATGTTACACGAGCCCGCCAACTTGCTGGCCTTGTAACCGGAAGGTCCTGGGTTCAAACCATATGTGGTGGGTGCGTACGGTCGTTGATTCCCAAACAAGGCTGATGAAACAGCCAAGTACTCCCTTCCAGTACTCCCTGTGGCTGGTTTTCAATGCTCCTCTAACTGATATCAATCCGTCCGAGGTCAAACTCGTAAAAACAAAAGAAACCCTTACAAACCAAACTACAGAAAATTAATCTGATGCTCGTTAGTGACTTGCTACAGGATGGAGTTTCCTGGAGTCAGTCAGTTCTAGTGAGAAGTCGTGACCAGTGAGGTGGTCCATGGAGATGGCACTTGTGAGGATTGATGTCCCACCGACGACAATGGTTGGTGCCAGTCGTGTTAAATGCATCACGAATCGGTAGAATTTAGAATTCATGGGTTGGTTGGCCACTGAATCGGGTTGGGTCCCAGTGAGTGGTGGCTGGATGGTATACGAGCCAGCCAGTCAGCTTGCCTTGTAACCAGAAGCTCCTTAGTTCGAACCCCGATGCAGTGGTGGGTGCGTACTGTCGATGATTCGCAAACTAGGCTGATGAAACAGCTGGCTGGCTGTCCAATACTCCTTGTGGCTGGTATTCAAAGATTCTCTGACTGATATCAATCCGTGATCATCTCGTAAAACAAAACACAGTAATAGTGTGGTGAGAGATGGTTGCTAGCCAAATTGGTTGACAGTAATTGACGTCAATGTTTATGTATCAAATATTAGTCATGTGAAAACAAGGTCAAGATGAACAGGCGGATACAGTTGACATATAGATGAACTGACACAGCCAAAAAGAGATGCAAGGTTAACTTTGTGTACGAAACAACCAATCAACAGACTGTATTTTCTACTAACATTAATCTACAATAACGTATATTAAAATCTATAAACTGTATGTGTTGATTTTCCTTAATAAAGGGATCTGTTGCCTGGCCCCTGTCTTCTGTTGTTACATCTCTTGCATAGAACTAACTATCCAGCTTTTATCGACATATATTTATTATCTTGTCAAAGGGAATAGCTTCAATCAGACATTTTTTTTAGAAATTCAATTCTTTCAAGGCAGTTCTAATTACCGACATTAGACAGTATAAAATATATATCTATATATATAGGTATTGACAATATTCACCTGACACGAGTTTTAAATTTTTCCTATTTTTTTCAAAAAAAAAAATCATTAGCTCCACTGAATAGCCGTGGTGACTTTTATTTCTCCTCTTCTCCCCTTTTTGACAATCATATTTCTACTCGACTGATTTTCTATATTAGAGAGAAAAACGGGTTTTCCCCGTTGTTGTGTGACACATGCGTTGATTAGAAAAAGGGGGAAAAAAGGAAAAAGGGACAAACAGACCAGAATAGTGAATGCAGTTATGCAGTTATATATATACAAACAAATTAAAAATCTAAGTTCATTAATAATGAATGTCATATGATAGAGATAATTCGCATAGTGAGTGAATAAAGAAAAGACACTGAATTGCATTCATCCGAGGAAATCGATGCATGAATATAGCGTGGATTGATCAGAACAACAACAACAACAATTGGTAGAATTTAGAATTCGTGGGTTGGTTGGCCATTGAATCGGGTTGGGTCCCAGTGAGTGGTGGCTGAATGGTATACGAGCCGGCCAACTTGCTGGCCTTGTAACCGGAAGGTGCTGGGTTTGAACCGCCTGTGTTGGGTATCTACTGGCGATGATTCCCAAACCAGGTTGATGAAACAGATGGCTTTCTGTCAGTACTCCCTGTGGCTAGTTTTCAATTGTTCTGCAACTGATATCAATCCGTGCGTGGTCAAACTCGTAAAATCAAATCTAATCCGTACGAACCAAATTATAGAAAATTAATCTGATGCTCGCGCTAGTGACCACTAGCTACAGTATGGAGTTTCCTGGAGTCAGTCAGTTCTAGTGAGAAGTCGTGACCAGTGAGGTAGTCCATCCAGATGTCACTTGTGAGGATTGATGTCCCACCGACGACATTGGTTGGTTGGTGCCAGTCGCGATAAATGCATCACGAATTGGTAGAATTTATAATTCATGGGTTGGTTGGCCACTGAATCGGGTCGGGTCCCAGTGAGTGGTGGCTGAATGGTATACGAGCCAGCCAGCTTGCTGGCCTTGTAACCAGAAGTTCGTTGATTAAAACCACGGTGCGGTGGTGGGTGCGTACTGTCGATGATTCCCAAACTAGGCTGATGAAACAGCTGGCTGTCTGTCAGTACTCCCTGTGGCTGGTATTCAAAGATTCTCTGACTGATATCAATCCGTGATCATCTCGTAAAACAAAACATAATAATAGTGTGGTGAGAGATGGTTGCTAGACAAATTGGTTGACAGTAATTGAGGTCAATGTTTATGTATCAAATATTAGTCATGTGGAAGCAAGGTCAAAGATGGACAGTCGGATACAGTTAACATATAGATGAACTGACACAGCCACAAAGAGATGCAAGGTTAACTTTGTGTGCGAAACAACCACCAATCAACAGACTGTATTTTCTACTAACATTAATCTACAATAACGTATATTAAAATCTATAAACTGTATGTGTCGATTTTCCTTAATAAATGATCTGTTTGGCTGGCCCTTGTTGCCTTCTGTTGTTACATCTCTTGCATAGAACTAACTATCCAGCTTTTATATTATCTTGTCAAAAGGAATAGTTTCAATAAGGCATTTTTTATTTAGAAATTCAATTCTTTCAAGGCAGTTCTAATTACCGACATTAGACATTATAAAATATATATATATTTAGGTATTGATAGTCTTCACCTGTCACGAGTTTTAAATTTTCCTTTTTTTCAAATAAAAAATCATTAGCTCCACTGAATAGCCGTGGTGACTTTTATTTCTCCTCTTCTCCCCTTTTTGACAATCATATTTCTACTTGACTGATTTTCTATATTAGAGAGAAAAACGGGTTTTCCCCGTCGTTGTGTGACACATGCGTTGATTAGAAAAAGGGGGAAAAAAGGAAAAAGGGACAAACAGACCAGAATAGTGAATGCAGTTATGCAGTTATATATATACAAACAAATTAAAAATCTGAGTTCATTAATAATGAATGTCATATGATAGAGATAATTCGCATAGTGAGTGAATAAAGATAGAAAGAGACTGATTGGCATTCATCTCCGAGGAAATCGATGCATGAATATAGCGTGGATTGATAACAACAACAATTGGGTTGGCTGGCCATTGAATCGGGTTGGGTCCCAGTGAGTGGTGGCTGAATGGTATACGAGCCAGCCAGCTTGCTGGCCTTGTAATGGGAAGGTCCTGGGTTCAAACCATATGTGGTGGGTGCGTACGGTCGTTGATTCCTAAACTAGGCTGATGAAACACCTGGCTTTCTGTATGGATTCCCTGTGGCTAGTTTTCAATAGTTCTCTAACTCATATCAATCCGTGATCAACTCATAAAAACCAAACTAACGCTTACAAACCAAACTATCGAACAAATTAATCTGATGCTCGTTAGTGACTTGCTGCTACAGGATGGAGTTTCGTGGAGTCAGTCAGTTCTAGTGAGAAGTCGTGACCAGTGAGGTGGTCCATGGAGATGTCACTTGTGAGGATTGATGTCCCACCGACGACAGTGGTTGGTTGGTGCCAGTCGTGCTAAATGCATCACGAATTGGTAGAATTTAGAATTCATGGGTTGGTTGGCCATTGAGTCGGGTCGGGTCCCAGTGAGTGGTGGCTGAATGTTGTACGAGCCAGCTTGCTGGCCTTGTACCCGGAAGGTGCTCGGTTCGCTCTTTATATTAATATATCTTGTTTTTCTTAAGATGCTGAAAGCTTAACTTCACCAGATGCTGATTAGAAAAAGGAAAAATAACAGACCAATAGTGAATGCAGTCATACATTTATATATACAAATAAAATCTAAGTTCATTAGTAATGTTATATGATAGATAATTCGCATAGTGAGTGAATAAAGAAAGAAAGACACTGATTGGTATTCATCTCCGAGGAAATCGATGCATGAATAAAGCGTGGATTGATCAGAACAACAACAACAACAATTGGTAGAATTTAGAATTCATGCACTGACTGGCCATTGAATCGGGTCACAGTGAGTGGTGGCTGAATGGTATACAAGCCAGCCAGCTTGCTGTCCTTGTAACGGGAAGATGGTGGGTTCGAACCTCAGTGCAGTGGTGGGTACCTTCTGGATATGATTCCCACACTAGGCTGATGAAACAGCTAGCTTTCTGACAGTACTCCCTGTGGCTAGTTTTCAATTGTTCTGCAACTGATATCAATCGTTGATCAACTCATAAAAACAAAACTAACGCTTACAAACCAAACTATAGAAAATTAATCTGATACTAGCTAGTGACCACTAGATACAGGATGGAGTTTCCTGGAGTCAGTCAGTTCTAGTGAGAAGTCGTGACCAGTGAGGTAGTCCATCCAGATGTCACTTGTGAGGATTGATGTCCCACCGACGACATTGGTTGGTTGGTGCCAGTCGCGATAAATGCATCACGAATTGGTAGAATTTATAATTCATGGGTTGGTTGGCCACTGAATCGGGTCGGGTCCCAGTGAGTGGTGGCTGAATGGTATACGAGCCAGTCAGCTTGCTGGCCTTGTAACCGGAAGGTGCTGGCTTTCAACCCCGGTGCAGTGGTGGGTACGTAGTGGTGATGATTCCCAAACCAGGCTGATGAAACAGATGGCTTTCTGTCAGTACTCCCTGTGGCTAGTTTCCCATGGTTCTCTAACTGATATCAATCCGTGCGTGGTCAAACTCGTAAAATCAAATCTAATCCGTACGAACCAAATTATAGAAAATTAATCTGATGCTCGCGCTAGTGACCACTAGCTACAGGATGGAGTTTCCTGGAGTCAGTCAGTTCTAGTGAGAAGTCGTGACCAGTGAGGTGGTCCATCCAGATGTCACGTGTGAGGATGGATGTCCCACCGACGACATTGGTTGGTGTCAGTCGCGCTAAATCATGAATTGGTAGAAATTAGAATTCATGCACTGGCTGTCCATTGAATCGGGTCCAGGTGAGTGGCTGAATGGTATACGAGCCAGCTAGCTTGCCTTGTAACTGGAAGGCCCTGGGTTCGAACCGCCTGTGTTGGGTACGTACTGCCTATGATTCCAAAACTGGCAAAAATTTCTTTCATAGTTATCGTTGCAACAGTTGAATCTTATCATCAACCTTTTTAATTTCATCAGCAACGAGGAAGCTACCAACACTGGAGGTTATTGTGTCAAAAAGAATTCTGAGTACACTAACTGACAGTTTACCCTCTTTATATCTATATATATCTTGTTTCTCTTAAGATGCTGAAAGCTTAACTTCGCCAGATGCTGATTAGAAAAAGGAAAAATAACAGACCAATAGTGAATGCAGTTATGCAGTTATATATACAAATAAAATCTAAGTTCATTAATAATGTCATATGATAGATAATTCGCATAGTGAGTGAATAAAGAAAGAAAGACAATGATTGGTATTCATCTCCGAGGAAATCGATGCATGAATATAGCGTGGACTGATGATAAAAACTCTTAAAAATCCCCATTGAGTCATATGAAAAAGAGAAAACGTGCATCAAAGTGACTCCTCTTTTCGACGGCGAATTTATTCACATAGCTAGTTGTACAATCTCATTTATATATAATTATTTGTGAGTGTGTGTCATGCGTGTGCATGAGGTTTGTCAAGTTTAGATAATTAATCAGGTGGGTAATACAAGAATGATCTATACACTAAAGAAAACCTAATCCATGTTCACTCAGCTATACAGAGTTCACAGAATTTACACCCCGGACACCATAGAAGATGAACTAGACAATCTCAAGAGAATCCTCGTCAAGAATTGTTATCCAGAACGATTTATTGCAAAATCCATGAATCCTAGACAGCAGAAGCCGCCCATGCTTAGCGTCCCGAAAAAACTACTCTTTATGAACTTTCATTGCAATGGAGATATATCTGCGGAAACACTGAAAAATCGACTGTTGCGCTCACTTAAGAAAGCCTTCTTTGCAGTTGAACTACAACTAACCTTCTCCACAAAACCTATGATTCATGTGAACGTGAAGGATAAGCTACCACTGCCGGTTGGCCTCATCAATGTGTATCTACCAATTCACCTGCTCGTGTGGAGCCAGGTATGTTGGCCGTACCCAGCGTTCGCTTTCCAAACGTATCACCGAACACTTACCAACATGGTTTTACAAAGGAGAAAATTGATGCCCCCATGCAGCTCTATCTTAGAACATCTGATAGATTCCGGACACCAAGATACACCACAAACAAACTTCAAAATCGTCTACAGAGTAAGAAGTAGCCTTCCTAAAGGTGTACGAATCATCAGACTTCTTCAAACTACAGAAGCAATGGCGATTCACCAGAAATTTAGCTATTTAGCTATTTGGATTATGCAATTCTCTTATGTCATTCAAAAAAATTAACTCTGCTTAGCATCCTCATCCAATAGAGGATACAATGGCATTCAAAATTTTTGCACCTCAACTGCCTTCATCAACTTCTAAAAGGCCTTGGACAGAAAGCATTGGCGAAGAGAAGTAATTCGGAAACGAATTTTATTTATAGTTATTTTAGTTGTTATTACTATTATTACTATAATTTTATACTTTATGCGTATTTTTCTCCTTATCGTATACTGTAATTGCTACATAGCTCCTATAAAAACGTTTTGTTATCATTATTATATATTAGTTATTTCGTTTATCTATTTTTGTTGTTGTCGTTTTTGAGTAAATTAGATGCAATATTGTACTGAATGCTGAAAATTCCTTGCTGTATCGTTAGTACTGTTTTTGGAATGGATGATTTGTGTTTAGTGTCACACAATCTCGAAGAATTAGAGGCAGGCAACAAACTGGCAGAAGATGCCGGCTGGCTGTCAGCTAAGACAGGACTACATGTAGGTGAACATAGAGATGGTGGAGAAGGAGGTGATGAGGATAACAAACGAAGAGCAACTACAACATAAACAACCAGCACCAATCACCGTTCGCTGGATAAAGAGATTTGACAGGGGTCACTTCGTACATTCACTTATCTGGGTAGCCAACATCATTTCAACCACAGGTGGTGGGAACGGATGAAAATGTCAAAGCCAGCAAGCCAGCCAGCCAGCCAGAATCGGTTAGGCAAGATACGCCTTCATCAATCTGAAACCAGTTTGGAAATCTTCTGCACTCCGCATCAGCATAAACAACAGGATTCGAATTTTCAACACAAATGTGAAGTCAGTCGGTGAGTTCTTCTGTACGACTCAGAAACCTGCACTGCATATGCGTCACGAAGAGGATTTCCGACAATCGACTGCAGAATTTTATAAACAGCTGCGACCTTCACTGGCTGGCTGCATACTGAAGATCAAATTGCCAGATATCCGACAGGTCAGTCAGAGGGAATTAGTAACAAGAAACCCTGGCTGTGAAGAAATCAACCAAGAGCCGATCACCGCTCAACAAATATGTAGGAGAGAATGAAGATGGATGGATTGATCGGGCATACGTTGAGGAAGGAGTGTGTCGAATGCCATCGCTCGAGTGGAAGGAATTCCAATGGGAAGCAACGGACGAGTGGGTTGTCGGTGCGAGGGTGACATGGAGGAGAACATAAGAGATTATGGTCAGTCAGCTAGCTGAAGAGGATAGCAAAAAGTAGGAGAAAGTGGAGATTTCTTGTTGAAGCCCTATGTTCCACTTGAAACCCAAGGGAACCCAAGGCACCTAAACGACTGCAGAGAACGGAGTGACAACATACTGGTGAAATTCTATTTATGCACTCCGACCTCAAAGGAAAAGCGATTAGGATAATAGAAAGAGGTTGAATTCCTATATGTGTAAAACTTGGCCACTGTGGTGCTGGCAGTAAGTAATTCCATATTAGTTTGTTTATTAGGTGGATGTATCACACACAGTCAGTGAGACAGTATTAGTATTCACTGGATGACACAGTTTCGAACACAATTCATTGCCGTTCATAATTATTTCATCAATTATAATCACACGACTTCGAAACTCGATTTTTGTAGTTTTCTTTGTCCTCTCCTATTTGTCATCGTCATTAGGGTAGTAGAATTTTCTAGATATCAAACAAACTGAGGGAGTTGCCATGGGATCACCAATATCCCTACTGATAGCGATTGAAACGTTCACACCCACCCACCACAAAAGTATGGTGGAGGTATGTAGATGACACATTCACTGTACTTTGAACACAGGATATAGATAGATTTTCCGAACACACTATAACTCAAAGGTGGAGGCAATTCAATTCACTTATGATGAACTGGAAAGTCAGGAAGGGGAACTGCCAATTTTAGATTGCAGCGTAAAAAGGAAAAAAGATGGGAAGCTAAACACACTAGTGTGCGTGTTTACAGGAAACCCACACATTCAAACAGATATTTGGACTTCCGATCATCCCACCCAATCTATGTGAGTAAAAATAGGATTGGTGAAATGTTTACGTGACAACAGAGCACAAAAGCTAAGTGGTAACAAGGAAAATCTAAGACAGGAAGAGAGGCATATATACGAGAAGCCTTGGAACTTGATAATCACTCTGATAAGTTAGTCAGGAAATATCTAGGGAAATGTAAAAATAAAATAAATAATCATAGCAGTGTAAGTGATAACAATAATAATATTTATGACGACATGCATGTCAAATAAAAGTGGCTGGAATTCAAACCAACCACAAACTCACTCAATTAGATGCCAGTGCTTTCGGTTGAAGGATCAATCCTGTGGAGCCTTTAAAACAAAACAATTTAGTTTATCTAATACCCTGCTGCTGCAATGATTGTTAGGTCAAATACACAGGTGAGAATAGTAGAAATGTGGTCAGTCAGAGAGACTGTCGGAGCACAAAAACCTAACGAAATCACGATTCGTTGACCCGAACAAGACAAGGAATCTGGAGAATAGTTCAGCAGCTATCGCAAGCACTACATGCAGTTACACACAACCATACGATAGGATAGGATGGGATAAGATGACAGTTTTAATATCTAATGTCACAGCAGAGTGGAGGGAGGGAGAGATTGATAACAGAAGCTTTGTTTATCGAATCAACTGCAAATACGTACCTGTAATAGGAATGATTCAACACCTGTCCACACAGATATCTGGAAAATTCTACTACCCCAATGACGACGACAAATAGGAGAGGACAATGAAAACTATAAAACTCAAGTTTCGAAGTCGTGTGATTATAATTGGTGATATGATTATGAACCGCGATGAATTTTGTTCAAACAGACAAACTAATATGGAATTAGGTTGAATTCCGTTCGTTGTACAAATGAATGGTTTGCAACGCCTTGTAATAAATTCTTAATTTGGGTGTTATATATAAGAGCCTAGAAGTGTTGACTCACACTCTCCAATTATTTCAAAGTTGACTCATAGGCTAACCTAAATAGGCTTGGCAATTCTACTGGTAGGGAATTAATTCCACCTATATGAATTGCTGTACAATAACTGACGAAGTCAAGTACACATAGGTCACACTAGTAAGTGGGATTAGTCATATAATAGTAATTAAATTATGTCTAGAATAACAGAACCCCACCTAGATAAGTAGTGTAGTACTGTGTATACGCTGACAGCTGAATAATACAAAAGCGTCGGATAGCAGTTTTTTAAGGATTAATGTGTGATTAGTTGGCGAAAGCCAATAATCATCGACCAACGCCCAACCAGAGTAGTGTTCACCAGGGAGGATGACTCACTAACAACACAGTCATGAAGATATGGTAAGTTCTCTCACCCTGAAACAAAAAAAAACTAATGATGCGGAAATATATGAAGCACGCAGACGTGCTCCCATAATGAACTCTGATCATCGTATTATTCGGATATTACCCAAGATATATAGCAGATATCACTCAAATATCCTCTCGAATCTCTCCAGGAAAACACAACAAAGATGTTACTCACAAGAAAACGTGCTCAAACTAAGATGTATGTTAAATGACACAAACTGGGAACTTTTCACTGAACACACACTGGATGATACTATTTCCAGTCTGACTGACTATCTTAAATTCTGCCTTGATGTATGCTGTCCAAAACAGATACTTTTCAAAAGAATAGACCGTTTCTCTTCTTCTCATCTCAAAAAGCTTCGAACAGAAAAAGAGAGACTGTACAAGGCTAAGGATAAAGCTGGTCTTAGGAGAATAAACATCCAAATTAAATCCGAAATCAAGAGGTTAAACAATATTTATAATCAAAGAATTTTGTCATGTAAAACTCCTGGGAACATGTGGAAGCTTTTCAAAGAAATTACAGGTTGTGGTAAGCATAGTTCTTGTGCTCCCTCTATTGATGTAAATACTCTTAATAGATCTTTTATCCGCCTTCCCAATATACCTTTTAGCTTCAATGTAACAAATAACATGACCAGTGACTTTCATAGTTTTAAAACTTCTGATGTTCTTAAATGTTTAAAATCTCTTAAACCTTCCCAGAGTCTAGGTCCTGATGGTATACCTGCCATTGTCCTAAGGAAATGTGCTGATATTTTAAGCAACCCACTTACAAACATTTTTAATACTTCTTTTTCTAATAATGTTGTACCTTCTCTGTGGAAAAATATTAAAATCATCCCTGTACCCAAGTCAGGCTCTGGTAATAATGCTAAGTTCAGACCTATCGCTATTACCTCTCCTTTTTTGAAACTAATGGAGAAACTATTGTTACTAAAACTTGTTCCCTCCCTAAGTTTCTCAAACGATCCAAAGCAGTTCGCTTACAAACAGGGTAAAAGTACTTTGGACGCTGCTGGTGTGTTTCATCACAACATTGTATCCTCCTTAGACAAAGGGGCCAAGTTTGTCCGTTGTACGTTCCTTGACTATACATCTGCTTTCGACTCTGTACCTAGAGGCCTATTGTTAAACAAGCTTAGCCTTACACAAATTGAGCCCTGGGCTATCAACTGGCTACACTCTTACTTCTCTAATAGGATGCAGCACATGGTAAACAATGGTGTATCTTCCTCTCCATTGCTTACTGAAGCTAGAGTTCCTCATGGTGCTGTTCTCTCTCTCCGTTTCCCTTTTCCTTCTTCTTACAAGATTTACCTCTCTCAGATGAAATCAACTTCGTCAAATATGCAGATGACCTGTCTGTATCGTTTTCCATTAAATCTCAGTCAGACTGTTTCAAATTAAATAGCTTCCTGTCGGACATAAGTGAGTGGTCCAATCTAAATGGTCTAATGCTGAATCCCTCAAAATGCCAGACTATTGACTTCTCCCTTAGGCATAAACGAGATCTACAAACACTAGTAAGTATTCATGAAGCCTGTAGCATTGAGGGGACTAAAATTGAAACTAAGTCTAACTCAAAATACCTCGGTCTAATTCTGTCTTCCGACCTTACTTGGACATCTCATATCCTAATGATTTCTAAGAAAGTGTTCTGTCTTACCTACTACTGCATTGAGAAACTTAGACAATCTGGAATCACCCAACCTCTACTTCCCCAATTTGTCAACTTTCGTATCTTACCTATTCTACTTTACTGCTCCTCGTTAGTCTTTTCTGGTCTACTGAAAAAGGACTATTCCATCCTGAGAAGGATGTTGAAGGTAGTAAGTAGGACTAGTGGTGTAAAACTCAGTCAGCTCATCACTACATAAGTTGAAAGGCATCTGAATACATGCGAAAAATGGTCTAAAACCATACTCTCCGACCCCCAACACCCCCTCTATTCCCAACTCTCTCCTTGTATCTCATCAAGTAAAACCAGAAATCAGTATAAAATAATCTATGCTTGTACAACCAAGTACAGGAACTCAACGATACCATACTTGGCCTGTGTTCTAAGCGACAAAGACAATGTTAGGCGTGAAACCTATGACTTGCTTTGTTATTAATAACATAATTTTAGGCTCTTTTATTTCTCTCTTATTTTGCATTCTATAGTGAATTCCTTCTCAAACATACTTAGCTACCTGAAATATTAACATTGGCTTACATTTTGTACTTTACTATATTCCTTCTATTGTGTATCCACTGGTTCCGACTCTATTAGCACTATGAATAGTACAAAATTGTCCTGTCATTAACCATCATGTAATATTAGTTTTGTGGCTGTTTTTTTGTCTTATTTTCTATACTTTTCGGCAATATTAAACTGACAATCATTGTTTGTAAACGCCATAGTCACCACCTTAAAAAATTTTGTAATATTCAGGATTACTCACACTACCACCACAAACACTGCATTGGACTTTTGTACTTTTTCGCATTTATAATTATTTTGTGTTTATCCTGTTTTTTTTGCTGTTGGTGTCTTTGTATTTATTTTTTTTGTTTGTTTAGTACTTATTTTAAATGTCGGTAAAATTAGATGCAAATATTGTAGATATGTGCTGAAAATTCCACACTGTACCACTAGTACTGTTTCTGGAATAAAGCAAATTATTATTATTATTATTAAAATAGTAGTAGTAAATGTATCGGTGAGTATCTCCGCCTATTATGTGGATGATATGGGTTCATTTCCATGTTGAGAAGTTGGCTTTTGTGAGTCGGTGGTTTAGCGATAGTGTATTTGCCAGCCACGGGGTGGGTGGGGCGATGAGGCCTCGGTTCGATTCTCAGCGGGCGCACTCCCAAAAACTTACCAAGCTGGTTGGTAGTAAACATTATGTCAGACAAACTAATCTCCTTATGGAAATCCTCTCTCTCTCTCTGTTGATATAAGAATAAAACTTGAACACTGTGGTAGAGTATAATTCAATTATCGGTAGAATTTATTTTGATAAAGTCTCACAATGTTATACAGTAATATTTACTGATGACGTTTTGAGCACAGTTTATTGCCACTCATAATCATATCAAGTTGATATCACCTGCTTATGTACGTTAAACTTTGTCACTATCCCCTTATGCGCATCGCTTAAAGCTTTTGGAAAGTAGCATAGACTGTTTGTTACTGGGCAATGCGTGTGTAACAACAGGAGACAAGGCTGGCAACAGATCAGTTTTATTGCGAAAATCAACAGGTATTTATATGCATTTTACGTACATTAATAGGCTTCTGCCCGCAGAAAGAAGGCGGTCTTCTGATTGGTTGTTCGCAAACAAACGCAGTCTTCTGCTTTCTCGTTTTCGATATTTCTCGGAAATGCGAGCCACTTGTCTGCGAATCATATTTGTCCACGTCTAGGTCAGCTGTGATCGGTCGTTGAATCAGCCTAGATTAATTTCTACCAATCAGCGTAGATCAATGTCTACCAATCGGCTAGCAGCTTGCTCTCACCACACGTGAATTTCAAGCTGCATATTTGTTCAACTGAAAATCAGAAACAAACAGCACGGGTAAGGGTAAAATAAACATCAACCCTGAAGACGTGAGTTCCTTGAGAATTGCAGATACGCTTTACTCACAAGTACCTGCTGATTGTTTCCAATCATCTAATAACAATTCAGAGGGCACCTTGATGGTGAACCACCTAAAATGAGACGATGATATTGCGAATCTGACTGATAGACTTCAGTCTGTACCGACGCCAAAGGCTAGACACGTATAATATTAATTATTACACAGTACAGTCAGTCCCACAGGTGGTCAATGACGAGTCACAATAGCTCCGACCACTTGACTGACTGACAGACTGACTCTGGTTCGAATCTCAGAAGTGACATAAGCTCCTCCAAGATTGCAGACACACCTTGCTGACGAGTACTAGCAAGCACGAAACCTAGGCACATGGTTCCCCGTAGATCGCATTCACCCATTGAACAATATATCCTATTTTCTTATGTACACCTTTTTGAAACAGTGATATCTGTAAAGATATTAAAGCCCATTGTCACATGCCTTATGCACTAACTAGGATGGCGTTTTTTCTGCAATAAGGCGATTCGGTCCCTGCAGTATACCGTCGTCTATTACGAACAAGTCTGTCTAGAATCGAGTTCACACCTAGTAGTGTTCAACCAGTAAACTATAAAAAGAATTTTAAAAAACCAGTTTTCAAGTAAAATATAAAAAACTGGAAACAAGCACGTCAAAACCTTTGAATGCAACTGAAACCAAATTCAATATTAGTTAGTTCCATATTAGTGATAGTGATAATAATAATAATAATGACGACATGCATGTCAAATATGCTCAAGACGACACAACCTTACGCAGAATTCTTAACAATGCTGGCAGGAATAAAAGTGGCTGGAATTCAACCCATTCCCATAAACTCAATTACAAACAAGCTTTGTCAGTTAAAGGATCAATCCTGCCAGTGGAGCCTCTGAAACAAAACAATTTAGTTTATCTAATCCCTCGCTGCTGGAATGATTGTCAGGTCAAATACATAGGTCAAAGTAGTAGAACTGGGTCAGTGAGTCAGACTAGCTGAAAATAAAAACCTTGCAGCAAAATCTAGATTGGTTGACCGGAATAAGACAAGAAATCTAGAGAATAGTTCAGCAGCTATCACAAGCACTACATGCAGTTGCACACAACCATACAATAGGCTGGATGGGATAAGATGACAGTTTGACAATCTAATGTGACAGCATGGTGGATGGAGGGAGAGGTTGATAACAACGGAAGCTTTGTTTATCGAATCAACTGAGAGTGAATAAGTGTAATAGGAATAAATCAACACCTGTCCAGTCAGATACCTGGAAAATTCTACTACCCCAATGACGACGACAAATAGGAGAGGACAAAGAAAACTATTAAACTCAAGTTTCGAAGTCGTGTGATTATAATTGGTGATATGATTATGAACAATAATGAATTGTGTTCGAAACGCCATCCACTGTGTGATTGATCTAATAAACAAACTAATATGGAATTTTTTACTACCACTACCACAGTGGCCAAGTTTTACGCACATTTATTAATTAGATCACACAAACTCTTATGGTATGCAAATTAGAAGATCTACTTGATTTCACAATGGCGTCAGCATACACACAAAACATTCCCTTCGGATCATATGACTTTAGAGGATGATGATGTTGATTACAACACACACAATTGCGTACATGAAAATGTCAATCACATTTTTTTTAAAATTCTCTTCTCTCTTTTTCAACTTTGTACATTTGTGAATGGAATTGACTAACACTCAGGAGCATACACACCTCGTGGTTATCTAAGATGACAAGTGCACACTACACACACACTACACTTCTATCTTTGGGTGACAACAAGTGAACAAGTGGATTTCTATAATCTATCGATCAAAAAGAAGTTCCTCAGTGGTGACCATGTATTCCACAAAGGACAGAATAGTATGCAAGATAGAGAGATAGATAGATAGATAAGGACATTGACAGATAATAATAACTGGAGCCTTGTTAAAAAAACCTTTTGCAACTTTTAATTCACACTGTCAGCACTCTCTGAATGACTGATTATGCTTCATTTGTGCGTGTGTGTGTGTGTGTGTGACTACACCATGTTTACATGTGCAAAAACAGAGTTCATATTATTATGGAGTAGAATACGGATTGAGTGCGTCACACCTCCAAATCACTTGCTCATGCTAAAGTAATCTACCTGTTTTCTTGTTATTCCCTGCACTTACACTTATTTGTAATTTACCCAGTGGGTGTGTACTGCCGATGATTCCCAAACTAGGCTGATGAAACAGCTTGGTGCTCCCTTCCAGTACTCCCCACAATGCTGGTTTTCAATGGTTCGCTAACCGAGATATCAATCTGTGCGTGGTCAAACTCGTAAAAACAAAACTAATCCTTACAAACCAAAACTATAGAAAAAACTAACCTGATACTCGATAGTGACTTGCTACAGGATGGAGTTTCCTGGAATCAGTTCTGGTGAGAAGTCATGACCAGTGAGATCCATCGAGATGTCATCTGTGAGGATGGATGTCCCACTGACGACCTACATCTACATCCAACCCTCTCTTAATATTCAAGAAACATGAGAGGTAAATCTTAACAATTTGCTTTGCCTAAGTATTACTGTGCGTCGGTGGCATAGCGGTTAGGACGCTCGCCGACCATGCACATGGTCCGGGGTTCGATCGCCGGCCGGCGCATTCCTTTACCTCGTTAAGCCAGAACTAAAAAAGCTGGTGAAGAGGAAAAGTTGGGCATGAGGCTAGCAACCCCATCCTGTAAAATAAACACTGCTACAGAAACTTCAAGCCACTAGCTTGAAGCCCTATGTTCCACTGGGGAACGTGAAGGAAAGAAAAAAAAGAATTATTTTCAACTTGATATGAATTTTGCCGGGATAGAACGAATTACAGGTGTGTGGACGAAATGAGCATGGAAACAAATTGAAATCAAAATTTTCCACTTGAAATGTAAGTTAGGAGGTGTGTGTATATAGATTACAAGAGGCAAAGAAACAAAAAATATTACACAGGATTAGAATATAATTGTAAAATGGTTATTATTATTATCATTCCGTTAGGTTCCGAGTGCGCATTAGCTCTCATTCACACACGATCTGCTTACACGTTAATCTCGGATCCATACCCAATTCATTGTCTCCCATTTCGGTTTTAGTCAAGGCTCTGTCTGGCACGTGATGCGACTTGCGGGTCTTCTTAAGCGCATTTCCCATCCCTATTCTTTGTCTGTGGAGTGTTTGTTGAGTAATGGTTTCTTGACTGGTTCGCCACCTGTTGATAACAAACAGAAGGATTTACTCACTGGGTCCCTATGCTATTACCGTTATTATTCTTCTCTTGCATTTCGAGTGGAACTTATGGCCTTAGCGACGCATAGCCGGTTATTCTGACATCCTCTTTAGCTGACTGACTCAAAGAGTGAGTTGACGCTTTCTGTTTCCCGCCAGAGACATGGTCTCATCCTTACTACTATCAACACCACAACCAATCCGTTGATTGAGTGCATCACGCCTCCAAATCACTTGCTTATCCTAAACTGATATGACTGTTTTCTTGTTCTTGCCTTCACTTACACTACTTAGTAATTTACCCAGTGGGTGTGTACTGTCGATGATTCCCAAACTAGGCTGATGAAACAGCTGGCTGTCCATTGCTCCCCGCAATGCTGGTTTTCAGTGCCTCTAACTGATATCAATCCGTGATCAACTCGTAAAAACACTGGAACAAAAATTACACAGGATTAGGATATAATTTTAAAATGGTTGTTCTAAACGGGATTACAAGTGTGATCAGGGGAGCATGGAAACAAACTTAAAATAACTGATTTCCTAAGTGAAAACAAAAATGGGATGAATTGAATGAAGACAAAGAGAAAAAATTACACACAGAGAACAAAACAAAAGAAAAGAAAACTGAAGGATAAGGGAACATACCGAACTAGGTCCATGGTAATTGTATTTTCTTTTGAACTTAAGCTCCGGCTTTTCGATGCATATGGCGAGAGCTTCCGAAGTACAAGGAAGTCGGAAACACACTGGCTGCCTTTGGTAGATTTTTGTTTACTTTGTAAATGACTCTGAATGATGAGTCAGTTGAGATTCTATGACAGGTATTGATTGACGAGGTGTTCAGTTACTGCTCTTCTGATTGGACCAGTGCCTCCACTTTGCACAGCCATGCTGGATGATGTTCTCTAACACGTTCTGATAAGACCTACATAGAACGACCTATGCACCTAGCTCCACAAGAGCAGGTGAACTGATATATGCACCCTGAAGTGGTCATATGCGGAAGTCTGTCCTTCCCGTTGCTCCAAAGTAGTGGGCGGCTAGAGAATATCACTCTCAGAGTTGATGCCGGAAACGTCTTCTTCAGGGAATTGGAGATTCTCCTCTTAAGGATATCTGCTGCTAGGTCTCCCCTCTGAATTCCAGATTCAAATCAAGTGTTTTCTTCGGCACTGAAGTGTATTCTTCTCTACTTTTGGTCTTGGTTTCATTTTCTTCTCCACGAGACGCGGTAGGTATCCATTCACACATCCTAACTTACATTTCAAGTTGGACAAAAATTTTGACTTCAATTTGTTTCCATGCTCATTTTGTTCACACGTGTAATTCGTTCTATCCCAGAGTAACTTTTGTTTCTAAGACTTTTTGTCGTAATCCATATCAAGTTGAAAATAATGGTCACCTTTTATTCGCCTTTAAAATTATTTCTCCAGTTATCAAATATTAATTTTGCATACGTTGTAACTGTTTTATAATCCTATGCAATCTTGTCTCTAAGCCCTTGTAATCTTCCATATTCGTACTTTCAAACTTTCATTTAAAGTTGGAAAATAATTATCTCCTTCGTTACTATGTGGAATTCAATAAATAAATAATAATTGTATCCATGTAAACTAATGTTGTATATTAGTGGGATTGTACAGGTGATTTTGAGAATGAAATCACCGAGAAGATAGCTTTATGATAAGCATATCTTAGAGCATTCAATCACTGGGATCTCATTCGATGAACGGTACGTGAATTTCAACTTCTACCAACTCGTGATTTTAACGGGACTAGCACCTGTCAATATCGTCCGTGGCGAGCATTTCTCCTCACTTCCGACAGGATAGACCTCACTGGTCTCGACTTCTCACTAGAACTGACTGACTCCAGGAAACTCCATCCTGAAGCCAGCCACTATCGAGCGAGCATCAGATTAATTTTTTCTATAGTTTGGTTTGTAAGGGTTGGCTTTGATTTTACGAGTTTTCAAAAGAATGGACACGGAAAAAAGAGTACTCTTTTCGATAAATTCATCATCAAGTTCTACAATTATATTAACATTATAATGAATGAATGAATTAGTGCTATGAACAACAACATTAATGTTGCTGTTTAAATAACATCAAATCAATAATATTGATAAATTACAGCTGAATAGCATCAACATAAAATAAACTGAATGTCAGAAGAATTAGGAAAGATAATAGTACAAATTCATGAGTTTATAGTTTCTGCTGAGGGCTAGCCAGGGCGGTAGTAGGGGCTGGACTTGTTTCTTTTGACCACACCCACTCACTGGTTGTTTGAGGCGAATTGCAATAGCCTCTGCTGTTTGGAGTATGCGGTGCTTCGACGATTTTGGTAGTTTGTTAGGCACCCAGTATATTATAGAGAAGGATTCTTCTACGCTGGCTTTGTGACCGGTTTGCACCGGATGGCCTAACATCGAGCTGTTAATAGTTTTAACTACACCTTTACTTAGCCATAGTGGGATATGTTCTCGAGTGAGCACGAAAAGTCAAGTTCCTAGAGCAAGCAACGGCCAATATAACTCGCTCCACAAGCGCAGTTGAATTGATAAATACAATTTGAAGTGGCCAGCTAGTCTAGGTACTTCATCTTTCAGTCGAGGTAGCACCATCGGTCGTGTAGAGAATAAGATGTGTAGTTCGGCAGCATTCAAAGTTCTTTGAACTGATTTTCCTAATTTCTTCGTAATTAACTCACTTGGTATATCGCCCATGAATTGTAGTCGTATATAAAGTGGGTTCTTGCTTACAGACAGTGAGTAGTCCTTTTCTGCCGGTGTCTTTGTCATGTGTTTCTTGATAAATTTGTCAGGATAACCATTTTCGATTGAAGTATCATATACCATGCTTAATTCATCTTTAATTACTTCTTCTGAGCATATAGCTCTAACTGACTCTGTGTTTGAGGGTTTTCACTAAATTTCTTTTGTAATTGAGAGGAACGAAGCTGTGAAAATGTGTGTATATTGTCCTGTCCAAGTACTTTTTCTATGCAAATTTCTTATGGTGCTACCATCTGGTTTTCTTGCAAGTAGGACATCCAGGAAGGCAATTCTGTCTTGTTATTCCTCTTTGCATGTGAATTTCATAGCCGAATGTACTTCATTGAATTCAGTAATTATTGTACTCCTATCGGAACCATTATCATAAAGAATAAAGGTATCATCCATATGTCGGCAATAAAATGAGAGCACGGATTGATATCTCGGTTAGAGAACCATTGAAAACCAGCACCGGAGTACTGGTTGGGGTCGCGCTAAATCACCAATTGGTAGAAGTTAGAATTTATGAGTCATTGAATCGGATCACAGTGAGTGGCTGAATGGTATACGAGCCAGCCTGCCTTGTAAACTTTAGAAAATTATAAGCATAATTCACTATACACAAAGCATCTCCAATAAAAGAACTAAATATATACACCTCACAAAGTATCCCACTTCCCTGCTGCAGCTGGACTACTGAACATTTCAATACAATAGCAGTAACATAAAAGTACTCCTATCGCTGACAAGCCCAAAAATACGTCTGTCTGGATTCAACATAGAACTTGCCACCGAAGTGCAGAAGTTCGAGTTGCCACGTTCTAAATAGCACACAAACATAGACAAGAAGATGGATGAGTGAAGAGAGCCAATAGAGTTTTGACAAGTATAAGAATGAAACGGAATGAGTAATGGTAGAAAGAAAAAATATGAAAGATTACACAAGAGACTGAATACATCTGCGTAAGCCATTGACAGCGATTTTGAGCCATGTCACCTATTGTCTCTCTCCAGCCATTGATTCTTAGTGTCCCGAGGGCGGGCCCCAACGCAGAAGTCTGCATCTCCCATCCCCCACCTGGCTCAGTTTAACTGTCAGGGATTCCATGGATTGATGCCATGTTTTTGTACAAAATACGTAAACAATGTGTAGGTGTGCGTGTGCATTCAAGCTCTCCTCCGCCACACCAGTCAACTGACTTCTGAATATAAGTGGTCTGTCACCCCTGAGCATGATTTTAAGATCCATGCTAACTTGCTGGTTGCGTTTTCTTCGTTACAGACTTCTAAAGACAGCGGAGGCCTTGGCAATTCATTTGTGAATTTAAGCCAGCCAGACAGGTCTTTGTGTACAAAAGAAGTATGCACAATGCCTACTCCTGCCTTGGCCATGGAAGGATAGACATTTATTTATTTATTTTGTTTATTTAGTTATTCTATGTACCTTCCCCTTATTGCTACGATTATTATTATTATCATTATAATTGTTGCTATTCTCACTCTGAATTGTTTCCACTCGTCCCACTTTTCCTTCTAAACCCAAAATTATTTATTTTTATATTTTTTTATTTGGAAAACGCGCTCGCGAACACTAAACAGCCTGGCTAGTAAAAGGAGACCAAAAACGTGTATATAGTTCAGTGACAGAACATCTGGTTAACTCAGGACATTCAGTGCCTTTCGAAAATCCTTCAAAGAAATATACAAAATTCAATCAAACCTATCAAAGAAAGTTAAATCAAGACATCTGGGCATAGCTGAGGCGCTAGCTATCCAAAAGCACAAACCCACGCTTTGTATCCAAAAGAATTACGTCCAACCCCTGTCCCTGCCATGGCCATCATAAACAGGTAAAATGTTTTCTTAGTAATGACAATCTCATCGCCTTCCGTATCTAAACTTCCTATTTATTCATGTTATTTTAAGTTTTTCTTAATCCCTGTCTACACTATCATATTTTCATATCCACACTTCCTGTTTATTTTGTCATTTTACTATTTCTACATATTTAATCCCTGACTATACAATGTCAATCTTCTTAGTTATTATGATGCTACTTTGTTTGAGTTTTATCCGTCCCCCTTGTTCATTATGGCATTCTAATTCCTAATTGTAATTTTTATTAATTTGACCCTCACCGGATATTACTCTGGAACTTTCCCATCCATTTGATATAAATACACGAATGTACAGCCTAGATGATGACTTCGTGAAAAAGAAAATTTTCTTCGCTGCAATTGTCTTTTTAATAACTCCTATGACCCAATGTGTATATTCCGTATTTTTTATTTTTACAGCATTGAATTCTATCTTTTCAAATTTCACGCCATGTTATGTAACATTTTATATTCACCTACTATTCCTATAATTATGTGCCCCTTTCCAACAACATCTATACACCATATGTATCATTATTCTATATATGAAATTAATTATTTTGCCACTTGACATTTAACTATCATTATAATCACAAATATTTTAATTGCATTTCATACTGCTATTATTATTTCATGTATTCACACCTTTGATCTAATTCCCTCCCTCACCGGATATAATTCCTTAAAAACCATGTACATATACGATTATACAGCTTGATAATAAATTCGTTGTTGAAAAGAGTCTCTTCGCTGAATATTCTGTTCTTAATGCTACAACGGGAATTATTAAATTCACTTACAGGTAATAATTCTACACCCTGAAACTACTTCACTTTCCACTGAGGTAGTGAAAATGTGTTAGATGGTTGGAGGCGATCGGCGGCAGAGGAAATCTCGCTCGACCTAGGTTTTGTGCTGCTAGTTGGCACTTACCAGTCAGTCAGCAAGGCGTATCTGCAACCAACTTGAAGGAACAGCTCATTTCCCACCCATCGGAGATTTGAACCACCGGTCACCCAGTGTAGCCTGCAGTCAGAGACGTTACCAGCACTGAGCTCTTCGGCCTCGCTATTGACCTACTACTGTAGGACTGTGCTGTATTGGATAATTTGATTGTACACTAGGCAGTAACTAGTGTGATGTGTCTAGTACTTTCTTCCTCAATGCACACTCCATTTTATCAGTCAGACAGTCAGTCAAGTTTGTAATGTGGCCACCATGCCACTAGGTACCTTACACTAGTGTCCAATTAAATAATGAAAGTGTTCTGAGTAAACCTACAGTTTCGCCACTAATATCGCCGCCTGACTGTGAACTGAACACTTTTTTGCTGATTTTGAGTTGATGATTCAGGAATACAATACTCGTCAATCAAGCAAGAGGTCCAGGTTCGAAAAATGGAAATTTGAAGCTCTACACGTTCCATTAGAAAAGCAAACGAATGAAAACACGATGTCTAGTGGTAGGAATTGATGAGGAACTAAAATCTACAATTTGATGGAATATAAATAATTTCGTATCTTCAAGTGTTGGTTTGTAGGGATTTGGTTGATTGGTTACAGGATTTTCATCATGAGGAGCTGACATTAGTTAGAGATCAATTGGAAAACAACCAGCTGGGAGTACTGCACAGCTGCTTCGTCAGCCTAGTTTGGGACTCTTCAGCAGTACGCACCTACAAATCGTTCATGATATTGATTGATCACAACTGTGATAGAATTATAGACAACAAATTGTATTCGAAGTATTATATGCAGTCAATTATTATTATGAGTATGGTGACCAGTAGGATTTCTATCACGTTAACGGTGAAGGAGAAGAATTATCGCTGAAGCATTAGCTGACGGTCGTGCTATAATATCAAGTAGTAGTGGCAGCAACTATAACTAATGTCCGATAGATAGATACTGCGTAGACTAAGTGGTGCTCGGGAGGCACAAATACGAGAAAACCATGCAGGTTTCAGGCCAGGAAAAGGGTGTATTGATCATATCTTCACCCTTCGACAGATTGGAGAACCTAAGCATTCCTACCGGCGTCCAACAATCATTATATTTCTTGACCTAAAGGCGGCATTCGATTCTGTCGACCGAGAGGTTCTCTGGCGATGCTTGGCTGTAAAGGGAATGCCGAGGAAATACATTGCACTGATTAAGGCACTCTACTCGTACTCATGCAGCCAGGTGAGGGCTTAAGGCGAGTTGTCATCTGAAGTGGTGACAACTAGTGGTGTCCGTCAAGGATGCCCATTATCCCCATTCCTATTCAACTTCATCATAGACGTACTAATAGACTTAACGCTAACACACTTCAGCGACTCAGGGATTGACTTGTTACCAGGGAATAATCTCGTCGACTTAGAATATGCAGACGATATAGTCCTTCTAGGCGAGGACGCTGACAAAATGCAGACATGGTCTCCTGAACAACTTGAGCAACAATATTCGTATGTTTGGCATGCGATTCGCCCCTGTAAAATGTAAGATGATGCTGCAGGATTGGACTTCACCGACCCCTAGATTAGAAATAGGAAGTGAAGTGGTACAGCACGTTGACCGCTTCACTTACTTCGGAAGTACCATCAGCCAGTGCCAACGGGTTGATCGCTGACGAAATTTCAGCTGGGTACGGATACAGAGCTCTAGTTTCGCATATGCCAGTTTGTGCCGCCTCTGGCGATGACGTGATGTCCGACTGTCGACCAAAGGGCGTGTGTACTGCTCAACAGTCCGCCCCGTCCTCCTTTATGGCCAGTTGTAAGACCTGGCCACTGAGAGTGAATGACATGAAAAGATTAGCTGTCTTCGATCATAGGTGTCTGCATTCTATCTCCCGCGTGAAGTGGTATCATAAGGTGAGCACTATTGAGGTTAGGCCTCAGTCGAGTGCTAGGTAAGGCGGGGAAATCAATAGACGAGACTGTGAAAATACATCGACTGAGATGGTTAGGACATTTGCTACGTATGCCTAGTCATCGCCTTCCTCGACAATGGGCAATGTTAGCTGATATAGGGCTAGGTTGGAAAAGAGCTAGCGGCGTTCAATCGAAAACATGGCACCAGTCAATGAAATCTACAACAGTTAGTCTAAGCCACGTAGGAAGGTGTAGACTTCCTAACTGGTTGGGGTCCTTGGAACGGTAAAAACCAATGAAGGCTGGAGATAATTGGTGATGATATGGCTCAAAATCGTTATCAATGGCTGGCTGGCGCAGATGCATCCATTCCTTGTGACTTATGATTTCCAATGAAACTGTTTTGTTCTGCGTTATTACTATTCCTTTGTCTCACAACACCTCTGTTTACTATCTCTATTATGCATTTCTCCTACTTTGTTCTCTTCCTTTGTGTGCTACATGGAGTGGAGTGTGGCGACTTGAACTGCCGCACATATGTGCAAAGTTCTATGTCGAAAACCGAGGTTTTGTGCTAGTTGGCACTTACCAGTCAGTCAGTCAGCAAGGCGTATATCTGCAACCAACTTGAAGGAACAGCTCATGCCCCACCCATCTGAGATTGGAACCTGAGTCACCCAGTGCAGCCTGCAGTCAGAGACGTTACCAGCACTGAGATCTTCCGCTTAGCAATTGACCTACTGTAGGACTGTGTTGTAATGGATACTTTGAATGTACAGTAGTCAGTAATCAGTGTGATGTGTCTAGTCCTTTCTTTTGGTGCAGATTTCATTCTATCAGTCAGTCAGGTTTGCAATGTGGCCACCATTCTAGGTACCTTACACTAGTGTCCAATCAAATAATGAAAGTGTCCTGAGTCAACCTACGGTGTCGCCACTAATTTCGCCGCCTGACTGTGAACTGAACACTTTTTTTGGTGATTATGAGTTGTTGATTCAGGAATAGAATACTCGTCAATCAATCAGGCGGTCCAGGTTCGAAAGTTAAAGTTTGAAGCCCTACACGTTCCATTAGAAAAGCAAACGAATGAAAACAAGATGTCTACTGGTAGGAATTGATGAGGAAGTAAAATCTACAATTTGATGGAATATAAATAATTTCGTATCTTCAAGTGTTGGTTTGTAGGGATTTGATTGATTGGCTACAGGATTTTCATCATGACCAGCTGACATTAGTTAGAGAACCATCGGAAAACCTGGGAGTACTGGACAGCTGTTTCGCCTTAGTTTGGAACTCTTCAACAGTACGCACTCGCCGGAATTCGAACCCACAACCTTCTGGTTACAAGGCGAGCTCGTAGACCATTAAGCCACTGGTACCCGATCCAATGGCCAGCCCATGAATTCTAATTTCTGCGAATTCACGACATAGCGCGACTAGCACTAGCCAATGTCTTCGGCGAGTACTTGTCCTCACACTTGACCTGCTGTACCCTACTGTTCATGTCTTCTCGCTAGAACCCCACCTGTATAGGGCAAGTCGCTGCTGAGCATCTCATTGATATTCAAGTATTGGTTT
The DNA here is from genome assembly GCA_944472155.2 of Trichobilharzia szidati. Lineage (NCBI taxonomy): Eukaryota > Metazoa > Platyhelminthes > Trematoda > Strigeidida > Schistosomatidae > Trichobilharzia > Trichobilharzia szidati. Next base: position 6,577,480 of record OX235279.1, read on the forward strand.
GTAGGGATTTGATTGATTGGTTACAGGATTTTCATCATGAGCAGCTGACGTTAGTTAGAGAACCATTGGAAAACCAACCAGAGAGTAGTGGACAGCTGTTTCTTCAGCCTAGTTTGGGACTCTTCAGCAGTACGCACTTACAAATCGTTCATGATATTGATTGTTCACAACTGTGATAGAATTATGGACAGCAAATTGTATTCGAAGTGTCATATACAGTAAATTATTAGGAGTATGGTGACCAGTAGGGTTCTATCACGGTAACGGTGAAGGAGTTATTATCGCTGAAGCATTCGCTGATGGTCGTAGCAGTAGTAGTCATAGCTGAATGCGTATGAAAAACTCCCATGTTAGATCGGGCGGGGTAATCTCAGAATGTCAGAACATACGAATTTAGTGGCTAAGGTAAGAATGGTTGACCTCACCCCGAGAAGATAAGTAATTTAGAAAAAATAGCTCAGCACTACATTGCACTGCATGCATGCACTAGACACGTCACACTAGTTACTAGTGTCCAATCAAAATATCCACTACAGTCCTACAGGAGGTCAATCGCCAGTGAGCCCGAATAGCTCAGTGGTAACGTCTCTGACTGCAGCACTCACTGAGTGACGCGCGTTCGAATCTCAGATGGGTGGGACATGAGCTGTTTCTTCAAGTTGGTTGCAGGTAGGCCTTGCTGACTGGTGAGTGCCGACTAGCACGAAACCTAGATCTAGGCAAGGCTTCCTCTGCCGCCGATTGCCTCCAACTATCTAATATCACTAAATCAATGTGTGCACCGTGATGGTGAGCTGCCTAGTGGAATGGTGGCCACATTGCAAATACCTGACTGATAGAATTCAGTCTGCACCAAACAGAGGACGACTAGACACGTCACACTAGTTACTAGTGTCCAATCAAAATACCTTATGAATTATTCTATATATGACATTAATTTGCTTTGCCACTTGACACTAAACTATGATTATAATCACAATTATTTTAATTGCATTTCATACTACTACTATTTTTTCATGTATTACAACCTTTGATCTAATTCCCTCCCTCACCGGATATAATATCTTTAAAAAAACCCACATGTGTATATACGATTGCCTCCAAAGCCTCAGAATGGTCGGGGGTGGGTGCCTTGCGCTGCGGGTTGGTCACCCCTCCTCACACCTCTTGAAATACTCCCATATGACCGGGCGTCTTACATAGCCTCTCCTGAGGAAGTCCTACTCACTGCCTTCACGTGGCGGAGGTGTTTCTCACCAAAGTGAGAGGGCGAAAGCGGATGCCCGGAGCTCTTCACCGGGTTGACCGTCCATTGGATGACAGTCTAGGGGAGATGGCTAAACCCTGATTCCAAACCTCCAACGACTGGCGTATGAAGCTCACTGGAGCTCATCGGCAGACGTATGGACAAAGGGCTTGTTGGATGTCCTGGATGTCTGGCCCCCCATTCAAAATGGTGTATGAACCGAACTCCGGTCACCGGCTGCCAATGGATAGTGGACTCCCTACTCCACTCCTACTGCCTTGTAGGTCACACTTGGTTGTGTAAAGGCTAGAGCTGCACTCTCAAACAAAAGGCGGCCGAACGATTCTGGGGATATCACTCGTACCAAAATTCCCATGAAACTTCATGAACTCTCTTACAAACGCATCAGATCGCCGCGCCTGAGCAGCGATGATTCGAGATGTTCATGAAGCCGGCTCATCCTCCCCCGTAGGAGATAGCCGAAGTAGAGTAGAGAGTATATACGATTGTACAGCTTGGTAATAAATTCATCGTTAAAAAAAGAGTCTCTTCGCTAAAAAATACATCTTGTGTTCTTAAAATCACACACGCCGCCATCGTCATCGTTTAACTGACTGACTGTGTTCTTCCCATCATCTCAAGCCAAAATTTTAAAAATTAAAAAATAAAGAAAACAAAAACGAGTTGGTTTGTTGATTGATTTTTTCTTTGTGAAAATGAGCAAAATAAGTTCATTTTTATTACTTTCCCTTTTTTTTGAATATTTTTAAATAGTAGTATGTAAATAGAGAAATAAATAAATAAATAGTAATAATAAATGTGGTAATAATGTCAGCAATTATTCTTTTTTTTCCTGTTTTGTTTGTTTTGAAAAATAGATTGTCAAAGAATCTGGTGTCTGTTTGCATCTGTCTTTGCTGGCTCAGTTAGTGTTTAGCTGGATAGTGGTCAATCAGTCAGTCAGGGATTACTCTGTTTTTTGACAATACTGTAGTGATTAATGGTTTTGATGGTGATAATAGTGAGTAATGTATAAATTGAATAACAATTACAATAACAACACACACGCAATGTTGATGAAATTATATAAGGGTATAATAATAATAATAATATGCGTATTATTACTGTGTGTAATAAACATAATTAATTCAACGAACGACACAATTGGACAAATACAAAATATATGGGACTGGTGGTCAGTAGTCATCTGTTGGTTTTGTTTGGGTTTCTTTTTAAATCCTATTTTATTTTTTCATTCTCATGACTGAAATCACACCACTGTAATCAATGTCGTCTTCTTCTGTATCTATTGCCTCCTCATTATTTTTTTCAATTTTCTCTCGCTGATCGTGTTTTTTACAGGTTTTTATTTATTTATTTATTTATTTTTGAGAATAAAAAGTTTGAGTAGTAATAGTAATGATAATAATAATAGTAGTAATAGTAATAGTAATAATCACCACTGGGACAAAATCACAGAGATCACAGAGACACAAAGACAAATACAAGCAAATACAAGTTCACGTACAAAAGACAAACAAACAAAATACACAAAAAAATGGGTGGAGAGCATGACACAAATAGACGTCAGTAATGTATATATATATGTATATATAAGCATAGTTAGTTAGTGAGTTAGTTAGTCTCTCTTAGTCCCCCCCACTCTCAGGGAAATCATCAAATGTGAATCAAAATGAAGTGAAATGAAAGTGTTATCCTTCCTTGGTTGATTGATATCACTTCTTCTCCTCGACCTCGCCCTCGCTGCGTTGACAATATACGCACAACACAACTCACACAGTTGGGCAGCATCGTCACCAACGTCAGCATCACCATCGCCATTGCCATTGTCACGAAGACATGATTTTGTTTTGCGGAAAAAACAGGGCACACGCTTACAACGAGAAGTACAAAGGAAAAAAATATTTTTTTGGGGGGGGGGATGTCTGCCAATTAGATAGATAGATAGATAGAAATCAAGAGCAGAAAATAACTTTGTTGTAAACCAAGATGAACACAAAAAAAACTATAAAAATTAAGTTTTTATTTTTAATAGTCTTCATTCTCTTTTTTGAAAATCTGATTGAAATGTGATACAGCGCTGGTTAGTTGGTTGGTTGGTTGAGAGGAAGGAAGGCGGCGCTAGCGCTTTATTTAACCATTAGATGGTGGTTGTATAGGTATGATTTAATCAGAAACATACCACATCACATCTCATCAGGAGAGAGATCCTCCTGAAGCGGGGATTATTTCGTCAAAACAACACAAAGTCAAAGACAGATGTGCAATACAATAAACTACAATGTTGTTACAATGTTGTGATCGTGAATTTTATGATATTTGATTTTCCACAGAGAAGACAAACAACACACACACAGAGAAATGGGGTTTTCAGTTTTATGTACAAGAACACAAACAAACAATGAAAGACAAAATATATATATATGAGAACAGTATGAGAATAGAATAGAATAGAATATATGTGTGAGTACCAATCAATCTGGTGATATAGAATCAATAAAGAAACATGCACAAACGCACACACACACACACACAAAGACAGTGACAGACAAAATACGAATAGGAGGAATAGAAAACACCCATCACCGGGTTTGTTTATTTATTTATTTTTTCCGTTTTTTAATCTTCTTTTCTTGGGTTTGTGTTGCCATGTGAAGTGAATTTCATATTTTTTTCCCTATGATATAACGTATAATAATAATGATAATAATAATGATAATAGTATTCATGGTCCTTTCGAATGAAACAGGTTTTTACTGTAGCTGGTGTTTCTGTATTTTGGTAATACGATCGGGCAAAGACACATGAAATATGTATAGTAGATTATGGATAACTTCCTTTCTGTGGAGTTTCTACATTCAATGGCTTCTTCATTAAATGCGTATTCAAGGTGTGTGTGTGTGAATAGTGCAGTTGAAGAGAAATAAAGGCTGCGAAACAGACTAGGTTTTCTTTTTCTGATGTGAACAGGACAAGGACAACGACAAGATAAGAAAAGGAGAAGAAAAGAAAAAGTTATGACGGAAGAATTCAAACAACACAGAGAAAATCTTCTTTATTATTCTGTTCTCTGGATATCATCATGAAGATTTGTAGAAGAAGCAGAATTCTGTGTAGAAGAATTTGTGAATCCCCCTCCACCTCCACCCTGGTGGAGGTTACACACACCAGATTCACAACACGATGTCTCATTTGATGATGGTGATGCTGACGCTGTCTGCAAGCTGTTCTTCACACCCTGAATCGCACAATTCCCTTTTTGGACAGCCCTCGAATTCCTTTGTATGACAGGCGATAGTTTATTCTTTTGTTTAAGACAATAACAATTGTTCGAGTATGGTTCACTTCGTGATATGACAGGGAATAATTGTGTTCCAAAATAGATTTTATCTAGAACAAGATTTTGTTTTTCAGCAAACCATTCCAAACTCAGGCTTAAAGGTGGTGATAACCGACTACAACTATTACTACTACTACTACTGAATTGTGAATAATAGTTATACATAAAGTAGCGTAACATTTCTGTAATAAGATTTAACGTTTGAAAGTGTTCATGTGACATTAAACAGATAGTAGACCCACTGACTACTTGATACAAAATCCGGAGATAATTGATCTTAACCGAGATTTCATGTTCACCGAAATGATTCGCGAGAAATGCTTCCAATTTCACCTTTTGACTGGTTATATCTTGAAAATCGATAAAAAATCGTGAACTCATATATTTCTCCAGGGTATGCACATCAACACCTTCAGCAGGTTTATATCCACTGACTAACAGTCGACAATACTTCAAGAGACCACCACCACGAATCATTTCTGGCTCGATAGTTGCAATCAGTTTATTCTCCAAGTGGTAAAGAGCTTCAGAAAACGATCCAGCTACCGACTCGGCGACAACAGTTGGATAAAAGTGTGGAGTAATGCCGCAGCCACCGCCGCCTTCTACCGGATTACATTCATAAAATGATAGTAGAGGATCTAAGATAATTTGAAAACTATCCACTGTAAACTCAAACTGTCGTTTCATACGATCAACAAATTTGAATTCAATAACTTTTGAATCAGATGAAGGCATTCCAAGCGATAACAGTGACCAACAATCATCGTCTTGACTAAATTTACGAAATTGCTTGTACACATACGATTCGCGTAGACTGAATCCATCTGATGGACTGGAACCGTTGGGAGTGGATGCAGAGCAGTTTTGAATGGGGTTTAATGTGTTCACATTCAAAGTGATGAATGGAGAATTAGTACTGGTGTAGACGATGGATTGCTGCTGTTGGTGGTGGTGCTGCCCAGATTGAAAGGAAGATGAATTAATAACGGGGGGAGGATTAACAAGATTTGGTTGGACTGAACAGGAACAATCAGCATTGTTAGATTTTGAGACAGTAGTTGATGAATGCACAACATCACATTGAGAATTGTCTGTAAAATCATTGAATTCTTTTGTATTGGAATTACAACTTGGCTTTATCATCATCGTCGTATCAATGTTTCTCAGTTCTGTGGAGCTCATATGGCTCTTAATTCTTACAACAGGAGAATTACTGGGTGAAGAGTTTCTTGATACACTTTGATGATCTTCTGAAATGTTTGCAGTATCATCATCGTTAGATTGGAGGTTACAACATGAACCTGTTAATGTGTTAAATTTTAGACTCCTTTGTTGAGGTTGGACAGTTGAGTTGGACTCTTGAGTAGTAGCTTGTAACTTTTCATCTGGGAGGAAACTTATCAGTGCATTTAATACAGCTGATTTGACCTTTTGAATCGTTGAACTGTTTGAGGTCAAATCAACAGAAATCAATACGTCGATATCATTGTATGCAGGATAGTTTTCTCGTCCTGTTAACAAAAAAAAAGATTGAAAAATAAATTAATTAGAGAAAACCGTTGGGCGAAGTACAAGAATAGAGTCCCAGGATTGTAAATGCTCCAACGACCTTGAACGCATGCTAGTGATTGGTTGAGGAAACTTACCATTATTCTAGCGCAAAAATGAACGCTGTTCATCTACTGAGATGCAAATTTCACCAAGATCACGTATTTCAGTACTGCCTAGATAATTGATTAATAGCACGTAGTCGGATATGTACTTGTGGTGCTTCTATGAACCTGCAGGCGTATACGTAGGTCATTAACGGATATGTATTTAGATGTACACAGTGTAGGAAACGAATAAGTGTTCTTAATGGTAAGTGACAGTCTCAGTTAATTATTCAGAGACTCGTTTTGCCTGGCACTACTATACACACCGATGAATGGGCGGAATATAACCAATTATCGCAATTGGGATATATACATCATAGAGTGAACCATTCGAATGATTTCTTCGACCCTATCACCGGTACCCATACTAATTCCATCGAAGGTTTCTGGGGAAGACTAAAAAATAGAATAAGAGCTATCAACGCATCACAAAACGAAGTTATTTTCAGTCATTTGGATGAATATGTGTATAGAAATTGGTTTAATTTAAAAACTGAAACCCCTCTTAATAATTGGAACATTTATATTGTCATATTAGAGAAAAGTACGCTGTTTGATTTTTTTCATGCTTATTTATGTAAAAATACATAAAATGTTATGAAAAAATCATCCTTTCTTCTGATTGGTCGGCAAAAGGTCACTCGTGCGTTCGCATTCCTTGGGAGTCTATTGTAGAACTTTGCCAAACGTTGAAACCGTAAGTCTGACATATAAAGAATAAACTGGCTGTTCCGAAAATAATAATTAATCTTGATGCTCCACAAGCAAAGGGAGAAATGGAGCTGATACAGTATGGTACCAAACGAAGAAGCTAAGTAATTGGTTCACATTGATCGATTTTGATATTCAGGACATGACGACCTTATCAAATTAGTGCACACTATTGATATAAGTATAAAACTCGGATACTGTGGTGTGGTAGAGTATAACTACTCCATTATGGATAAGATTTTCTGTTCTGATAAACTGTCACTCACAGTGTGTGTAGTGTTATACACTAAGTAATATTAACTGATGCGACCACACGCTTCGAGCACAATTCATTACTGACACTCATAATCATCATATCAAGTTACTCACTCACTCAGACAACTCATTAGAAAATAGTCTCAAGAAGAAATTTTCTTAAAGTTTCACTGAGAAGTTATTTTCGGTGGATTCTTGTAACTCGAGTAACTACTCGAGCACGCTTACAACGAATGACATACTCTACAGTATTTTTAATTCGTGGGGGTGGATGAATGACAATCACAGATATTACAATTCAGTCCAGTAGGTAACGCTACTATGCAACAACTGCATAATAATCTGGGGTTTACATTTCTTTAGAAGAATATCATAGATGCAGGAAGTGTTAATGAATCTCCAAAAATTCTTTAGATAACACCGATCACAGTAAAGAAAATACATACATCCTTTATCATTTTATGTCGTTAATTTATTTTCTTTAACATTACTTATTATTGTGAAAATATTACATATTTCCTGATTGCAGTTGATTGGATAATGTGACAAACAGCAGGCTGGGCAGCGGGGAAACAGGCATAAAATGGACTCACACAAAAACAACTTGGAGGATCTGGAATTCGCCGATGATATATGTCTGATTTCCCACAAACTGGAAGATATTCATGTGAAAACCAACAAGTTGGCAGAAGAACCATCCACAGAAGATAGGACTTCAGGTAAACGTAGAGAAAACAGATGTGGTGATGAAGATTCCTGGCCAACAACGCCAACAGCAACAACAACAACAGACAACAATCAGCCAGCATAAATGGGAGGAACCTGAGAGAAACTATCTCCTTTACCTACCTAGGAAGTATCATTTCAACTACAGGCGGACGGAACTGACGAGGGCATCAAAGCAAGAATCGGAAAAGCAAGACAAGCTCTCACTACTCTCAAGTCTGTGTGGAGGTCAACAGCACTTATCAGCATGAAAATGAAAACAAGATCGGGATTTTCAACTCCAATGTGAAGTCAGTCAGTACCACTCACTGTTTGGATCAGAGACTTGGCCAGCGCGTCATAAAGAGCACCTTAAACAAATTACAGACCTTCATCAACAGCTAGCTGTCTTCGCTCAATACTCAAGATCAGAGAGTGACAAGCAGGAGGTGATGTGAAGGGGAGATGAAAGCATGTGAGGAAACTTGGAGCCAGGTGAAAACTTTAGCAAAGAACCAAACGCAATGGAGACGTGTTGCTGAAGCTCTAAGTTCCTCTAGGAATTAAAGGTAATAATAATGATATTATAATAATTATTGTTTGCCTAATTTAATTAGCTATAACACTACGGAATAAGATCAACACAGTTTTTTCAACACACGAAAGAATTTATGAAGTCTGTGGTCTTCAGAAAAACGAATAAAAACAGGTGCTGTACAAAATACCATTATTGTTTAACAAGCTTAACAATGTTCATCTACATAAGATAAAAATACGGATGAGTCAGTTATATGAACCGTATTTTATATAATTACATTATTTTTTTGTTATTATAAAGTAGAAAGTTATACGATGACATCATCAATAAGCTTAGTTATATCAAGTTCAGATATATCTTGGCTGGCATAGACCATCGGTCTACGGTCATTAAAATCACCAACTCAAAAATAAAAACATTCCTAAAATAGCATTTATAAAAATAGCAACCCCCGCCCAAACCAGGAATCTGTCAAGGTTAATAAAAGTTAACTCATACACGTATAAAATGAAAGATGCAGTAGTAATACAACACAATAATAATAATAAATGCTCTAAGAATAGAATTTCAGTGCTGTTATGAAATATAATTCCATATTAGGTAAGTTTACTTAACGCAGCACACACAATAATTGGATGACGTTTAGAGCATAATTCTTGGGCACTGTGGTAGTGTGGCATTCAAACCTACAAACTCACTCAAGTAGGACAAGCTCTGTAGGTTGAAGGACTCTGTCGGTGGACCGTATTAAACAAAATAATATAATTTACAAAATACTTTGCAATGACTGTGAGTTAGCTCAACTACATAGTTGAAACAGACTAGTAGATGGGGGATAGTCAGATTGTCGGAACATAAGAATTTAGCTAAGATAAGAATGGTTGACCCCACCCGAGAAAATAAGTAATTCAAAACACAGCTCAGCGCTACACTGCACTGCATGCATGCATTAAAACATAACAACACAATAGCATGGTGGAAAAGGGTTACGATTCTAAGAAGTAATCTAAGTAGGTGGAGAGAGAGAGATTGATTCCTGAATCCTGCCTGGTTCATCGAGTCAACATCCAACACAACACATGCAACAGAAATCACGCAATGCAAATACCAGATATATACGTGGGAGATATTATTACCACCAGTCAGTCAGTCAAATCAGAGGAGGATAATAAATAATCTTCAATTGTATTCTATTTCAATTCAATTCACGTACATCACAACATTCTAACAAGTTACTCACTTATTATGACTATAAAAGAAACACTCGTCTTATTTCCCATCTGATTGTAATTGATCAATAACACTCATATTATTATTATTATTTCTGAATGTACATTATCCCATATTACTGATTTGTATTCAAATGTCTAATCATCAATTTCACTCATGTATATGAATGAAGAAAGACGAAAGTTGTGTGAGTGAGTGACTTGATATGATGATTATGAGTGGCAATAATAAATTGTGCTCGAAGTGTGTGGTCGCATCAGTTAATATGACTTACTGTATAACACTACACACACTGTGTGACAGTTTATCAAAATAGAAAATCTTATCCACAATGCAGCAAAATTCATGGCTTATAACAACCACATCAACTGATTCACACGACTTGATAACTGCACAAAGCCAGTCAAAAATTGATGTGATGAATACATCGATGATATAATTCACGAACAATAAGTTGTGCTTGAAATATAGCATCCAGTTAATTAATACTGTATCGCTGTGTGTTATATGATGTTAAGTAAACTTACCACCTAATACGGAGAATAATAAACAAGTAGTGCAAAAGTGGTGCTTCGGTGGCATAGCGGTTAGGATGCTTGCCGACCATGCCACACATGGTCCGGGGTTCGATCCCCGGCCACCGACGCACTCCTTTACCTCGCTGAGCCAGAAATAATACTGGTGAAGAGGAAAGGTTGGGCATGAGGCTAGCAACCCATCCTGTATAAATAAACACTACTACAGAAACTTCAAGCCGACTAGCTTGAAGCCCTATGTTCCACTTGGGAACGTGAAGGAAAAAATCTATATGTAGATAATATTCAGGGACAGTGTACTCTCGAAAGTGATTCAACTCTGAAAGCTGAACCTACTCTTCACAGCACTGATATATATATTCTAGCCAGTTTCATGGGTAATACACATAAGCCATAAGCCAGTTAATTGCAAACAAGTGTTTCGGAAAGCTAGACGACATACATTATTATTACCGATTGATATATAGGTCAAAAATATCATAAAATTATGGTCTAAATATTTTCATTTAAAGCATGTTATACACCATTAGGTAAATCAGAAAGACATGCAAATATGTGCAGTATTGCACAGAATTGCATCAATTTGAGTCGTTACAGTACAAAACAGGAAACAACGAAAACAGAATTAATTGGTAGATGGTGACTACTAGCAGTGGAATCAGTCCAGGATAACGCGTATTTTGTCTTATTTGGGACTCGTCAGCTAACTGGGTGTACCTGCATTCCCCAGTGAGTCAGTGATGATTTTCCCACCACGGAGGCTCGAACCCCGTGCCCATAGTTTCAAACATCAGCCAAAGCGTTATCCACTAGACCACTTGGGCCACGAGAGCCACCCCACTTCTTGTGTAACGGGTCATATTAATTATTTAACTGAATTTTAGATTTTCCTGTCAATTGATTGGACTGAAGTGCTCGTCGGTCTCAGGTTGACATGTCTGTTGGTTTCTTGTACAGATGCTTCGATGATGTCTGGGCATTTAATTAGAATACGTAAATCCTTGGATGCAAAAAGGTTTCCTTTCAAACCAGTTTGAAAACAAACTATATAACTGTTTGACGCAAGCCAGACTAGTTTGTTTTAGTTAATAAGGACAAAGAACTACGATAGCCATACTTCACAATATGCCTTTAGGGAGCACTATTTTTATTAATGCTATACAGGAAACAGGAGAAAGTATGAGAAATAATACTGAATAGTTGGAATGTCTTAATATCATTAGTTATTTCTATGTGTCATTACAATATATATGCTCATTTGTACCTACTTCTCGCATTGAGTTTAAATATTGACTTTTTCTAAATCCTGAATAAAAGAATAATAAAATACGATTACACTTAGGGAAAATAAAATTTTGAAAGTGAAGTTTTATTACACCGTACTTACTCCCAGAAATATGAACATAAAAATGGTAGACTCAATATGATAACTGATAGTAAGTAAGTCAGTCAGCACCTCAGTTTGTCACATAACCTACTGGAGTAAATATTTTCTAGTTACCAGATGTCCAGCGTGTATTGAAATAGCGACCTTTAGGTGGCTAGAGGCAATCGGCCACAGGAAGCCTTCCATCGAGATTTCATGTTTGTCAGTACTCAGCAGTCACAAAACCATGACGTATCTGCAACCACATTGATAGAACAGCTCATGTCCCTACTGAGATTCGAACCGGTGTCACCCAGTGAGTGAGTACTGCAGTCAGAGACGTTACCACTGAACCATATTTGGGCCCGCGATCGACCTGTATTAGGACTGTATTAGATACTTTGATCATAGATGTCTACGATCCCTTGCTCACGTTAGGCGGTATCATAAGGTAAGTAGTGTTGACGTTAGGCGTAGTGTTGGGCAAAGAGGGAAAATCAATCGACAAGGCTATTAAGTTACATAGATTGAGATGGCTAGGTCACGTGCTGCGCATGCCTAACCATCGCCTCCCCCGACCGGCATTACTAGCTGATGTAGGTAAGTGCAGGTTGGAAAAGAGTAAGTGGTGCCATGCCAAACAAAAACATGGCCTCATCAATCCATGAAATCCTTGACAGTTGAACTCAGTCAGGTAGGGAAGAAGATGCAGACTTCCGGGTTGGGGCCCTCAGGACAATAGGTGACATGGCTCAAAATTGCTGTCAATGGCGCAGATGTATTCAGTCTCTTGTGTAATCTTTCATATTCCTTTCTACCATTACTCATTCTGTTTCACTCTTATACTTGTCAAAACTCTATTGATTCTCTTCACTCATCCACCTTCTTGTCTACCTTTATGTGCTATTTGGAACGTGGCACCTCGAACTGTTGTACTTCGGTGCCAAGTTCTTTGTTGAATCCAGACTTTGATTAGACACAAACAAGTGTCACGTTTCTAGTCCTTTGGTTACTGCTGGCTGAATTCTATCAGGGCATGGATAGCCCAGTGGTATCGTCTCTGACTGCAGTATTCACTCACTGGGTGACACGGGTTCGAATCTCAGAATGGAGATGAGCTGTTCCTTCAAGATTGCTGACAAGTGGGTGCCGAGGAGCACGAAATCTCGATCGAAGACTTCCTGTGGCCGATTGCCTTCAACCATGTAATAACAACAATTCTGAATGCCCCGTGATGGCAAGCCACCTAGTGGCATGATGGCTACATTGCAAACTTGGCTGACAGAATTCAGTCTGCAGCAAACAAAGGACTAGACGACTATAGTTAGTTTACAATCAATGTTTATCCCAATTAATATTAGATATTTATATGGAACCATTATGAAATTCTCTACAGGAAAATGTCAATCATCTGAAGCATTTTCAGACACCGAATGAAGTGTGTGACTTTCTTTGAGTTTATGCATAATTTTTAGCAAAATTAAAATATAAAAACCAATATATGTGTAGAACTTGGGCACTGTCGTGGTAGTAAGTAATTCCATATTAGTTTGTTTATTAGATATATCAAACAGTGAAACAGAATTAGTACTTGGACTTCCAATCATCCCATCCTATGTCAGTAAAAATAGGATTAGTGAAATATTTAAGTGACAACAGGGCACAGAATCTAAGTAGCACCAAGGAGAATCTAATACAGGAAAAGAGACATATGACAGAAGCCTTGAAACTTAATAATTACCCGGATAAATTAGTCAGAAAGTATGTAGGAAAATGTAAAAATAACATAAATAATGATAGTAGTGACAGTGATAATAGTACTAATAATAGTAATGACGACATGCATGTCAAACATGCGCAGGATAATGACAACACCAAGAATAAGGAATCGAAATCATCAGTAGTAGTTCCATACAAGGAAGGAACCTCGGAAACCACCCACCTTACGCAGAATTCTTAACAATGCTGGCAGGAATACAAGTAACTGGAATTCAAACCAACCACAAACTCAATTACAAACAAGCTTTGTCGGTTGAAGAATCAATCCTGTGGAGCCGTTACAACAAAACAATTTAGTTTATCTAATACCCTGCTGCTGCAATGATTGTCAGGTCAAATACATAGGTCAAACTAGTATAACACGGTCAGTGAGTCAGACTAGGCAAACATGAACACCTAGCAGCAAAATCTAGATTGATTGACCCGAATAAGATAAGAAATCTGGTGAATAGTTCAGCTATACCACTCACTACATGCAATTACACACAACCATACAATAGGCTTGATGGGATACGATGACAATTTGAAAATCTAATGTCACAGCAGGGTGGAGGGAGGGAGAGATTGATAACAACGGAAGTTTTGTTTATCGAATCAACTGAGAGTGAATACGTGTAGTAGGTATGATTCAACACCCGTCCACCCGTCCAGCCGGATATCTGGAAAATCCTACTACCCCTATAACGACAAAGAAATCTATAAAACCCAAGATTTGGAGTCATGTGATTATAATTGGTGATATGATTATGAACAGCAATAAATTTTGTTCGAAACGGTGTCATCTAGTAAATACTGATACTGTTTCACTCACTGACTGACTGTGTGATACATCTAATAAACAACTGGCCAATAATTCGCTACAGCTATTTGATAGTCATTATTAATTTGAAATAATAATATTATTACAGACTCGCATACTTCATTTTTCCAATGGACTAAAAGGAAAATTTATTTATCCCATGTAGAGTGAGTGGAAACACTTCTAGAGTTCACTGGGCTCAAATCAGTGTTTTTGTCTTAATCGTACAACATACTTTTTGTGTCATTGTGACTAAGATAAATAAACAATGTGACTATCAAAAAAATACCATGCACATGGTCCAGGGTTCGATCTCCGGCCACCGACGCACTCCTTTACCTCGCTAAGCCAGAAATAATGCTGGTGAGGAGGAAAAGTTGGGCATGAGGCCGGCTAGCAACCCCATCCTGTAAAATAAGCACTGCTACAGAAACTTAAAGCCACTAGCTTGAAGCACTATGTTCCACTGGGGAACGTGAAGTTTAAAAAAGAACTTAGAAAATCAAAACAAGGTTTTTCTTCTCATCATCAGACTATCCAGCCGCAGATACTTTGAAAATCAGATACCGGAAACAGACACTTATTTATAAATCAGTAGTCAGACAGTTGTTTCTCTTTCTTTCTTTCTTTTTTTTAACTGAATTATAGATTTCTCCGTCGACTGACTGGACCAAAGTGCTCGGTCTCTTAGGTTGACATATCTGTTGGCTTCTTGTGCAGAGATGCTTCGACGATGTCTGGATATGTAATTAGAATTTAAAATTCAATTAAATAATTCACTAGTTAGGTAAAAGAAAAGAAGGCACGTTCAGTGAAGAGACTCTTCTCGGCGAATTCATTCACTGAACTGTACAATCGCATTTACATACAATTTTGTTTTTTTGTGTGTGCTTACATTAGATTTATAAAGTTTAGATAATTACGTAATATAAGTATTATTTGGCTTGGAAATAAACGTTAATTAGATGGAAAATAAAGTAAAATTGATTAAGTGAATTGGATGACGTAATACAATTGAGTAGAATTCAGATTAGGTCAAAAATTAAATAAGGATGGGGGTAGAGAATAATACAGTTGAAAATTAAGTAAGTTAATCACAGATGACGTAATATAGTTAGTTGACTAGAATTCACTTAATCAATTTTATTTTATTTTCTACCTAATTAACGTTTGTTTCCAAGCCAAATAATACGTAAATATTACGTAGTTATCTAAACTTTATAAATCTAATGTACACACACACAAACAAACAAAATTCATATTAGTTGTTTGTCAGAAATATTCACAACTTATCACTGCTGATAAAAACAACTGAGAAACACGGAGGATGTTGCTCATTTCCTTCTGTTTATTCTATCCTGTCTCTCATAGAATATTTCTTGGCATTTCCAGCTGCTTCAGGTTGGTTGTATGGTAGGTAATTTAACCACCTAAATTGTTTTATTGACTAAATAAATTGAAAATGATTCACTCAGCTTAATCACATCTGACTGTTGGATATGCCAAGAATATGCCTTTAAGTGATTTACTGTTATTCCGTCGCTAGTCTGCTGCAATTACAGTCATCATCAGATCGTATCAATCAATCATCGCTGATTTCTCTAGACGGCATTATCTGTTGACTAAGCGCTTTAATCACAACATAATCACTGTCACTACTTCTACTATGAATAGAAACCAGTAATTGCTCTTTTACGGCTTTGTGAAAAAAGACAAAGAAGAAGGGAATCATACCTCCAGCATACCATGAATTGATGATTTACGCTTGTGTGGAAAACAATGCATCACATAGAGCGCAATTGAACGCGTGAACACATTGCAGCCTAACATTCAAAACTGCTCATTACAACGTTCTGTGCTATTTTCATTGTTATTTTTTGGTTTTGGAAATCTAATTAGTAATGAAGTTGTGTACGGCAATGCAGACATGAATGATTGATGGCTTCGAAAATCCCTTTAGTAGCCACATTCATTATTACTTCTTGCTTCTATCAAAAAACAAAACAGCTAAGAATTCCATATTCTAACAGACATTATGTATATATGTAATTTCATAAATTAATGAACAATGTTTTCATGTCTGTCTGTCTGGATTCAACATAGAACTTGGCACCGAAGTGCAACAGTTCGAGGTGCCATGTTCATTGTTTTCCACACAAGCGTAAATCATCCATTATTGGTATCCTAGAGATATGATTCCCTTCTTCTTCGTCTTTTTTTCACAAAGCCGTAAAAGAGCAATTACTGGATTCTATTTATAGTAGTGGTAGTAACAGTGATTATGTTGTGACTAAGGCACTCAATCAACAGATTATGCCGTCTAAAGAAATCAGAGGTGATTGATACGTGCTGATGATCACTGTTGTTGCAGACTGGCGACGGAATGTCTGTCTGTCTGGAATCAACATAGAACTTGGCACCGAAGTGCAGCAGTTCAAGTTGCCACGTTCCAAATACCACACAAAGGTAGACAAGAAGATGGATGAGTGAAGAGAATCAATAGAGTTTTGACAAGTACAAGAGTGAAACAGAATGGGTAATGGTAGAAAGGAATATGAAAGATTACAGAGACTGAATACATTGACAACGATTTTGAGCCATGTCACCTATTGTCCCGAGGGCGGGCCCCAACCCGGGAGTCTGCATCTCCCTCCCCACCTGACTCAGTTTAACTGTCAAGGATTTCATGGATTGATTGATGCCATGTTTTTGTTTGGCCATCACTTACTCTTTTCCAACCTGCACCTATATCAGCTAGTAATGCGCGTCGGGAGGGGGAGGCGATGGTTAGGCATGTGCAGCACGTCACCTAGCCATCTCAATCTGTGTAACTTCATAGCCTCTTCGATTGATTTTCCCTCTTTGCTTAACACTCTACGCCTAACGTCAACATTACTTACCTTTTTATACCACCTAACGTCAGAGAGAGATCGTAGAATGAATGAACAATGTTTTCTTAGATGTGATGTGGTGTGGTGTCTTAATTAGCAAATTAACTGAGAATAGTTTAACAAGTATACGTTAAATTTAACTGGTGGATGGTGACTAGCAGTGACGGAATCCAGTCAAGGATAACGTGCATTTCACCGGTCCTGTTTGGGACTCGTCAGTTCGCTGGAGGATGTACCTGCGTTCCCCAGTCGGTGAGTCAGTGAGTGATGATGTTCCCACCAAGTAATCTTTAATCCAGACTTTATTTTAAAATGTGCAGTTTAA
Source organism: Trichobilharzia szidati (assembly GCA_944472155.2). NCBI lineage: Eukaryota > Metazoa > Platyhelminthes > Trematoda > Strigeidida > Schistosomatidae > Trichobilharzia > Trichobilharzia szidati. Next base: position 6,594,880 of record OX235279.1, read on the forward strand.
TGAGCAATAAACATACATATGAAGAAATGAATGAACTTGGTTTTACTCGGTTGTACAAATTAAAATTGAAAAAAAATAAATATATGAAATATTTCGTTTTAGTTCTGGGACACGTAACTAAACAGAATCACTATTTTTATTTCTAGTGGCTTGAGCGATTCAAATGGCACATTAAAATAATGTAAGCGAAAATAGCGGATAAATATATTAACACACTGTTTTATTTCATCTCTTGGGCAAATGTAAGGAAAAGTTGTTACATGCATATAAACAAGTAGGACAACCCACACATGCGAAAAAGAACGATACGATCAACATTAGTACTAGTACAGAAGGAAAATGAAAAAGACTACGAGGAAGTTGTAGTTTCCTTGTACTTCTTGAGTGTGACATTAACGTGAGTAACTCCATTAAGGATAAGATTTTATTTTGATAAATCACAGTGATGTACAGCAATATTAACTGATGTGACCACACACTTCGAGCACAATTCATTATTGCCACTCATAATCATCATATCAAGTCACTCACTCACTCACACAACTTTCGTCTTCCTTCATTTATATACATGAGTGGAATTCATGATTAGACATTTGAATACAAATCAGTAATATGGGATAATGTACATTCAGAAATAATAATAATAATATGAGTGTTATTGATCAATTACAATCAGATGGGAAATAAGACGAGTGTTTCTCCTATAGTCATAATAAGTGAGTAACTTGTTAGAATGTTGTAATGATGTACGTGAACTGAATTGAAATAGAATACAATTTAAGATTATTTATTATCCTCTTCTGATTTCACTGACTGACTGGTGGTAATAATAATATCTTCCACGCATATATCTGGTATTTGCATTGAGTGATTTCTGTTGCATGTGTTGTATTTGGTGTAGACTGGATGAACCAGGCAGGATTCAGTAATAAACCACTCTCTAGACTTACCTACACAAGAGCATGCTGGGAGAGGATTAAAATTCTGAGAAGTAATCTATGTAAGTGGAGAGAGAGAGATAGGTTGATTACTGAATCCTGCCTCATTCATCGAGTCTACACCAAACACAACACATGCAACAGAAATGACTCAATGCAAATACCAGAGATATGTGTGGAAGATATTATTACCACCAGTCAGTCAGTCAGTCAGTGAAACCACAGGGGGATAATAAATAATCTTAAATTGTATTCTATTTCAATTCAATTCACGTACATCACAACATTCTAACAAGTTACTCACTTATTACGACTATAGGAGAAACACTCGTCTTATTTCCCATCTGATTGTAATTGATCAATAACACTCATATTATCATTATTATTATTTCTGAATGTACATTATCCCATATTACTGATTTGTATTCAAATGTCTAATCATGAATTCCACTCATGTATATAAATGAAGGAAGACGAAAGTTGTGTGAGTCAGTGACTTGATATGATGATTATGAGTGGCAATAATAAATTGTGCTCGAAGCGTGTGGTTGCATCAGTCAATATCATTACTTACTGTATAACACTACACACATTGTGTGACAGTTTATTAAAATAAAATCTTATCCATAATGGAGTAGTTATACTCTACCACACCACAGTGCTCGAGTTTTATAATCTTATATCGTGAACATGAATAAATAGTGCAGCATGTGACAAGTAACCTCAAATCTCTTAAGCATCAATTAGTGCTATTGTTTGAATAGAAAAAAACATAAAATACCTGAATAGACTGCCTACGCATAATTTGACAAATTTATATATTTAAATCAGGTTCATATAGTTGGGGAATACCCGGATGAAATTGACGAACAGATATATACATAGATTGTTGGACTCTTTTAAAAATAGAAGTGCTAAAGTAGATAACACTTTGTATATAGAAAGCGTAAGTAACTCAAGTGACACTTTACTATATACATTGCCTTCAGTGCTTTGATGCACGAGCGCATAACTCAATCGTAGAAAAACCGCCAGCCAACAGTTCACACATTACACATGGTCTTTTAATAAACAAAAGCGTCGTTTACACAAGAGCGAATAGAAAGTAATCTAAACAGAGACTAATAACCTAGCTATCAGAAAAACTGGCAGTGGAATCCAGTCCAGGATAACGCTTTGGCGTTTAATACTATGCTCACTGGGTTCGAGCCTCGGTGCGGGGAACATCATCACTCGCTGGGAAATGCAGGTACATCTAGTTGGCCGAACGAGTCCCAAATAGGACCGGTGAAATACGCCTTATCCTGGATTCCACTGCTAGTCACCATCCACCAATTAAACAAAAACTTAGTTCTAAAACAACCGCCTTTTTTTTATCAAAAAAAGAAGCAAATAGACACCACACAAACAAAACAAATATTTTATACTTACCGATAACGTATGACGCTGCGCCACCATTGAGACGCATATTTCGGACAGGAATTCCAGCTGCCTTGAGATTTCCACGCACGGCACCAAACAAATCATTCAGCTTGACTCTAATCGTTGGAAATCCTGCATGTCTACTATGGATTGGTATAGTTTTCGATAAGACATGATGCAATCTAGTAACTTGTTCATAGGATAATATTTGAAAACGATTTCCACTATTTGTAACTTTAGGTTTCAATAATAATGTAGGACTTGCTAATAAAGGACAACAGGTGTCTTCAACAACAGCTGCACAAGTCCCCGGTGGAGAGAGTCTAGCCACATCACAGCCAAATTGATGATGATAAGAAGTACCAACTTTCAATGGTTGTTGACGCATCTGTAAATGACTGTTTGAACGGCGAACTTCAAATCCTGCAAAAGATTGTGCATCATCTGAATCTGTGTCCTCAGGAAATGGAGATGATGGACTTAAATTCAGTGTTCTCTCGATACCAGAATCATCTGATGGACATGCACTTGAAGCAGGTGACCGGCTGTGTTGTGTTGATGTTATCAATTCAGGCAGTTGTAGGTGGAATATTTGTGACAGTGATTTAGAGTTGCCATGATCGAATTTATTATTATGATGATGATGAGGATTGAACGAGAAGGGATGATGATTATGATTATTGTTGTTATGTAGACTTCCTACTTGCGTCATTGTAGTAGTAGTAGTAGCGGTAATCCGAGAACAAAGTTATGAAGAATAATAATAATTTTAATATTCCAGATTGTTGTATATTAAATGCAACAAACAGTCATTCTCCACCAACTTGACAGCTGTTTTCTTGACAAGAAATAAGACAGAGACAAAGACAAAGAGAGTGAGTGAACCGCTCTCAGATATCAACAGCGAACAACTGCCAATTTTCATTCACAATTTTCATTAAATACCAAAAACCGTAAGTAAGTAATTAACCATACAACTCACTCACTCAATCTAATGTGAAAAATGTGCGGCGACGACGACATTATTTTAACATATAATGGCCCAATCCAATCCAATCATGAGACTAGGAATGAGATACTTCAGAGAGAGACACATATGTACGCCACGAATCGCCTTCTGGTGTACTACGACGTACCTGACTGACCAATTCCTACTTAGATTTTGTCATTTACTAACGACGATATCACATGTGCGGCCATCTTCATTCTGATTGGTTAATTTTTGTGTATACACACACACTTGGTCTAAATAACATGTTTATCGTAGACTAGTGTGGATAGATGGATAGATAGATCGATAGACAGACAGACACATACACACATATACGCATTGTTTATATGCTGCTTGGTCAGACCGCCGACCGACCAACTCACTCACATATCCATATTTATTTCGCCTACGCAATTTTAAGGTGGATAGGATAGTTAGTTAGTTAGTTATTTAGTAGGTGTGTGTGGGTGTTGGGCATCAGATTTCATTATATTATTATTTATTATAGGAAAGATATATGTGAATGAAATGAGGGAAAGATTTTTTTTGAGACTTCTAATTTCGCGGGGGAAAGAAAAAAGGAAAAAAATCTTTCTCAATGTTGTGTGACAACATGTCGTTTGGACGTATCTCATTCAATATATATTAGTACAAAAATAGTAATACAAATAATAAGGGCAGTTTATTGAACAAAAATTAGTTAATAATAATAATAATAATAATAATAATAATAATAATAATAATATAATAATATATAATAATAATAATAATAATGATTACAAAAAAGGAAATGGGTTTAGCTAGTTAATTAGAAATGAGCAAATCTTTTACCAAATGGATTTTCTTTCTTTTATTTCAGTTACCTCTCTATCTCACTCAACTTCATCGACTTTGAAAAGGCCTTCGATAGTGCAGCGTCGATCGAGAGGTGCTTTGGCAACTACTTCGCTACTATCAAGGGGTGCCACCGACAATTATACATCTCATCCAACAGTTAGTTGTACGACAATGCTGCATGCCAAGTAATCCACAACAGGAGTAAGACAAGGCTGCCTACTATCGCCAATGATTTTCCTGATTGCAGTAGACTGGATAATGCGACAAACAGTGGCGGGCAATGAGGAAACAGGCATAAAATGGACTCACACAAAAACTTGGAGGATCTGGACTTCGCCGATGTGATATATGTGTCTGATTTCCCACAAACTGGAAGATATGCAAGTGAAAAGCAACAAGTTGGCAGAAGAAGCATCCAGAGAAGATAGGACTTCAGGTGAACATAGAGAAAATAGAGGTGATGAAGATTCCTGGACAAGAACAACAACAACAGACAACGATCAGCAGCATAAATGGGAGGAACCTGAAAGAAACAACCTCCTTCACCTACCCACCACCTACCTGGGAAGCATCGTTTCAACTACAGGCGGACGGAACTGATGAGGATATCAAAGCAAGAATCGGAAAAGCAAGACAAGCTTTCACTACTCTCAAGTCTGTGTGGAGGTCAACAGCACTCAGCATCAAAAATAAGATCCGGATTTTCAACTCCAATGTGAAGTCAGTCAGTGCTACTCACTGTACGGATCAGAGACTTGGCCAGCGCGTCATAAAGAGCATCTCAAAAAAACTACAGACCTTCATCAACAGTTGTCTTCGCTCAATACTCAAGATCAGATGGCCAGAAAAGATCAGCAACAGAGATCTCTGGGAGCGAACCAACACAGCAGGAACCGATTGTGAAACAAATAAGCAGGAAGAAATGGAGGTGGATTGGATTGTGGCCATACTCTGAGGAAACAAACCATCAAGTGAGTGACATCACTAGACAAGCCATTGCTCGAGTGGAACCCGACGGAATGGGAAGCGGCGAGTTGGTCGTCAGTGTGAGGGTGGGTGACTTGGAGGAGGTGATGTGAAGAGGAGATGAAAACGTGTGGACAGATTTGGAGCCAGGTAAAGACTCTAGCAGATAACCGAACGCAATGGAGACGCACGGCTGAAGCCCTATGTTCCTCTAGGAATTAAAGGAAACAATAATAATAATCAGTTACCTAAGGCAAGATGATTGTGCGTCGGTGGCATAGCGGTTAGGACGCTCGCCGTCGACCATGCCACACATGGTCCGGGGTTCGATCCTCGGCAACGCGGACGCACTCATTCACCTTGCTGAGCCAGAAATAATGCTGGTAAAGAGGAAAGGTTGGGCATGAGGCTGGCTAGCAACTCCATCCTGTAAAACTGAACACTGCTACAGAAACTTCAAGCCACAAGCTTGAAGGCGACCTATGTTCCACTGGGGAACGTGAAGGAAAAAAAGGCAAGATTATTGGAAATGTTCTATTGATATTGTGTTTAGCCAATAATCTTGAGCTAATCTTTGTTTTTTGAAAACTGGCTAGTTCTCTATAGTTTGGTTTGTAAGGGTTAGTTTTGTGTATTTACGAGTTTGACCACGCACGGATTGATATCAGTTAGAGAAGTATTGGAAACCAGCCACAGGGAGTACTGCACAGCCAGCTGTTTCATCAGCCTAGTTTGGGAATCATCGGTAGTACGCACCCACCACTGCACCGGGGTTCGAACCCAGGAGCTTCCGGTTACAAGGCTCGTCAGGGGATATCCATCCTCACACGTGACATCCGGATGGATCTAACTGGGGTCGCGCTAAATGCATCACGAATTGGTAGAAGTTAGAATTCATGCACTTGCCACTGAATTTGGTCCCAGTGGCTGCATGGTATACGAGCCAGTTTGTTGGCCTTGTAATGGGAGTGTCCTGGGTTCGAACCGCCTGTGATGGGTGCGTACTGACGATGATTCCGAAACTGGCAAAATTCTTTTCATAGATATCGTTGCATCAGTTGAATCTAAACATCAACATTTTCAATTTCATCAGCAACGAGGAAACTAGCAACACTGGAGGTTAATATGCCAAAAATAATTCTGAGTACACTAACTAACAGTTTACCCTCTTTATATCTATATATCTTGTTTCTCTTAAGATTTTAGCAAAGTCTGAATACTTCCTACCGGTTTCGTGGACATCGATCATTTTAATTCATTTTATTAAAAAAGGTTGTAAGTCCAGTAGGAGGATGTAATCCAGCGGTGACAACGATTAATAGTTTAGACAAAAAAATCAACGATTAGTCAGATTTACTGAAGTATATAATAACTGATCAACTCATTCCAGATGAATCCATGCACCGAGGTAATCAAAAAGCCGTAACAGATCATACAAAATCATTATCACTACTATTATTCCCTTAGGTTCCGTGTGGAACACTGGGCTTCAATAACACACACTGCCACTTCATCCTGGCTGCATGACTGCGCATCAGCGTTCATTTCCTCTTCACATGATTTCTTCTATGTCAACCTCCGATTGATATCCATCCAACTTCCACTCGGGTGCTTGAGGCGCGATGTTAATCAACGGCCTCCTTAGCGTGTGTTTAAACCACCTCCATTTACTTCGGTATATATATATATATATACATCATAGGCGTCAGGATTGTTGGCTGCTTCATTTTTACTGCTAATTTTTACTGACCTTCAGTTGTTACCCTGTTCAAAATGCTTGAAGTACCCAATTAGTGAGTAACGCTTCAAGGAACACATAATACTTAATTGGTGGATGGTGACTAGCAGTGACAGAATCCAGTCCAGGATAACGCGCATTTCACCGGTCCTATTTGGACTCGTCAGTTGGCTGGAGGATGTGTCTGCATTCCCCAGTGAGTCAGTGAGTGAGTGATGATTTTCCCACCACCGAGGCTCGAACATCATTACTCACTGAGAAGTGCAGGCGCATCCAGTTAGCTGATGAGTCCCAAGTAGGACCGGTAAAATGCGCGTTATCCTGGACTGGCTGGATTCTGTCACTGCTAGTCACCATACACCACCAGTTAAATTCTAATCACATGCCCATACATCGTGGTCGAAGCATCTGCACAAGAAGCCAACAGATATATCAACCTGAGATCGTCACAATGCAACCTCGTACACCTACCTACCTACCACCCACCATTAAGCCACTGTCATCCCATCCTCCCTTCTCTTCAATTCACTTCTTCTTCTTCTTTACTATGTCGCCCCTGTTCACAAGTTCACATGCCTAACTACCTACCTACCCACCGACCCACTCACACAGTCAACGTTACACAGCCAAATGTCTTTCTTATTCGTAAGGAGGCTGGCTGGCTAACTGCCTGACTGGCGAGTAGTTATTACAACGAAATAACAAAATCACAATTACTACCATATTGTGTTAGTATATATAAATATATATATATACATATATATATATATATATATATATATATATATATATATACTAACACTTCGTTCTCACTTGATTGATCGCTTGATCATACAAATACAAGAAGATACGATCAGATAAGCTGAGATAATCAATCAAATCTTTCAGACAGCAACGACACCAATTTCCGTTTCCCTCGTTAAGAGCGAGAAGAATATGCTCTACAGAGAAATTAGAGGAAGAATTTGAGTTTCTTGAAAAGACTTTGAAGAGCAATGGGTACCCTCAAAGGTTCATCAACAAGTATGGAAGATCTGAAGTCGCAAATGAAAATAAATCACAGTAAAAAAAGCCAATCTACTTTGAGCTTGATTATAAAGGCGAAAACATTGCAGCGATGATCAACAGAAGGCTGAGTACATCACTAGCCGCAGCCTATCCTGCAGCTAAGCTCGTTCCCGTCTTTCGAACAACTTGCTCTCTGGTGCAATCAAAAATCGATAGATATCCTTCTCATGTTAACAACTCCAACTGTATATACAAATTTACATGTATCTGCGGGAGCAGTTACATTGGAAGAACATAAAGAAAGAAAGGCATATCTACGATTCTCTGAACATGTACCAAAAATCTTATGTCTACAGCTGGGAACAAATGCTTTAAACAGTGCCATCGCCAGGCATCTCCTTGACACGGGTCAGTCATGAGGTGGACGTCGAAAAGTCGTTCGAAATTATCAATAGGCGAAAGAGCTCAATTCTGCTCAAGTTTGCTGAAGCCATTTCCATCAAGCGCCTAAAACCTGATTTGTGCATTCAGAAAGAAGCAGTTATCAGTCTTTCTTTGCCCTGGTAACTGGATAATTTTCATCCTAATGCGAGATACTGAAAAGTTTTCATTTTGTATGATTATTATTGCTCGGAATTGTGTTCAATATTGCATATATATACATATATGTATATATTATTAGTGTATATGTATATTGATCGATTGATGTTTATTATTACTGTTAACCTACCTAACTTGGTAATCCTTATTTGATTGGATTACCAAACGTGGTGTTAATCATTGTTAAATTTAAAACAATTAGTCGCTTTGATAAATTTGAATAAGGCATTTAGAAGAAGACAAATTTCACCGCGAGATGATATCGTCATTTCGTAGTTCCTTTACAACCGTTTTACAACTAACATGGTTAACAATAATAAAATAAAGTTCATGACAGTTACTCAGTTAAATAAAAAACACAAAAGTACATACTAATGATCAGTCATATCTGGATAGGTCATGTAGTCCACGGAAAACTCAGCGAGGCGTTTGGAGTAAACACAGGAGTCAGACAAGGGTGCTTATTACCACCAATGATATTCCTAATTGTGGTGGACTGAATTATGCGTCGTCAGACAGTGAAAATCAAGAAGACATGGATATCTTGGACCGACGTGAAGAACCTAGAAGACCTGGATTTCGCGTGTGGATGATTTATGTTTGATGTCACACAAAATCGAAGACTTATAAGTGAAAACCGACAAACTGATCGAAGAAGCAGCCGGTGAAGACAGAACTCCAGGTGAACATAGACAAGACGGAGGTTATGAAAATAACCAACCAACAACAGCAGCAACACCCAGCGCCAATCACAATCAACGGGAGGGATTTGAAAGAGGTTACTTCATTCATTCACTTATCTAGGGTGCATTGTCTCAACTACAGGAGGTATGGACGAGAATGTCAAATCGAGAATCGGGAAGGCGAGAAACACATTAATCAACCTGAAACCAATCTCGAAATCCTCGTCACTCAGCGACACTCAACAACAAAATTCGGATTTTCAGTACAAACGTCAAGTCAGTCAGTTCTTCTATACGGATGGATCAGAAACTTGGCGGCTCACAAAGAGAATTTCCAACAGCTTGTTGCAGACCTTTATCAACAACAACAACAACTGTCTTCGTTCTATACTGAAGATCAGATGATTGGAAAGAACAAGAACCAACAAGAAACTATGGGAACAAACAAACAAAACAACAACCAATCGCCCAACAAATATGCAGGAGAAAGTGGAGATGGATTGGACACTCGCTGAGGATGCCGCTGCTGGGTGGCATTGCGCATCAGGCCATCGCTTGAGTGGAACTCGAAAGGGAAGCGGCGAGTGGGGCGTCCAAGGGTGACATGGAGGAGATCGTGCGAAGAGGAATTGAAACAGTATGGATTAACATGGATGCAGGTGAAAAGCACAGCAGAAGACAGAAACAAGTGGAGACGTGTAGTTGAAGCCCTTTGTTCCACTAGGAACCCAAGGGAACAATAATAATGATAATAATATTGTAGTCCGTGGTGGGCAAAGATTGAAGTCTATTGTTTTTTGTACATACAGTTTAGGCTGTATTTGATCAATCCCCTAAAAAGTGCTTCCATCACCTTCAAAAACCAACCTTAAATTAGAGTTATGTGGTGAAATAATTGTGAAATAGTCATGAATATTGATTGATTTTGTGACCTGACATTATTAAGTGTTTTGCAATGGGTGATAATGCTGGATTTCTATTAAGATTAATCGCGTTGGGATTGTCATGAACTTTATTTTATTATTGTTAATCATGTTAGTTGTAAAGCGGTTGTAAAGAAACTAAGAAATGATATCAACTTGTGAAATTTGTCTTCTCAATGGCTTATTCAAATTCTTAAATCTGTTTTTGTCACTTTGTTTAATTTGTTTTTTCATATTTATTGACTTGACAAGTAAATGTGTGGGGGATCAGATTGTTTTACGAGTTGATCACAGACTGACATCAATTAGAGAACCATTGAAGACCAAGGAGTACTGGATAACTGCTGTTTCATCCCAGTTTGGGAATCATCGGCAGTACGCACCCACTGGGATTAGAACCCAGGACCTTCCGGTTACGAATTGGTAGAAGTTAGAATTCATGAGCCATTGAATCGGGTCCCAGTGGATGAATAGTATACGAGCTTGCCTTGTAACCGGGAGGTCCTGGGTTCCGATCCCAGTGGGTGCGTACTGCCGATGATTCCCAAACTAGGATGAAACAGCAGTTGTCCAGTACTCCCTGGTTTTCAATGGTTCTCTAATTGATATCCGTCTGTGGTCAACTCGTAAAACATAACTTACCCTTACAAACTAAACTGTAGAAGATCAGATTGTTGTTCGAAATGTATAGCGCAAATACATCACATCACATCACATTGTTTTTCAGATAATCTCCGTCTTCTAATCACAACACTATCAAAATTTATGTATGATAATTAAGTTCTTATACTCCAATTTGTTCTTTTCCATTTCACTTGTTTTATCTATGATTTGACAAACGTGTTTATCACAAGTTTCCTAATGAAACAATAAACCTTCAGTATCCATTGCTTTCAATGCCATTACTTCAGAATTGACAATCCTCCAAGACTTTATCCACTGAGTGGAATCTCATCAGCAGATATTTCCAAATGCATCCACTTATAGTACAGATTATACGAAAGTGAGATCACATTAAACGTACTGGGGAATGTATGATGTTTGCAGAATGAACTGTATAGCTCCAATAACACAACATTCAAGATGGATTATCCCATATTCCAATCTACAGTTTCAACCCAAGTGAATGATTTTGATGTGGTTGTGTTCTCTGAGCTGGCTGGATAGTTAGTTTGCGAAGCTTTCATCGCCCTACTAGGCAGGCGACATCTTCCTTCAGCGCATACTTCAATTTCAATTGAAGTGAGATTTTAGATTTCTCCTCTAGTTGCATGATGGGAGAGGGTTAAGATTCTAAAAAGTAATCTATATAGTTGGAGAGAGAGAGGTTGATTACTGAATCCTGCGTGGTTCATCGAGTGTACACACAACAAAACACATGCAACAGAAATGACTCAATGCAAATACCAGAGATATGTATGGAAGATATTATTACCACCAGTCAGTCAGTCAGTCAGTCAGTGAAATCAGAGGAGGATAATAAATAATCTTAAATTGTATTCTATTTCAATTCAACTCACGTACATCACAACATTCTAACAAGTTACTCACTTATTATGACTATAAAAGAAACACTCGTCTTATTTCCCATCTGATTGTACTTGATTGATAACACTCATATTATTATTATTTCTGAATGTACATTATCCCATATTACTGATTTGTATTCAAATGTCTAATCATCATGAATTCCACTCATGTATATAAATGAAGGAAGACGAAAGTTGTGTGATTGAGTGAGTGACTTGAAATGATGATTATGAGTGGCAATAATAATTTGTGCTCGAAGCGTGTGGTCGCATCAGTTAATATTACTTACTGTATGACACTACACACACTGTGAGTGACAGTTTATCAAAACAGAAAATCTTATCCATAGTGGTACTTAAAGTTTAACTTGGTCCCTTGGCTCATTATAGACAGAAACGAAGTTTGCAATATTTTGGATGAAAATATTTGACTTGCTCATTTATTTAGAAAGGACAGAGTAGGTAGAAGGGAATCACGTGATCACCGACGAGTAGAGGTGAAAATAACAAATAGAAGAGGAAAAGGGATTAAGTGTAAAAACGTTGCAATTTCAATGGATTGTTGTTGTTTTTTTCTTTCTTCTTTTTCTTTCACGTTTCCTTACAATGTAACATTTCCACAATTTTCCACAATTGGGAAACCGCAAAGTTTCGAAACTATAGCAAATATCCACTTGTTTTTCAAAAAAAATAAAAAATAGAAGAAAAGAGCAAGTTTAAAAGAAATGTTTTTCAGTGGAACTGTAAAACTATTGATGAGTGAAATTTCTAAGTTGAATTTCTGAACAAAACCATTTTCGACTCAAAAGTATTTTGCTTGAATTTCACGAACGTTTCTGTGTCACTCTAGCTACCTGAAAGATAGCTGCTCATACTGTTGACAAAGCCAGGCCATTGGATCGGGTCGGGTCCAAGTGGCTGCTCAATGGTCTACGAACTCGCTGGCCTTGTAACCACCAGTAGGTCCTAGGTTCGAACCCTGGCGATTGGTGCGTACTGCTGAAGAGACGGTCCCAAACTAGGATGGAGGAAACAGCTGTCCAGTACTCCCATGTTTTCGAGTGGTTCTCTAACTGATGTCAGCTCATGATGAAATCGTCCATGCAATCAAACAAAAATCCCTGCAAAACCAATACTTGAAAATTAATCTGATGCTCACTAGCGACAAGCCCTATTCAGGTAGGTAGTTACCCTGGGGTTCTACTGGGAAGCCGTGACCAGTAGGGTACAGCAGCAGGTTGAAGATGAGGCACTAATTCACTCATCGAAGGAGACATTGAGAAACGCTCGCGCTATGTCATGCGTGAATTGGAAGAAGTTAGAATTCATGGACTGGCTTGCTATTGGGTAGGATCCCAGTGAGTGGCTCAATGGTCTACGAGCTAGCTTGCATTGTAACCAGCTGGTCGTGCGTTCCAACACTCTGTAGTGGTTGCGTACTGCTGAATAGCCGGTCCCAAACTAGAATGGAGGAAATAGCTGTCCAGTACTCCCATGTTTTCGAGTGGTTCTCTAACTGATGTCAGTTCATGATAAATGAAATCCTCCATGCAATCAAACAAAAAATCCCTACAAAACCAATACTTGATAAAAAAAAAAGTAGACTAATATTTGTAAATTGAAACAATTAGTCCCCGTTTGATAAATTTGAATAAGTAATGCATTTAGAAGAAGACAAATTTCGCCGCGAGATGATATCGTCATTTCGTAATTTCTTTACAACCACTTTACACAGCTAACATGGTCGGTTCACAATAATAAAATAAAATAGAACGCATGACAATTACTCAGTTATATAGAAAACAAAAGTACATACTATGCTAATGACCAATCATCACATTTAAATAGGTGAAGTAGTCAGTCAATGGTAGGCGAAGGAAGGTTGAAGTCTATTCTTTTGACTGTACACGCACAGTTTAGGCTGTATGTGATTAATCCCCGAAGAGTGCTTCCATCACCTTCAATAACCAACCTTGAATTAGAGTTATGTGATGAAATAATTGTGAAACAGTCTTGAATATTGATTGATTTTATAATTAAACGATAGAAAGGGTGACACCATAAAATTACAGATAGATGAACGAACGATGAAAGAGTCGATTCACTTTGCTAATTACATACTAACTTTTTAAATGTTTCACGTCTAACAGTGAGTGTCTTCATCACATAAAATACGGGCTCGACAGGGAGGGTATTGTAGAATTTTTGTAGTTAGTGGTGCGAGCATATAACTTCTTATATTATTGACTTCTCATCCTACCTGATGAGATGCAGGCGGATAGTTGTGAATACAGGGGATTGGAAGGGGCGGTGCAAGGTATTTATTTAGTGCTTGACTTGGTTTCAATTTCAGTGCCATCTATGTATGCTACAGGCATCATGGGAACTAACTAGTTCATGTTGTATGTCACGTCGATGCTTGAAAGTAAAGTTAACTGCCGCCTGACATTTGGAAGGATTTATTTAACATAAGACCATTTGACTTAGACCACTTGCTGATGTCCAACAGAAAGCTATTAAGTTTGGAGCAGTCAGACTCGGAAGTGATAGGCAGTGAGTGATACAGTCAGATCATCGGCATATTTGACAAAGTTAGTTTCGTTTAAATGAGGCAGGTCATGTAGGAAGAAAGAAAGGAGAAAAGGAGAGAGGTTGGCACCTTGAGGAACACCCCGGCTTTTGTAAGCGAGGCAGAAGAAGATTTTCCATTATATACACAGTATACTGCATGCATTCTATCAGAAAAATAAGAATGCAACCAACTCTTAGCCCAGGATCCTGTTTGCGTCAACGAAAGCTTATCTAATGAAATAACCCCCCTAAGATGTGGGTGATAGTTCTCAGGCTCAATGTAATTCAGGTTGAGATTAATTATCACAAAAGCCTATCTTTCATTTTTCACAATAAGGGATTGAGTAAACAATATATTTAAGCTGGAAATATTCACAAAAACGTGATGAAAATATTGCCTATATATAAATAAAATAAATAACGTTAACCTGAATTAATGAAGTGATAGATGTTTACCTTATTTTGTATTGATTGATTTGACCTTCATCTCATTGTTAGCCTTCTAATAATAATACTACTGGAGTCATGTGACATACTCGCTTAAACGACCTTGAGGATAGGCTGAAATCTTATTGGCCAGAATTATATATTGATGACGTTTCTCAATATCTATTATTTATGCAGAGTAAATATAGAAATATAGAAACTTGGAGGATGTAAAACCAAATTAAAAACAAAAAACAAAAACAAATAACTAGCTATTGAGTTGGAGAAATTATCATCAACTGCTGGCAATTATTCATATTGGATTTGGTGAACAGTATAGAGAGAAAAAAGATTGGAAGACAAAATGCTCCAGATTCACTACTAAGTTAATGATAGGCTTGACATAAGTATAAAACTTGGCCACTGTGGTAGAGTGTAACTCCATTATGGATAAGATTTTATTTTGATAAACTGACACACAGTGTTACACAGTAATATTAACTGATGACGTTTCGAGCACAAATTATTACTGCTCATAATCATATCAAGATACGCGCTCACATAACTTTCTTGCTTCATTTATATACATGAGTATAAATTGATGATTAGACATTTATAAAACACAAAATAATCGTGCAAAGAATAAAATTAATATAAGATAAAGTACATTCGGAAATTATAATATTGGTGTTATTGATCAAATACAATCGTATGGGAAATAAGACGAATGTTCTTATAGTTATAATAAGTAATTTGTAAGAATGTTGTGTTTTGCTTGAATTGAAATAGAATTTTGAGATTATTTATTATCCTCTTCTGATTTGACTGGTGGTAATAATATCTTCCATGCATATCTCTGGTATTTGCATTGAGTCAATTCTGTTGCATGTGTTGTGTTGTGTTGTGTGTAGACTCGATGAACCAGGTAGGATTCAGCAATCAACTTCTCTCTCTCCAACTGCATAGATTACTTCTTAGAATCTTAACCCCCTCTCACCATGCTATGGTTTGGTTGTGTGTTAATGCATGCAGTGCAATGTAGTGCTGAGTAGATTTTTCTAAATTACTTATCTTCTCGGGTGGGGTCAACCATTCTTCCCTCAGCTCAATTCTTATGTTCCGACAATCTGACTACCCTCGACCTACTAGTTTGACTGACCTATGTAGTTGACCTGACTCACAGTGATTGCAGGGTATTTTGTAAATTATATTACTTTGTCGAATTGGGTCAACCGTCAGGGTCTTTTAGCCTACAGAGCTTGTCCAACCTGAGTGAGTTTGTAGGTTTGAATGCCACCCTATTTCCTGCTTTATTTAGAATCCTACGTAAGGTCTCAGATATCCCCTCCTTATATGGTATAACAGTAGATGCCTTATATTCTCTCTTATTTGTGTTATCATTACTAGTTTCATAATCATTTTTATTTTGCTTTTGGCTTTTTTCGATCTTTCTAGTGAATTTTTTGGGATAGTTATTTAACACCAACGCCTCTTCTATCTGTTTTATTTTATCATTTAGGTCATTCCTTGTGCTACTTGGAGCTACAGGTCGGTTTGTTAACCACTTAACTAAGCCTGCCTTAACATTTAACGGATGAGATGAATTAAAGTTTAAAATATCTATTAGAATGCGTTGATTTTTTATACACGCTAGTGTGTAGTTTACCTTCTTCTGTTAGTTTTATTTTACAATCTAACACCATAGCTAATTATTCTTGTTCATTTTCTGATTCAAATGTGAATTTTATTCCCTCTACTAGTGAGTTTATATGTGTGAAGAAGCCAGAGAGATATGTTCTGTTTTCAACTCTGTGTGTGTGTGTGAAAGTGTCATGCAAACGGAGCAACAGCACTAAGTAGTACAAGAAAAGACCTAAATGATGAAATAAAACACATAGAAGAAGAGCTGGATCGTATCAAATAACTACTTAACTAACTATCCTACAAAATTCAATAGGAAGATCAGTAAAGGCCAGAAGCAAAATCGAAAAATAATTGTGAAACTAGTAATGATAACATAAATAAAAGAGAATATAAGTCATCCACTACTATACCATATAAGGAGAGGACATCTGAGACACTCCCTACGTAGGATTCTTAATAACAAAGCAGGAATTATGGTGGTGGCATTCAAACCTACAAACTCATTCAGGTAGGACAAGCTCTGTAGGTAGGTTAAAGGACCCTATAGGTTCACCAAATTAGACAACATAATATAATTTACAAAATACTTTGCAATGACTGTGAGTTAGGTCAACTACATAGGTGAAACAGACTAGTAGATCGGGGGTAATCAGATTGTCGGAACATAAGAATTTAGCTAAGGTAAGAATGGTTGACCCCACCCGAGAAGATAAGTAATTTAGAAAAATCAACTCAGCACTACATTGCACTGCATGCATGCATTAACACACAACCACAAATTAGCATGGTGGGTGGGAGAGGGTTAAGATTCTAAGAAGTAATCTATGTAGGTGGAGAGATAGAGAGAGGTTGATTACTGAATCCTGCCTGGTTCATCGAGTCTACATCCAACACAACACATGCAACAGAAATGACTCAATGCAAATACCAGAGATATGCATGGAAGATATTATTACCACCAGTCAGTCAGTGAAATCAGAGGAGGATAATAAATAATCTCAAATTGTATTCTATTTCAATTCAATTCACGTACATCACAACATTCTAACAAGTTACTCACTTATTATGACTATAAAAGAAACACTCGTCTTATTTCCCATCTGATTGTAATTGATCAATAACACTCATATTATTATCATTATTTTATTTCTGAATGTACATTATCCCATATTACTGATTTGTATTCAAATGTCTAATCATGAATTCCACTCATGTATATAAATGAAGGAAGACGAAAGTTGTGTGAGTGAGTGAGTCAGTGAGTGACTTGATATGATGATTATGAGTGTCAATAATAAATTGTGCTCGAAGCGTCGTGTGGTCGCATCAGTTAATATTACTTACTGTATAACACTACACACACACTGTGTGACAGTTTATCAAAACAGAAAATCTTATCCATAATGGAGTAGTTATACTCTACCCCCCAAAACACAGTGCCCAAGTTTATACTTATTTGATATGATAAAGGTTACCGATGGAGCAATAGACACTGTCTTGCCTAAATGAAAGACAGCTTAGTGATACGCTAAAATTTGACATTTAATTTGTTCTTATAATTCGTTGCTTTAAATGTCAACAATTTCCACAAATTCAGATTATAGGAATTTTTGGGGATTTTAATTCTTTTAATCCCAATTTTTAGATATCGTCATCAAACAAGATATCAGTTAGGGAGATCATTCAAAACTTGGATGGTTGTTTCGTCCTATTTTGGGATTCATCATCAGTCCACATTCATGACTTCACTAGAAATGGGGCCCTGAACCTTCAGGTTTTGAGTGTAAACTCCTTGACCATTCAGTCAAATTGGTCTGGATATCAGTGGCCCATTAATTATAACTTCCTACATTTATTCGCCTTAATGGATGAATTTGAACAAAGCAAGAACTTCAGTGGTTTTTTCAGAATAGAATGGTACCACCAATGTTTATTTCGTTGCCTTCTCGTCAGCTGCTTACAGATCAAAGACATTATTAAATATATCCACATAAACAATTTTAACATACTTGCACAGAGTTCATTTTAATCACAACATCAATCCATAAATATATGCATACAGTAATAATATATGTAATATTAAACACTATTCCGAACAATAGTGATCATACACAATGGAAACTCTTTAGCATTGCGTATCCAGATGAAAGAGAGATGAAAATGTCCAGTTACCAGGATAGACAAAGAAAGACTGAAAACTGTTTCTTTCTGAACGCACAAATCAGGTTTATGGTGCTTGATGGAGGTGGCTTTAGCAAACTTGAAGAGAATTAAGCTCTTTCGTCTATTGATAATTTTGAACGACTTTTCGACGTCCACCTCATGACTGACCCGTGTCAAGGAGATGCCTGTCGATGGATGTCACTGTTTAAAGCATTTGTTCCTTTTAGACGTAAGCTTTTTGGTACATGTTCAGAAAATCGTAGATATGCCCTTCTTTCTTTATGTTCTTCCAATGTAACTGCTCCCCCAGATACATGTAAATTTGTATATACAGTTGGAGTTGTTAACATGAGAAGGATGGATATCTATCGATTTTTGATTGAACCAAAAGATGAGAAAGTTGTTCGATAGACGGGAACGAGCTTAGCTCCAGGATAAGCTCTGGCTATTGACGAACTCAGCCTTCTGTTGATCATTGCTGCAATGTTTTCACATTTATAATCAAGTTGAATGTAGATTGGCTTTTTACCCACTATGTGATTTGTTTTACATTTGAGACTTCAGATCTTCCATACTTTGCTGAAGCCATCTCCATCAATCGCCTTAAACCTGATTTGTGCATTCAGAAAAAAACAGTTGTCAGTCTTTTTTTGCCTTGCCTGGTAACTGGATATTTTCATCTCTCTTTCATCTGAATGCGTAATACTGAAAAGTTTCCATTGAGTATGAGCACCATTGTTCGGAATAGTGTTCAATATTACATATATATACATATATATTGTTTTACGAATTGATCACGGACGGATATCAGTTAGAGAACCATTGAAAACCAGGGAGTACTGGACAGCTGCTGTTTCATCAGCCTAGTTTGGGAATCATCGGCAGTACGCACCCACTGGGATTCGAACCCAGGACCTTCCGGTTACAAGGCAAGCTCGTATACCATTCAGCCACTGGGACCCGATTAAATGGTTCATGAATTCTAACTTCTACCAATTCGTGATTTTAGCGCGACCCCAACCGGAAGGTCCTGGGTTCGAATCCCAGTGGGTGCGTACTGCCGATGATTCCCAAAACTAGGATGAAACAGCAGCTGTCCAGTACTCCCTGGTTTTCAATGGTTCTCTAACTGATATCAGTCCGTGATCAACTCGTAAAAACATAACAAACCCTTACAAACCAAACTATAGAATATATATATATATATATAATTAGTGTATGTGTATATTGATCAACTGGTTCTTGTTTAAAATGAACTCTGTGCAAGTATGTTAAAATTGTTTATGTAGATATATTTAGTAATGACATTGGCCTATAAGCAGCTGACGCGAAGGCAACGAAATAAACAAAAGATGGTACCACTTTATTCTACACAAAACTGTAGTTCTTGCTTTATTCAAAAGTGAGTTAATTGATTAGCTACTAATTATATCCAGTTGTGTGATTGTATACGCTGCCATACAAAAGGTATTATGCAAAGTAATGCAAATATTACTTAGTAAGTAGAAAGGAATTGTAGTTAGTCTGAGAGATGAATGGCTAATTTTTTTGTTTATTCCATCACCTGATGAAGCTGCAAAAAGAATCAATGCTAATAGGTGTGGACGCTCTATTTCTTCTTTCCCTGTGGTTGTGTGTTCTTTGAGCTGCGTGAAAGCTTCGTAGTTAAACCACTCAGACAAGAGAATACAATAAGTAGTTTAAAACTCCTCATTGAGTCACAGAAGATGAACTGGACAATCTCAAGAGAATCCTCGTCGAGAATTGTTATCCAGAACGATTTATTGCAAAATCCATGAATCCTAGACCGCAGAAGCCGCCCACGCTTAGCGTCCCCAAAAAAACTACTCTACATGAACCTTCAATTCAATGGAGAAATATCTGTGGAAACACTGAAAAATAATTTTTATTTTATTATTTCTACATATTTAATTCTTGATTGGATAAACAATTATTCATCACATTAGTTATGATCCCACTAGAGTTTTTTCTACACAAACTTCCTGTCTATCTATTGTTGTTATTTCTACATTTCTAACCCCCGATTGCACAGTCAATGTCAATCTTCTCAGTAATTATAATACTACTTTGTTTGAGTTTTATTCGTCCCCCTGTTTATTATGTCATTTTATTTCCTAATTGTAATTTTATTAATCTTACCCTTAACCGCAAATTATTTTGGAATTTTCCTACCCATTTATTATAAATACACGAATTTACAGCCTAGTTGACTGTGACTTCGTCGAAAAGAAAATTTTCTTCGCTGCAACTCTCTTCTTAATAATTCTTATGATCCAATGTGTATATTCCGGAATTCCACATAGTTCGTTTGTTTTCCGCGCTCTGGGTAACATTATGTTGACCAAGATTTCCTTTTTTTAGTTGAAGAGTTGGTGTTCACTGGTGTTTCTGGATGAATTGTGTGTAGGTGGTGGTCGATTCAACTGTCCTTGCGAGTGGTGAGACCCGAGTTTCCTCTGTTTAAACTCTTCAATAATTGGGTTTCCTTGACTAGGACTCACTGGCTTCATCCGCATTGATCTCTCCCCGCAAAGCTATCTGGATATTTGGTATAGTGTTGTGACATCTGTTGTAATTCAGTTGCTGGTGTGTGTGTAGGGAAAGCGTCTTTTGTCTCTCCTAGCACTGTTCTTCACTTCCTTATTTAGTCTTCTATAGATTAAATCAGGGAAAATTTCCATTGTGACATATAGAAAATCAAAACAAGTGATCCATTCAGCGAAGAGACTCTTTTCAACAACGAATTTATCATCAAGCTGTACAATCGTATGTATATGGTTTTCTTTAAGAAATTATATCCGATGAGGGAATTGAATCATAGGTCTGAGTGAATGCATAAAATAATAATAATAATAGTATGAAATGCAATTAAAACTAAAATGTTTGTGATTATAATCGTAGTTAAATGTCAAGTGGCAAAGCAAATTAATGTCACATATATAGAATAATTCATAGGATGGATAGAACTTGAAAAAGAGTGTGCAATTATAACATTAGTAGACAAATCGAAAAAATAAAAACGTTACGTAATATTCTGTGAAATTCGATAGCATAGAATTTAATGTTGCATAAAGGAATTGATTTAGAATGACAAGTGGAAGAAGTGAAATAATACCGGGGACCATTAAAAGTGAGAGTAGTAATAGTAACAATTGACTTAATAAAGAAGAGTTTGCAAATTGAATAGACAAAAATGAAAAAATGAAGAACTGGTAGAGCTAAAATATGATTGTGGATTACCATACTTTAGCATAGACGAGGGATTAAGACCATAAAAATTGGAGAGGTGGAACGAATGCCTTTCTGTACACAGAGATCTGGCTTTTCTGTTTACATAGCCAAAGATGGCTTCAGCAATACAGATGAGTCGGGTACGTAGTGATTTCGGTAAACTACTCTTTGCCTTGTAGATGACTTTGAAGACGGAGGCTATAGAGATAGGGTGATCATTATCGACCAGATGTTCAATGATCGTGCTTCTTATTGCTCCACTTCCACCTTTTCGTAACCATGAAGGATAGTGTTCTTGCACCCTCTTGGACAAAACTCGAGTCGAGCGACCGATATATCTAGCTCCACACGAGCAGGTGAATTGATAAACACACATAGATTTTCAGATCTACTTTCTACTCGGTATGGATCCGAGATTGACGTGAAGCCGATCGTGTAAATGAGAGCTAATGCGTACTTGGAACCTAACGGAATGATAATAATAACAACAACCTTTATTACAGACAAATCGATGGTATTGCCATGGGTGGTTCTCCATTGGGGCCAGTTTTGCCAGATTTCTTTCTTGCTAAGCTTGAAAATGGTCCGTTGAAACAAGTAATAGATAAAACTGATTCTTATTTTCGTTGTGAATTCTATTCAAAACCCTCCCACGCACTCTTTCTTATTTTCCATCTCCTTCGTACTTTTATGATATTTTTACGAGTTGATCAGGGATTGATATCAGTAAGAGAACCATTGAAAACCAGCCACAGGGAGTACTGGACAGCCAGCTATTTCATCTGCCTTGTTTGGGAGTCATCGGCAGTACGCACCCAACAAAAGCGGTTCGAACCCAGGACACTCCGGTTACAAAGCCAGCAAGCTGGCTCGTATACCATTCAGCCACTCACCAGGACCCAATTCAATGGCCAGTCAGTGCATGAATTCTAACTTCTACCACTTCGTGATTCAGCGCGACTGGCACCAACCAGCGTCGTTGGTGGGACATCCATCCTTACACTTGACATCTCGATGGATCTCACTGGTCACGACTTCTCACTAGAACTGACTGACTCCAGGAAACTCCATCCTGTACCTAGTGGTCACTAGCGAGCATCAAATTAATTTTTCTGTAGTTTGGTTTGTAAGGGTCACGGTAAATCTCGAATTGGTAGAAGTTAGAATTCATGCACTGACTGGCCATTGGATCGGGTCTCAGTCGCTCAATGGTGTATGAGCTCGCTCGCCTTGAAACGAGAAGGTCGTGGGTTCAAACCGCCTGTGGTGGGTGCATACTTCTGATGATTCCCAAACTAGGCTGATGAAACAGCTGGCTGTCTGGCAGTACTCCCTGTGGCTGGTTTTCAATAGTTCTCTAACTGATATCAATCCGTGATCAACTCGTGAAAACAAAACTAACCTTTACAAACCAAAGTATAGAAAAACTTATGACATTTAATTAAACTCTGTCCACTTCACGTACCTTTAGTAGTAGGTAACTTTTAAGATTTCACCTAATTTGTTTATTGATTGAATTGTCCACATATACACATATTACTTACTACCTTTGTTATTCTTATCGCCGCCTGCATAAACCTTATTATCAATATTTTGTTATCATTATAATCAGAATTTCGTCCCTGTAACTACGATTAAAGGACGAAATTCTGTGGACTCATCTACTTCAAACTGTATCTACAAGTTCACCTGCAGTTGTTGCGGTGACACACACCTATATAGGTAGAACCAATAGAATGTTCCATTGTCGTGGTCGAAAAGAACATGTTCCAAAATGGTTACTAAATCATATAGAAAATCCCACCAATGCATTCATTAATCTGAATAGAAATCCACCTGCATCATCCATTGCAAAACACTTATTCATGTCAGGTCACAAAATCAATCAATATTAATGACTGTTTCACAATTATTTCATCACATAACTCTAATTCAAGGTTGGTTATTGAATGAGTGATGGAAGCACGCTTCGGGGATTAATCACATACAGCCTAAACTGTGTGTGTACAGTCAAAACAATAGACTTCAACCTTCCTTCGCCTACCATGGACTGACTACTTGACCTATTTAAATGTGATGATTGGTCATTAGCATAGTGTGTACTTTTTTTTATATAACTGAGTAATTGTCATGCATTTTATTTTATTTTATTATTGTGAACCGACCGTGTTAGTTGTGTAAAGCGACTGTAGAGAAGCTACGAAATGACGATATCATCTCGCGGGGAAATTTGTCTTCTAAATGCCTAATTCAAATTTATCAAAGGGACTAATTATTTAAATATATATATGTGTTTGATTTCCCACAAACTGGAAGATATGCAAGCGAAAAGCAACAAGTTGGCAGAAGAAGCATCCACAGAAGATGGGACTTCAGGTGAACATAGAGAAAACAGAGGTAATGAAGATTCCTGGACAAGAAAAACAACAACAGACAACGATCAGCATAAATGGGAGGAACATGAAAAAAACAACCTCTTTTACCTAACTGGGAAGCATCGTTTCAACTACAGGCGGAAATGACGAGGATATCAAAGCGAGAATCGGAAAAGCAAGACAAGCTTTCATTACTCTCAAGTCTGTGTGGAGGTCAACAGCACTCAGCATCAAAAATAAGATCCGGATTTTCAACTCCAATGTGAAGTCAGTCAGTGCTACTTGCTATACGGATGGATCAGAGACTTGGCCAGCGCGTCATGAAGAGCACCTCAAACAAACTACAGACCTCCATCAACAGCTGTCTTCGCTCAATACTCAAGATCAGATGGCTGGCCAGAAAAGATCAGCAACAGGGAGGGATCTCTGGCAATGAGCGAACCAACACAGCAGTAACCGATTGTGAAACAAATAGGCAGGAAGAAATGGAGATGGATTGGCCATACTCTACGGAAACAAGCCATCAATTGACATCAATAAACAAGCCATTGCTCGAGTGGAACCCGAAAGGGAAGCGGCGAGTTGGTCGTCAGTGCGAGGGTGGGTGACTTGGGGAGGAGGTCATGTGAAGAGGAGATGATGAAAGCGTGTGGACAGACTTGGAGCCAGGTGAAGACTCTAGCAGAGAACCGAACGTAATGGAGACGCACAGCTGAAGCCCTATGTTCCTCTAGGAATTAGAGGAAACAATAATAATAATAAATAATATATATATATATAACATATTAAAAGTGTGTAGGCGGAGGAGTAGTAATCATGGTAACAGAGGTAGACAGCTCTGTTCCACCTCCGTTATTCTCTCTCTCTTTTCAGATGACAGCAAAGATATGTTTGAGCATATATATATGTTTGTTATACACGAATCTGTTTGTATACACATTCATAAAATAGCATGTCATACAGTTTAATTATCTGAAATTCTATCCATGTTACCCAGCTGGTACGAAAGGTGAAACTAAGGTCAAATTTTAAATGAGATATCAAATCAAAAAAAAGGTCAGTTTCTGAAACCAGTAAGAACTTATCATCCAAATAAAAACAAAATATTGATAATAAGTGGTTTATGCTAAGCTTGAAAATGGTCCATTGAAACAAGTAATCGATAAAACGGATTCTTATTTTCGATATGTTGATGATAGATACGTTTGTTATTCCTGATGGGAAAGCTGACAAGAAAGAAATGTTAATAAAATTTAATGATGCACATACATCCATCGCTCATCTCCACTTGATGGTAGACTACATTTAATTTCTTGACGTCCAATTGAGCAGAAGAGAGACTAGATGGTTCACTCAACAGAGATGTCTATAGAAAACCTACATCTGTAGGACAATACAATACACATTTCCTCAGTTTTGTACCAATCCGACACACAAAATCAATTTGGTCAGATGCTGCCTCACGAATAGAGCAAGACGTATCTGTATAGATGACTCCCTAGAAAATGAGTTAGGATACATACAAAATACCCTGGTCCAAATGGGTTATCCTAGTAGACTTGTAAGGAGACAGTCACATGAACACCAGGTACAATAAAGAGAAACTGACAACACAGTTAAAAAGAAACAACTGTTCATGAAATTGCAATTTAATGGGGACGTGGCTAGCGAAGTCTTACATCTGAGATTATCGAGAGTGATAAAACGGACTTATACTGCCGCCACCGTGTGTTTATCATTTTCTAGCTGCCAACCAATTATGATTGCTCAAGCGAAAGACAAGCTACCTAGCTAGCTGTGCCACTTCTATGTGTATCTATAAATTTAGGGCGAACAACATAGACAGCTTAACAAACGCATTGATGAGCATCTTCCTTCGTGGTTCGGAAAAGGTCAGCGAGTGCACAAAATAGTGCCTTCAAAGTTATCTATCGCATTCCATCGAACCACATTTCGAACGGAATTCGAATTCGTCTTTTACACATAGCAGAAGAAGCTATGGGAATTAATTCAAGAGAACAATCCTAGTGTCTTTGCATACGACAAAAGAAGTTTGTTCTACCTTTGTCTCTCCCTTGCTTAGCTAGCCTAGGTGAATTCTATTCAAAACCCTCCCACGCAGCTTTTCTTATTTTCCATTTCCTTCGTACTTTTATGATATTTATTTAAACTCTGATTATATCTGTCCACTTCACCTACCTTTAGTAGTACGTAACTTTTAAGATTTGACCTAATTTATTTATTTATTGAATTGTCCACATATACCCATACATATTACTTACTACCTTTGTTATTTTTATCGCCCCACCTGCACACGCACCTTATATAATCAATATATATTTTGTTGACACGGAAATTGGTTTTGACAACGGCAGATCAATTAAATTCAAAAACAACAACAACCTGTCGCCACTTTTAATTATTATTCACACACATTCTGAAGGGCAGTAGTGCTTACAAAACGTGAGGGGGAACACTGACTGTGACACACCACAAAATTTCGAGAAAAATAAACTTCCTGACATCCGTAATTCTATTTTTTGTTCTTATCATTGTATAAAATTGATAATAATAGTAATAATATTTCCTGCCTTGTGCGTAATCAAAATGTAGCAATGTGTGACTTTTTATTTCTACTGTCTTACTAAAATTAGAAATATTAGAAATAGTCAATATATATTACAGTGTCAATCTTTTCACATTGAAAATCAAAAACGAAAACATCAAGACACCAGAAAAATAGAAGTAAGTCAACGACAGACCAACAGATCAACTGTAAAACGCAGCAACAATTAGAAATCGATATCAAGCGTTTATGCGTTATAAGTATAACACTTGGGGGGTACTGTGGTGTGCGTGGTAGAGTATAACTCTACTCCATTATGGATGGATAAGATTTTCTATTTTGATAAACTGTCACTCACAGTGTGTGTAGTGTTATACAGTAAGTAATATTAACTGATGCGACCACACGCTTCAAGCACAATTCATTATCGCCACTCATAATCATCATATCAAGTCACTCACTCAATCACTCAGTCACACAACTTTCGTCTTCCTTCCTTCATATACATGAGTGGAATTCATGATGATTAGACATTTGAATACAAATCAGTAATATGGGATAATGTACATTCAGAAATAATAATAATAATATGAGTGTTATTGATCAATTACAATGAGATGGGAAATAAGACGAGTGTTTTTTTATAGTCATAATAAGTGAGTAACTTGTTAGAATGTTGTGATGTACATGAATTGAATTGAAATGGAATAGAATTTAAGATTATATATTATCCTCCTCTGATTTCACTGACTGACTGACCGGTGGTAATAATATCTTCCATGCATATTTCTGGTATTTGCATTGAGTCATTTCTGTTTCATGTGTTGTGTTGGATGTAGACTCGATGAACCAGTCAGCATTCAGTAATCGATCCCTCTCTATAGCCACCTACCTAGATTACTTCTTAGAATTTTAACCCTCTCCCACCCACCATGCTAATTTGTGGTTGTGTGTTAAAGCATGCATGCAGTGTAGTGCTGAGCTTTCTTCTAAATAACTTATCTTCTCGTGTGGGGTCAGCCATTCTTCCCTTAGTTAAATTCTTATGTTCCGACAAACTGACTACCCCCGATCTACTAGTCTTACCTATTTATTTTGTAAATTATATTATTTAGTCTAATTAGGTCAACCGACAGGGTCTTTTAACTTAAGCTACAAAGCTTGTCCCTGACTGCGTGAGTCTGTAGATTTGAATGCCATCAGCAGTCTAATTCCTGCTTTGTTATTAAGAATCCTACGTAAGGAGTGGCATCGGTGGCATAGCGGCTAGGACGCTCGCCGACCATGCACATGGTCCGGGGTTCGATCCCCAGCCGACGCACTCCTTTATCTCGCTAAGCCAGAAATAATGCTGGTGAAGAGGAAAGGTTGGGCATGAGGTGGCTAGCAACCCCATCCTGTAAAAATAATTAAAACACTGCTACAGAAATTTCTAGACACAAGCTTGAAGCCCTATGTTCCACTGGGGAACGTGAAGGAAAAATAAATAAAAAATAAAACGTAAGGAGTGTCTCAGATATCTCCCCCCTTCTTTTATGGTATAAAAGTACATGACTTATATTCTCTCTTATTTATTTAATATCATTACTAGTTTCACAATTATTTTTCGATTGTGCTTTTGGCCTCTTCTACTGATCTTCCATAATGGATATATTGACATAATAAGGGTCTACTTTTCTACGCCGGTCATCCTCAACAATGAGGTTGATGGCACTCTGTAACCAAACTGTCTTCTGGCATCTTGATAGGTCTAATTGTATCTTTTGCAAAATTTGTAGACGTTTAATTAAATTAAACAGAAATTCTGTTCTCTCAGTTTTATTGACAAAAGAATAAAGAAATAGATGAGACGTATTCAGTGTGTGTGTGTGTGCGTAAGTGCGTTGGTGCGTCCACGTGTGTATGTGTGATATTCTGACGATCTCTTCTTGTATCACTTTTAATTTTTCTGGTATTCTGTTTTACAGGTTATTGAAAAGCAAATGTGGAAAACCTGGGAGTACCGGACAGCTGTTTCGTCCTAGTTTGGGACTCTTCATCAGCACGCACCCACGCTATATCAAGAATTGGCAGAAGTTAGAATTCATGGGCCATTGGATCGGGTCCCAGTAGCTTAATGGTATACGAGCTCTCTGATTATATCTGTCCACTTCACCTACCCTCAAGTATTACGTAACCTTTAAGATTTGACCTAATTTGTTTATTTATTGTATTGTCCACATATACCCATACATATTACTTACTACCTTTGTTATTCTTATCGCCCCACCTGCACACGCACCTTATATAATCAATATATATTTTGTTGACACGGAAATTGGTTTTGACAACGGCAGATCAATTAAATTCAAAAACAACAACAACCTGTCGCCACTTTTAATTATTATTCACACACATTCTGAAGGGCAGTAGTGCTTACAAAACGTGAGGGGGAACACTGACTGTGACACACCACAAAATTTAGAGAAAAATAAACTTCCTGACATCCGTAATTCTATTTTTTGTTCTTATCATTGTATAAAATTGATAATAATAGTAATAATATTTCCTGCCTTGTGCGTAATCAAAATGTAGCAATGTGTGACTTTTTATTTCTACTGTCTTACTAAAATTAGAAATATTAGAAATAGTCAATATATTACAGTGTCAATCTTTTCACATACAATCAAAAACAAAAATATGGAATTAGAACAAGACAAGACACCAGAAAAATAGAAGAAAGTCAACGGCAGACCAACAGATCAACTGTAAAACGCAGCAACAATTAGAAATCGATATCAAGCGTTAATATGTTATAACTATAACACTTCGGGGGTACTGTGGTGTGGGTGGTAGAGTATAACTCTACTCCACATTATGGATGGATAAGATTTTCTATTTTGATAAACTGTCACTCACAGTGTGTGTGTGTGTAGTGTTATACAGTAAGTAATATTAACTGATGCGACCACACGCTTCGAGCACTATTCATTATTGCCACTCATAATCATCATATCAAGTCACTCACTCAATCACTCAGTCACACAACTTTCGTCTTCCTTCATTTATATACATGAGTGGAATTCATGATGATTAGACATTTGAATACAAATCAGTAATATGGGATAATGTACATTCAGAAATAATCATAATAATATGAGTGTTATTGATCAATTACAACAATCAGATGGGAAATAAGACGAGTGTTTCTGCTATAGTCATAATAAGTGAGTAACTTGTCAGAATGTTGTGATGATGTACATGAATTGAATTGAAATAGAATACAATTTAAGATTATTTATTATCCTCCTCTGATTTCACTGACTGACTCACTGACTGACTGACTGGTGGTAATAATATCTTCCATGCATATCTCTGGTATTTGCATTGAGTGATTTCTGTTGCATGTGTTGTGTTGGATGTAGACTCGATGAACCAGGCAGGATTCAGTAATCAACCTCTCTTTCTCTCTCCACCTACATAGATTACTTCTTAGAATCTTAACCCTCTCCCACCCACCATGCTATTGTGTGGTTTTGTGTTAATGCATGCATGCATTGCAATGTAGTGCTGAGCTTTTTTCTAAATTACTTATCTTCTTGGGTGGGGTCAACCATTCTTATCTTAGCTAACTTCTTATGTTCTTACAATCTGATTACCCCCGACCTACTAGTTTGACTGACCTGTGTAGTTGACCTAACTCACAGTCATTGCAGGGTATTTTCCCGAATTGTATTATTTTGTCTAATTGGGTCAACCGACAGGGTCCTCTAACTTAGGCTACAGAGCTTGTCCCTGACTGAGTGAGTTTGTGTTTTTGATTGCCACCAACAGCCTAATTCCTGCTTTGTTATTATGAATCCTACGTAGGGAGTGTCTCAGATGTTCCTTCCCTTCTTATATGGTGTAACAGTGGATGACTTATATTCTCTCTTATTTATGTGTTATCATTACTAGTTTCACAATCATTTTTCGATTTTGCTTTTGGCCTCTTCTACTGATCTTCCATTATGTTGGCCTTATTCTCGTGCATATTGACATAATAAGGGTCTACTTTTCTACGCTAGTCATCATCAACACTGAGGTTGATGACCCTCTGTAACCAAACTATCTTCTGGTATCTTGTTGGATTGGGTCAACCATTCTTACCTTAGCTAAATTCTTATGTTCCGACAATCTGATCAAAGAAGGCTGCTAAGGAATTGAAATCCATAGAAGGTTCTCTCATTTTCCTGGTCTACCCACATCATCTTAATTTCTGCAAAGATATTTCCTCTGACCTTCTACATGAGGAAGTAAGGACATTCTTGTATCACTCACTAGGTGTCTACTTTCACAGTTTCTTACCTCTGGTATTCCATCTACTCTTGTTTACTGAACCTGCTAAATCTTTCTTGAGCTACTCGAGAAGGACTTTTCTTCACTTTAACTGGACACTCGTTAGTAACTAGTGTAATGTGTATAGAAGACGTTTTTACATTGAGAAGAGCACTAAACGCTGTGAGCATGGTGAGTCAGGGGAGTCGCAAAACCAACTTGTTAATTAATACTGCTGTAGGTAGACAGTTGAGGAGCTCATACAAGGCATTGGTGAATATCATCATCTTGTCGGACTGTGAATATTCACTGTATGCACAACCACCCCCACCAGCCATCTATCTTGCATTTATTTCATTGGGTAGGACGAAAAGCAATTAGAAGAGACTTTATTGTCGGATGGATAGGCATGAGAACACTGTATGATACGTTGTTTGATACGCGTTGTGTGTTATAAGAGAAAAGTGTTAGGCTGGATGAAACTACCCACTTACTGAGAGACGACAGTAAGTAAACGGTGCCTTTTATCCTTCCACAATCATTAATATGTTACTGTCACTGTTTTAATTTCACTTTCATATTCTTATTAACATTATAATTATCAATATAAGTGCCCTGTTAATTCATTCTACAAGTACTGTGTAATGTAAAGCGAAAAATTAGATTCAGGATAATGTCGAATGCTGAAAAGTCCACATTGTATCGAAAGTATTGTTTGAAAATAAAGTCATTATTGAAATAATAGAGAAGATTTGTAGCTCAGGTGGATGATTTGCAATTAATTGTGTTCTCTGAGCCGGTTGGTTTATTTGCGGAGATTTCGTCGTCCTGCTGGACAACATCTTCAGCGCAATTATAACATTCATGAAGAAATTTAAATCATTTCACTTTGTGCTAAATATGGCGCCGAAGATGTTGTCCAGAAGGACGACGAAAGCTTCGCAACTAAACCAACTGGCTCAGAGAACACAATTAATTGCAAATTAATTGTATCTTTTGCAAAATTTGTAGACGTTTAATTAAATTAAACAGAAATGCTGATCTCTCAGTTTTATTGATAAGAATAAAGAAATAGATGAGACGTATTCGTGTGTGTGTGTGTGTGTGTGTGTGCGTAAGTGCGTGAGTGCGTCAGTGTGTCCACGTGTGTATGTGTGGTATTCTGACGATCTCTTCTTATATCACTTTTAATTTTTCTGGGATTCTGTTTTACAGGTTGTTGAAAAGGCGAATGTGAAAAACCTGGGAGTACTGGACAGCTGTTTCGTCCTAGTTTGGGACTCTTCATCAGTACGCACCCACGCTATATCGTGAATTGGCAGAAGTTAGAATTCATCGGCTGGCCATTGGATCAGGTCCCAGTGGCTTAATTGTATACGAGCTAGCCTTGTAACCAGAAGGTTGTGGGTTCGAACCCCGGTTGGTGCATACTGATGAAGAGTCCCAAAATAGGACGAAACAGCTGTCCAGTACTCCCAGATTTTCCAATGGTTCTCTAACCAATGTCAGTTCATGATGAAATCCTGTAACCAATCAACCAAATCCCTACAAATCAATACTTGAATGTGGAAAAGCCAGCAGTTGATTTCTGGAGCACATTATCACCTTTGGTTATGCAGCATTAGCAGAAAATTCACTTGGATTATTATGCTGTCCTTCGACATTGAGTCACTTTTCAGCAATGTTCCTTTCCACGGAAACGGTCTGCTTTCTATGCAAATATATCTAGATGAGAACCATCTCAATATTGGAATACCAACAGCAGATTTGAAGGAATTACTACTGAGATGCACTCTGAACGTCCAGTAAAACGATCTGT
Source organism: Trichobilharzia szidati (assembly GCA_944472155.2). Taxonomy (NCBI): domain Eukaryota; kingdom Metazoa; phylum Platyhelminthes; class Trematoda; order Strigeidida; family Schistosomatidae; genus Trichobilharzia; species Trichobilharzia szidati. The sequence continues at coordinate 6,627,627 of OX235279.1, forward strand.
CTACAGAAAGTCCACATGGACGAGACAGTACCTAAATTATAATAGTTTCTGTCCACTACAGTATAAGAAGGCGTTGGTTAAATGTTTATTCAAGCGCATTCACTGTATATGTACCGCCGATACAATTGAAGAAGAAAGACAACACCTCACTGAAATATTGTTAGATAACAATTGTCCATAGAGCTTTACCAATCCAATCAGCTCCCAAAAAGGATGTTTACATATCCTTGCCGTTCAGAGGTGATCAACAAAGTCTAGTCACTAGACAAAGACTCAAGTCAGCAATTAATAGGACTTATTATGCAGCTAAACTTATCTTCATAGAGAAAACGAGAACTATGCTGTCCTGCAAAAACCCTCACATAATCCGAACGATAGTGTCACATCCCACTGTGTTTATCAGTTTACATGTATGTGTGGAGGGAGACACGTACATAGGGAGGACCCATCGGTCTCTGCAGGTTAGGGCTACAGAACACATTCCAAAGTGGCTGCAACAACAAATGAAATCGCCAGACACAATTGAACCCGGAAATAGATGTCCAACATCATCTATAGCGAAGCATATTAAAGAGACGGGTCGTATAAGGTTGATTCCAACAATGCCTTTAAGCCGATATATAAACAAGGTTGGGCCACATACTAAATTCACTGAAGCCTTAGCCATAAAAAGACTTAAACCTGCCTTGGTAATCCAATTTAGAACCAAGGACCAATTTACTTCATAATATTTTCAACCCCTTCTTTGCCTTGTTTTTTCTCCTTTTATCTTTCTTACCCACACCTTTTGCGTCTCCCTACCCATTATTTGTGACCTTGACCTGTATACAATCTGACCTGTATTGTAATTATTCATGCCTTCTTGCATTATATAAAAACTGTGTATGACAAGTACGTGTGTGATCAGAATGTCCGAAATGTGTTGCGCCAATACATTACACGTTTCAGATAAACTACGTCTTCTTATTGTGTTGTCGCAATTCACTTTCAGCGACACCATCTATATGCAAAAAGATGGTATGGCAATGGGATCTCCGTTGGGTCCACTACTATGAGATTGCTTCCGTGGCAAGCCTCGAGAAAGGTCCACTAAAGCCGAGCATTGACAATTTACGACTGCACAAAAGATACGTAGACGACATATTCATTATTTGTGACAACAACAACAACGACCCCAATCTACTGCCATCCAGCAATAAAATTCACTCTTGAAATGGAAAACGAATCAAAAAACAATTCCGTTTCTTGATGTGGAACTAACAAGAAGAACTGATGAGAGCTTAAGAAGGTCGATCCATAGAAAATCTACTTGGAATGGTCAACTAACAAGCTTCTATAGCTGGGTACCCATTCAACAAAAGCGGAATTTAATTAAATCACTTGCCATCCGCATCCGACGCATCTGTAGTTCCGATGTTCTAGAAACAGAATTAGATATTTTGAGAGAAATCTTCATCTAAAATGGATACCCATTGAGATTCATTGACAAAAATATCAAACCAAGAATTTAGAGAAATGAAACTTCACTTGCGCCTAAAAAGAAACTCTACATGAACTTGGATTTCAAGGGAGATTTAACAAGCGATATTCTCAAGAGAAGGATCACATCATCTCTGAGAAGAAAATTCTTTGCAGCAACGCTAAGAATAGTGTTCTCCAGTCGCCAACTGATCTGCAGAAGCCTCAAGGACAAGATCCCGCATCTGACCACTTCTATGTGCATATATCAGTTCACCTGCTGCTGTGGAGCCAGCCAGGTACATCGGTCGTTCGACGCGCACCCTTGTCCAAGAGGATTCAAGAACACTATCCAGCCAGCATGGTTGCGAAAAGGCAATAGTGGAGGTGCCATAAAAAGTGCGGTAATTGAACACCTGGTTAACAATGATCATTCCATTTCAACAAACGCCTCCTGCTTCAAAGTAATTAATCTACAGAGTCAAGAATAACCTACCAAAGGCAATACGGTTTCGTCTTCTTTGTATAGCTGAAGCTCTGGCCATTCACATAGAAAAACCGGAGCTGTTCATACAAAAGAGAATTACTCAACCACTTCTACTGTACTTTCATGGTAACAACTTTGTTTGTTTGCCTGTTTCTTTAATTGCTTATAATTCTTGTATATTCATTTAGAACTCTTACGTAATTTCGCATTCTCTACTTTGTTCCTATGTGCATCCTGAGTAAAACTCAATCATCAAACTATTCATATTATTACATAACTCCTTTTTTCAACAACTGTTTGTGACAACTCATCACCTTTGTTATTACTCTAATTTCATTAACACCCAATTTTCTTGACTGATTTTGTATTACGTAACTCCAATTACCAATCTTCACCTGTTTAGTTGACAAACTTAATGTACACATACATACAAAATAACACATATATATATTTGCGATTGTACAGCTAAGAAAATGAATTCGCCACCGAAAAGAGACTCTTCACTGAACAGTACGTGTTTTGTTTTCATTAATTCACTTGGAGTTAAATTTAAAGTAAGATCAAGTTGGTGAAAAGAATTCGCTTACATATTCCTCATGCTCTGGAAGTTCTTCTACAGCACAGAATCTTTCTGTAACATTCTTGGGTAATTCCATGAGTCAGTATGACTGATCTACCATTCGGTCGGACTCTGCTGTGATGTAAATACTTCCAATAGGACTTGGGATACTGGTTTGTTCCAGTGCACTCGAGAATGAAGTCCACAGAACTTCTCACCTCACTTAGTCTTGCGCTGTACTTGAAATACTTACTGAACACTTTTAACGCAAACTTTTGCTGTGGAGAGATCAGTGTAAGGAAAAAAAATCCCCATTTAGACATTTAGAAACAAAAGGATTGAGCGAAGAAATATTTTTTACGAGTTGATCACGGATTGATATCAGTTAGAGAACCATTGAAAACCAGCCACAGGGAGTACTGCCAGACAGCCAGCTGTTTCATCATCCTAGTTTGGGATTCATCAGCAGTACGCACCCACCGCTGCACCGGGGTTCGAACCCAGGACCTTCCGGTTACAAGGCCAGCAAGCTGGCTCGTATACCACTCAGCCACTCACCAAGATCCGATTCAATGGCCATCCAACCTATGAATTCTAACTTCTACCAATTTGTGATGCATTTATCGCGAATGGCACCAACCAACCAGTGTCGTTGGTGGGACACCCATCCTCACACTTGACATTTGGATTGACCTCACTGGTCACGACTTCTCACTAGAACTGACTGACTGCAGGAAACTCCATCCTGCAGCTAGTAGTCACTAGCGAGCATCAGATTAATTTTCTATAGTTTGGTTTGTAAGGGTTAGTTTTGTTTTTACGAGTTTGACAACGCACGGATTGCTGTCAGTTAGCGAAGCATTGAAAACCAGCCACAGGGAGTACTGACAGACAGCCAGATGTTTCATCAGCCTAGTTTGGGAATCATCCGCAGTAATATTTACTTTCGGTTAGATAGTCACCTCTGGAGGACACAGTGTAAGGTGGAGAGAGAGTGCGTGTTTGGGATATCGTGGAGTCATCTATAAAGGAGTGCAGAGAACAGCATGAAATGAAGATGTGTTGTTGATGTGCCCTCTGCACCACTCGGTAGCTAAGGGAATAATCATAATAATAATCTTGGTCCAGCATAATCAGTCGACAGATCGTCGGTGGCACAGCGATAGAACACTCGCCAACCACGCAGGTGGTTCGGGGTTCGATCCTCCCACCGACGCACTCCATTACCTCACTAAGCCATTAATGAGACTGATAAAGAGAAAAGGTTGGGCATGAGGTCATCAACCCCATCCCGAAAAAATAAATACCACGATCAGCATAAATGGGAGGAACCTGAAAGAAACAACCTCCTTCACCTACCCACCACCTACCCGGGAAGCATCGTTTCAACTACAGGTGGACACTATTGACGAGGATATCAAAGCAAGGATCATCAAGAGAGCAAGACAAGCTTTCATTACTCTCAAGTCTGTGTGGAGGTCAACAGCACTCAGCATAAAAATGAAAATGAGATCCGGATTTTCAACTCCAATGTGAAGTCAGTGCTACTGTACATACGGATCAGAGACTTGGCCAGCGCGTCATAAAGAGCATCTCAAACAAATTACAGACCTTCATCAACAGTTGTCTTCACTCAATACTCAAGATCAGATGGCCGGCCAGAAAATATCAGCAACAGAGATCTCTGAGAGCGAACCAACACAGCAGGAACCGATTGTGAAATAAATAAGCAGGAAGAAATGGAGATGAACTGTGGCCATACTCTGAGGAAACCATCAAGTGGCATCACACGACAAGCCATTGCTCGAGTGGAACCCGACCGAATGGGAAGCGGCGACTTGGTCGTCAGTGCGAGGGTGGGTGACTTGGAGGAGGAGGTCATGTGAACAGGGAGATGAAAGCATGTGGACAGACTTGGAGGCAGAGAACCGAACGCAATGGAGACGTTTGGCTGAAGCCCTATGTTCCTCTAGGAATTAAAGGATACAATAATAATGATAATACTGGTGCTCAAACTTCACAGCTCTGTCCTGAAGCGCTAATTCCCTTGCGTTCCGAGTGGATCATAGGGCTAGCTTCAACAACACCACATCTCCACTTTTTTTCTGTTTTCTGCCGTCTTCTTCAGCTGGGTCCACGACTGACCAAACTCTCTCATCTCTTCTATACACGATCTCCTCCATGGCACCCTCACACCGACAACCCACTCACCCGTGGCTTCTCATTGGGATTCCACTCGAGCAATGGCCTGCATTGCATGCGATGTCATTCGGCGGCCTTCCCAATGTATGCCTGATCGATCCACCTCCACTTTCTCCTGCATATTTGTTGAGTGGGGACCGGCTCTTGCTTATGGTTTGTTCCTATAGTTTCTTGTTGCTTATTCTTTCTGACAGGCCATTTCATCTTCAGTATGGGGCTGACGAAGGCGTTGATGAAAGTCTGTAACCTGTTAGAAATCCTTTTCGTGACACGCAGTGCAAGTCTCTGACCCAAATAGAAGAATAGACTTCACATTAGTGTTGAAAATGCTGACAGTGACAGTGGAAGATTTCCAAACTGGTTTCAGGTTGATGAAGGCGTGTGCGTATCTTGCCTTTCCGATTCTGACTTTGACATCTTTCTCCGTTCCGCCTGTAGTTGAAACGATGCTTCCAAGCTGGATAAGTGAAGGAGGCAACCTCTGTTAAATCTCTCTCGTGTTGATGGTGATTGGCGCTGGTTGTTGTTGTTGCTAGTGACTAGTTATCTGCATCACCTCCGTCTTCTCTGTATTCACCTGCCTCTCTGCTAGTTTGTTGTTTTTCGCCTGCCTCCAAGTCTTCGAGTTTGTGTGACATTAGACATATATCATCCACACACGAAATCCAGATCTTCTGGAGTTTTCTTATCAGTCGTCCAGCGTATTTCTGACTCCTCGCCGCCAACAGTCTGACGTACAATACAGTCCACCAAAATTAAGAATATCATTGTGGGTGATAACAGACAATCAGCTTGTGTTACTCCTGTATGCATTCCGAACGCGCCTCGCTGAGGTTTCCGTCGTGAATCGCTTGACACGTGGCATTTTCATATAGCCAACTGTTAATTGAGGTTGACAAAGACTTGAAGTACCCCGTAGTGTTGAAGTAGTTTCCAAATTACTACTGGGTGTACGCTGTCTTGGAGGATCTGGACTTCGCCGATGATATATGTCTGATTTCCCACAAACTAGACGATATGCAAGTGAAAAGCAACAAGTTGGCAGAAGAGGCATCCAGAGAAGATAAGAAGGACATCAGGTGAACATAGAGAAAACAGAGGTAGGTGATGAAGATTCCTGGACAACACCACCAACAACAACAGACAACAATCAGCCGGCATAAATGGGAGGAACCTGAAAGAAACAACCTCTTTTACCTACCTGGGAAGCATCATCTCAACTAAAGGCGGAACTGACGAGGATATCAAAGCAAGAATCGGAAAAGCAAGACAGGCTTTCACTACTCTCAAGTCTGTGTGGAGGAGATCAACAGCACTCAGCATCAAAAATGAAAATGAGCATAAGATCCGGATTTTCAACTCCGATTTGAAGTCAGTCAGTGCCACTCACTGTACGGATCAGAGACTTGGGGCGTTATAAAGAGCATCTCAAACAAACTAAAGACCGTCATTAACAGTTATCTTCGCTCAATACTCAAGACCAGATGGCCAGAAAAGATCAGCAACAGGGATATCTGGCAATGTGCGAACCAACCAACCAGGAACCGACTGTGCAACAAATGGGCAGGAGGAAATGGAGATGGATTAGCTGGCCATAATCTGAGGAAACAAACCATCAAGTGACATCACTAGATAGTCCATTGCTCGAGTGGAACCCGACCAAACGGGAAGCGGCGAGTTGGTCGTCAGTATCAGGGTGACTTGAAGAAGGTCATGTGAATAGGAGATGAAGTCGTGTGGGCAGACTTGGAGCCAGGTGAAGACTTTAGCGGAGAACCGAATGCAATGGAGATACACGACTGAAGCCCTATGTTCCTGTAGGAATTAAAGGAAACAATAATAATAATAATAATAGTACGCTGTCGAAAAAATAATGATTAGTCGACGGGAAATGCACACTGACTTAAGTAACTAGTTGTTGATAGCCGTTGCACAAGAGGTGAATCCTGTGGCTTGACAGTCTATTGGATAACTCTGACTGCCAGTTTTCTACTCCCTCATTGGAAATACCGCCACTCACTGGGGATGCAGGATAATCCAGCTGGTGAGTCCCAAAACATAATCCTACCATAGATTGAACCCAAGATTTGGAAACGTTGCGTAGACGACAAATTTGTAATAATCAAAAGAAACGAGTTAGATAAAACTCACAGCTTAATTAATAGACAACGTCTTCAAAGATATCAAATTCACAAGAGAAGAGGAATCCGAGAACAAAATCCCATTTCTGGACGTCTTAGTCAAGTGAAAAACCACAGGGGACTTAGCAAGTCCAGTTTGTAGAAAATCAACTCACACAGACCACATACTCAATTACAACAATCCAATAACACACAAAAGGAATTGTATGCGAACACTATTCAAGACGGTCAGCCAGTCAGGACTCATTGCAGCACTCCCACCTTAAGGAAAATTGAAGAAAGATATCTCATGGACGTCTTCCAAAAGAATGGATGGATATCCACGGAACTTCATCAAAAGACATATACCCCCAAGCCAACCTATCAAACCAAAGGTCCCCAAGGAAAGCATAAATAACATCGCCCTGCCATATATAAAGGACATCTCACAAATCACTGCAACACTCTTCAAACCTTTAGGAATTCACGTCGCACACAAACCAACAAAATCACTTCACTCAGCTGGCTCCATGTCAACCAAAAGACAGACTCAACAACGAAAGAAGATAAAACCAACATCTGCATCTACAAAATAAATTGTAACAACTGTGAAAAACACTAACTAAATTGGCCAAAGTGCCAAAGTCCCTGCTCTTCGTCTTCATATCAGCGAACATAAGCTAGCCGTCCAAAGACATGACATCCACTCCCTCACTCATATCGCCTCACTGCATACAGACAACCATGGAAATCAATTCGACTGGGACAACCAAACCAACGTTCAAATATTAGACAGAGGAAACAAGACCAAGAATGTTAGAGAATTTTTAGAAGCCTACCTGGTATTCCAGTGAATCGTCGTCAATTATTAGACACATCGACATAGACAAAATCTACCAACCGATAAGAAGGAAACCTCACACAGACACAAAGAGTCAAAGTTCAAGTCAAAGAAACAACCAGTTCCAATAGCGATGCAAGTAATCTAGAAGGAGTGAAAACATACAAAAACAACCAATCACGTCCAAGGTCATCGACCAGGAGAGATGATTAATAAACTCACTCGTGGAGAAATCGCGAATCTCACTTCAATTCAATTTGAAGTGTATGCACTGAAGATGTTGCCTGCTTAGTGGGGCGATTAAAACTTCGCAAATTAACCATCTAGCCAGCTCAGAGAACACAATCACATCAAAATATAGAAGTGTATCTAATCATTGTCTATGGAGGGAAAAGCTTACTTCAAACTAATATACGCTAAAGCTTCCTCACAATAATGCCATACTATTCAATGCACTGCTCTGATGGACATTCACATCTATAAAAAAAAACTATGTAGTGTTTGAACTACAGATTGATATGAGTTACAGAACAGCTGAAAAGGTGGTGGTGGGGGCGCTGAAAACCTGTTCCATCCGAATTTGGGACATATAGGCAGTGTGATCCCACCTGGGTTTCGAACCAAGAGTTAATTACAAACTTGTACGAAACACCTGTCCGATACTCCCTGGTTTAACAATGCCGCCTACTAGTATAAATAATATACGACAAAAGCAGGTGGGATTGTGAATTCAACACCTTGAACACCTTCATTCAAATAAGCTCAATAGAAGCAACTTAAGGTCAGTGATAAACAACATATCACGCTAGACTAACCGAACTCCATTTTACTACTCCTTCCAGTCTCAATTCCCCAATAGGAGGAAGGCGAAAATAAACGGATACAACAAAGAAAGCAATGAAATAATAATAATAACTACACTTTATAGTGGTGCAGTGCATTTCCACTCTACTGTGTCCTCACCTTCAACTGGTTAGCTGAGTGAAACTGCCAACAAGCTTTCAATTCCTTGTCATATTGATCTCCTCCATGATACAGTCATACCCTAAAAAACAATTCTTCACTTCCCATTTGACTTCCAGTCGAGGACCTACCTGGCGTATGATGTCACTTGAAGGTCAGTCACCTTACTGTAAAGCGAATCCATCTCCATTTTACAGTAAGAAGCTGTTCACTGACTCACGATGTCATGTGACTCAAGGTAATTAAAAGACTTTAAAAAAGTTAATTCCATTTATCAATTTAGCGAAAGCAATAAGAAGATGTAATTTGTCTGAATCGTGTGTAGTGTGTATTTGCGCAATGCACATTTCGAACAATCTGATCACACACACGGACTTATCATAGGAATGTCATACATATGTGGAAATAATAAGGAGCTAAGAGGTGGGTGAGAAAATAGACTTGACAACTTGGGTCAAGTTGAAAGGAGGACAAATTGAAGGTGAAAATAACAATGAAGACCAGTCACATAACCAAATAAGAGAGGTAATAGTACATCTACCCTGGGTGGTATCAAAACAAAGTTTACCAACAAGGAAGGTGGGTTTAGTTAGTGTGATGACGAATTGATGCTTTGAACGCTTAAAGGTGGTTTAAACTTCCTAACTGCCAGCTAGGGTTAGCTTCCACAAACTTTAGGATACGCCCTCACCCAAACACGCTTCTATAGACAGCTTTAAAAGATGTGTTAGTTAACGTCAATTTTATGTCCTGTCTCCTCTGTAATATGTTTCGCAATAGAGGATCTAGGTCTTCGTCTGTAGTCACTTCTAATGGGTTCTGAAGATTCCATTTGTTTCTGGAGCCATTTAAGGAATATGCTCTGAAATTAGCCAGCCCTTACTTGCAGAGATCGATGAGTCCACCCTATGTGTTTGTGTGTGTGTCCACACGTACATTCAAATTGCTAAATACGGTGGGATGTGGCATCATTTTTCGCATTTCCAAAGAGCTAAGATGGATGATATATTGGCTTCACATTCTCAATCATAATGACATTAGCTGCATAAAAAGTCTTTTAAACCACAACGTCGTTCAATCTTTGTCAAGCTGCCATGATGCCCCGCCCATACAGGGTAGCTTGATGTACACGTCTTTCTTAGGGGCGAGTTGTACAGTGGGTCTTCGTGTTCCACTGACTACCTCATATCTCCTGATGAACTTGTCTGGATAGTTATTATCAACCAGAGTTTGTGTCAACTTTTTTTCTTCAGTGCATATTCGTTGGATTCTTCTGAAGAGGCATCTCACTCATTAAGCCTCTTTTGCACGGAACAGGGCACAAACTGTGGTGATTAAGATACTGTCCTGTCCAGGTAGCTTTTCGATAAATAGATCACCTTTTTATTGACCCATCAAGCCATCAGTCGACTAAGCAATATGTTTAGGAAAGGTAAACAATTATCTTCCTCTTCTACAGACAGACAGATGTAAGTGATATGGTTGCTATTCTGAACTTCATTCATTCGATTTAAAATTAAGGTGGCAGAACAAGGCGCTTATCACTGATGATTACAATATCACCTACATACCTTCTATAAAGCGGTAAATTTTCGATTAAATCCTCGGATAAATTCTCAATGTACGACATATAGTTATCTGCTAAAAGGGGCTCTAACGGACTTCCCATAACAACCCCATCAACTTGGCGGAAACAATCGCCTTCAAATGTAAACCTGACATTGTTAGTACATAGAAGTAATAAATCCCTTAAATATGGTATAGGGAATGGGATGAAAAGACTGTTTGTGGAAATGTAATCACAACACTAAAATATCAACTGTTTTGAGCAAAGGCACATTACTATTGAATAACGAGTTCACATCAAAAGAGTCCATATTCTTATTCATAATATTAAAATCCTCAAGAAAATTAACCAATTCAAATGTATCTCGTTCTAACACATACTTACAGAATTGTGTTTTGACTGCATGCAATAATTCTACTAACCATTTAGCAAGTTAATGCGTTAGGGATTTGCACATTGACACTATAGGACGTAGAGGGTAATTGGGTTGATGTATTTTTAACAAAAACAATACATATGCGGGAATTTACATTCTGATGGTTTTAAAGAGTCAAATTCATCTTTACTTATAGCATTTAGGCCATGAAGCTTCACTAGATTAGCTGTTACTGTGCCCTCCAGCAGCTGTCAGTAAAAATAATTACTATAGGTAAGGTTTTTCCGTAGATATTTGTTGAAATCTGTGACGAAGCTTCACATGAGAAGAACTCCTTCCTGCACAACTCAGGTAGTCAGGCAAGCTTCTCTTTTAACTGTTAATTTATGACTACACTGGTTTCTAATCAGAAATGAACCAATGGAATTAACTATTGAAAAAAACTTTGCTGCGACGTTCCCAACATCCAGTAGCATGTTTACCCCCTTGGAATGTTTTTTTCAAAAATAAAAACAAGTGGTGATCCATTCAGCGAAGAGACTCTTTTCAACAACGAGTTTATCATCAAGCTGTACAATCGTATATATAGGTGTGAATGCATAAAATAGTAATAATAGAGTTGTGAAATGCAATTAAAACTAAAATGTTTGTGATTATAATCGTAGTTAAATGTCAAGTGGCAAAACAATTAATGTCATTTTATATAGAATAATTCATAGGATGGATAGAACTTGAAAAAGGGTGTGCAATTATAGGATTGGTAGACAACACATCGAATAAAATGAAAACGTTATTTAATGTTGTGTGAAATTTAATAAAAGGAATTGATTTACAATGACAAGTGGAACAGGTGAAATAATGCCGGGGACAATTAAAAGTGAGAGTAGTATAATGATAATAATCACTTTATTCCACAACAATTGAGGTAATAAGGAAGAGAATGCAAATGGGATAGACAAAATGAAAAAATGAAATATTGGTAGAGCCAAAATATGATTAGGGATTACCATACTTTAGCATAGAGGGATTAAGACCATGAAAGTTGGAGGGGTTGAACGAACGTTTTTCTGTACACAGGGATCTGGCTTTTCTGTTTCGATAGCCAAAGATGGCTTCAGCAATACAACAGATGAGTCGGGTACGTAGTGATTTGAGTAAATTAGTTTGTTCAGGTATTGATTTTGTTGGTATTTAGTTTGATTGAATGGTGGATTTCATCATGAGCTGACATTGGTTAGAGAACCGTTGGACAGCCGTTTCGTCCTAGTCTGGGACTCTTCATGAGTATGTATCACAGTAGAGCAACAGATTAGCGTCTAACTGACAAGTAAATATTTCACCACACTCAATTCTTTCGTCTTTTAAATATCAAAGTGGGGATTTGCGCCATAGTGAAATATGTGAAAATGGACAAACTATTTAATACGTATGACTTATTAAACCTATAAATAGACACTTGTAGTCTGTGAGTCACATTTTTGGCTGATTTGTTGGACAAAACAAAAGTTTTACTATGATTCTTTAAGGCTTTCAATGCAATTCATATACACGTAATTGAATGCAAGACAATATCTCAATTCCATGTCTACATTCGACATTCGACGTAGAAGCAGTATCTAAATTAAAAGACTATTGAACTAAAATACATTCTCCAAAATCTCAGAAGAAAGTTAATTATTTTTTAGGCAAAAGTTTTATTACACTACTATAATACTTAGGCAAAGGGAAATTGTTAAGATTTACCTCTCATGTTTCTTGAATATTAAGACAGGGTCGGATGTAGATGTAGGTTGTTATCAAGCCATTTTGTTACACAATGTCATCAGGAAGAATCTCAGAACAGTGAACTTCTTTTTATAGATAGGCTTCATCAAGTCGGTGACACTCAGCTTTGATTGGATGGAGGTGTGAACAGTTGTAAAACATTTGTTAGCCTCTCCACAGGAAGATATATATGCCAGCGACCCATTATTTTGGAACTATTCTTGAAATCATGACCACAGTTCATATGAATTATTTTGTAATCGAATTTAACTAAAAAAGAAACTGTGTAACTGGCACAATCATCGTGTTTTCACTCTCCGTTGTCTGCAACAGAATAATGCATATCCTAAATCCGTAGATGTCGAGTCACCTGACAACCGCAGTAGGTCGAATAAAGCAGCTCAATATTCAGAAAGAAGACAATGCAATAAGTTCGACAGGGTGCTTAAACTAAACTCTAATCCTAAACACCATAATTTTGAAAATACCTCTAATCATAAAATTCTAGATACTAGCAGTTTAAACGGACATGAAGGTTTGATGTTAGCTGATGCATAGGAAATCCTGATTAATAAATAAAAATGGCTATGTATCACTAATTATTAATACTTGGTCAATATTCTCGACTGTCCATATCTTCCTATGGAGACGTTAAGAAATGTTTTACAACTGTTCACCCACACACACACACACATACACACTCTGTTTAAAGTGTTTAACAAAGGTAGACCAATATTTGTAAGAGGTCCGAGGTCAAATTTTGATCACAGCTCATAAAATCTTGTTTATTATACTTGTTGAATGACTCATGATTGCACAAAGTTTTTAAAAACAAGTGATGTCCCCCCTTTTTATATATAAACCTGTGTTATGTTGATTTCGATTAATTTCCCTGAAGAAGTTCGAAGCAGATTGGAGAACACAGGAAACATTGGAATTACTCATTTAAATCTAGCCGCGATTTTCACAAATATAATTTTTACAAATGTCTACTTTTCTCCCGGCGCTCTAATATTTTAGAAATATTCTGTCAAATCTTGACCACAGTTCATATGAATTATTTTGTAATCGAATTTAACCAACAAAGAAACTACGTGCAATTGGTACAATCATTGTGTTTTCAGTCTCTGTTGTTTTCAACAGAATGTTTATCTTAAATCCGCAGCTGTCAAGTCATCTGACAGCGCCAATCAGCCGATCAAACCAGTTCAGTCTTCAACAAACAGAAGACAAATCAATAAGATTGACAGGCTGTTACAACTCATAAAATATCTTGACCCAATGAAACCATTGAAATCTTCACATCATCATGTTGTCTTCATTGATACTTTTATCACCACTTACGTCAGTCAACAGCCTATTTTGATTGTTATTTTCGCTATTTGATTCTCTTATTATCACGATTATTAGTGTTATCATTATTGTAATCACTATTCATATTATCGTTGTTATTGCTGTCATATTTACAACAGTTTACACTTAACTTCGATCAATTAGCTCACCGTCATTTGCTAAACTCAAAATAAATCTATACTACTGTACATCTTACAATGAAGGTTGAGGAAATATGCAACTGAAAACAATCTTGTTCGCTTATATGTCTTGAGCTTAAAGGATCTCTTTTGTTGGTGTCCTCTTTCTAATTCTTCTCCTAATTTTTATTATATCTCTGTTGAAGGTGAACAAAGTTTGGACATATACAACTATATGAGCTCTGATCAAAATTTGACCTCAGACTTGCAAATACGATTAAGACGTTCAGTACCCATGATAGATTTGAATCAGGCACTTAGAAGACAAATTTCTCCGCGAGATGATATCGTCATTTCGTAGTTTCGCTACAACCACTTTACACAACTAACATGGTTAACAATAATAAAATAAAATACATGACAATTACTCAGTTATATAAGACAAAACATAAGTACATACTATGCTAATGACTAATCATATTTTAATAGGTCAAGTAGTCAGTCCATGGTAGGCGAAGATTGAAGTCAATTATCTTGACTATACACACACAGTTTAGGCTGTATGTGATTAATCCCCGATGCGTGCTTCCATCGCCTTCAATAACCAACCTTGAATTAGAGTTATGTGATGAAATAATTGTGAAACAGTCATCAATTAATATTGATTGATTTTGTGATCTGACATTAATAAGTGTTTTGCAATTGATGATGCAGGTGGATTTCTATTCAGATTAATCAATGCATTGGTGGGATTTTCTATGTGATTTAGTAACCATTTTGGAACATGTTATTTTCGACAGCGACATTGGACTATTTTATTGTTTCTACCTATATAGGTGTCAGCGCAGCTGTAGGTGAACTTGTAGATACAGTTTGAAGTAGAGTCGTCATTTAGTCCTTTAATTGAAAATACATGGATCGAAAATGTTCGGTGATTAAGGGAAAGAGATTCGGCGTAAAATGTGTATTTGATGGCTGACCTTAGTCTTTGAACTACCTGTCAACTGCATAATCTGGTCACCCTTAAGTGGTAGGTTAATTCAGATAGCTTCCTTTGGTCTACATTTTGTTAAACTCTTTAAACAGAATGTACTTTCATCAGAAGTTTAGTGATTACGTCCGACTGAGTTCTTGGTCGTAGAAAACTGAACATGAGAATATATGTATATATGTGGTATACAGTGGTGTGTGTACGGCTGTGGTGAGTAGAGTAACAGTTGTAAAGCATTTGATAGCCTCTCCATAAGCAAATATAGACAATTGGGAATTTCGACCTTCAAGTCTCTCCAAACTGTTAGTATCTACAAATATCTACTTATCACTCGGCGCCCAAATATTTTTCACAACTATTCTGTCAAATCTTGACCACACTTCAAATAAATTATTTTGCAGTCGAATTTAACTAACAAAGAAACTACGTGTAACTGCTGCAATCATTGTGTTTTCAATCTCTGTTGTCTTCAACAGCATGCACATCCTCAATCCGTAGCTGTAAATTCACCAGACAACTCCAGTTGGTCGATTAAAGCAGCTCAGTCTTCAACAAACAGAAGATAAATCAATAAGATTGACAGAGTGTTTCAACTCATATAATATCTTGACCAAATGAAACCGTTGAAATCTTCACATCATCATGTTGTCTTCATTGATACTTTTATCACCACTTACGTCAGTCAACAGCCTATTTTGATTGTTATTTTCACTATTTAATACTCTTATCATCACAATCATCATTGTAATTATTATTATTATCACTATTCATATTATCGTTGTTATTACTATCATATTTACAACAGTTTACACTTAACTTCGACCAATTAGCTCACCGTCATTTGCTAAATTTGACATAAATCTATAGCGCTGTACATCTTACATTGAAGCCTGAGGAAAGATTTAATTGAAAACAATCTTGTTCGCTTCTATGTCTTGAGATTACACGATTTCTTCTCTCGGTGTCATCTTTATCATTATTATTATTATCACTGAATTCCAAGTGGAACATACACCTTCAGCAAGCTGCAGGCAAAGGAGATCTTGCAACACCCTACCAAACAACTAGGTACCTATCGGGCGAAAGTTCGACACAAATTAAGCCAGTGAAGGATGACAATGGAAAGTCAATCAACAAAGAGTGAATGAATGCATTGGGATCGCTTTCCCTCACATCTCGAACATTTTCGATCCCTGTTCCTTCGATTAAAGGACGAAATCCTCTGGACCCACTCTACTTCAAACTGTATCGACAAGTTCACCTGCAGTTGTTGCGCTGACACACACCTTTATAGGTGTAGAACCAATAGAATGTTCCAATGTCGTGGTCGAAAAGAACATGTTCCAAAATGGTTACTAAATCATGTAGAAAATCCCACCAATGCATTCAATTATTTGAACAGAAATCCACCTGCATCATCAATTGCAAAACACTCATTAATGTCAGGTCACAAAATCAATCAATATTAATTGATGACTGTTTCACAATTATTCCATCACATAACTCTAATTCAAGTTTGGTTATTGAATGTGATGGAAGCACGCATCGGGGATTAATCACATACAGCCTAAACTGTGTGTGTATAGTCAAGATAATTGACTTCAATCTTCGCCTACCATGGACTGATTATTTGACCTATTTGAATGTGATGATTGTTCATTACATAGTATGTACTTTTGTTTTTTATATAACTGAGTAATTGTCATGCATTTTTTTTGTTATTGTGAACGGACCATGTTAGTTGTGTAAGGCGGTTGTAGAGAAACTACGAAATGACGATATCATCTCGCGGGGAAATTTGTCTTCTAAATGCCGAATACAAATTTATCAAGGGGACTAATTGTTTTAATTTACAAATATTAGTCTACTTTTTGTTATCATTTATTGGTTTTGTAGGGATTTTTGTTTGATTGCATTATTATTATTATTATCATTGTATCCTTTAATTCCTACAGGAACATAGGACTTCAGCCATGCGTCTCCATTGCGTTCGGTTCTCTGCTAGAGTCTTCACCTGGCTCCAAGTCTGACCACAAGTTTTCATCTCCTCTTCACATGACCTCCTCCAAGTCACCCACCCTCACACTGACGACCAACTCGCCGCTTCCCAATCGGGTTCCACTCGAGCAATGGCTTGTCTGGTGATGTCACTTGATGGTTTCCTAGGAGTCTGGCCACAATCCACTCCACCTCCATTTCTTCCTGCATATTTGTTTCACAATCGGTTCCTGCTGTGTTGGTTCGCTATCAGAGATCTCTGTTGCTGATCTTTCTGGCCGGCCATCTGATTTTGAGTATTGAGCGAAGACAACTGTTAATGAAGATCTGTAGTTTGTTTGAGATGCTCTTTATGACGCGCTGGCCAAGTCTCTGATCCGTACAGTGAGTAGCACTGACTGAGTTCACATTGGAGTTGAAAATCCCGATCTTATTTTTGACGCTGAATGCTGTTGACCTCCACACAGACTTGAGAGTAATCAAAGCTTGTCTTGCTTTCCCGATCCTTGCTTTGATATCCTCGTCAGTTCCGCCTGTAGTTGAAACAATGCTTCCCAAGTAGGTAAAGGAGGTAGTTTCTTTCAGGT
This sequence comes from Trichobilharzia szidati, assembly GCA_944472155.2. Lineage (NCBI taxonomy): Eukaryota > Metazoa > Platyhelminthes > Trematoda > Strigeidida > Schistosomatidae > Trichobilharzia > Trichobilharzia szidati. The sequence continues at coordinate 6,645,012 of OX235279.1, forward strand.
TCCTTCCATTTATGCTGATGGCTGTCTGTTGTTGTTTCTGTGGCTGTTGGTGTTAGCCAGGAATCTTCATCACCTTAGGCAAAGGAAATTGTTAAGATTTACCTCTCATGTTTCTTGAATATTAAGACAGGGTCGGATGTAGATGTAGGTTGTTATCAAGACCTTTTTATTACACAAAGTCATCAGGAAGAATTTCAGACCAGTGAACAACTTTTTATAGATAGGCTAAATCAAGTCGGCGACACTCAGCGTTGATTGGATGGAGGTGTGAACAGTTGTAAAACATTTGTTAGCCTCTCCACAAGAAGATATATATGCCAGCGATCCATTATTTTGGAACTATTCTGTCAAATCATGACCACACTTCAAATAAATTATTTTGCAGTCGAATTTAACTAACAAAGAAACTATGTAATTGCTGCAATAATTGTGTTTTCAATCTCCGTTGTCTTCAACAGCATGTACATCCTAATTCCGTAGCTGTCAGTTCACCACACAACGCCAGTCGGTCGATTAAACCAGTTCAGTCTTCAACGAGCAGAAGAAAAATCCATAAGATTGACAGGGTGCTTCAACTCATATCATATCTTGACCCAATGAAACCGTTGAAATCTTCACATCATCATGTTGTCTTCATTGATACTTTTATCACAACTTACGTCAGTCAACAGCCTATTTTGATTGTTATTTTCGCTATTTAATTTCTCTTATCATCACCATTATTATTATTATTATCGCTATTCATATTATCGTTGTTATTACTATGATGTTTACAACAGTTTACACTTAACTTCGATCAATTAGCTCACCGACATTTGCTAAACTTGACATGAATCTATAGCACTGTACATCTTACAATGAAACTTGAGGAAAAATGTAATTGAAAACAATTTTGTTCGCTTATATGTCGTGAGCTTACACGATTTCTTCTCTTGGTGTCATCTTTATTATTATTATTATTGAATTCCAAGTGGAACATACACCTTCAGCAAGCTGCAGGCAAAGGAGACCTTGCAACACCCTACCAAACAACTAGATACCTATCGAGCGAAAGTTCGACACAAATTAAGCCAGTGAAGGATGACAATGGAAAGTCATTCAACAAAGAGTGAATGAATGCATGGGGATCGCTTTCCCTCATATCTCGAACATTTTCGATCCCTGGACCTACCTACGATTAAAGGACGAAATTCTGTGGACTCTACTTCAAGCTGTATTTACAAGTTCACCTGCAGTTGTTGTGGTGACACACACCTATATAGGTAGAACCAATGGAATGTTCCAATGTCGCGGCCTAAAAGAACATGTTCCAAAATGGCTACTAAATCATATAGAAAATCCCACCAATGCATTCATCAGTCTGAATAGAAATCCAGCCTCACCCATCCATTGCGAAACACTTATTAATATCAGGTCACAAAATCAATCAATATTCATTAATGAGTGTTTCACAATTATTCCATCACATAACTCTAATTCAAGGTTGGTTATTGAATGTGATGGAAGCACTCTTCGGGGATTAATCACATACAGCCTAAACTGTGTGTACAGTCAAAACAATAGACTTCAACCTTCGCCTACCATGGACTGACTACTTGACCTATTTGTTTGAATATGATTAGTCATTAGCATAGTATGTTCTATTGTTTTTTATATAACTGAGTAATTGTCATGTGAACTTTATTTTATTTTATTATTGTGAACCATGTTAGTTGTGTAAAGCGGTTGTAAAGAAACTACGAAATGACGATATCACCTCGCGGCGAAATTTGTCTTCTAAACGCCTCATTCAAATTTATCAAGGGAACTAATTGTTTTAATTTACAAATATTAGTCTACTTTTTGTTATCATGTATGGGTTTTGTAGGGATTTCTGTTTGATTGCTTTGAGGACTTCATCATGAGCTGACATCAGTTAGAGAACCATTGGAAAACCAGCCACAGGGAGTAGTGGACAGCTGTTTCGTCCATCCTAGTTTGGGACTCTTCAGCAGTACGTACCAATCGCCAGGGTTCAAACCTAGGATCTGGTTACAAGGCCAGCGAATTCATAGACCACTGAGCAGTCACTGGGACCTGATCCAATGGCCTGGCTTTGTCAACAATATAAGCAGCTAACTTTCAGGTAGCTAGAGTGACATAAAAACGTTCGTGAAATTCAAGCAAAATACTTCTGAGTCGAAAATGGTTTTGTTCAGAAATTCAACTTAGAAATTTCACTCATCAATAGTTTTACAGTTCCACTGAATAACATTTCTTTTAAACTTGCTCTTTTCTTCTATTTTTTTGTTTTTGAAAAACAAATGGATATTTGCTATAGTTTCGAAAGCTTGCGGTTTCCCAATTGTGGAAAATTTTGAAAATGTTACATTGTAAGGAAACAAGAAAGAAAAAGAAAAAAGCAAAAAAACAACAACAATCCATTGAAATTGCAACGTTTTTACACACTTAATCCCTTTTCTTCTTCTATTTGTTATTTTCCCCTTACTTGTCGGCGATCACCTGATTCCCTTCTACCTACTCTGTTTTTACATTCTTTCTTACAACATAGGAAACTGTCCTTTCTCACTAAATGAACGCGTTAAATATTTTCCTTCAAAAAGTATAAACAATGCAATGCAAACTTCACTTCCCTCTATAATGAGGTGAGAGGGCAAGTTAAACGTTAAGCATAACTATGGATAAGATTTTCTGTTTTGATAAATTGTCACTCACAGTGTGTGTAGTGTTATACAGTAAGTAATATGAACTGATGTGACCACACGCTTCGAGCACAATTCATTATTCCCACTCATAATCATCATATCAAGTCACTCACTCAGTCACACAACTTTCGTCTTCCTTCATTTATATCCATGAGTGGAATTCATGATTAGACATTTGAATACAAATCAGTAATATGAGATAATGTACATTCAGAAATAATGATAATAATAATAATATGAGTGTTATTGATCAATTACAATCAGATGGGAAATAAGACGAGTGTTTCTCCTACAGTCATAATAAGTGAGTAACTTGTTAAAAATGTTGTGATGTACGTGAATTGAATTGAAATAGAATACAATTTGAGATTATTTATTATCCTCCTCTGATTTCACTGACTGACTGACTGACTGGTGGTAATAATATATTCTATGCATATCTCTGGTATTTGCATTGATTCATTTCTGTTGCATGTGTTGTGTTGGGTGTAGACTCGATGAACCAGGCAGGATTCCGTAATCAACCTCTCTCTTTCTCCACCCACCTAGATTACTTCTTAGAATCTTAACCCTCTCCCGTCATGCAACTAGAGGAGAAATCTAAAATCTCACTTCAATTCAAATTGAAGTATACGCTGAAGATGTCGCCTAGTGGAGGGACGATGAAAGCTTCGCAAATTAACCATCTATCCAGCTATCTCAGAGAACACAACCACATCAAAATCATCCACTTCGGTTTAAAATGTATTGTGTTATCTAAGGTAGACTGGAATATGGGATAATCCATCTTGAATGTTATGTTATTTGAGCTATACAGTTCATTCTGCAAACATCATACATTCTCCAGTACGCTTAATGAGATCTCACTTTCGTATAATCTGTACTAAAAGTGGATGCATTTGAAAATATCTGCTGATGGCATTCCACTCAGTGGATAAAGTCTTGGAGGATTGTCAGTTCTGCGGTATTAGGATTGAAAGCAATGGATACTGAAGGCAAAAATTATCTTTATTCTTTCATTCGGAAACGTGTGATAAACGCTTTTGTCGAATCATAGGTAAAACAAGTAAAGTGGAAAAGAATAAATTGGAGTATAAGAACTTAATTATCATACATAAATTTGGATAGTGTTGTGATTAGAAGACGGAGATTATCTGAAAAACAATGTGATGTGATGTATTCGCGCTAAACATTTTGAACAACAATCTGATCCCTCACACATTTACTTGTCAAGTCGATATATATGAAAAAATTAAGGGCAATTTAATTAAACAAAGTGGCAAAACAAAAAGATTTAAGAATGATTAACACAACGTTCGGTAATCCAATCATATAAGGATTACCAAGGTAGGTTAAGTGTAATGATAAACTGTTTTTGAACACACAGCGGATGGGGGGGGGTGGCTTAAGTTTATGAATAGCTACAGCCTCATCGTATTTCAATAAGGGCCCTTGACCATTTTTATAGATTACCTTAAAGGCCGAGTTAACGTCAATCTTATGGTTCATTTCGATTAGATGTTCAGCTGTAGACGAAGTTGGTAGTCTGACACCTGCGTTTTCCAACCATTTCGGGATATGATTGCTGTCCCACCCTCACATGCAAAGTGCGATTACTCCTCCCTACGTATGTATGTCCACACACATACACACGAAAAGTGGTAAATATTGTGATATGTGCTGTAATCACTTGTGCACTTTTGAGGTTTGCAGTGAAGCATATTGTTGGCTTTTTCGACAATTACAAGCTGGGCGGCATAATAGGTTCTACGGACAGGGCACTACCTTAATTTTTACAGTTTCTGTTCATTACAGTATAAGAGAGGCTTGGTGAAGTGTCTATTTAAGAGGATTCAACGTATTTGCACGGCTGATGTTATCGACAAAGAAAGTGGAAATATCGATGAAAAACGGGGATTTCCTTTAAAATTTTTAAACAGGTGTAGAAGTCAATTAGTCTCTAAACCTACAATCCATACTGACCCTAAGAAAAATGTCTTCATCAAATTACCATATAACGAGGAAATAAACAATAGGATTTTGAGACGAAGGTTGATATCGATCATCCGTATAATCTGTTATGCCACCCAGCTTGTAATTGTCGAAAAAGCCAACAATATGCTCCATTGCAAACCTCAAAAGTGCTCAAGTGATTATGTCACATCCCACGCTATTTACCAATTTTCGTGTGTGTGTGTGGACACACATACATAGGAAAGGGGAATCGTGCTTTGTATGTGAGGGTGGGACAACGAGCATATTACCAAATAGCTGTTTTAAATATCATACATAAACAAGAATATAGCCCCCTCTCCCACCATAAATGACCTGGTGCTGTTGAGAATGGGTAGAAGTCAGTCTTCTTCTTGAAAAACCCTCATACCATGACGTTTTAACAGCTTCTGCCAGGTAACTAACTGCTATGCACTGTCTTCAGGTGGAGAGGGTGTTTCTCATGTAGATGGGAAGGGCGAATTAATTAGAACGTCTGGTGTTTACAATAGGACTGGTAGACACGTAGATCTACCCAGGGGGAGGTAACGAACCTTGATTCCAAACCTGTGGTTTACATTAGCTCCAGAATATGAAAGGACCGAATAGCATATGAAACCAGATCCGGATGCTGATCCACTGCCTTGTGTATTGGGCTTCAAATCAAAAGCTCGTAGGCTAATCGCTCAAGACAATCACCTGCTTCTGTTGCGATGCTCAGATAGTGTCCCATGCCTCACACAGTCTGTGAATTGGGTAAACTTAACTTTCAAGTTTTGGTTTTGTAGGGATTTTGTTTGATTGCATAGAGGATTTCATCATGAGCTGACATCAGTTAGAGAACCACTGGAGTACTGGACAGCTGTTTCGTCCTAATTTGAGACTGGCTATTCGGAAGCACTCACCCACCATCAGGTTTCACGCCCAGTACCACCTTCTGGTTACAAGGCCAGTGAGCTCGTAGACCATTGAGCCAATGGAACCCGATCCAATGACCAGTCAGTGCATGAATTCTAACTTCTGCCAATTCACGCACGACATAGCGTGACCATTTCGAAATGTCTTCCTCTATGAGTGAGGTCCTGCCTCATCTTCAACCTGCTGCATCCCAACTTTTTTGACAAACCTACTTCGTGAATACATTTTTTGTGTTACTGATTCACGTAGATCTTATCTTAGTGTAATTGCCAGGTTTGTTATAATACATGCAAACTGCCTGTAGGCTGCATGGCTAGCGTTCACTTTGGTCAACCCCCACTACTGTTGACCTACTTCATATACTGGAAGAACACAGCGAAGGATTGCTGTCTGCATTGTCGAACGCATACAAGAGATTTTCTATAGTTTTGGTTTGTAAGGGTTAGTTTTGTTTTAACGAGTTGATCACGGAGTGATATCAGTTAGAGAACCATTGAAAACCAGCCACAGGGAGTACTGGATGGCCAGTTGTTTCATCAGTCTAGTTTGGGAATCATCGGCAGTACGCACCTAGTGCACCGGGGTTCGAACCCAGCACCTTCCGGTTACAATCCAAGCAAGCTAACTGACTCGTATACCATTCAGCCACCACTCACTGGGACCCGATTCAATGGCCAGTCAGTGCATGAGTTCTTACTTTCACCAATTCGTGATGCATCTAGCGCGACTGACACCAACCAACCAATGTCGTCGGTGGGCCATCCATCCTCGCACGTGACATCTGGATGGATCACCTCACTGGTCACGGCATCTCACTAGAACTGACTCCAGGAAACTCCATGCTGCGCTAAATCACGAACTGGCAGAATTTAGAATTCATGCACTGACTGGCCATCGAATTGGGTCCCAGTAAGTGGCTGAATGATATACGAGCTAGCTAGCTTGCTGGGCTTGTAACCGGAAGGTCCTGGTTTCGAACCGCCTGTGTAGGGTACGAACACCTGATGATTCCCAAAGTAGGCTGATGAAACAGCTGGCTGTCCAGTACTCCCCGCTATGCTTGTTTTCATTGGCTCTCTAACTGATATCAATCCGTGATCAACTCGTAAAAACGTAAAAGATAATCTGAAACTTGATGACTGAAACAGGATGACTGGGTGCCATCCATTGGATATAGTGGTCATACTGTGTATCACTTGAAGGTGTTCAGAATAACCAACTGGCAAAGGAAGAAACTCGGTCGGCTACATTTTGGATAATTCGAAAGAGGGAGAGAGAGTGATGAAGTTTGCACTACCTTGGTGCATAAACTTACAAAAACAAAACTACACAGCTTTTATTACGTCATGTATTCTCTTGTATCTTTTGCACTGTTTAGGAGATGTTTTATTGATTTTTTTTATTCTTTTTATCTGAACGTTGCTCACCTTATATTTCTTTTGCCCGTTTTTTAAAACATCTGTTTTCTGTAGGTAGGTAGGTGACTTATTTTACGGACATACTGACTGCAGTTAAATACTGTTTGTTCTTGCACCCTCTTTGACAAAACTCGAGTCGAATGACCGATATACCTAGCTCCACATGAGCAGGCGAATTGATAAACGCACGCATAGAGACTGTCACCAGTGGGATTTCGTCCTTCAGGAGGTTACTGAACAGTAATGGTCGACTGGTAAAGGCTATTCTCAGAGATGCAGCAGGGAATGTTCTCTTCAGGGACTGTGATATCCTTCTTTTCATGATATCGTAAGCTAAGTCACCGTTGAATTCCAAGCTCATATGCAGTATTTTCTTGGGTGTGGGTGATAATTCACGTTTTATAGGATTTGAATGTAAATTCTTGTCTATAAAACGTGGTGGAAATCTATTTTCTATTAGCATTTTCCTCAAAAGATATAACTCATCTTCCACAGTATCAGGCCTACATCTGCGCCGAATGTGAGTGGCAAGCGATCGGACCAGGTTTCGTTTTCCACCAATGGGTACCCATCTGTAGAAATTTGTCAGTTGACCATTCCATGACAGTTTTCGATAAATCGATCCCTTCACAGTTCCATCGGTCATCCTTGATAAGTATACATCGAGGAAATGCAAAGAACATTCCCTGCTGCATCTCTGAGAATAGCCTTTACCAGTCGACCATTACTGTTCAATAACCTCCTGAAGGACAAGATCCTACTGGTGACCAACTCTATGTGTGTGTTTATCAATACATCTGCTAGTATGGAGCTGGGTATATCGGTCGTTCGACTCGAGTTTTGTCCAAGAGTGTGAAAGAACACTATTCTGCATGGTGGTTACGAATAGGTGGAAGTGGAACAGTAAGAAAGAAATGTTGTTTGTATCGAAATATTTTGAACTTCGTCCTTATTTTTTTCAAGAATATTCATTCCTGAAGTAAACTTAGGCATACAGAACGTGGTCCTGGGTTCGGAAACCCAGTGAGGTGGATGTGTACTGCTGAATAGCCGGTCCCAAACTAGGATGGTGGAAACATCTCTCCAGTATTCCCTGCAGGTTTTCCAATGGTCCTCTAACCAATGTCAGCTCACGGTGAAATCCTGTAACCAAAAGCAAAATTAATTTCCAATTGACAGTTTCACTGGGATTTGACTGGTTTCAGTTTCGATGATAAATTGACTGTTGGAAAAACCAGGGAGTTCTGAAAGGCTGTTTCGTCCTTGTTAGGGAGAATGACTCTTCATTAATGATCTTACCAAGGATGATCGAACGCTACACCATCCATCCGGTTACCAGGTGAACACGTATACGATTCACCCAATAGGACGGGATCCAATCCAATCCCATCAATTTGTCATTATCAGATAAACAGAAGGCAAAATAACCAATAATAATTAAAACTGGTCAGTTTGGTCATCAAATGCTCCTGTAAACTTTATTAGAAGTTTTTTTTAAAAAAATAGACAAATCTCTATGACTAATTTATTTCATGAATACACTTCATGTGTGAATGTGGGAACATAAAGGAATCAGCGAAACAGTCAGTATAAAAAATGAAATGTCGTCAGCATTTGACAGGATAGTTCTAAAACATTTGGGCGCCGAGTGAGAAGTAGACATTTGTAAAAATTTGAGGCAAAATAGTACAAAGAGCGTCAGATTTCGGCTTTTGCGTATGGCGGAGGCGCTGGTGATTCGTCAATACAACCACGAACTCTGTATACAGGAGAAATTGGATTTGTAAAATCTCAGCGAGATTGAAATGATTCAGTAATTCCAACGTTTCCTCTGTGTTTGTCGCAATCTGGTGCAAACTTCTTCAGGGAAATTTATCGAAATTAACATAACATAGGTTTATATATAACAGGAACATCACTTGTTTTTAAAAGCCTTGTCCAATCATGAGTCATTCAACAAGTATCAAAAAGAATAATAAACAAAATTGTATGAATATTTTGATGAGTGAGTTTTACTCAGGATGCACATAGAAACAAAGTAGATAATACGAAACTATGTAAGAGATCTAAGTGAATACAAGAATTATAAGCAACTAAGGAACAGGCAAAGAAACAAAGTTAAGTTATCAGAATAAAATAAAATAAAAAATCAAAAAATCAAAACATTGTTACCATGAGAGTAGAAGTGGTTGAGTAATCTTCTTTTGTATGCACAGCTCCGGTTTTTCCATGTGAATGGCTAGAGCTTCAGCGATACAGAGGAGACGAAACCGTATTGCCTTTGATGGGTTGTTCTTGACTCTGTAGATTACTCTGAAGGAGGCGTTCGTTGAAATGCAATGATCAGTGCTGACCAGGTGTTCAATTATCGCACTCCTTATTGCACCAGTATTTCCTTTTCGCAACCATGCTGGATAGTGTTCTTGAATTCTCTTGGACAGGGTGTGTGTCGAACTACCGATGTACTTGGCTGGCACCACAGCAGCAGGTGAACTGGTATATGCACATAGAAGTGGCCAGATGCGGGATCTTGTCCTTGAGGCTTCTGCAGATTAGTGGGCGACTGGAGAACACTATTCTTAGCGTTGCTGCAAAGAATGTTCTTCTCAGAGATGATGTGATCCTTCTCTTGAGAATATGGCTTGTTAAATCTCCCTAGAAATCCAAGTTCATGTAGAGTTTCTTTTTGGGCGCAAGTGAAGTTTCATTTCTCCAAATTCTTGGTTTGATATTTTTGTCGATGAATCTCAATGGGTATCCATTTTACATGAAGATTTCTCTCAAAAGCTCTAATTCTGTTTCTAGAACATCGGAACTACAGATGCGTTGGATGTGGGTGGCAATTAATTTAATTAAATTCCGCTTTTGTTGAATGGGTACCCAGCTATAGAAGCTTGTTAGTTGACCATTCCAAGTAGCTTTCTATGGATTGATCTTCTTAGGCTCCCATCAGCTCTTCTTGTCAGTTCCACATCAAGAAACGGAATTTTTGACTCGTTTTCCATTTCAAGAGTGAATTTTATTGCTGGATGGCAATCGTTGAATGTCTTCAGCAGTAGATTGGGGTCGTTGTTGTTGTCACAAATAATGAAAATGTCATCCACGTATCTTTTGTACAGTTGCAAATTGTCGATACTTGACTTTAGTGAACCTCTCTCGAGGCTTGCCACGAAGCAGTCTGATAGTAGTGGACCCAACGGAGATCCCATTGCAATACCATCCTTTTGTCTGTAGATAGTGTCGTTGAATGTGAACTGGACGTTCAGAGTGCATCTCAATAATAATTCTTTCAAGTATGTTGTCGGTATTCCAATATCGATGTGGTTGTCATCTATATATCTGCATATGAAGCAGACCGTTTCTGTGAGTGGGACATTGGTGAAGAGTGACTCGATGTCGAAGGATAGCATAATTTGGTTAGATACATTCGTGTCTTGTATGCACTCGATGAACTGGAAGGTGTCACGGAGTGAGTGCGTACATAATTGCTTCCTTACAGGTTCCAGAATATCTGCTAGCCATTGTGCAATAGAGTGGTAAGGGGAACCTGACATATCCAGAATTGGGCGAAGTGGGAGACCAACCTTGTGTACCTTTGGTAGACCATAAAGTCTTGGTATTACTGAACCTGTTGGCCGGATCTGGTCGTAAATATCCCCACTAATTAGTTGACTGGCCTTCATTCTCTTCAAGACGTCTGTCACCTGCTTCTGAATCTATTCTGTTTTGTTTCTTTCATTGGAAGCTTGGGAAAATTTGTCTTCATTCGACAGTATATCGTTCATTTTCTCGATGTAGTCTCTTCGATTCAGAAGCACTAAACCAGCACCCTTGTCGGGCCGAGTTATAAGCAGATCTTTGTTATCTCTCAACTGTTTTAATTCCTCTCGGTGCCGTTTCGTCAGGTGGTTGCGGACTTTTGATTTTGTATTCAAGAATTGATGGCAGCAGTCCATTATTGTTGACTTGAATCTCTGTAGTTCGTCTTCAGAAGTTGGGCTGAGATCGTGCGTTTGGCTGATTAGATTTTCAAACTGGACCTGGGTATGGAGTTTGTCGGCGTTGAAGTTTATATCGCAGAATTTAGGGCCCAGAGATAGAACTTCCAGTTGCACGTCGGTTAAAGGTACTGAGGAATAATTGAACATAAACTTCGTGGGTTCGTCAGGAAATTGGCCTTGAGGTTTCATCTGCTTTAGGCTGTTGTTGAGCTGGGTTACAACGGACTGCGATCGTTTATTTGCAACCAAGTTGATATATTCATTGAATCTTTGACATTCGTCCGAAGTCAATTCGTATAAGGCAGAGGACCTCTGATTGATATTCCGCTGCAGTTCGGGCATACGTGATCTGATAGAATCAGCACAATTCATTGCATGGCGTTGAAGGGACTTCGTATTTGGATATATATGATTGCGTCGAAGTGCTTTCCAGAACCACTTTGGATACTGATGATTAGAGACGCAATCGTCGAAAAAGGCAACTTTCGCTTTCCCCACAGCAAGCTTGACAGTGTACCGCAGAAACCCATTGAGTTCCTTGACTGTCGAGGGGTCCTTGCTACGTTTCAATTCATGGATAATCCCCATCCAGGCATTAATGAAAACAAAACACGTAGATCAGCGAAGAGTCTCTTTTCGGCGAATTCATCTTCTTAGCTGTACAATCGCAAATATATATGCATTGTTTTGTTTGTATGTGTACATTAAGTTTGTCAAACAAAGTTACAATTGGTTAAGGTTAATTTTAACTAAACAAGTGAAGGTTGGTAATACAGGTCAAGAAAACTAGGGTAGTAACAAAGGTGATGAGATGTCAGAAACAGTTGTAATAATAATAGTGAGTTTTACTCAGGATGCACATAGAAACAAAGTAGAAATTATGTAAGAGGTCTAAGTGGATACAAGAATTACAATTGCTTAAGGTTATTTTAACTAAACAGGTAAAGGTTGGTAATATAAGTCAAGGCAATTAAGTGCTAGGATAGTAACAAAAGTGATGAGTTGTCACAAACAGTTGTTAAAAGAGGTTATGCAATTGATGCAATTAATCGAAATTAACATAACAGAGGTTTATACATTAAAAGGGGAACATCTTTTGCTTTTAAAAACTTTGTCCAATCATGAGTCATTCAAAAAGTATCAACAAGTATAGTTAACAAAATTGTATGAGCTGTGATCAAAATTGGACCTCGGACTTACAAATATTGGTCTACCTTTGTTAAACACTTTAGACGGAGTGTGTATATGTGTGTGGGTAAACAGTTGTAAAATATTTCTTAACGTTTCCATAAGAAGAAGTGGACAGTCGAGAATTTCGACCAAGTATTATTAATAAGTGATACATATCCATTTTTATTTATTAATAAAGATTCCCTATGCATCAGCTAACATCTCGCCTGCATGTCCGTTCAAACTGTTAGTATCTAGAATTTTATGATTAGACGTATTTTCAAAATTATGATGTTTAGGATTAGAGTTTACTGGAAGCTCCCTGTCGGCCTTATTGCTTTGTCTTCTTTCTGAAGATTGAGCCGCTTTAATCGACCTACTGGAGTTGTCAGCTGACTCGACAGCTACGGATTTAGGATATGCATTATTCTGTTGCAGACAACGGAAAGTGAAACCACGATGATTGTTCCGATTACACAATTTCTTTGTTAATTTAATTCGATAGCAAAATAAGTCAAATGAACTGTGGTCAAGATTTTTTTGACAGAATAGTTCTAAAATATTTGGGCGCCGAGTGAGAAGTAGACATTTGTAAAAGATTATATTTGCACAAACTCAGCGAGATTGAATAATTAAAGTAGACCCTGTTTAAATTGGTTTACAAAAAGTAGAGCAATATTTGCAAGTTTGAGGTCAAATTTTGATCACAGCTCATACAATTTTTGTTTATTATACAACATGTTGATACCTGTTACATGACGCATGGTTTGACAAAGTTTGAAAAACAAGAGATGTCCTTCTTTTATATATATACCTGCATTATGTTAATTTCGATCAATTTCCCTGAAGAAGCTCCGACGAGTTTTGCAGAACACTGGAAACAACGGAATAACTCATTTCAATCTATCTGACATTTTACAAATATATTAAATTTACAATTGTCTACTTTTCACTCAGCGCCCAATTATTTCGGAACTATTCTGTCAAATCTTGACCACAATTCATATGACGTACATATACATTGAGGAAACAGAAATCACGATATATAGATCATGGTAACAGAGGCAATGAATCCACCAAGCACAAGAGGCAAAATAGAGAAAACTAAGACGAATAACCCATTGTAGCATGGTCAGTGTTCATCGATAGGTGGCTCAGTGCTAGAATTATCCCTAACCACGTCCACGGTTTGAGATTTGATTCCCTAGTTGACAAACTTCTAAACCTGACTGGCTGGTTTACTAGCTGATAGTGAGCGCAGAAAGGTGGAAACAGCAACGTAACCGTTTCCGGAACTCCAAGATTTCATGGCTGAAGTTATATGTTCCACTTGGAAATCAATAAAGATGACACCAAGAAAAGATATCATATCATCTCAAGACATATTAGCGAACAATATTGTTTTCAATTACATCTTTCCTCAGGCTTCACTGCAAAATTTACAGTACTATAGATTTATGTCAAGCATCGTTTCAACTACAGGCGGAACTGACGAGGATATCAAAGCAACAATCGGAAAAGCAAGACAAGCTTTCACTACTCTCAAGTCTGTGTGGAGGTCAACAACATTCAGCATCAAAAATAAGATCCGGATTTTCAACTCCAGTGTGAAGTCAGTCAGTGCTACATAGTATACGGATCAGAGACTTGGCTAGCGTGTCACAAAGAGCATCTCAAACAAAACTACAGACCTTCATTAACAGTTGTCTCCGCTCAATACTCAAGATCAGATGGCCGGCTATAAACGATCAGCAACAGAGATCTCTGGGAGCGAACCAACCAAGAACCGATTGTGAAACAAATAGGCAGGAAGAAATGGAGGTGGATCGGATTGTGGCCATACTCTGAGGAAACCATCAAGTGAGTGACATCACTAGACAAGCCATTGCTCGAGTGGAACCCGAAAGGGAAGCGGCGAGTTGGTCGTCCAAAGGTGACTTGGAGGAGGTGATGTGAAGAGGAGATGAAAACGTGTGGGCAGACTTGGAGCCAGGTGAAGAACCTAGCAGAGAACCAAATGCAATGGAGACGCACGGCTGAAGCCCTTTGTTCTTGTAGGAATTAAAGAATACAATAATAATAATAGATTTATGTCAAGTTTAGCAAATGACGGTGAGCTAATTGATCGAAGTTAAGTGTAAACTGTTGTAAATATGATAGTAATAACAACGATAATATGAACAATGATAATAATAATAACATTAATGATGGTGATGATAAGAGTATTAAATAGCGAAAATGACAATCAAAATAGGCTGTTGACTGACGTAAGTGGTGATAAAAGTATTAATGAAGACAACATGATGATGTGAAGATTTCAACGGTTTCATTGGGTCAAGATATTATATGAGTTGAAGCACCGTGTCAATCGTATTGATTTGTCTTCTGTTTATTGAAGATTGAGCTGCTTTAATCGACCGACTGGCGTTGTCAGAGGACTTGACAACTACGGATTTGGGATGTGCATTTTGCTGAAGACAATGGAGATTGAAAACACAATGATTGTACCAATTACACGTAATTTCTTTGTTAGTTAAATTCGATTACAATATAATTCAAATGGACTGTGGTCAAGATTTGACAGAATAGTTGTAAAAAATATTTGGGGACGTGAGTGGCTGAAGCCCTATGTTCCACTAGCAATTAAAGGATATAATAATAATGTTAGATATGTGGACGACATCTTTATTATCTGTGATGACGGTCACGATCTCAATCAGTTTCTACAATTATTCAACAAATGTCATTCAGCTACAAAGTTCACTCTTCAAATTGAAAACGAATCTAAAATCGCTTTTCTTGTTGTTGAACTTACAATGAGAGCTGACGGAACTCTAAGAAGGTTCATCAATAGGAAACCCACATGGAACAGCCAATTGACGAGCTTCTACAGCTGGGTATCAATCAGTTAAAGAAGAAGCCTAATTGGATCTCTTGCCACTCGTGACCGACGTGTCTACATTTTTCATACCCTGGAGCAAGAAGAACTGCACTTTCTGAAAGAAACCTTCATACAAAACGGTTATCCTTCAAGATTCATAGACAAAAATATCAAACAGAAAGTTCAGAAGCAAGAGAGATCATCCGTGCCTAAACCGATACTGTATATGAACCTCGACTTCAAATGTGACCTACTCAGTGACGTGCTTAGAAGGAGAATTTTCACTTCTTTAGGAGGAACAATCTTCGCCGCAACATTGAGAGTAGTGTTCTCCAGTCGGCCGCTGATCTACAGAAGCCCCAAGGACAAGATTCTGCACCTGACCACTTCTATGTGTTTGCGTATATCAGTTCACCTGTTGCTGTGGGGTTAGCCAGCCAGGTACATCGGTCGTTCAACGCTGATCCTGTCAAAATAAGGTTCAAAGAACACTATCCCGCGTGGCTGCAGAAAGTAAGTAGTGGCCATATAAGGAGTGCAATAATCGCACATCTCGTCAACACGACAGGTCATTCCATCTCAACAAACACCTCCTGCTTCAAATTAATCTGCCTACTAAGTGAAGAACAACCTGCCAAGGACAATAAGTTTCCATCTTCTTTGTATTGCAGAAGCCATAGCCATTCAGTTGGAAGAACCGGAAATAAACTGTGCATACAAAAGAAAATTATTCAACAACTTTTTTACCCTTGGTAACAACTGTGTTAATTTGACTTAACTTTTTTTTGTTTGTTTGTTTGATTTCACTTAACTTTTGTTTGTGTGTTAAATTTTTCTACTTAAAACCCTTTTGTAGTTCCGTATGTTATTTTGTTTCCATATACACCCTGAGTACAACTCTCTCATTAAACTATTCAAGTTATTACGTAACTCTTCTTTAACAATCAGTTGTGACAACTCATCACTTTTGTTACTACCCTCTTATATGAACATCCAATTCATCTGAACTTAATAATTGTATTTTCGTTTGACAAATTTAATATTCACACACACATACAAAACAACCATATATATTTGCGATTGTACAGCTATGAAAATGAATTCGCCACTGAAAAGAGACTCTTCGCTGAAATACTAGTCTTGTGTCTATTAAACTTTATTATTATTTTTAATTTCTTGAGATCCAAGTGGAACATTCAAATTCAGCCTTGAAATCTTAGAGTTCCAGGAACGGTGATATTGTTGTTTTCACTCGTCTGCGCTCACTGTCAGCTAGTAAACCAGCCAACCATGTTTAGAAGTTTGTCATCTGCGGAATCAAATCTCAAACCGTGGACGTGGTTCGGGATAATTCTAAGAAGGAGGCACCGATCGATGAACACTGACTATGCTACGAGCGACTTATTGATGCATGAGCTACGACATATACATTCAGTTTTATTAGTTAATGGTTATCCAGGAAAACCTATCAGTTATCACAGCAAGGATACGTCACATCTTGTAAAGACACTTTCTGTACCAAAGCAGCTCAATATTCATAATCGTATCCATAATGGAGTAGTTATACTCTACCACACCTCAGTGCCCAATTTTTATAATTATATCAATTATTATTATTATTGTTTCCTTTAATTCCTACAGGAACATAGGGATTCAGCCACCCAAGTCTCCATTGCGCTCGGTTCTCTCCTACAGTCTTCACTGACTCCAACCAAGTCTGCCCACATGCTTTCATCTCCTCTTCACATGACCTCCTTCAAGTCACCCACCCTCGCACTGACGACCAACTCGCCGCTTCCCAATCGGGTTCCACTAGGGCAATGGCTTGTCTAGTGATGTCACTTGATGGTTTGTTCTCTCAGAGTATGGCCACAATCCGATCCACCTCCATTTCTTTCTGCTTATTTCTTGCACAATCAGTTCCTGTTGTGTTGGTTCACTCATTGCCAGAGATCCCTCCCCGCTGCAGATCTTTTCTGACCGGCCATCTGATATTGAGCAGTGTTGAGCGAAGACATCTAGCTATTGATGAAGGTCTGTAGTTTATTTGAGGTGCTGTTCATGACGCGCTGGCCAAGTCTCTGATCCGTACAGTGAGTGGCACTGACTGTCTTCGCATTGGAGTTGAAAACCCGGATCTTATTTTTGATGCTGAGTGTTGTTGACCTCCACACAGACTTCAGAGTAACGAAAGCTTGTCTTGCTTTTCGGATTCTTGATTTGATATCCTCGTCAGTTCCATCCAGCTGTAGTTGAAACGATGCTTCCCAGGTAGGTGGTGGGTAGTTAAGGAGGTTGTTTCTTTCAGTTTCCTCCCATTTATGCCGACTGATTGTTGTCTGTTGTTGTTGTTCTTGTCCAGGAATCTTCATCACCTCTCTATCTCTATGTTCACCTGAAGGAAGTCCTATCTTCTATGAATGCTTCTTCTGCCAACTTGTTGTTTTCACTGGCATGTCTTCCAGTTTGTGTGAAATCAGACATATATCATTATATGTATTATATCAATAATGGTCGTATATGTTTATGACTGCTAATTAACATGAATTGTTGAATAACACTCACATCAACCACTAAGGCTTGAGGGAAGGGGGGGGGGGGCTTCCTAGTCCCGTTGAAGTGATACAAAAACACCTAAAATAAACGAATCTAAAAATAGTACACTTTCATAATGAGTCATGCAGAATTAAGATCAAATATGCCGCCAGGCTGAACATTATTCAACACAGATCAACACAAATTCAAAATGTGTCCTATTTCATTGTAAAGTTGACATTAGAATGACAACAAACCAAAATAAAACCAAAACAAGAACACAAACTTTTTGACTGAATCACATAAAGGTGGTGGTGGTGGGTGGACAGAATATTAACAGTTCATGTGACTAATTTAGTAAGTCTGTTACTTTGGTATGTGGTTATAGTTAGTCATCACGTAAGTCATGCCTACACTTGACCATCTACGACAACACTCCAACACAGTTTGTTTATTCGTTGCATGATTATTGATGTTTGTTGATTTCAATTCATGTATAATCCTCATCCAGGCATTAATGAAAACAAAACACGTAGTGTTCAGTGAAGAGTCTCTTTTCGGCGGCGAATTCATTTTCTCACCTGTACAATCGCAAATATATATGCGTGTGTTATTTTGTATGTATGTGTACATTAAGTTTGTCAAACAAAAATAGACAATTGGTTATAGTTATTTTAAATAAACAGGTGAAGATTGGTAATTGGAGTTACGTAATACAAAATCAGTCAAGAAAATTGGGTGTTAATGAAATTAGAGTAATAACAAAGGTGATGAGTTATCACAAACAGTTGTTAAGACGAAGTTATGTAATAATAATATGAATAGTTTGACGATTGAGTTGTACTCAGGATACACATAGGAACAAAGTAGAGAATACGAAATTACATAAGAATTCTAAATGAATATACAAGAATAATAAGCAGTTGAAGAAACAGGCAAACAAACCAACAAAATTAATTCATCAAAAATCAACAAAGTTGTAACCATGACAGTGCAGTAGAAATGGTTGAGTAATTCCCTTTTGTATGCACAGCTCCGGTTTTTCCATGTGAATGGCCAGAGCTTCAGCAATACAAAGAAGACGAAACCGTATTGCCTTTGGTAGGTTATTCTTGACTCTGTAGACTAATTACTTTGAAACAGGAGGTGTTTGTTCAGATAGAATGATAGATCAGTGTTAACCAGGTGTTCAATTATCTCACTCCTTATTGCATAACCACTATTGCCTTTTCGCAACCATTCTGGCTGGATGGTGTACTTGAATCCTCTTGGACAGGGTGCGCGTCGAACGACCGATGCACTTGGATGGCACACAGCAGCAGGTGAACTAAAATATGCACATAGAAGTGGTCAGATGCGGGATCTTGTCCTCGAGGCTTCTGCAGATCAGTGGGCGACTGGAGAACACTATTCTTAGCATTGCTGCAAAGAATGTTCTTCTCAGAGATGATGTGATCCTTCTCTTGAGAATACCGCCTGTTTAATCTCTCTTGAAATGCAAGTTCATGTAGAGTTTCTTTTTGGGCGCAAGTGAAGTTTCATTTCTCCAAATTCTTGGTTTGATATTTTTGTCAATGAATCTTATTGGGTATCCATTTTAGATGAAGATTTCTCTCAAAATATCTAATTCTGTTTCTAGAACATCGAAACTACAGATGCGTTGGATGCGGGTGGCAAGTGATTTAATTAAATTCCGCTTTTGTTGAATGGGTAACCAGCTATAGGAGCTTGTTAGTTGACCATTCTAAGTAGCTTTTCTATGAATCGAATTTCTTAGGCTCCCATCAGTTCTTCTTGTTAGTTCCATATCAAGAAACGGAATTTTTGACTCGTTTTCCATTTCATTTTCATTTGGTTCATTTGACAAATTTTTAACGACTAACTCTATTGAAAAGGAGAATATCCAGTTCTTTAAAGAAGACCTTCCCTGCAGAAACAATAAGAGTGACATTCTGTAGCCCTCCAATTCCTCTAAACAACGCTAAGGATAAACTCTCGCATATGACCAATTCAATGTGAATATTATACCAGTTCACCTGCTCATGCGAAGCTAGCTAGGTACATAGGTCTTTGTATGCGCGTCCTTTCAAAACGTGTTAGAGAAGATTACCCAGCGTGGCTGAAAAAAGAGGAGGCACCGGTTCAATCAGAAGTGCCATTATTCAACATCTTTCTGATCAACACCGCCCACAACATTCCAACGGATTCTTTCAAAGTAAATAATTTACAAAGTCAACAGAAACCTACTGAAAGCAGTATGTTTTTAGACTTCTCTGTACTACAGAAGCCCTCACAATATGCATCGAGAAGCTGGGGCTGTGTGTTCCAAAGAAATTAGTCCAACCTCTACAATTACCATGGACCTAGTTCAGTATGTTCCCTTAGCTACCGTTTGTTTTCTTCTTCCGTTCTCTTTCTTTGATCTATCTTTCTTTCGGTGTGTGTGTGATTCTTACTCCTTCTGTCTTCATTCGATTCAACCCATTTCTGTTTTCAGTTATAAAACCAGTTATTTTAAGTTTCTTTCCATGCATTTCCTGCTCACACTTATAATTCGTTTGAAGTAAATATTTTACAGTTATGTCTTAATCCTGTGCAATTTTTGTGTTTCTAAGGGTCTTTTAACCTATATTCGCACCTCCTAACTCCCATCTCAAGTTCAAAATTATTCTCTTAATTTTGTTTCCATGCTCATTTTTACACACCTGTTATCCGTTTTAATCCTGTGAAATTTCGTTTCTAAGCCTCTCCTCGTAAACCATTCATCTAGTTGAAAATAATTGTCACCTTTTATTCACCATCGTTATTATGTGGAATTAAACAAGAATTGTATCCATGTAAAATAATGTATTTAAATTTTTTATATTTTCATTTTGGTTACAGCCTGATGCCACACCGTATTTTCAGTACAAGTATGGAATTTTCAGCATGGATATCGCTAGCCCGAATTTTGCAGGCGATTGTACAGCTACTTTTGAAAATGAAATCGCCGAAAAGATTGTCATCTTCGCTGAACTTCGTGTTCTCTTCTTTCTAATATGTTCATTTGACATAACACATATTGATAAATGGAGGATGACAGGTTGAGCTCAATTTATTATTCATAATCATATTGATGCTTATATGTGATTTTCTAAGCTACACCCTACTGCTGTCTATCGCATCTTACTAATACATATACTAGGAACAGTTGCGATTTTTGGCGACGGAGGCTTCTCTTTCATGTTTTCGTCTAAGAACCCTGGTGGATACCGGTTCTCTAGTAGGGTTTCAAGTAAGAAATCTAATTCTCTCTCTCAGTCATGTTTTCCGAACAGATTTTTCTAATCTTTGAACATAATGTACATACCAGGTTTCGCTTTTGGATTAGTGAGACAAAGCTATGGAAGCTGATAAGCTGACACTTTCATGTTGGCTGGCGATATATCCATCTTTATGTCGTACAGTTGTGTCTTTTGGTAAGTAGTGCGTCGAGGAATGGAAATGCGTTGGGTGTTTTCCACAATCTGATAACTCTATTCTGTTGTGAAAATGAAGGCTGGATCCAAACAATGCGTTGCTGCCTGAGGAGAGTGGCTTTCGTTAATGTCCCTTGTGTATAGTTGTGTTTTATAACATAAAAGATAAAACCAGTTCGTCATGTCACGGACATTTCCCCAGCAATCAGACTAATTGTAGGATACACAGGGAGCTAGAATAGGTGCGTGAAAACACCAGTGACATAAAACCCTCACATACATACATATATATATATATATACATTCAAACAGATATCTGGACTTCCGGTCATCCTATTCTATGTCAGGAAAAATAGAATTTGTGAAATGTTTAAGTGAAAACAGGGAACACAATGAGAGCAGCACCAAGGAGAATCTAAGACAGGAAAACAGACATATAAGAGAAGACTTGAAGCTTAATAATTACCCTGATAAATTAGTCAGAAAGCATGTAGCGAAATGTAAAAAAAAACATTAATAATGATAGTAGCGATAGTGATAATAATAATATTAATGACGATAAGCATGTCAAAGCTGCGCAAGACAACACCGACAATAAGGAATCGAAATCATCAGTAGTAATTTTATACAAGGAAGGAACCTCGGAAACCAGCTTACGCAGAATCCTTAACAATGCTGGCAGGAATACAAGTAGTTGGAATTCAAACCAACCACAAACTCAATTACAAACAAGCTTTGTCGGTTGAAGGATCAATCCTGTAAAGCCTTTAACCAACAAAACAATTTAGTTTATCTAATACCCTGCAGCTGCAATGATTGTCAGGTCAAATACATAGGTCAAAGTAGTAGAACAGGGTCAGTCAGTGAGTCAGACCAGCAGAGCATAAACACCTAGTAGCGAAATCTAGATTTGTTGACCCGAATCAGATAAGAAATCTAGAGAATAGTTCAGCAGCTATTGCAAGCACTACATACAATCACACAAAACCATACAGTAGACTGGATGGAATAGGATGACAGTTTTAAAATCTAATGTCACAGCTGAGTGGAGGGAGGGAGAGATTGATAACAACGGAAGCTTTGTCCATCAAATCGACTGAGAGAGAATACGTGTAATAGGAATGATTCAATACCCGTCCACACAGATATCTGGAATCTTCTACTAACCCAATGACGACGACAAATAGGAGAGAACAAAGAAGACTATCAGACTCAAGTTTCGAAGTTGTATGATTATAATTGCTGGTGTGCATGGTTATGAACAGCAATAATGATGAATTGTGTTCGAAACAACTTTGTCATCCAGTAAATACTCTAATACTGTTTCACTCACTCACTGACTGTGTGTGATACATCCATCTAATTAACAAACTAATATGGAATTACTTACTAACACCACTACAGTGCCCAAGTTTCACACACATAGATATTAAAATGAGATCGATAATTATCGATTGACTGACTGATTGACAGTGTGACGCTCATGATTGCGTTTTGAAAAATTATGTCTGGTATTTAGTTCTCTCTCCCTCTAAAAATAGATTCACCTAAAAATTACGCCTACACAATTTTCGGAGAGTTCCGTTGAGCGTCATTTGGATTTTTTCTTCTGGCTTTCATCTCTGCTCATATGACTGAATGACTGGAGGAATGAATTGAGCTGAACACACATGACTCAAATGAAAGCTGAAATCGTATGCAGATCTGAACAGCGTGGGAAATTCTTGAAATTGTTTCTTTTTCGGTGAATACATTTTTGCATTTTATTGGTTGTTTGCGGTGAACAGTAGATTCAAGGATGCATTTTTCGTCTTATTGGGCACTCCTCTTCATAGCAGTGCACCCATCAATAAGAATCACCTTAGAACGCGAATGGAACAACGCATTCCCATTCCTCGATGTACTACTTATTTACCAGAAGACACGACTGTACGATTCAAAGATGGATATATCGCCAGCAAAAATGAACGGGACAGTTTATCAACTTCCAGAGCTTCGTCCCAATTATCCGAAAGCGAAACCTGGTATGTAAATTGAGTTCAAGGATTAGAAAAATCTGTTCGGAAGACAGCACATAGGGAGAATTAGATTTATTACGTGAAACCCTACTGGAGAACGGGTATCCACGAAGATTTATCGACAAAAACGTGAAAGAGAAGCCTCCGTCGCCAAACATCGCAACCGTTCCTGAGAAAACTCTCTTCATGAAGCTGGAATTCAAAGGTGATATCACAGCGCAATTTTTCAGAAATCACCTTCCTAAATGTCTGAAGAAGACATTTCGAACAGCCATCTTACATATCACATTCTCCAGCAGACAGTTAATCCAGTCTAACGTTGAGGATAAGATAACGCTTTTGGCCACTTCAATGCGTGTGTGTGTGTATTCATCAATTTACTTGCTCGTGTGGAGCAAAGTATATCAGCCGTACGCAACTTCAAGTCCACAAACGTATTCTGGAACATTGTCCAGCTTGGTTAGCCAGCTAGCCAGAGGAGAAAAGAAGAATAGCAGCAGCTTTATTCTCGAACACCTTGTCATCTCCGGACATCGAGCACCCGCATCTGCATGTTGGGCACTCCTCTTCATCAGGCGATGACGGTGGAGTCCTCATTGGGTCTTGGGGATCCAGCACTCATAGTTTTTCTAATCAATCAATAGGATGTTATGAATTTCTCTGCTTGATTGTGCAACTAGTATGCATGAGAAATAAATATTTGAAAGGTTTGCAAGGTAACCGCTTGTAGTGCGTAGGTGGGCCTGTCACATGGTTTCACTAAAAAACCTCATGAATCTTCAGAACAAGAATTGAACAAGAAGAACAGCTGAATTGAGGGTATTTAATCATATAACCCCCCCTGGGACTACTGCATTGAAGCGAGCGCACCAACATAACAGGGAGGATAATTTTCCAACAGAAAGAGCACTGAGGCGTTTGATTTGGCAAATAGGCTTAAGACAAGGCTGACTAATACCACCGATAATCTGGATATGAGTGGACTAGGTTGTGCAGGAAATGCTGGGAAGCTGTGTACACACTCTGGACTGACAAATTCCCCTTAACTGATTAAAAATGCCCATTAAAATTGTTTTCAAAAGAATGGATGGATACTGAACAAAGAATAAATACGCTTTTCTATAACCTTTTCATCATCATCAGGATCTACAGTTATATATCCATCCATTATAGTGAATGAATGAATTAGTGTTATGAACAACAACATGAATGTTGCTGTTTAAATAACATCGAATCAATAATAATAATACCAATGGATTACAGTTCAGTTGCATCAACATAACAGTACACACTGAATGTCAGTTGAATTAGGAAAGATAATATTACAAATTCATGAATTTATAGTCTCTACTGAAGGCCAGTCAGCCAGGGCAGTAGTAAGGGCTAGCTGCCTGGACTTGCTTCTTCTCCACACAGAGGACTCACTGGTTGTCTGAGGCAAATTGCAATAGCTTCTGGTGTTTGGAGCATGTGGTGCTTCGATGATGATTTTGGCAATTTATGTCGCACCCGGCAGATGATGATAGAGAAGGATTCTTCCACGCTGGCTGGTTGGCTGGCTTTGTGACCGGCTGGTTTGCACCAGATGGTCCAATATCGAACTGAACTGTTAATGGTTTTAACTACACCTTCGCTTAGCCATAGTGGGATATGTTCTCGAGGAACGAGCACTAAAAATCAAGTTCCTATAGCCACAATGCCCGATATAACTCGCTCCACAAGAACAGTTGTAGTTGAATTGGTAGATACAATTTGAAGTGGCCAGCTAGTCTATTCTAGGTACTTCATCTTTCAATCGAGGTAGCACCATCGGTTGTGTAGAGAATAAGACGTGTAGTTCGCCGCCAGCGTTGAAAGTTCTATGAACTGATTCTCTTAATTTCCTAGAAGTTATCTCACTTGGTATATCCATCGCCCTTGTATTGCAGTCGCCAATATAAAGGGTCCCATTTTGGCTGTTTCCTTTCTTAGTAACCTAGAAAATGAACCTTTGAACAAACTTACCAGTAAGTTCTCATTTTATTGGCGGTATATGGATGACACCTTCATTCTTTGTGATATAATGGTTCGGATAAAAGTACAATCATTACTGAAATCAATGAAGTACATTCTCCACTATGAAATTCACGTGCGAAGAGGAATGTATGTATCGCTTTTGAATGCAGAGTTCCGGTTTCAGATCTCGAATAGTTAATGCTTGAGCTATGTACAGATGGTGTATCCAAAGTCCCTCTGTACCAAATTGAGGGACTCTGTGTAACAAAGTGAATCATTTATGCAGATGCGGGTGCTCAATGTCCGGAGATGACAAGGTGTTCGAGGATAGAGCTGCTGCTGCTATTCTTCTTTTCTCCTCTGGCCGGCTAACCAAGCTGGACAGTGTTCCAGAAGACGTTTGTGTACTTGACGTTGCGTATGGCCGATATACTTTGCTCCACACAAGCAAGTAAATTGATGAATACACACACACACACACTGAAGTGGCCAAAAGTGGTATCTTGTTCTTAGCGTTAGACTGGATTAACTGTCTGCTGGAGAATTTGAAACGTGAGGTGGCTGTTGGAAATGTCAACTTCAGACATTTAGAAAGGTGATTTCTGAGAATTTTTGCTGCGATGTCACCTTCGAATTCCAGGTTCATGAAGACGGTTTTGTTAGCAAGAGTTCCGCTGTCTGACAATGGAGGCTTCTCTTTCCTGTTTTTGTCTATGGACCTTGGTGGATACCCATTCTGTAGTAGGGTTTCACTTAGTAAGTCTATTTCTCTCTCATTCATGTCTTCCAAACAGATTTTTCTAATCCTTGAACATAATGTACTTACCAGGTTTCGCTTTCGGATCAGAGGGACGAAGCTCTGGAAGTTGATAAACTGTCTCGTCCATTTTGGCTTGTGATATATCCATCTTTGGATCGTATAGTCGTATCTTCTGGTAAATAAGTAGTACATCGAGGAATGGAAGTGCGCTGTTCGATTGGCATTCCTAAGGTGATTCTTATTGATGGGTACGCTGCGTTGAAGGTGCACAATAAGACGAAATGTGCATCCTCGAATCTACTGTTCACTGCAAACAACCAATAAAATGCAAAAGTTTATTCACCGAAAAAGAAAAAATTTCAAGAATTTCCCAGGCTGTTCAGATCTGCATACGATTTCAACTTTCATTTGAGTCATGTGTGTTCAGCTCAATTCATTCCTTCAGTCATTCAGTCATATGAGCAGAGATGAAAGCCAGAAGAAAAAAATTCAAATGACGCTCAACGGAACTCTCCGAAAATTGTGTAGGCGCCAATTTTAAGTGAATCTATATTTAGAAAGAGAGAGAACTAAATACCAGACATAATTTTTCAAAACGTAATCATGAGCAACACACTGTTAATCAGTCAGTCAATCGGTAATAATCGATTTCATTTTAATATCTATGTGTGTAAAACTTGGGCACTGTGGTGGTGATGGTGGTGGTTAGTAAGTAATTCCATATTAATTTGTTTATTAGATGGATGTATCACACAGTTACTCAGTGAGTGAAACAGTATTAGTATTTACTGGATGACAAAGTTGTTTCGAACACAATTCATCATTATTGCTGTTCATAATCATACACATCACCAATTATAATCACACGACTTCGAAACTTGAGTTTTATAGTTTTCTTTGTTCTCTCCTATTTGTCTTAGTCGTTGGGGTAGTAGAAGTTTCTAGATATCTAGCTGGACGGGTGTTGAATCATTCCTATTACACGTGTTGATTTACAGTTGATTCAATGAACAATGCTTCCGTTGTTATCGATCTCTCCCTCCCTACACCCAGCTGTGACATTAGATTTTAAAACTGTCATCCTATCCCATCCAGCCTATTGTATGGTTGTGTGTAACTGGATGTAGTGCTTGCGATAGCTGAACTGTTCTCTAGATTTCTTATCTTATTTGGGTCAAGGAATCTGGATTTTGCTACTAGGATTTTAAGCTCGGCTAGTCTGACTCACTGACCCTGTTCTACTACTTTCACCTACGTATTTGACCTGACAATCATTCCAGGAGACAGGGTATTGGATAAACTAAATTGTTTTGTTGTAAAGGCTCCACAGGATTGATCCTTTAACTGACAAAGCTTGTTTCTAATTGAGTTTGTGGTTGGTTTGAATTCCAGCCACTTTAATTCCTGCCTGCCTTGTTAAGAATTCTGCGTTCGATGGGTGGTTTCCGAGGTTCCTTCCTTGTATGGAATTACTACTGATTATTTCGATTGCTTATTGTTGGTGTTGTGATTATCTTTCGCATGTTTGACATGCATGTTGTCATTAATATTATTATTATCACTACCACTACTATCATTATTAATGTTATTTTTACATTTCGCTACGTTCTTTCTGACTAATTTATCGCGGTAATTATTAAGTTTCAAGGATTGTCGTATATGTGTCACTTCCTGTCTTAGATTTTCCTTAGTACTACTTAGATTGTGTGCCCTGTTGTCACTTAAACACTTCATCAATCCTATTTTTACTGATATTGGAGAGGATGACCGGAAGTCCAGATATGTGTTTGAATGTTTGGGTTTCCTGTACATACATATATATATATATTTATGAGGGGTTTTATGTCACTGGTGTTTTCACGCACCTATTCTAGCTCTCTGTGTATCCTACAATTAGCCTGATTGCTGAGGAACTGTCCGTGACATGACGAATTGATTTTAACTTCTAAATTGTGAAACACAACTATACACAAGAGATATAAACGAAAGACACTGGCCTCAGGCACCAACGCATTGTTTGGATCCAGCCTTCATTTTCACAACAGAATAGAGTTATCAGAACGGGGAAAACACCCATATGAACATTCGAAATTGGAGAACACGAAGTTCAGCAAAGATATCTGCCATCTTTTCGGCGATTTCATTTTCAAAAGTAGCTGTACAATCGCATTTATGAAAGAGATAATTTTACTTACATGGATACAATTCATGTTTAATTCCTCATAATTACGATGGCGAATAAAAGGTGACAATTATTTTCAACTACACATGGTTTACGAGGAAAGGCTTAGAAACAAAATAAACACAGGATTAAAAGGGATAACAAGTGTGTAAAAATTGAACATGGAAACAAACTGTTTTTATAACTGAAAAATGGGGTGAATCGAATGAAGACAGAGAGAGTAGAAGACTTACACACACAGTAAACTAAAAGAAAAGAGCATAAAGAGAACGAAAGAAGAAAAAATAACGAAAGCTAAGGGAATATACAGAACTAGGTCCATGGTAGTTGTGGCGGTTGGACTAATTTCTTTTGAACACACAGCCCCAGCTTCTCGATGCATATTGCGAGAAGGCTCCTGCAGTACAGAGAAGTCTAAAAACATACTGCTTTCAGTAGGTTTCTGTTGACTTTGTAAATTATTTACTTTGAAAGAATCAGTTGAGATGTTGTGGGCGGTGTTGATCAGATAGATGTTGAATAATGGCACTTCTGATTGAACCGGTGCCTCTTCTTTTTTCCAGCCACGCTGGGTAGTATTCTCTAACACGTTTTGAAAGGACGCGCATACAACGACTTATGTATCTAGCAAGCTTCGCATGAGCAGGTCAACTGGTATAATATTCACATTGAATTGGTCATATGCGAGAGTTTATCCTTCGCGTTGTTTCGAAGTATTGGACGGCTAGAGAATGTCACTCTTAGTGTTGCTGCAAGGGAAGGTCTTCTTTAAACCGCCTGGTTATTCTCCTCTTCAATGGAGTTAGTCGTTAAAAATTTATCAAATCAACCAAATGAAAATAAAATTGAAATCGAGTCAAAAAATTCCGTTTCTTGATGTGGAACTAACAAGAAGAACTGATGGGAGCCTAAGAAGATCGATCTATAGAAAACCTACTTGGAATGGTCAACTAACAAGCTTCTGTAGCTGAGTACCCATTCAAGAAAAGTGGAATTTAATTAAATCACTTCCCACCCACATCCAACGCATCTGTAGTTTCGATGTTCTAGAAACAGAATTAGATATTTTCAGAGAAATCTGCATCTAAAATGGATAGCCAATAAGATTCATTGACAAAAATATCAAACCAAGAATTTGGAGAAATGAAACTTCACTTGCGCCCAAAAAGAAACTCTACATGAACTTGGATTTCAAGGGAGATTTATCAAGCGATATTCTCAAAAGAAGGATGACATCATCTCTGAGATGAATATTCTTTGCAGCAACGCTAAGAATAGTGTTCTCCAGTCGCCCACTGATCTGCAGAAGCCTCATGGACAAGATCCCGCATCTAACCATTTCTGTGTGAATATATATCAGTTCACCTGCTGCTGTGGAGCCATCCAAGTGCATCGGTCGTTCGACGCGCATCCTGTCCAAGAGGATTCAAGATCACTATCCAGCCAGCATGGTTGCGGAAAGGCAGTAGTGGTGGTGCTATAAGGAGTGAGATAATTGAACACCTGGTTAACACTGATCATTCCAACTCTCATCAAACACCTCCTGCTTCAAAGTAATTAATCTACAGAGTCAAGAATAACCTACCAAAGGCAATACGGTTTCGTCTTCTTCGTATTGCTGAAGCTCTGGCAATTCACATAGAAAAACCGGAGCTCTTCATACAAAAGAGAATTACTCAACCATTTCTACTGTCTTGGTAACAACCTTTTTGATTTGATTTTTTTGATTTTGATGACTTAATTTTGTTTGTTTGCCTGTATCTTCAACTGCTTATAATTCTTGTATATTCATTTAGAACTCTTAAGTAATTTCACATTCTCTGCTTTGTTCCTATGTGTGTCCTGAGTACAACTCACTCATCAAACTATTATTATTACATAACTTCTTTTTAACAACTGTTTGTGACAACTCATCACCTTTGTTACTACTCTAATTTCATTAACACCCAATTTTCTTCACTGATTTTGTATTACGTAACTCCAATTATCAATCTCTTCACCTGTTTAGTTAAAATAACCATTACGAATTGTCTATTTTTGTTTGACAAACTTAATGTACACATACATACAAAATAACATATATATATAAAAATATGCGACTGTACAGCTAAGAAAATGAATTCACCGCCGAAAAGAGACTCTTCACTGAACACTACGTGTTTTGTTTTCATTAATTCCCTTGGAGTTAAACATAAATTAAGATCAAGTTGGTGAAAAGAATTCGCTTACATATTCCTCATGCTCTGGAAGTTCTTCCACAGCACAGAATCTTTCTGTAACATTCTTGGGTAATTCCATGAGTCAGTATGACTGATCTACCATTCGGTCGGACTCTGCTGTGATGTAAATACTTCCAATAGAACTTGGGATACTGGTTTGTTCCAGTGCACTCGAGAATGAAGTCCACAGAACTTCTCACCTCACTTAGTCTTGCGCTGTACTTGAAATACTTACTGAACACTTTTAACGCAAACTTTTGCTGTGGAGAGATCAGTGTAGGGAAAAAAAATCCCCATTTAGACATTTAGAAACAAAAGGATTGAGCGGAGAAATATATTTTTTACGAGTTGATCACGGATTGATATCAGTTAGAGAACCATTGAAAACCAGCCACAGGGAGTACTGCCAGAGAGCCACCTGTTTCATCATCCTAGTTTGGGATTCATCAGCAGTACGCACCCACCGCTGCACCGGGGTTCGAACCCAGGACCTTCCGGTTACAAGGCCAGCAAGCTGGCTCGTATACCACTCAGCCACTCACCAAGATCCGATTCAATGGCCATCCAACCTATGAATTCTAACTTCTACCAATTTGTGATGCATTTATCGCGAATGGCACCAACCAACCAGTGTCGTTGGTGGGACACCCATCCTCACACTTGACATTTGGATTGACCTCACTGGTCACGACTTCTCACTAGAACTGACTGACTGCAGGAAACTCCATCCTGCAGCTAGTAGTCACTAGCGAGCATCAGATTAATTTTCTATAGTTTGGTTTGTAAGGGTTAGTTTTGTTTTTACGAGTTTGACAACGCACGGATTGATATCAGTTAGAGTAGCATTGAAAACCAGCATTGTGGGGAGTACTGCCAGACAGCCAGCTGTTTCATCAGCCTAGTTTAGGAATCATCGACAGTAATATTTACTTTTCGGTCAGATAGTCATCTTTGGAGGACACAGTGTAAGGTGGAGAGAGAGAGAGTGTGTGTGTTTGGGATATTGTGGAGTCATCTATAAAGGAGTGTAGAGAACAGCATGAAATGAAGATAATAATAATTTGCTTTATTCCAGAAACAGTACTAGTGGTACAGTGTGGAATTTTCAGCACATATCTACAATATTTGCATCTAATTTTACCGACATTTAAAATAAGTATTAAACAAACCAAAAAAATAAATCTGAAGACACCAACAGCAAAAAAACAAAAAAAAACAGGATAAACACAAAATAATTATGAATGCAAAAAAGTACCAGAGTCTACCAAGGTCTAATGCAGTGTTTGTGGTGGTAGTGTGAGTAATCCTGAATAATACAAAATTTTTAAAGGTGGTGACTATGGCGTTCACAAACAATGATTGTCAGTTTAATATTGCCGAAAAGTATAGAAAATAAAAAAAACACCCACAAAACTAATAATTATATGATGGTTACTGACAGAACAATTTTGTAATACTCATAGTGCTAATAGAGTCGGAACCAGTGGATACACAATAGAAGAAATATAGTAAAGTACAAAAAAGGAAGCCAATGTTAATAATTTAGGTAGCTAAGTATGTTTGAGAAGGAGTTCACTAAAGAATGCGAAATAAGAGAGAAATAAAAGAGTATGAAATTATGTTGTTAATAACAGAGCAAGTCACTGGTTTCACGCTTAACATTGTGTTGTTGAAGCCCCCTGCACCACTCGGTAGCTAAGGGAACGATCATAATAATAATCTTGGTCCAGTATAGTCAGTCAACAGATCGTCGGTGGCACAGCGGTAGAATACTCGCCAACAATGCAGGTGGTTCGGGCTTCAATCCTCCCGCCGACATACTCCTTAACCTCACTAAGCCATTAATGAGACTGGTAAAGAGGGTAAAGGTTGGGCATGAGGTCATCAACCCTATCCCGAAAAAATAAATACCACGATCAGCATAAATGGGAGGAACCTGAAAGAAACAACCTCCTTTAGCTACCTGGGAAGCATCGTCTCAACTACAGGCGGAACTGACGAGGATATCAAAGCAGCGAGGATCATCGGGAAAGCAAGACAAGCTTTCATTACTCTGAAGTCTGTGTGAAAGTCAACAGCGCACAGCATCAACAATAAGATCCGGATTTTCAACTCCAATGTGAAGTCAGTCAGTGCTACTCATTATACGGATCAGAGACTTGGCCAGCGCGTCATGAAGAGCATCTCAAACAAACTACAGACATTCATTAACAGCTGTCTTCGCTCAGTACTCAAGATCAGATGGCCAGAAAAGATCAGCAACAGAAATCTCTGGCAATGAGCTAACCAACACAGCAGAAACCGATTGTGCAACAAATAAGCAGGAAGAAATGTAGGTGGATTGGATTGTGGCCATACTCTG
Organism: Trichobilharzia szidati; assembly: GCA_944472155.2. Taxonomy (NCBI): domain Eukaryota; kingdom Metazoa; phylum Platyhelminthes; class Trematoda; order Strigeidida; family Schistosomatidae; genus Trichobilharzia; species Trichobilharzia szidati. Next base: position 6,677,626 of record OX235279.1, read on the forward strand.
AGGAAACAAACCATCAAGTGAGTGACATCACTGGACAAGCCATTGCTCGAGTGGAACCCGAAAGGGAGGCGGCGAGTTGGTTGTCAGCGTGAGGGTGGGTGACTTGGAGGAGGTGATGTGAAGAGGAGATGAAATCATGTGGGCAGACTTGGAGCCAGGTGAAGACTCCAGCAGAGAACCGAACGCAATGGAGACGCACGGCTGAAGTCCTATATTCCTGTAAGAATTAAAGGAAACAATAATAATGATAATTCTGGTGCTGAAACTTCACAGCTCTGTCTTGAAGCGCTTATTCCCTTGCGTTCCGAGTGGATCATAGGGCTCGCTTCAACAACACCACATCTCCACTTCTTCTGTTTTCTGCCGTCCTCCTCAGCTGGTTCCATGACTGACCAAATTCTATCATCTCTTCCTCACACGATCTCCTGCATGAGTGCTTGTCAAATCCACCTGTTAATATTCAATACACAAACTAGTAGCTCAGTAAAAGAATACCGCCTACTATTATTATTATTTCCTTTAATTCCTAGAGGAGCAAAGAGCTTCAGCTGCACGTCTCCATTGCTTTCGGTTCTCTGTTAGAGTCTTCACCTGGCTCCAAGTCTGCCCACACGTTTTCATCTCCTCTTCACATCACCTTTCTCCAAGTCACCCAACCTCGCACTCACGACCAACTCGCCGCTTCCCCTTCCATCGGGTTCCACTCGAGCAATGGCTTGTCTAGTGATGTCACTCACTTGATGGTTTGTTTCCTCAGAGTATGGCCACAATCCAATCCATCTCCATTTCTTCCTGCTTATTTATTGCACAATTTGTTCCTGCTGTGTTGGTTCGCTCATTGCCAGAGATCTCACTATGTTGCTGATCTTTTCTGGCCGGCCATCTGATCTTGATTATTGAAAGAAGACAACTGTTATTGAAGGTCTGTAGTTTGTTTGAGATGCTCTTTATGACGCGCTGGCCAAGTCTCTGATCCGTATAGCAGCACTGACTTCACACTGGAGTTGAAAATCCGCCTGCTAATATGAGGAATATACGACAAAAGTAGGTGGGATTGTGAATTCAACACCTTGAACACCTTCATTCAAATAAGCTCAATAGAAGCAACTTAAGGTCAGTGATAAACAACATATCATGCTAGACTAACCGAACTCCATTTTACTACTCCTTCCAGTCTCAATTCCCCAATAGGAGGAAGGCGAAAATAAACGGATACAACAAAGAAAGCAATGAAATAATAATAATAACTACACTTTATAGTGGTGCAGTGCATTTCCACTCTACTGTGTCCTCACCTTCAACTGGTTAGCTGAGTGAAACTGCCAACAAGCTTTCACTTCCTTGTCATATTGATCTCCTCCATGATACAGTCACACCCTAAAAAACAACTCTTCACTTCCCATTTGACTTCCAGTCGACGATCTACCCGGCGTGTAATGTCACTTGAAGGTTAGTTACTCTTCTGTAAAGCAAATCCATCTGTATTTTGCAGTAAGAAGCTGTTCACGGTCTCACGATGTCACGCGACTCAAGGTAATTAAAAGACTTTAAAACAATTAGTTCCCTTTATGAATTTAGACGTAATTTTTCTGAATCGTGTGTGTAATGTTGTATTTGCGCAACACATTTCAAACATTCTGATCACCCACGGACTTGTCATAGGGGTACATATATATGAAATTAATAAAGAGTTCAGAGGTGGGTGAGAAAATAGACTTGACTACTTAGCTCAAGTTAAAAGGAGGACATATTGAAGGTCAGAATAACAATGAAGATCAATCACTAAACCAAATAGTAGAGGTAAAAGCACATCTGCCTTGGTTGGTGTCAAGACAAAGTTTACCAAGTAAGGTAGTTTTAGTGTGATGACGAATTGCTGCTTTGAACGCATAAAGGTGATTTAAACTTCCTAACTGCCAGCTAGGACTTCCACAAACTTTAGGATACACCCTCACCCAAAACACTCTTTTATAGATAGGTTTTAAAGATGTGTTAACGTCAATTTATGTCTTGTCTCTTCTGTAATATGTTTCGCAATAGAGGAGCCAGCTAGGTTTTCGTCTGTTCTCACCATTATTGTGTTCTGAAGATTCCATTTGTTTCTGGAGCCATTTAGGAATATGCTCTGAAACCAGCCAGCCCTCACTTGAAGAGATCGATGAGTCCTCCCTATGTAAGTGTGTGTGTGTGTGTCCACAAGTACATTCGAATTGATAAATACAGTGGGATGTGACATCATTTTTCGTATGTTCAAAGGGCTTAGATGGATGGATATTTATGGGCTTCACATTCTCAATCATTATGATATTAGTTGCATAAAAAGTCTTTTTAGCAGCACCGTTCAATATTTGTCTAGTTATCAAGCTGCTGTGATGCCCTAAATACAGTAGCCTGATGTATACGTCTTTCTTAGAGGGGGCGAGTTGTAGACAGTGGGTCTTGGTGTTCCACTGACTACTTTATATCTCCTGATGAACTTGTCTGGATAATTATTATCAACCAGAGTTTGTGTCAACTTTATTTCTTCCTCATCATCAAGTGTGTCCAGGTAGCTTTTCGATAAATAGACCTTTTTATTCGCCATCAGTCGACTGAGCAATATGTCTAGGAAAGATAAACAACTATCTTCCTCTTCTACAGACAGATGTAAGTGATATGCTTGCTATTCTGAACTTCATTCATTCGATTTAAAATTGAGGTGGCACAACAACACTTATCACTGATGATTACAATATCATCTACATACCTTCAATAAAATGGCACATTTTCGATTAAATCCTCTGATAAATTCTCAGTGTACGACATATTGATATCTTCTCATAACAACACCATCAAATTGGCGGAAACAATCGCCTTCAAATGTAAACCTAATATTGTTAGTACATAGAAGTAATAAATCCCTTAAATAAGATATAGCGAACGGGATGAAAAAATTGTTTGTGTGGAAATGTAATCACAACACCAAAATGTCAACTGTTTTGAGCAAAGGCACATTAGTAGTGAATAACGAGTTTACATCAAAAGAGTCTATATATTCTTATTCATAATATTAATATTACTATCGTCAAGAAAATCAACCAGTTCAAATGTATCTCCTCTTAACACATACTTACAGAATTGTGTTTTGACTGGATGCAATAATTCTACTAACCATTTAGCAAGTATATGCGTTGGGGATTTGCATATTGACAATAATATAGGACGTAGAGGATTATTGGGTTAATGTATTTTTGGGCAAACCATACATATGCGGGAATTTACATTGTGATGGTTTTAAAGAGACTGATAGAATTCAATCTGCACCAAAGAGAGGATTAGACGCATCACACTAGTTACTAGTGTCAAATCAAAATATCCACTACAGTCCTACAGGAGGTCAATCGCGAGCCCGAATAGCTCAGTGATAACGTCTCTGACTGCATTACTCACTGGGTGACGCGGGTTCGAATCTCAGAAGGGACATGAATTGCTTCAAGGTTGCAGATACGCCTTGCTGAAGAGTGCCATCTAGCACGAAACCAAGGTCTGGGCAAGGCTTCCTGCCGATCGCCTCCAACCATCTAATACAAATTCATCTTTACTTATAATCATTTAGGCCACGAAGCTTCACTAGATTAGCTGTCACTGTGCCCTCCAGCAGCTGTCAGTAAAAATAATTACTATCGGTAAGGTTTTTCCGTAGATATTTGTTGAAATCTGTGACGAAGCTTCACATGAGAAGAACTCCTTCCTGCACAACTTAGGTAGTCAGGCAAGCTTCTCTTTTAACTGTTAATTTATGACTACACTGGTTTCTAATCAGAAATGAACGAATGGAATTCACTATTGAAAAAAAAACTTTGCTGCGACGTCCCCAACATCCACTAGCATGTTTACCCCCTTGGAATGTTTTTTCAAAAATAAAAAAACAAGTGGTGATCCATTCAGCGAAGAGACTCTTTTCAACAACGAGTTTATCATCAAGCTGTACAATCGTACATATAGGTGTGAATGCATAAAGGAGTAATAATACTGTTGTGAAATGCAATTAAAACTAAAGTGTTTGTGATTATAATCATAGGTAAATGTCAAGTGGCAAAGCAAATCAATGTCATATATAGAATAATTCATAGGATGGATGGAACTTGAAAAAGGGTGTGCAATTATAAGATTAGTAGACAAATCGAATAAAACAGAAAGGTTACGTAATATTGTGTGAAATTTCATAGCATAGAATTTAGCGTTGTAAAAAAGAAGAATTGATTTAGCATGACAAGTGGAACAAGTGAAATAATATTGGGGACAGTTCAAAGTGAGAATATTAATAGTAGTAACGATTGACATTGTAACAAAGGAAGAGTATACAGACTGAATAGAGACAAAACGCGATTGGGGATTACCATACTTTAGCATAGAGGGATTAACACCATGAAAGTTGGAGGGGAGGGGTTGAACGAACTTTTTCTGTACACAGACATCTGGCTTTTCTGTTTCGATAGCCAAAGATGGCTTCAGCAATACAACAGATGAGTCGGGTACGCAGTGATTTCGGTAAATTAGTTTGTTCAAGTATTGATTTTGTAGGTATTTAGTTTGATTGAATGGTGGATTTCATCATGAGCTGACATTGGTTAGAGAATCATCGGACAGCTGTTTCGTCCTAGTCTGGGACTCTTCATGAGTATGTATCACAGTAGAGCAACAGATTAGCGTCTAACTGACAAGTAAATATTTCACCACACTCAATTCTTTCGTCTTTTAAATATCAAAGTGTGGATTTCCGCCATACTGAAATATGTAAAAATGGACAAACTATTTAATATAAGACTTGTTAAACATTTTAATAGACACTTGTAGTCTGTGAGTCACTTTTTTTGGCTGATTTGTTGGACAAAACAAAAGTTTTACTATGATTCTTTAAGGCTTTCAATGCAATTCATATACACGTAATTGAATGTAAGACAATATCTCAATTCCGTGTCTACATTCGATTCGACGTAGAAGTAGTATCTAAATTAAAAGACTGTTGAACTAAAATACATTCTCCAAGATCTTAGGAGAAAGTTAATTATTTTTTCAGGAAACGTTTTATTACACTACTGTAATACTTTTTTTTATTCCTTCACGTTTCCAGTGGAACATAGGGCTTCAAGCTAGAGGCTTGAAGTTTCTGTAGCAGTGTTTATTTTACAGGATGGGATTGCTAGCCTCATGCCCAACCTTTCCTCTTCACCAGCTTTTTTTTTAGTTCTGGCTTAACGAGGTAAAGGAGTGCGTCCAGTGGCCGGGGATCGAATCCCGGACCATGTGCATGTTCGGCGGGCGTCCTAACCGCTATGCCACCGACGCACAGTAATACTTAGGCAAAGCAAAATTGTTAAGATTTACCTATCCCGTTGAAGTAGCTATTCCAGGAGACAATATATGTCAACACAGCCAGAGTATATCGGACCAATGTAATTCAATGAAGGGTGAATTAAACGAATGGTTAAATAGTATTTTCCATCTTACAAAATTTATGCTGAGTTTTGCCTTCATATTATCAAACTGCCATGGTGTGAAAGAAAACTCAGAGGGTGCATAGAACAGCATGCACGTTTCTCGACTTCACTTCTGCTTTTGACTCTGTACCTAGATGTCTCTTGCTAAATAAGCTCTCGATGATACAAACTGAGTTCTGGGTCACTAACTGGTTGCATTCCTATTTCTCAAACAGAATGTAGTACACTGTATACAAAGGTTAATCCTCCTCTGCTGTGTTCGCTGAACCTGGTGTCTCCCGAAGTGCTGTACTCTTCCTACTTCTCTTTTCTTTCTTTCTACATGACTTACCATCTTCAAATGACAGTAATTTTGTTAAATATGCTGATGACGTGACTGTATCTTTGCCTGTCAAGTGTCTTAGTGACTGCTCTAAACTAAATGGCTTTTTATCAGAAATCAGTCAGTGGTCCAAGGAAAACGGTCTTAACTTAAATCCCTCTAAATGTCAAACAGTCAATTTCACCTTTGGGCATTTTTCTGACCTAAACAAACTGGTAAGCACTATCGAGGTGTGCGACAAATACGGCACTGAAATAGAGACCATGTCAGAAATTCAATATCTTGGAGTCGTTCAATCTGCTGATCTTTCCTGGTCGTCTCATATCTTGATGATTTCTAAGAAAATATTCCGTCTTACCTTATACATCAAGAAGTTAAGACGTTCTGAAATAACCCAACCCAACCCAACCCTTACTCTTACGATTCGTTATCTCTTGCATCCTGCCTATTATTCTCTATTGTTCTCCCTTAGTTTTTCCAGGGCTACTGAAGAAGGACTATACCTTATTATGCAGGATGTTAAAGGATGTCAGCAGGGTAAGCAATGTGTCACTTAACCAGCTTGTTAATATTCTGGTCGACAGGCAGGCACTTGGATTCATGTGAAAAATGAGGGCTAAATCCATTCCATCTATCCAACTCACACCACCCTCTTCATTCACAACTCTCCCCTATTGTATCTCATCAGGCAGAACGAGAAGCCTATATAGAAAACTAAATGCTTGCACTGGCAAGTGCAGAAACTCAACGATACCCTACTTGGCTCGTGTTCTGTGCGATAAATAAAGCATTAGGCGTGATACCTATAAATTATTAAACAGTCAGTAGAACAATTGGATCTCGTCTTTCCAACTCATATCATTTATAGATACAAAGTTTTCTTTCTTTCTTTTCCTTTTCTCTCTCTCTTTTTGTTATGTGCTGTTTTGTTTCTCTCTTCCCTACAAACTCTACCTAAAACGTTCTTCTTCGTTCTTTCACACTGTGTGTACCTCGACCTCTTTTGTTACCGCTTACGCCAGTAAATATGCTAGTATCTACTTTTCTAACAACTTCAAACATTCTGTTCACTTTTGGCTTTGCTGATCCCGATATGCTACCGATATGTTGTTCTTTTAACAACTATTTGTGACAACTCATCACCTTTGTTACTATCCTAGCACTTAATTGCCTTGACTTATATTACCAACCTTTACCTGTTTAGTTAAAATAACCTTAAGCAATTGTAATTCTTGTATCCACTTAGATCTCTTAGATAATTTCTACTTTGTTTCCATGCGCATCCTGAGTAAAACTCACTATTATTATTCCAACTGTTTGTGACAACTCATCACCTTTGTTACTACCCTAGTTTCACTAACACTTAAATTTCTTGACCTGTATTACCAAACTTCACTTGTTTAGTTAAAATTAACCTTAACCAATTGTAACTTTGTTTGACAAACTTAATGTACACATACATACAAAACAATGCATAGATATTTGCGATTGTACAGCTAAGAAGATGAATTCGCCGAAAAGAGACTCTTCGCTGATCTACGTGTTTTGTTTTCGATATGTTGTTGTCAAGATTAACTGAGATTACCCTTAATATATCTAGAATTTTATTTATTGTTAATGTACACAAATAGGATGCAATACTATAGTGAAATGCTGAGAATTCCATTCTGTATCAAAATTACCGTTTTGGAATGAGGCAAATTATTATTATTATTATTATTATTATTATTATGAGCTGCTAGGAGATCTAATGTTGAATGCTTGTCAAATCCACCTGTTAATATTCAATACGCAAACTAATAGCCCAGTAAAAGAATGCCACCTATTATTATTATTTCTTTTAATTCCTAGAGGAACATAGGTCTTCAGCCAAACGTCTTCATTGCGTTCGGGTCTCTGCTAGAGTCTTCACCTGGCTCCAAGTCTGTCCACACGCCTTCATCTCCTCTTCACATGACCTCCTCCAAGTCACCCTTGGACGACCAACTCGCCTCTTCCCTTTCGGGTTCCACTCGAGCGATGGCTTGTCTAGTGATGTCACTCACTTGATGGTTTGTTTCCTCAGAATATGGCCAATCCATCTCCATTTCTTCCTGCCTATTTGTTTCACAATTGGTTCCTGTTTGGTTCACTCGCAGTGATCTTTGTTGCTGATCTTTTCTGACCGGCCATCTGATCTTGAGTATTGAGCGAAGACAACTGTTAATGAAGGTCTATAGTTTGTTTGAGGTGCTTTTTATGACGCGCTGATCAAGTCTCTGATCCGTATATTAGCACTGACTTCACGTTGGAGTTGAAAATCCGCCTAGTAGTATAAAGAATATATGACAAAATTAGGTGGGATTGTGAATTTAACACCTCGAACACCTTCATTCAAATCAGCTCAATGGAAGCAACTTAAGGTCAGTGATAAACAATATATCATGCTAAACTAACCAACCTCCATTTCACTACCCCTTCTAGTCTCCATTTCCCAATATGAGGAAGGCGAAAGTAAATGGATGCAATAAAGAAAGTATTGAAAAAATTATAATAACCACACTTTATAGTGGAAAATATATTGCTTCAGCAGTGCATTTCCAATCTACTTTGTCCTCACCTTCAACTGGTTAGCTGAGCGAGACTACCAACAAGCTTTCAATTCCTTGTCATATTGATCTCCTACATGATACAGTCACATCCTAAAAAACAACTTTTCACTTCCCATTTGACTTCTATCCGACGACTTACCTGGCGTGTGATGTCGATTGAAGTTTATTTACCCTCCTGTAAAGCAAATCCATCTCCATTTTACAGTAAGAAGCTCTTCACTGACTCACGATGTCATGCGGCTCAAGGTAATTAAAGGACTTTAAAACAGTTAGTTCCCTTTATGAATTTAGACGTAATTTGTCTGAATCGTGTGTAATGTTGTATTTGCGAAACACACATTTCGAACAATCTGATCCATCAAACACGGACTTGTCATAGTAGTACATATATATGAAATTTATAAAGAGTTATGAGGGGGGTGAGAAATTAGACTAATTAGGTCAAGTTAAAAGGAGGACATATTGAAGGTGAAAATAACAATGAAGATCAATCACTTAACCAAATAACAGAGGTAATAGTACATCTACCCTGGTTGGTATCAAAACAAAGTTTACCATCAAGGAAGGTGGGTTTAGTGTGATGATGAACTGTTGCTTTGAAAGCATAAAGGTGGTTTCAACTTCCTAACTGCCAGCTACGGATTCCACAAACTTTAGGATACGCCCTCACCCAAAACACACATTTATAGATGGGTTTAAAAGATCTGTTAACGTCAATTTTATGTCCTGTCTCCTGTGAAATATGTTTAGCAATAGAGGAGCCAGCTAGGTCTTCGTCTGTTCTCACCATTATTGGGTTCTGAAGATTCCATTTGTTTCTAGAGCCATTAAGGAATGTGCTCTGAAACTAGCCAGCCGTTACTTGCAGAGATCTAAGAGTCCTTGCTATTCATGTGTGTGTGTTCACACTTACATTCAAATTGGTAAATACAGTGGGATGTGACATCATTTTTTGCATGTTCGAAGGGCTTAGATGAATGGATATATTGGCTTCACATTCTCAACTATTATGATATTAGCTGCATAAGAAGTCTTTTCAGCAGAAGCGTTCAATATTTGTCTAGTTATCAAGCTGCTGTGATGCCCCAAATAGAGTAGCTTGATGTACATGTCTTTCTTAGAGGTGAGTTGCAGAGTGGGTCTTGGTGTTCCACTGACTACTTTATATCTCCTGATGAACTTGTCTGGATAATTTTTATCAACCAGAGTGATTTTGTGTCAACTTTCTTTGTTCCTCATCATCAAGTGTGTCTGTCTTCAGTGTGCATATTCGTTGGATTCTACTGAAGAGGCACCTCACTCACTAAGTCTCTTTGGTACCGAACATGGCAGAAACTGTGGTAATTAAGATACTGTCCTGTCCAGATAGGTAGGTTTTCTATAAATATATCTTTTTATTGACCCATCAAGCCGTCCGTTGACTAAGCAATATGTCTAGGAAAGATAAACAATTATCTTCCTCTTCTACAGACAGATGTAAGTGATATGCTTGCTATTCTGAACTTCATTCATTCGATTTAAAATTGAGGTAACAGAACAAGACTTATCACTGATGATTACAATATCATCTACATACCACCTTCTATAAAGTGGCACATTTTCGATTAAATCCTCCGATAAATTCCCAGTGTACGACATATTGATATTTTCCCATAGCAACACCATCAACAGTCGCCTTCAAATGTAAACCTGACATTGTTAGTACATAGAAGTAATAAATCTCTTAAATAAGATACAGGGAACGGGATGAAAAAAAATTTCTGTTTGTGTGGAAATGTAATCACAACACCAGAATCAGGTGTTTTGAGCAAAGACACATTAGTAGTGAATAACGAGTTTACATCAGAAGAGTACATATTCTTATTCTTAATATTATTATCGTCAAGCAAATTAACCATTTCAAATGTAGCTTTCAACAGATATTTACAGAATTGTGTTTTGACTGGATGCAATAATTCTACTAACCATTTAGCAAGTTTGTGCGTTGGGGATTTGCACATTGACACTATAGGACGTAGAGGATTACTGGGTTTATGTGTTTTTGGCAAACCATACATATGCGGGAATTTATATTCTGATGGTTTTAAAGAGACTGATAGAATTCAATCTGCACCGAAGATAGGACTAGACGCATCACACTAGTTACTAGTGTCAAATCAAAATATCCACTACAGTCCTACAGGAGGTGAATCGCGAGCCTGAATATCTCAGTGGTAACGTCTCTGACTGCAGCACTGCGTGACGCGGGTTCGAATCTCAGAAGGGACATGAGTTGCTTCAAGGTTGCAGATACGCCTTGTTGATGAGTGCCAACTAGCACGAAACCTAGGTCCAGGGCTTCCCGGCGATTGCCTCCAACCATCTAATACAAATTCATCTTTACTTATAATCATTTAGGCCATGAAGCTTCACTAGATTAGCTGTCACTGTGCCTTGCAACAACTGTCAGTAAAAATAATTACTATCGATAAGGTTTTCCCCGGAGATTTTCGTTGAAATCTGTGACGAAGCTTCACATGAGAAGAACTCCTTCCTGCACAACTCAGGTAGTCAGGCAAGCTTCTCTTTTAACTGTTAATTTATGACTACACTGGTTTCTAATCAGAAATGAACGAATGGAATTTACTATTGAAAAAAAAACTTTGCTACGACGTCCCCAACATCCACTAGCATGTTTACCCCCTTGGAATGTTTTTTCAAAAATCAAAACAAGTGGTGATCCATTCAGCGAAGAGACTCTTTTCAACAACGAATTTATCATCAAGCTGTACAATCGTACATATAGGTGTGAATGCATAAAGTAGTAATAATACTGTTGTGAAATGCAATTAAAACTAAAGTGTTTGTGATTATAATCATAGGTAAATGTCAAGTAGTAAAACAATTAATGTCATATATAGAATAATTCATAGGAAAATGGTGTGCAATTATAAGATTAGTAGACAAATCGAATAAAATAGAAACGTTACGTAATATTGTGCGAAATTTAATAGCATAGAATTTAATGTTGTAAGAAAGAAGAATTGATTTATAATGACGAGTGGAACAAGTGAAATAATACCGGGGACCATTAAAAGTGAGAGTAGTAATAGTAACAATTGACTTAATAAGGAAGAGTATGCAAACTGAATAGACAAAAATAAAAAAATAAAAAATTGGTAGAGCTAAAATATAATAAGGGATTACCATACTTTAGCATAGAGGGATTAACACCATGAAAGTTGGAGGGGTCGAACGAACTTTTTCTGTACACAGACATCTGGCTTTTCTGTTTCGATAGCCAAAGATGGCTTCAGCAATACAACAGATGAGTCGGGTACGCAGTGATTTCGGTAAATTAGTTTGTTCAGGTATTGATTTTGTTGGTATTTAGTTTGATTGAATGGAGAACTTCATCATGAGCTGACATTGGTTAGAGAACAGTTGGACAGCTGTTTCGTCCTAGTCTGGGACTCTTCACGAGTATGTATCACAGTAGAGCAACAGATTAGCGTCTAACTGACAAGTAAATATTTCACCACACTCAATTCTTTCGTCTTTTAAATGTCAAAGTGGGGATTTCCGCCATACTGAAATATGTAAAAATGGACAAACTATTTAATATACGACTTATTTAACCTATTGATAGACACTTGTAGTCTGTGAGTCACTCTTTCGGCTGATTTGTTGGACAAAACAAAAGTTTTACTATGATTCTTTAAGGCTTTCAATGCAATTCATATACACGTAATTGAATGCAAGACAATATCTCAATTCCGTGTCTACATTCGATTCGACGTAGAAGCAGTATGTAAATTAAAAGACTATTGAACTAAAAAACATTCTCCAAGATCTCAGGAGAAAGTTAATTATTTTTTCAGGAAACGTTTTATTACACTACTGTAATACTTTTTTTTATTCCTTCACGTTCCCCAGTGGAACATAGGGCTTCAAGCTAGAGGCTTGAAGTTTCTGTAGCAGTGTTTATTTTACAGAATGGGGTTGCTAGCCTCATGCCCAACCTTTCCTCTTCACCAGCTTTTTTAGTTCTGACTTAACGAGGTAAAGGAGTGCGCCGGCCAGGGATCGAACCGCGGACCATGTGCATGGTCGGAGAGCGTCCTAACCGCTATGCCACCGACGCACAGTAATACTTAGGCAAAGCAAAATTGTTAAGATTTACCTCTCATATTTCTTGAATATTAAGAGCGGATTGGACTTAGATGTAGGTTGTTTTCAAGCCATTTTGTTCCACAATATCATCAGGAAGAATCTCAGACCAGTGAACCAGTTTTTATAGATAGGCTTAATCAAGTCGGTTCAGGCCCTCGAGTGGAACCCGAAAGGGAAGCGGCGAGTGGGTCGTCCAAGGGTGACATGGAGGAGATCGTGTGAGGAGGAGATGAAACAGTATGGAATAACATGGACGCAAGTGAAAAGTACAGCACATGACAGAAGCAAGTGGAGGCGTGCAGTTGAAGCCCTATGTTCCACTAAGAACCCAAGGGAACAAAAATAATAATCAAGTCGGTGACACTCAGCTTTGATTGAATGGAGGTGTGAACAGTTGTAAAACATTTGTAAACCTCTCCACAGGAAGATATATATGCCAGCGATCCATTATTTGGGAACTATTCTGTCAAATCATGATCACAGTTCATATGAATTATTTTGTAATTCAATTTAACTAACGAAGAAACTATGTAATTGGCACAATCCTCATGTTTTCAATCTCTGTTGTTTGCAACAGCATGCACATCCTGAATCCGTAGCTGTAAATTCACCAGACAACTCCAGTAGGTCGATAAAAGCAGCTCAATCTTCAACAAAAAGAAGACAATTCAATAAGATTGACACGGTGTTTCAACTCATATAATATCTTGACCCAATGAAACCGTTGAAATCTTCACATCATCATGTTGTCTTCATTGATACTTTCATCACCATTTACGTCAGTCAACAGCCTATTTCGATTGTTATTTTCACTATTTAATACTCTTATCATCACAATCATTGTTATTATTATTATTATCACTCATATTATCGTTGTTATTACTATCATATTTACAATAGTTTACATTTAACTTCGATCAATTAGCTCACCGTCATTTGTTAAACTTGACAGAAATCTATAGCGCTGTACATCTTATAATGAAGCTTGAGGAAAGATGCATTAAGAAACAATCTTGTTCGCTTATATGTCTTGAGCTTACACAATCTCTACTCTTGGTGTTATCTATATTATTATTAATATTGTTATTATTTCTTGAGTTCCAAGCAGAAACTACAGCTTCAACCATGACATCTCAGATCTTACTCACTGTCAGCTAGTAAACCAAATAACCAGGTTTACAAGTTTACCAACTGGGGAATCAAATACCAAACCATGTGCCTGCTTAGGGATAATTCTAACACTGAGTCATCGATCGATCTACACTGACTAGGCTACAGTGGGATATTCGTCTTAGTTTTCTCTATTTTGTCTGTTTCCTTTAACTTCATTTCTTCTTCTTTTCTTCTTGTTCCGTACCAGTGTGCTTATCACAAAGTGGATCTCCTCTGTGACAAACATCTATATATCGTGATTCCTAATCTCTCAATATATATGTACTTCATATATACTTTACTCAAGAATTGATCTAATGGTTCCGAAATAATTGGGCACCGAGTGAAAAGTAGACAATTGTAAAAGTTACATATTTGTATATATATATGTATATACTTGTATATATATATTTGTCCTCAACAAAAAAGAAGACAAATCAATATGATTGACAATGTGTTTCCACTCATATAATATCTTGACCCAATGAAACCGTCGAAATCTTCACATCATCATGTTGTCTTCATTGATACTTTTATCACCACTTACGTCAGTCAACAGCCTATTTTGATTGTTATTTTCTCTATTCTATACTCTTATCATCACCATCACTTTTATTATTATTATTATTATTATTATTCATATTATCGTTGTCATTACTATCATATTTACAACAGTTCACATTTAACTTCGATCAATTAGATCACCGTCATTTGCAAAACTCTACATAAATCTATAGTGCCGTACATTTTACAATGAAGCTTGAGGAAAGATGTAATTGAAAACAATCTTGATCGCTAATTCGTCTTGGGCTTAAAGGATCTCTTTTGTTGGTGTCCTCATTCTTATTATTATTATTTCCCTATGGAGGGTGAACTCGGTTGGACATATACAAATATATGAGCTCTGATCAAAATTTGGCCTCAGACTTGCAAATATGATTAAAATGTTCAGTACCCATGATAAATTTGAATCAGGCACTTAGAAGACAAATTTCACCGCGAGATGATATCGTCATTTCGTAGTTTCGCTACAACCACTTTAGACAACTAACATGGTCGGTTCACAATAATAAAATAAAATAAAATGCATGAAAATTACTCAGTTATATCAAAAACAAACGTACATACTATGCTAATGACCAATCATCACATTTAAATAGGTCAAGTAGTCAATCCATGGTAGGCGAAGATTGAAGTCTATTGTTTGGACTGTACACACAGTTTAGGCTGTATGTGATTAATCCTCGAAGCGTGCTTCCATCACTCATTCAATAACCAACCTTGAATTAGAGTTACGTGATGAAATAATTGTGAAATAGTCATGAATATTGATTGATTTTGTGACGTGACATTAATAAGTGTTTTGCAATGGATGATGAAGCTGGATTTCTATTCAGATTAATCAATGCATTGGTGGGATTTTCTATACGATTTAGTAGCCATTTTGGAACATGTTATTTTCGACAGCAACATTGAACTATTTTATTGTTTCCACCTATAAAGGTGTCAGCGCAGCTGTAGGTGAACTTGTAGATGCAGTTTGAAGTAGAGTCCGCAGAATTTCGTCCTTAAATCGTATGTACAAGGATGGAAAATGTTAGGCATATAAGAAAAAGAGATTCGGCGTAAAATGTGCATTTGATGGCTGACTGAAGTCTTTGAACTACCTGTCAACTGCATAATCTGGTCAACCTTGAATGGATGGTTAACAAAGATAGATTTCTTTGGTCGACTTTTTGTTAAACTCTTTAAACAGAATGTACTTTCATCAGAATTCTACAGATTACGTCCGACTGAGTTCATGGTCGTAGATAACTGAACATGAAAATACATGCATATATGTGGTATACAATGGTGAGTACGAGGCTGGGGTGGGTTGGGTAACAGTTAAAAAACATTCGTTGGCCTCTCCCTTAGAAGGTATATATCGGTGGCCAATTAATTTTGGAACTATTCTGTCAAATCTTCATAACAGTTAAAATGAATTATTTTGTAATTGAATTTAACTAACGGAGAAACTATGCAATCGCTGCAATCATTGTGTTGTCAATCTCCGTTGTCTTCAACAGAATGTATATCCTAAATCCGCAGCTGTCAAGTCATCTGACAACTCCAGTCAGTCGATTAAAGCAGCTCAATCTTCAACAAAAAAGAATACAAATCAATGAGATTGACAAGCTGTTTCAACTCATATAATATCTTGACCCAATGAAACCGTTGAAATCTTCACATCATCATGTTTTCTTCATTAATATTTTTATCACCACTTACGTCAGTCAACAGCCTATTTTGATTGTTATTTTCGCTATTTAATTTCTCTTATCATCACAATCATCATTGTTATTATTATTATTATCACTCATATCATCGTTGTTATTACTATCATATTTACAACAGTTTACACTTAACTTCGATCAATTAGCTCACCGACATTTGCTAAACTTGACATGAATCTATAGCACTGTACATCTTACAATGAAGGTTGAGGAAAGATGTATTTGAAAACAATCTTGTTCGCTTATTTGTCTTGAGATTACACGAATTCTTCTCTTGGTGTCATCTTTATTATTATTGTTATTGAATTCCAAGTGAAACATACACCTTCAGCCGTGAGATCTTAGAATTCCAGAGACGGTTGAGTGGTGTTTTCTCTTTTCTGCGCTCACTGTCAGCTAGTAAACCAGCCAGCCATGTGTAGAAGTTTGTCAATTGCGACATCAAATAGCAAACCATGTAGGTGCTTAGGGATAATGCTAACACTGAGGCACCGATCGATGAACACTAACTATCCCACGAGCGACTTATTGATGCATGAGCTTCAACATATACATCCAGTTTTACTAGTTAATGGTTATAGAAGAGAGGAAGATGTTGAAACAAAAGATTATCCAGTGCATCGGCGACCATCAAAAACAGGAGTTGAATGCAAGCTACAATACACTGAACAAAAGAGTAAGGATGAGTGCCAGGTAAGACAAAAGAAAATATTATGAAGCCATGACAAGTGAAGCAGAGCAAGCTGCAGGCAAAAGAAACCTTGCAACACTCTACCAAACAACTAGGTACCTATCGAGCGAAAGTTCGACACAAATTAAACCAGTGAACGATGACAATGGAAAGCCAATCAACAAAGAGTGAATGAATGCATTGGGATCGCTTTCCCTCACATCTCGAACATTTTCGATCCCTGTACCTACCTACGATTAAAGGACGAAATTCTGTGGACTATACTTCAAACTGTATCGACAAGTTCACCTGCAGTTGTTCCGGTGACACACACCTATATAGGTAGAACCAATAGAATGTGCCAATGTCGTCGTCTAAAAGAACGTGTTCCAAAATGGTTACTAAATCATATAGAAAATCCCATCAATGCATTCATTAATCTGAATAGAAATCCAGCTTCATCATCCATTGCAAAACACTTATTAATGTCAGATCACAAAATCAATGAATATTAATTAATGACTGTTTCACAATTATTTCATCACATAACTCTAATTCAAGGTCGGTTATTGAATGTGATAGAAGCACGCTTCGAGGATTAATCACATACAGCCTAAACTGAGTGTACAGTCCAAACAATAGACTTCAACCTTCGCCTACCATGGACTGACTACTTGACCTATTTATTTGAATATGATTAGTCATTAGCATAGTATGTACTTTTGTTTTTTATTTAACTGAGTAATTGTCATGCATTTTATTTTATTTTATTATTGTGAACGGACCATGTTATTTGTGTAAAGCAGTTTTAAGGAAACTACGAAATGACGATATCATCTCGCGTGGAAATTTGTCCTCTTCTAAATGCCTTATTTAAATTTATCAAACTGGGACTAATTGTCTTAATTTACAAATATTAGTCTACTTTTTGTTATCATGTATGGGTTTTGCAGGGATTTTTGTTTGATTGCATGGAGGATTTCATCATGAGCTGACATCAGTTAGAGAACCACTGGAAACCCTACCGGGAGTACTGGACAGCTGTTTCGTCAGTCTAGTTTGGGACTCTTCATCAGTATGCATCAATCGCCAGGGTTCGAACCTAGGACCTACTGGTGGTTACAAGGCCAGCGAGTTCGTAGGCCATTCAGCAGCCACTGGGACCCTATCAAATGGCCTGGCTTTGTCAACCCTATGAGCAGCTAACTTTCAGGTAGCTAGAGTGAAACAAAAACGTTCGTGAAATTCAAGCAAAATACTTCTGAGTCGAAAATGGTTTTGTTCAGAAATTCAACTTAGAAATTTCACTCATCAATAGTTTTACAGTTCCACTGAATAACATTTCTTTTAAACTTGCTCTTTTCTTCTACTTCTTTTTTGAAAAACAAGTGGATATTTGCTATAGTTTCGAAACTTTGCGGTTTCCCAATTGTGGAAAATTTTGAAAATGTTACATTGTAAGGAAACATGAAAGAAAAAGAAAAAAGAAAAAAACAACAACAATCCATTGAAATTGCAACGTTTTTTACACTCAATCCTCTTTCTTCTTCTATTTGTTATTTTCACCCCTACTTGTCGGCGATCACGTGATTCCCCTCTACCTACTCTGTTTCTTACAATAGGAAACTGTCCTTTCTAACTAAATGAACGCGTTAAATATTTTCATCCAAAAAGTATAATGAGCTGAGGGCCAAGTTAAACTTTAGGGATCACTATGGATAAGATTTTCTGTTTTGATAAACTGTCACTCACAGTGTGTGTGTGTAGTGTTATACAGTAAGTAATATTAACTGATGCGACCACACGCTTCGAGCACAATTCATTATTGCCACTCATAATCATCATATCAAGTCACTCACTCACTCACACAACTTTCGTCTTCCTTCATTTATATACATGAGTGGAATTCATGATGATTAGACATTTGAATACAAATCAGTAATATGGGATAATGTACATTCAGAAATAATAATGATAATAATATGAGTGTTATTGATCAATTACAATCAGATAGGAAATAAGACGAGTGTTTCTCCTATAGTCATAATAAGTGAGTAACTTGTTAGAATGTTGTGATGATGTACGTGAATTGAATTGAAATAGAATACAATTTAAGATTATTTATTATCCTCCTCTGATTTCACTGACTGACTGACTGACTGACTGGTGGTGATAATATCTTCCATGCATATTTCTGGTATTTGCATTGAGTCATTTCTGTTGCATGTGTTGTGTTGTGTGTAGACTCGATGAACCAGTCAGGATTCAGTAATCAACCTTTCTCTCTGTCTCCACCTACATAGATTACTTCTTAGAATTTTAACCCTCTCCCACCATGCAACTCGTGGAGAAATCTAAAATCTCACTTCAATTCAAATTGAAGTATGCGCTGAAAGAAGATATTGCTTGCCTAGTAGGGCGATGAAAGCTTCGCAAATTAACTATCCAGCTCAGAGAACACAACCACATCAAAATCATCCACTTGGGTTGAAACTGTAGACTGGAATATGGGATAATCCATCTTGAATGTTGTGTTATTGCAGCTATACAGTTCATTCTGCAAACATCATACATTCCCCAGTACGTTTAATGTGATCTCACTTCCGTATAATCTGTACTAAAAGTGGGTGCATTTGGAAATATCTGCTGATGGCATTCCACTCAGTGGATAAAGTCTTGGAGGATTGTCAATTCTGAAGTATTGGCATTGAAAGCAATGGATACTGAAGGCAAAAATTATCTTTATTCTTTCATTAGGAAACTTGTAATAAACGCTTTTGTCGAATCATAGGTAAAACAAGTAAAATGGAAAAGAATAAATTGGAGTATAAGAACTTAATTATCATACATAAATTTGGAAGACGGAGATTATCTGAAAAACAATGTGATGTGATGTATTTGCGCTATACATTTCGAACAACAATCTGATCCCTCACACATTTACTTGTCAAGTCGATATATATGAAAAAATTAAGGGCAATTTAATTAAACAAAGTGACAAAACAAAAAGATTTAAGAATGATTAACACAACGTTTGGTAATCCAATCAAATAAGGATTACCAAGGTAGGTTAAGGGTAATAACAAACTGTTTTTGAATACACAAGGGGGGCTCAAGTTTATGAATGGCTATAGCCTCAGCGTATTTCAATAAGCGTCCTTGACCATTTTTTTTATAGATGACCTTAACGGCTGAGTTAACATCAATCTTATGGTTCATTTCGACTAGATGTTTAGCTATAAACGAAGTTGGTAGTCTGACACCTGCTTCTATTGGCTTTTCACAATTCATTTGTTTTTCTAACCATTTCGGGAAATGCTCTCCCGTCCTCACATGCAAAGCGCCATTTCTCCACGAAAATTGCCAAATCGTGTGGGATGTGACATAATCAATTGTGCACTTTTGAGGTTTTCATTGGAGCAGATTTTTGGCTTTTTCGACAATTACAAGCTGGGTGGCATAATAGGTTCTACGGGCAGAACATTACCTTAATTTTCACAGTTTCTGTCCGTTACAGTATATGAGAGGCTTGGTGAAATGTCTATTTAAGAGGATTCAACGTATTTGTATGGCTGATGTTATCGACAAAGAAAACGAAATATTGATGAATACTCTTGTTGAAAACAGGGATTTCCTCTCAAATTTTTAAACAGGTGTAGAAGTCAACTAGCCTCTAAGCCTACAATCCATACCGTCCTTAAGAAAAATGTTTTCATCAAATTACCATATAATGGGGAAATAAATAGAAGGATTTTGAGACAAAGGTGTTGAATTCAATCATCCGTAGAATCTGTTATGCCTCCCAGCTTGTAATTGTCGAAAAAGCCAAAAATCTGCTCCACTGAAAACCTCAAAAGTGCACAAGTGATTATGTCACATCCCACACTATTTACCGATTTTCGTGTGTGTGTGGACATACATACATAGGGAGGAGTAGTCGCGCTTTGCATGTGGGGTGGAACAGCGAATATATCCCAAAATGGTCGTTTTAAATATCATACATGAACAAGAATATAGCCCCCACCCCACCATAAATGACCTGGTGCGATCGAGAATGGGTAGAAGTCAGTCTTCTTCATGAAAAGATCTTATATCATGACGCTTTCACAGCCTCTGACAGGTAAACAAACCCTTATGCACTGTCTTCAGGTGGAGAGGGTGTTTCTCATATAGATGGGAAGGCGAATTAATTAGAACGTCTGGCGTTTACAATAGGACTGGTGGACACTCAGATCTACCCAGGGGGAGGTAGCGAACCTTGATTCCAAACCTATGGTTTACATGGTCTTCAGAAGCTGAAAGGATCGAATATGAAACCAGATCCTGATGCTTATCCACTGCTCGTAGTCTAATTGCTCAAGACAACCACCTGCTTCTGTTGGGATGTTCAGATAGTGTCCCATCTCTCACACAGTCTGTGTGGTAAACTTTACTTTCAAGTATTGTAGTTTTGTAGGGATTTTGTTTGATTGCGTGGAGGATTTCATCATGAGCGGACATCAGTTAGAGAACCACTAAAAAATCACCACTGGAGTACTGGACAGCCAGCTGATTCCTCCATCCTAGTTTGGGACTCTTCATCAGTACGGACCCAACACAGAGGGTACAAACACGTGACCTTCTGGTTACAAGGCCAGCGTCCTCGTAGACTATTGAGCCACTAGGACCCAATCCAATGGCCAGCCCATGCCAATGCACGACATAATGTGACCATTTCGCAATGTCTTCTTCAATGAGTGAGTTCCTGCCTCATCCTCAACCTGCTGCATCCCAACATTTTTGACAAATCCACTTCGTGAATAAATTTTTCGTATTACTGATACATGTGGATCTTATTTTGGTTTAATTGCGAGGTTTGTTATAGTACATGCAAACTGCTGGTAGGCTGAATGGCTAGCGTTCACTTTGGTCAACTCCCTACTGTTGACCTACTTCATATACTCCAAGAACAGAGCGAAGGATTGCTGTCTGCATTGCTGAACACATACAAGAGATTTTCTATAGTTTTGGTTTGTAAAGGTTAGTTTTGTGTTTACGAGTTGATCACTGAGTGATATCATTTAGAGAAAAATTGATAACCAGCACCAGAATACTGGAAAGCTGTTTCATCAGCCTTGTTTTGGAATCATCGGCAGTACGCACCCACCACACTCCAGATACAAGGCAAGCAAGCTCGTATACCATTCAGCCACTCACCGGGACCCTATCCAATGGCCAACCAACCCATGAATTATAACTTCTACCAATTCGTGATTTATCTTGACCACCAAACAATGTCATCCGTGGGACATCCATCCTAACATGTGACATCTGGATGGACCACCTCACCGGCCACGACTTCTCACTAGAACTGATTCCAGGAAACTCCATCCTGTAGCAAGTCACTCACTAGCAAGCATCCAATTAATTTTCTATAGTTTGGTTTGTAAGAGTCACAGTAAATCACGAATTGGTAGAAGTTAGAATTCATGCGCATTTCACCGAATGGACACACCAAAACCCAGATAGACTTCATTTCAATCTCAAGCGAGTGGTGACGGAGCCTACTGGACAAAAGATCGAGGAGAGGAGCAGGTGTGGGTTCAGACCACTATCTAGTACAAGGGACTTTCAAGGTGAAGCTGAAAGCCTCGAGGATAGCTGGGGATAGGCCACAATGCAAGTTCAACACTCACAAACTGAAGGACACAATCACACAGGACATTTTCACTGCAACTGTCAGAGCAAAACAGGAAACACTACATGGCACCACTGAGGAATCATCCGTGGAAGACCATTGGAACTCTCTGAAGGTAATTTTCAACGAAACGTGCTCAACGGTTTTAGGAAGAAAGAAGAAACAAGACAAGGAATGGCTCTCAACAGACACTTGGAAACTAATAGAGGAGAGGAGAAAAGTGAAAGAGAAAATGATTCAATGCAAAGATGGACAAGAGAAAGAGACGATGAACTCAACTTACACAGCACTGGACAAAGAAGTGAAGAAGAGTGCCAGGAAGGACAAAAGACAATTCTACGACAATTTGGCTACTGAAGCTGAGAAGGCAGCAGGCAAAATGGACCTGAGGACATTATATCAGATAACCAGGGAACAATAAATAAATAATAATAAAAGAGAATTTATGCACTGACTGGCCATTGAATCAGGTCCCAGTGAGTGGCTGAATGGTATGCGAGCCAGCTTGCTGGCCTTGTAACCGGAAGGTCCTGGTTTCAATCCGCCTGTGGTGGGTGCGTACTGCCGATGATTCCCAAACTAGGCTGATGAAACAGCTGGCTGTCTGGCAGTACTCCCTGTGGCTGGTTTTCAATGGTTCTCTAACTGATATCAATCCGTGATCAACTCGTAAAAACGTAAAAGAGAATCTGAAACTTGATGACTGAAACAAGATGACTGTGTGCTATCCTCGTGGATTTAGTGGTCACACTGTGTATAATTTGAAGGTGTTCAGAATAACCAACCGGCAAAAGAAGAAACTCGGTTGGCTACATTTTGGATAAAACGAAAACCTTGGTGCATAAACTTACAAAAACAAAGTGATGCAACTTTTATTACGTCATGTATTCTCTTGTATCCTTCGCTGTGTTTAGGAGATGCTTTATTTATTTTCTTTTTACGTTTTATGCTTTTATTTGAACGTTGCTCAGCTTACTTTTCTTTTGCCCTTTTTTTAAAACATCTGTTTTCTGTAGGTAGGTAGGTAGGTGACTTATTTTGCGGACATACTGATTGCAGTTAAATATTGTTGTTTGTATCGAAATATTTTGAAATTCGTCCTCCTTTTTTTCAAGAATATTCATTCCTGAAGTACACTTAGGCATACAGAATTAATAAAAGCAAAATTATTCAAGTATTGGTTTGTAGGGATTTGGTTGATTGATTGGTTACAGGATTTCATCATGAGCTGACATCAGTTGGTTAGAGAACCAATGGAAAACCAGCCAGGGAGTACTGGGCAGCTGTTTCGTCCATCCTAGTCTGGGACCGGCTATTCAGCAGTACACACCCACCTCACTGACAAGACCAGCATTACGTCAATGGGCCATTGGATGGGGTCCTAGTGGCCTAATGGTGTACGAGCTCTCTCGCCTTGTAGGCAGAACGTGGTCCTGGGTTCGAGACCCCAGTGAGGTGGGTGTGTACTGGTGAATAGCCGGTCCCAAACTAGTATGGAGGAAACAGCTGTCTGGCAGTACTCCCCGTGGCTGGTTTTCCAATGGTTTTCCAACTAACTGATGTCAGCTCATGATGAAATCATGTAACCAAAAGCCAAATTAATTTCTAATTGACAGTTTCACTGGAATTTGACCAGTCTCAGTTTCGAGCATAAACTGACTGTTGAATACCAGGGAGTTCTAAAAAGCTGTTTCGTCCTTGTTAGGGGGAATGACTCTTCAGCAATGATCTCACCAAGGATGATCGAACGGTAGACCATCCATCCGGTTACAAGGTGAACGTGTATACGATTCACCCAATAAGACGGGATCCAACAGCCCATCAATTAGTCATTATGAGATAAACAGAGGGCTAAATAACCAATAATAATAATTAAAACTGGTCAGTTTGGTCATCAAGTGTTCCTGTAAACTTTATTAGAAGTTTTTTTAAAAATAGACAAATCTCTATGACTAACTTATTTCATGAATACACTTCATGTGTGAATGTAAGAATATATCTTATTATTATTGTTCCCTTGGGTTTCTAGTGAAACATAGGGCTTCAACTGCACGCCTCCACTTGCTTCTGTCTTCTGCTGTACTTTTCACTTGCATCCATGTTAATCCATACTGTCTCAACTCCTCATCACACCATCTCCTCCATGTTACCCTTGGATGTCCCACTACCCACCGCTTCCCTTTCGGGTTCCACTCGAGCGATGGCCTGACACGCGATGTAACCCAGCAGCCTCCTGAGCGAGTTTCCAATCCATCTCCACTTTCTCCTGCATATTTTTTAGGCGATTGGTTCTTGTTTGGTTTGTTTGTTTGTTCCCATAGTTTCTTGTTGGTTCTTGTTCTTTCCGGCCATCTGATCTTCAGTATAGAGCCAGCGGAGACAGTTGTTGTTGATAAAGGTGTGCAACAGGCTGTTGGAAATATTCTTTCCTGAATCCAGCTTGTTCTGGTCGGAGTTCTGTATCCAGTGCGTCCTTTATTCTCTCCAGCATGATGCGACTCAGGACTTTACTTGGCGTCGACAGGAGCATGATTCCTCGCCAGTTCTTGCAGAGTGAGGCCTAAGTCGCCCTTCTTTTGTAGTTTCACCAGGTAACCTTTCCTTCAGTCAGTAGGCACCTTTCCCTCCTTCCAGACATTTTGCAAGAATGGAGTCAGCATATCTGCTGTCGTCTCTGGGTCCACTTTCAGTGATTCAGGCGGTATTCCATCTGGTCCAGCTGCTTTTCCAGCTTTCAGAAGCTTGATTGCCTTCAAGACTTCAGCTTTCGTTGGAGGGTTGGTGTCAACTCGCAGTTGTGTACGTGCTGTTGTTGGTATAACTGGACAGGTTGTAGGTGGAGGTCTGTTCAAGAGTCCTTTGAAGTGGTCCGCCCATTGTTTAATCTGTCTTTCTTCCTTGGTAATTGGGTCCTCTTGGCTGTCTTTTATAGGTTTCGCTTGTGTTGATCTCTTCCCGGATAGAGACTTGGTTATCTGATATAGTGTCCTCAGGTCCCTTTTGCCTGCTGCCTTCTCAGCTTCAGTAGCCATATTGTCGTAGAATTGTCTTTTGTCCTTCCTGGCACTCTTCTTCACTTCTTTGTCCAGTGCTGTGTAAGTTGAGCTCAGCGTCTCCTTCTCTGATGCGTCATTGCATTGAATCATTTTCTCTTTCACCATCCTCCTTTTCTCTATGTTTGTATGTAAGAATATATAGCAATCAGCAAAACAGTCAGTATTGTAAGTGAAATGTCGTCAAGATTTGACAGAACCGTTCTAAAATATTTGGCCTCAAGTAAGAAGTAGACATTTGTAAAAATTTGAGGCCAAGTAGTACAAAGGACGTCAGATTTCGGCTTTTGCGTATGGCGGAGGCGCTGGTGATTCGTCAATACAACCCCGAACTCTGTATACAGGAGAAATTGTATTTGTAAAATCTCAGCGAGATTGAAATGAATCAGTAATTCCAACGTTTCCTCTGTGTTCGTCGCAATCTGGTCCAAACTTCTTCAGGGAAATTAATCGAAATTAACATAACAGAGGTTTATATATATAAAAGGAACGTCTCTTGTTTTTTTAAAAACTTTGTCCAATCATATGAGTCATGAAACAGGTATCAACATGTTGTATAATAAACAAAATTGAATGAACTGTGATCAAAATTTGACGTCAGACTTAGAAATATTGATCTACTATTTGTTAAACACTTTAAACAGAATGTGTTTGTGTGTGTAGGTAAATAGTTGTAAAACATTTGATAGCCTCTCCATAAGAAAATTTAGACAATTGGGAATTTTGACCTTCAAGTCTGTTCAAACTGTTAGTATCTACAAATATCTACTTCTCACTCGGCGCCCAAATATTTTTTACAACTATTCTGTCAAATCTTGACGACAGTTCATTTGAATTATTTTGTAATCGAATTTAACTAACAAAGAAACTACGTGTAATTGGTACAATCATTGTGTTTTCAATCTCCGTTGTCTTCAACAGAATGTACATCCTAAATCCGTAGGTGTCAATTCATCTGACAACGCCAGTCGGTCGATTAAAGCAGCTCAATCTTCAACAAACAGAAGACAAATCAATATGATTGACAGGCTGTTTCAACTCATATAATATCTTGACCCAATGAAACCGTTGAAATCTTCACATCATCATGTTGTCTTCATTGATACTTTTATCACCACTTACGTCAGTCAACAGCCTATTTTGATTGTTATTTTCGCTATTTAATACTCTTATCATCACAATCATCATTGTTATTATTATTATTATTATCACTCATATTATCGTTGTTATTACTATCATATTTACAACAGTTTACACTTAACTTCGATCAATTAGCTCACCGTCATTTGCTAAACTTGACATAAATCTATAGCGCTGTACATCTTACAATGAAGCCTGAGGAAAGATGTAATTGAAAACAATCTTGATCGCTAATTCGTCTTGGGCTTAAAAGATCTCATCTCTTGGTGTCATCTTTATTATTCAGGAAAAATTCTCATTCGAACATTAATAGATAGAAGGGGAGTATTTCAGCGAAGAGTCTCTTTTCGGTGGCGAATTCATTTTCAAACCTGTACAATCGCAAATATATGCATGGTTGTTTTGTATGTGTGTGTGTACATTAAATTTGTCAAACGAAAATACAATTAGTAAGTTCAGATGAATTGGATGTTTATATAAGAGTGTAGGATCAGACTGTTTCATGGCAAGCCTCGAAAACGGCCCACTCAAATCAAGTATTGACAATTCTCAATTGTGTGTTAGATATGTGGACGACATCTTTATTATCTGTGATGATGGTAACGATCTCAATCAGTTACCACAGTTATTCAATAAATGCCATTAAGCTACAAAGTTTACTCTTGAAATTGAAAACGAATCTAAAATCGCTTTTCTTGATGTTGAACTGACAAGGAGAGCTGACGGAACTCTGAGAAGGTGCATTCATAGGAAACCCATATGGAACGGCCAACTGACAAGCTTCTTCAGCCGGGTACCAATCAGTCGAAAAAGAAACCTAATTGGATCTCTTCCCACTCGCGTCCGACGCATCTGCAGCTCCGATACCCTGGAGCAAGAAGAGCTACACTTCCTGAAAGAAACCCTCATACAAAACGTTTATTTGTAGACAAAAGAATCCAACAGAAAATCCAACAGCAAGAGACCCCATTACGCCAAAACTGATACTGTATATGAACCTCGACTTCAAAGGTGACCTACTCAGTGACGTCCTTAGAAGGAGAATTTCCACTTCTTTAAGAAGAACATTCTTCGCCGCAACAGTGAGAGTAGTGTTCTCCAGTCACCCGATGATATGGAGAAGCCACAAGGACAAGATCGCGCACCTGACCACTTCTATGTGTTTGTGCATATCATTTCACCTGTTGCTGTGGAGCCATCCAGTAAGGTACATCGGTCGTTCAACGCGCATCCTGTCAAAAAGGGTCAAAGAACACTAACCAGCATGGCTGCAGAAAGGAAGTAGTGGCCATATAAGGAGTGCAATAATCGAACGTCTCGTCAACGCAACAGGTCATTCCATCTCAACAACAAACGCCACCTGCTTCGAAGTAATCTACAAAGTGAAGAACAACCTGGCAAAGACAATACGTTTCCGTCTTCTTTGCATTGCAGAAGCCCTAGCCATTCAGTTGGAGGAACCAGAATTGTGCATACAAAAGAATATTACTCAACCACTTCTACTCCCATGGTAACAACCCTGTTGATTTGACCTAACTCTTGTTTGTATGCCTATTTTTCTAACTACTTAAAACTCTTGTTTAATTCCTTATGTTATTTTGTTTCCATGTACACGCTGAGCACAACTCTTTCATTAAACTATTCATGTTATTACGCAACTCTTCTTCAACAGTCGTTTGTGACAACTCATCACTTTTTGTTACTATCCTCTTATATCACCATCCAATTCATCTGAAATTACTAATTGTATTTTCGTTTGACGAATTTAATGTACACACACACATACAAAACAATCATGCATATATTTGTGGTTGTTAGGCTATGAAAATGAATTCGCAGCCACCGAAAAGAGACTCTTCGCTGAAATACTGGTCTTCTGTCTATTAAATATTATTATTATTTTTAATTTCTTGAGATCCAAGTGGAACATACAAATTCAGCCATGAGATCTTAGAGTTCCAGAAACGGTGATGTTTTTTTTCACTCGTCTGCGCTCGCTGTCGACTAGTAAACCAGCCAACCAGGCTTACAAGTTTGTCAACTGGGGAATCAATTCGCAAACCATGTGCCTGGTTAGGGATAAATCTAACACTGAGCCACGGATCGATGAACACTGACTATGCTACGAGTGACTTATTGATGCATGAGATTCGACATATACATTAAGTTTTATTAGTTAATGGTTATCCAGAAAAAAATATCAGTTATCCTAGCAAGGAGAGGTCACGTCTTGTAAAGACACCTTCTGTACCAAAGCAGCTCAATTTTCATAATCTTATCCATAATGGAGTAGTTATACTCTACCACACCTCAGTGCCCAAGTTTTATACTTATATCAATTATTATTATTATTGTTTCCCTTAATTCCTAGAGAAACATAGGGTTTCAGCCAAACGTCTCCATTGCGTTCGGTTCTCTGCTAGAGTCTTCACCTGTCTCTAACCAAACTGCCCACATGATTTCATCTCCTCTTCACATGACCTCCCCCAAGTTACCCACTCTCGCACTGACGACCAACTCGCCGCTTCCCTTTCGGGTTCCACTCGAGAGATGGCTTGTCTAGTGATGTCACTTGATGGTTTGTTTCCTCATAGTATGGCCAAAATCCAATCCACCTCCATTTATTCCTGCCTATTTGTTTCACAATCGGTTCCTGCTGGGTTGGTTCGCTCCCAGAGATCTCTGCTGCTGATCTTTTCTAGCCATCTGATCGAGAGCAGTGTTGAGGGAAGACAACTGTTAATGAAGGTCCGTAAGTTGAGATGCTAAAGAGCAATGCGCGATGCAGATCTCTGATCCGTATAGTAGCACTGACTGACTTCACATTGCAGTTGAAAATCCGGATCTTATTTTCATTTTCATGCTGATTGCTGACTGCTGTTGACCTCCACACAGACTTGAGAGTAGTGAAAGCTTGTCTTGCTTTTCCGATACTCGTTTTGATATCCTCGTCAGTAGTGTCCGCCTGTAATTGAAACAATGCTTCCCAGGTAGACGGTGGATAGTTGAAGGAGGTTGTTTCTTCCAGGTTCCTTCCATTTATGCTGGCTGATTGCTATCTGTTGTTGCTGTTCTTGTCCAGGAATCTTCATCACCTCTCTATCTCTATGTTCACCTGACGTCCTATCTTCGATGCTTCTTCTGCCAACTTGTTGCTTTTCACTGACATATCTTCAAGTTTGTGAGAAATCTGACATATATCATTATATATATTATACGAATAATGGTCGTATATATTTATGACTACTAATTGACATGAATTGTTGAATAACACTCACATTAACCACTAAGGCTTGAGGTGGGGTGGGGGGCTTGCTAGTCAAATCGATATGATATAAAAACTCAAAAAAGGAATTTATAAATAGTACACTTTTATAATGAGTCACACAGAATTAAGATTAAATATGACGTCAGGCTGAACACTATTCAACACAGATCAACACAAATTCAAAATGTGTTCTATTTCATTGTAAAGTTGACATAAGAATGAAAACAAACCAAAATAAAACCAAAACAAGAACACAAACGTTTTGACTGAATCACATAAAGGTGGTGGTGGTGGTGGGTGAACAGAATATTACCAGTGCATGTGACTAATTTAGTAAGTCTGTTACTTTGGAATGTGGTTATAGTTAGTCATCACGTTAGTCACGCCTACACTTGGCCATCTACGACAACACTCCAACAGAGTTTGTTTATTCGTTGCATGATTAATGATTTTTGTTGATTTCAATTCATGTATAATCCCCATCCAGCCATTAGTGAAAACAAAACAAGTAGTGTTCAGTGAAGAGTCTCTTTTCACCGGTGAATTTATTTTCTCACCTGTACAATCGCAAATATATGTATATGTATATACATGTGTTATTTTGTATGTATGTGTACATTAAGTTTGTCAAACAAAAATAGACAATTGGTTCTAGTTATTTCAACTAAACAGGTGAAGATTGGTAATCGGAGTTACGTAATACAAAATCAGTCAAGAAAATTGGGTGTTAATGAAATTAGGGTAGTAGCAAAGGTGATGAGTTGTCACAAACAGTTGTTGAAAAAAGAAGTTATGATATAATGTGAATAGTTTGATGAGTGAGTTGTACTCAGGACACACATAGGAACAAAGTAGAGAATACGAAATTACGTAAGAGTTCTAAATGAATACAAGAATTGTGAGTAATTAAAGAACAGGCGAAGAAACAAAATTAGGTCATCGAAATAAAAAAAATCGAATCAAATCAAAAAAGTTTTTACCCTGACAGCAGAAGTGGGTGAGTAATCCTCCTTTGTTTGAACAGCTCCGGCTTTTCGATGTGAATGGACAGAGATTCAGCGATACGAAGAAAGCGAAACCGTATTGCTTTTGATAGGTTATTCTTGACTCTGTAGTTTAATTACTTTGAAGCAGGAGGCGTTTGTTGAAATGGAATGATCAGTGTTAACCAGGTATTCAACTACCGCACTTTTTATGACACCTCCACTATTGCCTTTTCTCGCCCATGCTGGCTGGATAGTGTTCTTGAATCCTCTTGGACAGGGTGCGCGTCGAATGACCGATGTACTTGGTGAACTGATATATGCACATAGAAGTGGTCAGATGCGGGATCTTGTCCTTAAGGCTTCTGCAGATCAGTGAGTGACTGGAGAACACTATTCTTAGCGTTGCTGCAAAGAATGTTCATCTCAGAGATGATGTGATCCTTCGCTTGAGAATATCGCTTGTTAAATCTCCCTTGAGATCCAAGTTCATGTAGAGTTTCTTTTTTTAGCACAAGTAGAGTTTCGTTTCTCCGAATTTTTGGTCTGATATTTTTGTCGACGAATCTTATTGGGTATCCATTTTGGATGAAGATTTCTCTTAGAATATCTAATTCTGTTTCCAGAGCGTCAGGACTGAAGATGCGTCGGATGCGGGTGGCAAGTGATTTAATTAAATTTCGCTTTTGTTGAATGGGTACCCAGCTATTGAAGCTTGTTACCTGACCATTCCAAATAGGTTTTCTATAGATCGATCTTCTTAGGCTCTCATCAGTCCTTCTTGTTAGTTCCACATCAAGAAACGGAATTTTTGACTCGTTTTCCATTTCATTTTCATTTTGTTGATTTGATAAATTTTTAACGACTAACGCTATTGAAGAGTAGAATATCCAGTTCTTTAAAGAAGACCTCCCCTTGCAGCAACACTAACAGTGACATTCTCCAGCTGTCCAATATTTCGAAACAACACGAAGGATAAACTCTCGCATATGACCAATTCAATGTGCATATTAAACCAGTTCACCTGCTCATGCGGAGCTAGCTAGATACGTAGGTCTTTGTACGCGCGTCCTTTTAAAAAGTGTTAGAGAACATTACCTAGCCTAGCTGCAAAGATGAGGCACCGGTTCAATCAGAAGTGCCATTATTCAACATCTATCTGACCAACACTTCCTACAACATCTCAACTGATTCTTTCAAAGTAAATAATTTACAAAAACAACAGAAACCTACCAAAAGCAGTATGTTTTTAGACTTCTCTGAACTGCAGGAGCCCTCGCAATATGCATCGAAAGCATCAAAAGAAATTAGTCCAACCGCTACAACTACCATGAACCTAGTTCGGTATGTTCCCTTAGCTTCCGTTATTTTTTCTTCTTTCGATCACTATGTGTGTGATTCTTACACCCTCTGTCTTCATTCGATTCACCGCATTTCCGTTTTCAGTTATAAAATGAGTTATTTTAAGTTTGTTTCCATGCTCATTTCACACACTTGTTATCCGTTCTAATCCTGTGTTAATTTAGTTTCTAAGCCTCTCCTCGTAAACCATGTGTAGTTGAAAATAACTGTAACCTTTTATTCACCATCGTAATTATGTGGAGTTAAACAAGAATTGTATCCATGTAAGTAAAATTATGTATTTTATAAATGTGATTGTACAGCTACTTTTGAAAATGAAATCGCCGAAAAGATGGCAGATATCTTTGCTGAACTTCGTGTTCTCTTTACTACTGATGTCATTATAGGTGTCATCCCCGATCTGATAACTCTATTCTGCTGTGAAAATGAAGGCTGGATCCAAACAATGCGTTCCTGCCTGAGGACAGTGTCTTTCGTTTATGTCTCTTGTGTATAGTTGTGTTTCATAACTCAAAAGCTGAAACCAGTTCGTCATGTCACGGACAGTTCCCCAGCAATCAGGCTAATTTAAAGATACGCAGGGAGCTAGAATAGGTGCGTGAAAACATCAGTGACATAAAACCCCTCTGATATATATATATATATATATATATATATACATATCTATATATACGTATGTACAGGAAAGCCAAACATTCAAACAGATATTTGGACTTCCGATCATCCGATTCTATGTCAGTTAAAATAGGATTGGTGAAATCTTTAATAGAAAGCAGGGCACACAATCTAAGTAGTACCAAGGAAAATCTAAGACAGGAAGTGAGACATATAAGAGAAGCCTTGGAACCTAATAATTACCCGCATGAATTAGTCAGAAAGTATGTAGGGAAATGTAAAATAAAATAACTAATTATGCTAGTGATAGTGAAGATAATAATAATAATATTTATGAAGAAATGCATGTCAAACATGCCAAAGATAAAGACAACACCAACAATAAGGAATCGAAATCATCACTAGTAATTCCATACAAGGAAGGAACCTAGGAAACCACCCACCTTAAGCAGAATTCTTAACAAGCTGGGCAGGAATACAAATGGCTGGAATTCAAACCAGCCACAAAGTCATTTACAAACAAGCTTTGTTGGTTAAAGGATCAATCCTGCCAGTGGAGCCTCTGAAACAAAAGAATTTAGTGTATCTAATACCCTAGAGTTAGGATGATTTTCGGGTCAAATACATAGATCAAACTAATAGAACAGGGTCAGTGAGTCAGACTAGCCGAGGATAAAAACCTAGCAGCAAAATCTAGATTGGTTGACCCAAATAAGATAAGAAATATATAGAATAGTTCATCAATAGCACTCACTACATGGAATTACACACACCCAACCATAAAATAGGCTGGATGGGATTGGATAGGATGACAGTTTGAAAATCGAATGTCACAAAGTGGCGAGTGGGGAAGACTGATAGCAGAAGCTTTGTTTATCAAATTAACTGACAGTGAATACGTGTGATAGGAATGATTCAACACCTGTCCACACAGATATCTGGAAAATTCTACTCCCCCAACGACGACGACAAATAGGAGAGGACAAAGAAAACAATCAGACTCAAGTTTCGAAGTCGTGTGATTATAATTGATGGAATGATTATCAACAGCAATAATGAATTTTGTTCGAAACTGTGTCATTCAGTACATACTAATACTGTTTCACTCACTCACTGACTGTGTGTGATACATCCATCTAATTAACAGTCTAATCTGGAATAACTTACTAACCACCACCACCACCACAGTCCTCCACTTTCACACACATAGATATTAAAATGAGATCGATAATTATCGATCGATTGACTGACTGATTGACAGTGTTGCTCTTGATTACGTTATGAAAAATTATGTCTGGTATTTAGTTCTCTCTCTTCCTAAATATAGATTCACCTAAAATTGGCGCCTCCACAATTTTCAGAGAGTTCCGTTGAGCGTCATTTGAATTTTTTCTTCTGGCCTACATCTCTGCTCATATGACTGAATTAGTGAATGAACGAATTGAGCTGAACACACATGACACAAATGTAAGTTGGAATCCTATGCAGATCTGAACAGCCTGGAAAATTCTTCAAATTTTTCTTTATCGGTGAATAAATTTTTGCATTTTATTGGTTGTTGGCAGTTAACAGTAGATTCAAGGATGCATTTTTCGTCTTATTGGGCACTCCTCTTCATCGCAGCGCACCCATCAATAAGAATCACCTTAGAACGCGAATCGAACAACGCACTTCCATTCCTCGATGTACTACTTATTTACCAGAAGACACGACTGTACGATCCAAAGATCGATATATATCACAAGCCAACATGGACGAGACAGTTTATCAACTTTCAGAGCTTCGTCCCAATGATACGAAAGGGAAACTTGGTACGTACTTTATGTTCAAGGATTAGAAAAATCTGCTAGGAAGACATGATTGAGAGAGAATTAGATTCATTACGTGAAACCCTACTGCAGAACGGGTATCCACCAAGGTTCATAGACGAAAACATGAACGAGAAGCCTCCGTCGCCAAACACCACAACTGTTCCTAAGAAAAATCTCTTCATGAACCTAGAATTCGAAGGTGACATCGCAGCGGAAATTCTCAGAAACCGCCTTTCTAAATGTCTGAACAAGACATTTCCGACAGCCACCTAACATATCACATTCTCCAGCAGACAGTTAATCCAGTCTAACGCTAAGGACAAGATACCGCTTTTGGCCACTTCACTGTGTATTCATGAATTAACTTGCCCATGTGGAGCAAAGTATACTGGCCATACGCAACGTCAAGTGCACAAACGTATTCTAGAAACTTGTCGAGCCTGGTTAGCGAGCCAGAGGATGAAAGAAGAATAGCAGCATCTCTATCCTCGAACACGTCATCTCCGGACATCGAGCACCTGCATCTCCATGTTAGATTTACTTTGTTACACAGAGTCCCTCAATATCTTACAAAGGGACTTCGGATACACCATCTGTACATAGGTGGAGCATTAGCTGTTCGGGATCTGAAACCGGACCTCTGCATCCAAAAGCGTTACATACATTCCTCTTCGCACGTGAATTTCATAGTGGAGAATGTACTTCATTGAATTCTGTAATTATTGTACTCCTATCCGAATCATTATCACAAAGAATGAAGGTCTCATCCATATACCGCCAATAAAATGAGAACTTACTGGTAAGGTTGTTCAAAGGTTAATTTTCTAGGTTACTTAGAAAGGAAACAGCGAAAATGGGACCCTTTTTATATGCGACTGCAATACAAGGGCGATCGATATACCAAGTGAGATAATTGCCATGAAATTAAGAGAATCAGTTCAAAGAACTTTGAGTGCTGACGGCGAACTACACGTCTTATTCTCTACACGGCCGATGATGCTACCTCGACTGAAAGATGAAGTACCTAGACTAGACTAGCTGGACACTTCAAATTGTATCTTTTTTTTGATTTACAGCTTGATTCCACACCGTATTTTCAGTACAAGTATGGAATTTTCAGCATGGATATCGGTAGCCCTAATTCAGGCCGACCATAGATATCGAGTGTGCGCCGGCAAGGGATCGAAGCCCGGACCATGTGCATGGTCGGCGAGAGTCCTAACCACTGTGCCACCGACGCAATTCAACAGCAACTGTGCTTGTTGTGGAGTGAGTTATATCGATCTTTGTTGCTCTAGGAACTTGATTTTTCGTGCTCGTTCGCTCGCTCGAAAACATCTCCCACTATGGCATTAGTAAAGGTGTAGTGAAAACCATTAACAAACAGTTGGATATTGGACCATCTGGTGCAAACCGGCCACAAAGCCAGCTAGCCAGCCAGCGTGGAAGAATCCTTCTCTATCATCATCTACCGGATGCGACATAAATTGCCAAAATCATCTTCGAAGCACCCACCGCATACTGCAAACAGCAGAGGCCATTGCAATTAGCCTCAAACAACCAGTGAGTGCTTTGTGTGTGCAGAAGAAGCAAGTCCAGTCAGCTAGTCCCTACTACTGCCTTGGCCAGCCTTCAGTAGAGACCATAAATTCATGAATTTGTAATATTATCCTTCCTAATTCAACTGACATTCAGTTTACTGTTATGTTGATGCAATTGAACTGTAATCCATTGGTATTATTATTATTACTGATTCGATGTTATTTAAACAGCAACATTAATGTTGTTGTTCATAACACTAATTCATTCATTCATTCATTCACTATAATGGGTGGATATATAACTGTAGAGCCTGATGATGATGATGAAGGGGTTATCGAAAAAGAGTATTTCTTCTTTGTCCAGTATCCATCCGTTCTTTTGAATAATAAATAATTACGATCTGATCTTGGTGTAATTGCCAGGTTTGTTATAGTACATGCAAACTGCTGGTAGGCTGCATGGCTAGCGTTCACTTTGGTCAACTCGCTGATGTTGACGTACTTCATATACTCCAAGAACAGAGCGAAGGATTGCTGTTTGCATTTCTGAACACATCCCAAGAGATTTTCTATAGTTTTGGTTTGCAAAGGTTAGTTTTGCTTTTACGAGTTGATCACGGATTGATATCAGTTAGAGAAGCATTGAAAACCAGCATTGCGGGGAGTACTGGACAGCCAGCTGTTTCATCAGCCTAGTTTGGGTATCATTTGCCGTACACACCCACCACAGGTGGTTCGAACACAGGACCTTCCGGTTACAAGCCCAGCAAGCAAGCTGGCTCGTATACCATTCAGCCGCTCACTGGGACCTGATTCAATGGCCAGCCAGTGCATGAATTCTAACCTCTACCAATTCGTGATGCATTTAGCGTGGCTGGCATCAACCAGTGTCGTCGGTGGGACATCCATCCATAAAAGTGACGACTGGATGGACCTCACTGGTCATAACATCCCACTAGAACTGATTGTCTCCAGGAAACTTCATCCTGGAGAAAGTCACTACCGAGCGAGCATCAGATTAATTTTCTATAGTTTTTTTGTAAGGGCCACGCTTAATCACGAATTGGTGGAAGTTAGAATTTCTCTACTTCATTGTGCAGCTAGTATGCATGAGAAATAAATTTTTAAAAGTTTTGCAAGGTAACAGCTTGTAGTGTGTAGGTGGGCCTGTCACATGGTTTCACTAGAAAACCTCATGAATCTTCAGAACAAGAACTGAACATGGAGAAAAGCTGAATTGAGAGTATTTAATCATATAACCCCCCCCCTGGGACTGGTGCACCAACATAACAGGAGGGGGGATAATTTTCCAACAGAAAAAGCACTGAGGCGTTTGATTTGGGTAATAGGCGTAAGACAAGGCTGACTAATACCACTGATAATCTGGATATAAGTGGACCAGGTTGTGCAGGAGATACCGGGAAGCTGTGTACACACTCTGCACTGACGAATTCCTCTTAACTGATTAAAAATGCCCATTTAAATTGTTTTCAAAAGAATGGATGGATACTGAACAAAGAATAGATACTCTTTTTCGATAACCCCTTCATCATCATCATCATCAGGCTCTACAGTTATATATCCACCCATTATAGTGAATGAATGAATGAATGAATTAGTGTTATGAACAACAACATTAATGTTGCTGTTTAAATAACATCGAATCAGTAATAATAATAATACCAATGGATTACAGTTCAATTGCATCAACATAACAGTAAACTGAATGTCAGTTGAATTAGGAAGGATAATATTACAAATTCATGAATTTATAGTCTCTAGTGAAGGCCAGAGAGCCAGGGTAGTAGTAGTGGCTGGCTAGTTGGACTTGCTTCTTCTCCACACAGAGCACTCACTGGTTGCAATAGCCTGTGGTATTTGGAGCATGTAGTGCTTCGATGATGATTTTGGCAATTTATGTCGCACTCGGTAGATGATGATAGAAAAGGATTCTTCAATGCTAGCTGGCTGGCTGGCTTTGTGGCCGACCTGTCGGTTTGCACCAGATGGTCGAATATCGAACTGTTGATGATGGTTCTCACTGCACCTTTACTTATCC
Organism: Trichobilharzia szidati; assembly: GCA_944472155.2. NCBI lineage: Eukaryota > Metazoa > Platyhelminthes > Trematoda > Strigeidida > Schistosomatidae > Trichobilharzia > Trichobilharzia szidati. The sequence goes on from OX235279.1 coordinate 6,715,778, forward strand.
ATAGTGAGAGATGTTCTCGAGGAGCGAGCACTAAAAATCAAGTTCCTAGAGCTACAACGCCCGATATAACTCGCTCCACCACAAGGACAGTTGTATTTGAATTGGTAGAAACAATTAGAAGTGACCATCTAGTCTAGTCTAGGTACTTCAGCTTTCAGTTGAGGTAGCGCCATCGGTCGCGTAGAGAATAAGACGTGTAGTTCGCCGCCAGCACTAAAAGTTCTTTGAACTGATTCGCTTTTAGTTCTTCGTGATTATCTCAATTGGTATATTTTTTGATTACAGCTTGATTCCACACAGTATTTTGGTACAGGTATGGAATGTTCAGCATGTGATATTGGTAGCCCAAATTTTGCAGGCCGACCATAGATATCAGGTGTGCGTCGGCAGGGGATTGGACCCCGGACCATGTGCATGGTCGGTGAGAGTCCTAACCACTGTGCCACCGACGGACTAAATCCACACCCACGGTGGGACACGAACCCACAATCTTCTACTTAGGAGGCCCTTGTATTGCAGTCGCATATACAAAGGGTGCCATTTTGGCTGTTTCCTTTCTAAGTAACCTAGAAAACGAACCTTTGAACAACCTCACCAGTACGTTCTCATTTTATTGGCGGTATATGGATGACACTTTCATTCTTTGTGATAATGATTAGGATAGAAGTACAATGATTACTGAAATTCACGTGCGAAGAGAAATGTATGTATCGCTTTTGAATGCAGAGTTCCGGTTTCCGATCTCGAATAGCTAATGCTTCAGCTATGTACAGATGGTGTATCCGAAGTCCCTTTGTAAGATATTGAGGGACTATGTGTATCACAGTGAATCATTCATGCAGATGCGGGTGCCCGATGTCTGGAGATGACAAGATGTTCGAGGATAGAGCTGCTGCTATTCTTCTTTTCTCCTCTGGGTAGCTGGCTAACGAAGCTGGACAATGTTCCTGAATACGTTTGTGGACTTAACGTTGCGTATGGCCGGTGTACTTTGCTCCATAGGAGCGAGTAGGTTGATGAATACACACTAAAGTGGTCAAAAACGGTATCTTATCCTCAACGTTAGACTGGATTCACTGTCTGCTGGAGAATGTGATATGTAAGGTGGCTATTGGAAATGTCTTCTTCAGACGCTTAGAAAAGCGGTTTCTGAGAATTTCCGCTGCGATATCACCTTCGAATTCTAGGTTCATGAAGAGATTTTTCTTAGGAACAGTTGTGGTGTTTGGCGACGGAGGCTTCTCTTTCATGTTTTTGTCTATGAACCTTGGTGGATACCCGTTCTCCAGTAGGGTTTCACGTAGTAAATGTAATTCTCTCTCAATCATGTCTTCCGGAAAGATTTTTCTAATCCTTGAATTCAATGTACATACCAGGTTTCGCTTTCGGATCAGAGGGAGGAAGCTCTGGAAGTTGATAAACTGTCTCGTCCATGTTGGCTTGTGATATATCCAACTTTCGATGGCACAGTCGTGTTTTCTGGTAAATAAGTAGTACATCGAGGAATGGAATTGCGTTGTTCGATTCGCGTTTTAAGGTGATTCCTATTGTGATGAGTGTGCTGCGTTGAAGGTCCCCCAAGAAGACGAAAAATGCATCCTCGAATCTACTGTTAACTGCCAACAACCAATAAAATGCAAAATTTTATTCACCGATAAAGAAAAATTTGAAGAATTTTCCAGGCTGTTCAGATCTGCATACGATTTCAACTTTCATTTGAGTCATGTGTGTTCAGCTAAATTCATTTACTCATTCATTAACATGAGCAGAGATGTAGGCCAGAAGAAAAAATTCAAATGACGCTCAACGGAACTCTCTGAAAATTGTGGAGGCGCCAATTTTAGGTGAATCTATATTTAGGAAGAGAGAGAACTAAATACCAGACATAATTTTTCATAACGTAATCAAGAGCAACACTGTCAATCAGTCAGTCAATCGATCGATAATTATCGATCTCATTTTAATATCTATGTGTGTGAAAGTGGAGGACTGTGGTGGTGGTGGTGGTTAGTAAGTTATTCCAGATTAGACTGTTAATTAGATGGATGTATCACACACAGTCAGTGAGTGAGTGAAACAGTATTAGTATGTACTGAATGACACAGTTTCGAACAAAATTCATTATTGCTGTTGATAATCATTCCATCAATTATAATCACACGACTTCGAAACTTGAGTCTGATTGTTTTCTTTGTCCTCTCCTATTTGTCGTCGTCGTTGGGGGAGTAGAATTTTCCAGATATCTGTGTGGACAGGTGTTGAATCATTCCTATTACACGTATTCACTCTCAGTTGATTCGATAAACAAAGCTTCCGTTGTTATCAATCTCTCCCTCTCTACAACCTATGACATAAGTTTGTGAAACTGTTATCCCATCCCATCCAGCCTATTGTATGGTTGTGTGTAACTGCATGTAGTGCTTTTGATAGCTGAACTCTTCTGTAGATTTCTTATATTATTCGGGTCAACCAATCTAGATTTCGCTGCTAGGTTTGTATCTTCGGCTAGTCTGACTGACTGACACTGTTCTACTAGTTTGACCTATCTATTTGACCTAACAATCATCCCAGCTGCAGGGGATTAGATAAACTAAATTGATTTTTTGGTTAAAGGCTGCACAGGATTGATCCTTTAGCCGACAAAGCTTGTTTCTAATTGAGTTTGTGGTTGGTTTGAATGCCAGCAACCACTTTTATTCCTGCCTTGTTACGAATTGTGCGTAAAGTGGTTTCCGAGGTTCCTTCCTTGTATGGAATTACTACTGATGATTAAGGTTCATTATTGTTGGAGTTGTAATTATCCTGCGCATATTTGACATGCATGTCGTCATAAATATTATTATTATTATCATCACTATCACTACTATCACTATTTATTTTTTTTTACATTTCCCTACATACTTTCTGACTGATTTATGAGAGTAATTATTAATTTTCAAGGATTCTGATACATGTCTCTTTTCCTGTCTTAGATTCTCCTTGGTGCTGCTTACATTGTGTTCCCTGTTGTTATGCAGACAGAAGAAACTTCTCCACCCCCTCCTACTACCGTGGGTTTAATTCCAAGTTTATTTGTCATCAACATTTTGTTATCAAATTTTTTGCAATTTTCGTATAACAATTTTTAGTAACTAACCCATTCAATCTTTTCGCCTACTATCTAGTTTATTTTCATAATTGTCTCCAAACTCCTTCACTAGCATCTAATCTTTCCAAACATGTCCATATTACGTAACCCTACTCACATCTTACCAATCTTCACCCCACTTAGTTACAACTTTGAGTACTAATCACACATTTTAACTTCTTCATTATCTTGATGATATAATCAGCAACCCACACTAACTGTTATTTTGATTTTGACAAACCTAATGTACACACACACACACACAAAATTAATTGTATATATATTTGCGACTGTACAGCTAAGTGAATGAATTCGCCGAAAAGAGACTCTTCGCTGAACTAATTTGTTCTTACTTAATATTTCACTAATCCTATTTTCACTGACATAGATTGGATGGGATGATCGGAAGTCCAGATATCTATTTGAATATTTGGGTTTCCTGTACATTCGTATATATATATATCTGAGGGGTTATATGTCACTGGTGTTTTCACGCACCTATTCTAGTTCCCTGTGTATCCTTAAATTTGCCTGATTGCTGGGGTACTGTCCGTGACATGACGAATTGATTTTAAACTTGAACAAAGCAAGAGCAACAATTGTACCAGGATAATATAAGCTCATCTTTTATTATTTCGAAGACTCTTCTCAACTGGTTACAACCTAAACGATAAAAAATATGAATTATATTACATTAAAGATTTGAACATACTTTTCTACGATCACAAGGAGTAATTGGTTGGTAGGAAGTGTAAAAGTAACATTAGTCCGGAGTGATTTAACTAATTAAGAGTTACAGACACACTGACTATTTATAGAATAATTAGACAATTGGGCTTGGAAACAAGAGCAGAGTTGCATATATATGTGTGTGTATAGAAACAAGGTTTAGCTAGAAAGAGCATAACAAAAAGGTAGATTACGTAACTAAAGAAAATGTTTTATTTAATAGCCAGTTGAAAAAAAAGGAAGAGAAAAGAACAATGTAGGGTGAGTCATGTTTAGATGAGAGAGTAGAGTTTTCTAAACAAGAAAAAGGTGACTCATACAAGTTGTATATTTTGTTGTCAACAGGGCAGTGCAAGATTCACCACTGCCTCTTTCTGCGTACACATAGATTTGGTTTAAGTCGTTTGTGATAGCAATTGCTTCATCAAAGCGTAGCAAGTTAGGTTTCTTTTGCTTGTTGATTATTTTGAATGACTTCAAGTTGTCTACATTATGACCAGTGTCTAATAGATGATGCGCAATTGCACTGTTTAATACTTGTGGACGTTTCAGTCTCAGGTTCTTTTTGGTATGTGTTCAAAAATGCGGACAATAACTCTTCTCTCTCTGTTCTTCCGATGTATGTGCTTTGGCACGTACAACATGCAAATTGGTAGACACAGTTGAAGGCAACATGAGGTGGGTATTTGTCCACTTTTGATTGTCTCAAACAACTAGTTGTTTGATTTTAGCTTTTTTAAATTATCAAACACAACTATGCACAAGAGACATAAATGAAAGCCACTTGGATTCAGGCAGCACTGCATTGTTTGGATCCAGCCTTCATTTTCACAACAGAATAGAGTTATCAGAACGGGGATATCACCCATATGGACATTCGAAATTAGAGAACACGAAGTTCAGCAAAGATATCTGCCATCTTTTTGGCGATTTCATTTTCCATAGTAGCTGTACATTCGCATTTATAAAATACATAAGTTTACTTATATGGATACAATTCTTGTTTGATCCCACACTAAGAACGACGGCGAATAAAGGGTGACAATTATTTTCAACTACACATGGCTTACGAGGAGAGGCTTAGAAACAAAATTAACACGGGATTAGAACGGATAAGAAGTGTGTAAAAATGAGCATGGGAAGAAACTTAAAATAACTGATTTTATAACTGAAATTGGGATGAATCGAATGAAGACAGAGGGAGTAAGAATCACACTCACAGTGAACGAAAAATATAGATCAAAAAGAGAACGAAAGAAGAGAAAATAACGTAAGCTAAGGTAACATACCGAACTATGTCCATGGTAGTTGTAGAGGTTGGACTAATTTCTTTGGAACACACAGCTCCGACTTATCGATGCATATTGCGAGGGCTTCTGTAGTACAGAGAAGTCTATAAACATACTGCTTTTGGTAGGTTTCTGTTGACTTTGTAAATTATTTACTTTGAAAGAATCAGTTGAGATGTTGTGGGAGGTGTTGATCAGATGTTCAGTAGTGGTACTTCTGTTTGAACCGGTGCCTCCTCTTTTTTCCAGCCACACTGGGTAATGTTCTCTAACAGGTTTTGAAAGTACGTGCATACAACGACTTATTTACCTAGCTGGCTCCGCATGAGCAGGTGAACTGGTATAATATGCACATTGAATTGGTCATATGCGAGAGTTTATCCTTAACGTTGTTTACAGGAATTGGACGGCTAGAGAATGTCACTCTTAGTGTTGCTGCAAAGGAAGGTCTTCTCTAAGCCGCCTGGTTATTCTCCTCTTCAATAGAGTTAGTCGTTAAAAATTTATCAAATCAACCAAATGGAAATGAAATGGAAAACGAGTCAAAAATTCCGTTTCTTGGTGTGAAACTAACAAGAAGAACTGATGGGAGCCTAAGGAGATCGATCCATAGAAAAGCTACTTGGAATGGTCAACTAACAAGCTTCAATAGCTGGGTACCCATTCAACAAAAGCAGAACTTAATAAAATCACTTGCCACCCGCATCCGACACATTTGTAGTTTTGATGTTCTAGAAACACAATTAGATCTTTTGAGAGAAATCTTCATCCAAAATGGATACCCATTGAGATCCATTGACAAAAATATGAAACCAAGAATTTGGAGAAATGAAACTCCACTTGCGCCTAAAAAGAAACTCTACATGAACTTGAATTTCAAGGGAGATCCATCAAGCGATATTCTCAAGAGAAGGATCACATCATCTCTTTGCAGCAACGCTACGAATAGTGTTCTCCAGTCGCCCACTGATCTGCAGAAGCCTCGAGGACAAGATCCCGCATCTTACCACTTCTATGTGAATATATACCAGTTCACCTGCTGCTGTGAAGCCATCCAAGTACATCGGTCGTTTGACGCGCACCCTGTCCAAGAGGATTCAAGAACACCATCCAGCCAGCATGGGTGAGAATAGGCAATAGTGGTGGTGCAATATGGAGTGAGATAATCGAACACCTGGTTAACACTGATCATTCCATCTCAAAAAAGGCCTCCTGCTTCAAAGTAATTAATCTACAGAGTCAAGAACAACCTACCAAAGGCAATACGGTTTCGTCTTCTTTGTATCGCTGATGCTCTGGCTATTCACATAGAAAAACCGGAGCTGTTCATACAAAAGAGAATTACTCAACCATTTCTACTGTCTTGGTAACAACTTTTTTGATTTGATTTGGTTTTTTTGATTTTGATGACTTAATTTTGTTTCTTTGCCTGTTTCTTTAATTACTCACAATTCTTGTATTCATTTAGAACTCTTACGTAACTCTGTATTCTCTGCTTTGTTCCAATATGTGTCCTGAGTACAACTCAATCATCAAACTATTTATATTATTATTACATAACTTCTTTTTTTCAACAACTGATTGTGACAACTCATCACCTTTGTTACTATCCTAATTTCATTAACACCTAATTTTATTGAGTGATTTTGTATTACGTAATTCCAATTACCAATATTCTTCACCTGTTCAGTCAAAATTACCATAACCAATTGTCTATTTCCCTTTGACAAACTTAATGTACACATACATACAAAATAACACATATATATATATATATGCGATTGTACAGCTAAGAAAATGAATTTGCCGCCGAAAAGAGACTCTTTACTGAACATTACGTGTTTTGTTTACATTAATTCACTTGGAGTTAAATATACACTAAGATCAAGTTGGTGAAACGAATTCGCTTACATATTCCTCATGCTCTGGAAGTTCTTCTACAGTATAGATACTTTCTGTAACATTCGTGGGTAATTCCATCAGTCTACATGATTCAATGCAGTTGTACTTGACTGTTCTACCATTCGGTCAGACTCTGCTGTGATGACATAAATACTTCCGATAGGACTTGGGATACCGGTTTGTTTATCCTCTTCCCTGAGCCTGGCGCTGTACTTGAGATACTTACTGAACACTTTTAACGCGAACTTTTGCTGTGAAGAGATCAGTGTAGAAAAAAATACCAATTTAAACATTTAGAATCAAAAGGATTGAGCGGAGAAATATTTTTTACGAGTTGATCACGGATTGATATCAGTTAGAGAGCCATTGAAAACTAACATTGCGGGGGGTACTGGACAGACAGCTGTTTCATCAGCCTAGTTTGGAAATCATCGGAAGTACACACCCACTACAGGCGATTGGAACACAGGACCTTCCGTTAACAAGGCCAGCAAGCTGGCTCGTATACCATTCAGCTACCACTTACCAGGACCCAATTCAGTGGCCAGCCAGTGCATGAATTCTAACTTCTACCAATTCGTGATGCATTTAGCGCGACTGGCACCAACCAGTGTCGTCGTTGGGACTTCCATTCTCAAACTTGACATTTGGATGGATCTGACTGTCCACGACTTCTCACTAGAACTGACTGACTCCAGGAAACTCCATCCTGTAGCCAGCCACTACCGAGCGAGCATCAGATTAATTTTCTATAGTTTGGTTTGTAAGGATTAGATTTGTTTTGACGAGTGCATCACGCATGGATTGATATCAGTTAGAGAAGCATTGGAAACCAGCCACAGGGAGTACTGGACAGCCAGCTGTTTCATCAGCCTGGTTTGGGAATCATCGGCAGTGATATTTACTTTTCGGTTAGATAGTCATCTCTAGAGGACATAGTGTAAGGTGGAGAGAGAGAGTGCGTGTTTGGGATATCGTGGAGTCATCTATAAAGGAGTGCAGAGAACAGCATGACATGAGGATGTGTTGTTGATGTGCCCTCTGCACCACTTGGTAGCTAAGGGAATGATCATAATAATAATCTTGGTCCAGTATAGTCAGTCAACAGATCGTCGGTGGCACAGCGATAGAACACTCGCCAACCACGCAGGTGGTTCGAGGTTCGATCCTCCCATCGGCACACTCCATTAACTCACTAAGCCATTAATGAGACTGGTAAAGAGGGTAAAGGTTGGGCATGAGGTCATCAACCCCATTCCGAAAAAATAAATACCACTGGTGCTCTAACTTCACAGCTCTGTCTTGAAGCGCTAATTCCCTTGCGTTCCGAGTGGATCATAGAGATAGCTTCAACAACATCACATCTGCCGTCTTCTTCAGCTGGGTCCACGACTGACCAAACTCTCTCATCTCTTCCGAACCACACGATCTCCTCCATGGCACCCTCACACCGACGAACCACTTGTTGCTTCCCATTTGGATTCCACTCAAGCAATGGCCTGCATTGCATGAGATGTCATTCGGCGGCCTCCCCAATGTATGCCTGATCAATCCATCTCCACTTTCTCCTACATATTTGCTGAGCGTTGACCGGCTCTGCTTGATGGTTTGTCCCCATAGTTTCTTGTTGCTTATTCTTTCTGACCGGCCATTTGATCTTCAGTATGGAGCTAGCGTTGTGGATTACTTGGCATGCAGCATTGTCGTACAGCTGTCCGCCTATTAGTATAAAGAATATACGACAAAAGTAGGTGGGATTGTGAATTTAACACCTCGAACACCTTTATTCAAATAATCTAAATGCAAGCAACTTAAGGTCATTGATAAACAATATATCATGCTAAACTAACCGACCTCCATTTCACTACCCCTTCTAATCTCCATTCCCCAATAGGAGGAAGGAGAAAGTAAGCGGATACAATAAAGAAAGCAATGAAGTAATAATAATAATAACCACACTTTATAGTGGAAAATATATTGCTTCATCAGTGCATTTCCAATCTACTGCGTCCTCACTTTCAACTGGTTAACTGAGCGAAACTGCCAACAAGCATTCACTTTCTAGTCATATTGATCTCCTCCATGATACAGTCACACCCTAAAAAACAACTCTTCACTTCGCATTTGACTTCCAGTCGACGACCTACCTGGCGTGTGATGTCAGTTGGAGGTTAGTTACCCTATTGTAAAGCAAATCCATCTGCATTTTACAGTAAGAAGCTGTTCACTGACTCACGATGTCATGCGACTCAAGGCAATTAAAAGACTTTGCAACAATTATTTCCTTTTATGAATTTAGACAATAATAACAATAGGAATAATGCAATTCAGAGTCGTATGCATCTGGTTGTTATTCTTCTTTCCTACATTTATTATTTATTGATTAATATTTTGCATATGGAAGTAAGCAATGATAATAATCATAATAATAAGTGTGTTGCGACGAGACAGAGATAGATAGATAGAGAGAGAGAGAGTGGGAGAGTGTAATAATAATAATAGTAATAATGATAATAATGGCAAAGTTATTTTTCACTTCCGGTATATTTAAACAATAAGTTGGGATGTTTCTTTTTCTTCACAAGTCGAAAAAGGAGAATATGAAATATGTTCAAAATAATCAATAATGCTAATAATAATATTCGGATGGATTATTCTATTCAACTGAATACTCTACATACATGCTAGACGGAGTTCGCCACCGCAGTGTACTCTAAGCACTGGGTGACTAGAGAGTTTCAAATCTCAAAAGGTAGATGAGTTCCAATTAAGGGAGTTAGTTACAGACATACCATTGCTGAGTGACAACAGACACGAAATCTGCTTAAAACTTGGACTACCAAAAAAAACATCCCATCATTGTTCATTGGATATAATTACTCTTATTCAGTTTGTTTAAATGTAGTAAAATATGACCTCTAATAGTATGATTTACTTTGCCGCGTATTTAAAATGCTCACAACCTGCTGATTCTCAAGTTTCTACTGAACACGAGAAAAAGCATTATCCTGGATGAATGGCAGCTTTTTATAATTAGCATTCAAGAAAATGTCGTCGTGTATTTCTTAAAGGAGGCAACGAAAAGATAGCATAATGGCGAAGTGGGCAAAGTTAAACTACCACGGCGACTTTGAACAGAAAATCAGAATTCAGATGCAATAAGAAGTCGTATAATCGTTGAAAAATGCACTGAATCACATTGCAAATATGATTTTACACTATTGTAAGAGTATCCCTAAGTTATTTGGTTGGAGGACTTCATCACGAGATGACATCAGTTAGAGAGAACCATTGGAAAACCAACAGGGAGTACTGAACAGCTAGCTGTTTCATCCCACTAGTTCGAGACTCTTCAGTAGTACTTACCCACAGACAGGGTTCGAACCCAGAATCTTCTGTTTACAAAGCTAGTGAGCTCATAGACCATTTATTCAGCCACTGAGACCCGATTCAAGGGCCAGTCAGTCCATGAATTCTAACTTCGGCCAATTCTCAACATAGTGTGACCACTTCGCAATGTCTTCGGCGAGTATTTGTCCTTATATCCGACCTGCTGAACGCTGAAGCTCATGATGAAATCCTGTAACCAATTAGTCAAATCCCCACCAACCAATACTTGAAAGACAAGACTGAAATCTGTAGCGTTTCTCTCTGTTGCTCTGGTTAATCATTGTCGTATGGACTGGATGCAGATCTCCGCTCCACACTACCCAGAACAAGCTCGATTCAGGAAAGGCAAATCATGAGGTGCTCAGTTTGTAATTCTACGCATCGTCATCACAGAATAAAGCATAAAATGGAAGTCAAACCTTACTGTACCTCAACTTCATAGACTTCGGAAAGGTCTTCGAGAGTGCAGCGTTGACTGTGAAGTAATTTGGAAACTACTTCAACATTACGGCATGCAGTGCCCAAGTCTTTGTTAACCTCATTCAACAGCTGGCTACACGACAAGGGCACTTGTCAGGTGAGGCGTTCGAAGTGAATACATGAGTGCGACAAAACAGGCTGCCTATTATCACCTACGATGATATTCTTAATTCTGGTGGACTGGATTATGTATCGGACTGTATGAAGCGAGAATATAGAAATACTCTGGTCCACCGACAAGGAAGACTCTAGAATATCTGGATTTCGAAGACTTGAAGGTAGGGGAAAACTAACAAAATGCCTGAAGAAGCAGCTGGCGAAGACAGGACTCCAGGTGAACATAGACGGGTGGAGGTGATGAAGATAGCCAACCAACCACCACCGCCAAAAGCAACAACAATCAGCACCAACCACCATCAGTCGGAGAATTTTGACAGACGTTACTCCCCTCACTTATCTAAGAAGCATCGTTTGAACCACAGTTAGAGAAACGCATGGAGTTGTATAAGCCAGCCAGAATAGTAAAAGCAAGATACGCCTTCATCAACTTGAAACCAGTTTGAAAATCTTCTGCACTCCACTCAACCAGGCAGCGTAAAGAACAAGATTCGGATTTTCAACACAAATGTGAAGTCAGTCAGTCAGTTCTTCTCTAGGTGTCAGAAACTTGCACTGCACGTGTGTCACAAAAAGGATTTCCAACAGCCTGCTGCACGCTTTTATCAACAGCTGCCACCGACGCTGGTTGGCTCCATATTAAAGATCAAATGGCCAGCCGGCTGGCCAGAAAGAATTCGCAAGAAGAAACTTTGCAGTGGGACAAACCAACCAACTAAGAGCCGACTGCTCAAGAAATATCTAGATAAAAATGGAGATAGATCAGGCATACGCCACTGAGGAGGTCTTCGAATGACATCGCGTCCAATGCGGGCCATCACTCGAGTAGAATCCCAATGGGAAGGGACGAGTGGCTTGTTCGAGAATGACATGGAGGTGTTCATGTTGGGATGAGGAGGAGATGAGAGATTATGGGCAATAGTGGGGTAAGCTGAAGAGGACGGCAGAAAATAGGACAGTGTGGAGATGTGTTTTTGAAGTCCAATGATGTTCCACCCGGAACCCAAAAGAACAATAGTAATATAATAATAATAGACACTATCCAACAAATTATTATCATTACTGTCCCCTCGGGTTTCGAGAGGAATTCGAAGGCGTATTTCCACCTTGTCCTATTCTATGCAGCCTTCTTAAGCTGGCTTAACGATTCCGTCATAGTCTCACATCTCCTCTTCACACAATGTCTGACATGTCATCCTCACAGTGACACCCATCTCGTAATTTCCCACCCGGATTTGACTCGACTGATAGCCTGGCTAATCCCGCATGTCATTCGACGGTCTTCTCAGTGCCATGTGTCCGATCCATCTCCATTTACTTCGGAATATTTTTTTTGAGCAACAGGTTCTCAGTTGGTTTGATTGTTCCCAGAGTTTCTTGTCAACCATTCTGTCTGGTCAGCTGAACTCTGATCTTCAGTATGGAGCCAGAAAAGGTGGTAACTGTTGGTGAAAATCTGAAGTGGCCTGTTCGTATTTGTTTTTCATGATGTGTCGGCGAGGTTTCTGACTCGCATAGAAGTGACTGACTTGAAATCGGTGTTGAAAATCCAAGTTTTATTGTTTATGCTGAGTGCAGAAGATTTCCAAATTGATTACAGATCCTGCCTTTGACATCCCTATATGTGCTATCGCTTGTAGTTGAAACCATGGTGCCTAGTGGCTAAGTGAAGCAACTGACCTCCTCTTTCCAATTTCTACAGTTGATGGTAATTAGTACCTTTATCGGTGCGTCGGTGGCATAGCGGTTAGGACGCTCGCCCACCATGCACATGGTCCGGGGTTCGATTCCCGGCCACCGACGCACTCCTTTACCTTGCTAAGCCAGAAATAATGCTGGTGAAGAGGAAAGGTTGGGCATGAGGCTAGCAACCCCATCCTGTAAAATAAACACTGCTACAGAAACTTCAAGCCACTAGCTTGAAGCCCTATGTTCCACTGGGGAACGTGAAGGAAAAAAAAATGAATTTAGACGTAATTTGTCTGAATCGTGTGTGTAATGTGCATATTTGCGCAACACATTTCGAACAATCTGATCACCCACGGACTTGTCATAGGGGTACATATATATGAAATTAATGAAGAGGTGAGAGGTGGGTGGGAAAATAAACTACTTAGGTCAAGTTAAAAGGAGGACATAATGGAAGTCAAAATAACAATGAAGATCAATCACTAAACCAAATAGCAGAGATAATTGTACATCTACCCTGGCTGGTATCAAAACAAAGTTTACGAACAAGGAAGGTAGGTTTAGTGTGATGACGAATTGTTGCTTTGAAAGCATAAAGGTGGTCGAAACTTCCTAACTGCCAGCTAAGGCCTCCACAAACTTTAGGATACGCCCTCACCCAAACACGTTTCACAGATAGGTTTAAAAGATGTGTTAACGTCAATTTTATATCCTGTCTCCTCTGTAATATGTTTCGCAATAGAGGATCTAGGTCTTCGTCTGTTTTCACTTCTAATGGGTTCTGAAGATTCCATTTGTTTCTGGAGCCATTTAAGGAATATGCTCTGAAGCCAGCCCTTACTTGCAGAGATCGATGAGTCCACCCTATGTGTTTGTGTGTGTGTGTCCACACGTACATTCAAATTGGTAAATACAGTGGGATGTGACATCATTTTTCTCATGTTCAAAGAGCTAAGATGGATGGATATATTGGCTTCACATTCTCAATCATAATGACATTAGCTGCATAAAAAGTCTTTTAAACCACAACGTCGTTCAATCTTTGTCAAGCTGCCATGATGCCCCGCCCATACAAGGTAGCTTGATGTATACGTCTTTCTTAGGGCCGAGTTGTACAGTGGGTCTTGGTGTTCCACTGACTACCTCATATCTCCTGATGAACTTGTCTGGATAATTATTATCAACCAGAGTTTGTGTCAACTTTTTTTCTTCAGTGCATATTCGTTGGATTCTTCTGAAGAGGCACCTCACTCATTAAGCCTCTTTTGCACGGAACAGGGCAGAAACTGTGGTAATTAAGATACTGTGCTATCCAGGTAGCTTTTCGATAAATAGATCACCTTTTTATTGACCCATCAAGCCATCAGTCGACTAAGCAATATGTCTAGGAAAGATAAACAATTATCTTCCTCTTCTACAGACAGATGTAAGTGATATGGTTGCTATTCTGAACTTCATTCCTTCGATTTAAAATTGAGGTGGGAGAACAACACTTATCACTGATGATTACAATATCATCTACATACCTCCTATAAAGTGGCACACTTTCGATTAAATCCTCGGATAAAGTCTCAGTGTACGACAAATAGATATCTGCACATAGCAACACCATCAACTTGGCGGAAACAGTCGCCTTCAAATGTAAACCTAACATTGTTAGTACATAGAAGTAATAAATCCCATAAATAAGAAATAGGGAACGGGATGAAAAAATTGTTTGTGGAAATGTAATCACAACACTAAAATGTCAACTGTTTTGAGCCAAGGCACATTAGTAGTGAATAACGAGTTTACATCAAAAGAGTACATATTCTTATTCATAATATTACTATCGTCAAGAAAATTAACCAGTCCATCAAATGTATCTTCTAACACATACTTACAGAATTGTGTTTTGACTGGAAGCAATAATTCTACTAACCATTTAGCAAGTTTATGCGTTGGGGATTTGCACATTGACAAAAATATAGAACGTAGAGGATTATTGGGTTTGTGTGTTTTTGGCAAGCCATACATATGCGGGAATTTATATTCTGATGGTTTTAAAGAGACTGATAGAATTCAATCTGCACCAAAGAGAGGACTAGACGCATCACACTAGTTACTAGTGTCAAATCAAAAATATATCCACTACAGTCCTACAGGAGGTCAATCGCGAGCCAGCCCGAATAGCTCAGTGGTAACGTCTCTGACTGCAGCACTGGGTGACGCGGGTTCGAATCTCAGAAGGGACATGAGTTGCTTCAAGGTTGCAGATACGCCTTGCTGATGAGTGCCAACTAGCACGAAACCTAGGTCCAAGGCTTCCTTTGGCCGATTGCCTCCAACCATCTAATACAAATTCATCTTTACTTATAATCATTTAGGCCTTAAAGCTTCAGTAGATTAGCCGTTACTGTGCCCTGCAACAACTGTCAGTAAAAATAATTACTATCAATAAGGTTTTTCCGTAGATATTTGCTGAAATCTGTGCTGAAGCTTCACATGAGAAGAACTCCTTCCTGCACAGCTCAGGTAGTCAGGCATTCCTCTTTTAACTGTTAATTTATGACTACACTGGTTTCTAATCAGAAATCAATGAATGGAATTTACTATTGAAAAAAAAACTTTGCTGCGACGTTCCCATCATCCAGTAGCATGTTTACCCCCCCCCCCCCCCTTGGAATGATTTTCAAAAATCAAAACAAGTGGTAATCCATTCAGCGAAGAGACTCTTTTCAACAACGAATTTATTATCAAGCTGTACAATCGTATATATAGGTGTGAATGCATAAAGTAGTAATAATACTGTTGTGAAATGCAATTAAAACTAAAGTGTTTGTGATTATAATCATAGTTAAATGTCAAGTGGTAAAACAACTAATGTCATATATAGAATAATTCATAGGAAAATGGTGTGCAATTATAAGATTAGTAAACAAATCGAATGAAATAAAAACGTTACGTAATATTGTGCGAAATTTAATAGCATAGAATTTAATGTTGTAAGAAAGAAGAATTGATTTAGAATGACAAGTGGAACAAGTGAAATAATACCGGGAACAATTCCAAGTAAGAATAGTAATGGTAACAGTTGACGTAATAAGGAAGAGTATACAAATTGGATAGACAAAATGAAAAAATGAAATATTGGTAGAGCTAAAATATGATTGGGGATTACCATACTTTAGTATATAGAAGGATTAAGACCATGAAAGTTGGAGGGGTGGAAAAAACTTTTTCTGTACACAGAGATAGCCAAAGATGGCTTCAGCAATACAACAGATGAGTCGGGTACGTAGTGATTTCGGTAAATTAGTTTGTTCAGGTATTGATTTTGTAGGTATTTAGTTTGATTGAATGGAGAATTTCATCATGAGCTGATATTGGTTAGAGAACAGTTGGACAGCTGTTTCGTCCTAGTCTGGGACTCTTCATGAGTATGTATCACAGTAGAGCAACAGATTAGCGTCTAACTGACAAGTAAATATTTCACCACACTCAATTCCTTCGTCTTTTAAATGTCAAAGTGGGGATTTCCGCCATACTGAAATATGTAAAAATGGACAAACTATTTAATATACGACTTATTAAACCTATTAATGGACACTTGTAGTCTGTGAGTCACTTTTTCGGCTGATTTGTTGGACAAAACAAAAGTTTTACTATGATTCTTTAAGGCTTTCAATGCAATTCATATACACGTAATTGAATGCAAGACAATATCTCAATTCCGTGTCTACATTCGATTCGACGTAGAAGCAGTACGTAAATTAAAAGACTATTGAACTAAAATACATTCTCCAAAATATCAGGAGAAAGTTAATTATTTTTTAGGCAAAAGTTTTATTACACAACTGTTATACTTTTTTTTTATTCCTTCACGTTTCCAGTGGAACATAGGGCTTCAAGCTAGAGGCTTGAAGTTTCTGTAGCAGTGTTTATTTTACAGGATGGGGTTGCTGGCCTCATGCCCAACCTTTCCTCTTCACCAGCTTTTTTTAGTTCTGGCTTAACGAGGTAAAGGAGTGCGTCCAGTGGCCGGGATCGAACCCCGGACCATGTGCATGGTCGGCGAGCGTCCTAACCGCTATGCCACCGACGCACAGTAATACTTATTATTATTTCCTTTAGTTCCTAGAGGAACAAAGAGCTTCAGCCATGCGTCTCCATTGCGTTCGGTTCTCTGCGAGAGTCTTCACCTGGCTCCAAGTCTGCCCATACGCTTTCAATTCTTCTTCACATGATCTCCTCCAGGTCACCCTAGGACGACCAACTCGTCGCTTCCCTTTCGGGTTCCACTCGAGGGCTTTTCTAGTGATGTCACTTGATGGTTCCCTCAGAGTATGGCCACAATCCAATCCACCTCCATTTCTTCCTGCATATTTGTTTCGCGATCGGTTCCTGCTGTGTTGGTTCGCTCATTGCCAGAGATCCTACCCTGTTACTGATCTTTTCTGGCCATCTGATCTTGAGTATTGAGCGAAGACAACTAGCTGTTGATGAAGGTTTGTAGTTTGTTTGAGATGCTCTTTATGACGCGCAGTGGAAGTCTCTGATCCGTATAGTGAGTGGCACTGACTGACTTCACATTGGAGTTGAAAATCCGGATCTTATTTTTGACGCTGAATGCTGTTGACCTCCACACAGACTTGAGAGTAATGAAAGCTTGCCTTGCTTTACCGATCCTTGCTTTGATATCCTCGTCAGTTCCGCCGGTCTGTAGTTGAAACAATGCCTCCCAAGTAGGTAAAGGAGGTTGTTTCTTTCAGGTTCCTTCCATTTATGCTGATTGCTGTCTGTTGTTGTTGATGTGGCTGTTGGTGTTGGCCAGGAATCTTCATCACCTTAGGCAAAGCAAATTGTTAAGATTTACCTCTCATGTTTCGTGAATATTAAGAGAGCGTCGGATGTAGATGTAGGTTATTATCATGCCATTCTGTTACACAATGTCATCAGGAAGAATCTCAGACCAGTGAACCACTTTTCATAGATAGGCTTCATCAAGTCGGTGACACTCAGCTTTGATTGGATGGAGGTGTGAACAGTTGTAAAACATTTGTTAGCCTCTCCACAGGAAGATATATATATACCAGCCATCCATTATTTTGGAACTATTCTGTCAAATCTTGACCACAGTCCATATCAATTATTTTGTAATCGAATTTAACTAACAAAGAAACTATGTAATTGAAACAATCCTCGTGTTTTCAATTTATGTTGTCTGCAACAGAATGCAGATCCAAAATCCGTGGCTGTCAACTCACCAGACAACGCCAGTCGGTCGATTAAAGCAGCTCAATCTTCAACAAACATAAGACAAATCAATAAGATTGACAAGGTGTTTCAACTCATATAATATCTTGACCCAATGAAACCGTTGAAATCTTCACATCATCATGTTGTCTTCATTGATACTTTTATCACCACTTACGTCAACAACCCAATCTAATTGTTATTTTCGCTATTTAATACTCTTATCATCACAATCATCATTGTTATTATTCTTATTATTATCATTCATATTATCGTTGTTATTACTATCATATTTACAACAGCTGACACTTAACTTCGATCAATTAGCTCACCGTCATTTGCAAAAACTTTACATAAATCTATAGTGCTGTACATCTTACAATGATGCCTGACTGAAGATGTAATTGAAAACAATCTTGCTCGCTAATTCGTGTTGAGCTTTAAGGATCCCTTTTGTTAGTGTCCTCATTCTTCTTCTTATCATTATTATTATTTTTATTTTTTCTCTATTGAAGGTGAATTAGGTTTGGACATATACAACTATATGAGCTCTGATCAAAATTTGACCTCAGACTTGCAAATATGATTAAAATGTTCAGTACCCATGATAGATTTGAATCAGGCACTTAGAAAACAAATTTCACCGCGAGATGATATCGTCATTTCGTAGTTTCTCCACAACCACTTTACACAACTAACATGTTTAACAATAATAAAATAAAATGCATGACAATTACTCAGTTATATGAAAAAAAAAATTACATACTATGCTAATGACTAATCATATGCAAACAAATAGGTCAAGTAGTCAGTCCATGGTAGGCAAAGTCTGAAGTCTATTGTTTTGACTGTACACATACAGTTTAGGCTGTATGTGATTAATCCTCGAAGCGTGCTTCCATCACATTCAATAACCAACCTTGAATTAGAGTTATGTGGTGAAATAATTGTGAAACAGTCATTAATTAATATTGATTGATTTTGTGACCTGACATTAATAAGTGTTTTGCAATGGATGATGACGCAGGTGGATTTCTATTCAGATTAATGAATGCATTGGTGGGATTTTCTTTGTGATTTAGTAACCATTTTGGAACATGTTCTTTTCGACCACGACATTGGAACATTCTACTGGCTCTACCTATATAGGTGTCAGCGCAGCTGTAGGTGAACTTGTAGATACAGTTTGAATTGGAGTCCACAGAATTTCGTCCTTTAATCGTATGTACAAGGATGGAAAATGTTCGGTGTTTAAGGGAAACAGATTCGGCGTAAAATGTGCATTTGATGGCTGACTGAAGTCTTTGAGCTACCTGTCAACTGCATAATCTGGTCAACCTTGAATGGATGGTTAACAAAGATAGATTTCTTCGGTCGACTCTTTGTTAAACTCTTTGAACAGAATGTACTTTCATCAGAATTCTACAGATTACATCCGACTGAGTTCATCGCCGTAGATAACTGAACATGGAAATACATGCATATATGTGGTATACAATGGTGAGTACGAGGCTGGGGTGGGTTGGGTAACAGTTAAAAAACATTCGTTGGCCTCTCCCTTGGAAGGTATATATCGGTGGCCAATTAATTTTGGAACTATTCTGTCAAATCTTCATAACAGTTAAAATGAATTATTTTGTAATTGAATTTAACTAACGAAGAAACTATGTAGTTGATGCATTCATTGTGTTGTCAATCTCTGTTGTGTTCAACAGCATGCACATCCTGAATCCGCAGATGTCAAGTCACCAGACAACGCCAGTCGGTCGATTAAAGCAGCTCAATATTCAACAAAAAGAAGACAAATCAATATAATTGACAGGGTGTTCCAACTCAACTGTTGAAATCTCCACATCATCATGTTGTCTTCATTGATACTTTTATCACCATTTACGTCAGTCAACAGCCTATTTTGATTGTTATTTTCGCTATTTAATACTCTTATCATCACCATCATTATTGTTATTATCATTATTATTATTATCACTCATATTATCGTTGTTATTACTATCATATTTACAACAGCTGACACTTAACTTCGATCAATTAGCTCACCGTCATTTGCTAAACTTGACATAAATCTATAGTGCTGTACATCTTGCAATGAAGGTTGAGGAAAGATGTAATTGCAAACAATATTGTTCGCTTATATGTCTTGAGCTTACATGATCTCATCTCCTGGTGTCATCTTTATTATTATTATTATTATTATTGAATTCCAAGTGGAACATACACCCTTAGAAAGCTGCAGGCAACGGAGACCTTGCAACACCCTACCAAACAACTGGGTACCTATCGGGCGAAAGTTCGACACAAATTAAGCCAGTGAACGATGACAATGGAATGAGGATCGCTTTCCCTCATATCTCGAACATTTTCGATCGCTATACCTACGATTAAAGGACGAAATTCTGTGGACTCTACTTCAAACTGCATCGACAAGTTCACCTGCAGTTGTTGCGCTGACACCTATATAGGCAGAACTAATAGAATGTGCCAATGTCGCGGTCAAAAAGAACATCTTCCAAAGCGGCTACTAAATCATATAGAAATCATACAGAAATCCACCTGCATCATCCATTGCAAAACACTTATTAATGTCAGGTCATAAAATCAATCAATATTAATTAATGACTGTTTCACGATCATTTCATCACATAACTCTAATTCAATGTTGGTTATTGAATGTGATAGAAGCACGCTTCGGGGATTAATCACATACAGCCTAAACTGTGTGTACAGTCGAAACAATAGACTTCAGTCTTCGCCTACCATGGACTGACTACTTGACCTATTTAAATGTGATGATTAGTGATTAGCATAGTATGTACTTTTGTTGTTTTTTATATAACTGAGTAATTGTCATGCGTTTTGCCTTATATTATTATTATGAACCGACCATGTTAGTTGTGTAAGGCGGTTGTAGCGAAACTACGAAATGACGATAAAGTCTCGCGGTGAAATTTGTCTTCTTCTAAATGCCTGATTCAAATTTATCAAACGGGGACTAATTGTTTTAATTTACAAATATTAGTGTACTTTTTGTTATCAAGTATTGATTTTGTAGGGATTTTGTTTGATTGCATGTAGGATTTCATATCATGAGCTGACATTAGTTAGAGAACCATTGCAATACCAGCCACAGGGAGTACTGGACAGCTGTTTCGTCCATCCTAGTTTGGGACCGGCTCTTCAGCAGTACGCACCAATCGCCAGGGTTCGAATCTAGGACCTACTACTCGTTACAAGGCCAGCGAGTTCGTAGACCATTGAGCAGCCACTGGGACCTGACCCGATCCAATGGCCTGGCTTTGTCAACAATATGAGCAGCTAACTTTTAGGTAGCTAGAGTGACACAAAAACGTTCGTGAAATTCAAGCAAAATACTTCTCAGTCGAAAATGGTTTTGTTCAGAAATTCAA
This sequence comes from Trichobilharzia szidati, assembly GCA_944472155.2. Classification (NCBI taxonomy): domain Eukaryota; kingdom Metazoa; phylum Platyhelminthes; class Trematoda; order Strigeidida; family Schistosomatidae; genus Trichobilharzia; species Trichobilharzia szidati. Next base: position 6,737,158 of record OX235279.1, read on the forward strand.
CTTAGAAATTTCACTCATCAATAGTTTCACAGTTCCACTGAATAACATTTCTTTTAAACTTGCTCTTTTCTTCTAATTTTTTTTTCAAAAACAAGTGGATATTTGCTATAGTTTCGAAACTTTGCGGTTTCCCAATTGTGGAAAATTTTGAAAATGTAACATTGTAAGGAAACATGAAAGAAAAAGAAAAAAGCAAAAAAAACAACAACAATCCATTGAAATTGCAACGTTTTTACACACTTAATTCCCTTTCTTCTTCTATTTGTTATTTTCACCCCTACTTGTCAGCGATCACGTGATTCTCTTCTACCTACTCTGTGTTTGCATTCTTTCTTACAACATAGGAAACTGTCCTTTCTCACTAAATGAACGCGTTAAATATTTTCCTTCAAAAAGTATAAACAATGCAATGCAAACTTCACTTCCCTCTATAATGAGGTGAGAGGGCAAGTTAAACGTTAAGCATAACTATGGATAAGATTTTCTGTTTTGATAAATTGTCACTCACAGTGTGTGTGTGTGTAGTGTTATACAGTAAGTAATATGAACTGATGTGACCACACGCTTCGAGCACAATTCATTATTCCCAATCATAATCATCATGTCAAGTCACTCTCACTCACTCACACAACTTTCGTCTTCCTTCATTTATATCCATGAGTGGAATTCATGATTAGACATTTGAATACAAATCAGTAATATGGGATAATGTACATTCAGAAATAATAATAATAACAGTTATATGAGTGTTATTGATCAATTACAATAATCAGATGGGAAATAAGACGAGTGTTTTCTCTCTCTAAGTGAGTAGCTTGTTCGAATGTTGTGATGTACGTGAAGTGAACTGAATTGAAATAGAATACAATTTAAGATTATTTATTATCCTCCTCTGATTTCACTGACTGACTGACTGACTGGTGGTAATAATATATTCTATGCATATCTCTGGTATTTGCATTGAGTAATTTCTGTTGCATGTGTTGTGTTTGGTGTAGACTGGATGAACCAGGCGGGATTCCGTAATCAATCTCTCTCTCTATCTCCACCTACCGAGACTACTTCTTAGAATTTTAACCGTCTCCCATCATGCAACTCAAGGAGAAATCTAAAATCTCACAATTTGAAGCGTATGCACTGGAGTTGTTGCCTGCCTAGTAGGGCGATGAAAGCTTCGCAAATTAACCATCTAGCCAGCTCAGAGAACACAACCACATCAAAATCATCCACTTGGGTTAAAACTGTAGACTGGAATATGGGATAATCCATCTTGAATGTTGTGTTATTGGAGCGATACAGTTCATTCTGCAAACATCATACATTCCCCAGTACGTTTAATGTGATCTCACTTTCGTATAATCTCTACTAAAAGTGGGTGCATTTGGAAATATTTGCTGATGAGATTTCACTCAGTGGATAAAGTCTTGGAGGATTGTCAATTCTGAAGTGCTGGCATTGAAAGCAATGGATACTGAAGGCAAAAATTATCTTTATTCTTTCATTAGGAAACTTGTACGAAAAACGCGTTTGTCAAATCATAGATAAAACTAGTGAAATGGAAAAGAACAAATTGGAGTATAAGAACTTAATTATCATACATAAATTTGGAAGACGGAGATTATCTGAAAAACAATGTGATGTGATGTATTTGCGCTATACATTTCGAACAACAATCTGATCCCTCACACATTTACATGTCAAGTCGATATATATGAAAAAATTAAGGGCAATTTAATCAAACAAAGTGACAAAACAAAAAGATTTAAGAATGATTAACACCACGTTTGGTAATCCAATCAAATAAGGATTATCAAGTTAAGTAGGTTAAGAGTAATAATAAACTGTATTTCAATACACAGGGGATGGGGGCGGGGGCTTAAGTTTACGAATGGCTATAGCCTCAGCGTATTTCAATAACCGCCCTTGACCATTTTTTTCTAGATGACCTTAACGGCTGAGTTAACATCAATCTTACGGTTCATCTCGATTAGGTGTTTAGCTATAGACGAAGTTGGTAGTCTGACACCTGCATCTATTGGTTTCCCACAATTCATTTGTATTTCTAACCATTTTGGGATATGCTCGCTCGCTGTCCCAACCTCACATGCAAAGCGCGATTTCTCCTCCCTATGTGTGTGTGTCCATAGGGAAATTGGTAAATACTGTGGGATGTGACATAATCACTCGTGCACTTTTGAGGTTTGCAGTAGAGCATATTGTTGGCTTTTTCGACAATTACAAGCTGGGCGGCATGATAGGTTCTACGGACAGGGCAATACCTTAATTTGCACGACTGATGTTATCGACAAAGAAAACGAAATATTGATGAATACTCTTGTTGAAAACGGAGATATATTTTAAAATTTTTAAACAGGTGTAGAAGTCAATTAGTCTCTAAACCTACAATCCATACTAACCCTAAAAAAAATGTCTTCATCAAATTACCATATAGCGGGAAAATAAACAGTAGGATTTTGAGGCAAAGGTGTTGAATTCGATCACCCGTAGAACCTATTATGCCACCCAGCTTGTAATTGTCGAAAAAGCCAAAAATATGCTCCACTGCAAACCTCAAAAGTGCTCAATTGATTATGTCACATCCCACCCCATTTACCAATTTTCGCGCGTGTGTGTGTGGACACACATACATAGGAAGGAGTAATTGTGCTTTGCATGTGAGGGTGGGACAACGAGCATATTCCAAAATGGCTGTTTTAAATATCATACATAAACAAGAATATAGCCCCCCCTCCCACCATAAATGACCTGGTGCGATCGAGAGTGGGTAGAAGTCACTCTTCTTCATGAAAAGATCTTATATCATGACGCTTTCACAGCCTCTGACAGGTAAACAAACTCTTATGCACTGTCTTCAGGTGGAGAGGGTGTTTCTCATATAGATGGGGAAGGCGAATTAATTAGAACGTCTGGCGCTTACAACAGGACTGGTAGACACGCACATCTACCCAGGAGAGGTAGTGAATCAGAATCTGAAGAGATCGAATAGCATATGAAACTGATTTGGTCACTGGAAACCAGATGCTCATGCTGATCTACTGCCCCGTGGATTGGGCTTCAAATCAATAGCTCGTAGGCTAATCGCTCAAGACAACCACCTGCTTCTGTTAGGATGCTCAGATAGTGTCCTATCCCCCACACAGTCTGTGAAACAACAATTTATGTGGGAAACTTAAATTTCAAGTTTTGGTTTTGTAGGGATTTTGTTTGATTGGATGGAGGATTTCAACAGGAGCTGATATCAGTTAGAGAACCACTGGAAAATCACAACTGGAGTACTGGACAGCTGATTCCTCCATCCTAGTTTGAGACCGGCTATTCATCAGTACGGACCCATCACAGAAAGCTGGAACCCACGACCTTCTGGTTACAAGGCCAGCGACCTCGTAGACCATTTAGCAGTCACTGGGACCCGATCCAATGGCCAGCCCATGCCAATGCACGACATAGCGTGACCATTTCGAAATGTCTTCCTCGATGAGTGAGTTCCTGCCTCATCTTCAACCTGCTGCATCCCAACTTTTTTGACAAACCTACTTCGTGAATAAATTTTTTGTGTTACTGATTTAATGTGGATTTTATCTTGGTGTAATTGCCAGGTTTGTTATAGTACATGCAAACTGCTGGTAGGCTGCATGGCTAGCGTTCACTTTGGTCAACTCACTGATGTTGACCTACTTCATATACTCCAAGAACAGAGAGAAGGATTGCTGTCTACATTGCTGAACACATACGAGTTTTGTTTTTACGAGTTGATCACGGATTGATATCAGTTAGAGAGCCATTGAAAACTAGCCACAGGGAGTACTGCCAGACAGCCAGCTGTTTCATCAGCCTAGTTTGGGAATCATCGGAAGTACGCACCCACCACAGGCGGTTCGAACCCAGGACACTCCGGTTACAAGACAAGCAAGCTAGCTCGTATACCATTCAGCCACTCACTGGGACCCGATTCAATGGCCAGTCAGTGCATGAATTCTAACACCCACCAATTAGTGATGCATTTAGCGCGACTGGCACCAACCAATGTCGTCGGTGGGACATCCATCCTCATACGTGACATCTCCATGGATCACCTCACTGGCCATGACTTCTCACTAGAACTGACTGACTCCAGGAGACTCCATCCTGTAGCTAGTGGTCACTAGCGAGCGAGCATCAGATTAATTTTCTATAGTTTGGTTCGTGAGGGTCGCGCTTAATCACGAATCGGTAGAAGTTAGAATTCATGCACTGGCTGGCCATTGGATCGTGTCCCAGTGGTTTATTGGTCTATGAGCTCGCTGCCCTTGTAACTGGAAGGCCCTAGGTTCGAGCCTTCTGTGGTAGGTGCGTACTGCCAATGGTACCCGAACTAGGCTGATGAAACAGCTGTCTGGCAGTACTCCATGTGGCTAGTTTTCAATGGTTCTCTAACTGACATCAATCCGTGCATGGTCAAACTCGTAAAAACAAAACTAACCCTTGCAAACCAAACTATGGAAAAGATTAATCTGATGCTCGCTAGTGAATTACTACAGGATGGAGTTTCCTCGAGTCAGTTGTAGTGAGAAGTTGTGACCAGTGAGAGGTCCATTCAAATATCACTTGTGAGGATGGATGTCCCACCGACGACATTGGTTAGTTGGTACCAGTCGCGCTAAATTAATCACGAATTGGTAGAAGTCAGAATTCATGCACTGACTGGCCATTGAATCGGGTCCCAGTGAGTGGCTGAATGGTATACGAGCCAGCTAGCTTGCCTTGTAACCGGAAGGTCGTGGGTTCAAACCGCCTGTGATGGGTGCGTACTTCCGATGATTCGCAAACTAGGCTGATGAAACAGCTGACTGTCTGGAAGTACTCCCTGTGGCTAGTTTTCAATGGCTCTCTAACTGATATCAATCCGTGATCAACTCGTAAAAACGTAAAAGAGAATCTGAAACTTGATGACTGACACAGGATGACTGTGTGCTATCCTCGTGGATATACTGGTCATACTGTGTACCATTTGAAGGTGTTCAGAATAACCAACTGACAAAAGAAGAAACTCGGTTAGCTACATTTGGATAATTCGAAAGAGGGAGAGTGTGTGATGAAGTTTGCACTACCTTGGTGCATAAACTTAATTAAACAAAATTATACGACTTTTATTACGTCATGTATTCTCTTGTATCCTTCGCTCTGTTTAGAAGATGTTTTATTTATTTTCTTTTTATTCTTTCTTTTTATCTGAACGTTGCTCACCTTACTTTCCTTTTGCCCTTTTTTTTAAAACATCTGTTTTCTGTAGGTAGGTAGGTGACTTATTTTACGGACATACTGATTGCAATTAAATATACTGTTTGTATCGAAATATTTTGAAATTCGTCCTCCTTATTTTTCAAGAATATTCATTCCTGAAGTAATCTAAGGCATACAGAATTAATAAAAGCAAAATTATTCAGGTATTGGTTTGTAGGGATTTGGTTGATTGATTGGTTACAGGATTTCATCATGAGCTGACATCAGTTAGAGAACCACTGGAGTACTGGACAGCTGTTTCTTCCATCCTAGTTTGGGACCGGCTATTCAGCAGTACACACCCACCTCACTGGGGTTTCGAACCCAGGACCACGTTCTGGCTACGAGGCCAGCGAGCTCGTAGACTATTAGTCCACTGGGCCATTGGATCGGGTTTTAGTGGGTTAATGGTGTACGAGCTCTCTAGCCTTGTAGCCAGAACGTGGTTCTGGGTGTAACAACAGAAGACAAGAGCCAGGCAACAGAAAATTTATTAAGGAAATCAACGCATATTTATATATTTCATGTACATTACTATGGATATTTAAGTAAACAAACACAGTCTTCCCATTGGTTGTTTCTCACGTAAAGTTAATCTTTCATCTCTTTGTGACTGTTTCTTGAATGTCAAATCCTCTATATGTTAACTGCATCCGCCTACGCAAAGTCTGCTGTGGTCGGTTTTGAATCAATCTCTGTTCACATTTTCTCACGACAAATCTTGGGAAGGTAAATATTGACGTAAATTACTGTCTACCAATTTGGCTAGTAGACAGCTCTCACCACATGTATAGTTGTGTTTTATAACATAAAAGCTAAAACCAGTCCGTCATGTCACGGACAGTTCCTCAGAAATCAGGCTAATTGTAGGATACAGAGAAAGCTAGAATAGGTTAGTGAGTGCACCAGTGACATAAAACCCCTCGGGTATATATATATATATATATATATATATATATATATATATACGTATGTACAGGAGACCCAAATATTCAAACAGATATCTGGACTTCCGATCATCCCATCCTAAGTCAGTAAAAATAGGATTGGTGAAATGTATAAGTGACAACAGGGTACACAATCTAAGTAGTAGCAAGGAAAATCTAAGATAGGAAGTGAGACACATATAAGAGAAGCCTTGAAAGTTAATTACTACCCTGATAAATTAGTCAGAAAGTATGTAGGGAAATGTAAAAATAAAATAAATAATGATAGTAGTGATAGTGATAAAAATAATAACAATGGTAACATTAATGACGACATGCATGTCAAATATGCGCAGGGTAATGCCAACACCAACAATAAGGAATCGAAATCATCAGCAGTAAACCCATACAAGGAAGGAACCTCGGAAACCACCCACCTTACGCCGAATTCTTAACAAGGCAGGTAGGAAGGAATAAAACTGGCTGGAATTCAAACCAACCAGAAACTCAATTAGAAACAAGCTTTGTCGGTTAAAGGATCAATCCTGTGCAGCCTTCAAAACAAAACAATTTAGTTTATCTAATACTCTGCTGCTGGGATGATTGTCAGGTCAGATAAAAAGGTAGAAGTAGTAGAACAGGGTCAGTGAGTCAGACTAGCATAACATGAACACCTAGCAGCAAAATCTAGATTAGTTGACCCGAATTAGATAAGAAATCTAGAGAATAGTTAGGCAACAGCACCGCATCACATGCAATCACGCACGACGACACAATAGGATGGATGGGATAAGATGACAGTTTTAAAATCTAATGTCACAGCCGGGTGAATGGAGGGAGAGATTGATAAGGACAGAAGCCTTGTTTGTTGAATCAACTGCGAATCAGTACGTGTAATAGGAATGATTCAACACCTGTCCAGCCAGATATCTGGAAATTTCTACTACCCCAAAGACGATCACAAATAGGAGAAGACATAGAAAACTATCAAACTCAAGTTTCGAAGTCGTGTGAGTATAATTGATGATGTGTATGATTATGAACAGCAATAATGAATTGTGTTCGAAACTGTGTCATCTAGTGAATACTAATACTGTTTCACTCACTGACTGTGTGTGATACATCCATCTAATAAACAAACTAATATGGAATAACTTACTAACACCAAAACCACTACAGTGCCCAAGATTTACACACATAGATATTAAAATGAGATCGATAATTATCGATTGATTGACTGACTGACAGTGTGACGCTCATGATTAAGTTTTCAAAAATGATGTCTGGTATTTAGTTCTCTCTCTCTCTAAATATAGATTCACCTAAAAAATTTGTCAGTTTACCATTCCATGACAGCTTTCGAGAAATCGATCTCTTCACAGTTCCATCGGTCCTCCTTGATAAGTATACATCGAGGAAATGCAAAGAACATTCCCTGCTGCATCTCTGAGAATAGCCTTTACCAGTCGACCATTACTGTTTAATAACCTCCTGGAGGACAAGATCCCGCTGTTGACCAACTCTATGCATGTCTTTATCAATTCGCCTGCTCGTGCGGAGCTAGGTATATCGGTCGTTCGACTCGAGTGTTGTCCAAGAGTGTGCAAGAACACTATCCTGCATGGTGGTGTTTACGAATAGGTGGAAGTGGAGCAATAAAAATGAAATGTTGTTTGTATCGAAATATCTTGAACTTCGTCCTCCTTTTTTTCAAGAATATTCATTCCCGAAGAAAACTTTGCGTAGGTGGATACAGTTAGCATATGGATGATCTGACACAGCCACAATGATATGCAAGGTTAACTTTTTGTGAGAAACAACTGATCAACAGACTGTATTTTCTACTAACAATAATCTACAATAATGTACATTAAAGTCTATAAATATGTGTTGATTTTCCCTAATAAACGATTTGTTGCCTGGCCCTTGTCTTCTGTTGTTACAGAAACAGCTGTTCATTGCTCGCTACAGGTTTTCCAATGATTCTCTTACCAATGTCAGCTCATGGTGAAATCCTGTAACCAAAAGCCAAATTAATTTCCAATTGACTGTTTCACTGGGATTTGACCAGTTTCAGTTTCTATCATAAATTGACTGTTGAAAACCAGGGAGTTCTGTAAAGCTTTTTCGTCCTTGTTAGGAGGAATGACTCTTCAGCATTCATCTCACCGAGGGTGATCCAACGCTACACCATCCATCCGGTTACAAGGTGAAAGTGTATACGATCTACCCAATAGGACGGGATCCAATCCAATCCCATCAATTTGTCATTATCAGATAAAATAATAATTAAAACAGGTCAGTTCGGTCATCAAGTAGTCCTGCAAACTTTATTAGAATTTTTTTAAAAAAAAATAGACAAATCTCTATGACTGACTTATTTCATGAATACACTTCATATGTGAATGTAAGAACAGCCAGTCAACAAGTATCAACAAGTATAATAAACAAAATTGCATGAGCTGTAATCAAAATTTGACCTCGGACTTGCAAATATTGGTCTACCTTTGTTAAACACGTTAAACAGAGTGTGTATGTGTGTGTTGTGGGTAAACAGTTGTAAAAGATTTCTTAACGTTTCCATAGGAAAATATGGACAGTCATGAATTTTGACCAAGTATTAATAATTAGTGATACATATCCATTTTTGTTTATTAATAAGGATTTCCTATGCATCAGCTAACAAGATCATGTCCGTTCAAACTGTTAGTATCTAGAAATTTTATGATTAGACGTATTTTCAAAATTATGGTGTTTAGGATTAGAGTTTAGTTGAAGCACCCTGTCGGACTTATCGATTTGTCTTCTTTCTGAAGATTGAGCTGATTTAATCGGCCGACTGGAGTTGTCAGATGAATTGACAGCTACCGATTTAGGATAAACATTCTGTTGAAGACAACGGAGAGTGTAAGCACAATGATTGTACCGATTACACGTAGCTTCTTTGTTAGTGAAATTCGATTACAAAATAATTCATATAAACTGTGGTCAAGATTTGACAGAATTGTTCTAAAATATTTGGGCGCCGAGTGAGAAGTAGATATTTGTAAAAAATTATATTTGTAAAATCTGAGCGAGACTGAAATAAGTAATTCCAACGTTTCGTTCACCAAACTCGTGCGAACTGTTTAAACATATTCAGTTATCTACAACTGTGAACTTTTAGTAGAAAATAATCACTGAAATTCTAATGAAAGTAAACCCTTCATATTAACTGTGATCAAGATTTGACCGGATAGTCGCAAAATAATTGAGCGCTGAGTGAGAAGTAGACATTTATATATTTGTATTTGTAAAATCTCAGCGACATTGAAATGATTCAAGTAAACCCTGTTTAAATTGGTTTACAAAAAGTAGAGCAATATTTGTTATTCTGAGGTCGGATTTTGATCACAGCTCATACAATTTTGTTTATTATACATGTTGATACCTGTAACATGACGCATGGTTTGACAAAGTTTGAAAAACAAGAGATGTCCTTCTTTTATATATATATATACCTGAATTATGTTAATTTCGATAAATTTCCCTGAAGAAGTTGGAACGATTTCGCCGAACACAGGAAACTTTGGAATTATTCATTTCAATCTCGCTGACATTTCGCAAATACAATATATATATATACATATAGCAAATATATATATATATATATAATATACACTCGGCGCCTAATTATTTTGGAACTATTCTGTCAAATCTTGACCACAGTTCATGTGATTGAGAGACTAGGAATCACCATCTATGGATCATTGTAACAGAGGGGATCAATCCACTTTGTGATAAGCACACTGGAAAATAAAACGAAGAAGGAGAAGAAGGAATGAAGTAAAAGGAAATAGGCAAGATAAAGAAAACTAAGACGAATATCTCTTTGTAGCATGGTAAGCGTCCATCGATCGGTGGCTCCATGTTAGAATTATCCCTAACCACGTCCACGGTTTGAGGTTAGAATCCCCAGTTGACAAAATTCTACACCTGGGTGGCTGGTTTACTAGCCGACAGTGAGCGCAGAAAGGTGGAAACAGCAACGTCAACGTTTCTGGAACCCTAAGATCTCATAGCTGAAGTTGTATGTTCCACTTGGGACTGAATAAAGATGATATTAGGGGATAAGATCATGTCACCTCAAGATATATAAGTGAACAAGATTGTTTTCAGTTACATCTTTCCTCAAGTTTCATTGTAAGATGTACAGTGCTATAGATTTATGTCAAGTTTAGCAAATGACGGTGAGCTAATTGATCGAAGTCAAGTGTAAACTGTTGTAAATATGATACTAATAACAACGATAATATGAGCGATAATAATAATAATCACAATGATGGTGATGATAAGAAAAAGTAAATGGCGAAAGTAACCATAAAAATAGGCTGTTGACTGACGTAAGTGGTGATAAAAATATTAATGAAGACAACATGATGATGTGGGCATTTCAACGGTTTCATTGGGTCACGATATTATATGAGTTGAAACACCCTGTCAATCATATTGATTTGTCTTCTGTTTATTGAAGACTGAGCTGCTTTATTCGACCGACTGGAGTTGTCAGATGACTTGACAGCTACGGATTTAGGATATGCATTATTCTGTTGGAAACAAGAGAGAGTGAAAACACAATGATTGCAGTAATTACACGTAGTTTCTTTGTGAGTTAGATTCGATTACAAAATATGGTCAAGATTTGACAGAGTAGTTCTAAAATATTTGGGCGCCAAGTGAGAAGTAGACATTTGGAAAAATTAGAGGCCAAGTAGTACAAAGGGCGTCAGATTTCGGCTTTTGCGTATGGCGGAGGCGCTGGTGATTCGTCAATACAACCCCGAACTCTGTATACAGGAGAAATTGTATTTGTAAAATCTCGGCGAGATTGAAATGAATGAGTAATTCCAACGTTTCCTCTGTGTTCATCGCAATCTGGTCCAAACTTTTTCAGAGATATTAATCGAAATTAATATAACAGAGGTTTATATATAAAAGGAACGTCTCTTGTTTTTAAAAACTTTGTCCAATCATATGAGTCATGAAACAGGTATCAACATGTTGCATAATAAACAAAATTGGATGAACTGTGATCAAAATTTGACATCAGACTTAGAAAGATTGATCTACTATTTGTTAAACACTTTAAACAGAATGTGTTTGTGTATGTGTGTGTAGGTAAATAGTTATAAAACATTTGATAGCCTCTCCACAAGAAAATTTAGACAATTGGGAATTTTGATCTTCAAGTCTATTCAAACTGTTAGTATCTACAAATATCTACTTCTCACTCGGCACCCAAATATTTTAGAACTATTCTGTCAAATCTTGACCACAGTTCATTTGGATTATTTTGTCATTGAATTTAACTAACAAAGAAACTGTTTATTTTATTCCTTCACGTTCCCAGCGGAACATAGGGCTTCAAGCTAGAGTCTCGAAGTTTCTGTAGCAGAGTTTATTTTTACGGGATGGGGTTGCTGGCCTCATGCCCAACCTTCCCTCTTTTATCAGTGTTATTACTGGCTTAGCGAGGTAAAGTAGTGCGTAGGCTGGGGATCGAACCCCGGACCATGTGCATAGTCGGCGAGCGTCCTAACCGCTGTGCCACCGACGCACACAAAGAAACTATGTAATTGGTACAATCATTGTGTTTTCAACAGAATGCATATCCTAAATCCGTAGCTGTCAAGTCACCAGACAACACCAGTCGGTCGAATAAAGCAGCTCAGTCTTCAATAAACAGAAGACAAATCAATATGATTGACAGGGTGTTTCAACTCATATAATATCGTGACCCAATGAAACCGTTGAAATGCCCACATCATCATGTTGTCTTCGTTGATACTTTTATCACCACTTACGTCAGTCAACAGCCTATTTTGATTGTTATTTTCGCTAATCTATACTCTTATCATCACAATCATTGTTATTATTATTATTATTATCACTCATATTATCGTTGTTATTAGTATCATATTTACAACAGTTTACACTTAACTTCGATCAATTAGCTCACCGTCATTTGCTAAACTTGACATAAATCTATAGCACTGTACATCTTACAATGAAACTTGAGGAAAGATGTGATTGAAAACAATCTTGTTCACTTATGTGTCTTCAGCTTACATGATCTCATCTCTTGGAGTCATCTTTATTATTCAGGAAAAACTCCCATTCGAACAATAAGAGATCGAAGACAAGTAGTAGTTCAGCGAAGAGTTTCTTTTCGGCGGCGGCGAATTCATTTTCATAACTGTACAATCGCAAATATTTGCATGGTTGTTTTGTATGTGTGTGTGTGTACATTAAATTTTTCAAACGAAAATACAATTAGTAAGTTCAGATGAATTGGATGTTGATATAAGAGTGTAGTAGCAGACTGTTTCATGGCAAACCTCGAGAACGGCCCACCCAAATCAACTATTGACAATTTCCAATTGTATGTTAGATATGTGGACGACATCTTCATTATCTGTAATGACGGTTACGATCTCAATCAGTTACTACAATTATTCAATAAATGCCATTCAGCTACAAAGTCCACTCTCAAAATTGAAAACGAATCTAAAATCGCTTTTTTCTTGATGTTGAACTTACAAGGAGAGCTCACGGAAGTGTAAGAATGTTCATCCATAAGAAACCCACATGGAACGGCCAGCTGACAAGCTTCTACAGCTGGGTACCAATCAGTCAAAGAAAAAACCTTATTAGATCTCTTGCCACTCTCGTCCAACGCATCTACAGCTCTGATACCCTGGAGCAAGAAGAACTACACTTCCTGATTGATACCTGCATTCAAAACGGTTACCCATCAAGAATCGTAGACAAAAGCATCAAACAAAAAATCCAAAAGCAAAAAACAGCATGTATGCCGAAAAAGATACTTTATATAAACCTCGACTTCAAAGGAGACCTACTCAGTGACGTCCTTAGAAGGAGAATTTCGACTTCTTTAAGAAGAACATTCTTCACCACAACACTGAGAGTAGTGTTCTCCAGTCGCCCGCTGATCTAGAGAATCCCCAAGGACAAAATCCCTTACCTGACCACCTCTATGTGTTTATGTATATCAATTCACCTGTTGCTGTGGAGCGAGCCAGCCAGGCACACGATCGTTCAACGCTCATCCTGTCAAAAAAGGTAAACGACAATATCCAGCATGGCTGCAGAAAGGAAATAGTGGCCGTATAAGGACTGCAATAATCGAACATCTCGTCAACACTACAGGTCATTCCACCTCAACAAACACCTCCTACTTCAAAGTAATCTACAAAGTGAAGAACAACCTTCCAAAGACAATACGTTTCCGTATTCTTTGCATTGCAGAAGCCCTAGGCATACAATTGGAAGAACCAGAATTATGCATACAAAAGAAAATTATCCAACCACTTCTACTCCCATGGTAACAACTGTGTTGATATGACTTAACTTTTGTTTGTTTGCTTGATTTAACTTAACTCTTGTTTGTATGCTTATTTTTCTAACTACTTAAAACCCTTGTGTATTTCCGTATATTATTTTGTTTCCATGTACACCCTGAGCAAAAATCCTTCATCAAACTATACACGTAATTAAGTAACTCTTCTTTAACAGACGTTTGTGACAACTCATCACTTTCGGTTACTCTCCTCTTATATCAACATCCAATTCACCTGAGCTTACTAATTGCATTTTCGTTTGACAAATTTAATGTACACACACACATACAAAACAACCATGCATATATTTGCGATTGTACAGCTATGAGAATGAATTCGCCACCGAAAAGACACTCTTCGCTGGAAATTAAACTTTATTATTATTTTTAATTTCTTGAGATCCAAGTGCAACATACAAATTCAGCCTTGAGATCTTAGAGTTCCAGAAACGGTGATGTTGTTTTCACTCGTCTACGCTCACTGTCAGCTAGTAAACCAGCCAACCAGGTGTAGAAGTTTGTCAACTGGGGAATCAAATCTCATACCGTGTACGTGGTTAGGGATAATTCTAACAGGGAGGCACCAATCGATGAACACTGACTATGATACGAAGGACATATTGATGCATGAGCTTCGACATATACATTCAGTTTTATTAGTTAATGGTTATCCAGAAAAACCTATCAGTTATCACAGCAAGGAGAGATCACGTCTTGTAAAGACACCTTCTGTACCAAAGCAGCTCAATCTTCATAATCTTATCCATAATGGAGTAGTTATACTCTACCACCCACACCTCAGTGCCCAAGTTTTATACTTATATCAATTATTATTATTATTGTTTCCTTTAATTCTTAGAAGAACATAGGGCTTCAGCCGCCCACGTCTCCATTGCGTTCGGTTCTCTGCTAAAGTACTCACTTGGCTCCAAGTATGCCCACACGTTTACATCTCCTCTTCACATGACCTCCTCCAAGTCACCCTCACCCTCGCACTGACGACCAACTCGCCGCTTCCCTTTCGGATTCCACTTGAGCAATGGCTTGTCTAGTGATGTCACTCACGTGATGGTTTCCTCAGAGTATGGTCAATCCAATCCACCTTCATTTCTTCCTGCCTATTTGTTTCACAATCGGTTCCTGCTGTGTTGGTTCGCACATTGAAAGAGATCCCTGTTGCTGATCTTTTCTGGCCGGCCATCTGATCTTGAGTGATATTGAGCGAAGAAATCCAGCTGTTAATGAAGCTCAGTAGTTTGTTTGATGTGCTCTACATGACGCGCTGGCCAAGTCTCTGGTCCGTATAGTGAGTAGCACTGACTGACTTCATACTGGAGTTGAAAATCCGGATCTTATTTTCATTTTCATGCTAAGCGCTGTCTGTTGATCTCCACACAGACTTGAGAGTAGTGAAAGCTTGTCTTGCTTTCCCGATTCTCGCTGCTTTGATATCCTCGTCAGTTCCATCCGCCTGAAGTTGAAACGATGCTTCCCAGGTAGGTGGTAAAGGAGGTTGGTTCTTTCAGGTTCCTCCCATTTATGCAGGCTGATTGTTATCTGTTGTTGTTATTGTCCGGGAATCTTCATTATTTTGTTTTCTCTATGTTCACCTGAAGTCCTCTCTTCTGTGGATGCTTCTTCTGCCAACTTGTTGCTTTTCACTTGCATATCTTCCAGTTTGTGGGAAATCAGACATATATCATCATATATATTATATCAATAATGGTCGTATATGTTTATGACTGCTAATTGACATGAATTGTTGAATAACACTCACATCAACCACGAAAGCGGGTTCGGAGGTGGGGTAGGGGCGGCTTGCTAGTTCCATCGAAGTGATACAAAAACACCTAAAAAAACGAATCTAAAAATAGTACACTTCATAATGAGTCATACAGAATTAAGATTAAATATGCCGTCAGGCTGAACATTATTCAACACAGATCAACACAAATTCAAAATGTGTTCTATTTAATTGTAAAGTTGACATTAGAATGACAACAAACCAAAATAAAACCAAAACAAGAACACAAACGTTTTGACTGAATCACATAAAGGTGGTGGTGGTGGTGGTGGGTGAACAGAATATTAACAGTTCATGTGACTTATTTAGTAAGTCTGTTACTTTGGAATGTGGTTATAGTTAGTCATCACGTTAGTCACGCCTACACTTGGCCATCTACGACAACACTCCAACAGAGTTTGTTTATTTGTTGCATGATTATTGATTTTTGTTGATTTCAATTCATGTATAATCCCCATCCAGCCATTAGTGAAAACAAAACACGTAGTTAGTTCAGTGAAGAGTCTCTTTTCGGCGGCGAATTCATTTTCTTAGCTGTACAATCGCAAATATATATGCATGTGCTATTTTGTATGTATGTGTACATTAAGTTTGTCAAACAAAAATGGACAATTGGTTCTAGTTATTCTAACTAAACAGGTGAAGATTGATAATTGGAGTTACGTAATACAAAATCAGTCAAGAAAATTGGGTGTTAATGAAATTAGAGTAATAAGAAAGGTGATGAGTTGTCACAAACAGTTGTTAAAAGAAGTTATGTAATAATATGGACAGTTTGATGAGTGAGTTTTACTCAGGATGCACATAGAACAAAGTAGAGGATACGAAATTACGTAAGAGTTCTAAATGAATATAAGAATTGTGGGTAATTAAAGAGCAGGCGAAGAAACAAAATTAAGTCATCAAAATCAAAAAAATCAAATCAAATCAAAAACGTTGTTACCAAGACAGTAGAAGTGGTTGAGTAATTCTCTTTCGTATGAACAGCTCCGGTTTTTCTATGTGAATGACCAGAGCTTCAGCGATACAAAGAAGGAGAAACCATATTGCCTTTGATAAGTTGTTCTTGACTCTGTAGATTACTTTGAAGCAGGAGGCGTTTGTTGAGATGGAATGATTAGTGTTAACCAGGTATTCAATTATCGCACTCCTTATTGCACCACCACTATTGCCTTTTCGCAACCATGCTGGCTGGATAGTGTTCTTGAATCCTCTTGGACAGGGTGCGCGTCGAACTACCGATGTACTTGGATGGCTCCACAGCAGCAGGTGAACTGATATATGCACATAGAAGTGGTCAGATGCAGGATCTTGTCCTTGAGGCTTCTGCAGATCAGTGGGCGACTGGAGAACCCTATTCTTAGAGTTGCTGAAAAGAATGTTCTTCTCAGGGATGATGTGATCCTTCTCTTGAGAATATCGCTTGATAAATCTCCCTTGAAATGCAAGTTCGTGTAGAGTTTCTTTTTAGGCGCCAGTGAAGTTTCATTTCTCCAAATTCTTGGTTTCATATTTTTGTCAATGAATCTCAATGGGTATCCATTTTGGATGAAGATTTCTATCAAAAGATCTAGTGGTGTTTCTAGAACATCGAAACTACAAATGTGTCGGATGCGAGTGGCAAGTGATTTAATTAAATTCCACATTTCTTGAATGGGTACTCAGCTATGGAAGCTTGTTAGTTGATCATTCCAAGTAGCTTTTCTATGGATCGATTTTCTCAGGCTTGCATCAGTTCTTCTTCTTAGTTCCATATCAAGAAACGGAATTTTTGACTCGTTCTCCATTTCATTTGGTTGATTTGATAAATTTTTAACGAGTAACTCCATTGAAGAGGAGAATATCCAGCTCTTTAAAGAAGACCTTCCCTGCAGAAACACTAAACGTGACATTCTCTAGCCGTCCAATACTTCGAAACAACGCGAAGGACAAACTCTCGGATATGACCGATTCAATGTGCGTATTCTACCAGTTGACCTGCTCATGCGGAGCTAGCTAGGTGCATAAGTCGTTGTATGCACGTACTTTCAAAACGTATTAGAGAATATTACCCAGAATAGCTGCAAAGGTGGGGCACCGGTTCAATCAGAAGTGCCATTATTCAACATATATCTGATCAACACCTCCCACAACATCTCAAATGATTCTTTCAAAGTAAGTAATTTGCAAAGTCAACAGAAACCTATCAAAAAGCAGTATGTTTTCAGACTTCTTTGTACTACAGAAGCCCTCGCAATATGCATCGAGAAGCCAGAACTCTGTGTTCAAAAGAGATGATTCCAACCTCTACAACTACCATGGACCTATCTCTGTATGTTCCCTTAGCTTCTGTTTGTTTTCCTCTTTCGTTCTATTTGTGTGTGATTCTTACACCCTCTGTCTTCATTCGATTCAGCCCATCTTTCACCTATAAAAACAGTTATTTTAAGTTTGTTTCCATGCTCACTTTTACACACTTGTTATCCGTTCTAATCCTGTGTTAATTTTGTTTCTAAGCCTCTCCTCGTAAACCATTTATCTAGTTGAAAATAATTGTCACCTTTTGTTCGCCGTCATAATCAGTGTGAAATTAAACAAGAATTGTATCCATGTAAGCAAAATTATCCATTTCAATGCGATTGTACAGCTACTTTTGAAAATGAAATCGCCGAAAAGATGGCAGATATCTTTGCTGAACTTCGTGTTCTCTAATTTCGAATGTTCATATGGGTGTTTTCCCCGTTCTGATAACTCTATTCTGTTGGGAAAATGAAGGCTGGATCAAACAATGCGTTGCCGCCTGAGCACAGTGGCTTTCATTTATGTCTCTTGTGTATAGTTGTGTTTCATACTTTAAAAAAGCTAAAATCAATTCGTCATGTCACGGACAGTTCCCCAGCAATCAGGCTAATTGTAGGATACACAGAGAGCTAGAATAGGTGCGTGAAAACACCAGTGAAATAAAAAACCCCGGATGTATATATATACGTATGTACAGGAGACCCAAACATTCAAACAGATATCTGGACTTCCGGTCATCCTATCCCATGTCAGTGAAAATAGGATTGGTGAAATGTTTAAGTGACAACAGGGCACACAATCTAAGTAGTACCAAGGAGAATCTAAGACAGGAAAAGAGACATATAACAGAAGCCTTGAAACTTAATAATTACCCTGATAAATTAGTCAGAAAGTATGTAGGGAAATGTTAAAATAAAATAAATAATGATAGTAGTGATAGTGATAATAATAATAATATTAATGACGACATGCATGTCAAATATGCACAAGATAATGACAACACCAACAATAAGGAATCGAAATCATCAGTAGTAATTCCATACAAGGAAGGAACCTCGGAAACCACCCACCTTACGCAGAATTCTTAACAATGCTGGCAGGAAGGAATAAAAGTGGCTGACATTCACACCGACCACAAACTTAACTAGAAACAAGCTTTGTCGGTTAAAGGATCAATCCTGTGAAGCCATTAACCAAAAAATCAATTTAGTTTATCTAATACCCTGCTGCTGGAATGATTGTCAGGTCAAATACATAGGTGAAACTAGTAGAACAGGGTCAGTGAGTCAGACTAGCCGAGCATAAACACCTAGCAGCAAAATCTAGATTAGTTGACCCAAATAAGATAAGAAATCTAGAGAATAGTTCAGCTATCACAAGCACTACATGCAGTTACACACAACCATACAATAGGCTGGATGGGATAAGATGACAGTTTTAAAATCTAATGTCACAGCAGGATGGAGGGAGTATAAGATTGATAACAACCGAAGCTTTGTTTATCGAATCAACTGAGAGAGAATACGTGTAATAGGAATGATTCAACACCTGTCCACACAGATATCTGGAAAATTCTACTACCCCAATGACGACGACAAATAGGAGAGGACAAAGAAAACTATCAGACTCAAGTTTCGAAGTCGTGTGATTATAATTGGTGATGTGTATGATTATGAACAGCAATAATGATGAATTGTGTTCGAAACAACTTTGTCATCCAGTAAATACTAATACTGTTTCACTCACTCACTGACTGTGTGTGATACATCCATCTAATAAACAAACTAATATGGAATTACTTACTACCACCATCACCACAGTGCCCAAGTTTTACACACATTAGATATTAAAATGAGATCGATAATTATCGATTGACTGACTGATTGACAGTGTTGCTCATGATTAAGTTTTGAAAAATGATGTCTGGTATTTAGTTCTCTCTCTTTCTAAATATAGATTCACCTAAAATTAACGCCTACACAATTTTCGGAGAGTTCCGTTGAGCGTCATTTGAATTTTTTTCTTCTGGCTTTCATCTCTGCTCATATGACTGAATGACTGAAGGAATGAATTGAGCTGAACACACATGACTCAAATGAAAGTTGAAATCGTATGCAGATATGAACAGTGTGGGAAATTATTGCCATTTCTGCTTTTTCGGTAAATAAATTTTTGCATTTTATTGGTTGTTGGCAGTTAATAGTAGATTCAAGGATGCATATTTCGTCTTACTGGGCATCTTCAACGCAGCACACCGATCAATAAGAATCACCGTAGAACGTGAATCGAACAACGCACCTCCATTCCTCGATGTACTACTTATTTATCAGAAGACACGACTGTACGATCCAAAGATCGATATATATCACAAGCCAACATGGACGAGACAGTTTATCAACTTCCAGAGCTTCGTCCCACTGATACGAAAGCGAAACCTGGTATGTACATTGAGTTCAAGGATTAGAAAAATCTGTTCGGAAGACATGATTGAGAGAGAATTAGATTCATTACTTGAAACCCTACTACAGAATGGGTATCCACCAAGGTTCATAGACAAAAACATGAAAGAGAAGCATCCGGTGTCAGACATCGGGACTCTTCCTATCAAAACTCTCTTTATCAACCTAGAAATCAAAGGTGATATTGCAGCCAAAATCCTCAGAAACCGCCTTTCTAAATGTCTGAAGAAGACATTTGCAACAGCCCCCTTACGTTTCACATTCTCCAGCAGTCAGTTAATCCAGTCTAACGTTGAGGACAAGATACCGCTTTTGACCACTTCAGTGTGTGTGTATTCATCAACCTATTCGCTCTTGTGGAGCAAACTATACTGGGCGTACGCAACGTCAAGCGCACAAACGTATTCTGGAACACTGCCCAGCTTGGTTAGCCAGTCGGAGGAGAAAAGAAGAATAGCAGCAGCTCTATGCTCGTACACCTTGTTATCTCCGGACATTGAGCACCCGCATCTGCATGAATAATTCACTTTGTTACACAGAGTCCCTCAATATCATACAAAGGGACTTCGCACACGCCATCTGTACATAGGTGGAGCATTAGCTATTCGAGATCTGAAACCGGAACTCTGCATTCAAAAGCGATATATACATTCCTCTTCGCACGTGAATTTCATAGTGGAGAATGTACTTCATTGATTTCAGTAATTATTGTACTTCTATCCGAATCGTTATCACAAAGACTGAAGGTCTCATCCATATACCGTCAATAAAATGAGAACTTACTGGTAAGGTTGTTCAAAAGTTCATTTTCTAGGTTACTTAGAAAGAAAACATCCAAAATGGGACCCTTTTTATATGCGACTGCAATTCAAGGGTGATCGACATACCAAGTGAGATAATTGAGATGAAATTAAGAGAATCAGTTCAAAGAACTTTTGGTGCTGGCGAACTACACGTATTATTCTCTACACGACCGATGATGATTCCTCGACTGAAAGATGAACTACCTAGACTAGACTAGCTGGCCACTTCAAATTTTATCTACCAATTCAACTACAACTGTCATTGTGGTGGAGCAAGTTATATCGGGCGTTGTGGCTCTAGGAACTTGAATTTTCATGCTCGCTCGCTCGAGAACATCTCCCAGTGTGGCTAAGTAAAGGTGTAGTGAAACCATTAACAATTCAGTTCTATATTGGATCTGGTGCAAACCGGCCAGCAGGCCACAAAGCCAGCCAACACTGAAGAATCCTTCTCTATCATCATCTACCGGGTGCTACATAAATTGACAAAATCATCATCGAAGCACCGCATGCTCCAAACATCAGGGGTTATTGCAATTCGCCTCAAACACCCAGTGCTCTGTGTTTAAAAGAAACAAGTCCAGTCACTACTACTGCCCTGGCTGGCCTTCAGTAGAGACTATAAATTCATGAATTTGTAATATTATCTTTCCTAATTCAACTGACATTCAGCTTATTGTTATGTTGATGCTATTGAACTGTAATCCATTGGTATTATTATTATTGATTCGATGTTATTTAAACAGCAACATTAATGCTGTTGTTCATAACATTAATTTATTCATTCATTCACTATAATGAATGGATGGATATATAACGGTCGGTCGGTTTTCGACATAGAACTTTGCACATATGTGCGGCAGTTCAAGTCACCACACTCCCCTCCATGTAGCACACAAAGGAAGAGAAGAATGTAGGAGAAATGCACAATATAGACAGTAGACAGAGGTGTGAGACAAAGGAATAGTAATAACGAAGAACATTATAGTTTTTTATTGGAAATCATAAGTCACAAGGAGTGGATGCATCTGCGCCAGCCCGCCATTGAGAACGATTTTGAGCCATGTCACCAATTGTTTCGAACCATTGGATTTTACCGTCCCGGGGAT
Source organism: Trichobilharzia szidati (assembly GCA_944472155.2). Classification (NCBI taxonomy): domain Eukaryota; kingdom Metazoa; phylum Platyhelminthes; class Trematoda; order Strigeidida; family Schistosomatidae; genus Trichobilharzia; species Trichobilharzia szidati. Next base: position 6,759,218 of record OX235279.1, read on the forward strand.
CCCAACCAGGAAGTCTACACCTTCCTACGTGGTTTAGACTAACTGTTGTAGATTTCATTGACTGGTGCCATGTTTTCGTTTGACCGCCGCTAGCTGTTCTCCCTATATCAGCTAACATTGCCCAATGTCGAGGGAGGCGATGACTAGTCATGCATACGTAACACATGCCCTAACCATCTCAGTCGATGTAACTGCTTCACAGTCTCGTCGACTGATTTCCTCTCCTTGCCTAGCGCTCGACGCCTAACCTCAATATTGCTCACCTTATTATGCCACTTCACACGGGATATAGAACGGAGACACCTATGATCAGAGACAGCTAATCTTTTCCTGTCTTCCGCTATCAATGGCCAGGTCTCACAGGCATAAAGGAGGACGGAGCGGACTGGTGAGCAGTACACACGCCCTTTGGTCGATAGTCAGATATCACGTCTATGCCAGAGACGGCGTAAACTGGCATATGCGAAACTAGCCCTCTGTATTCGTGCTGAGATTTCCTCAACGATCAACCCGTTGGGGTTGATGGTACTTCCCAAGTAAGTGAAGCGGTCAACGTGCTCTACCACTTCACTTCCCATTTCTAATCTAGGGGTCAGTGTAGTCCAGTCCTGTAACATCATCTTACATTTGACAGCAGGAGCGAATCGCATGCCAAGCATTCGTAGATTGCAGCTCAAGGTGTTCAGAAGACCATGTCTGCATTTTGTCAGCGTCCTCGCCTAGAAGGACTATATCGTCCGCAAATTCTAAGTCGACGAGATTATTCCCTGGTAACAAGTCAATCCCTGAGTCGCTGAAGTGTGTTAGAGTTAAATCCATTAGTACATCCATGATGAAGTTGAATAGAAATGGGGATAATGGGCAGCCTTGACGGACGCCACTGGTCGTCACCACTTCAGATGACAACTCGCTGTAAGCCCTCACCTGGCTGGCCGCATGAGTACGAGTAGAGTGCCTTAATCGGTGCAACGTATTTTCTCGGCATTCCCATTTACAGCTAAGCATCGCCAGAGAACTTCTTGGTCGACAGAATCGAATTACGCTTTTAGGTCAAGAAAAATAATGATTGTTGGATGTCGGTAGGAATGCCTATGTTCTAGAATCTGTCGAAGGGTGAAGATATGGCCTAAAACCTGTCTGGTTTTCTCGTGTTTGTGTCTCCCGAGCACTACCCAGTCTACGCAGTATTATTGAGCCTAAGATTTTAGATACTATATTAGTCAAGCTAATCCCTCTGTGATTATCGCAGGAAGACCTATCTCCCTTCTTGTATATTGGGATGATCAGTGACTTAAAACAACCCGATGGGTCTTCCTTTGATTCCCAGACGCTGCCTATAACCTCAGTTAATGCAGACAGTAATCTGTCTCCACCGTACTTAAACGCCCCTGGAGTCATTCCATCAGGTCCCGCTGCTTTGCCTTGCTTCAGATTATTGACAACTTTAGTAACCTCAGTCAAGGAGGGAGGACCTGTGTCTATATCCCATTCAGGGAGGTGTTGGATGTTCGGCAGGTTAAGCGTGGCTGTAGGCCAATTAAACTGCTCCTCATAGTGTTCTTTCCAGCGTTCCAGTCGTCTATCCTGGGAGCTAATTATGGTGCCATTTTTCTCTGAGACTGTTTCGCTTATCATTTGCTTTTTGCCACCTGTTTCCCTGATAAGCCTAAATAGTTGTCTGGCTGTTGCCAATCGCCGATGCCTTTTCCATCTCTTTCGTTTTCGTCGCCCACCACTGTTCACAGTCGTTGCGACGACTTTTTGTTAGTCTTCATTTAAGTACCTTTCGCTCCTTGTGATAATCGGAGCTCGCTGGAATCAGTCTTCTTGCGTCAATTAGTTAGGATGAGGCGGTAGAGATCCAATGGCTTTTATTAACTTTAGGTTTCAGCTAATTAACAGCTTTCACAGCTGTGTCTACAGCTAACTGTATGTTGTGCCAGGCTGCCTCAGGGGAAGTCCTGCTGTCGACCTCAGGAACTCGTTTCGCTATTTCTTCCTTAATAATGGACTCAGTGTCTCGATCTAGGTGGGGACGTAGCTGTTTCGCTGCCGTCAATTCTTTATTGACATATATAACTGTAGAGCCTGATGATGATGATGATGAAGGGGTTATCGAAAAGAGTATTTATTCTTTGTTCAGTATCCATCCATTCTTTTGAAAACAATTTTCAATGGGCATTTTTAATCAGTTAAGGGGAATTTGTCAGTCCAGAGTGTGTACACAGCTTCCCAGCATCACCTGCACAACCTAGTCCACTCATATCCAGATTATCGGTGGTATTAGTCAGCCTTGTCTTACGCCTATTTCCTAAATCAAATGCCTCAGTGCTCTTTCTGTTGGAAAATTATCTTCCCTGTTATGTTGATGCGCTCACTTCAATGCAACATTCCCAGGGGTATATGATTATTATTATTATTGTTCCTTTGGGTTCTTAGTGGAACATAGGGCTTCAGCTGCACGTCTCCACTTGCTTCTGTCTTCTACTGTACTTTTCAGTTGCATACATGTTAGTCCATACTCTTTCAACGCCTCTTCACATGATCTCCTCCATATTTTTTGGGTGATCAGTTCCTGGTTTGAGGGTGTATATGATTAAATACTCTCAATTCAGCTGTTCTTCTTGTTCAGTTCTTGTTCTGAAGATTTATGATGTCCTAGTGTTACCATATGACAGACCCACCTAAACACTACAAGCGGTTACCTTGGAAACCTTTTAAATTTTATTTCTCATTCATACTAGTTGCACAATCAAACAGAGAAATTCATAACATCCTGCTAGATCCCCAAGACCCAGTGGGAACTTTACCACCAGATGAAGAGGAGTGCCCAGCAAGACGAAATATTCATCCTCGAATCTACTGTTAACTGCCAACAACCAATAAAATGCAAAAATTTATTCACCGAAATAGAAAAATTTCAGTAATTTCCCAGGCTGTTCATATCTGCATACGATTTCAACTTTCATTTGAGTCATGTGTGTTCAGCTCAATTCATTGATTCATTCATTCACATGAGCAGAGATGAAAGCCAGGAGAAAAAATTCAAATTACGCTCAACGGAACTCTCCGAAAATTGTGTAGGCGCCAATTTTAGGTGAATTTTTATTTAGAGAGAGAACTAAATACCAGACATAATTTTTCATAACGTAATCAGGAGCAACACTGTCAATCAGTCAGTCAATCGATCGATAATTATCGATCTCATTTTTAATATCTACGTGTGTAAAACATGGGCACTGTGGCTGTAGTGGTGGTGGTGGTAGTAAGTAATGGCATATTAGTTTGTTTATTAGATGGATGTATCACACACAGTCAGTGAGTGAGTGAGTGAGTGAAACAGTATTAGTATTTACTGGACGACAAAGTTGTTTCGAACACAATTCATTATTGCTGTTCATAGTCATTTCCCCGTCAGTTCTAATCACACGACTTCGAAACTTGAGTCTGATAGTTTTCTTTGTCCTCTCCTATTTGTCGTCGTCGTTGGGGGAGTGGGATTTTCCAGATATCTGGCTGGACAGGTGTTGAATCATTCCTATTACACGTGTTCCTCTGTTTCATTTGATTCGATCAACAAAGCTGCTGTTGTTATCAATCTCTCCCTTCCTACACCCTGCTGTGACATTAGATGATCAAACTGTCATCCTATCCCATCCAGCCTATTGTATGGTTGTGTGTAATTGCATGTGATATGGTGCTATAGCTGAACTTTTCTCTAGATTTCTTATATTATCCGGGTCAACCAATCTAGATTTTGCTGCTTGGGTTTTTATTTTCGGCTATTCTGACTGACTGACCCTGTCCTACTAGTTTAACCTATGTATGTCACCTGACAATCATTACAGCTGGCAGGGTATTTTCTTTCCTTTCCTTCACGTTCTCCAGTGGAATATAGGGCTTCAAGCTAGGGGCTTGAAGTTTCTTTAGCAGTGTTTATTTTTACAGGATGGGGTTAGTAGCCTCATGCCCATCCTTTCCTCTTCACCAGCATTATTATTGGCTTAGCGAGGTAAAGGAGTGCGTCGTTGGCCGGGGATCGAACCCCAGACCACCTGCATGGTCGGCGAGCGTCTTAACCGCTATGCCACCGACGCACAGGCAGGGTATTAGAAAAACTAAATTGTTTTGTTTCAGAGGATTGATAATTCAACCGACAAAGCTTGTTTGTTATTGCGTTTGTGGGGAGGGTTTGAATTTCAGCCACTTTTATTCCTGCCTGCCTTGTTGAGCATTCTGCGTAAGGTGGGTGGTTTCTGAGGTTCCTTCCTTGTATGGAATTACTACTCATGATTTAGATTCCTTATTGTTGGTGTTGTCATTATCCTGAGCATGTTTGACATGCATATCGTCATTAATATAATTATTATTGTCACAATCACTAATATCATTATTAATGTTATTTTTACATTTCCCTACATACCTTCTGACTAATTTATCAGGGTAATTATCAAGTTTCAGGGCATCGCTTTTATGTCTCACTTCCTGTCTTAGATTTTCCTTGGTACTACTTAGATTTTGTGCCCTGTTTTCACTTATACATTACGCCAATCCTATTTTCACTGACATATTTTGGGATGACCGGAAGTTCAGATATCCTTTTGAATGTTTAAGTTTCTTGTGCATAAGTGTTTATATATATGTATATATGTCTGAGTGGTTTTATGTCACTGGTATTTTTACGCACCTATTCTAGCTCTCTGTGTATCCCAAAATTAGCCTGACTGCTGGGGAACTGTCCGTGACATAACGAATTGATTTTAAACTTGAACAAAGCAAGAATAACAATTGTACCAGAAGATAATATGAGCCCATTTTTTATTATTTCGAGGACTCTTCTCAACTGGTTACAACCTGAACGATAAACAATATGAATTACATTACATTAAAGATTTGAACATACTTTTCCAGGATCACAAGGAGTAATTGGTTGGTAGGAAGTGTAAAAGTAACATTAGTCCGGAATGATTTAACTAATTAAGAGTTACAAACACTGACTATTTATAGAATAATTAGACAATTAGGCTTGGAAACAAAAAACAGACTTGCATATATATATATGGCTGTATAGAAACAAGGTTTAGCTAGAAAGAGCATAACAAAAAGGTAGATTACGTAACTAAAGAAAGTGTTTTATCTAATAGCCAATATAAAAAAAGGAAGAGAAAAGAACAAGATAGGGTGAGTCATGTTTAGATGAGAGAGTAGAGTTTTCTAAACAAAAAGAATGGGTTACTCATAAAAGTTGTATATTTTGTTGTCACCAGGGCAGTGCAAGATTCACCACTGTCCCTTTCTGCGTACACATAGATTTGGTTTAAGTCGTTTGATAGCAATTGCTTCAGCAAAGCGTAGCAAGTTAGGTTTCTTTTGCTTGTTGACTATTTTGAATGACTTCAAGTTGTCTACATTATGAACAGTGTCTAATAGATGACGCGCAATTGCACTGTTTAATACTTTTGCACCTTTCAGTCTCAGGTTCTTTGGTATGTGTTCAGAAATGCGGACAAAAACCTTTCTGTCTCTCTGTTCTCCTGATGTATGTGCTTTGGCACGTACAACATGCAGATTGGTAGACACAGTTGGAGGTAACATGAGGTGGGTATTTGTTCACTTTTGATTGTCTCAAACAACTAGTTGTTTGATTTTAGCTTTTAAAGTATGAAACACAACTATACACAAGTGACATAAATGAAAGCCAATGGCCTCAGGCACCAACGCATTGTTTGATCCAGCCTTCATTTTCACAGTAGAATAGAGTTATCAGAACGGGGAAAACACCCATATAGACATTCGATATTAGAGAACACAAAGTTCAGCAAAGATATCTGCCATCTATTCGGCGATTTCATTTTCAAAAGCAGCTGTACAATCGCATTTATGAAATACACAATTTTTCTTACATGGATACAATTCTTGTCTAATTCCACATAATAACGATGGCGAATGAAAGGTGACAGTTTTTTTCAACTACACATGACTTGCGAGGAGAGGCTTAGAAACAAAATTAACACAGGATTAGAACGGATATCAAGTGTGTAAAAATGAGCATGGAAACAAACTTAAAATAACTGTTTTTATAACTGAAAACAGAAATGCGGTGAATCGAATGAAGACAGAGGGAGTAAGAATCACACACACAGTGAACGAAAATAGATCAAAAAAGAGAACGAAAGAAGAAAACAAATGCAAGCCAAGGTAACATACCGAACTAGGTCCATGGTAGTTGTAGAGGTTGGACTAATTTCTTTTGAACACACACCTCCGGCTTCTCGATGCATATTGCGAGGGCTTCTGTAGTACAGAGAAGTCTAAAAACATACTGCATTTTGGTAGGTTTCTGTTGACTTTGTAAAATTACTTTGAAAGAATCAGTTGAGATGTTGTGGGCGGTGTTGATCAGATAGATGTTGAATAATGGCACTTCTGATTGAACCGGTGCCTCCTCATTTTTCCAGGCGCGCTGGCTTTTGTTCTCCAACACGTTTTGATAGGGAGCGCATGCAACGACTTATGTACCTAGCTAGCTCCGCATGAGCTGGTGAACTGGTAAAATGTGCACATTGAATTGGTCGTATGCGAGAATTTGTCCTTCGCGTTGTTTCGAAGTACGGGACGGCTAGGCAATGTCACTCTTATTGTTTCTGCAGGGAAAGTCTTCTTTAAAGAACTGGATATTCTCCTCTTCAGTAGAGTTAGTCGTTAAAAATTTATCAAATGAATCAAATGAAAATGAAATGGAAAACGAGTCAAAAATTCCGTTTCTTGATGTGGAACTAACAAGAAGAACTGATGGGAGCCTAAGAAGATCGATCTATAGAAAAGCTACTTGGAATGGTCAACTAACAAGCTTCTATAGCTGAGTACCCATTCAAGAAAAGCGGAATTTAATTGAGTCACTTGCCACCCGCATCCGACGCATCTATAGTTCTGATGTTCTAGAAACAGAATTAGATATTCTGAGAGAAATCTTCATCTAAAATGGATAGCTAATAAGATTCACTGACAGAAATATCAAACCAAGGATTTGGTGAAATGAAACTTCACTGGCGCCCAGACAGAAACTCTACATGAACTTGGATTTCAAGGGAGATTTAACAGGCGGTATTCTCAAGAGAAGGATCACATCGTCTTTCACAAGAACATTCTTTGCAGCAATGCTAAGAATAGTGTTCTCCAGTCGCCCACTGATCTGCAGAAGCTTCATTGACAAGATCCCGCATCTAACCACTTCTGTGTGAATATATATCAGTTCACCTGTTGCTGTGGAGCCAGCCAGATACATCGGTTGTTCGACGTGCACCCTGTCCGAGAGGATTCAAGAACACTATCCAGCCAGCATGGTTGAGAGAAAAGGTAAAGTGGTGGTGCAATAAGGAGTGAGATAATTGAACACCTGGTTAACACTGATCAATCATTGCATCTGAACAAACGCCTCCTGCTTCAAAGTAATTAATCTACAGAGTCAAGAATAACCTATCAAAGGCAATACGATTTCGTCTTCTTTGTATTGCTGAAGCTCTGACCATTCACATAGAAAAACCGGAGCTGTTCATACAAAAGAGAATTACTCAACCACTTCTACTGTCAGGGTAAAAACTTTTTTGATTTGATTCGATTTTTTTTATTTTGATGACTTAATTTTGTTTGCTTGCCTGTTTCTTTAATTACTCACAATTCTTGTATGTTCATTTAGACCTCTTACGTAATTTCACATTCTCTGTTTTGTTCCTATGTGCATCCTGAGTAAAACTCACTCATCAAACTATTCATGTTATTACATAACTCCTTTTTTTCAACAACTGTTTGTGACAACTCATCACCTTTGTTATTACTCTAATTTCATTAACACCTAATTTTCTTGATTGATTTTGTATTACGTAACTCCAATTGCCAATCTTCACCTGTTTAGTTAGAATAACTATAACCGATTGTCCATTTTCGTTTGACAAACTTAATGTACACATACATACAAAATAAGACATGTATATATATTTGCGATTGTACAGGTGAGAAAATGAATTCGCCGCCGAAAAGAGACTCTTCACTGAACACTACGTGTTTTGTTTTCATTAATGGCTGGATGGGGATTATACATGAATTGAAATCAACAAAAATCACCAACCATTCAAATAAACAAACTGTGTTGGAGTGTTGTCGTAGATGGCCAAGTGTAGGCGTGACTAACGTGATGACTAAGTATAACCACATACCAAAGTAAGAGAGTTACTAAATAAGTCACATGAACTGTTAATATTCTGTTCACCTACCACCACCACCACCTTAATGTGATTCAGTCAAAACGTTTGCGTTCTTGTTTTGGTTTTATTTTGGTTTGTTGTCATTCTAATGTCAACTTTACAATTAAATAGAACACATTTTGAATTTGTGTTGATCTGTGTTGAATAATGTTCAGCCTGACGGCATATTTAATCTTAATTCTGAATGACTCATTATAAAAGTGTACTATTTTTAGATTCGTTTTTTTAGGTGTTTTGTATCACTTCGATGGGACTAGCAAGCCGCCCCCCCTCCACCCCGAAGCCTTAGTGGTTGATGTGAGTGTTATTCAACAATTCATGTCAATTAGCAGTCATAAACATATACGACCATTATTGATATAATATATATAATGATATATGTCTGATTTCCCACAAACTGGAAGATATGCAAGTGAAAAGCAACAAGTTGGCAGAAGAAGCATCCAGACAAGATAGGACTTCCTTCAGGTGAACATAGAGAAAACAGAGGTGATGAAGATTGCTGGACAAGAACAACAACATCAGACAACGACCAATCGGCATAAATGGGAGGAACCTGAAAGGAACAACCTCCTTAAATACCTACCTACCTGGGAAGCATCGTTTCAACTACAGGCGGACATACTGACGAGGATATCAAAGCAGCGATGATCGGGAAAGCAAGACATGCTTTCATTACTCTCAAGTCCGTGTGGAGGTCAACACCACTCAGCACTCAGCATGAAAATGAAAATAAGATCCGGATTTTCAACTCCAATGTGAAGTCAGTCAGTGCTACTCACTATACGGATCAGAGACTTGGCCAGCGCGTCATAAAGAACATCTCAAACAAACTACAAACCTTCATCAACAGTTGTCTTCGCTCAATACTCAAGATCAGATAGTCAGCCAGAAAACATCAGCAACAGCGAGAGATCTCTGGGAGCGAACCAACACAGCAGGAACCGATTGTGAAACAAATAAGCAGGAAGAAATGAGGAGGTGGATTGGATTGTGGTCATACTCTGAGGAAACCATCAAGTGATACATCACTAGACAAGCCATTGCTCGAGTGGAACCCGAAAGCGAAGCGGCGAGTTAGTCGTCAGTGCTAAGGTGGGTGACTTGGAGGAGATCATGTGAAGAGGAGATGAAAGCGTGTGGGCAGACTTCGTTGGAGCCAAGGTGAAAACCCTAGCAGACAAACAAACGCAATGGAGACGCACGGTTGAAGCCCTATGTTCCTCTAGGAATTAAAGGAAACAATAATAATAATAATTGATATAAGTATAAAACTTGGGCACTGAGGTGTGGTAGAGTATAACTACTCCATTATGGATAAGATTATGAAGATTGAGCTGCTTTGGTACAGAAGGTGTCTTTACAAGACGTGACCTCTCCTTGCTGTGATAACTGATAGGCTTTTTCTGGATAACCATTAACTAATAAAACTGAATGTATATGTCGAAGCTCATGCATCAATAAGTCGCTCGTAGAATAGTCAGTGTACATCGATCGGTGCCTCCGTGTTAGAATTATCCCTAACCACGTACATGGTTTGTGAATTGATTCCCCAGTTGACAAACTTGTAAACCTGGTTGGCTGGTTTACTAGCTGACAGTGAGCGCAGAAAAGTGAAAACAACAAAATCGCTGTTTCTGGAACTCTCAAGATCTCAAGGCTGAAGTTGTATGTTCCACTTGGAAATCAATAAAGATGACACCAAGAGAAGAGATCATGTAAGCTCAAGACATATAAGCGAACAAGATTGTTTTCAATTACATCTTTCCTCAGGCTTCATTGTAAGATGTACAGCGCTATAGATTTATGTCAAGTTTAGCAAATGACGGTGAGCTAATTGATCGAAGTTAAGTGTAAACTGTTGTAAATATGATAGTAATAACAACGATAATATGAATGATAATAATAATAAATAATAACAATGATGATTGTGATGATAAGAGTATTAAATAGCGAAAATAACAATCAAAATAGGCTGTTGACTGACGTAAGTGGTGATAAAAGTATCAATGAAGACAACATGATGATGTGAAGATTTCAACGGTTTCATTGGGTCAAGATATTATATGAGTTGAAGCACCGTGTCAATGTTATTGATTTTTCTTCTTTTTGTTGAAGACTGAACTGGTTTGATCGGCTGACTGGCGTTGTCTGGTGAATTGACAGCTACGGATTTAGGATGTGCATTCTGTTGAAGACAACAGAGATTGAAAACACAATGATTGCAGAGGAGACGTTCGAATTACTGATTCTTTTCAATCTCGCTGAGATTTTACAAATACAATTTCTCCTGTATTCAGAGTTCAGGGTGGTATTGACGAATCACCAGCGCCTCCACCGTACGCAAAAGCCGAAATCTGACGCCCTTTGTACTACTTGGCCTCAAATGTTTACAAATGTCTACTTCTCACTCGGCGCCCAAATATTTTTAAAGAACGATTCTGTCAAATCTTGACGACAGTTCATTTGAATTATTTTGCTATCGAATTAAATTAACAAAGAAACTGTGTAACTGGCACAATCATCGTGTTTTCACTCACCGTTGTCTGCAACACAATGCTTATCCTAAATCCGTAGCTGTCGAGTCACCTGACAACTCCAGTAGGTCGAATAAAGCAGCTCAATCTTCAGAAAGAAGGCAAAGCAATAAGTCCGACAGGGTGCTTCTACTAAACGCTAATCCTAAACACCATAATTTTGAAAATATACGTCTGATCATAAAATTCTAGATACTAACAGTTTGAACAGACATGAAGGTGTGATGTGGGTTAGCTGATGCATAGGAAATCCTTATTAATAAATAAAAAATGGATATGTATCACTAATTATTAGTACTTGGTCAAAATTCTTGACTGTCCATATCTTCTTATGGGAACGTTAGGAAATGTTTTACAACTGTTTACCTACACACACATACACACTCTGTTTAAAGCGTTTAACAAAAGAAGACCAATATTTGTAAGTCCGAGGTCAAATTTTGATCACAGCTCATAAAAATTTTGTTTATTATACTTGTTGATACTTGTTGAATGACTCATGATTGGACAAAGTTTTTAAAAACAAGTGATGTTCCTTTTTATATATAAACCTCTGTTATGTTAATTTCGATTAATTTCGCTGAAGAAGTTTGGACCAGATTGCCGAACGAAACGTTGGAATTACTCATTTCAATCTCGCTGAGATTTTACAAACATAATTTTTTACAAATGTCTACTTCTCACTCGGCGCCTAAATATTTTAGAACGATTCTTTCAAATCTGGACGACATTTCAGTTGTAATACTGACTGTTTTTACATTCACATATGAAGTGTATTCATGAAATAAGTTAGTCATAGAGATTTGTCTATTGTTTTTAAAACTTCTAATAAAGTTTACAGGAACACTTGATGACCAAACTCACCAGTTTTAATTATTATTGGTTATTTTGCCTTCTTTTTATCTGATAATGACTCGTACAACCAAGTACAGGAACTCAGCGATACCATACTTGGCCCGTGTTCTAAGCGACAGAGACAATGTTAAGCGAGAAATCTATGACTTGCTTTGTTGTTAAGGACATAATTTCATACTCTTTTATTTCTCTCTTATTTCGTATTTTTTAGTGAACTCCTTCTTCAAACTTACTTAGCTACCTGAAATATTAACATTGGCTTCCTTTTTTGTACTTTACTCTATTCCTTCTATTGTGCATCCACTGGTTCTGACTATATTAGCACTATGAGTAGTACAAAATTGTCCTGTCATTAACCATCATGTAATTATTAGTTTTGTGGTTGTTTTTTCTTATTTTTTTATTTTTTTTGGCAATATTAACTGACAATCATTGGTCGTGAACGCCATTGTCACCACCTTAAAAAATTTTGTATTGTATCCTGTAAACAATCAATCAACCAAATCCCTACAAAACCAATACTTGAATAATTTTGCTTTTATTAATTCTGTATGCCTACGTTTGTTTCAGGAATGAATATTCGTGAAAAAACGGAGGATGAAGTTCAAAATATTTCGATACAAACAACATATTTAAGTGCAATCAGTATGTCCGTAAAATAAGTCACCCACCTACCTACAGAAAACAGATGTTTTAAAAAAAGGGCAAAAGAAAAGTAAGGTGAGCAACGTTCAGATAAAAAGAAAGAATAAAAAGAAAAGAAATAAAACATTTCCTAAACAGAGCAAAAGATACAAGAGAATATATGACGTAATAAAAGCTGTATAATTTTTTGTGTAAGTTTATGCACGGTGAGAAGGTTGTTCGGGGTAGAGAGACCAATAATGCTGCAGGATACGTCCTAGACAGGGCTGCGCATAATCTTTTATTTATCATTCTCATAATGTTGTCGCCCTTGTAGTCGAGTTTGATGAAAATAGGCTTCTTACTAACTGTAGCAGTATCAAGCTTCTTGAGTTCATTCTTACCATCTTTGTTAATGAAACCTTGCGGGTAACCATTTTCTTTCAAGCCTTTTTCAAGAAACATTAGTTCACTGTCTAGTTTGTTTGGTGAACATATTCTCTTCGCTCTAGAGAAAAGCGTTTTCACCAGCGTTCATTTGTATCTCACTGGGCAGAAGCTGTTGAAATTCAAGTAAAGATCACTCCATGTGTCTTTACGGTATACAGATCTTTCGAGTGTCCCGTCGTCGTATTTTCTCTCCAACTTTATGTCCAAAAAATTGAATTTTTCATCATCTTCCTGCTCCATCGTGAAAGTGATGCTTTTGTGTACATTGTTGAAAGAGTCTAATAGAGAGGAAGCGTCGTGACTCAAAACATTGCATACAATGAATGTGTCGTCAACGTATCTATAGTTGGCTGCGGTTTCGCCAATTGCACACTTGAGCTTTGTCCGTTCAAAACTGGCCATAAAGATATTAGCTAATATCGGGCCCAGTGGACTCCCCATTGCCACACCATCAACATGGCGATACATTTTGTTGTCAAACTGGAATTGTGTATCATTAGTACATAACACGAGAAGCTGCTTAAATTCCAGTTTTGGTTCTCTAACCAACTGATGTCAGCTCATGATGAAATCCTGTAACCAATCAATCAACCAAATCCCTACAAACCAATACTTGAATAATTTTGCTTTTATTAATTCTGTATGCCTTAGATTACTTCAGGAATGAATATTCTTGAAAAAACGGAGGACGAAGTTCAACATATTTCGATACAAACAACCAATATTTAACTGCAATCAGTATGTCCGTAAAATAAGTCACCTACCTACCTACCTACAGAAAACAGATGTTTTAAAAAAAGGACGAAAGTAAATTAAGGTGTGCAACGTTCAGATAAAAAGAAAGAATAAAAAGAAAGTAAATAAAACATTTCCTAAACACAGCGAAGGATACAAGAGAATACATGACGTAATAAAAGTTGTATAATTTTGTTTTTGTAAGTTTATGCACCAAGGTAGCGCAAACTTCATCACTCTCTCTCCCTCTTTCGAATTATCCAAAATGTAGCCAACCGATTTTCCCCTTTTGCCAGTTGGTTATTCTGAACACCTTCAAATTATACACAGTATGACCACTATATCCACGAGGATAGCACACAGTCATCCTGTTTCAGTCATCAAGTTTCAGATTCTCTTTTACGTTTTTACGAGTTGATCACGGATTGATATCAGTTAGAGAGCCATTAGAAACCAGCCACAGGGAGTACTGCCAGACAGCCAGCTGTTTTATCAACCTAGTTTGAGAATCACCGGAAGTACGCACCCAACACAGACGGTTCGAATCCATGACCTTCCGGTTACAAGCCCAGCAAGCTAGCTGGCTCGTATACCATTCATCCACTCACTGGGACCCGATTCAGTGGCTAGCCAGTGCATGAATTCTAACTTCCACCAATTCGTGATTTAGCGCGACTGGCACCAACCAATGTTGTCGATGGGCCATCCATCCTCGCACGTGATATCTCGATTGACGTCACTGGTCACGACTTCTCACTAAAACTGACTGAATCCAGGAAACTTCATCCTGTAGCAAGTCATTAGCGAGCATTCGATTAATTTTCTATACTTTGGTTTTTTAAGGGGCGCGCTAAATCACGAATTGGTAGAAGTCAGAATTCATGCCCTGACTGGCCATTGGATCGGGACCCAGTGACTCAATGGTCTATGAGCTCGCTCGCCTTGAAACCAGAACCTCGTGGGTTAGAACCCACTGGGGTAGGCGCCTACTGCTGAATAACCGGTCCCAAACTATGATGGAGGAAACAGCTGTCCTGTACTCCAGTGGTGATCTTCCAGTGGTTTTCTAAATGATGTCAGCTCATGTTGAAATCCTCCATCCAGTCAAACAAAATCCCTACAAAACCAAAACTTGAAAGTTAAGTTTACCACACAAATTGTTGTTTCACAGACTGTGTGAGTGATGGGACACTATCTGAGCATCTCAACAGAAGCAAGTGGTTGTCTTGAGCGATTAGCCTACTAGCTATTGATTTGAAGCCCAATCCACAAGGCGGGGGATAAGCATCAGGATCTGGTTTCATATTCGATCCTTTCAGCTTCTGGAGACCATGTAAACCATAGGTACGGAATCAAGGTTCGCTACCTCCCCCTGAGTAGACCTGAGTGTCCACTAGTCCTATTGTAAACTCCAGACGTTCTAATTAATTCGCGTTCCCTTCTATATGAGAAACACCCTCTCCATCTGGAGACAGTGTATAGCAGTTAGTTACCTGTCAGAGGCTGTGAAAGCGTCATGATATGAGAGCTTTTCAAGAAGGAGACTGACTTCTACCCATTCTCAACCGCACCAGGTCATTTATGTTGTGGGGGGGGGGCTATATTCTTGTATATGTATGATAATTAAGTTCTTATACTCCAATTTGTTCTTTTCCATTTCACTTGTTTTATCTCTAATTCGACAAACGCGTTTATCACAAGTTTCCTAATGAAAACAGGGATCATGTTTGCCTTCGGTATCCATTGCTTCCAATCCTAATACTTCAAAACTGACAATCCTCCAAGACTTTATCCACTTCTTGGAATCTCATCAGCAGATATTACAAATGAACCCACTTTTAGTACAGATTATACGGGAAACGGGAAACTTACGGAATCCTTCGAAGAAGTGAGGACGGGAGTAAGACAAGGCTGGCTGGCTGCCTACTATCGCCAATGATTTTCCTGATTGCAGTAGACTGGATAATGCGACAGACAGCGACTGGCAGCGAGGAAACAGACATAAAATGGACTCACACAAAAACAACTTGGAGGATCTTGACTTCGCTGATGATATATGTCTGATTTCCCACAAAGTGGAAGAAAGGCAAGTGAAAAGCAACAAGTTGGCAGAAGAAGCATCCACAGAAGATAGTACTTCAAGTGAACATAGAGAAAACAGATATAATAAAGATTCCTGTACAAGAACAACAACGACAGACAACAGTCAGCCGGCATAAATGGAAGGAACCTGAAAGAAACAGCCTCCTTAACTACCCGCCACCTACATGTAAAGCATCGTTTCAACTACAGGCGGATGGAACTGACGAGGATATCAAAGCAGCGAGGATCGGGAAAGCAAGACAAGCTTTCATTACTCTCAAGTCTGTGTGGAAGTCAACAGCACTCAGCATCAGCATGAAAATGAAAACAAGATCCAGATTTTCAACTCCAATGTGAAGTCAGTCAGTGCTACTATACGGATGGATCAGAGACTTGACCGCGCGTCATAAAGAGCACCTCAAACAAACTACAGACCTTCATCAACAGCTGTCTTCGCTCAATACCACTCAAGATCAGATGGTCGGCTGGAAAAGATCAGTCACATGGATCTCTGGCAATGAGCGAACCAACCCAGCAGGAACCGATTGTGCAACAAATAAGCAGGAAGAAATGGAGGTGGATTGGATTGTGGCCATACTCTGAGGAAACAAACCATCAAGTGACATCACTTGACAAGCCATTGTTCGAGTGAAACCCGAAAGGGAAGCGGCGAGTTGGTCGTCAGTGTGAGGGTGGGTGACTTGGAGGAGGTCATGTGAAGCAGAGATGAAAGCATGTGGAGAGACTTGGAGCCAGGTCAAAACTTTAGCAGAGAACCGAACTCAATGGAGACGTGCGGCTGAAGCTCTATGTTCCTCTAGGAATTAAAGGAAATAATAATAGTAATAATAATTACACTGGTAGTTTTGTAAGCCTCAGTCTTAATTATGAAAATATTTTGAGACGTCTTTTCCCACATATATACGCACACACAAACACACACACGCACACACACACATTGAATTATTTCATTTCATTACCTGACACGTGAGTGTGTACACCTTGTACAAAATGTTGAAGCTCACGTAATCAAGACTAAGGGATTAAAAATTGTTCATGGGGAATAATTTAAAATTTTAAAAAAATCATTAATTAGTCTTTACGATTATTTCTGATAAATTGACAAAAGGTTTGAACTGATTGTAAGACTTTAAAGTTCGGAGCAAAAAATTTGTAGCTATCTGCACTAGCCTTCCTCAAAATTTCATTGTGTTTCACATTAGTAAGTATACTTGGTACTTGGTATTGATGATACGATTTTTAACTCTGCCTGACTGAAATCCTTAAAATTGTAGAGATTTTTTTCATTATGGATTTACGTCACCAATACAACCAGTGAAAAATTACTTCGACCTAGTTTTCTGACATTCTTAAGAAAGTATTCCCGACACCAGTATGACTTCCACTCCAATAATAAATAGTACACAGGTTCCTAAGCGGAAGATTGTGGGTTAGTCCCCCAAAAGACACTATGGGGATCCATTCATGAACTAGTTAGTTCCGATGATACCTGTAGCATACATAGATGACACTGTAATTGAAACCAAGTCAAGCATTAAATAAATACCTTGGATTAGTTCTTTCCTCTCTCACCTTTCATGGTCATCCCACATCTTATCACAATCTCTAAGAAAATGTTTCGTCTACAACCTTCTACATTAAAAATAATGTTAAGACAATCAGGTATCAAGCAACCTTTACTTCTGCAGTTTGTAAACTCCTGTATTTCACCTATTGTACTCTATTACTCTATTGCACTCCATTAATCTTTCCTGGGCTTCTCAAAAAAGACTATATCATATATTACGAAGGGTATTAAATGCTGTGAGTAGGGCTTGTGGTATGCCACTGCGTGAGCTCGCCACGCCAATATTATAGTCGAGAGACATATGAAATCCTGTACAAAATGGGCAAAGGCCGTACTGTCAGACCCGTATTTTATGTGATGGAGACACTCACTGTTAGACGTGAAACATATAAGAAGTTACTATGTAATTAGCAAAGTGAATCGACCCTTTCATCGTTCGTTCATCTTTCTGTAATTTTATGGTGTCACCCTTTCTATCGTTTAATTATAACTTGGCTATTTTGTATTTTTAGTTGTTATTACTATTATTACTACAATTTTATACTTTATGCATATTTTTCTCCTTATCGCATGCTGACTGTAATTGCTACATAGCTGCTGGTATAACAACGTTTTGTTATTATGTTATTATTATGTAATGTTTATAATTTTTTGTCGTTTTGAGTAAATTAGATGCAATATTGTACTGAATGCTGAAAATTCCTTGCTGTATGTATCATTAGTACTGTTTTTGGAATAAAGCAAAAATTATTATTATTATTATTATGCGATTCCCAGTCGACGCACCATTAAACTTTACCTAGCCAGTAGGAAGCTCGGCAAACCGTGAAGGTTGGGAGTGAGTGAGGCTAGTCACCCGTTGCCTGTAAAAGTAGCACCATCACTCTGCCTGACTGAAATCCTTAAAATGGTAGAGATTTTTTTCATTATGGATCTACGTCACCAATAAAACCTCTGAAAAGTTACTTCAATCTTGTTTCAATCCACTTTACTAGTCTGTTATTACAATAAGGATGAACACTGATATGTATTTTAATGACGCCTATTCTCTAAGTAACTCGCTTGCCTATTATTGCCTAGTGAACTGTATTCAACATGACAAAATGACGGTTTATCTTAATCTAACCCCACCACCCCTCTCGATTAACCTTCTGAATAGCTTTGTTAACTCTAATAACTCAAATTTTCTCACTTCTGTCTATATATATGTCTACCCTCTTTAGAGAATAAGAAATTGATTAAACTGACAATGAGTAACAAGTGGTAAGACTAAATCATGGCTAGAAACCTTACAGTCATTTATTCATTTCTGGTCTATAGAATCAAGGTGTGATTGGGTTCTCTGAGCTGGCTAGATGGTTAATTTGAGAAGCTTTCATCACTCTACTAGACAGGCGACATCTTCCTTCAGCGCATGCTTCAATTTGAATTGAAGTGAGCTTTTCGATTTCTCCACTAGTTTACTAATCATCTCTCCTGGTCGGTGACCTTCGATGTGATGGGTTGTCTTTGTGTGTTTTAACAACCTCTAGGTTCTTTGTATCGATTTTGAAACTGATTGTTTCTTTGACTTGAACTTTGACACTTTGTGTGTGAGGTTTCCTTCTTATCAGTTGATAAATTTTGTCTGTCTCGATGTGTCTATGAATTGACGACGATTCACTGGAATACCAGGTAGGCTTCGAAGAATTCTCTAGCTAGCATTCTTGGTGTTTTTCCTCTGTCTGTCTAATATTGGAACGTTGCTTGTCCCAGTCGAATTGTTATCCGTGGTTGTCTGTATGCAGTGAGGCGATATGATTGAGTGAGGGAGTGGATGTCATGTCTTTTGACGACGATCTCATGTTCGTGGATACGTAGACGAAGAGGACGTCCACCTTGGCCAATGTAGTGTTTTTCGCAGTTGTTACAATTTATTTTGTAGATGATGTTGGTTTTATCTTCTTTCTTTGTTGAGTCTTTTAGTTGACATAAAGCCAGCTGAGTGAAGTGATTGTAATTAAAAGTGTTCTCTGAGCTGGTTAGTTTAGTCGCGAGGCTTTCGTCGTCCTTCCGGACAACATCTTCAGCGCCATATTTAGCATAAAGTGAAATGATTTAAATTTCTTCATGCGTGATGTAATTGCGTCTCCTGGTTACTATCTTCACATATGTATTGACCACTTTCTATTGACTAGGATTTTAAACTTTTTGGTTGGTTTGTGTGTGTGATGTCAATTCCTAGAGGTTTGAAGAGTCTTGCAGTGATTTCTGAGATGTCCTTTTTTATTTGGTAGGGAGATTTTCTTTGTGCTCCCCTTGGTGGCTTTCTGTTTGATTGGTTGGCTCGATTGCAGATGTCTTTTGATGAAATTCCTTGGATATCCATCGATTTGTTTTGGAAGACGTCCATGAGATATCTTTCTTCAATATTCCTTAAGTTGGGGGTGCTGCAATGATTCCTGGCCCTCTTGAATAGTGTTTGGACGTCTTATGGAATTATTGAACTCATAAGTAAGACAAGGACCTATCTATCTATCTGTCTGTCTGTGTGTCTGTCTATCTATCTATCTGTCTGTGTGTCTGTCTGTCTATCTATCTATCTATGATGAAAAGTAGCTGAAATGGAACAACGCATATTCATTGCTTTAATCAAATCCGCTACCATAGTTACGTACAAGTGGGCGGGAAATGTTTTTTAAGTGGAGGTTGATTACAAATTTAAAATGACCGTATGACTTTCAACTGTATGAGTTGGTAGCGTGTCTAATATGACTGTCAAGGAAATGATGCTTAAATATATATAAATATATATATATACATATAACCTATTTTTAAAATTTTTAATATATTTGTGCGTTGAAGTTTTTGTAGCAGTTTGGGTAAGTTTTGGGGGTGGAGTTGCTAGCACCATGCTCCAACCCTCCCTCTTTATCCGGGCTTGGGATCGGCTAGAAAACTAGTGAGCCAGTAATCTAGGCGAGGCTAAGCATGGAATGGCAATCAAACCTCTACCTCAACTTCCTTCATAGACTTTGAGAAGGCCTTCGACAGCGTTGACCGTGAAGTAATTTGGAAACTACTCGAGTGCTACGGCGTACCCCAAATATTCATCAACCTTATTCAACAGCTGTACGACAACGGCACATGTCAAGTGATCCACAACGGAAAACTCAGTGGGGCTTTTGGAGTAAACACAGGAGTCAGACAAGGGTGCTTATTATCACCAATAATATTCCTAATTGTGGTGGACTGGATTATGCGTCGTCAGACAGTGGGAAACGAGAAGACAGGGATATCCTGGACCGACGTGAAGAATCTAGAAGACCTGGATTTCGCGGATGATTTATGTCTGATGTCACACAAAATCAAAGACTTACAAGCGAAAACCGACAAACTGATCGAAGAAGCAGCAAAGAGAGGACTCCAGGTGAACATAGACAAGACGGAGGTCATGAAAATAACCAACCAACAATAACAAAAACAACAACAGCAACATCCAGCGCCAATCACCATCAACGGGAAGGATTTGAAAGAGGTTACTTCTTTCACCTATCTTGCGAGCATTGTCTCAACCACAGGAGGAATGGACGAGGATGTCAAATCGAGAATCGGGAAGGCGAGAAACACATTCATCAACCTGAAATCAATCTGGAAATCTTCGTCACTCAGCAACACTCAACAACAGAATTCGGATTTTCAATATAAACGTCAAGTCAGTCAGTTCTTCTATACGGATCAGAAACTTGGCGGGTCACAAAGAATATTTTCAACAGCCTGTTGCAGACCTTTATCAACAACAACTGTCTTCGCTCTGTACTCAAGATCAGATGGCCGGAAGGAACAAGAACCAACAAGAAACTATGGGAACAAACAAACGAAACAAGAACCAATCACTCAACAAATACGCAGGAGAAAGTGGAGATGGATTGGACACACGCTGAGGAGGCCACTGCTGGATGACATCGCGCGTCAGGCCATCGCTCGAGTGGAAGCAGAAAGGGAATCGGCGAGTAGTGGGACGTCGAAGGGTGACGTGGAGGAGATCGTGTGAAGAGGAATTGAAACAGTATGGATTAACATGGATGCAAGTGAAAAGTACAGCAGAAGACAGAAGCAAGTGGAGACGTGCAGTTGAAGCCCTATGTTCTACTAGGAACCCAAGGGAACAATAATACATATAATCTATCTTAAGAACTTTTCAGGAAATTAAATTACCTAACACAATCATGTGACCATTCTATCAATTCGTTAAACCAGTTTTTAGAGAAAATCGGAAACATTCAAGTAGATGACAATGCAATAATGGTGTCCTTTGATGATGTCACAGCATTATATATACTTCAATTAGTCCAAAACTAGCAACAGAAACTATGCAACAACTACTCACTCTACAGTGATGAAAACATAAAACGCAGTGATGTTCAACTTGGATGATGGAATGCATAGAATTATGCCTTACAACATACTTTCAATTCAATACTCAAATATATATGAACAGATAAAAGGAACACCAATGGGATCGCCCATATCAGGATTAATAGCTGAAGCCTCCATGCAAAGATTAGAATTAATAGCTCTACCTACAGTTAAACCGAAAATCTGGACAGGTACGTTATCTTGATGAAGCATCTGTAATAATTAAGAGAAATGATTTAGAATATACTCATAAATTAATAAACAACATATTTGAAGACATCAAATTCACCACGAGAGAAGAAGAATTAGACCACAACAAAATCCCATTTCTAGATGTCTTAATCAGGAGAACCAACACAGGAAATTTAGAAACACAAGTATATAGAAAATCCACGCAAACACACAGATGAAATACTCAACTATACCAGCAATAATCCAATTACTCACTCACAAAAGAAACTGTGTGCAGACATTGTTCACAAGTGAGTTCAAACACAATGCAGCACTCCCGCGTTGAAAAGGATGGAAGAAAAATACCCGCTAACGGTCTTCGAGTAGGATGGATATCCACAAAATTTCATCGAAAAGCGCTTAAAATTGAATCATGCAAAACCAACAAGGAACCATCATCAAAGAACACAAGAAAATTTATCCCACCATACATGAGAAATATCTCTGAAATAACAGCTAGAATATTGAAACCGTTTCATATAGATGTCGCACAGAAGCCAACCAGCCAGTTCAATCACTTAATTCGATATTGTAGAAGCAAAAGACACATCGAACAGAGAAAGGAGATAAAATTAATACTATTTACAAAATAAGTTGCATGAACTGTAACAGCCATTACATCGGTGGTCGAAGTGGTCGTCCCTTTGGAATCAGAATACAGGATGACAAATCAGCTCTGAAAAGACATGGTATGTATTCCTGTTTCATATCAATGCTTATACATAATTATGGAAATCAATTTGATCGCTGAGATAATGTCGAAAATAACATGTACTAAAATGGTTACTAAATCATATAGAAAATCCCAATGCATTCAATTATTTGAAAAGAAATCCACCTGCATCATCCATTGCAAAACACTTATTAATGTCAGGTCACAAAATCAATCAATATTAATTAATGACTGTTTCACAATTATTCCATCACATAACTCTAATTCAAGGTTAGTTATTGAATGAGTGATGGAAGCACGCTTCGGGGATTAATCACATACAGGCTAAACTGTGTGTGCACAGTCAAAACAATAGACTTCAACCTACCTTCGCCTACCATGGACTAACTACTTGACCTATTTAAATGTGATGATTGGTCATAATCATAGAATGTATTTTGCTTTTAACATAACTGAGTAATTGTCATGCATTATACTTTATTTTATTATTTTGAACCGTGTTAGTTGTTTAGCGGTTGTGAAGAAACTGCGAAATGACGATATCATCTCGCGGGGAAATTTGTGTTCTTCTAAATGCCTTATTCAAATTTATCAAAGGGACTAATTTTTTGAATAATATTTTTTTCAAGTCTGCGTTCAAATTTTGATCACAGATCATGCAGTGTTGTTAATAAGGTTCTGATGCCTGTTTCGTGACGCAAATAACCAGACAAAATTTTTCAAAAGTGGAGATGTCTATTTAAGGTGTACACCTCTGTTATGTTAATTTCGATTAATCTCCCCGGAGAAGTTAGGACCAGATTGTCGAAAACAGGAAATGTTGGGATTAGTCATTTTCACAAATATAATTTTTACAAATGTCTACTTATCACTCAGTGCCTAATTATTTTGGAACTATTCTGTAAAATCTTGATCACAGTTCATATGAAGTACGCATACACTGAGAAAGTAGGAATCGACACGAACAGATCATGGTCACAGATGGGATCGATCCAATTTGTGAATAGCACACTGGAAAAAAACAAGAAGAAGGAAAAAAGTAAAAGGAAAGAGGCAAAATAAAGAAAACTAAGACGAATATCCCATTGTAGCATAGTCAGTGTTCATCGATCGGAGGCTCAGAGTTAGAATTATCCCCAACCAGGCACATGGTTTGAGATTTGATTCGTCAGTTGAGAAACTTGTTAACCTGGTTGGCTGGTTTACTAGCCGATAGTGAGCGCAGAAATGTGGAAACAGCAACGTCACCATTTCCGGAACTCGAAGATCACATGGGTGAAGTTGTATGTTTCACCTCGAACTGAATAAAGATGATATTAAGGGATGAGATCATGTCACCTCAAGACATATAAGTGAACAAGATTGTTTTCAATTATATCTATCTTCAGGCTTCATTGTAAGATGTACAGCACTATAGATTTATGTCAAGTTTAGCAAATAACGGTGAGCTAATTTTTTTTTTTTTGATTTACAGCTTGATTTCCACACCGTATTTTCAGTACAAGTGTGGAACTTTCAGCATGGATATCGGTTGCCCAAATTCAGGCATACCAAACTGTTGTAAATATGATAGTAATAACAACGATAATATGAGTGATAATAATAATAAAAATAACAATGATGATGGTGAGGATAAGAGTATTAAATAGTGAAAATAACAATCAAAATAGGCTGTTGACTGACGTAAGTGGTGATAAAAGTATCAATGAAGACAACATGATGATGTGAAGATTTCAACGGTTTAATTGGGTCAAGATATTACATGAGTTGAAGCACCGTGTCAATCTGATTGATTTGTCTTCTGTTTGTTGAAGACTGAGCAGCTTTAATCGACCAACTGGCGTTGTCAGGTGAATTGACAGCTACGGATTTAGGATGAGCATTTTGTTGAAGACAATAGAGATTGAAAACATGAGGATTGTGCCAATTACACAGTTTCTTTGTTGGTTAAATTCGATTACAAAATAACTCATATGAACTGTGGTCAAGATTTGACAGAATAGTTGTAAAATATTTAGGTGCCGCGTGAGAAGTTGATATTTGTAGATTCTAACCGTTTGAAGAGATTTGTAGGTCGAATTCCATAACTGTCTAAATTTTCTTATGGAGAGGCTATCAAATGTTTTACAACTATTTACCTACACGCACACAAAAACACGCTGTTTGAAGTGTTTAACAAATAGTAAGCGGATCAATATTTCTAAGTCTGACGTCAAATTTTGATCACAGTTTATTCAATATTGTTTATTATACAACATGTTGATACCTGTTTCATGACTCATATGATTGGACAATGTTGTTAAAAACAAGAGACGTTCCTTATATATATATAAACTTCTGTTATGTTAATTTCGATTAATTTCCCTGAAGAAGTTCAGACCAGATTGCTGAACGAAACGTTGGAATTACTCATTTCAATCTCGCTGAGATTTTACAAATATAATTTTTTACAAATGTCTACTTCTCACTCGGCGCCTAAATATTTTAGAACTATTCTGTCAAATCTTGACGACAATTCGGTTGTAATAGTGACTGTTCTTACATTCACATATGAAGTGTATTCATGAAATAAGTCAGTCATAGAGATTTGTCTATGTTTTTTGAAAAAAACTTCTAATAAAGTTTGCAGGACTACTTGATGACCAAAATGACCAGTTTTAATTATTATTATTGGTTATTTTGCCTTCTTTTTATCTGATAATGACTAGTACAAGAAAGTACAGGAACTCAACGATACCATACTTTGCCCGTGTTCTAAGGGACAGAGACAATGTTAAGCGTGAAACTTATGACTTGCTCTGTTATTAACAACATAATTTTAGGCTCTTTTATTTCTCTCTTATTTTGTATTCTTTAGTGATCTCCTTCTCAAACATACTTAGCTACCTAAAATATTAACATTGGCTTTCTTTTTGTACTGTAATGTATTCGTTCTATTGTGTATCCACTGGTTCTGACTGTATCAGCAGTATGAGGATTACAAACTTTTCCTGTCATTAACCATCATGTAATTATTAGTTTTGTGGTTGTTTATTCTTATTTTTTTTGGCAATATTAACTGACAATCATTGGTTGTGAACGCCATTGTCACCACCTTAAAAAATTTTGTATTGTATCCTGTAACCAATCAATCAACCAAATCCCTACAAAACCAATACTTGAATAATTTTGCTTTTATTAATTCTGTATGCCTACGTTTGTTTCAGGAATGAATATTCGTGAAAAAACGGAGGATGAAGTTCAAAATATTTCGATACAAACAACATATTTAAGTGCAATCAGTATGTCCGTAAAATAAGTCACCTGCCTACCTACAGAAAACAGATGTTTTAAAAAAAGGGCAAAAGAAAAGTAAGGTGAGCAACGTTCGGATAAAAAGAATAAAAAGAAAATAAATAAAACATTTCCTAAACACAGCGAAGGATACAAGAGAATACATGACGTAATAAAAGTTGTATAATTTTGTTTTTGTAAGTTTATGCACTAAGGTAGTGCAAACTTCATCACTCTCTCTCCCTCTTTCGAATTATCCAAAATGTAGCCAACCGAGTTTCTTCTTTTACCAGTTGGTTATTCTGAACACCTTCAAAATATTGACAGGATGACCACTATATCCACGAGGATGGCACACAGTCATCCCGTTTCAGCTTAGTTTCAGATTCTCTTTTACGTTTTTACGAGTTGATCACGGATTGATATCAGTTAGAGAGCCACTGAAAACCAGCATTGAGGGGAGTACTGGACAGCCAGCTGTTTCATCAGCCTAGTTTGAGAATCATCGGTAGTACGCACCCACCACAGGCGGTTCGAATTCAGGACCTCCTCGTTACAAGGCGAGCAAGCTCATACACCATTAAGCCACTGGGACCCGATCCAATGGCCAGCCAGTACATGAATTGTAACTTCTTCCAATTCGTGATTTAGCGCGACCCTTACAAACCGAACGTGCTTCGGTGGCATAGCGGCCAGCGACGCACTCCTTTACCTCGCTGAGCCAGAAATAATGGTGGTGAAGAGAAAAGGTTGGGCATGAGGCTAGCAACCCCATCCTGCAAAATAAACACTGCTACAGAAACTTCAAGCTACTAGCTTGAAGCCCTATGTTCCACTGGGGAACGTGAAGGAAAAAAATACAAACCGGACTGTAGGAAATTAATCTGATGCTCGCTAGTGACCACTAGCTACAGGATGGAGTTTCCTGGAGTCAGTTCTAGTGAGAAGTCGTGACCAGTGAGGTCATCCAGACGTCGCCTGTGAGGATGGACGTCCCACCTATGACAATGGTTGTGGTCGCGCTAAATGCTTCACGAATTGGTGGAAGTTAGAATTCATGCACTGACTGGCCATTGGATCTGGTTCCAGTGAGTGGCTGAATGGTATACGAGCCAGCTTGCTGGCCTTGTAACCGGAAAGTCGTGGGTTCGATCCGCCTGTGGTGTGTGCGTACCGACGATGATTCTGAAACTAGACTGATGAAACAGCTGGCTCTCCAGTACTCGCTGTGGCTGGTATTGATGATACGAATTTTAACTCTGCCTGCCTGACTGAAATCCTTAAAAATGTAGAGATTTGTTTCATTATGGATTTACGTTAACAATACAACCATCGAAAAATTACTTTGATCTAGTTTTCAGACATTCTTAAGAAAGTATTCCCGATACCAGAATGAATGACGCTTAGTCCATGACTTCCACTCCAATGATAAATAGTACACAGGTTCCTAAGTGGAAGATTGCGGGTTAGTGCCCCCAAAAGACACTATGGGGATCCATTCATGAACTAGTTAGTTCCGATGATACCTGTAGCATACATAGATGGCACTGAAATTGAAACCAAGTCAAGCATTAAATAAATACCTTGGATTGGTTCTTTCCTCTCTGACCTTGCATGGTCATCCCACATCTTATCAATAAATCTCCAACAATATGTTTCGTCTACAACCTTCTACATTAAAAATAATATTAAGACAATCAGGTATCAACCAACCTTTACTCCTACAGTTTGTAAACTCCTGTATTTTACCTGTTGTACTCTATTGCTCTCCATTCATCTTTCCTGGACTTCTCAAAAAAGACTATATCATATATTACGAAGGGTGTTAAATGTTGTGAGTAGGGCTTGTGGTATGCAACTGCGTGAGCTCGCCACGCCAAAATTGTAGTCGAGATACATATAGATTCCTGTACAAAATGGGCAAAGGCCGTACTATCAGACCGTATTTTATGTGATGGAGACACTCACTGTTAGACGTGAAACATGTAAAAAGTTACTATGTAATTAGCAAAGTGAATCGACCCTTTCATCGTTCGTTCATCTTTCTGTAATTTCATGGTGTCACCCTTTCCATCTTTTGTTTTATAACTTGGATATTTTATTTTTGGTTGTTATTACTATTATTGCTACAATTTTATACAGTATGCATATTTTTCTCCTTATCGCCTACTGACTGTAATTGCTACATAGCTGCCGGTATAAAAACGTTTTGTTATTATTATTATGTAATGTTTATCAGTTTTTGTCGTTTTGTGTAAATTCGATGCAATATTGTACTGAATGCTGAAAATTCCTTGCCGTATCATTCGTACTGTTTTTGGAATAAAGCAAAAATTATTATTGTTATTATTATTATGCGATTCCCTGTCGACGCACCATTAAACATTACCTAGACAGTAGGAAGCTCGGCAACCAGTGAAGGTTGGGAGTGAGTGAGGCTAGCCACCCCCACCCAGTGAAAAGAACACCATCACTCTGCCTGACTGAAATCCTTAAAATTGTAGAGATTTTCTTCACTATGGATTTACGTCAACAATACAACCAGTGAAAAATTACTTCGACCTAGTTTTCTGACATTCTTAAGAAAGTATTCCCGACACCAGTATGAATGACACTTAGTCGATGACTTCCACTCCAATGATAAATAGTACACAGGATGAACTACGATATATCACTTAATGACGCCTGCTGTCTAAGTAACTCGCTTGCCTATTATTGCCTAGTGAACTGTATTTACCGTGACAAAATGACGGTTTATCTTACTCTAAATCCCCCCCCCTCAAATGACGTTCTGATTAGCTTTGTTTACTCCATTAATTCACATTTTCTCACTTCTGTCTATATATATCCACCCTCTTTAGGGGATAAGAAATTGATTGCACTGACAATGAGTAACAAGTGGTAAGACTAAATCATGGCTAGAAACTATGCCGTCATTTATTCATTTCTGGTTTATAGAATCAAAGTGTGATTGTGTTCTCTGAGCTGGATAGATGGTTAATTTCTGGAGCTTTCATCACCCTATTAGGCGAGATCTTCCTTCAGTGCTTGCGTCAATTTGAATTGAAGTGAGCTTTTCAGTTTCTCAACGAGTTTACTAATCCTCTCTCCTGGTCGGTGACCTTCGACGTGATGGGTTGTCTTTGTGTGTTTTAACAACCTCTAGGTACTTTGTATCGATATTGGAACTGGTATTGTTTCTTTGACTTGAACTTTGACACTTTGTGTGTGAGGTTTCTT
Organism: Trichobilharzia szidati; assembly: GCA_944472155.2. Taxonomy (NCBI): domain Eukaryota; kingdom Metazoa; phylum Platyhelminthes; class Trematoda; order Strigeidida; family Schistosomatidae; genus Trichobilharzia; species Trichobilharzia szidati. The sequence continues at coordinate 6,788,165 of OX235279.1, forward strand.
TCTTATCGGTTGATAAATTTTGTCTATCTCGATGTGTCTATTGATTGATGATTCACTGGAATACCAGGTAGACTTCGAAAAATTCTCTAGCATTCTTGGTTTTGTTTCATCTATCTCTCTAATATTTGAACGTTGGTTGTACCAGTCTAATTGACGTCCGTGGTTGTCTGTATGCAGTGAGGTGATATCAGTGAGTGAGGGAGTGGATGTCGTGTCTTTTGAAGGTTGGCGTATGTTCGTGGATACGAAGACGAAGAGCAGGGACGTCCACTTTGGCCAATGTAGTGTTTTTCGCAGTTGTTACAATTTTTTATTTTGTAGATGATGTTGGTTTTATCTTCTTTCTTTGTTGAGTCTTTTAGTTGACATGATGCCAGCCAAATGAAGTGATTTTGTTGGATTGTGTGTGACGTAAATTCCTAAAGGTTTGAAGTGTGTTGCGGTGATTTCTGAGATATCCTTTATATATGGTAGCGAAATTTTCTTTATGCTCTCCTTGGTGGTTTCTATCTATCTATATGGTGAGAGCTGTCTACTAGCCAAATTGGTAGACAGTAATTTACGTCAGTATTTACGTTCCCAAGATTTGTCGTGAGAAAATATGAACAAAGATTGATTCAAAACCGACCACAGCAAACTTTGCGTAGGCGGATGCAGTTAACATATAGAGGATTTGACATTCAAGAAACAGTCACAAATAGATGAAAGATTAACTTTACGTGAGAAACAACCAATCGGAAGAATGTGTTTGTTTGCTTAAATATCCATAGTAATGTACATGAAAATATATATAAATATGCGTTGATTTCCTTAATAAATGATCTGTTGCCTGACTCTTGCCTTCTGTTGTTACAGTAGTAATAACAAGAATAATATGAATGATAATAATAATAACATTAATGATTGTGATGATAAGAGTAATAAATAGTGAAAATAACAATCAAAATAGGCTGTTGACTGACGTAAGTGGTGATAAAAGTATTAATGAGGACAACATGATGATGTGAAGATTTCAACGGTTTCATTGGGTCAAGATATTATATGAGTTGAAACACCCTGTCAATCATATTGGTTTGTCTTCTGTATGTTGAAGACTGAGTTGCATGAATCCAATCCACCTCCATTTTTTCCTGCTTATTTGTTTTACAGTCGGACCTTTGTTTGCTCCCACAGGTCCCTATTGCTGATCTTTTCTGGCCGGCCATCTGATTTTTAGTGGTTTTGAGCGAAGACAGCTGTTAATGCGGGTCTGTAATTTGTTTGAGCTGCTCTTCATATCGCGCTCACCATATCTCTGATGCGTACAGTAGCACTGACTGACTTCACATTGGAGTTGAAAATCCGGATCTTATTTTCATTTTCATGCTGAGTGCTGTCTGTTGACCTCCATACAGACTTGATGAGAGTAATGTAGCATTGTCTTGCTTTCCTGATCCTCCCTTCTTTGATATCCTCGTCAGTTCCATCCGCCTGTAGTTGAAACGATGCCTCCCAGGTAGGTAGGTAGGTAGGCAGGTAGGTGAAGGAGGATCTTTCTTTCAGGTTCCTACCATTTATGCTGGCTGACTGTTGTCTGTGTGTTGTTGTTTTTGCTATTGGTGTTGGTATTGGCCAGGAATCTTCATCACCTACCTATGTTTTCTCTATGTTCACCTGAAGTCCCATCTTCTCGTGATGCTTCTTCTGCCAATTTGTTGCTTTTCACTTGCATATCTTCCAGTTTGTGAGAAATCAGACATATATCATCGGCGAAGTCCAGATCCTCCAATTTTTTGTAAGCTGCTTTAATCGACCAACTGACGTTGTCACGTGACTCGACAGCTACGAATTTAGGATGTGCATTCTGTTGAAGATAACGGAGATTGAGAACACAATGATTGTGCCAATTACATAGTTCCTTTTATACTTAAATTCGATTACGCAATAATTCATGTGAACTGTCGTCAAGATTCGACAGAATAATTCTAAAATAATTGGACGCCGATATATATCTTTTTATGAAGAGGCTAACAAATGTTTTACAACTGTTTACTCACCCATCCACATACACACACACACCATTATATACCGCATATATACATGCATTTTCATACTTAATTATCTAGGTCCATGAACTCAATCAGACTTAATCACTTAAATTCTGATGAAGCTACATTCAAATGTTTAACAAAACGTAGATCAAATTAAGCTATCTTTATTAACCTACCCTTCAAGGGTGACCAGATTATGCAGTTGACAGCTAGCTCAAAGACTTCGGTTATCCATAAAGTGCACATTTTACGCCGAATCTCTTTCCCTTAAACACAGAACATTTTCGATCCCTGTACCAACGAATAAAGGACGAAATTCTATGGTCTCTACTTCAAACTGTATCTACAAGTTTACCTCCAGTTGTTTCGGTGACACACACCCACATAGGTAGAATCAATACAATGTTCCAATGTCGCCGTCAAAAAGAACACCTTCAAAAATGGTTACTAAAACACAGAAAATCCCAATGCATTCATTAATCTGAATAGAAATCCAGCTTCATCATCCATTGCAAAACACTTATTCATGTCAGGTCACAAAATCAATCAATATTAATTAATGAGTGTTTCACAATTATTTCATCACATAACTCTAATTCAAGGTTGGTTATTGAAGGTGATGGAAGCACTCTTCGGGGATTAATCACATACAGCCTAAACTGTGTGTGTACAGTCAAAACAATAGACTTCAGTCTTCTTTCGCATACCATGGACTGACTACTTGACCTATTAAAATATGATTAGTCATTAGCATAGTATGTAATTTTGTTTTTTACATAACTGAGTAATTGTCATGATCTTTATTTTATTTGATTATTGTTTACAATGTTCAATGTAAAACGGTTGTAAATAAACTACGGAATGACGATATCATCTCGCGGCGAAATTTGTCTTCTTCTAAATGCCTTATTCAAATTTATCAAAGGGACTAATTTATTTTAATTTACAAATATTAGTTTACTTTTTGTTATCATGTATGGGTTTTGTAGGGATTTTGTTTGATTGGATGGAGCGTTTAATCATGTGCTGACATGGGTGAGAGAACCACTGGAGTACTGGACAACTGTTTCGTCCTGGATTAGGGCTCCTTATCAGTACATTTTGTTAAACACTGTAAACAGAATGTACTATTCAACAGAATGTTAGTGATTACGTCTGACTGAGTTCATGGTCGTAGATTACAGAATATGAAAATATATGTATATATGTGGTATACAATGGTGTCTATGTGCGTGTATGTGAGTGGGTGGGTAAACAGTTGTAAATTATTTGTTAGCCTCTTCATAAGAAGATACAGACAATCGGGAATTTTGACCAAATATAATTGAATAACTAGTGATAAATATGCAATTTTATTTATTAATCAGGTTTTCCTATGCATCAGCTAACATACACATCACAACTTCATGTCTGTTCAAAAACTGTTAGTATCTAGAATTTTATGATTAGACGTATTTTCAAAATTATGGTGTTTAGGATTAGAGTTTAGTAGAAGCACCCTGTTGGATTTATTGCTTTGTCATCTTTCTGAATATTGAGCTGCTTTATTCGACCGACTGGCGTTGTTGGGTGACCTGACAGCTATGGATTTAGGATGTGCATTCTGTTGAAGACAACGGAGATTGAAAACACAATGATTGTACCAATTACACGTAGTTTCTTTGTTAGTTAAATTCGATTACAAAATAATTCATATGAACTGTGGTCAAGATTTCACACAAAAGTTCCAAAATAATTGGGTGTCGATATATTTGTATATTCTTATGGAGAAACTAACAAATATTTTACAACTGTTACTCACACGACCCCAGGCCAACAGACACCATTTTATACCACATATATACATATATTTTCATGTTCAGTTATCTACGACCATGAACTCTTAGTCGGACGTAATCTTTAAAATTGTGATGAAAGTACACTCTGTTTAAAGTGTTTATCAAACACTAGACTAACATTTTACGAGTTGATCAGGGATTGATATCTATCAGAGAAATTTCGAATACCAGCCCTAGGGTGTATTTGACAGCCAGCTGTTTCATCGCATCAGCCTAGTTTAGGAATCATCGTCGGTACTCACCCACCACAGGCTGTTCGAACCCAGGACCTTCTCGTTACAAGGTAAGGCAAGCTGGCTCGTATACCATTCAGCCACCAAACACTGGGACCCGACCGGATTCAATGGCCAGCCAGTGCATAAATTCTAACTTCTACCAATTCGTGATTTAGCGCGATCCCAACCATCGTCATAGGTGGAAAATCCATACTCACTCGTGACATCTGGATGGACTACCTCACTGGTCACGACTTCTCACTAGAACTGACTGAATCTAGGAAACTCCATCCTGTAGCAATTCACTAGCGAGTATCACATAAATTTTCTATGATTGGTTTGTAAGGATTAGTTTTCTTACAGTGGGAGCGTACTGCCGATGATTCGCCATCTAGGATGAAACAGCTGTCCAGTACTCCAGTGCTGGTTTTCAATGCTTGTATAAGAGATATCAATCCGTGATCAATTCTTAAAAACAAAACTAACCCTTACAAAGCAAACTATAGAAAAGAATAATATTGGTAAGTCCGAGGTCGAAGTTTGATCACACTTCGTAAAGTTTTGTTTATTATACATCTTGGTACCTGTTTCATGACTCCTGATTGCACAAAATTTTTATATATGAACCTTGGATATGTTAATTTCGATTAATTTCACTGAAGAAGTTCGGACGAGTTTCTCGAACACAGGAAATTTTGGAATTATTCATTCCAATTTCTCTGAGATTTCACATATATGTAATTTTTACACATGTCTACTTCTCACTCGGCGCCTAATTATTTTGCAAATATTCTGTCAAATCTTGATCACAGTACATATGAAGTACATACACATTGAGAAAGTAGGAATCACGATCTACAGATCATGGTCACAGAGTCGATCGATCCAATTTGTGATGAGCACACTGTAAAGGAAAAAGAAGATGAAGAAGAAATAAATAAATATTCATGACTGTTTCACAATTATTTCACCACATAACTCTAATTCAAAGTTGGTTATTGAATTTGACGGAAGCACGCTTCGGGGATTAATCACATACAGCCTAGACTGTGTTTACAGTCGGAACAATAGACTTCAACCTTCGCCTACCATTGACTGACTGCTTGACCTATTTGTTTGAATATGATTAATGATTAGCATCCTATGTCATTTTGTTTATTATATAACTGAGTAATTGTCATGCATTTTATTTTATTTTATTATTGTAAACCGACCATGTTAGTTGTGTAAAGTGGTTGTAAAGAAACTACGAAATGGCGATATCATCTTGTCGCAGTGAAATTTGTCTTCTTCTAAATGCCTTATTCAAATTTATCATAGTGGCTGAACATTTTAATCATATTTGCCAGTCTGAGGTCAAATTTTGATCAGAGCTCATATAGTTGTATATATCCAAACCTAGTTCACCTTCAATAGAGAAATAATAATAATAAGAAGAAGAAGAAAGAGGACACCAAAAAAAGAGATCCTTTAAGCTCAAGGCATATAAGCGAACAAGATTGTTATTAATTACATCTTTCCTCAGGCTTCATTGTAAGATGTACAGTGCTGTAGATTTAGGTAAAGATTTTGCAAATTACAGTGAGCTAATTGATCGAAGTTAAGTGTAAACTGTTGTAAATATGATAGTAATAACAACGATAATATGAATGATAATAATAATAACAATAATGGTGATGATAAGAGTATTAAATAGCGAAAATAACAATCAAAATAGGCTGTTGACTGACGTAAGTGGTGATAAAAGTATTAATGAAGACAACATGATGATTTCCTATAGATTTGAGTAAATAATCATCATCTCTTCACTGGGTGACTTAAAATCGATCAAATTAGAAAAATGTATCATGCGCTGAACTGCTGATTGTTTGATTGATTGACTGATTGATGTGGGTGCTGCTTTCTAACCGCACTGAAATAATATAAACACCGGAGGGTTAATTCGCTTGTCTGAAGCCTGGCTCATCAGCGCAATATATATCCAGTTGAACTCAGCTCAGAGAGCTCAGAATCACTTCAAACCATCTCAATTTTGGGGAATACATTGATTCAAAAACAAAACAAAAACACAATGAAAAAATAATCTACAAATGTCTACTTCTCACTCGGCGCCTAAATATTTTGTACAGCTATTCTGTCAAATCTTGACCACAATTCATATCAATTATTTTGTCATTGAATTTAACTAACAAAGAAACTACGTGTAATTCGTACAATCATTGTGTTTTCAATCTCTGTTGTTTTCAACAGAATGCATATCCTAAATCCGCAGCTGTCAAGTCACCTGACAACGCCAGTTGGTCGATTAAAGCGGCTAAGTCTTCAACAAACAGAAGACAAATCAATAAGATTGACAAGGTGCTTCAACTCATATAATATCTTGACCCAATGAACCCGTTGAAATCTTCACATCATCATGTTGTCTTCATTAATATTTTTATCACCACTTACGTCAGTCAACAGCCTATTTTGATTGTTATTTTCGCTATTTAATAATCTTATCATCACAATCATTGTTATTATTATCATTCATATTATGGTTGTTATTACTATCATATTTACAACAGCTGACACTTAACTTCGATCAATTAGCTCACCGTCATTTGCTAAACTTGACATAAATCTATAGCGCTGTACATCTTACAATGAAACTTGAGGAAAGATGTAATAGAAAACAAAATCTTGTTCGCTTAACTGTCTTGAGCTTACATAATCTCATCTCTTGGTGTCATCTCTGTAATTAGTATTATTATTGTTGTTATTTTTAAATATCTTGAGTTCCAAGCGGCACCTAAAGCATTAACTATGACATCTCAGATCTTAGTCACTGTCACCTAGTAATCCAGCCAAGCAGGTTTACAAGTTTCTCAACTGGGGAATCAAATCTCAAACCGTGGACGTGGTTAGGGATAATTCTAACACTGAGACACCGATCGATGAACACTGACTATGCTACAATCAGATATTCGTCTTAATTTTCTTTATTTTACCTGTTTTCTATTACTTTATTTCTTCTTCTTCGTGTTCATTTCCAGTGCGCTCATCACAAAGTGGATCCATCTCCTCTGTTACTATGATCTATATATCGTGATTTCTATTTCCTCAACGTATATGTACTTCTTATGAACTGTGGTCAAGATTTGACAGAATAGTTCCCAAATAGTTGGGCGCGGAGTGAAAAGTAGACAATTGTAAATTTTATATATTTGTAAAATATCAGAGAGATTGAAATGAGTTATTCCATTGTTTCCAGTCTTCCGCAAAACTCGTAGGAGCTTCTTCAGCGAAATTAATCGAAATCAACATAACACAGGTTTATATATAAAAAGAACATCTCTTGTTTTTAAAAACTTTGTCCAATCATGAATCATTCAACAAGTATAATAAACAAAATTGTATGATCTGTGATCAAAATTTAACCTCAAACTTGCAAATATTGCTCTACTTTTTGTAAACCAATTTAAACAGGTTTACTTTAATCATTTCAATCTCGCTGAGGTTTTACAAATATAATTCTTTTACAAATGTCTACTTCTCACTCGGCGCCCAAATATTTTAGAATTATTCTGTCAAATCTTGACCACAGTTCATTTGGATTATTTCGCAATCGAATTAAATTAACAAAGAAACTACGTGTAACTGGCACAATCATCGTGTTTTCACTCTCCGTTGTCTGCAACAGAATGTATATCCTAAATCCGTAGATGTCGAGTCACCTGACAACTCCAGTCGGTCGAATAAATCATCTCAATCTTCAGAAAGACGACAAAGCAATAAGACCAACGGGGTACTTCTACTAAACTCTAATCCTAAACACCATAATTTTGAAAATATACGTGTAATCATAAAATTCTAGATAGTAACAGTTCGAGCAGACATGAAGGTGTGATGTGTGTTAGCTGATGCATAGGAAATCCTTATTAATAAATAAAAATGGATATGTATCACTCATTAATTATTACTTGGTCAAAAATTCTCGACTGTTCATATCTTCTTATGGAGACGTTAAGAAATGTTCTACAACTGTTTACCCACACACACACATATACACTCTATTTAAAGTGTTTAACAAAGGTAGACCAATATTTGTAAGTCCGAGGTCAAATTTTGATCACAGCTCATAAAAATTTTGTTTATTATACTTGTTAATACTTGTTTTATGAATCATGATTGGACAAAGTTTTTAAATACAAGAGACGTTCCTTTTATATCTATAATCTCTGTTATGTTAATTTCGATTAATTTCCCTGAAGATGTTCGGACCAAATTGCCGAAAACAGGAAACGCTGGAATTACTCATTTCAATCTCGCTGAGATTTTACAAATGTAATAATTTTTTACAAATGTAAACAATCTAAAAGTTGGAAATTTGATTCAGATCACATGTTAATCAATGGGTGGATGGTGACTGGTGCAGTGGAATCTAATTCAGGATAACGCGAATTTCATCCACCCTATTTATGACTCTTCAGTAACCTGGACGATGTACCTGCATTTCCCATTGAATGATTATGATGAACCTCGGTGGTGAGAACATCACCAATCACTGACTCACTGACTCACTGGGGAATGCAGGTACATCCTCCAGCCAAATGACGAGTCAGTCTTAAATAGGACAGACGAAATGCGTGTTATCCTGGACTGGATTCCACTGCTAGTCACCATCCACCAATTAAAATTCTAATTACATGCCCAGACACTGTCGAAGCATCTGCACAAGAAGCCAACAGACATGTCAATCTGAGACCGAGCACTTCGGTCCAGTCAATCAATGGACGGGAGAACAATCTTAAATTCATATAAAATGTTGTTTAATTTTTTCTGTAGCCACAAAGGAAAGTGCTTGTCAGTATGTTGTCAGGTTGTCACCACTTGTATAGATTTCTTCTCCATCAGAGTGGATTAATTTGGAAAGGTTCACAGAAGCAGCACAACCAGACAACTTATCATTCATTTGATGGTTGTGATAATCGGCAGTAGTTTGCCTTTGAAATGACGACAGAGGTGAAAAGAAATATCCAACACGGTGGAATTATTGACGCAGAAGGATACTAGAAAACCGTAATAATGAACATTATGGTCATGACAACAAAACGACTGAAAGCTGCGAAATATGAGAATCCAAAATTTAGATATGATAGAGAAGATTTATAGCTCAGGTGGATGATTTTGATGTAGTTGTTTTCTCTGGGCTGGATAGATGGTTAATATGCGAAGCTTTCATCATCCTACTAGGTGACATCTTCCTTCAGCGCATACTTCATTTTGAAGTGAGCTTTTCGATTTCTCCACGAGTTCACCATTAATCATCTCTCCTCGTCGGTGACCCTGGACGTGATTGATTGTTTTTGTGTGTTTTCTTACCCTTTAGGCGGCTACTTGTATCGCTATTGGAACTGATTGTTTCTTTGACCTGATCTTCGACACTTTGTGTGTGAGGTTTCTTTCTGATCGGTTGATATATTTTGTCTATCTTGATGTGTCTATTGATTGATGATTCACTTGAATACCAGGTAGGCTTCTAAGCATTCTCTGTCATTCTTGGTGTTGTTTCCTCTGTCTAACATCTGAACGTCGGTTGTCCCAGTCGGATTCATATCCGTGGTTGTCTGTATACAGTGAGACGATATGAGTGAGGGAGTGGACGTCATTTCTTTTGACGGCTAGCTTATGTTCGTGGATACGAAGACGAAGAGGATTAGCGTCCACTTTGTCCAATGTAATGTTTTTCGCAAAGTGGACGTCCTCTTCATCTTCGTATCCACGAACATAAGCTAGCCGTCAAAATAATAATAATAATAATTTGCTTTATTCCAGAAACAGTACTAGTGGTACAGTGTGGAATTTTCAGCACATATCTACAATATTTGCATTTAATTTTACCGACGTTTAAAATAAGTATTAAACAAACAAAAAAAACGTAAATCTGAATACACCAACAGCAAAAAAAACCAAAAAACAGGATAAACACAAAATAATTATGAATGCAAAAAAGTACCAAAGTCTACCAAGGTCTAATGCAGTGTTTGTGGTGGTAGTGTGAGTAGTCCTGAATAATACAAAATTTTTTGAGGTGGTGACTATGGCATTCACAAACAATGATTGTCAGTTTAATATTGCCGAAAAGTATACATGACATCCACTCCCTCACTCATATCGTCTCACTGTATACAGACAACCACGGATATGAATCCGACTGGGACAACCGACGTTCAGATGTTAGACAGAGGAAACAACACCAAGAATGACAGAGAATGCTTAGAAGCCTACCTGGTATTCAAGTGAATCATCAATCAATAGACACATCAAGATAGACAAAATATATCAACCGATCAGAAGGAAACCTGACACACACAAAGGGTCAAAGTTGAAGTCAAAGAAACAATGAATTACAATACAAGTTACCTAGATGGTGTGAAATCACACAAAAACAACCAATCGAGTCCAAGGTCACCGGGAGAGATGTTTAATAAACTCGTGGCGAAATCTAAAAGCTCACTTCTCTTCAAATTGAAGTATGCGCTGAAGATGTCACGAAGTAGGGTGATGACAGCTACGCAAATTAACTATCAAGCTCAGAGAACACAATCACATCAGAATCCAAAATTGGTAACATATATGGGGAGAATAAATGGAACTATGGATATGAAAACTAAAGATGTAATGGCTGACTGACTGACTGACCGACTGAGTGTTAACGTAGCACTTTGCACAGATATTTGCAGTTGAAGTTGTCACTTTCTGTATAGCACACAAAGCTGGGTGCGTACTGATGAAGAGCCCCGAACTAGACTGACGAAACAGCTGTCCAGTACTCCTTGTGGTTGGTTTTCCAGTGGTTCTCTAACTGATGTCAGCTCATGATATGAAATCCTCCATGCAATCAAACAAGCGAAAATCCCTACAAAACCAATACTTGAAAATTCATCTGATGGTCAGCAGCAAATGGCCCTATTCAGGCAGTGGGAAGCCGTGACCGGTAGAGTATAAAATGTTGAAGATGAGGCAGTAACTCACTCATCGAAGAAGACATTCCGAAATGGTCGCGCTATGTCGTGCGTCAATCGCCAGAAGTTAGAATTCATGTACTGGCTAGCCATTGGATCGGGTCCAAGTGGTTCAATGGTTTATGAGCTCGCTGGCCTTCTACTCAGAACGTGGTCGTGGGTTCGAATCGCCTGTGGTGTTTGCGTACTGCTCAATAGCTGGTCCCAAACCTGGACGAAACAGCTGTCCAGCACTGCATAGGAGGTTTTCCAATGATTCTCTAACTGATGTCAGCCCATGATATGAAATCCTCCATGCAATGAAAATGAAAAGAACACAAAAGAACTTCAGTGAGCAAAAATGCTGGAAAGAAAGAATGATAACATTTTAAAAAATGTGGAGATAATGGTTCTTGATCACAAAGGTTGAATGTATCTACCCCACTGAGGACAATTTTCAGAAATATTACCAATTGTCTCCAGCTACTGGTTTTTAGCAACTCAAGACAAACACTATGCCTCTCTGTGTATTTCAAACTGACATTCAGAGACCTCATGGACAGATAACATGTCTTGATTCTGCAGTCCTTAGCTTTCCCCTAGTCCACGTTTCGAGCACAAATTATTATTGCCACTCATAATCATATCAGGGCACTCACTCACACAACTTTCTGACTTCGTTTATATAATTCCATCACTATTTTTCGTCGCTTGATTTGATTGGTAGTAGTGGTATTTTCCATATTTGCGGTATGAGTGATGAGTCATTTCTGTCACATATGTTTGGTGTAGACTCGATGAACCAACCAGGATTCAGTAATCAACCTCTCTCGCTCTCCACCTACATAGATTACTTCTTAGAATTTTAACCCTCTCTCACCATGCTATTGTGTGGTTGTGTTTTAATGCATGCATGCAGTGCAATGTAGTGCTGAGTAGGTTTTTCTAAATTACTTATCTTGTCAGGTGGGGTCAACCATTCTTACCTGAGCAAAATTCGTATGTTCCGACAATCTGACTACCCACAATCTACTAGTATGACCTATATAGTTGACTCAACTCACAGTCATTGCAGATTATTTTGTAAATTATATTATTTTGTTTAATTGGGTCAACTGACAGGGTCCTACAGAGCCTACGGAGCTTGTCCTACCTGAATGAGTTCGTAGGTTTGAATGCCACCAACCTAATTCCTGCTTTGTTATTAGGAATCCTACGCAAAGAGTGTCTCAGATGTCCCCTACTCATGTGGTATAACAGTAGATGACTTATATTCTCTCTTATTTATGATTACTAGTTTCACTACTATTTTTTTATTTTGCTTTTGGTCTTTACTGATCTTCCTAATGAATTTTATAGGATAGTTAGTTAGTTATTTGACACCAACCAGCTCTTCTTCTGTCTGTTTCATTTCATAATTTAGGTCTTTTCTTGTACTACTCAGTGCTATTGCTCGGTTTGTTAAACACTTAACTAAGCCTGCCTTAACAGACAGATAATGGATGAGATGAATTAAAGTCCAAATATCTATTATCAGAATGCGTTGGTTTTTTATACACACTAGTGTGCAGTCCACCTTCTTCTATTCGTTTTATTTTACACTCTAACATCACAGCTAATTCTCCTTGTTTATTTTCCGATTCAAATGTGGATTTTATTCCCTCCACTAGTGAGTTTATGGCCCTGTGTCAAGAAGCTAGAGAGAGATATGTTCTGTTTTTAACACTGTGTGTGTGTGAAAGTGTCATCCACATATCTCCACCACATTTATGGAGTAGGATTAAATGTATTAACAGCAATATTTTTCCAACTGTCCATAAATATGTCTGCTACTATAGGGAATATTGTTGATCCATCCCATTGCTACACCTTCTGTTTGTCTATATATTTTACCTATTCATCGAGTCTACACTCAACACATGCAATAGGAATGCCTCAACACTCATACTGGAACTATGGAAAATGCTACTACTACCAATCAAGTCAAGCGACGAAAAATAATGCAATCATATTAAAGAAGTTAGAAAGTTGTATGAGTGACTGACCTGATATGATTATGAGAGGCAATAATAATTTGTCCTCGAAACGTGGTCATCAGTAAACATTGCTGTATAACAAACACTGTGAGACTTTATCAAAACAAATTTTACCCATGATTCTGAACAAGGAAGGCGGTTGCTTGACGTATGCAACACAACACCTCCAAGACATCTCAGTCAATGTAGCTTCAAAATCTTATCGACTGACTGGCTCTCCCTACCTAATCACAATACTACCCAATATGTAAGATCACTTAAAACCGGGAGATCAGTGAAAACTTGCGTTTTCAGGTCTTCCACTTTCGATGGCCATAACTTACAGCTACAAAGAAGAACAGAGCAAACTGAGGTGCGACAGTTATAATTATAGACGTGAAATAATTGAGCCGGCAAAGAATATACCTTTCGATAAATTCCTCCTCTTCTCGCTCTACAGTTATATATACATACTCCTTTATATACATAGAATATTCTAGATTCGTAGTCTATAACAATATTAGTGTGTGCTTTTTAAGCAATATCGATTTGTAAAGTAAGATCACAATGGAATTACCACAGTTCATTAAAGATGCTTAAATTATAATAAGCATAAAAATGCAATATCTAATAGAATATCAACTAAAATTAGGAAAATTTCACAAAAATTCAGGATCATTCAAACCTAGATGGCCAAGCGGGTAAGGATGGATAATGTTTGAACCAACCAACTTCTTTTGAATGCACAAATAAGGCTTCTTAATCTATTTCCCAACGGCCAGCCAGCCTCACCAATATTTAGTAGTCGAACTCTTAAGCCAAAAATTGAGATTTGTTAGTTGGTATGGAGTAGATGACCCTGAAAGCCGCCTGGTTAACATCAATCAGTCTTGTGTTCTGTATCCACAAGATGAGTGAGATAGAATAGTGCTGCGAATAGATGGATTTTGTTTATCCTTTGCTTAACCAACCAACCAGTATTCAGGGTGGGTGATGTTCGGAAATTCGACGAGAATCACGCCTGATTGTACGGCCTATGCGAGTAACTGGCTCACTCCACAGGAGCAGTTCAATGGGTAGATACACACGCATGGAAGAGGCGACATTAGGCAGTTCCACCATTAAGTTCATTTTTCCGACTTTATATGAAATTAATGAGCATCACATTGTATATGGAGGAGGTGGGTGAATTTGGATTGATAACAGTTGTCGTGTGATATTTACTTCGGATGTGCACATCTCATCTCGATATGAAGATAAGGTAATGAGTTGAAGTGTTCACCAGCTGATCGTCAACTCCAGTTCTCCAGAGATTCAAGCTGGAATCTCGAAAAACAATATAAAAATTCGTTGACATTGTAGCAGATAAACTTGTTGATCACAGTTCATCAATCTGAGGCCTAAATCTTGGGATTTCAGACAGCTGTATCTTCAGATCTTAAAGATATGAGGTTATCTACATCTACAAAAAAGGCACAAACTTAGTAATGTTCGTTTTGTACATTCCACTTAATAGTTGATCAATCACACTTATAAGTATTCTCACTGGACACTAGTCAGTAACTAGTGTGACGTGTCTGGATGTCCAGTCCTTTCTTTGGTGCAGACTGAATTCTATCAGTCAGTCAGTCAGGTTTGCAATGTGGCCACCATGCCATTAGGTGGCTAGCTAACCATCACGGTGCACACATTGATTTGATGATGATATTAGATAGTTGGAGGCAATCGGCACCAGAGGAAGCCTTGCCTAGACCTAGGTTTCGTGCTAGTCGGCACTCACCGGTCAGTCCGTCAGTCAGCAAGACGTATCTACAACCACATTGAAGGAACAGCTCATGTCCCAACCATCTGAGATTCGAACCCGCGTCACCCAGTGACTACTGCAGTCAGAGACGTTACCACTGAGCCAGTTATTCTGACTCACTAGCGATTGACATTCTGTAGGACAGTAGTGGGTATTTTGATTGGACTATAGCTCAGTGGTAACGTCTCTGACTGCAGTACTCACTGGGTGACACGGCTTCGAATCTCAGAAGTAACATGAGTTCCTTCAAGGTTGAGGATATGTCCTGCTGAAGAGTGCCAACCAGCTCGAAACATAGGTGTAGCCAAGACTCCCTCTGGCTGATTGCCTCCAAATTTCTAATATCAATCTTTTAAGTAATTTCATGACTGGAGGTAATCTGAAGAAATCTCTGAACTTCGTTTTTATGCGTATTGGTATGTCTACGATGACAAAAGTAACTGATGATGTCCTATGAGAGGTTCAAACAATTATCAACAAATGCTATAGTCAGTGAGTGGTGCCTCTACTCATCTACTCCGAATCACTGAATAAAGAGCGGTAATTACCCGAAATCTTGGGCATTACCTTCCTGACAAGTGTGTTTTCAACTATCCAGCATCATTTCAACATACAACGGAATAGACAAGTACGTTACTGGGTAAATGAACACATGGTAAAGTGGACTGATGACGCTCAGTCATCTCAGTAGGCACTAGAAAACATTTTTCGACGAAGTCACTGTCAGCTAGGCTGGACATTCGTGTATTTATGATAAATAGGTAGGAAAGTTCCAGAATAATTTCCGGTTAAGGGTTAGATTAATAGAACTACAATTGTAACAACAGAAGTCAAGGGCCAGGCAACAGAACGTTTATTACGGAAAATCAACACATATTTATAGATTTTCATGTACATTATTGTAGGTTAATGTTAGTAGAAAATACAGTCTGTTGATTGGTTGTTTCGCACACAAAGTTAACCTTGCATCTCTTGTGGCTGTGTCAGTTCATCTATATGTTAACTGTATCCGCCTGTCCATCTTGACCTTGTTTTCACATGACTAACATTGACCTCAATTACTGTCAACCAATTTGGCTAGCAACCATCTCTCACCACAAAATTAGGAATAAAAATGACATTATAAACAATAACAAGCATGCCAAGCAATCCAAAAGGGGAAACTTACGGAATCCCTCGAAGTGAAGACAGGAGTAAGACAAGGCTAGGTGGCTGCCTACTATCGCCAATGATTTTCCTGATTGCAGTAGATTGGATAATGCGACAGACAGCGACTGGCAGCGAGGAAACAGACATAAAATGGACCCACACAAAAACAACTTGGTGGATCTGGACTTCACCGATGATATTTGTCTGATTTCCCACAAACTGGAAGATATGCAAGTGAAAAGTAACAAGTTGACAGAAGAAGCATCCAGAGAATGTAGGACTTCAGGTAAACGTAAAGAAAACAGATGTGGTGATGAAGATTCTTGGCCAACACCAACAACAACAACAGACAACCATCAGTCAGCATAAATGGGAAGAACCTGAAAGAACCAACCTCCTTTACCTACCCATCATCAACCTGAGAAGCATCATTTCAACTACAGGGGGACGGAACTGACGAGGATATCAAAGCAAGGATTGGAAAAGCAAGACAAGCTCTCATTACTCTCATCAAGTCTGTGTGGAGGTCAACACTCAGCACTCAGCATGAAAATGAAAATCAGATCCGGATTTTCAACTCCAATGTGAAGTCAGTCAGTGCTACTATACGGATGGATCAGAGACTTGCATCGCGCGTCATAAACATCACCTCGAACAAACTACAGACCTTCATCAACAGCTAGATCTCTCCACTCAACACTGCTCTAGATCAGATGACCGGCCAGAAAAGATCAGCAACAGGGATCTCTGGCAATGAGCGAACCAACACAGCAGGAATCGATTGTGCAAGAAATAAGCAGGAAGACATGGAGGTGGATTGGATTGTGGCCATACTCTGAGAATAGCATCAAGTGACATCATTATACAAGCCATTGCTCGAGTGGAACCCGAAAGAGAAGCGGCGAGTTGGTCGTCAGTGCGAGGGTGGGTGATGTGAAGAGGAGAAGAAAGCATGTGGGTGGACTTGGAGCCAGGTGAGAAGTTTAGCAGAGAACTGAACGCAATGAAGACGTTTGGCTGACGCCATATGTTCCTCCAGGAATTGAAGGAAATAATAATAATAAACAGGGGGAAGGATAAAGCTCAGACAAAGTAGCATCATAATTACTGACAAGATTGACATTAATTGTGCAATTACGGGTTAGAAATATAGAAATAACAAAATAGGTAGAGAGGATATTTGGATAACAAAATTTAGTGGGATCACAACTAATGCGACGAATAATTGTTTATGCAATCAGGGATTAAATATGTAGAAATAATAAAATGACAAACTAGACAGGAAGTTCGGATATGAAAATATGGTAGTGCAAATAGTGGAGGGATTAAGAAATGCTTAAAAATAACATGAATAAACAGGAAATTTGGATAAGAAAGGCGATGGGATGGTCATTACTAGAAGAATTACCTGTTTATGATGACCACGACAGGGACAAGGGTTGGACTTTTTTTCTGCATACATAGCGTGGGTTTGAGCTTTTGGTATAGCAAGTGCCTCAGCCATGCTCAGATTAGCTGAACTGTAACATAACGTAGAAATGAGCTCCCACGTTCTTCGCGATTTGACTGTTGAAGGACGTGCGTCATTCGAACACTATACCGATACAGTTTGAGAGAACAGAAAGGAAAATATTACCATGAAACTTAACCAAAGCTTAAAACCAGTCACCAAGGAAACAACTTTCCCGTCTTGTTCCAAGAAATATGTATTCAATTTTTCTGATGTCTCACTTTCACCGATTCAAATGCAACTGTTGTCTCACTGGGACCAAAATTTTGTGATGCATCATCAAAAGTTAACGAAGTGAACACCAAAGTAAAATTTGAGAATTTGATTAGTCAGACGAATGATCTGGTCCCAATTTCATGTGAGACAGTGCAGAACACTTCAAATCAATTGTTTTGAATTGCTGCCTCGACTACATCAACAAAAAACCTTGACGTCGTAATATGCTCCCAAAAGAACATCGAAAGCAACTTAAAGAAGTGAAATCAAATGAAAACTTGATAGTAACTCGTACAGGCAGAGGTTCTGGAATTGTTCTGCTTAACAAGTTACACTGTGTGAAGAAACTCTCGTTAATTCTATCTGATGACAACAAATTTCAAAAACAGACGATCCAAAAAGATCCAAGTGAACAGACGGAGCTCCAGCTAATCAACTTATTGAAAAAAATTGAAAAATGAATCGACCATTAATACAGAACCATATGAACAACTTCGCCTTCGCTCATCCGGTTCTACATCGCCACGAATGTATGGACTACCCAAAGTGCGCAAAAAGGAGGAGGTCCCACTCAGCCCAATATTAGATACGATTAATTCACCATATCACCTAATCGCGAAGTGGCTGGTAGAAATTCTTGGACCAGTGAAATAAAAGTTGTCGATACACAACTTCCGTGACACATTCGATTTCGTGGATTCAATTAAAAATGTCAACCTCGCAAATAAAAGGATGGTCCCCTTAGACGTCGTCTCACTCTCTTCACCAGTGTTCCACTGACAGAAACTACATATGTTTTCTGTGTGACTTCATCCAATGCAACAGCATAGATGTCGGCATACCGATCCATTATCTAAAGGAGCTGTTACTACGTCGTACTTTTAACGTCTACTTCAGATTCAACGATGAAATCTACAGAAAAGTAGATGGCGTAGCAATGGGCTCTCAACTCGAGCGTCTCCTGGCAGACTTTTATGGCCAGCCTCGAAAACAACCACTTATCATCAACTGTCGACGACCTCCATCTCTACAAGAAATACATCGGTGATACTTTCATCATTTGTGATGAGAACCTGGACCTAGAAAATTTACTTCAAACACTCAACAATGCCCATCAAAAATACATCGACTTTCCTCTTGAAGACGAATCCGACGGGATGTTCCACTTTCTCGACATCCATCTGACAAGAAACGCCAACAACTCTCTGAAAATGTCCATATACAAAAAGCCCACACGGACTGGACAATTCATCAACATTCAAAGCTTCTCGCCCCTAAGCAGAAAGAGGAACCTGATATACGCTCTATCCTCGAGGATTCGGAAGATATGCAGCAAGGAGGTGATTGATGAAGAACTGAGTAATCTCCGAGGAACCCTGATGGGAAACGGTTTCCCGCCTAGGTTCATAGACAAGAACCTCAAATCAAAGAAGACTTCCGAACAAGCTAAATCCGTCCCGAAGGAAATACTTCTGCTTAATCTGGAATTCAAAGGTGACATTGAAGCAGAAAAGCTTCGTAAACGCCTCTCCAAATCGCTGAGGAAAACATACTTCCCCGCGAGCCTACGATTGACGTTCTCCTGCAAGAAACTGTTCAATAAGAACGCGAAAGACAAGCTGTCACATTAAACCACTTAAACGTGCATATATCAGTTTACTTGCTCTCTGGCGGAGCTGCTGAGTACATCGGCCGTACCATCAGCAAACTTGGAAAACGCGTTCCTAAACACTATCCAGCCTGTCTCGTAAAAGGAGAGCGAAAATGTGTATGCAGTTCTGCGACAGAACATCTGGTCAACTCAGGACATTCAGCGCCTTTCGAAAAATCCTTCAAAGTAATACACAAGATTCGATCAAACCTATCGAAGGGAGTGAAATTAAGACATCTGGGCATAGCCTGGGCACTAACCATCCAAAAGCTCAAACACACTCTGTGCATCCAAAACAAATACCTCCAGTCACTGTCCCTGCCGTTGCCATCATAAACAGGTAATTCTTCTAATAGTGACTACCCCGTTGCCTTTCTTACCCAAACTTTCTGTTTATTCATGTTATTTTTAATTTTTTCTTAATCTCTCCACAATTTACACCACCATATTTTCATATCCAAACTTCCTGTTTATTTTGTCATTTTTATTACTTCTACATATTCAGTCCCTGATTGCATAAACAATTATTCATCACATTAGTTATGATCCCACTAGATTTTTTTCGTTATCCAAACATCCTGTCTGTTGTTGTTATTTCGACATTCCCAACCCGTAATTGCACAATCAATGTCAATCTTCTCAGTAATTATGATGCTACTTTGTTTGAGTTTTATCCGTCCCACCGCCCTGTTTATTATGTCATTTTAATTCCTAATTGTGATTCTATTAATTTGACCCTTGACCAGAGATTATTCTGGAACTTTCCCATCCATTTATCATAAATACACGAATGTACAGCTGTCTAGTTGACGTTGACTTCGTTGAAAAGAAAATTTCCTAATGGAATAAGAATTGGCCAGATATTCTTCATTAGTGTTCATTTATTGTTGGAGAAGTAATTTACATAGAGCATTGTTGTTTCTACTGGTGAAAAGTCTTCACTTTACTTTCTTTTGATGAATGCCAATCGGGGGCTAATGATGCTGAAATGCAGTTCATTAAAGAAAATTTCTGTACCATATATATTATCCCTTCTTTTGGACCAATTATTGTTTTTTTTCTTTCTGCAAATGAGAAATGCCTAAATATTTTTGTCTTTATGTCGAACTAACGAGGAGGTGAATAAATATGATAAATGTTCATTCACATCACTGATTTTTTCTTCTCTGATGAATTTTCATCACTGCTGGTGTTGGAGAGAGGAAGCAGGTTGTGCGAAATAAATGTTCACCTGGATTATCCCCTATAATTTTATTTATTATTATGCCTAGCTGAGTTTGACTGACTGTTTCCAATGTAACGTGAGGATGTAATTGAATTTTAGAATTTCCTGTCATTGATTGATTCGACCGAAGTGCTCGGTCTTAGATTTACATGTCTATTGGCTTCTTGTGCAGATGCTTCAACGATGTCTAGGAATTTAATTAGAACGAAAGTGACGGGAAGTTCCACTTCCTCAACATTGTCATGCATCGTCTAGAAGATGGTAGTCTTCAGAAGTCAATTTATCGAAAGTCCACATGGAAAGGACAATACTTACATTTCAAAAGCTTTTGTTCCAATAGCTATAAACGAGCACTGGTCAAGACTCTGTACTATAGAGCGAGAAGAATATGCTCTATAGAGAAATTAGAGGAAGAATTTGAGTTTCTTGAAAAGATGTTGAAGAGTAATGGGTACCCTCAAAGATTCATTAACAAGTACAGATGATCTGAAGTCTCAGATGTACAACAAATCACAGTGGAGAAAGAGGCCAATCTACATTCACCTTGATTATAAAGGTGAAAACATTGCAGCAATGGTCAGTAGAAGACTGAGTAGGTCACTAACCACAGCCTATCCTGCAGCTAAGCTGGTTTCCGTCTATCGAACAACATGCCCTTCTCTGGTACAATCAAAAATCGATAGATATCCTTCTCATGTTAACAACTCCAATTGTATATACAAATTCACATGTATCTGTGGGAGCAGTTACATTGGAAGGACAGAAAGAAGAATGGCATATCTACGATTTTATGAACATGTACCGAAAAGTTTATGTCTAAAGGGAACAAGTGCTTTAAACAGTGCCATCGCCAGGCATCTTCTCGACACGGGTCGGTCATGAGGTGGACGTCGAAAAGACGTTCAAAATTATCAATAAGCGAAAGAGCTCAATTCTCCTCAAGTTTGCTGAAGCCATTTCCATCAAGCGCCTAAAACCTGATTTGTGCGTTCAAAAAGAATCGGTTATCAGTCTTTCTTTGCCCTGCCTGGTAACTGGATAATTTTCATCCGAATGCGCGATACTGAAAAGTTTTCATTGTGTATGATTATTATTGTTCGGAATTGTGTTTAATATTGCATATATATATATATATATTTAATATTATTAGTGTATGAGTATATTGATCGATTGATTTTTGTTTAAAATGAACTCTGAGCAAGTATGTTAAATTGTTTTTATAGATACATTTAATAATGTTTTTGCCTTGTAAGCAGCTGATGAGAAGGCGACGAAATAAAAGATGGTACCATTTTATTCTGCTAAAACTGTAGTTGTTGCTTTGTTCAAATTAGAATTTAATTGGTGAGTGGTGACTATCATTGGATTACAGTACAGGATAACGCTTATTTTGTCCTATTTGGGACTCGTCAATTGGCTGAAGCATGTACCTTCATTCCCCAGTGAGTCAGTGATGATGTTTCCAACACCGAGGCTCGAACTCAATGGCCACATTCAGCTGTAGGACAGGTGAAATGCGCGTCATCCTGAACTGGATTCCACTGCTAGTCACCATCCACCAATTCAATTCTGATTAAATGCCCAGACACTGTCGAAGCATCTCCACAAGAAGCCAACAGACATATCAATCTGAGACCGACGAGCACTTCGCTCAAATCAATCAGTCGGGGGAAAATCTAAAATTCAGTTAAATAATTAATATGACCCGTTGCACAAGACGTGGGATGGCTTTCGTCGCCGAAGTGGTCTAGTGGATAACGCTTTGGCTGGTGTTTGAAACTATGGGCACTGGGTTCGAGCCTCGGTGGTGGGAACATCATCACTCACTGACTCACTGACTGAGAAATGCAGGTACATCCCTCAGCCAACTGACGAGTCCCAAATGGGACGAAATATGCGTTATCCTGAACTGGTCACCATCCATTAATTAAATGTATAGTAGTGTTTACTGTTGGTGAGAGTGTTAAAAGTAGGCTTCACAAAAGTACAAAATTACTCTTTTTTGGTAATATACAACGATTCTATGTCCACATAATTCATACAGAACAGGGCAAATTAAGACATCTCCTCAAAAATACTTCTTTGTCGCTTAACCTCTCTGTGATAAAGCCTTACATGGTGTGAATACTTTCACGTGTTTCTATAGTTTGGTTTGTAAGGGTTAGTTTTGTTTTTACGAGTTTGACCACGCACGGATTGATATCAGTTAGAGAAGCATTGAAAACCAGCATTGCGGACAGCCAGCTGTTTCATCAGCCTAGTTTGGGAATCATAGGTAGTACGTACCCACCACAGGAGGTTCGAACCTATGATCTTCCGGTTACAAGGCAAGCTTGTATACCACTCAGCCACTGAGTCCCGATTCAATGGCCAGTCAGTGCATGAATTCTAACTTCTACCAATTCGTGATTTAGCGCGATCACCAACCATTGTCGTCGATAGGACATTCATCCTCACACGTGACATTTAGATGGACCTCACTGGTCACGACTTCTCACTAGAACTGACTCCAGGAAAGTCCATCCTATAGCAAGTCACTTCCCAAACTAGGATCAAACAGCTTTTCAGTACTCCCTGTGGCTGGTTTTCAGTGGTTCTCCAATTGATATCAATCCGTGATCAACTCGCGAAAACAAATCTAATCCTTACAAACCAAACTATAGAAAATTGATTTGATGCTCGCTAGTGACTTGCTACAAGATAGAGTTTCCTGGAGTCAGTCAGTTCTAGTGAGAAGTCGTGACCAGTGAGAGGTCCATCCAAATGTCACGTGTGAGGATGGATGTCCCACCGACGACATTGGTTGGTGGCCAGTCGCGATGAATGCATCACGAATTGGCAGAGGTTAGAATTCATGCAGTGGCTGGCCATTGGATAGGGTCGGGTCCCAGTGAGTGGTGGCTGAATGGTATACGAGCCAGCTAGCTTGTCTTGTAACCGGAAGGTCCTGGGTTCGAACCCCAGTCATTGCGTACTTTCACGTTTCTCTGTCCCCTTCCTTTCTGGTTTGGCTTTGACAGTTGTGACTGAATGAAATGCAATACGTATTTCGGACTATGTTTCCTACAGGGTTTTGGTCAGAACTTTTCATCTCACTATAAAATGGATCGGGATTTCGCCGATGATGTTTGTCTGATTTCCCACAAACTGGAAGATATGCAAGCGAAAAGCAACAAGTTGGCAGAAGAAGCATCCAGAGAAGATAGGACTTCCTTCAGGTGAACATAGAGAAAACAGAGGTAGGTGATGAAGATTCCTGGACAAGAACAACAACAACAGACAACGATCAGCATAAATGGGAGGAACCTGAAAGGAACAACCTCCTTCACCTTCCCACCACCTATCTGAGAAGCATCGTTTCAACTACAGGCCAATGGAACTGACGAGGATATGAAGGCAAGAATCGGAAAAGCGAGACGAGCTTTCATTACTCTCATCAAGTCTGTGTGGAGGTCAACAGCACTCAGCAATCAGCATGAAAATGAAAACAAGATCCGGATTTTCAACTCTAATATGAAGTCACTCAGTGCTACTGTATGTATGGATCAGAGACTTGACCGGCGCGTCATAAAGGGCACCTGAAACAAACTACAGACCTTCATCAACAGCTATTTGTCTTCGCTCAATACTCAAGATCAGATGACCCGAAAAGATCAGTAATAGTGAGAAATATCTGGCAATGAGCGAACCAACACAGCAGGAACCGATTGTGCAACAAATAAGCAGGAAGAAATGGAGGTGGATTGGATTGTGGCCATACTCTGAGGAAACAAACCATCAAGTGACATCACTAGACAAGCCATTGCTCGAGTGGAACCAGAAAGGGAAGCGGAGAGTTAGTCGTCAGTGTGAGGGTGAGTGACTTGAATGAGGTGATGTGAAGAGGAGATGAAAACGTGTGGGCAGACTTGGAGCCAGGTGAAGACTCTAGCAGGGAACCGAACGCAATGGAGCCGCACGGCTGAAGCCCTATGTTCCTCTAGGAATTAAAGGAAACAATAATAATAATTCTTTCTTAATAAATTGATGAGTTCTGCTTTATGTGTTTTGATCAGCTAGAAGATTTTCATTTGGATCACCACCACCAACAGCAACAACAGCACCAATAACAACCACCACCAATCACCACCAACAGGAGAGATTTGACAGAGGTAACTTCCGACATTCACTTATCTGTCCAGGAGGCACGGTTTCAACCACAGGCAGTCGCAACGGATGAAGATGTCAAAGCCAGGCAGCCAGCCTGCCTGCCTTCATCAATCTGAAACCAGTGTGGAAATCTTCTGCACTCTGCATCAGCAAAAACAAAACGATTCTGATATTCAACACCAATGTGAAGTCAGTCAGTCGGTCCTTCTATACGGGTCAGAAACTTGCACTGCATATGCGTCACGAAAAGCATTTCTAACAGTCACCTGCGGACTTTTGCAAACAGCCGCCACCTTCATTGACTGGCTGGCTCCATAATGAAGATCAAATAGCAAGCCAGTAGGCCGACCGGTCGGCCAGTCAGAGGGAATTAGTAACAACAAACTCTGGCTGAGAAGAAACCAACCAAGAGCCGATCATCGCTCAACAAATATGTAGGAGAGAATGGAGATGGATTGATTGATCGGGCATACGTTGAGGAAGGAGTCTGTCGAATGCCATCGCTCCAGTGGAATTCCAATGAGAAGCGACGGGCGAGTGGGTGATCGGTGTGAGGGTGACATGGAGGAGATCGTGTGAGTTGGAGGGAGGAGGAGATGACAGATTATGGGGAATCGTGGGGTCATTCAACTGAAGAGGACAACAGAAAATAGAAGAAAGTGGAGATGTGGTGTTGTTGAACCCGTATGTTCCACTCGGAACCAAAGGGAACAATATGATGATGATAATAATAATATTAATAAAATTTTAAAAGATACCCAATCCTTCTAGCACAGTGGTTCCTGTCAAGTTTTCAAATCATCCTCTCTTTTTCAGATCATGGGTTTTGTGCGGAATCGGAGTAATTTTAATCTTTTTAGATCTTTATATATGTCCAAACCAAGTTCACTTTTAACGGTTTGAAAAAATTTGGGCATTGGGTATATGATATTCATTATAATAAAGGTTTTCTTGTATTTCCAAATGAATGAAAAACAAAACGATATTGTTTTTACTGACGTTTCGCTATTTAATGCTAATAGCTTTATCAAAGTATTATTAAACCGGAATTTACAAAATCTCAGCATATATATAACAAAGAGTTAGGGGGTGAGAAAATAGACATAGGTCAAGTTAAAGGGACATATTGAAAGTAAAAATAGCGATGAAGATAACTATACCAAATAACAAAGGTAATATTATGTCTGTTATGATATCAAAATAAGGTTTACTAACTTGATCATCGTTCGTCTGTCTGGGGGCATTTTTTAGTTGTCAAGTTGGTGAATTCGTAAAGATAACAAAACCATCATGTGAAGATTGTTGGATTTGATAAGTGTATAAGATTATAAAAGCAGCGTGTGTTTACACAATGAAAGTGCTTATCACATTCGTGTTGGTTTTGTCACTTCATGGGGGGAGGGAGGTGTTGTAACCAGGTCAGATTCTGTTTTAGTCCATCATTCCTATTCAGGCAATTTTGATTCCACTTGATATGAAGTGCTTCTGATGATATTAGACGTTCTTTGTGATTTCTGAAGTTTTTCTGGATTATTTCAATATTGTCAAAATCAATTTTGTGGCCTGATTCTATAGCATGTAGACCTATGGCTGATGATTTTTCAAGTCTTTGTAGTTCAACAGGATTTCTCGGTGGTCGGACAGATGCTCTGCGGTGTTAATTTCTTCTGATTTTGATTTCTCGAGATGTCTGTCCGATGTATATCGCATCACATTCCAAGCAAGCATTTTATTTTATAGACACAATTAGATAGAGAATCTTTAGGGATTTGGTCTTTTATATGGACATGGTTGCTTTGAAGTGTGTCTGATGTTTTGAAGAAAACTCTGATGTCGAGCTGATTGAGTACTCTTCTGATATCGTCTGACTTCTCTGCTCTATATGGAATGACGACTGTTGATGTCCATGTTTTCGGAATGCGTTTTCGGCCATACTTAATGTCTGTGTTGATTTTGTTGATGAAGTTCCTTGGGTAGTTGTTTTGCTCGAGGAGAGTTTCAGTAATGTTTGATATTTCTTCTTCTTTTTCTTTCTCGTTGGTTATCAGAGAGTGTGTTCGTCTAAGAAGACTTGAAACAACTGATACTTTTGCGCTGATGGGGTGTGATGATTTGAAGTCTAAATATTTGTTTGAGTGGGTTTTCTTCCTGAATATGGATATACTAAAATGTCCGTTTTCCCTCGTCTTAACTAGTCAGGCAGTCTAGAAATGGTAATTCACCGACGTCTGATTCTGCTTCCGAAGTGAATTGGATTCTTTTCACAAACCACTATCAGTCAGAGAATAATTCAAGAAACAGGTGGGATGAATGGAGGCCTCGAAAGCTCTAACGGTAGAGATTAGAATTCACAGGCTTATGGATTCCAACCAAATACAGCTGAAGGATCAACGACTCGGCCTCATAACCCGAAAGTCTCAGGATTGACCCTTTGCAGGGTAGTAAGCAGGTATTTCTGAAAGTACAATAAAACAGTCAGCCAGCCAGCCAGCCAGTACTACTTGTTTTTCAATGACTATCTGAAATCTTTAAATATTCCCATTTTTAGTATTAGAACAAGACATATAATAATAGGCGAACAATATTGTTGTTTTCAATTAGATCCCCTTCTTCAGGCTTTACTCGAATTTACATAGATTTATGTATAAAACAAAATTTAACCAATGACGGTGATTTTGTGGATCAAATAATAATAATAATGTGGTAATAACGATGATTATAATGATAACAAAATATTGATAATAAGGTTTATGCAGGTGGGGTGACAAGAATAACAAATTTAGTAAGTAATATGTGTATATCTAGACAATTCAATAAATAAATAAATTAGTTCAAATCTTAAAAGTTACATAATACTAAAGGTGAAGTGGACAGATATAATCAGAGTTTAAATAAATATCATAAAAAAATGAAGGAAATGGAAAATAAGAAAGGGTGGGAGGATTTTGATTAGAATTCACCTAGGCTAACTAAGCAAGAGAGAGACAAAGGGTAGAACAAACTTCTTTTGTCGTATGCAAAGACACTAGGATTGTTCTCTCGAATTAATTCCCATAGCTTCTTCGGCTATGTGTAAGAGACGGGTTCGAATTCCGTTCGAAATGTGGTTCGATGGAATGAGATAGATAACTTTGAAGGCACTATTTCTGTCCACTTGGTGACCACTATCATCAATCGAATGAGCCAAAATAAACTTCTATAATTTATGACTTTTCCGAACCATGAAGGAAGATGCTCATCAATGCGTTTGTTAAGCTGTCTAGTTGTTCGCCTTATATAGCCAGCTCTCTCCACAAGGAGCAACTAAATTTATAGATACACATAGAAGTGGCACAGCTAGCTAGGTAGCTTGTCTTTCACTTGAGCAATCATAATTGGTCGGCAACTGGAAAATGACAAACAAAGGGTGACGGTGGCAGTATAAGTCCGTTTTATCGCTCTCGATAATCTCAGATGTAAGACTTCGCTAGCCACGTCCCCATTAAATTGCAATTTCATGAAGAGTTGTTTCTTTTCAACTGCGTTGTCAGTTTCTCTTTATTGTACCTGGTGTTCATGTGACTGTCTCCTTACAAATCTACTAGGATAACCCATTTGGACCAGCGTATTTTGGATGTATCCTAACTCATTTTCTAGGGAGTCATCTGTACAGATACGTCTTGCTCTATTCGTGAGGCGGCATCTGACCAAATTGATTTTGTGTGTTTTTTTCTTCACGTTCACAGTACATAGGTTAAGCATTTTACGGGATGGGGTTGCTAGCCTCATGCCCAACCTTTCCTCTTTACCAGCATTATTTCTGGCTCAGCGAGGTAAAGGAGTGCGTCGGCCGGGGATCGAACCCCGGACCATGTGCATGGTCGGCGAGCGTCCTAACCGCTATACCACCGACGCACACAATGGATTGGTACAAAACTGAGGAAATGTGTATTGTGTTGTTCTATAGATATCTCTCTTGAGTGAACCATCTAGTCTCTCTTCTGCTCAGTTGGACGTCAAGGAATTAAATGTAGTCTACCATCATGTTCTTCCTCTTCACAAGTGAAGATGAGCGATGGATGTGTGTGCATCATTAAATGTTTTTTATTAACATTTCATTCTTGTCAGCTTTCACATCAAGAATAATAAACGTATCTATCATCAACATAACGTAAATAAGAATCCGTTTTATCGATTACTTGTTTCAATGGACCATTTTCAAGCTTAGCATAAACCTTATTATCAATATTTTGTTTTTATTTGGATGATAAGTTCTTACTGGTTTCAGAAACTGACCTTTATTTTTATTTGATATCTCATTTAAAATTTGACCTTAGTTTCACCTTTCGTACCAGCTGGGTAACATGGATAGAATTTCAGATAATTAAACTGTATGACATGCTATTTTATGAATGTGTATACAAACAGATTCGTGTATGACAAACATATATATACGTACACATTTGCTCAAACATATCTCTGCTGTCATCTGAAAAGAGAGAGAGAGAAAAAGAAAGACGGAGGTGGTACAGAGCTGTCTACCTCTGTTACCATGATTACTACTCATCCGCCTACGCACTTTTTATATATTATATAAATTTATATAAATACTATATAAAACATATATATATATAAAACACAAAATAATCGAGCATTCCCTGCTGCTATTACGCTGTTTCTTTAAAACCACTCCTCTTCTGCGTTATGGAGTAAAACACAAACTGCCTAATGTTGCCTCTTCCATCTGTGTATACCGATTCAACTTCTCCTCTGTAGTGAGCCAATCACTTACTTGCATAGGCCGTTGAATTAGGCGTGTTTCTCATCGAATTTCTGAACATCACCCTGCCTGGTTAAGCAAAGGTCAAACAAAATCTATTCGCAGCGCTATTCTGGCTCATCTTGTGGAGACAGAACACAAGATTGACGTTAATCATGCTTTCAGGGTCAATTACCGCATACCTACGAATCTCAATTTCGCTTTAGGAGTTCGACTTCTAAATATTGCTGAGGCTGTGGGGATCAATATTAATAAGCCTAATTTATGCACTCAAAAGAAGTTAGTTCAGTCATTATCATTACACCACTGGCCATCTAGGTTTGAATAATCGTGAATGTTTGTGGAATTTTCCTAATTTTAGTTGATATTCTATTCGCTATTATATCTTTATTATTATTATAGTTTTTGCATCTTTAATGAACTGTGGTGATTCCATTGTGATCTTACTTTAAAAATCGATATTATTATTTAAAAAGCACACACTAATATTGTTATTGACTACTAATCTAGAATATTCTATGTATATAAACATGCATATATAGATATAATTGTAGAGCGAGAAGAGGAGGAAATTATCGAAAAGGGGGATATTCTTTGCTGGCTGAATTACTTCGTATTTTATAGATGTCTGAATAAATGTTTTTGCTATAAATAGATATATATATTAAAAAAATTAGTCCCTTTGATAAATCTGAATAAGGCATTTGGATGACAAATTTCGCCCCGAGATGATATCGTCATTTCGTAGTTTTTTTTTACAACCACTTCACAACTAACATGGTTAACAATCATAAAATAAAATAAAATGCATGACAATTACTCAGTTATATGAAAAACAAAAGTACATACTATGCTAATGACTAATCACATTCAAAAAGGTCAAGTAGTCAGTCCATGGTAGGCGAAGATTGAAGTCTATTGTTTTGACTGTACACATACAGTTTAGGCTGTATGTGATTAATCCCCGAAGAGTGCTTCCATCACCTTCAATAACCAACCTTGAATTAGAGTTATGTGATGAAATAATTGTGAAACAGTCATGAATTAATATTGATTGATTTTGTGACCTGACATTAATAAGTGTTTTGCAATGGGTGATGATGCAGGTGGATTTCTATTCAGATTAATGAATGCATTGGTGGGATTTTCTATGTGATTTAGTAACCATTTTGGAACATGTTCTTTTAGACCACGACATTGGAACATTCTATTGGTTCTACCTATATAGGTGTCACCGCAACAACTGCAGGTGAACTTGTAGATACAGTTTGAAGTAGAGTCCACAGAATTTCGTCCTTTAATCGTAGGTACAGGGATTGAAAATGTTCGGCATGTGAGAAAAAGAGATTCGGCGTAGAATGTGCGTTTGATGGCTGACCAATGTGTCTTTGAGCTAGCTGTCAACTGCATAATCTGGTCACCCCTGAATGGTAGGCAGGTTAATAAAGATAGACAGCTTTCTTTGGTACAGAAGCTGTCTTTTGGAGATGCAGTCTTTCCTTACTTTGACAAGTGATGAAGTTCTCTGGATAACCATTAGCTAATAAAACTGAATGTATATGTCGAAACTCATCCATCAATGTGTCACTCGTGCATATTTTTCGGGCCCTTGAGAACAAACATTTCACACTAGGGAATGTTTATACTGGATAGGAACAAAACTGGTGAAATGAAGATATTGTCCACTCCATGTCTGTTTACGAAAAAATAGATCGCTGAATCGTTCCATCATCTCTCCTGGTCATTGTAATATCCAGGAAACCGAGTTTGTTATTCGATTCGAGTTCGTAAGTCACTCGGATATTTGGATGAATATGATTAAATAGGGTAATAAAGTTTTCAATAGATTTACTATTATTACCAATAATGAGAGTATCATTTACATAACGTTTATACAGCATATATTCTCCAAGCATACCTTGCATTTGTTTTTCCAATTTCGACATGAATATATATATATGTAATACATTTGCTCAAACATATCTCTGCTGTCATCTGAATAGAAAGAGAGAGAGAAAAAGAAAGACGGAGGTGGTACAGAGCTGTCTACCTCTGTTACCATGATTACTACTCATCCGCCTACGCACTTTATAAATATTACATATATATATATGGAGAGAGAAGAGACAGGTCCAGTTATAAAAGAGTTCAGCCTAACAGGATATTTAGGACACTGCTTCTTCCTACCGCTGATCGCAATTAGTTACATGACGGCCAGCCAATTTTACTATGATCACAAAAATCAATGTTACGGTATTCGTAGAACACTGGCAAAGACTTGATCTTAATTGAATTTTAGTTTGTTTTTTTCCCCGTCGATTGATTGATTGGACCGAAGTGCTCGGTCTCTGTGGTTGACGAGTTCCAAATAGGACCGGTGAAATGCGCATTATCCCAGAAACTGGATTCCACTGCTAGTCACCATCCCCCCCAATTAATGACTTCATCGTTTAGTTTTAGTATTTACAAATCCAATTAACCTAAAGTAATATCATATTGAAAATCAAAACAAGTGGTGATCCATTCAGCGAAGAGACTCTTTTCAACGAATTTATCATCAAGCTGTACAATCGTATACATAAATCGTGTTTTTAAGAAGTTATATCCAGTGAGGGAATTGAATCATAGGTCTGAGTGAATGCATAAAATAATAATAATAGTAGTATGAAATGCAATTAAAACTAAAATGTTTGTGATTATAATCGTAGTTAAATGTCAAGTGGCAAAGCAAATTAATGTCATATACATAGAATAATTCATAGGATGGATAGAACTTGAAAAAGGTGTGCAATTATAGGATTAGTAGACAAATCGAATAAAATAAAAAGGTTACGTAATATTGTGTGAAATTTGATAGCATAGAATTTAACGTTGTAAAAAAGAAGCATTGATTTAGAATGACAAGTGGAACAAGTGAAATAATACCGGGGACAGTTCAAAGTGAGAATAGTAATAGCAATAGTAACAATTGACATTGTAATAAAGGAAGAGACTACAAATTGAGTAGACAAAATGAAGAAAAATGAAACATTGGTAGAGTCAAAATATGATGGTGGCATTCAAACCTACGAACTCATTCGGGTAGGACAAGCTCTGTAGGCTCTGTGCGCGCATTTCCCATTTCCAGAATAATTTCCGGTTAGGGGTCAAATTAATAAAAATTACAATTAGGAATTAGAATGCCATAATAAACAGGGGGATGAGTAAAACTCAAACAAAGTAGCATTATAATTACTAAGATGATTGACATGGTGCAATTGGGGGGTAGATACTATGAAGACGATATTCAGCGAAAAGCCTCTTTTCAATGAATTTATTATCAAGCTGTACAATCGCATATATATGGTTCTTTGAAGAAATTATATCCGGTGACGGAGGGTATAAGATTAAACGTCTGAATACATGAAGTAATAATAGTATGAAAATATTTGTGATTATAATCATAGTTAAATGTCAGCTGCCAAAGCAAATTAATGTCATATCTAGAATAATACATGAGATGGATACATAGATGTTGTTGGAATGGGGTGCATAATTATAGGATTAGTAGGCGAATATAAAATGTGACATAATATGGTGTGAAATTTGATAAGATAGAATTCGATATTGTAAAAATAGAAAATAAAAATTAATAATTTTGGGTTTAGAATGACAAGTGGGACAAGTGGAAACAATTCAGAGTGAGAATAATAATGCTAATAATAATAATCGTAGTAATAAGGGAAAGGTACATAGAATAAACAAATAAACAAAATAAATAAATGTATATCGCTCTACGGCCAAGACAGGAGTATGCATTGTACATAATTCTTTTGTTCACAAAGGTCTGGCTGGCTTAAATTCACAAATGGATGGCCAAGGCTTCAGCTGTCTGCAGAAGTCTATAACGATGAAAACGCAGCTTATCTTTCATGTTGCTGTCAATAAATCTGTTCGCGTAACCGTTTTCTCCGAGCATGGTTATTAAGAAGTCAAGTTCCGAGTCAACGGAATCAGAATTACGAATGTTTCTTATCCTAAAACGGAGTGAGTGAATCAGGTTCCTTTTCCTGGAGATAGACTCCCAACTGTAAAAATTAATTAGTTGTCCCTTCCATGTACGTTGCCGGTAGATAGATCTTTTGAGAGATCCGTCATTACGTCTACTAAGGCACACACATCAAGAAACGGAATACTTAGTTCAGATTCCCTTTTTATGTTGGATTGTAAAGAAGGATGCCAGTTTTGTGTTGAAAGCAAACAAGACATCATCAAGAATTACATTTTTATCTCAGATAACGAAAGTTTCATCTACGTATCTTTTATAAGTGTCAAAATGACCAATGGTTTGACTAAGT
The DNA here is from genome assembly GCA_944472155.2 of Trichobilharzia szidati. NCBI lineage: Eukaryota > Metazoa > Platyhelminthes > Trematoda > Strigeidida > Schistosomatidae > Trichobilharzia > Trichobilharzia szidati. Next base: position 6,822,049 of record OX235279.1, read on the forward strand.
TGATATTTTTCAAGCTTTGCTATGAAAAAACAATCAGCCAACAGGCGAACCAGTGGTGATCCCATGGCAATGCCATCTCTCTGTCTAAATATCTCACTGTTGAAGGTGAACTGAACATTCAACGTGCATCTCAATACTAAAAAGCTGTCTGAGGTGGATGGTCGGCAACCCTATTTCTAAACTATGTGTATCAGTATAATCACATAAATAGCAAACAATTTCCATGAGAGGAAAATTGGTGAAAAGCGAAGTAACATCTAATGAGAACATAATTTTGTCTGAGACACTACAGATATTATGAAGACAATTTTTCTGGTGGGTACATGCTGACTATGGCTTAAATAACAGTGTGTTCAAAGAAAGTCACTAAGTTAGGCATAAGTCAGGAGATGTCGGCATATCAGATACACGACTATCCTGTTATGTACTTGACTGATATCACTTTTCTTTAACTCATGGAAAATTCCCATTGTAAAATATAAAGAAAATCAAACCAAGTCATCCAGTCAGCGAAGAGACTCTGTTCAACAAAGAATTTATCACCAACCTGTACAATCGTATACATCAACGGTTTTCTTTAAGAAGTTATATCCGGTGAGGGAATTGAATCATAGGTCTGAGTGAATGCATAAACTAATAATAATAGTAGTATGAAATGCAATTAAAACTGAAATGTTTGTGATTATAGTCATAGTTAAATGTCAAGTGGCAAAGCAAATCAATGTCATATATATAGAATAATTCATAGGATGGATAGAACTTGGTAAGTGGAGGGTGTGCAGTTATAGGATTAGTAGACAAATCGAATAAAATAGAAAGGTTATGTAATATTGTGTGGAATTTAATAGCATAGAATTTAATGTTGTAAAAAAGAAGAATTGATTTAGAATGACAAGTGGAACAAGTGAAATAATACCGGAGGCAGTTCGAAGTGAGAATAGTAATGGTAGTAACAACTGACATTGTAATAAAGGAAGAGTATACAAATTGAATAGACAGAATGAAAAAAATGAAACATTGTTAGAGTCAAAATATGATTAGGGATTTCCAATATTAGCATAGACCGATTAAGACCATGAAAGTTGAAGGGATTGAACGAACGTCTTCTGTACAAAGAGATCTGGCTTCTCTGTTTCCATAGCCAAAGATGGCTTCAGCAATACAGATGAGTCGGGTACGTAGGGATTTGGGTAAATTACCTTTTGCCTTGTAGATGACTTTAAAGGTGGAGCCTATAGAGATAGGGTGATCATTATAGGCGAGATTTTCAATGATCGTGCTTTTTATTGCTCCACTTCCACCTCTTCGTAACTATCATGCAGGATAGTGTTCTTGCACCCTCTTAGACAAAACTAGATTCGAACGACCGATATGCCGACTCTATGCTCAGTTGATGGCCGCGTTTTCTTCGTTACAGACTTCTGCGGATAGCGGAGGCCTTGGCCATTCATGAATCTAAGCCAGCCAGACTTTTTGTGTACAAAAGAAGTATGTGAAATCCCGACTTCTGCCTTGGCCGTAGACGGATAGACATTTATTTATTTGTGTATTTTGTTTATTAAGTTAATCTATGTACCTTTTCTTTATTCTTACGATTATTATTATTCCCACTCTGAATTGTTTCCATTTGTCCCACTTGCCATTCTAAATCCAAAATAATTTTACAATGGTGAATTCTATAATTATCAAACTCCACACCATGTTATGTAGCATCTTACATTAGCCTACTAATCCTATAATTATGTACCTCTTTCCGTCAATATCTGTACATCTTATGATTTATTCTATATATGACAATTATTTGCTTTGCCAGTTGACATTTAACTATGATTATAATCACAAATATTTTAATTGCATTTCATACTACTACTACTATTATTATTATTTCATGTATTCACACCTTTGATCTAATTCCCTCCCTCACCGGATCTAATTTCTAAAAAAAAAACCATACACAAATACGATTGTACAGCTTGATAATAAATTCGGTGAAAAGAGTCTCTTTGCTGAATGTTGTGTTCTTAAATTTAAATGGGTTTAGAAAAGGTGGTGTGGTTTTCCAAGAGGGCGGTTATTCATAAGGTGACGAAGAAAAAACAACCACTGTGCCGTGTCACAGTTGAGTGTATTTCAAGATTGATGTCCACTGGCGGTTTTGAAATCCTCTAGTTAGTTAATTTGGGGTATCCTGTAATGTTAATACATGACACTCTGGCATATGATTGAGAGTTTTGGTTTCACAGTTGCAGGACATTTCTCGCCTTGTAGCATAAATATGCTTTCACTTTAATTGAATTACATGTGAGGCACTTCTGTTACACTAACCATCTTTACTTTGATATAAGTATAAAAATTGGCCACTGTGGTGTGGTAGAGTATAACTACTCCATTATGGATAAGATTTTCTATTTTGATAAACTGTCACTCACAGTGTGTGTAGTGTTGTTATACAGTAAGTAATATTAACTGATGCGACCACACGCTTCGAGCACAATTTATTATTGCCACTCATAATCATCATATCAAGTCACTCACTCACTCACACAACTTTCGTCTTCCTTCATTTATATACATGAGTGGAATTCATGATGATTAGACATTTGAATACAAATCAGTAATATGGGATAATGTACATTCAGAAATAATAATAATGATAATATGAGTGTTATTGATCAATTACAATCAGATGAGATGGAAATAAGACGAGTGTTTCTTTTATAGTCATAATAAGTGAGTAACTTGTTAGAATGTTGTGATGATGTACGTGAATTGAATTGAAATAGAATACAATTTAAGATTATTTATTATCCTCCTCTGATTTCACTGACTGACTGGCTGACTGACTGGTGGTAATAATATCTTCCATACATATCTCTGGTATTTGCATTGAGTCATTTCTGTTGCATGTGTTGGGTGTAGACTCGATGAACCAGCCAGGATTCAGTAATCAACCTCTCTCTCTATCTCCACCTACATAGATTACTTCTTAGAATTTTAACCCTCTCCCACCATGCTATTGTGTGGTTGTGTGTTAATGCATGCAGTGCAATGTAGTGCTGAGCTGTTTTCTAAATTACTTATCTTCTCGTGTGGGGTCAACCATTCTTACTTTAGCTAAATTCTTATGTTCCGACAATCTGATTGTACATCTGAGTGAATGAATTCGCCGAAAGAGACTCTTCACTGAACTTTTTGTTCTTGCATTCATGTCTGGATGGGTATTTTCCGTGAATTTTTCTCGGACCGTTGTGATTTTCCATTATATGATTTCTGTTTCAATCCTCGCAGTGTTTTAGGTCAAAACTGAATGTTTCTTAAGTTGCTCTTAACAACTATACATGTAAACCTTGAAAATAGGATTGTTGAAGACAGTGACTCATGCTCGAATTTGACCTGTCTTTTTCCAGTGGAAATTCAAAAACCATTGAATAGCTGTACGTATTACATCATTCCAACGTTGGTGCTGGCAGCATGATTCCTTGTTGAGTGTTGTCAGCTATACATGCGGTGGTAGTTGATTAATTCATACTTATACCAAATTTTGATGTAGTTGTGTTCCCTGAGCTGGATAGTTGATTTGCGAAGCTTTCATCGCCCTACTACTAGGCAACATCTTCCTTCAGCGCACACGCTTCAGTTTGAATTGAAGTGAGCTTTTCGATTTCTCCACGAGTGAGTTTATTAATCATCTCTCCTGGTCGGTGACCACCTTGAACGTGATTGGTTGTTTTTGTGTGTTTTCACACCTTCTAGGCTACTTGTATTGGAACTGATTGTTTCTTTGACTTGAACTTTGACCCTTTGTGTGTGAGGTTTCCTTCTTATCGGTTGATAAATTTTGTCTATCTCGATGTGTCTATTGATTGATGATTCACTGGAATACCAGGTAGGCTTCTAAAAATTCTCTAGCATTCTTGGTGTTGTTTCCTCTGTCTAATATTTGAACGTTGGTTGTCCCAGTCGAATTGATGTCCGTGGTTGTCTGTATGCAGTGAGGCGATATGAGTGAGTGAGGGAGTGGATGTCATGTCTTTTGACGGCTAGCTTATGTTCGTGGATACGAAGACGAAGAGGAGGGACGTCCACTTTGGCCAATGTAGTGCTTTTCGCAGTTGTTACAATTTATTTTGTAGATGATGTTGGTTTTATCTTCTTTCGTTGTTGAGTCCTTCGGTTGACATGGAGCCAGCTGAGTGAAGTGATTTTGTTGGTTTGTGTGAGACGTCAATTCCTAAAGGTTTGAAGAGTCTTGCAGTGATTTGTGAGATATCCTTTATATGTGGTGGGGCGATTTTCTTTGTGCTTTCCTTGGTGGCTTTTGGTTTGGTAGGTTGGCTTGGGGGTGGATATCCATCCATTCTTTTGGAAGACGTCCATGAGATATCTTTCTTCAATTTTCCTTCAGGTGGGAGTGCTGCAATGAGTCCTGACTGGCTGACCCTCTTGAATAGTGTTTGTATGCAATTCCTTTTCTGTGTGATTGGATTGTTGCTGTTGTTGTAATTCAGTATTTGGTCTGTGTGAGTTGATTTTCTATAAACTTGAGTTTCTAAATTAAATTTCCAAATTAAAATTTATGAAAAGCATAACATGTAGACATATAATTCTCAACAAATCTAGACAACTCAAACTCGAATTAGTGCACCACAAAGGGTCTTCTAGCTTCCTGTCGACTGCTGTCAACCATCTAACAAAATATTCGAACTGCACCCCAACGGTGAGTCACTGAGCTTTTCGATGACGACGGCGTTGTAAACTTGACTGGTATAAAATTTGGTTAGTACCAACACCCGAGGATACGTATCTGAAAGTGTTTGCTCCCACGCCTAAGGACTAATCAACGCATTCTTCTTCTGTTTGTTCATGATACAGCAGTCCTGGTGGGAAATAAAGCTTCACATTTTGAAGTCGTACTAGTGATGGTGTTATTTTCACAGGGTGGGGGTGGCTAGCCTCACTCACTCCCAAACTTCACGGTTTGCCGAGCTTCCTACTGTCTAGGTAAAGTTTAATGGTGCGTCGACTGGGAATCGCATAATAATAATAATAATTTTTTGCTTTATTCCAAAAACAGTACTAATGATACATACAGCAAGGAATTTTCAGCATTCAGTACAATATTGCATCTAATTTACTCAAAACGACAAAAATTAATAAACATTACATAATAATAATAATAATAACAAAACGTTGTTATACCAGCAGCTATGTAGCAATTACAGTCAGCATGCGATAAGGAGAAAAATATGCATAAAGTATAAAATTGTAGTAATAATAGTAATAACAACTAAAAATACAAAATAGCTAAGTTATAATTAAACGATAGAAAGGGTGACACCATAAAATTACAGAAAGATGAACGAACGATGAAAGGGTCGATTCACTTTGCTAATTACATAGTAACTTCTTGTATGTTTCACGTCTAACAGTGAGTGTCTCCATCACATAAAATACGGGCTAAATAGGGAGGGTATTGTAGAATTTTCGTACTTAGTGGTGCGAGCATATAACTTCTTCTTATATTGACTTCTCGTCCTACCTGATGAGATGCAAGGGGATAGTTGCGAATAAAGAAGGTTGCAGTGGCGGTGCAGGGGTCTGACAGTACGGCCTTTGCCCATTTTGTACAGAATTTTATATGTCTTTCGACTATAATATTGGCGTGGCGAGCTCACACAATGGCATAGCACAAGCCCTGCTCACAGCATTTAATACCCTTCGTAATTTATTGATATAGTCTTTTTTGAGAAGCCATGGAAAGATGAATGGAGAGCAGTAGAGTACAATAGGTGGTCGTCTCATATCTTAGCAATTTCTAAGAAAATATTCCGTCTTACCTTCTACATTAATAAGTTAAAACATTCCGGTATTACCCAACCCTTACTCCCACAATTGGTTAACTCTCGCATTCTGCCTATTATTCTCTATTGTTCCTCCTTAGTTTTTCCCCGGGCTACTGAAGAAAGACCATAACATATTACGTAGGATGTTAAATGTTGTCAGCAGGGTAAGCAACGTGCCACTTAACCAGCTTGTTAATATTCTGGTCGACAGACAGGCACTTGGATTCATGTGAAAAATGAGCTTAATCCATTTTATCTAACTCACACCACCCTCTTCACTCACAACTCTCCCCTTGCATCTCATCAGGTAAAACCAGAAGCCTATATAGAAAACTATATGCTCGCACCAGCAAATACAAAAACTCAACCATACCCTAATTAGCTCGCGTTCTGTGTGATAAAGAAAGCATTAGGCGTGACATCTATAATTCATTAAATAGTCATTAGTACAACTGGATCTTGTCTTTCCAACTCACATCATCAATAGGCACAACATTTTCATTCTTTCTTTTCCTTTTCTCTCCTTTTTCCGTTATGTGCTGCTTTGTTTCTTTCTCTCGCTTACGCCAGTTTATAAGACAGCTCCCACTTTTCTAACACCTTCAAACACTGTTCAGCTTTGGCTTTGCTACCGACATGGCTATGTATTGTTGTAATAATGAACTGTGATTTCCTTAATCCATGTAGAATTCTATTTATTGATAATGTACTAACTGGATGCAATACTGTAGTAAAAATGCTGAGAGTTCCATTCTGTATCACATGTACTGCCTTGGAATAAAGCAAATTATTATTATTAATATTATTATTATTATTATTATTACAGGAGTTCACAAACTGCAGAAGTAAAGGTTGCTTGATACCTGATTGCCTTAACTTTTTTTTAATGTAGAAGGTTGTAGACGAAACATTTTCTTAGAGATTGATAAGATGTGGTGGGATGACCATGAAAGGTCAAAGAGGAAAGAACTAATCCAAGCTGTTTATTTAATGCTTGACTTGGTTTCAATTTCAGTGCCATCTATGTATTCTACAGGTATCATCGTAAATAACTAGTTCATGAATGGGTCCCCATAGTGTCTTTTGGGAACACTAACCCGCAATCTTCCACTTAGGAACCTGTGTACTATTTATTAGAGGAGCTGAATTCATCGACTAAGCGTCATACTGGTGTCGGAAATACTTTCTTAACAATGTCAGAAAACTAGGTCGAAGTAATTTTTCACTAGTTGTGTTGGTGACGTAAATCCATGGTGAAAAAAATCTCTACACTTTTACAGATTTCAGTCAGGCAGAGTTAAAAATCGTATCAATACCAAGTACCAAGTATACTTACTAATGTGGAACAAAATCAAATTTTGACGAAGGCTAGTGCAGATAGCTACAAATTTTTTGCATCGAACTTTAAAGTCTTACAATCAGTTCAAACGTTTTGTCAAATTTCCAGAAATAATCGTAAAGACTAATTATTGATTTTTCTAATTTTAAATTATTCCATAGGAACAATTTTTAATCCCTTAGTCTTGATTACGTGAGCTTCAACATTTTGTACAAGGTGTACACACTCACGTGTCAGGTAATGAAATGAAATAATTCAATGTGTGTACTCGTGTGTGTGTTTGTGTGGACGTAAATATGTGGGAAAAGACGTCTCAAAATATTTTCAGAATTAAGACTGAGGCTTACAAAACTACCAGTGCAATTTTTATTATTATTTTCTTTAATTCCTAGAGGAACATAGGGCTTCAGCTGCACGTCTTCATTGCGTTCGGTTCTCAGCTAGAGTTTTTACCTGGCTCCCACCAAGTCTGGCCACATGCTTTCATCTCCTCTTCACATGACCTCCTCCAAATCACCCTCCCTCGCACCACTGACGACCAACTAATTCGCCACTTCCTTTTCGGGTTCCACTCGAGCAATGGCTTGTCTAGTGATGTCACTCACTTGGTGGTTTGTTTTCTCAGAGTATGGCCACCATTCAATCCACCTCCATTTCTTCCTGTTTATTTGTTGCAGAATCGGTTATTGCTGTGTTGGTTCGCTCATTGCCAGAGATCCCTCCCTGTTTCTGATCTTTTCTGGCCGGTAATCTGATCTTGAGTATTGAGCGAAGACAAATAGCTGTTGATGAAGGTCTGTAGTTTGTTCCAGATGCTCTTTTTATGACGCGCTGGCCAAGTCTCTGATCCATACAGTGAGTAGCACTGACTGACTTCATATTGGAGTTGAAAATCTGGATCTCATTTTCATGCTGAGTGCTGAGTGTTGACCTCCACACAGACTTGAGTGTATTGAAATCTTGCCTTGCTTTGACATCCCTGTCAGTTCACTTCGCCTGTTGTTGAAACGATGCTTCTCAAGTGGGTAGGTGAAGGTAGTTGTTTCTTCCAGGTTCCTCTCATTTATGCTGACTGATTGTCGTCTGTTGTTGCTGTTGGTGTTGCCCAGGAATCTTCATCACCTCTGTTTTCTCTGTGTTCACCTGAAGGAAGTCCTATCTTCTCTGGATGCTTCTTCTGTCAACTTGTTGCTTTTGACTTGCATATCTTCCAGTTTGTGGGAAACCAGACATATATCATCGGCGAAGTCAAGATCCTCCAAGTTATTTCTTTGTGCAAGTCCATTTTATGCCTGTTTCCTCATTGCCTGGCGCGCTGTCCGTCGCATTATCCAATCTACTGCAATCAGGAGAATCATTGGCGATAGTAGGCAGTCAGCCAGCCTTGTCCTACTCCAATCTTCACTTATTCGAAGGATTCCGTAAGTTTCCCGTTGTGGATTACTTGGCGTGCAGCATTGTTGTATAGCTGTTGGATGGGATGTATAATTGTCGGTGGCGCCCCATAGTAGCGAAGTAGTTGCCAAATCATCTCTCGATCGACGCTTCACTATCGAAGGCCTTTTCAAAGTCGATAAAGTTGAATGAGGTAGAGAGGTGACTGCCATTCCAAGCTCTGTTCAATGATGATCCGTAGTGTGGCGATTTGATCAATACATGACTTGTTTCTCCTGAATCCAGCTTGTTCCCGTCGAAGTTTTTCATCCAGGGTGGCGTGTTTGATTCTCTCCAGGATGATGCGGCTTAGTATTTTGCTTGGGATGGACAGGAGCATAATTCCGCGCCAGTTTTTGCATTGACTTAAGTCTGCTTTCTTTGGCAGTTTGAATAAGTATCCTTTCTTCCAATCCTCGGGTACCTTGCCTTCTTTCCACACCTTCTCCAGTAGTGTAATAATGGTGTATGTCTTTAACTAATATTCTCACCAATTACTCTCAAAGAAATCGTATCTTTCTGAAAAGTCAGATCTTCTTTCGATATTGTCGATAAGAAAGGAAGGAATGAGATCATGACAGTATCAATAGTAGTTCCTACCTAACGAGAGATATCTAAGAATTCCTTTTTGGGGAACTGTCTCACTCACTCACACTTTAAGATACACATGCTATCACTATATCACAAACTAGGCGGCCTGCTTAAACCCTGGGCTACCAAAGTTTTCCGTCACTTATATTGCATCTCATTACTTGGATTTACTTTGTTTTAATTATCCAATTATGTGTCCAAATCGTATTACTTACTCTCATGATTATTTGAAATGTTTTCAACCTGATGATTTACGTCTTTATAATAAACCTTAAGAGAACGCATTATGATGGGTCGCAACGATCCTTAAAGTGTACTTCAATGCATCAGATGACTGTTCCTGTGATTATGAGCACAAATTGCAGGTCATTATCGAACAAGATTAATCACTTGGATTCTCTATTATGTTCAAATATTTATCGTAATACAGGTGTAATAACGCTTCAAGAAACTTGGCTCCACAATTCATATGATGATAATTTAATCTCACTGAATGGTTTCAATATGTACAGACAAGACCGAAGTAGTTCAAGGAAGAAGCGGGGTAGTGGTGTTGCTACTTTTATCAATTCTCAGTGGTCTGTTGCCAACAACGTCTGCTTTAAGTTCTCAAGTGATAATATTGACTGTATAACTGTGAAATGTCGAACTAAACACCTGTCTAAGAACAAGTTCATTTATATCACGTACATTTATGTCACACCTTGTTGTAGAACTTCAGAACTATCTATGTTTGCCGATGAATTCACCATTTTCGCTGCCTTCTCTTTTGGAAACTCATTGTCCATAGTGACAGGGGATTTCAATTCTTGTGACTGCGGTCTTTCTTACAGTGCTAGGTCATGAAATTGTCGTTAACTTTCCCACCAGACTAGATAATTCTCTAGATCTTGTATTTATAAATGACTGTGGAATATACGAAGCTGGGAAAAGAGCTCCACTGTTTAACTCAGATCATTGTATTGTACGGGTTTTACCTTAAATTTATGGAAAGTTCCACAAGAGAACTTTTTCACACCTGTCGAAGAAATCTGTACGTGGATGTTACTCTAAGGAGAATGTTCAGAATCTTAGGGGCTTGCTCAAAGACACAAGGTGGAACTTGTTTAATGAAGACTGTCTTGATGACAGTATCTCTAATATTACATGTTTTCTCGCATCCGATTAGAATGAAGTCACAAGGTAACTGATGTACCATTTGAAAGCTAAAATATTTATCTGGCCACACCCGAACAAATATGCCCGAAAAAATTGCAAATGGATCGGATACAAGGTGAGGAGTGATCGTCGAGTGATATCACCTGCCAGACCGTCACTTGAGTGTACACCAAATTATAAATGAGGTGTTGGATATCCACAACTTACATGGCGGAGGTCGTATGAGAAGGGCATGATAGCAGATGGCTAGTTGCGGAAATAGATAAAGACGACTGAAGAAAACATGATGAAATGATCCGATATTGAAGTCCTATACTCTACATGGAATCCTAGGGAATAATAATGATTACATGCTACTGATATAAGTATAAAACTTGGGCACTGTGGTGTAGTAAAGTATAACTACTCCATTATGGATAAGATTTTCTGTTTTGATAAACTGTCACTCACAGTGTGTGTAGTGTTATACAGTAAGTAATATTAACTGATGAGACCACACGCTTCGAGCACAATTTATTATTGCCACTCATAATCATCATATCAAGTCACTCACTCACTCACACAACTTTCGTCTTCCTTCATTTATATACATGAGTGGAATTCATGATAAGACATTTGAATACAAATCAGTAATATGGGATAATGTGCATTCAGAAATAATAATAATAATATGAGTGTTATTGATCAATTACAACAATCAGATGGGAAATAAGACGAGTGTTTTTATAGTCATAATATGTAACTTGTTAGAATGTTGTGATGTACGTGAATTGAATTGAAATAGAATACAATTTGAGATTATTTATTATCCTCCTCTGATTTCACTGACTGACTTACTGACTGACTGGTGGTAATAATATCTTCCATACATATCTTTGGTATTTGCATTGGGTCATTTCTGTTGCATGTGTTGTGTTGGGTGTAGACTCGATGAACCAGTCAGGATTCAGTCATCAACCTATCTATCTCTCCACCTACCTAGATTACTTTTTAGAATCTTAATCCTCTCCCATCATGCTATTGTGTGATTGTGTGCTAATACATGCATGCAGTGCAATGTAGCGCCGAGTTGGGTGTTCTAATTTAATTATCTTCTAGAGTGCGGTCAACGATGCTTAGCTTAGGTAACTTCTTATGTTCCGACAATCTGATTATCACTGATCTACTAGTTTGACTTTTGTAGGTGGTTGACCTAACTCACAGTCATTGCAGGGTATTTTGTAAATTATATTATTCTGTTTCAATGGGTCCACCGGGTCTTTTAGCCTACAGAGCTTGCCCTATCTGAGTGAGTTTGTAGGCTTGAATGCCACCACTTATTCCTGCTTTGTTATTAAGAATCCTACGTAGAGAGTGTCGCAGATGTCCGCACCTTATATGGTATAACAGTAGATGACTTATATTCTCTCTTATTTATGTTGTCATTATTAGTTTCAGAATTATTTTTAATTTGCTTTTGGACTTTTCTGATCTTCCTAATGGATTTTATAGGATAGTTAGTTATTTAACACCAACGCCTCTTCCATCTGTTTCCTTTCATCATTTAGGTCTTTTCTTGTACTACTTAGTGCTACTGCTCGGTTTGCTGGACACTAAACTAAGCCTGACTCAACAGTTAACGGATGAGGTGAATTAAAGAGGTCTAAATATCTATTAGCAGAATGCATCGATTTCTTATAAACACTAGTTTGCAGTCCACCTTCTTCTATTCGTTTTATTTTGCAATCTAACATCACAGCTAATTTCTTTGTTCATTTTCCGATTCAAATGTGGATTTTTTTCTCTCTACTAGTGAGTTTATACATGTCAAGAAGCTAGAGAGGGATATGTTCTGTTTTCAACACTGTGAAAGTTTCATCCACATATCTCCACCACATTTCTGGAGTGGGATTAAATGTTTTAAGAGCGATATTTTCCCAACTGTCCATAAGTATATCTGCTACGATAGGGGATATTGGTGATCCATCCCATAGCTACACCACCTGTTTTTCTATATATTTTGTGCTTTGGAATTCAAAGGTAGTAGATCTCAGTGTGGCATAACTGAATCCCTAAAATAATTTCTTCAATGGGCAGCTTTGTCCTCTGAGTGAGTTCAGGATCTGCTGTTAGTTCTTTTTTAACTGCTTCTAAGGTGGGAATATTGATTGGTATGTCGGTAAAAATAAATAATAATAAATATCAAAACTAACCGCTGTTCCATCATTCTCTAGTTGTTGAATGTCATTCGGTTTATTTTTCATCTCACATGATAGAATAGGAATAGTTTGTGCTCGAAGTGTGTGGTCGCATCAGTTAATATTACTTACTGTATAACACTACACACACACTGTGAGTGACAGCTTATCAAAGCAGAAAATCTTATCCATAATAGAGTGATAACACGCTACACCTAAACATTTATCAGATATTTCTATCTTCCATAATGATCACGTAGTCATGGATACGAGGTAGTTCAACATGGAGGAAAGCTGCACAGTGGATTAGTCTCAACTAGTGATGATGGTAAATAAATAGACACATCGAGTTTGTTGTTTTTTGTGTTGCGTTACTTTTGATTTTATATATTTTTCTCTTCAGCAATGGGGACAGAAATTCTTTTATTTTATATTTTGGAGAAAATTGTGTGTTCATAGAAGACAAAAGAAAAAAAGAGTAAGGCATGCTAACTCGACACAGGTGGTCTGATCTAGAATTTCAGGCGTCAATAACTCTATCACATTATCTGTAAATTGATCGCAGTGATATTTTTATTATTATTATTATTATTATTATGGTAACAGCCCCGCGAATTGAGTGCTTTTCAACACTATTTTATTTCATAATAATAATAATTTGCTTTATTCCAGAAACAGTACTAGTGGTACAGTGTGGAATTTTCAGCACATATCTACAATATTTGCATCTAATTTTATCAAACATTTAATAGGAGTCTTTCAAAAAATAAATATAAAGACAACAACAGCAAAAAGCAAACAAAAAACACAAAAATAATTTGAAAAAATGCGAAAAAGTACCAAGAAGTAGAAGGGAAAATAAACATCATATAATAATAACTCAGTATTGGGTAGTGGAAGCTATGATATGATTATGCATGGTGACAGTAAAGCTATAGTCATACAAGAAGTTATGAAATGATATTTAAGAATGTTTATCGCCAAGATGATCAGTTAATTTGTTTGAAACAACTCTAAACAATCATAAAATAACATTTCAGGGTTGTTGTTTTGTTTTTTATTGTCAGGTCTAATGCAGTGTTTGTAGTGGTAGTGTGAGTAATCCTGTATAATACAAAATTTTAAGATGGTGATAATGGCGTTCACAACCAATGATTGTCAGTTAATATTGCCGAAAAAAAATAAAAATAAGAAAAAACAACTACAAAAACTAATAATTACATGATGGTTAATGACAGAACAATTTTGTACTACTCATAGTGCTAATATACTACGAACCAGTAGATACACAAAAGAAGGAATACAGTAAAGTACAAAAAGTAAGCCAATGTTAATATTTTAGGTAGCTAAGTATGTTTAAGAAGGAGTTCACTATAGAATACAAAATAAGAGAGAAATAAAAGAGCCTAAAATTATGTTGTTAATAACAGAGCAAGTCATAGGTTTCACGCTTAACATTGTCTCTGTCGCTTAGAACACGGGCCAAGTATGGTATCGTTGAGTTCCTGTACTTGGTTGTACGAGCATAGATTATTTTATACTGATTTCTGGTTCTACTTGATGAGATACAAGGCGAGAGTTGGGAATAGAGGGGGTGTTGGGGGTCGGAGAGTATGGTTTTAGACCATTTTTCGCATGTATTCAGATGCCTTTCAACTAATGTAGTGACGAGCTGACTGAGTTTTACACCACTAGTCCTACTAACTACCTTCAACATCCTTCTCAGGATGGTATAGTTTTTTTGCAGTAGCCCAGGAAAGACTAACGGGGAGCAGTAAAGTAGAATAGGTAAGATACAAGAGTTGACAAATTGTGAAAATAGAGGTTGGGTGATTCCAGATTGTCTAAGTTTCTTAATGTAGTAGTAGTAGGTTAGACAGAACACTTTCTTAGAAATCGTTAGGATATGAGATGTCCAAGTAAGGTCGGAAGACAGAACTAGACCGAGGTATTTTGCATTAGACTTAGTTTCAATTTTAGTCCCCTCAATGCAACAGTCTTCATGAGAACTTACTAGTGTTTGTAGATCTCGTTTATGCCTAAGGGAGAAGTCAATAGTCTGGCATTTTGAGGGATTCAGCATGAGACCATTTAGTTTAGACCACTGACTGATATCCGACAGGAAGCTATTTAATTTGAAACAGTCTGACTGAGACTTAATGGGAAACGATACAGACAGGTCATCTGCATATTTGACGAAGTTGATTTCATCTGAAAGAGGTAAATCATGTAAGAAGAAGGAAAAGAGAAACGGAGAGAGAACAGCAGCCTGAGGAACTCCAGCTTCAGTAAGCAAAGGAGAGGAAGATACACCATTATATACCGTGTACTGCATCCTGCAATGATTTCACTTTTTATAGCTGCAACTCAAATTCTGCTCTACATTTCACTCGTTTTATGCAGATAAACACGTGGAGGGTGATAATAAACAGTCAGTGGATTGCAGTCGACCTAGAAATGGACATTGGATAGAATTGGGGGTAAGAGTGAATACCTTCATTTATTTCCATGTTTGTCTCATAATTAGGTCTCATTAATAGAGGAGACCAAATGTTACAACCACGAGACCACTCAATTAACTGTTATATAATTAGTGTAACAAAGTAACAAAGCGTTTTGACGTCGTTGTAATTTTATCCATTAAAAATGTTTGAACAGAAATAATTTGCAGTAAAATTGTATAAAGAAAGCAATTAGTTGTTCCCCTTGATGAATTTCGACAATACAATAAGGCTAAGATGGTGGATATAGCTCACCAGTTTTTAAACAACAACCCAAAGGAGAAAAGTATTTTAAATTCTCAGTCAGATTGTTCCAAATTAAATAACTTTCTCTCGGAAATTAGTCAGTGGTCCTCTTCAAACGGTCTTAAGCTGAATCCGTCTAAATGTCAGGTAGTAAATTTCACTTTCAGACGAAAACGTGATCTACAACAACTAGCTAGCTCACACGGCTCCACTATCATTGACGGCATAGAGGTTGAAATTACATCTAATGTCAAGTACCTTGGACTGAGTATTTCCTCCGATCTTTCCTGGTCCTCTAACATCTCGCTAGTTAGTAGAAAGATGTTTCGCTTAATAACGTTCTACGTTATGAAGTTAAGGCAGTCTGGTGTAAAGCAGTCTTTGCTTTCTCAGTTTGTCAATTCTTGTATTCTAACCATCCCTCTTTACTGCTCGCCATTAATCTTTCCTGGACTACTTAAGAAAGATTTTGCTTTGCTGCGTAGGGCACTAAAAGCTGTAAGTAGGGGATGTGGGATATCTTTAAACCAACTGGTTATCACTACTGTGGATAGACATATAATGTCATTTAAGAAACTAGCGAATACTATATTGTCAGACCCCGAACACCCTCTCTATACGCAGCTCTCTCCTTGCATTTCATCTGGTAGAAGTAGAAGCAGCTATAGGTGGCTATATGCTAGAACTACCAAGTACAAAACTTCACAGTACCTTATCCGGCAGAGCTGTTATGTGATAAGAAATCCGTTAGGTGTGACAAGATCAATTTACTGAGGCATTCTAACAAGTAGTTCCCATTAGTTTTTGTTTTCCTTTCTTTGTTACTATTATATTGTTGCTCACATGTTCTATTACACACTAATTTTATATTTCATATTCCTGTGGTGCATTGTTTAAAATGTGAATGTAAAGCTGTTCTTTTTTATTTCTTCTATTTATCCTCTTTTCTTTTTGTTGTTGCTTTTGATTTTGAAAATCTTATAAAATTTATGAGGTAATTAGAAGCAATATTGTAATGCACGCTGAGAATTCCATACCTGTACCACAAATACTGCTTTGAATAAAGCTATTATTATTATTTCAAAGCCTTGAAAGAGCTACGAGAAAACCCTAATATTATAATCATTACGAAACCTGATAAGGGTTCTGGAGTCGTCATTATGAATAAAAGTGACTACAAATCTAACAATGATGTCTATTGTTGATGATAAAAGCAAATCTAGCCGTGATCCATCCTCAGAAGACATTCAGTTGTTGCAGGGCCAAGGGACAGCTAATCTAGTGAAGCTTCATGGCCTAAATGCTATAAGTAAAGATAAATTTGACTCTTTCAAACCATCAGATTGTAAATTCCGGCATATGTATGGTTTGCCAAAAACACATAAACCCAATAATCCTCTACGTCCTGTGTTGTCAATGTGCAAATCTCCAACGCGTAAACTTGCTAAATGGTTAGTAGAATTATTGCATCCATTCAAAACACATTTCTCTAAGTATGTATTAAAAGGAGATACAATTAAACTCGTTAATTTTCTTGACCATAATAATATTATGAATAAAAGTATATGGACTCTTTTGATGTAAACTCGTTATTCACTACTTATGTGTCTTTGCTCAAAGCAGTTGACATATTGGTGTTGTGATTATATTTCCAAAAACATTTTTTTCATTCCCTTCCTCTATATCTTATTTAAGGGATTTATTACTTCTATGTACGAACAATGTTAGGTTTACATGTGAAGGCGATTGTTTCCGCCAAGTTGATGGTGTTGCTATGTGTAGATGTCTATATGTCGTACACTGAGAGTTTATCAGAGGATTTAATCGAAAATGTGCCATTTTATAGAAGGTGGTATGTAGATGATATTGTAATCATCAGTGATAAGTCTTGTTCTGCCACCTCAATTTTAAATCGAATGAATGAAGTTCAGAATAGCGAGCATATCACTTACATCTGTCTGTAGAAGAGGAAGATAATTGTTTATCTTTCCTAGACATATTGCTTAGTCAATGGACGCCTTGATGGGTCAATTAAAAGGTCTATTTATATAAAATCTACCTAGACAGGACAGTATCTTAATTACCGCAGTGTCTGCCCTGTTGGGTACAAAACAGACTCAGTGAGTGATGTGTCTCTTCAGAAGAATCCAACGAATATGCACTAAAGACAGACACACTTGATGATGAAGATGAAAGAAAGTTGACACAAACTCTGGTTGATAACTATGATCCAGCCAGGTTCATTAGGAGATATAAAGTAGTCAGTGGAACACCGAAACCCACTCTACAACTGGCCGCTAAGAAGGATGTGTATATCAAGCTACCCTATATGGTTAGGGCATCATAGCAGATTGATAACTGGACAAAGATTGGACGCATCTAATATCATAATAATTGAGAGTGTGAGGCCAATATATCCATCCATCTAAGCCCTTTGAACATGCAAAAAATAATGTCATATCCCACTGTATTTACCAATTTGAATGTACGTGTGTAGAGACACACATTTCTAAAGAGGACTCATTCATCTCTGCAAGTTAGGGCTGGCTGGCTTCAGAGCACATTCCTAAATAGCTCCAGAAACAAACAGAATCCTCAGAACCCATGAATTAATGGTGAGAACAGGAGACCTAGCTAGGTCCTCTATTGTGAAACATAATACAGAGAAGACAGGACATAAAATTGACGTTAACAAACACATCTTTCAACCCTATCTGTGAAAGCGTGTTTGAGTGAGGGAGTATCCTAAAGTTTGTGGAAGCTAGCCTTAGCTGGTAGTTAGGAAGATTAAACCGCCTATATGCGATCATAGCAACAATTCGTCATCACACTAACTAAACCTACTTTCCTTGTTGGTAAACTTTGTTTTGATACCAACCAGAGTAGATGTACTATTACCTCTGTTATTTGGTTTAGTGATTGATGTTCATTGTCATTTTGACCTTCAATATATCCTCCTTTTAACTTGACCTAAGTAGTCAAGTCTATTTTCTCACCCACCTCTTAACTCTTTATTAATTTCATATATATGTACTCCTATGACAAGTTCGTGTGTGTGTGTGATGGATCAGATTGTTCGAAATGGGTGTTGCGCAAATATGCACATTACACACACGATTCAGACAAATTACGTCTTCTTATTTCTTTATCTAAAGTATAGTTAGATAGAAAATAATGGAGATTTTATGGTTCTGGAAGTTGGATTTTATGAAATGAATGCGTCCGCGCTGTTGAGAATTACGCAGTGATATTTTACTTACAGTCCCCAGTCAGTAGTCTTTAGTGTCTGGAGTACCTCAACGAAACAGTCCATACTTCATTTTCCTTTGTGGTGATCCTCTGAATTTTTCATAAATAATCAATATAAAGTGTTTTCTTTTATTCATCGATATTTGATCTTTAGCGTTCCACTTATAATATAACTTCAGAAATAATGAGTTTTCTTGAGTTTGTCTCTGAGTTTGTCACCGCCCTTTTTGTATAAGAGACGAAACGTATTCCAAAAAAATCTTGTTTACCTTTCTTTTGGTAAATTTTGTAAATTGTGTCACTCCTTCGTGCTATGTTCCATTGAAGTTCTTGTCGAGGTGAATGAAGGTCATTTACCTTACCATAAGGCATATCGGGTTCGATGTTGACCTCTTGTAGGACTCCAGTGCTGGATACCAGTTAGTAAATACATTTATGCTTCTTCTCCACGGTGTCGGTGCAAATTGAGTTATATTCGTCAGGTTCTCAATGTTGTCACCTTTCTATGTGACTGACTAACACAGTCCGCTGTAAATTGTTGCTAGATGGCTGGAGTACAGTACAGTATTGTTCTTACTGATAGGTGCCTTGCAGTTATAGTGCCATTTCTTGAGTTTCCCAAATAGTTTGTTCACATACTCGACTCTCTCTACTGCTTACTATAATTCCCAGTTGGTCATGGGTGTGCAGTGTTGATGAGTCGCAAACCGGGACGAAACAGCTGGCCAGTACTCCCAGTGGCTGGTTTTCCAGTGGTTCTCTAATTGGTATCAATCTATGGTCAAAAGTAAAAGCATATCAAATCCTTACCAACTAATTCAGAGTAGTTTAATTGGTGGATGGTGACTAGCAGTGGATTCCAGGCCAGGATAACGCGCATTTCAACCATAATTTGGAACTCATCAGTCGGCTGGATGTACCTGCACTCCCTAAAACCAAGCAATTTAGTCCCATCAGTCGACCTGGAAAATCTAAAATTCAAATAAATAATTCATTAGTTAAAAGTCATTCTGAACGAAGAATATTCTTTTCAATAATTTCTCTTCAGGTCCTTACAATTATAAAATATAATATTTGTTGTCGTTACAATAATGATGGCCAGTTAGTTATGCGGCAGATACATTTTTAACGTAGAATAACAGATTAGCAGTTATGGGGTGTCAAAATAAATAGTCGTATTTGTGTGGTGACGAACGTGCTCTGGACTGAATTCGATTACAAAATATTGTAAAACGGGAGAGAATGGTGGTGATTAATCATAATAGATTTGTAGAGTGTGGGATAGGAAAATCGACAAGTCAGTTCAAGGTTATAAAAGGTGTCAGGTGAGTGCGTGGCTAGTACAAAGTGGTCTGTGTTAAACAAGAGACAGTAAGACTACAATGGGAGGTTCATAATGAAATAACGAATATGTGAAATGAAACAGGTGGAGGCATATATTGAGAAAAGAGATAATGTCACTAAAATTAGGTCGGGATAATATATATGAAAAATTCGATAGCATTGAGAGAATGTTTGCATGATGGGCATAAATTATGACGAATAATAATAATAACTGTAATAATAATAATTGTAATAATAAGCAAAGGAAAAAAACCAAGCGGGTTAAGGGGAAGGAGCACTCTTGGTGAGAAGAAGAATCATCAATCCAAGTTTGGCCACGGTAGGAACAGCGTCTGGACGTGTTCCATTTTGGATACAAAGTTCCGGTTTAGTCGATCTTATTGCAACAGCTTCAGCTATGTGTAGGAGACGTAAGCGAAATGGACGTGATAACGACTTCGGAATTCGGTATATTACCCTGAAAGCTGTGTTGACATCGATATGATGTCCAGTATCGACCAAGTGTGACAGGATCGAGCTTTTTATGCAGTTAATTTCCCCCCTGCTGAACCAAGCTGGTAAATGTTCTCGAACCCGTAGACGAACCTGCCTAATCGTGCACCCTATATAACTTGAACCACAGGAACAGTTGAAATGGTACATGCATGAAGAAGAGCTAAGCTTAGGTAAGATATCTTTGAGTTGCTGGGTGAACATTGGACGCTGTATTTACTGGATGACACAGTTTCGAACAAAATTTATTATTGCGGTTCATAATTATTTCATCAATTATAATCACACGACTTCGAGACTTGAGTTTTATAGTTTTCTTTGTCCTCTCCTATTTGTCGTCGTAATTGAAGTAGTAGAATTTTCCAGATATCTGGCTGGACAGGTGTTGAATCATTCCTATTACACGTATTCACTCTCAGTTGATTCGATAAACAAAGCTTCCGTTGTTATCAATCTCTCCCTCCCTATACCCTAAGGCATGCGTAAGATAATGACAACACCAACAATAAGGAGTCTAAACCATCAGTAGTAATTGCATACAAGGAAGAAACCTCGGAAACCACCCACCTTACGCAGAAATCTTAACAATACTGGCATGAAACAAAGTGGCTGGAATTCAAGCTTTCCCCATAAACTCAATTAGAAACAAGCTTTGTCGGTTGAAGGATCAATCCTGCCAGTGGAGCCTTTAAAACAGAACAATGTAGAGCCTTTAAAACAAAACAATTTAGTTCATCTAATACCCTGCCTGCTGGAATGATTGTCAGGTCAAATACATAAGTCAAACTAGTAGAACAGGGTCAGTGAGTCAGACTAACCGAACATGAAGACCTAGCAGCGAAATGTAGATTGTTTGACCCGAATAACATAAGAAATCTACAGAACAGTTCAGCTATACCACTCACTACATGCAATTACACACAACCATACAATAGGCTGGATGGGATAGGATGACAGTTTCCAAATCTAATGTCACAGGTTGGATGGAGGGAGAGATTGATAACAAGGGAAGCTTTGTTTATCGAATCAAATGGAACAAGGAATTACGTGTAATAGGAATGATTCAACACCTGTCCAGCCAGATATCTGGAAAATTCTACTACCCCAATGACGACGACAAATAGGAGAGGACAAAGAAAACTATGAAACTCAAGTTTCGAAGTCGTGTGATTATAATTGGTGATGTGATGATTATGAACAGCAATAATGAATTGTGTTCGAAACAACTTTGTCATCCAGTAAATACTAATACTGTTTCACTGACTGACTGTGTGATACATCTAATAAACAGACTAATATGGAATTACTTACTACCACCGTCACCACAGTGCCCAAGTTTTATACATATACTACTGAAATAGGCCAAGTCAATTTTTGCTCACTTATTTTAACAAGACTGTCAAAATCAAATAGTTGTTGTTTAATACTTGAAAACAATTTAGCCAGCTATAAACACACAAGATAAGAAGATTCATCATGTGAACGGAAACAATTGATTTTTTCTTCTCAAAATCCCACTACTACTCACTTCTTTCAGTAGGTCGTTTAATGTTTGATGGCCAGAGATTAAGATAAGAAAGAAATCATTAATAGAAGGAAAGGGAGAAGTTGTAGTGATGATTGCATGCCGTTCCACGTTGATGCACACACACGCACATACCTCCACACTTAACAAAGTAACTTTTATAACGTACCAATTAGAAAACGCTTAGCTATTTGATTAACAATAACAAAAATCTGCACGACACATAATTAAGCCATACGTCAATATCCATCCCCGTATGATATATGCATTCCTTTGGCTTAAAAAAAGAAACATTGTCGTATCCTTTCTTCGGTGAGACTCCCTGCTGATATTGTAGGCATGTTGATTTTTTAGTACTACAATTTTCACGCTAACATTTGTAATATGTTTTTACGAGTTGATCACGGATTGATATCAGTTAGAGAAGCATTGAAAACCAGCATTATGGGGAGTACTGGACAGCCAGCTGTTTCATCAGCCTAGTCTGTGAATCATTGGCAGTACGCACCCACCACAGTGGGGTTCGAACTCAGGACCTTCCGGTTACAAGCAGGCAAGCTAGCTGGCTCGTATACCATTCAGCCACTCACTGGGACCCGATTCCTCAATGGCTAGTCAGTGCATGAATTCTAACTTCTACCAATTCGTGATGCATTTAGCGCGACTGGCACCAACCATCCAATGTCGTCGGAGGGACATCCATCCTCACACGTGATATTTGAATGGACCTCTCACTGGTCACAACTTCTCACTAGAACTGACTGTCTCCAGGAAACTCCATCCTGTAGCAAGTCACTTCACAAACTAGGATGATGAAACAGCTGTCTGGCAGTACTCCCTGTGGCTGGTTTTCAATGCTTCTCTAACTGATATCAGTCCGTGCGTGATCAACTCGTAAAAACAAAACTAACCCTTACAAACCAAACTATAGAAAATTATTCTATATATGTGCATATATGCACATGATAGACATGGCTGCGATTTGTTCTAATTTAAGACAGAGGTGCCAAATATGTTTGGTATGCCTTCTAAAATTAAACATCTGTCGCTGACTCTGTGTACCTAGGCCTGTTTTGTTTAAAAAAAACTTGCTGAGACACAATCACGGACTGATAAGTGGTTGCATTTATACTTTTCTGAAAGAAAGCAGTACATCGTTTACAATGGGAAGCCCTCCACTGATTCATCACTTACTGAAGCCAATGTTCTCAAAGGTGCTGTTCTTTCTCCTCTTCTGTTTTCCTTCTTCTTACATGACTTGCCTCATTCCAAGGAAGCCAATTTTGTTAGGTATGATGGTGATGATGATTTGACTGTCTCCGTGCCGGTCACATCCCAGTTGGATTGTTCCAAGATGAATAACTTTTTTATCAGAAATTAGTCAGTCAATCGTCATTTCCAAATGGTCTTAAGCTAAATCCCTCGACAAATGTCAGGTTGTTGATTTCCCTTTCACACACACACAAGCGTGACTCACATCAACTGGTTCGTTTTTCGTGATAGTTGCACCATTGAAGGCTGTGGCATTCAAATCCATTGAAGGTCCTCTCATCCTTCTTGATCTTCCAACTTCATGTTAATTTCTTCAAAGATATTTCCTCTGACTTTCTATTTCAAGAAGTTAAGACAGTCTTGGATCACTCACTAGGTGCCTACTTTCACAGTTTCTTACTTCTTCTATTCCGTCTGCTCTTGTCAACTGAACCTACTAAATCTTTCCTGAGCTATTCAAGAAGGACGTTTCCTCACTTTGACTGGATACTCGTTAGTAACGAGTGTAATGCGTACAGAACACGTTTTCACATTGAGAAGAGCACTAAACGCTGTAAGCCGAGGTGAGTGGGGAGTTGCAAAACCAACTTGTAGGTAGACAGTTGAGGAGCTCATACGAGGCATTGGTGAATATCATCATCTTGTCGGACTCTGAGTATTCACTGTATGCACAACCCCGACACTACCAGCTCTCCCCTTTGCGTTTATTTTATTGGGTAAGACGAAAAGCAATTAAAAGAGACTTTATTGTCGGATGGATAGGCATGAGAACACTCTATGATACGTAGTTTGATACGCGTTGTGTGTTATAAGAGAAAAGTGTTAGGCTGGATGAAACTACCCACTTACTGAGAGACGACAGTAAGTAAGCGGCGCCTTTCACTCTTCCACAATCAGTAATATATTACTGTCACTGTTTTATTTTATATTCTATCAATAATAACAATAATAATAATCTACTTTATTCCAAAAACAGCACTACTTATAATACAGAATGGAAATCTCAGTATTTGTCAAAACACCTTGCATCTGATTTACTCAAAATGTAAATAAAATTAAAAATGAAAACAAAATTAACCAGAGTAATTTGTCCACATTTACGATATAAAGTCAAAAATATTCGAAGTACGAGTTGAGAATATTAAATATAATAAGAATAACAACATTGGTGAGTTTGTTTCAAACAGTATTGTTGATTTAGTTTGGAAATTTTAGCATGTTATTATAGAGTATTGAATCTAATGTTCTGTTGATATAGCAGCATGGTGAGGGGAAATACAAAATTAACACAGTTATAACACAGCTTAAATGATGTTCACACTTATGAGAGAAAATAAATAAACAAATAAAAACAAAAACTTGAGAGGATTATAAATACAAGAAGAAGAACAACAACAATAAAGGTTGATGTTGTAAGGGTGGAGGAAATGGTTTATTTAATAGTGCGAAGAAGGTTAGTTGGTTAGTTAATGCCTAACACTATTTTCATCACATAAAGTACGTGCTGTCAAATATGGTATAGTGGAATTTTCATACTTAGACGTACGTGCATAAAGTCTTCTGAAATGACTCCTTGTTTTACCTGAGGAGACACAAGGTTGGAGCTGTGGGTGCTGCGGTGGATGCTCACAGTCTGACAAAATTCCTTTAGCAAATTTGTTGCATGAAAGCAAGTGCCTATCAATGAGAATGTCAACGATATGGTCCAATGGGATACCACTCACCCTACTGACAGTCTTCAGAGTTCTACGAAGTATGACATAGTCTTTTTAAGCAATCCAGAAGAGAATAAGCAGCGGTGAACAGTAAAGAAGAATAAGTAAGATGCACGAGTTGACAAACTGTAAGAGGAGGAAGGGTTGGTTGAGTTATGCCTGAGTGCCTTAACTTCTTAATGTAAAAAGTCAGACGAAATATTTTCCTTAGAAATCGCTAAGACATGGGAAGACCAGGATAGATAAGTCCCAAGAAAGAATTAATCCAAGATACTCAACTTCAGACTTGATTTTTATATCACCATGATCAAATTTGCAACGGTCACAGGAACCAGTGGCTTCATTATTATTATTATTATCAATGTAAGTGCACTGTTAATTCATTCTACACGTATTGTGTTATGAAAAGCCAAAATTAGATTCAGGATAGTGTCAAATGCTGAAAAGTCCACATTGTATCGAAAGTACTGTTTGGAATAAAGCCGTCATTATGCATTAGTCATATTGGATGTTATATTCAACCGTTTCAAAAAAGGTGGTTTGATCAACATTTTTACACAGCTGGAATATCCGTTGTAGCGTCTGTTGTAGTATGCGTAAAAACACTTTGCGTCAGCTGTTACCCTTCATTCTTTGAGACACTAATACACCAAGCTGAAGACCTGAGAATTTATGAAAACAACTACACAACAGTATTGAGAATGAATACCTAGTCAAACTGGCATATGAATTCACAACACAGACACATACACACATACATACGATCACAGAATAGTCTACAACCCCCCATCGCCAATTAGCGCTGTGCTCACCTGCATCGCCTTATGCAACACTGAATACATGTAAACTAGAGATAGGAATAAGTGACCAGGCTGATTAAAATGAGCTCATGTAGTTTATTTGACCTAGCCCTAATCCAACATCTGTGATCATTTAACTGAATTTTAGATTTCTTTCCCGTCGATTGATTGATTGGACCGAAGTGCTCGTCGGTCTCTTAGGTTGACATGTCTATCGGCTTCTTGTGTAGATGTTTCGACGATGTCTGGGCATGTAATTAGAAGTTAATTTGTGGATGGTGACTAGCAGTGGAATCCAGTTCAGGATAACGCGCATTTCACCGGTCCTATTTGGCACTCGTGGATAGCTGGATGTGGGCACTGGGTTCGAGACTTCGTTGCAGGGAACATCATCACTGACTCACTGACTGGACAATGCAGGTAAATTCTCCAGCCAACTGATGAGCCAGTCCCAAATAGGATCGGTTAATTGCGCGTCATCCTGGACTGGCTGGATTCGTCACTGCTAGTCACCATCCACCAATTAACTTCTAAATAATAATTCTGTAGGAGATAAAACTATTGGGTAGGTAATCTTTTTGTTTTGTTTCTTTATCCATACAAAGTTGACAAAAGTACATGACCTCATCATTTATATTTTTTTCTTAAATATATCTATAACAAACATGGTTGAAATGCATTATTATGATTATTATTATTCATAATAAGGAGGGATTATTTATTTATTCTATAGATAATCTCAAAATAAATGGACCAGGAAAATCAGTCCCGATGATTCCTATGTATATATATTTTCTATAATTTGGTTTGGCGATAACTCACTCCTCGAAGAAGAAGGCAGAAGTTAGAATTCATGCATTGCCTGGCCATTGCAGTGGGTCGCAGAGGCTCAATGGTCTACGAGCTCGCTGGCCTTGTAACCAGAACGTGGTCCTGGGTTAGAACCCTGTCAGTAGGGTGGGTGCGTACTGCTGAATAGCCGGTCCCAAACTAGGATGGGGGAAACAGCTGGTGTCCAGTACTCCATGTGGCTGGTTTTCCAGTGGTTCTCGAACTGATGTCAGCTCATGATGAATGAAATCCTCCATGCAATCAAACAAAAATCCCTACAAAACCAATACATGATAACAAAAAGTAGACTAATATTTTTGGTAAATTAAAACAATTAGTCCCAGTTTGATAAATTTGAATAAGGAATTTAGAAGACAAATTTCCCCGCGAGATGATATCGTCATTTCGCAGTTTCTCTACAACCACTTTACACAACTAACATGGTCGGTTCACAATAATAAAATAAAATAAAATGCATGACAATTACTCAGTTATATAGAAAACAAAAGTGCACACGATGCTAATGACCAATCATCACATTTAAATAGGTCAAGTAGTCAGTCCATGGTAGGCGAAGGTTGAAGTCTATTGTTTTGACTGTACACACAGTGATTAATCCCCGAAGCGTGCTTCCATCACATTCAATAACCAACCTTGAATTAGAGTTATGTGAAATAATTGTGAAACAGTCATGAATATTGATTGATTTTGTGACCTGACATTAATGAGTGTTTTGCAATGGGTGATAATGAAGGTGGATTTCTATTCAGATTAATGAATGCATTGGTGGGATTTTCTATATGATTTTTGTAACCATTTTGGAACATGTTCTTTTCGACCGCGACATTGGAACATTCTATTGGTTCTACCTATATAGGTGTCACCGCAACAACTGCAGGTGAACTTGTTGATACAGTTTGAAGTAGAGTCCACAGAATTTCGTCCTTTAATCGTTGGTACAGGGATCGAAAATGTTCGAGATATGAGGGAAAGTGATCCCAATGCATTCATTCACTCTTTGTTAATTGACTTTCCATTGTCATCGTTCACTGGCTTAATTTGTGTCAAACGTTTTACCCGATAGGAACCTAGTTGTTTGGTAGAGTGTTGCAAGGTCTCCTTTGCCTGCATGCTTTTCTGCTTCACTTGCCATGGATTCATAATATTTTCTTTTGTCTTCCCTGGCACGCTTCTTTACTCTTATGTTCAGTGTATTGTAGTTTGCATTCAAATCCTGTTTTTGTTGCTCGTCGGTGCACTGGATAATCTTTTGTTTCACCATCCTTCTCTCTTCTATCGGTCTCCAAGTGTCCGTAGTGAGTCACTGTTTGTCCTGTCTCTTCTTTCTGCCTAGAACTTCCATGCAGGTTTGACTCCACACTGTTTTCAAGTTGTTCCAGTGCTTTTCGACGCTGACCTCTTCGCCAGTGTTGATTTGTGTCTCTGCTTTGTCTTTTATGCTTGCAGTGAAGATGTCCTTTGTGTCCTGGTCCTTCAGTTTTTGAGTGTTGAACTTGGCTTGTGGTCTATCTGCAGCTTCTGTTTCTCTGAAAGCTTTTAATTTGATTCGGATTGTCTCTTGTACGAGATAGTGGTCTGAGCCAACGTCTGCTCCTATTCCTACTTTCGTGTCCAGCAGGCTGCGTTTCCACTTCCTTGAGATTGAGATGAAGTCGATTTGGTTTTTGGTTCGCCCATCTGGTAACACCCATGTAGCCTTGTGGATATCCTTGTGTTGGTATACGCTGCCACCAATCACTAGTTCATTGAAGGCGCAGAAGTCGGCGAAGAGTTCTCCATTTTCATTCATTTCTCCGAGAGCTTCTTTACCCATGATGAGTTCCCTTCCTGTGTTGTCTGATCCCAGTTTGGCGTTCATGTCTCCCATTAGTGTTTTAATGTCACTAACTGGGTGATTGTCCATTGTTGCCTGTAGTTGTTTGTAGAACTCTTCTTTATTTCCGAGGTCTGCGTTGTTTGTGGGTGCATAGCATTGTATAATTGACACTTTCCCTCCTTTGGAGTTGAATCTGGCGGTCATCATCCTGAGCGAGATCGCCTCCCATTGCATCAGAGCCTTCGTTGCCGTTGTTGATATCGTGATAGCCACGCCCTCGGTGTGTATGTGGTTGTCTTCTGGGTGACCGGAGTAGATCACTGACTCACCCGTTGACAATTTGGTGAGTCCATTCCCGTTCTATCTGCTTTCACATATTCCCAGTACTTGAATTGCGTATCTTTTTATCTCGTTTGCAATCTGGGCAGCTTCGCCAATCTCGTCCATGGTGTGGACATTCCATGTCTCCACACAGACTTTTTCTTTTGGCGCAAGGAGATTCACCGTGCTGAAGTTTCTGTAGCAACTTTGTTTACAGGGTGGGGTCGCTAGCCTCACGCCTGAGAAGGGGATTGTTACATTAAAATATAGTTAAGAGAGAAGCAACCTTGTGGGTTGCTCCCCTTAAAACCAGGACAAAACAAGGAATAAAACAATCAGAACAACACCAGCACAGGAAAATAATTCACAACAACAAGAAGGGTAACAAGCGACAACAACAATAATAATATCACAGTCAAGTACAGTTAACCAAAATTATACCAAAATCATAGACTCACTGGCATGAGCCAACTTGAACATGTAAATCCATCAATATATACAATTATACAAGTTATTAGTTAGTGTTAGACAGTCACAAAATGGCTAGCTATAGGTATTATCGGTCAACAAAATTATATCCACAGATTCAGAGTTTGAAAGGCAAATAATTACACTAAGTTCCACAACTTCTTTGCGAGAAATTCCACGGAAACAAGAGTTTCATGTAACTGAGTAAATGTAGCGTGCTAATCGAAAAGCGCGTCAATGTTATTATAACTTAGCTATTTTATTTTTAGTTGTTATCACTATTATTACTATAATTTTATTCTTTGTGCATATTTTTCTCCTTATCCCACACTCAATGTAATTGCTACATAGTTGCTGTAACAACGTTTTATTATTATTATTATGTAATGTTTATTTTTTTGTCCTTTTGTGTGAATTAGATGCGATATTGTACTGAATGCTGAAAATTCCTTGCTGTATCATAAGTATTGTTTTGGGAATAAAGCAAAAATTATTATTATTATTGTCAGGCCACAAAATCAATCAATATTATTGACTGTTTCCCAATTATTTCACATAACTCTAATTCAAGGTCGGTAATTAAAGATGATGGAAGCAAGCTTTGGGGATAAATCACATACAGCCTGAACTGTGTGCGTATAGTCAAAACAACAGACTTTAACCTTCCTACGCTTACAATGGACTGACAGCAAATAAAGGGGAAAAACTGGTTGGTTTAGTCGCGAAGCTTCCGTCGTCCTTCCGGATAACATCTTCAGCGCCATATTTAGCACATAGTGAAATGATTTAAATTTCTTCATGCGTGATGTAATTGCGTCTCCTGGTTACTATCTTCACATATGTATTGACCACTTTCTATTGACTAGAGAATTCCTAGAAGCCTGGTACTCAAGCGAAAATGCGACTAACAAACACGTTAATATAGATGAAATATACTAATTAATAAAAAGTAAATCAGGTGACCAAAAAGTTTAAAATCCTAGTGAATAGAAAGTGGTCAATACATATGTGAAGATAGTAACCAGGAGACGCAATTACATCACGCATGAAGAAATTTAAATCATTTCACTCTGTGCTAAATATGGCGCTGAAGATGTTGTCCGGAAAGACGACGAAAGCTTCGCGACTAAACCAACCAGCTCAGAGAACACTTTCAATTGCAAATCATCCACCTGAGCTGCAAATCTTCTCTATTATTTCAAAGGGGAAAAACGTGGAGACACAAACCGACACTAACGAAGAGGTCAGCGTTGAGAACCACTCGGACAATCTGAAAGCAGTATGGAGTCAGACCTGCATGGAAGTTCTAGGCAGAAAAGAGAGACAGGACAAACAGTGGCTCACTACGGACACTTCGCGACTAAGAGAAAAGAGAAGGATGATGAAACAAAAGATTATCCAGTGCACCGACGAGCAACAAAAACAGGATTTAAATGCAAACTACAAGACACTGAATAAAAGATTAAAGAAGAGTGCCAGAGAAAACAAAAGAAAATATTATGAATCCATGGCAAGTGAAGCAGAAGAAGCTGCAATGCAGGCAAAGGAGACCTTGCAACACCCGACCAAACAACTAGGTTCATTTAGAGGAAACGTTCGACTCAAATCAAGCCGATGAAGGCTGACAGTGAAAAGTCAATCACCAAACAGTGAATGAATGCATTGAGATCGCTTTCCCTCACATCTCGAACATTTTCGATCCCTGTACCTACGATTAAAGGACAAAATTCTGTGGACTCTACTTCAAACTGTATCGACAAGTTCACCTGCAGTTGTTGCGGTGACACACACCTATATAGGTGTAGAACCAACAGAATGTTCCAATGTTGCAGTCGAAAAGAACATGTTCCAAAATGGTTACTGAATCATATAGAAAATCCAAATGCATTCATTAATCTGAATAGAAATCCACTTTCATCATCCATTGCAAAACACTTATTAATGTCAGGTCACAAAATCAATCAATATTCATGACTGTTTCACAATTATTTCACCACATAACTCTAATTCAAGGTTGGTTATTGAAGGTGATGGAAGCACGCTTCGGGGATTAATCACATACAGCCTAAAGTGTGTGTACAGTCAAAACAATAGACTTCAGCTTTCCTTCGCATACCATGGACTGACTACTTGACCTATTTAAATATGATTAGTGATAAGCATAGTATGCACTTTTGTTTTATATAACTAAGTAATTGTTACGCGTTTTATTTTATTTTTTTATTGTTAACCGTGTCAGTTGCGTAAAGCGGTTGTAGCGAAACCACGAAATGATGATATCATCTCGTGGCGAAATTTGTCTTCTCCTAAATGCCTTACTCAAATTTATCAAAGGGATTAATATATTTTAATTAACGAATATTCGTCTACTTTTCGTTATCATGCATGGGCATTGTAGGGATTTTTGTTTAATTACATGGAGGATTTAATCATGACGAGCTGACATCAGTTCGAGAACCACTGGAAAACCAGCCACATGGAGTACTGGACAGCCAGCTGTTTCCTCCATCCTTGTTTGGGACTGGCTATTCAGCAGTACACACCCACCCCGTTCTGGTTATAAGGCCAGCGAGGTCTTAGACCATTGAGCCTCTGTGACACTTTCCAATGGCCAGGCAATTCATGAATTCTAACTTCTGCCTTCTTCTTAGAGGAGTGTGTTATCGCCAACCCAAATTATAGAAAAAATAAATACATTTACATATTATGCAAAGGAATCATCAGAACTGATTTTCCTGGTCCATTTATTTTGAGATTATCTATAGAATAAATAAATAATCCCTCCTTGTTATGAATAATAATCATCATAATAATGCACTTTAACCATGTTTGTTATAAATATATTTAAAGAAGATATAAATGATGAGATCATGTACTTTTGTCAACTTTGTATGGATAAAGAAACAAAACAAAAGGATTACCTACCCAATGGTTTTATCTCCTGCAGATTTTATTAATTAGAAGTTAATTGGTGGCTGGTGACTAGCAGTGACGTAATCCAGCCAGTCCAGCATAAGGTGCATTTCACCGGTCCTATTTGGGACTTGCTCGTCAGTCCGCTGGAGAATGTGCATGCATTCTCCAGTGAGTCAGTGATGATTTTCTTCTCAGCAAGTCTCGAACCCAGTACCCACATCCAGCTGACCACGAGTGCCAAATAAGACCGGTGAAATGCGCGTTTTCTAGAACTGGATTCTACTGGTAGTCACCATCCAACAATTTACTTCTAAATACATGCCCAGACATCGTCGAAACATCTACACAAGAAGCCGATAGACATGTCAACCTAAGAGACCAAGCACTTCGGTCCAATCAATCAATCGACGGTAAAATCTAAAATTCAGTTAAAGGATCACAGATGTTAGATTAGGGCTAGCTCAAATGAACTACATGAGCTCATTTTAATCAGCCTGGTCACTTATTCCTATCTCTAGTTTGCATATGTTCAGTGTTGCATAAGGCGATGCCGGTGAGCACAAGGCTTATTGGCGATGGGGTGCTGTAGACTATTTTGTGATTGTGTGTATGTATGTGTACTTGTGTATGATCGTGTCTGTGTTCTGAATTCATATGCTATTCATTATGCTATTTTGGTATTCATTCTCAATAGATTTGTGTAGTTGTTGATTTCATAAATTCTCAGATCTTCAGCTTGGTGTATTCGTGTCTCAATGAATGAAGGATAACAGCTGACGCAAAGTGTTTTTACGCATAGCACAACAGACGCTACAACAGATATTGCAATGGTGAAAAAATGTTGATCAAACCACCTTTTCTGAAACGGTTGAATATAACATCCAATATGACTAATGCATAATGACAGCTTTATTCTAAACAGCACTTTCGATACAATGTGAACTCTTCAGCATTTGACACTATCCTGAATCTAATTTTCACTTTACATTACACAGTAAGTGCAGAATGAATTAACAGGGCACTTACATCGATAACAATGAAAATAATAATAATGAAGACATTCGTTCCTTTGACCTTTGCAAAATTGATGATACTGATATAGAAATCAAGTCTGAAGTTAAGTATCTTGGATTAATTCTTTCTTCTGACCTACCTATCCTGGTCTTCTCATGTCTTAGCGATTTCTAAACAAAATATTTCGTTTGACTTTTCACATTAAAAAGTTAAGGCACCCGGGCATAACTCAACCACTCCTCTTACAGTTTATCAACTCGTGTATTTTACCTATTCTTCTTTACTCTTTACCCCTGCTTATTCTCTCCTGAATTGTTTAAGAAAGACTACTTCATACTTCGTAGAATACTGAAGACTGTCAGTCAGTCAGTAGGGTGAGTTGTATCCCATTGGTTCATATTCTTGACATCACCAGTGACGACCATCATTTGATTTCTTGCAATAAATTTGCTAGAGAACTTTTGTCAGACTGTGAGCATCCACCACAGCACCCGCAGCCCCAACCTTGTGTCCCATCAGGTAAACCAAGAAGTCATTTTAAAAGACTTTATGCACGAAAGTCGAAGTATAAAAATTACACTATACCATATTTGTTGGCATGTAATTTATGTGATGAAAATAGTGTTAGACATGAACTAACCAACTAACCTTCTTTGTACTACTAAATAAACCATTTTCCTCCGACGTTACAACATCAACCTTATTATTGTTATTGTACTTCTTATATTTATAATCCTCTTAATTTTTTGTTTTTGTTTATTTTCTCATAAGTGTGAACATCATTTAAGGTGTGTTATAAGTGTTAATTTTGTATTTCACCTCACCATGCTGCTATATCAACAGAACATTAGATTCAATACTCCATAATAACATGCTAAAATTCCCAAACTAAATTGACAATACTGTTTGAAACTAACTCACTGTTATTATTATTACCTTTGATATTCTGAATTTGTGCTTCGAATATTTTTGACTTCATATCGTGAATGTGGACGAATTCCTTTGGTTAATATTTTTAGATTTTTAATTTTATTTACATTTTGAGTAAGTCAGATGGAATATTGTGAAAAATGCTGAGAATTCCATTCTGCATTAGAAGTAGTGCTGGTTTTGGAATAAAGTAGATTATTATTATTGCTATTATCAACAGTAATGTCAATAAGAATATGAATGTGAAACTAAAACAGTGACAGTAATATAATACTGATTGTGGAAGGATAAAAGGCGCCGTTTCCTTACTGTCGTCTCTCAGGAAGTGGGTAGTTTCATCCAGCCTAACACTTTCCTCTTATAACACATAACGCGCATCAAACAACGAATCATAGAGTTTTCATCTATGCCTATCCATCCGACAATTAAGTCTCTTCTAATTACTTTTCGTCCTACCCAATGAAATAAATGCAAACGGGAGGGAGTGGCGCGGGGTTGTGCTTACAGTGAATACTCAAGGTCCGACAAGATGATGATATTCACCAATGCCTTGTATGAGCTCCTCAACTGTCTACCTACAACAGTATTCATTAACAAGTTGGTTTGGCGACTCCCCTGACTCACCATGCTCACAGTGTTTAGTGCTCTTCTCGATGTAAAAACGTCTTCTATACGCATTACACTAATCACTAACTAGTGTCCAATCAAAGTGAAGAAAAGCCCTTCTTGAGGAGCTGAGGAAAGATTTAATAGGTTCAGTAAACAAGAGTAGATGGAATAGAAGAATTAAGACACTCTGAAAGTAGACACCTATTGGTGATACAAGTCTGTCTTAACTTCCTCACACAGAAGGTCAGAGGAAATATCTTTGAAGAAATTAACATGATGTTGGAAGACCAGGAAAGATGAGAGGACCTTCAATGGATTTCAATGCCACAGCAGCCTTCAATGCTGCAACAATCACGAAAAAACGAACCAGTTGATGTGAGTCACGCTTGTGTGTGTGAAGGTGAAATCAACATCCTGACATTTATCCAGGGATTCAGCTTAAGACCATTTGGAAAGGCCGACTGACTCACCAATTTCTGATAAAATGGCTATTTATCTAGGAACGATCCAACTGGGATGTGACTGGCACGGAGACAGTCAAATCATCACCATCATTTCGAACAAAATTGGCTTCCTTGGAATGAGGCAAGTCATGTGTGAAGAAGGAAAACAGAAAAGGAGAAAGAACAGCACCTTGAGGAACACTGGCTAGAGTAAGGGATTAAGTAGTGGAGGACTTCCCATTGTTATCGCTGTACTGTTTCCTTTCAGAAAAGTATAAATGCAACCACTTATCAGTCCACAACCGTGATTGTGTCTCAGCAAGCTTTTTAAAAACTAAAAACGCCGAGGTACACAGAGTCAGCCGCAGATGTTTAATTTTAGAAGGCATACCAAACATATTTAGCATCTCTGTCTTAAATTAGAAGAAATCGTAGCCATGTCTATCATGTGTGTCTGCACACATAAGGATTAATTTTCTACAGTTTGCTTTGTAAGGGTTAGTTGTGTTTTCGCGAGTTGATCACGGGTTGATATCAGTTAGAGAAGCAAAGAAAACCAGCCACATGGAATACTGCCAGACAGCTGTTTCATCAACCTAGTTTGTGAAGTGACTTGCTACAGTATGGAGTTTCCTGGAGTCAGTCAGTTCTAGCGAGAAGTCATGACCAGTGAGGTCCATCAAGATGTCACGTGTGGGGATGGATGTCCCACCGGCGACATTGGTTAGTTGGTGGTCGCGCTAAATGCATCATGAATCGGTAGAAGTTAGAATTCCCGAGCTGGCTGGCCATTGAGTCGGGTCCCAGTGAGTGGCTGAATGGTATATGTAACTGACAGGTCCTGCTTTCGAACAGCTTTTTGTGAGTGTGTAATTCCGATGATACCCAAACTACGCTGATGAAACAACTGGCTGTCCATTTCTTACGGCAATGCTGGTTTTCAATGATTCTCTAACTGATGTCAATCCGTGATCAACTCGTAAAAACATATTACAGATGTTATCATGAAAATTAAAAGTCAACATGCCAACAGTATCAGCAGGCAGTGTCACCGATGAAACGATACGACAATGTTCCTTTTTTAAAGCCAAATGAATGTATATATCATACGGGGATGGATATTGACGTATGGCTTAATTATGTGTCGTGCAGATTTTTGTTATTGTTAATCAAATAGCTAAGCGTTTTCTAATTGGTACGTTTTAAACGTTACTTTGTTAAGTGTGGAGATAAGTTTGTGTGCATGTCATTGGGTGTGTGTGTGTGTGCGTCAACGTGGAACGGCATGCAATCATCACTACAACTTCTCCCTTTCCTTCTCTTAATGATTTCTTTCTTATCCTTATGTCTGGCCATCAAACATTAAAATATCTACTGAAAGAAGTGAGTAGTAGTGGGATTTTGAGAAGAAAAAGAAAATCAATTGTTTCCGTTCACATGATGAATCTGGTCTTGTGTGTTTACAGCTGGGTAAATTGTTTTCAAGTATTAAACAGCAACTATTTTCGATTTTGACAGTCTTGTTAAATAAAATAAGTGAGTAAGAAATGACTTGGCCTATTTCAGTAGTATATGTATAAAACTTGGGAACTGTGGTGATGGTGGTAGTAAGTAATTCCATATTAGTTTGTTTATTAGATGTATCACACACAGTCAGTCAGTGAAACAGTATTAGTATTTACTGGATGACACAGTTTCGAAAAAAATTTATTAAGGTTCATAATCACATCATCAATTATAATCAAACAACTTCGAAACTTGAGTTTCATAGTTTTCTTTGTCTTCTCCTATTTGTCGTCGTCATCGGGGTAGTAGAATATTCCAGATATCTGGGTGGACAGGTGTTGAATCATTCTTGTTACACATA
Source organism: Trichobilharzia szidati (assembly GCA_944472155.2). NCBI lineage: Eukaryota > Metazoa > Platyhelminthes > Trematoda > Strigeidida > Schistosomatidae > Trichobilharzia > Trichobilharzia szidati. Next base: position 6,858,971 of record OX235279.1, read on the forward strand.
TTCTCTCTCAGTTGATTCGATACACAAAGCATCCACTCTCATCAGTCTGTCCCTCCACCCTGCTGTTACATTAGATTTCGAGACTGTCATCTTATCGCATCCTATGGTATGGTTGTGTGTACTTGCTTGTAGTGCTTGCGATAAGTGCCGAACTATTCTCTAGATTTCTTATCTTATTCGCGTCAACCAATCTAGATTTCGCTGCTATGTTTTTATGCTCGGCTAGTCTGACTGACTGATCCTGTTCTAGTTTGACCTTTGTATTTGACCTGACAATCATTGCAGGCGAGGTATTAGATGAACTAAGTTGTTTTGTTTTAACGGCTCCACAGTATTGATCCTTCAACTGACAAAGCTTCTTTCTAATTGAGTTTTTGTGGTTGGTTTGAATGCCAGCCACTTTTATTCCTTCCTCCCAGGGTTGTTAAGAATTCTGCATAAGGTGTGTTGTTTCGGAGGTTCCTCCCTTGTATGGAATTACTATTGATGATTTAGATTCCTTATTGTTGGTGTTGTCATTATCCTGCGCATACTTGACATGTATGTCATTATTATTATTCTCACTATCACTACAATCATTATTTATTTTAGTTTCATATTTCCCTACATATTTCCTGACTAATTTATCAGGGTAATTACGCCAGCAAATATGACAGCACCTACTTTCCTAACACCTTCAAACACTGTTTAGTTTTGGCTTTGCTACCGACATCCCAACATGTTGTTGTCATAGTGAACTGAGATTTCCTTAATCTATGTAGAATTCCGTTTACTGATAATGTACTAACTGGATGCAATACTGTAGTAAAAATGCTGAGAATTCCATTCTGTATCACAGGTACTGTTTTGGAATAAAGGAAATTATTATTATTACTATTCTCTTATATGTCTCACTTCCTGTCTTACATTTTTGTTGCTACTACTTAGTTTTTGTGCTCTGTTGTCACTTAAACACTACACCAATCCTATTTTCACTGACATAGATTGGATGGGATGATCGGAAGTGCAAATATCTGTTTGAATGTGTGGGTTTCCTGTAAAGACTAGTGTGTGTTTAACTTCCCATCTTTTCTTTTTTTAGTGTAAATAAAAATAAGTAGATATAAAGTACTGTACTTTACTATTCATAAGAGGACTTAGAGGCAACGAAAGCTTAATTATTAGCGAACTAGCGAGATAAAGGTGACGGTATAGTTTAACTGGACAAAAGCGATTATGTTCGGAAAATGGAAGGTATTTTGGGTGATCAAACTAAATTCAAATCATCTGGTAGTTCCAAAGACCTAAATGTAATAGAGCGGAGAAACTAATGACCGACCTGCTCAAGAAACTGAACCAAATAGGGGTATTATCATCAGCAACGTATGAGTCCGTGAAACTAACGGGTACCAATACCCCAACGTCTTTACGGTCTACCCAAAGCACACAAACCGGGTCTTCTTCTTCGCCCTGTTTTAAATATATATAACTCTCCATTTCACGAAACAGCCAAGAGGATAGTGAAGATTCTGGGACCTTTGCACAGAGAAATCGTGCAACATAGAATAAGTGATGTCTTCGAATTTATTTCTATAATATCCGAGGCTAATGTGAGGTATGTAAAAACGTATGTTTTATCAATGGATGTATCATCACTATTCACTAATGTACCGCTTATGGAAATAGTAGGTTACATTTGTCAAGAAATCACCGGAAGGCGATTGAACTTAGGAATTCCCTTGTGGTGTAACCTCAAAGAATTACTCCTTGAATGCACAATGAATGTTCACTTTGTCTTCAATAATTCATACTATCGACAAGTAGATGGAATAACTATGGGTGGTTCACCGTTAGTCCCAATATTAATGGACTTCTTTCTCGTAAAATTTGAAAACGGGAAATTGAAGGACATCACCAAGCAGTTTGTTATGTATTACCGATGTGTCGATAATACATACATTTATCTTAGCTGATGGGAATGTAAACATAGACGAATTGTTGCTGAAATTCAATAACGTCGACCCTTCGCTTACTTTTACTTGTGAAGAGGAGCAGGAGAATAAATTACATTTTCTGGATGTCTTGCTAGGTAGGCGAGAAGATGGGTCACTTGGGAGAAGCATGTAGAGAAAAAGCGCATTCACAGGGCAATATACACTTCCTTAATTACGTGCCCATTAAATGTAAAAGAAATCTCGTTCAATGTCTTACAAGCAGAGCAAAAAATGTAGGGATGACCTCTTTAATTAGCATGATAACTACTGAGAAGATTGACACTGATTCGTCAATTGAGGGTTAGAAATGTAGAAATAACAAAAATCACACAATAGACAGGAAGTTCGGATATGAAAATATGGTAGTCTAAATAGAAGAGGGATTATGAAAAATTTAAAATGAATTAAAAAGAAGTTTAGATAAAAAAAATCAATGGGATCGTCACTATTAGAAAAACTACCTGTTTATGATGGCAATTGCAGGGACAAGGATTGGACGTATTTCTTTTGGATACGTAGCGTGGGTTTGAACTTTCGGATAGCTAGTGCCTCAGCTATGCCCAGATGTCTTAATTTCACTCCCTTCGATAGGTTTGATGGACGGATTTTTCGAATGGTGCTGAATGTCCTGAACTGACTAGATGTTCTTTCACTGAACTATATACACATGTTTTCGTTCTCCTTTTACTAGCCAGACTGGTGAGTGTTCACGAGCACGTTTTTCAAGTTGGCGCCTTGTACGGCCGATGTACTCAGTAGCTCCGCCATAGAGCAAGTAAACTGGTATATGCACGTTGAAGTGGTCCAGTGCGACAGCTTGTCTTTCGCGATCTGGTTGAACAGTTTCTTGCAGGAAAACGTTAGTCGTAGGCTTGCACCTAGTTGATGATTTCGTTGAAAAGAAAATTTTCTTCACTGAAACTGTCTTTTTATTCCCTAATTGAATCTATTGGATGAATCCTTAAGCCGAAAGACAAAGTTTATCTCTGAGACAGTTAGCTGTTTGGTTTAAATGTCAGCCTGACTAATTCCAGCCTCACTAAGAATTCCACTTTAGAGCCTGTGGTGTTCCGTTTTTTATGCGGCAGTGCTACAGGGCCTTTGAATTCCAATATTACTTATGCAAATTTTATAAGTATAATATAACAAGAATTATAATGCCATAATAAACAGAGGGATGGGTCAAACTCAAACAAAGTAGCATAATAACTAAGAATATTGACATTGTGCAATTGGGGGTTAGAAATGTAAAAATAACAAAATAGGTGGACAGGATGTTTGGATAAAAAACTAGTGTGATGAATAATTGTTTATGCAATCAAGGATTAAATATGTAGAAATAGTAAAATGACAAAATAAACAGGAAGTGTGGATATGAAGATATGGCAGTGTAGACAGGGATTAATCATATATAAATACTGGGCGGAGTGGGACGTCCTTTTTGTGCACATTAGGTAGTCCATACATTCGTGGTGATGTAGAACCAGATGGTTGAAGTTGTTCATGTAGTTCTGTATTAATAATCAATTCATCTTTCATTTTTTTCAATAAGTTGGTTAGCTGGAACTCCATCTGTTCAGCTGGATCTTTTTGGATCGTCTGTCTTTCAAATTTGTTGTCATCAGATTGAATTAACGAGAGTTTCTTCACATAGTCTAACTTGTTGAGCAGAACAATTCCAGAACCTCTGTCTGGTCGAGTTATTATCAAGTTTTCATTTGATTTCAATTCTTTGAGTTGCATTCGATGTTCTTTTCAGAGCATATTACGAAGTTTACGCTTTTTTGTTGATGTAGTCGAGGCAGCAATTCAAAACAGTTGGTTTGAAGTATTCTGCGCTGTTATATGACATTGAGACCAGATCATTCGTCTGACTAATCAAATTCTCAAATTGTACTTTGATGTTCACTTCGTTTAATTTGATGATGCATCACAAATTTTGGTCCGAGAGAGACAAGATTTGCATTTGAATCGGTGAAAGTGAGACATCGGAAAAGTTGAGTACATATTTGTCGGGACAAGACGGGAAAGTTGTTTCCTTGGTAACTGATTTTAAGATTTAGTTAAGTTCCGTGATGATATTTTCCTTTTTCTTCTCTGAAACTATATCGGTGTAGTGTGTGTGATGACTCACGTACATCAACAGTCAAATCGTACAGAAAGTGGGAACTCATTGAGACATTTTGCTCCAGTTCAGCTAATCTGGGCATAGGCGAGGCATTAGCTATCCAAAAGCTCAAACCCAAGCTATGTGTTCAAAAGAAACACGTTCAACCCCTGTCCCTGCCTGCCATGGCCATCATAAACAGGTAATTCTTCTAATAGTGACCATCCCATTGCCTTTCTTATCCAAACTTCCTGTTTATTCATGTTATTTTATTATTTCTACATATTTAATCCCTGATTGCATAAACAAGTATTCGTCACATCAGTCATGATCACACTAGAGTTTGCTATACAAACATGCTGTCTATCTTTTGTTGTTATTTCTACATTTCTAACGCGTAACTGCACAATCAATGTCAATCTTCTCACTAAATATGATGCTACTTTGTTTGAGTTTTATCCGTCCCCTTGTGTGTTTATTATGTCATTTTAATTTCTAATTGTAATTTTTATTAATATAACAAGAATTGTTATGGCACAAATAATCACGAATTTTTATGATACTTATGAGTCCATATTGTTTTCTACTAACACACAAGCATGGTTTATTTAAGGAATACTCATTTCTTCTTCTTTTTTATTGCTTACGTGAAAAATCGACAATTCGCTTCACTTCGATTCACATTGTAAACAACACAATCAATATTTTAGTCCATTTCACATGAATAAACAAACGAAGGTGGAAAATTAGTAAACAGCTAAAACCTCCACCCTGTGCGTCGGTGGCATAGCGGTTACGACGCTCGCCGACCATGCACATGGTCCGGGGTTCGATCCCCAGCCGACGCACTCCTTTACCTCGCTAAGCCGGAAATAATGCTGGTGAAGAGGAAAGGTTGGGCATGAGGCTAGCAACCCCATCCTGTAAAATAAACACTGCTACAGAAACTTCAAGCCACTAGCTTGAAGCCGTATGTTCCACTGGGGAACGAGAAAGATAAAAAAATGGGGTGGATATGCTTGATTTGATGATATAATGGTTGTAGCATGTTTCCTCCGTGAAATATTGCTTATCACAGTGCAAACATACTTCAATAAGCCTGTTGTGAACACGCTAGATCTATACATCTCTTCAATTATGCAAAAATAACACCTGGATTTCGCAGATGATGTACATGTCTAATGTCACACAACCTCGAAGACTAAAAGGCGGTAGAAAACTATCAATAAACTGGCTGAAGAAGCTGGTTGAGAAAACAGAACTCCAGCTAAACCCAGAGAAGACGGAGATGATAAAGATAACCAACCAACCAACAGCAGCACCAATCACCATCCAAGGGAGAGATTTGATAGAGGCCACTTCCTGCATTCACTTATCTGTCCAGGAGGCACGGTTTCAACTACAGGCGGACGGCACGAATGAAGATATCAAAGTCAGCCAGTCAGCCAGCCAGAATCGGTAAGACAGGATACGCCTTCATCAACATGAAGCCAGTTTGGAAATCTTCTGCACTCACCCAGCGCATAAACAACAGGATTCGGATTTTCAAAACAAATGTGAAGTCACTCAGTCAGTCAGTCAGTTCTTCTATACAGGTCAGAAAGGATTTCCAACATTCAGCTGCAGACTTTTATCAACAGTCGCCACTTTCGCTGACTTGCTGGCTCCATACTGAAGATCAAATGGCAAGCCAGTCGGTCGGCCAGATAGAATTAGAAACGAGAAATTCTGGCGACAAACTAACTAACCAAAAGTCAATTGCTCAACACTTATGGACGAGAGAATGGAGATGGATTGTTCGGGCATACACCAGTGAGAAGGACGTCAAATGACATCGCTCGCAATGCACGGCATTGCTCGAGTGTGATCCCAAAAGTATGTTACAAGTGGTTCATCATTTCGAGGGTGATTTGGAGGAGATCGTCTGAGTTGAAGGGAGGAGAAGATGAGAGATTGTGGGGAATTGTGAGGTCATCCAGATGACTAGAACAGCAGAAAAATGAGGAAAGTGGAGATGTATTGTTGACGCCCTGTGTTTCATTATGAACAAAAGGGGTTTAACAGTGGCATCTTTCGCATGAATGTCGATTTATCATATGCATTATTACATCAATCAAAGATGGAGGCAATTCAATTCACTCTTGAAATGGAGAGTCAAGACGCGGAACTTCCAATGTCACAAAGCAGTGTGAAAGTAAAGAAGATCGGAAGTTAATCATTGGTGTATCTACAGGAAACCCACACATTCAAACAGATATCTGGACTTCTGATCATCCCATTCTACGTCAGTGAAAATAGGATTAGTGAAATGTTTAAGTGACAACAGAGCACAAATGTAAGTAGTACCAAGGAGAATCTAAGACAGGAAGTGAGACAAAAAAGAGAAGCCTTGAAACTTAATAATTACCCTGAAAAGTCAGTCATAAAGTATGTAGGGAAATGTGAAAATAAAATAAACAATGATAGTAGTGATAGCGGTAATATTGATAATAATAACAATAATAATAATGACGACATGCATGTCAAATATGCGAAAGATAATGACAGCACCTACAGTAAGGAATCTAAATCATCAGTAGTAATTCCATACAAGCAAGGAACCTCGGAAACAACCCACCTTACGCAGAATTATTAACAATGCTGACACGAAGGAATAAAAGTGGCTGGAATTCAACCCCTCCCCACAAACTCAATTAGAAACAAGCTTTGTCGGTTGAAGGATCAATCCTGTGGAGCCGTTAAAACAAAACAATTTAGTTTATCTTATACCCTACTGCTGGGATGATTGTCAGATCAAATAGATAGGTCAAAATAGTAGAAAAGGGGCAGAAAGAGTCATACAACAGACAACCAACCACTCATAAAAAAGATAATAACAAACCAGTAGTATTAAGTCCTCAGCAAACTCGAACACTGACAGAAAGTGTTACGCCAAAGGACAGCAGCGGACAAACCATTCAGTCCACAGAAGACACAGTGAGAGAGGCGTAATACACCCCTCTCTACACGAGCTACAACATATTCACTCCATCCTCCCAAACAATCTTCACTTATCACACACACAGTGAACTACTCAAAATAGACACACATCAACAATCAACTTCGATTCTATGCATCTTTCATCTTCTCGAATTAAAACATACACAGTGAAGTCACACGAAAATAATCAACAACACCGTCAACATGATCATCATCATGATGAGCTGACAAGCGTGATTCAATAGTGAGTGCGTCATTGATTTCACCTACAGTCTGTAAATACTGAAGTGTTCACTCTCTCTGTCTTTCTCTCTATCGACTCAGAGAGTCTTCTCATCACACGCTCGCACACACACACACAAACACACACAGAAACTATTACTATTATTGTTATTGTCATTATTATTATTATACGGCAATCACTCACTGTCACACTGACTACTGAATGCAACTCAGACGATTGATGTAATACTCAACTCACTAATGAGATGGAATTCTGCAATTTTCACATAAAATTGAGCTCACACATACTCAGTTAAACAACACAAATGAGATGACGTGATATAACTCAGGTGTTTTCATTCAGGTATGTTAACATAGCGATAGTTTTCTCTCATATGACCTTAGATTAGTTCACACAGTATTGGATTGAACCAGACTGCCTTCTCGCCACACAATAAAATCAATTTTATGTCATATAGTGAATATTTGACAGAGTAAAGCAAATCATCCCGGAAATCAAGTGAACAGTGATCATCTCTTCAGAAGTAGTCAACAGTGCAGACACTGTCATCAAAAAGATGCGAAATGAAGCCATTGAAAGTACGATGTATGTGTATGTGGTATTTGTTAGAATGTAATCACTGTGCCTTATGCACACCAGAATGCAATTCAGCGCCTCAAAGAAAACGCTCTATCTGAATCTGAATTTCAACGGAGATATGGTGGCCGATATCCGTAACTGGTGAATATCCAGCTGTTTAAACAAGACCTTCCCTTGCAGCAACACTAAGAGTGACATTCTCTAGCCGTCCAATACTTCGAAACAACGTGAAGGACAAACTCTCACATATGAACAATTCAATGTGCTCGTTTGGAGCTAGCTAGGTACATAGGTCGTTGTATGCGCGTTTTTTTAAAACGTTTTAGAGAACATTACCCAGAGTGGGTGCAAAGACGAGGCACTGGTTCAATCATAAGTGCCATCATTGAATATATATATGATCAACGCCTCTCACAACATCTCGACTGATTCTTCCGAAAGAATTTACAAAGTCAACAGAAACCTACTAAAAGCAGTATGTTTTTAGACTTCTGTGTACTGCAGAAGCCCTCGCAATATGCATCGAGAAGTGGGAGCTATGTGCTCAAAAGAAATTAGTCCAACGTCTACAACTACCATGGACCTAATTCGGTATTTTCCTGTAGCTTCCGTCGTAAAGATCGTCGTGAAACCCATCTACTGCACTAAAGACTCCAACAGTTTTACTGTTCAATTTAGGAATGAAGCTATAGCAAGTGAGTGAATTATTGTCATCATGGAATGCCGAAACCCTTGTGCTTATATTATCTAACCAGAATAGACGCCATCTGTCAGTTTTCTTAGGATGATGCGAGCTGTTATTATGCTTGAAATGGACGGGATCATAATCACTGTTGAATGAATATAATCCAAACAAGTGGTTTACGAATGGTTGTGTGGGTCTAATGACATTGTCCAAACTAGTACGAACCAGACGTCTTTAACTAATGATAGTAATAATAATAAATTTTGCTTTATTCCAAAAACAGTATTATTGATCCTGGAAGGAATTTTCAGCATTCACTACAATATTGCATCTAATTTACTCAAAACGACAAAAGAAATAAACATTACATAATTATTATTATAACAAAACGTTATTATAGCAGCTATGTAGCAATAACAGTTTGTGTGTGATAAGGAGAAAAATATGCATAAAGTATAAAATTGTTGTAATAATAGTAATAACAACTAAAAATACGAAACAGCTAACTTATAATTAAACGATAGAAACGGTGAGACCATGAAATTACAGAAAGATGAATGAACGATGAAAGGGTCGATTCACTTTGCTAATCACATAGTAACTCCCTACATGTTTCACGTCTAACAGTGAGTGTCTCCATCACATAAAATACAGGCTAAACAGGGAGGGTATTGTAGAATTTTTGCAGTTAGTCGTGGTGAGAGCATATAACTTCTCATATTGACTTCTCGTCCTACCTGATGAGATGCAAGGGGATAGATGTGAATAAAGTGGATTGCGGGGGCAGTGCATGGGGTCTGACAGTACGAACTCTGCTCATTTTGAACAGGATTTCATAAGTCCCTCGACTATAATATTGGCGTGGCGAGCTCACGCAGTGGCATTTCACAAGCCCTACGCACAGTATTTGATACCCTTCGTAATATATTATATTGACTTTTATGAGAAGCCTAGGAAAGATTAATGAAGAGCAATAGAGTACAATAGGTAAAATGCAGCAGTTTACAAAATGCACAAGTAAAGATTGGTTGATTTGTGACAAAAAAGGCCTTCATACAACCAAATACCGACTAATTAAATCAGGAATACAGTGTAATGTGTCAGAGCACAAAGGACAGTCAACCCGCTAAACAAAATTAATACAAAAAGGAGTTTGGCATTCCATGATGTGGAAGCGATTCACTTGCTGTAACTTCACTTTTGTGGTGAATACCGAAACTATTTGAATCGTACTTACAGTATTTGATAATTCTGTTTTAGAAAGAAGAGAACACAAAGTTCAGCAGAGATATCTGCCTTTTCGGCGATTCCATTTTCAAAAGCAGCTCTACAATCGCATTTATAAAATACATAATTTTACATGGATACAATTCTTGTTTGATACCACACTAATTACGATGGCGAATAAAAGGTGACAATTATTTTCAACTAAATCTGGTTTACGAGGAAAGGCTGAAAAACAAAATTAACACAGGATTAGAACGGATAACAAGTGTGTCGAAATGAGCATGGAAACAAAATTGAAATAATAATTTTCAATTTGAGATGGGAGTTAGGAGGTGCGAATATAGATTACAAGAGCCTTAGAAACACAAAATTTCCACAGGATTAAGATATAATTGCAAAATAGTTATTTTAAACGAACTATAAATGTGAACAGGGAAAGCATGGAAACAAACTTAAAATAACTGATTTTATAACTGAAAACAGAAATAGGGTGGATCGCATGAAGACAGAGTGAATAAGAATCACACACACAGCGAACGAAAAAAGATCAAAAAAAGAGAACGAAAGAAGAAAAAATAACGAAAGCTAAGGGAACATACCGAACTAGGTCCATGGTAGTTGTAGAGGTTGGACTAATTTCTTTGGAACACACAGCTCCGGCTTCTCGATGCATATTGCGAGGGCTTCTGCAGTAGTGCAAAGAAGTCGGAAACATACTGCTTTTGATAGGTTTATGTTGACTTCGTAAATTACTTTGAAAGAATCATTTGAGATGTTGTGGGCGGTGTTGGTTAGACAGATGTTGAATAATGGCACTTCTGATTGAACCGGTGCGTCTTATTTGCAGCTAGGCTAGGAAATGTTCTCTAACACGTTTTGAAAGGACGCGCATACAACGACCTATGTACCTAGCTAGCTCCGCATGAGCAGGTCAACTGGTATAATATGCACACTGAATTGGTCATATGCGAGAGTTTGTCCTTCGCGTTGTTTCGAAGTATTGGACGGCTAGAGAATGTCACTCTTAGTGTTGTTGCTGTAAAGGTCTTCTGTAAACAGCTGGATATTCACCTCTTCAGGATATTGACCGGGGAGAAATCATCCCCGTAATTCAGATTCAGATACAGCGTTTTCTTTGGGGCGCTGAATCGCATTCTGTTTTACATAAGGCACAGTGATTACATTCTAACAAATACCACATACGCATACATCGTACTTTCAATGGCTTCATTTCGCATCTTTTTGATGACAGTGTCTACACTGTTGACTACTGAAGAGATGAGCAGTGTTCACTTGATTTCCCGAGATGATTTGCTCAACTCTGTCAATTATTCACTCGCTATGGCATAAAATCGATTTCAGTGTGTGTGGTGAGAAGGCAGTCTGATTCAATCCAATACTGTGTGAAGTAATCTAGCGTCATTTGAGAGAAAACAATCGCTGTGTTGACATACCTGAGTGCAAACACCTGAGTTATATCACGTCATCTCATTTGTGTTGTTTAACTGAGTATGTGTGGGCCTAATTTTATGTGAAAATTGCAGAATTCCATCTCATTAGTGAGTTGAGTATTTCATCGATCGTCTGGATTGCATTCAGTAGTCAATGTGACAGTCAGTGATTGTCGTATAATAATAGTCATAACAATAACAATAATAGTAAGAGTTTCTGTGTGTTTGTGTGTGTGTGTGTGAGCGTGTGATTAGAAGACTCTCTGAGTCGAGAGAGAGAGAGAGAGAGAGAGTGAACACTTCAGTATTTACAGACTGTGTAGGTGAAATCAATGACGCACTCACTATTGAATCACGCTTGTCAGCTTATCACGATGATGATCATGATGGTGTTGTTGATTATTTTCGTGTGACTTCACTGTGTGTACGTTTTAATTCGAGAGGAGATGAAAGATGCAGAGAATCGACGTTGATTGTTGATGTGTGTGTGTGAATATTGTTTGGGGGGATGGAGTGAATATGTATATTTGACATGCATGTCACCATTAATATTACTATTATTATTTTCATTATCATTATTATTATCACTATGACTACTATCATTATTTATTTTAGTTTTACATTTTCATACATATTTCCTGACTAATTTATGAGGGTAATCATTAAGTTTCAAGGCTTCTCGTATATGTCTCACTTCCTGTCTTAGATTTTCCTTGGTACTACTTAGATTGTGTTCTCTGTTGTCACTTAAACATTTCACCAATCCCTTTTTCACTGACATATATTGGATGGGATGATCGGAAGTGGAAATATCTGTTTGAATGTGTGGTTTTTTCTTGTAAACACACTAGTGTGTTTAACTTCTCATCATCTTTCCTTTCACACTGCAATCTGATACCGGCAGTTCCCCTTCCTGACATTCCATTTCATGAGTTAATTTCATTGCCTCTTTCTTCGAATTAATGTAATAATGCATTTGAAAAATGGATATTCTAGCAAAAGATACCATTAATACACCCTTATGTTCCTTATGTAACACAGCGGGTCAACGTAGCATCTCCACTTTCCTCATTTTTCTGCTCTTTGATTTGACCGCTGCCTTTTCACTGTTCTTTGGCGTAACATTTTTTAGAGGCTGACAGTATTGACGTTCGTGGATTGTACGGAGTATACTAACACAAGATCAAATACCAATAACTTCTATAGTATTCGTTCCTCATGGAACAAAGGCATAACAATAGACCAGAGTTGATCCTGCACACTACCAGATATGTTTCGGGACCAAATCGTAGACCAAGATGAATGCCCAACTGGCTAGTGATCGTACACGAACGTGACACGACGGAGTACCAAATGGCATGGATGCTTGACCGGAATCCTTCAGCTGAACAAGTCGACTTAAACAGTGATGGTCAGCATCCAATTTTCAGTCATGATTACTGTGGTCAATAATTTTGGGGAATTATTTACCGCTACAGCTCATTCTTCCCCTCTAGTGGGGTTGTGACGGCCCTAAGACAGAACCAGTCTGAAGAAGAAAACAAAAACTCGATGGTTCCGATATGGGTGGAAAAAGCTCTTCCGTGCGGCTTGGTGGAATGCCTACTGGTCCGTCTACCTATGCTTATACGGTGTCTGTACATCGCTTCGGTGATGTTTGTCCGTTGGATCTCGTGCTTCGTTTGCTTCTTGTCCAGTGCCCGTCGCACCTGGAAAAGGAAACAAGAATGCTAAGAAGCTTGTTGAGGAAAATATACCAAATCAGCGTTTAAAAGATGAAGTGCATCTACCATACAGTAAACTAATGCAAAGTTTAGAATATCGAAAGATATATACACCGAATTTTTTTAGTGCATTTAACATGCATGTTTATAGAAAAAATTTATTTACTTGTGTTTCGTGATGCTGTGTAAAAAAATTGTTGTTATTCAAGTATTTGTTTGTAGGGATTCGGTTGATTGGTTACAGGATCTCATGATGAACTGACATTGGTTAGTGAACCATTGAAAATCCTGGGAGTACTGGACAGCTGTTTCGTCCTAGTTTGGGACTCTTCACCACTAAGCAACTACCGATTTTCGAACCCAGGACGTTCTTGTTACAAGGCGAGCTCGTATATCATTAAGCCATTGGGACCCGATCCGATGGTCCATGAATTCTAACTTCTGCCAATTTACGATATTGCGCAACTGCTAGCCAATGTCTTCGGCGAGTATTTGTCCTCACACCCGACCTGCTGCACCTTACTGTTCACGACTTCCCACTGGAACCTGAATAGGGCAAGTCGCAAATGAGCATCTCATTGACAATAAAATGTTGGTTTGCAGGGGTTTGGTTGATTGGCCGATTGGTGCAGCAGGTCGGGTGTGAGGACAAATAATCATCAAAGACATTGGCTAGCAGTTGCGCAATATCGTAAATTGGCAGAAGTTAGAATTCATGGGCCATTGGATCGGTACCAGTGGCTTAATGATATACGAGCTCGCCATGTAACCAGAAGGTCCTGGGTTCGAAAATCGGTAGTTGCTTAGTGGTGAAGAGTCCCAAACTAGGACGAAACAGCTGTCCAGTACTTCCAGGTTTTCCAATGGTTCTCTAACCAAAAATGGATGTATCTGAAAAGAAAAAAAATAAATACCACAAACGAATGAGTTGAGTGAATCGCACCATTTAGTTATGTGATATAGGTGTGAAGATATTCTGAGAATCTTACGTTACGTCCAGAACGCGTTCTCTTAGAGGGCTCGACAGAAGGTTCGGTGGCTTTCGCCGTGCTAGTGAGTTCTTCGAGGACTAAAGGATACTCGATTACTTGTGGATTATTGTATACGCTCAGCTCTAGGCTAATAGGATTGCCTTCCAAGTAAGCCGGTTTCAGACGGTCAATGCTGACGGTGTCTTTGCGGCCTTTTATGTCCAAGACAAAGAATTTATCCATACGTTGAATGACTTTATGTGGTCCGTCGTATGGGTTCCAGAGGTCGGCACACAGAGTCACGACGAACAAATACATGCGAAGAAGAAGTTTTCAAACACGGTTGGGTGAACAAAGACATCAATGGACTGTGATCAAAAGGGAGTAGGTTTAATTGAACGCATTGCGTTTGTAAGCCTGCTGACGTATGAGGCGTGATCTGTCAGTCTTCGAGATTACAGAGGACAGAATACTACCGGTTTCTTATGGTCTTGTTAATGAGTGGTTGGTTGTCTGTCTGTCTGTAGTATGTCTGTGATTCTTATTTTCACTTGCATTGTGATGGATCGTGTTTTAGTGCTAATATTCGGTGTGCTTGAGGTTTTCCATGTTTTTCCTTTTTTTCGGATTTGTAAAGTAATATTGGTGTTTATTACACGAATCACTCTGAGGGCCTACGAAGTGCATCACAACGAGAAGACCAGAAGTTCTGCACTTATCCTGAGTCAAGCTTTGTATATGGCTCAGTGGATAGTGGCACACATCACTAAAGCCACACCCAACTGGCTACTGCCCCCTTTTCGTTGCTTCGATGCTGAATATCAGATTTTTTCAAATCGTGGAAAATACCCATCGGAACATTAGATTAAAAAGAACAAGAAGTTCAGCAAACATGGCGATCTCTTCGGCGATTTCATTCTCAAAACCACCTGTACAATCGCATTTATATACAACATTAGTTTACATGGATACAATTATTATTTGTTTAATTAATTCCACATAGTAACGAAGGAGATAATTATTTTCCAACTTGATATGAAAATTTGAAGGTACGAATATAGAAGATTACAAGGGGCTTAGAGACAAGATTGCATAGGATTAGAAAAACAGTTACAACGTGTGCAAAATAATATTTGATAACTGGAGAAATAATAGTTTTAAAGGTGACCATTATTTTCAACTTGATATGGATTACGAGGAGAGGCTTAGAGACAAAAGTAACGCAGAGATAGAACGAATTACAGGTGTGAACAAAATGAGCATGGAAACAAATTGAAATCAAAATTTTTCTCCAAATTGAAATGTAAGTTAGGAGGTGTGTGTCAATATAGATAACAAGAGACGAAGAAACGATAAATTACACAGGATAAGAATATAATTGTAAAATAGTTATTCTAAACGGATTACAAGTGTGATCAGGAGGAGCATGGAAACAAACTTAAAATAACTGATTTTATAACTGAAAAGAAGGGATGAGTTGAATCAAGACAAAGAGAGAAAATTACACACAGAGAGAGCAAAACTACAAAATAAAACTGAAGGATAAGGGAACATACCGAACTAGGTCTATGGTAGTTGTAAAGGCTGGAGTAATCCCCATGCAATCTTGTCTCTAATCCCCTTGTAATCTATCTATATTCGTACCTTCAAACTTTCATATGAAGTTGGAAAATAATTATCTCCTTCGTTACTATGTGGAATCAAATAAATAAATAATAATTGTATCCATGTAAACTAATGTTGTATATAAATGCGATTGTACAGGTGGTTTTGAGAATGAAATCGCCGAAGAGATCGCCATCTTTGCTGAACTTCTTGTTCTTTTCAATCGAATATTAGATTGTTAACAGTATGGATCAATAAGAGTGCACCGAAACAGGCCAGCGGGGGGAGGGAGGAGAGGGGCTGACATATCATCCAACACATATATTCGAAGAATTAATTTTTGACGGCAGTGACATTTGTTAGAGAATCTTCTTACTGTCATCAATCACCAAGCCGTTGAGTAGAAATGTAAGCTTTTGTTCACTTATTGAAACAGTTGATATTGACTGCAGAGAATCTTGTCGAATGGATAGGTTTCTCTGTGGTCCTGTGTTCCACTGGGAACTCAAGGAAGAAGTGGCAGTTATGACTATCAACTCTATTCCAAAATCTGCACATATAGTGCGACATGGAATTCTGAGCATTTGTAACAATATTGCATCTAATTTACTCAGAATATAAATGAAATTAACCACAGGAATATGCAAAGGACAAAGAAGGAATAACAACTATAATAATAATAACAGTGAGTTTGTTTCAAACAGTATTGTCGATTCAGTTTGGAAATTTTAGCATGTTATTATAGAGTATTGAATCTAATGTTCTGTTGATATAGCAGCATGGTGAAGGGAAAAACAAAACATAACAATTATTATACAGCTTAAATGATGTTCACACTTATGAGAAAATAAACAAATAAAAACAAAAAATTGAGAGGATTACAAATATAAGAAGAATAATAAGAGGAAAGCTTGATGTTGTAAGGATGGGGAAAATGGTTTATTTACTAGTGCACAAAAGGCTAGTTAGTTCGTCTCTGACACTATTTTCATCACATAAAGTACCTGCAGCGAATTATGATAGAGTAGAAATTTTATACTTACACGTACGTGCATAACGTCTTCTGAACAGACTTCTTGTTTTACCTGAGGAGACACAAGGTTGGAGCTGCGGATGCTGTGGTGGTGCTCACAGTCTGACAAAATTCCTTTATCAAATTTGTTGCATGACATCAAGTGCCTATCAATGACCATGTAAACGATATGGCCCAATGGGATACCACTCACCCTACTGACTGATAGATAGTCTTCAGAGTTCTACGAAGTATGACACAGTCTTTTTCTTAAGCAGTGCAGGAGGGAATAAGCAGGGGTGGACAGAAAAGAAGAATAGGTAAGAAATGATAGTGATAATGAACCTGTTCACTACGGTAGGAACTATTACACCGAGTTGCATGCAACTCCATTCTTTTCGTCTAGGCGATCATCAGGTAAAAACACAGTTTTTGTTCAGCGAAGAAATTTCTTTTCAACGACTTCATTTTCAAGCTGTACAGTCGTATTTATATTACAGAAAAGGTCATTAAGTGGCATTAAATAATTGCTCAGTCAATATACATATATGTGATAAGAATAACGATAATTAAAATGTTACAAGGGGTAAAGTTGAAGTGGATAAATTACAAAATTATTCAAGATTGTTTTATAAGTAAATTGAAATCAAAAATGTTTCAAAAATGTCAAGTGTTGTCTAAAAATTTTAAAAATTAAGAGTACGTTTACGATAAGAATGAAGACGTGAAATGAAATGGAAAGAATTCAAGTGGTAAAATAAAATAAAGTGAAAACTAGAAAGAGCATTACTATGACCAAGGTAAAGAAAATGGGTTTGACAAAACGTTTTTGAACACATAATTTAGGATTCTGTTCATGTACAGGTAGCTAAAGCTTCGGCTATGTATGCATAAGTGAAGAAAACGTAAACTTTTGGATCGATTCGATCATCAGGTAGTTTTTAATATAGTAAAAATATTCATTCAGACATCTTCTATGTATAAAACACAAAATATAATTGAGCCAGCAAAGAATATCCCCCTTTTCGATAAGAAGTTCCTCCTCCTCTTCTCGCTCTACAATCATATATCCATATATGCATGTCTGTTAATATACATAGAATATTCTAGATTAGTAGTCAATAACAATATTAGTGTGTGCTTTTTAAAGAATATCGATTTGTTAAGTAAGATCACAATGGGATTACCACAGTTCATTAAAGATACTTAAATTATAATAATTATAATAAAGATATAGTAGCAAATAGAACATCAAATAAAATTAGGAAAATTCCACAAAAATTCAGGATCGATCATTCAAACCTAGATGGCCAAGTGGGTAAGGGTGGATAATGTCTGAACGAACTTCTTTTGGATGCACAAATTAGGCTTGCTAATCTGGATCCCAACAGCCAGCCAGCCAACCTCAGCAATACTTAGTAGTCGAACTGTTAAGGGGAAATTTCGCCTCTTCCATGTGTATATACCAATTTAACTGCTCCTGTGGAGCCAGTTACATAGGCCGTACAACTAGGCGTGTTTCTCGTCGAATTTCCGAACATCACCCTACCTGGTTAAGCAAAGGTCAAACAAAATCTATTCGCAGCACTATCCTGGCGCACAAGATTGACGTTAATCATGCTTTCAGGTTCATTTACCGCAAACCTACGAATCTCAATTTTGCTTTAGGAGTTCGACTTCTAAATATTGCTGAGGCTGTGGGGATTCATAATAATAAGCCTAATTTATGCACCCAAAAGAAGTTTGTCCAGTCATTATCATTACCTTGGCCATCCAGGTTTGAATAATCCCGAATTATTGTGAAATTTCCCTAATTTTAGTTGATAGTCTATTCGCTGTTATATCTTTATTATTATTATTATTTAAGCATCTTTAATGAACTGTGGTAATTCCATTGTGATCTTACTTTACAAATCGATATTACTATTTAAAAAGCACACACTAATATTGTTATTGACTACTAATCTAGAATATTCTATGTATATAAACAGATATGCATATATAGATATAGTTGTAGAGCGAGAAGAGGAGGGATTTATCGAAAAAGATATTCTTTGCTCGATTATTTTGTGTTTTATAAATTGAGATTTGTTGGTATTCGGTAAATGACCCTGAAAGCCGTCTGGTTAACATCAATCAGTCTTGTGTTCTGTACCCAGAAAAATTTATTTCCACTCTAGTCGTAATTTTTAAACATCGCGATACAAATCGCAGAATATGAACAGCTGTGAAGATGTATATAGGAAGGATATAAATCATTAACAGGAGATATATTTTGACAGCTTAAATGTCAATTGTTTTAATCAATTAATGCGAAGATCATATAAGAATTGACGTTCTTTATTTAGGTTTGTAGGCGACAATAAATTCTATATATTGTAGTTGTGCCTTCATTCATTCATTCATTGATTCCACAGGACTACGGCATTTCATGAAACAGATTACAGCGGTATTATGCCATATGTATATATAATCAGTTGTAGGTAGGCCAATTACAATCCACCTGTGAATTGAAAAGAAATTGGCTTAATTTCATAAAGTAATCTTCCAAAACAAAATGAAAGCTATAATTATGAATTAGTTAGTTAGGCGTAATTATACAGTAAGCAAATGATGAAATAAAACAGATAGAAGAGGCGTTGGTGTTTAATAACTAACTATCCTATAAAATTCAATAGGAAGATCTAAAAAGGCCAAAAGCAAAATCGAAAAATAATTGTGAAACTTGTAATGATAACATAAATAAGAGAGAATCTAAGTCATCTACTGTTATACCATATAAGGAGGGAGGGGACATCTGAGACACTCCCTACGTAGGATTCTGAATTACAAAGCAGGAATTAGGCTGGTGGCATTCAAACCTACAAACTCACTCAGATAGAAAAAGCTCCGTGTGTTGAAGAACCCTGTCGGTTGACCCAATTAGACAAAATAATATAATTTACAAAATACCCTGCAATGACTGTGAGTGAGGTCAACCACATAGGTCAAACTAGTAGATCGGGTGGAATAGTCAGATTGTCGGAACATTAGAATTTAGCTAGAGTTAGAATGGTTGATCCCACCCGAGAAGATAAGTAATTTAGAAAAAAGCTCAGCACTACATTGCACTGCATGCATTAACACACAACCACAAAATAGCATGGTGAGTGAGAGAGGGTTAAGATTCTAAGAAGTAATCTAAGTAGGCGAAGACAGAGAGAGGTTGATAACTGGAATTCGCCTACTTCATCGAGTCTACACACAACACAACACATGCAACAAAAATGACTCAATGCAAATACCAGTGATATGCATGGAAGATATTATTACCACCAGTCAGTCAGTCAGTCAGTCAGTGAAATCAGAGGAGGATAATAAATAATCTTAAATTGTATTCTATTTCAATTCAATTCACGTACATCACAACATTCTAACAAGTTACTCACTTATTATGACTATAACAGAAACACTCGTTTTATTTCCCGTCTGATTGTTGTTATTGATCAATAACACTCATATTATTATTATTATTTCTGAATGTACATTATCCTATATTACTGATTTGTATTCAAATGTCTAATCATCATGAATTCCACTCATGTATATAAATGAAGGAAGACGAAAGTTGTGTGAGTGAGTGAGTGACTTGATATGATTATGAGTGGCAATAATAATGAATTGTGCTCGAAGCGTCGTGTGGTCGCATCAGTTAATATTACTTACTGTATAACACTACACACACACTGTGAGTGACAGTTTATCAAAGTAGAAAATCTTATCCATAATGGAGTCACACAGTAAGCAAGTTAAACTATTCAAGTAATTGGTTACAGGATTTCATCATGAGCTGACGTTGGTTAGAGAACCACTGAAAACCAGTCACAGGGAGTACTGCCAGACAGCTGTCTCATCAGCCTAGTTCAGGAATCATCGTCAGTACGCACCCACCACAGGTGGTTCAAACCCATAACCTTCCGGTTACAAGGCCATCAAGCTCGTATGCCATTCAGCCACTCACCGAGATCCGATTCAATGGCCAGCCAGTGCATGAATTCTAACTTCTACCAATTCGTGATGCATTTAGTGCGACTGGCAACAACCAATGTCGTCAGTGGGACATCCATCCTCACACGTGACATCTGGATGGATCTCACTGGTCATGACTTCTCACCAGAACTGATTCCAAGAAACTCCATCCTGTAGCAAGTCACTAGCGAGCATCAGATTAATTTTCAGTAGTTTGGTTTGTAAGGGTTAGTTGTGTTTTTACGAGTTGATCACGGATTGATATCAGTTAGACAAGCATTGAAAACCAGCATTGCGGGGAGTACTGCCAGACAGCCAGCTGTTTCATCAGCCTAGTTTGGGAATCATCAGCAGTACACCCACACCCCCTGGGTAAATTACAAATTAGTGTAAGTGAAGGCAAGAACAAGAAAACAGTTACATCAGTTTAGCATAAGCAAGTGATTGGAAGCGTGACGCACTCAATCCGTATTATACTCCATAATAATATGAACTCTGTTTTTGCACATGTAAACATGGTGTAGTCACACACACACACACACACAAATGAAGCATAATCAGCCATTCAGAGAGAGTGTTGACAGTGTTAATTAAAAGTTGCAAAAGGTTTTTTCAACAAGGCTCCAGTTGCTATCTGTCAATGTGCTTATCTGTCTATCTATCTATCTATCTTGCATACTATTCTGTCCTTTGTGGAATACATGGTCACCACTGAGGAA
Organism: Trichobilharzia szidati; assembly: GCA_944472155.2. NCBI lineage: Eukaryota > Metazoa > Platyhelminthes > Trematoda > Strigeidida > Schistosomatidae > Trichobilharzia > Trichobilharzia szidati. The sequence goes on from OX235279.1 coordinate 6,880,255, forward strand.
CTTTTTTTGATCGATAGATTATAGAAATCCACTTGTTCACTTGTTGTCACCCAAAGATAGAAGTGTAGTGTGTGTAGTGTGCACTTGTCATCTTAGATAACCACACGAGATGTGTATGCTCCTGAGTGTTGGTCAATTCCATTCACAAATGTACAAAGTTGAAAAGGAGAGAAGATAATTTTTTAAAAAGTGATTGACATTTTCATGTACGCAATTGTGTGTTGTAATCAACATCATCGCAAGTCATATGATCCTAAGGGAATGTTCTGTATATATGCTGACGCCATTGTGAAATCAAGTAGATCTTCTAATTGGCATACCACAAGTGTTTGTGTGATCTAATTAATATATGTGTAGAACATGGGCACTGTGGTGGTGGTAGTAAGTAATTCCATATTAGTTTGTTTATTAGATGGATGTATCACACACAGTCAGTCAGTGAGTGAAACAGTATTAGTATTTACTGGATGACAAAGTTGTTTCGAACACAATTCATTATTGCTGTTCATAATCATTTCATCAATTATAATCACATGACATCGAAACTTGACTTTTATACTTTCCTTTTATCCTCTCCTATTTGTCGTCGTAGGCGTGGTAGTAGAATTTTCCAAATATCCAACTGGAGAGGTGTTGAATCATTCTTATTGCACGTATTCACCCTCAGTTGTTTCGATGAACAAAGTTTCCGTTTTTATCCATCTCTTCCTCCCTCTATTCACTCTGTGACATTAGATTTTAAAACTGTCTGTCATCCTATCCCATCCAGCCTATTGTGTGGTTGTGTGTGATCGCATATAGTGAGTGGTATAGATGTACTATTCTCCAGATTTCTTATCTGATTCGGGCCAACCAACCCAGATTTTCCTGCTTGGTGTTCATGTTCTGCTAATTTCACTCACTGACCCTGTTCTGCTATTTTGACCTATGTATTTGACATGACAATCATTCCAGCAGGCAGGGTATTAGATAAACTAAATTGTTTTGTTTTCATGGCTCCACAGGATTGATCCTCTAACCGACAAAGCTTGTTTCTAATTGAGTTTGTGGTTGGTTTGAATTCCAGCCACTTTTATTCCTGCCCACCTTGTTAATAATTCTGCGTAGGGTTGTGTTCTCTTGAGCATATTTGACATGCATATCGTCATTTATATTATTATTATTATTGTTATTATTATTATCATTATTATCACTATCACTAATATGGAACTAACTAATATTGAATTTGGTTTCAATTGCATTCTAAGTTTTTTGAAGTGCTTGTTTCCAGTTTGTCTTTTATTTTACTTGAAAAGTGTTTTTTTTAAATTTTTTTATAGTTTACTGGTTGAGCACTACTAGGTGTGAACTCGATTCTAGACAGACTTGTTCGTAATAGACGACAGTATGCTGCAAGGACCGAATCATCTCATTGTAGAAAAAACGCCATCTTGCTTAGTGCATAAGGCATGTGACAGTGGGCTTTAATCTCTACAGAAATCACCGTTTCAAAAAGGTTTACATACGAAAATAGGATATATTGTTCAATGGGTGAATGCGGTCTACGGGGAAACCATGTGATCGAGTTTCGTGCTTGCTAGTACTCGTCAGCAAGGTGTGTGTCTGCAATCTTGAGGAAGCTTATGTCACTTCTGAGATTCGAACCAGAGTCAGTATGTCAGTCAGTCAAGTGGTCTGGGGTATTGTGGCTCGCCATTGACCACCTGTGGGACTGTACTGGGTAATAATTAATATTATGCGTGTCTAGCCCTTGGCTTCGGTACAGACTGAAGTCTATCAGTCGAATTCGCAATATCATCGTCTCATTTTAGGTGGCTCACCATCAAGGTGCCCTCTGAATTGTTATTAGATGATTGGAAACAATCAGCAGGAAGCCGTGGGGCTAGGTTAAGAGTTTGTTGGTACTTGTGAGTAAGGCGTATCTGCAATTCTGAAGGAACTCACGTCTTCAGGGTTGATGTTTATTTTACGTTTACCCGTGCTGTTTGTTTCTGATTTTCATTTGAACAAATATGCAGCTTGAAATTCACGCATTACCCAGTAACAAGCAGTCTATGCTACTTTCCAAAAGCTTTAGGGGATGCGCATAAGGGGATAGTGACAAATTTTAACGTACATAAGCAGGTTAACATGGGTTTCATTTCGGCTGTTGCTTCTCCTCATGAAGATCCGCAGTCAAAACCGCAGAACCACAGGTGATTCGACTTCATTGAAAGCAGTTAGTTCCCTTGAGATGAATTTCAACAACACAATAAGAAGACCTGTGTAGTTTATCTGAATCAAACGTGTAATGCAGTGTGTATTTGTGCAACACATTTCGGACATTCTGATCACACATGCACACACACACACACACACGAGTACTTGCCATACACAGTCTTTTTTATAGAATGCAAGAAGGCATGCATAATTACAATACAGGTCAGATTGTGTACAGGTCGAGGTCACGAATAATGGGTAGGGAAATGGCGCAAAGGTGTGGGTAGGAAAGATAAACAGACACTGCGGAAGAATGGGTTAAAATATTATGAAGTAAATTGGTCCTTGGTTCTAAATTGGATTACCAAGACAGGTTTATAGTAATAACAAATAACTTTTGGACACATAAGACAGACAGGTTTAAGTCTTTTTATGCCTTAGGCTTCAATGAATTTAAGTATGTGGCCCAACCTTGTTTTATATATATATCAGCTTAAAGGCATTGTTGAAATCAACCTTATACGACCCGTCTCTATAATATGCTTCGCTATAGATGATGTTGGATATCTATTTCCAGGGTTATGTGTGTCTGGAGATTTTATTTGTTGATGTTGCAGCCACTTTGGAATGTGTTCTGTAGCCCTAACCTGTACGTGTCTCCAAACATACATGTAAATTGATAAACACAATAGGATATGACACTATCGTTCGGATTATGTGAGGGTTTTTGCAGGACAGCATAGTTCTCGTTTTCTCTATGAAGATAAGTTTAGCTGCATAATAAGTTCTATTAATTATGGCCTTGAGTCTTTTTCTATTGACCAGACTTTGTTGATCACCTCTGAACGGCAAGGATATGTGAAAGTCCTTTTAGAGGGCTGATTGGATTGGAAGAGTTCTTTGATTGACACTTTCGTAACGTCTAATAAATCTCAGTGGGTAACGGTAATCAGTGAGGTGTTGTCTTTCTTTTTCAGTTGTATCCGCAGTACATATACGGTGAATGAATGCGCTTGAACAGACACTTAACCAACGTCTTCGTATACTGTAGTGGACAGAAACTATGATAAATTAGATATTGCCCCGTCCATGTGGACTTCCTGTAGGTTGATAATGCACTTCTCTGGACTTATAGGGAAAGGAGTTACAATTGTCTTGTCATTATATAATTTTTCTAGCTTCTTACGCAGTGTCTGTTTATCTTTCTTACCCACACATTTGCGTCATCTCCCTACCCACTATTCGCGGCCTTGACCTGTACACAATCTGACCTGTATTGTAAGTATTCATACATTCTTGCCTTCTATAAAAAAAAACTGTGTATGGCAAGTACTCGTGTGTGTGATCAGAATGCCCGAAATGTGTTTCCCAAATACACACTGCATTACACGTTTCAGGTAAACTACACACGTCTTCTTATTGTGTTGTCGAGATTCGACTTCAATTTTACAAACGAAAATAAACAGTTGCACAGTTTCCTATCTTTCTGAAAAAAATGTGGTCAGAAGTTTTTATGAACATCGGATTTTCCCTGCCTAGCGTTAGTTTTATCATTCCTACTGGCTACTAAATATCTTTCTGAAAGGTGATAAGAGAGAATAGACAAGACGTGGCTTCAGAAAATTATAGGGAAAAAAAGGACAGTGTTGCAGCGAAGAAATGTTTCTTTGAGACGAAGTCACCGTCAGCTAGACAGCTGTACATTCGTGTATTTATAACAAATGGGTAGGAAACTTCCAGAATTATTTCTGGTCAAGGGTCAGATTCATAGATTGACAATTAGCAATTAAAATGACATAAAAAACAAGAGGAAAGGATAAAACTCAAACAAAGTAGCATCATAATTACTGAGGAGATTGAAATTAGTTGTGCAACTGGGAGTTAGAAATGTAGAAATAACAAAATAGATGGACAAGATATTTGGATCCAAAAAATCTAGTGGGATCATAACTAATGTGATGAATAATTGTTTATGCAATCAGGGATTAAATTTGTATAAATAATAAAATGACAAAACAGACAGGAAGTTCAGATATGAAAATATGGTAGTGCAAATAGGAGAGGGATTAAGAAAAACTTAGAATAACATGAATAAACAAGAAGTTTGAATAAGAAAGGCAATGGTATGGTCATTACTAAAAGAATTACCTGTTTATGATGGCCATGGCAGGGAAAAGGGTTGGACGTAATTTTTTTGGAGACATAGCGTAGGTTTTAGCTTTTGGATGCCTATTGTCTCGGCTATGCCCAGATGTCTTAATTTCACTCCGTTTGATAGGTTTGATCGAATCTTGTACATCATTTTGGAGGATTTTTGGAAAGATGCTGAAGGTCCTGAATTGACCAGATGTTCTGTCACTGAACTATATACCCACGATTTCGTTCTCCTTTTACTAGCCAGGCTAGATAGTGTTCACCAGCACGTTTTTCAAGTTTGCTGATGGTACGGCCGATGTACTCAGCTCCGCCAGAGAGCAAGTAAACTGGAATATGCACTTTGAAGTGGCCCAATGCAACAGCTTGTCTTTCGCGTTCTGGCTGGACAGTTTTTTGCCGGAAAACGTCAATCGTAGGCTCGCAGCGAAGTATGTCTTCCTCAGAGATTTGCAGAGGCTTTTACGAGGGATTTGTGCTTCGATGTCACCCTTGAATTCTAGATTAGGCAGAACTGTCTTCCTCGAGAAGGATTGAATTTGTTCGGAAGTCTTCTTTGATTTGAGGTTCTTGTCTATGAACCTCGGCGGAAAACCTTTTTTCATCAGGATTCTTCGGAGATTACTCAGTTCTTCATCAATCACTTCCTCGCTGCATATCTCCCGAATCCTCGAGGTAAGAGTGTATATCAGGTTCCTCTTTCTGCTTAGGGGCACGAAGCTTTGAAAGTTGATGAATTGTCCATTCCATGTAGGGTTTTTGTTAATGGATCTTTTCAGAGAGTTGTCAGCGTTTCTTGTCAGATGGACGTCGAGGAAGTGGAACATTCCGTCGGATTCGGCTTGAAGAGTACAGTCGATGTCTCTGTGGGCATTGTTGAATGTTTGAAGTAAGTTTTCAAGGTCCAGGTTCTCATTACTAATGATGAAAGTATCATCAATAAATCTCTTGTAGAGATAGAGGTCGTCAATAGTTGATAATAAGGGGTTGTTTTCGAGGCTTGCCATTAAACAGTCGGCTAGGAGGTGTCCGAGTGGAGAGCCTATTGCTACGCCATCTAAGTGCCTGTAGATTTCATCGCTGAATCTGAAGTAGACGTTGAAGGTACAACATAGCAACAGCTCCTTTAGATAATGGATCGGTATGCCGACATCTATGCTGTTGCATTGGATGAAGTCACACAGAATAGAGACAGTTTCTGTAAATGGAACATTGGTGAAGAGAGAGAGAGATGACGTCCTAAGAGACCATCCTTTTATTTGCGAGGTTGACATTTTTAACTGAATCCACCAAACAAAATATGTCGCGGAGGTTGTATCTCGACAAAACTTTTCTTTCACTGGTACAAGAATTTCTACCAGCAGCCACTTCGCGACTAGGTGATATGGCGAATTGATCATATCTAATATTGGGGGGAGTGGGACATCCTTTAACAGTTGTCTGCCAACCAATATCTAATGTCAAACGGTTTACAGGTTTGTCATCTGTACAGAAAGTCTGTTGACTGGCACTCAGAGACAAGCTCTGTAGGCTAAATGACCCTGTCGGTTGACTAAATAAAAGAAAATAATGTAATTTACAAAATACCCTACAATGACTGTGAGGTCAACTACATAGGTCAAACTAGTAGGTGAGGCGTAGTCAGATTGTCGGAACATAAGAATTTAACTAAGCTAAGAATGGTTGACCCCACCAAGGAAGAAAAGTAATTTAGAAAACATCTCACCACTACATTGCACTGCACTTCATGCATTAACACACAACCACACAATACCATGTTGAGAAAGGGTTAAGATTCTAGGAAGTAATCTATGTAGATGGAGAGAGATAGACAGAGATTGATTACTGAATCCTGCCTGGTTTATTGAGTCTATACACAACACAACACATGCAACAGAAATGAATCAATGCAAATACCAGAAATACGCACGGAAGATATTATTACCACCAGTCAGTCAGTCAGTGAAATCAGAGGAGGATAATAAATAATCTTAAATTGTATTCTATTTCAATTCAATTCACCTACATCACAACATTCTAACAAGTTACTCACTTATTATGACTATAGGAGAAACACTCGTCCTATTTCCCATCTGATTGTAATTGATCAACAACACTCATATTATCATTATTATTGTTATTTCTGAATGTACATTATCCCATATTATTACTGATTTGTATTCAAATGTCTAATCATGAATTCCACTCATGTATATAAATGAAGGAAGACGAAAGTTGTGTGATTGAGTGAGTGAGTGACTTGATATGATGATTATGAGTGGCAATAATGAATTGTGCTCGAAGGGTGTGATCGCATCAGTTAATATTACTTACTGTATAACACTACACACACTGTGAGTGACAGTTTATCAAAATAAAATCTTATCCATAATGGATTTATACTCTACCACCACAGTTTTTTAATACTTATATCAATTATACTATATAAAAGACATTGCTTGGAGAGAAATAGAATGACTGCACATTCACATATAGATCTAAAAAGCACAAATTCACTTGAAATCCAGTAAATTAAATTATTATTATTATATCCTCTAATTCCTAGAGGAACATAGGGCTTCACTGCACATCTCCATTGCCTTTGGTTCTCTGCTGGAGTTTTCACCTGGCTCCAAGTCTGACCACGTGCTTTCATCTCCTCTTCACATGACCTCCTCCATGTCAACCACCCTCACACTGACGAACAACTCGACGCTTCCCTTTCTGGTTCCACTCGGGCGATGGCTTATCTCGTGATATCACTTGATGGTTTGTTTCCACAGTGTATGACCATAATCCAATCCATCTCCGTTGCTTCCTACTTATCTGTTGCCTAATCGGTTCCTGATGTGTTGGTGAGCTCATTGCCAGAAATCTCTCACTGTTACTGATCTTTACTCACCGGCCATCTGATTTTGAGTGGTATTGAGCGAAGACAGCTGTTGATGAAGGTCTGTAGTTTGTTTGTGGTGCTCTTTATGACGCGCTGGCCAAGTCTCTGATCCGTATAGTAGCATTGACTGACTTCAAATTGGAGTTCGAAATCCGGATATTATTTTTGATGCTGAGTGTTGTTGACCTCCACAGAGACTTGAGGGTAATGAAAGCTTGTCTTGCTTTCCCGATTCTTGCTTTTATATCCTCGTCAGTTCCGCCTGTAGTTGAAATGATGCTTCCCAGGTAGGTAAAAGAGGTTGTTTCTTTCAGGTTCCTCCCATTTATGCTGATCGTTTTCTGTTGCTGTTGCTGCTGTTGGTGTTGGCCAGGAATCTTCATCACCACATCTTTTTTCTCTATGTTCACCAGAAGCAATTCCTATCTTTGATGCTTCTTCTGCCAACGTGTTGCTTTTCTCTTGTATATCTTCCAGTTTGTGGGAAATTAGACATATATCATCGGCGAAGTTCAGATCCTCCAAGTTTTTGTGTGAGTCCATTTTCCTCATTGCCCACTGTTTGTCGCATTATCCAGTCTACTGCAATCAGGAAGATCATTGGCGATAGTAGGCAGCCAGCCAGCCTTGTCTTACTCCCGTCTTCACTTCTTCGAAGGATTCCTGTAAGTTTCCCGTTGTGGATTACTTGGTATGCAGCGTTGTTGTACAACTAACTGTTGAATGAAATGTATAATTGTCGGTGGCACCCTTATGTAGTAGCAAAATTGGTTGCCAAATCACCTCTCGATCGATGCTGAGCTATCGAAGGCTTTTTCAAATTCGATGAAGTTGAGTGAAGTAGAGAGGTGACTGTGATTCCAAACTCTGTTCAATGATGATCCGTATTGCGGCGATTTGATCAATACATGACGTGTTTCTCCTGAATCCAGCCTTATATATGAGATGATTACTGAGTTCTGGTTCTGAGTGGAGTTGTGGAAACAGCCTACAAAAACTAAGAAAACTCAACTGTGCGAATACTGAATATATATATGTATATATTCGAAAATCCTACGAATACGAGTGTAAGGAATAAACTCCACAGATATTCAAATGTAGGTTTGTAGGGTTTTTATTGATTACAGGATTTCATCATGAACTGACATTGGTTAGACAGCCATTGGAAAACCTGGGAGCACTTCACAGCTGTTTCTGATTCTGACTACGACACATGATTTTTTTTCCTTCACGTTACCCAGTGGAACATAAGGCTTCAAGTTTCTGTAGCAGTGTTTATTTTACAGGATGAGGTTGCTAGCCTCATGCCCAACCTTTCCTCTTCATTAGCATTATTTCTGGCTTAGCGAGGTAAAGGAGTGTGTCGGTGGCCTGGGATGGAACCCCGGACCATGTGCATGGTCGGCGAGCGTTCTAACCACTATGCCATCAACACATGATAATTGTGCAGTTTTGCTGAGAGAATATCAATAATAATAATAATAGCTCGATGGTGGTAACCTGTCTGACTGCAGTACTCATTGGGTGATGATGCGGGTTCGAATCTCACCTTGTTGACTGGTGAGTGCCAACTAGCAGGAAACCTAGGTCCGGGCATAGATTCCTATGGCCGACTGCCTCCAACCATGCAATATCATGTGGTATGCACTATGTCAAGAAAGCAGAAAAAAGACTATCGTTTAAGTCGAACTTTATCAATAATAATAATAATTTGCTTTATTCCAAAACAGTACTTGTGATACAGAATGGAATTATCAGCATTTTTACTACAGTATTGCATCCAGTTTGTGTATATTATCAATAAATAGAATTCTACATAGATTAAGAAAATCTCAGTTCATTATGACAACAACGTATTGGCATGTCGGTAGCAAAGCCAAAGCTGAACAGTGTTTGAAGGTGTTAGAAAAGTAGGAGCTGTCATATTTACTGGCGTAAGCGAGAGAAAGAAACAAAGCAGCACATAAAGGAAAAAAGAGGGAGAGGGAGAAAAGGAAAAGAAAGAAAGAAAATGTTGCACCTATAAATGAAATGAGTTGAAAAGACGAGATCCAATTGTTCTACTGACTATTTAATGAGTTATAGGTGTGACGCCTAATGCTTTCTTTATCACACAGAACACGAGCCAAGTAGGGTGTGGTTGAGGTTTTCTTCCTGTTAGTGCAAGCATATAGTTTTCTATATGGGCTTCTGGTCTCCTGCCTGATGAAATATATAAAGGGAGAGTTGTGAATGAAGAGGGTGGTGGTGTGAGTTAGATAGAATCGATTTAGCCCTCATTTTTCACATGAATCCAAGTGCCTGCCTCTCGACCAGAATATTAACAAGCTGGTTAAGTGGCACATTGCTTACCCTGCTGACAACCTTTAACACCCTACGTAAGAAGATAAATGGTCCTTCTTCAGTAGCCCTGGAAAAACTAAGGAGGAACAGCAGAGAATCATAGGCAGGATGCAAGAGTTAACGAATCGTAGGTGTAAGGGTTGGGTTGGGTTATTCCAGAATGTTTTAACTTCTTGATGTAGAAGGTAAGACGGAATATTTTCTTAGAAATCATCAAGATATGAGACGACCAGGAAAGATCAGCAGATGGAATGACGCCAGTTTGTTAAAGTCAAACTGGTTAGCATTCACGAGGTGTGCAACATAGATGACACTGAAATAGAGACCAAGTCGGTAATTAAATATCTTGGCGTCATTCTATCTACTGATCTTTCCAGATTATTGAATCAATTAAATGAACACTTGAAATGAAACTCAGAGAGAGGGCATACTGTAATTTTATTTGATGATGGCTAACACCAGAATCCAGGATGGGCATTCACACTGATGTTAAGTACTTGTTGAGCATTTTTTTTATATTTCCAGACATCGTTGAATTGTCTGTACTAAGAGAAAAGTCTATTAATATTGACTGATGCCGTGTCATGCCAGAAGTTAAATGCCATGATGCAGTGGTCTAATGAATACAGCTTTCCGGTTTGAAACGATGGAGTTTTCTTGATTACAGTCTCAGCGAGAATACCACCACGCCTAGGACACATCCCACTGACGAGTTTATAAGTAGGATGAAATACACACCCCACATCCTAATGCCAGTGGCAGTCAGCCAAATCACATCATATCCTATTGTGAGATGACATTGGAGCATCCATACTAGCGACAGTTATGCCGACATGGCTAGAATATTTTGAGGAATACTGTCATATTTGGGACTCCTCAGTTAGCTGGATGTACCTTCATTCCCCAGTAAGTGATGATTTTCCCACCATGGGGGATAGAACCCAGTGCCCATAGTATCAAACGTCAACCAAAGCGTTATCCACTAGACCACTTGGGCGACGAGAGCCACCCCACTTCTTGTGCAACGGGTTGCATTAATTATTTAATTGAATTTTTGAGCCACGGCGGGAACATCATCACTGACTCACTAGGGAATTCAGGTATATCCAGCCAACTAGCAAGTCCTAAATAGGCCAAACTGCGCATTATCCTGGGCTGGATTCCCCTGCTTATAACTGTCCACTAATTCACTTCTAAATGCATGTCTAGATATCGTCAAAGCATCTGTACAAGAAGCCAACAGACATGTCAACCTAAGAGACCGACGAGCACTTCGATCCAATCAATCAATCGACGGGAAAAAATCTAAAATTCAACTGAATAATAATTTGCTTTCTTTCAAAACAGCACTTGTGATACAGAATGGAATTATCAGCGTTTTTACTACAGTATTGCATCCAGTTAGTACATTAACAATAAATAGAATTCTACGTAGATTGAGGAAATCTCAGTTCATTATGACAACAACACATTGGCATATCGGTAGCAAAGATAAAGTTGAACAGAATGTTTGAAGGTGTTAGAAAAGTAGGTGCTGTCATATTTACTGGCGTAAGCGAGAGAAAGAAACAAAGCAGCACATAAAGGAAAAAAGAGGGAGAGGGAGAAAAGGAAAAGAAAGAAAGAGAATGTTGTACCCATAAATGATATGAGTTGGAAAGACGAGATCTAATTGTTCTACTGACTATTTAATAAGTTTAAGGTATCACGCCAAATGCCTTCTTTATCACACAGAACACGAGTTAAGTAGGGTATGGTTGAGATTTTGTACTTGCTGGTACGAGCATATCGTTTTCTATATAGGCTTCTTGTCCCGCCTGATGAAATACAAGGGGATAGTTGTGAGTGAAGAGGGTGATGTGGGTTAGATGAAATGGATTTGGTCCATTTTTCACATGAGTCCAAGTGCCTGCCTGTCGACCAGAATATTAACAAGCTGGTTAAGTGGCACGTTGCTTACCCTGCTGACAGCCTTTAACATCCTGCGTAATAAGGTATAGTCTTTCTTCAGTAGCCCGGGCAAAACTAAGGTGGAACAATAGAGAATAATAGGCAGAATGCGAGAGTTAACGAATTGTAGGAGTAAGGGTTGGGTTATACCAGAATGTTTTAACTTCTTGATGTAGAAGATAAGACGGAATATTTTCTTAGAAATCGCCAAGATATGAGATAATCAGTAGAGATCAGCAGATAAAATGACGCCGAGGTGTTTAATTTCCTACTTGGTTCCCATTTCATTGTTATCTATGTTGCATACCTCGTGAGAGCCAACCAGATTGTATAGGTCGGATTTATGCGTAAAGGTGAAATTGACTGTTTGGCATTTGGAGAGATTTAAGGTAAGACCGTTTTCCTTGGACCACTGGCTGATTTCTGACAGAAAGCCATTAACTGAAGGAAAAAATCTAAAATTCAATTGAATACACATTATTATTATTGTTCCCTTGGGTTCCTAGTGGAACATAGGGCTTCAACAGCGCGTCTCCACTTGTTTCTGTCCTTTGCTACACTTTTCACCTGCATCCGTGTTAGTCCATACTGTTCCAACTCCTCTTCACACGATCTCCTCCATGTCACCCTTGGACGTTTCACTACTCGACGCTGCCCTTTCGGGTTCAACTCGAGTGATGGCCTGACGCGCGATGTCACCCAACGGCCCCCTCAGCGAGTGTCCAATCCATCTCCACTTTCTCCTGCATATTTGTTGTGCGATTGGTTCTTGTTTCGTTTGTTTGTTCCCATAGTTTCTTGTTGGTTCTTGTTCTTTCCGGTGGCCATCTGATCTTCAGTATAGAGCGAAGACAGTTGTTGTTGATAAAGGTGTGCAACAGGCTGTTGGAAATATTCTTTGTGACCCGCCAAATTTCTCATCCGCACGTATAGAAGAGGTGACTGACTTGACGTTTGTATTGAAAATCCGATTTTTGTTGTTGTTGATGCTGAGTAACGAAGATTTCCAGATTGGTTTCAGGTTGATGAATGTGTTTCTCGCCTTCGCGATTCTCGATGATGAATATTTGGGGTACGCCGTAGTACTTGAGTAGTTTCTAAATTACTTCGCGGTGAGAGCTTTAGCTGCTGTTGGTGACATCATGATGTCCACTCCCTCGGTGTGCTCGTGTTCGTCCTCTGGGTGACCGGAGTAGATTATTGTCTCTCCAGTTGGTAGTTGGCTCCTTCCACATCCATTCCATCTGCACTCGCAGATTCCCAACACTTCCTTTTTATATCTCCTCATTTCTGTGGCTACCTGAGCAGCCTTTCCAGTTTCGTACATTGTACGAATATTCCACGTCCCCATCCTTACTTTTGCTTCCATCGAAAGAAGGCACATCGGCTGACTGGCTTTCCGAAGGCTTTCACCAGCCCGCGTCATTTCACTTCCCCGATTCCAGCGAAAAATGAGGTTATTGTTTGTAGTTTAAGAATTTTGAATATATTTGTGCGTTGAAGTTTTGCAGCAATTTAGTTAAGTTTTGGGGGTGGAGTTGCTAGCACCACGCCCCAACCCTCCCTCGTTATCCGGGCTTGGGACCGGCTAGAAAACTAGCGAGCTAGTAATCTAGGCGAGGTTAATTGAATACACACATTAACTTAAGGAAATTACAGCTCATACATTTTCAGTAGATGTTAAGGTGGACAATTTTCGCACACACATAGAGTCATTATCATTTCAGCTAGAGATTACAAAGAAGAACGGTTCATGCAGAAGAACTTTGATCATATTACCATATATCCAGACAGTGACGTCATAGCAACACAATCCTATTGTGTACGAATATTCTTTTGCAAACTGGAAAGGGAAAACAACCCAAAAATAACTAACATGTTTTTTTCCGGTTGATTGGAACACGAAAAGTGAACTGATGTCTCACTGATTTCCCTTTGTCGTTTTGTTTACTTGTCTTGGAAAGCTCAAACATAGATAAAAAGTTGTATGCAAGATACTATCATTAAATAATGATAGTAGTGATAGTGATAGTGTAACAACAGAAGACAAGGGCCAGGCAACAGAACGTTTAATTACGGAAAATCAACATGTATTTATAGATTTTTATGTACATTATTGTAGGTCAATGTTACTAGAAAATACAGTCTGTTGATTGGTTGTTTCTCATACAATGTTAACCTTGCATCTCTTGTGGCTGTGTCAGTTCATCTATATGTTAACTGTATCCGCCTGTCGATCTTGACCTTTGACCTCAATTACTGTCAACCAATTTGGCTAGCGACCATCTCTCACCACAACATGACTAATATTTGATACATAAACATTGACTTCAACCAATTTGGCTAGTAGACAGCTCTCACCACAATAGTACTAATAATAATGATAATATTAATGATGACATGCATGTCAAATATGCACAAGATAGTGGCAACACTAACAACAAGGAATCGAAATCATCAGTAGTAATTCGTTTCAAGGAAAGAACCTCGGAAACCACCTAACGCTGAATTCTTAACAAGTCAGGCAGGTAGGAATAAAAGTGGCTGGAATTCAACTTCTCCCCACAAATTCAATTAGAAAGGAGCTTTGTCGGTTGAAGGATCAATCCTGTGGAGCCGTTGAAACAAAACAATTTATTTTATCTAATACCCTACTGCTGCAATGATTGTCACGTCAAATACATAGGTGAAACCAGTAGAACAGGATCAGTGAGTCAGACTAGTCGAGCATACAAACCGAGTAGCAAAATCTAGATTGCTTTACCCGAATAAGATAAGAAATCTAGAGAATAGTTCAGCCGTAGATAGCGCTCACTACATGCAATCACACACAACCATTCAATAGACAGGATGGGATAAGATGACAGTTTTAAAATCTAATGTCACAGGGTGAAGGGAGGGAGAGACTGATAACAGAAGCTTTGTTCATCGAATCCACGGTGAGTGAATACGTGTAATAGGAATGATTCAACACCTGTCTAGCCAGATATCGGGAAAATCCTACTACTCCAATGACGATGACAAATAGGAGAGAACAAAGAAAACTACAAAACTCAAGTTTCGAAGTCGTGTGATTATGATTGATGAAATGATTATGAAAAGCAATAAATTTTGTTCGGAACTTTGTCATCCAGTAAATACTAATACTGTTTCACTGACTGACTGTGTGGTGCATCTAATAAACAAACGGATATGGAATTACTTACTATTACCACCGCAGTGCCCAAGTTTTATACATATACTACTGAAATAGGCCAAGTCAATTTTTGCTCACTTATTTTATTTTACCAGACTGTCAAAATTAAATGGTTGTTTAATCCTTGAAAACAATTTAGCCAACTATAAACACACAAGATAAGAAGATTCATCATGTGAACTTATATGGAATTGCCTTCGAAGATCATTCGCTCCAGCTTGACAAGGTGGACCCACTGGTCACAACGCTTCAGTATTCACTGAAAAGCCAACGAGCTTTTCCTCGTAACCTAAAGGTCCTAGGTTCAATTGCTAGGGGGGAGGCTTGGAAATGAGCTCTGGAGGAGACTAAGACTGGCTAGAAACATTTGTCTAGTGCTGCCTTGTGTTTCAGTGTTCTCTAGGCGGAGAAATTGCTTCGTGATAGAAGTTACGCTGAAATTATTATTCCAAAGATGTTTGTTCTGCTTTAATCGATCAACCTATTTGTGAAGCATACATTAGATTGGGCTTTCATTTCAGTGTAAAGAACATTTAGCCCAAAGAATTGTGGAATTTTTTAAAGACGTTATAAGTGGACACGAAAACTATGCCTGTTGCATACATCTCGACTAGAAAATATGGATAGTTCCTTTGAAAAATAAGTATGAAGACTTTGAAACTTGTGTTTTTTTCTCTGCTATATAAGAAATAGCATATATATACATTGATGTGAGTAGTCCTGTGCATATATATAACGCCTTTAGTCACCTTCAGTAATATAAAAATTCCCACTAAATTTTACCGTCAGTTTTAGAAACACGAACAACTTATCTTATGAATGTTACCCAGTTTTGGCCAATACTTTTCTTTAATTACTTCAAAAGACTAAACAATTGGCTCAATGAACTCGCCCTGTGGCTGTATTGTTATGAGTTCGATTCCAGGCGGAGGTCATAGATGCTCGTCAGTACTTCCCTTGTTTTTAAAAGATGATCTTCCAACTGAAGTCATTTCGTCATCAAACTCAGAATATTTTTCAGCTGTACAACATGCCTGTAGATATTATATTCTGATCATAGTTATCAAAAGAATAATAATTATAATAATCTCGTATACCATTCAGCCACTCACCGCAACCCGATTCAATGGCCAGAAATTCCATGAATTTGAACTTCTGCCAATTCGTGATTGAGCGCGACCCTAAATAATGATGTGGGTGGACATCCATCCTCACACTTGACATCTCCATGGACCTCAGTGGTCACGACTTCCCACTTGAACTGACTCCAGGAAACTCCATCGTGTAGCAAGTCACTTGAGAGCATCAGATTAGTTTTTTATAATGATATATGGTATACGAGCCTGCCTTGTAACCGGAAGGTCCTGGGTTAAAACCGCCTGTGGTGAGTACATACTGCCGATGATCCCCAAACTAGGCTAATGAAACAGCTGTCCAGTACTCCCCGTGGCTGATTTTCAATGCTTTTCTAACTGGTTGATATCAATCCGTGATCAACTCGTAAAAACAAAATTAACCCTTACAAACCAAACTATAGAAAATTATAATCTACTTTATTCCAAAAACAGCACTACTTATATTACAGAATGGAATTCTCAGCATTTGTCAAAACACTTTGCATCTGATTTACGCAAAATATAAATAAAATTAAAAATTAAAACAAAATTAACCAGAGGAATTTGTCCACGTTTACGATATAAAGTCAAAAATATTCGAAGTATGAATTGAAAATGTTGAATATAATAATGACAATAATAACAGTGAGTTTGTTTCAAACAGTATTGTCGATTCAGTTTGGAAATGTCAGCATGTAAGTATAGAGTATTGAATCTAAAGTGCTGTTGATATAGCAGCATGATGAGGGGAAATACAAATATAACAGTTATAACACAGCTTAAATGATGTTCACACTGTTGAGAAAATAAACAAATAAAAGCAAAAAATTGAGAGGATTATAAATATAAGAAGTACAATAACAATAAAGAATGATGCCTTAAGGGTGAAGGAAATGGTTTATTTACTAGTGCAAATAAGGTTGGTTAGTTAGTTAGTTCATGCCTAACACTATTTTCATCACATAAAGTAAGTGCTGCCAAATATGGTATAGTGGAAATTTCATACTTAGACGTAGGTGTATTAAGTTTTCTGAAATGACTTCTTGTTTTACCTGAGGAGGAGACACAAGGTTGGAGCTGTGGGTAACTAAATTGGGTGCTCACAGTCTGATAAAATTCCTTAGGCGAACTTGTTGCATGACATCAAGTGCCGGTCGTCAGCGATGACGTCAACGAAATGGCCCAATGGGATACCACTTTCCCTACCCACTGACAGTCTTCAGAGTTCTACGAAGTATGACATAGTCTTCTTTAAACAAGCAATCCAGGAGAGAATAAGCAGGGGTGAACAGTAAAGGAGAATAGGTAAGATGCACGAGTTGACAAACTGTAAGAGGAGGTGGGGTTGGTTGATTTATTCCTGAGTGCCTTAACTTCTTAATGTGAAAAGTCAGACAAAATATTCCTTTAGAAATCGATAAGACTTGGGAAGACCAGGATAGGTGAGAAGAAAGAATTAATCCAAGATACTTAACTTCAGACATGATTTCTATATCACTATCATCAATTTTTCAAGCGTCATGGGAACCAACGGCTTCATTTAACTTTCTTTTCTGTATAGTTATGAGTTCCATTGCAGGTGGAGGTCATAGATGCTCGTCAGTACTTCCTTGTTTTTAAAAGATGATCTTCTAAATGAAGTTCATTCGTCATCAAACTCAATATTTTTCAGTTGTAAAACATGCCTGTCAATTTATCGAAAGCCTACTTGTGAGAAGGACAATACTTACATTTTACCAGCTTTTGTCCAAATGGCTTTAAACGAGCACTAGTCAAGACTCTGTACTATAGAGCTAGGGGACCAAGCTCTATAGAGAAATTAGAGGAAGAATTTGAGTTTCTTGAACAGATGCTAAAGAGCAATGGTCACCCTCAAAGAAACATTAACAAGTATGGAAGATCTGAAGTCTCGGGTGTGAAACAAATCACACAGTGGAGAAGAAACCAATCTACACTCAACTTGATTATAAAGGTGAAAATATTGCAGCAACGGTCAACAGAAGACTGAGTAAGTCACTAGCCACAGCCTATCCTGCATCTAAGCTCGTTCCCATCTATCGAACAACTTGCTCTTTGGTGCAATCAAAAATCGATATATATCCTTCTCATGTTAACAACTCCAACTGTATATACAAAGTGACATGTATCTGCGGGAGCAGTTACATGGGAATAACAGAAAGAAAGAAGGGCATATCTTCGATTTTCTGACCATGTACCAAAAAGCCGCTTATGTCTACAGCTTGGAACAAATGCTTTAAACAGTGACATCGCCAGGCATATCCTTCACACGGGTTGGTCATGAGGTAGACGTTGCAAAAATAGGCAAAAGGGCTCAATTCTCTTCAGGTTTGCTGAAGCCATCTCCATCAAGCGCCTGAAACCTGATTTGTGCGGCGTTCAGAAAGAAACAGTTATCAGTCTTTCTTTACCATGTCTGGTAACTGGATATTTTTCATCTCTCTTTCATCTGAATGCGTATTGCTGAAAAGTTTCCATTGTGTATGATTATTGTTGTTCGGAATAGTGCTTAATATTATATATACTATTACTGTATGCATATATTGATCGATTGGTTGATTTTTGTTTAAAAATGAACTCTGTGTGGGTAAGTAGGTTAAAATTGTTTCTGTAGATATACTACTTAATAATGACTGTGGCCTGTAAGCAGCTAGCTGATGAGAAGCCAACGAAATAAACGTTGTGATGGTACCATTTTATCCTGCAAAAACCACTGTAGTTCTTGCTTTGTTCAAATTCATTCATTAAGGGGAATAAATGTATGAAATGATCCTTCATGCTCTGCTGTCTTCTATGCAAAATTTATGGTGGGTGATCATATTTGTCAAAGGAATGCTTGATAGGTTTGCTCAATCTGTCTTAAAAAAGAAAATGTCGTGCTGTTTATTCGTTGTATTTGTGTCGAATACAGAAGGATGTCTTTTCTATTTGGCAGCTGTCAAACCAGTTTCCTTTAATTCCTAGAGGAACATAGGGCTTCATCTGCACGTCTCCATTGCGTTCGGTTCTCTGCTAGAGTTTTCACCTTGGCTTCAAGTCTGCCCACACGTTTTCATCTCCTCTTCACATCACCTCCTCCAAGTCACCCACCCTCATACTAACGACCAACTCGCCACTTTCCTTTTGGGTTCCACTCGAGCAATGGCTTGTCTAGTGATGTCACTTAATGGTTTCCTCAGAGTATGGCCACAATCCAATCCACCCTCATTTCTTCCTGCTTATTTGTTTCACAATTGGTTCATGGTTGGTTTGCTCCCAGAGATCTTTGTTGCTGATCTTTTCTGGCCATCTGTTATTGAGCATTCAGCGAAGACAACTATTAATGAAAGTCTGTAGTTTGTTTGAGATGCTCTTTATGACGCGCTGGCCAAGTCTCTGATCCGTATACTAGCACTGACTGACTCCACATTGGAGTTGAAAATCCGGATATTATTTTCATTTTGATTAGTGCTGTTGACCTCCACACAGACTTGAGAGTAATGAAAGCTTGTCTTGCTTTCCTGATCGTCGCTGCGTTGATATCCTCGTCAGTTCCGTCCGCCTGTAGTTGAAATGATGCTTCCCAGGTAGGTAGGTGAAGGAGGTTGTTTCATTCAGCTTTCTTCTATTTATGCTGATCGTCGTCTGTTGTTTTTGTTCTTGTCCAGGAATCTTCATTACCTCTGTTTTCTCTATGTTCACCTCACCTGAAATCCTATCTTCTGTGGATACTTCTTCTGCCAACTTGTTGCTTTTCGCTTGTATATCTTCGAGTTTGTGGGAAAGCAGACATATATCATCGGTGAATTCCGGATCCTCCGAGATTTTTTTGTGGGTCCATTTTATGCCTGTTTCCTCGCTGCCTGTCGCTATCCGTCACATTATCCAATCTACTGCAATCAGGAAAATCATTGGCGATAGTAGGTAGCCAGCCAGCCTTGTCGTACTCCTGTCTTCACTTCTTCGAAGGATTCCGTAAGTATCCCGTTGAAGATTACTTGGCATGCAGCGTTGTCGTACAACTAACTGTTGGATGGGATGTATAATTGTCGGCGTCACCCCTTATGTAGCAGCGAAGTAGTTTCCAAATCACCTCTCGATCGACGCTGCGCTGTCGAAGGCCTTTCCAAAGTCGGTGAAGTTGAGCGAGATAGAGAGGTGACTGCCATTCCAGGCTTTATTCAATGATGATCCGTAATGTGGCGATCTGATCAATGCATGACTTGTTTCTCCAGAATCCAGCCAGCCTGTTCCCGTCGAAGTTTTCCATCCAGGGCATGTTTGATTCTGTCCAAGATGATGTCGCTTAGTATTTTGCTTGGGATGCACAGGAGCATAATTCCGCTCCAGTTCTTGCATTGAATTAAGTCTCCTTTCTTTGGTAGTTTGAATGATTATCGGGAATATACTTCACAACAAGAAGGGTAACAAGCGACAACAACAATAATTATATCACAGTCAATTACAGTTAACCAAAATTATACCGAAAATCATAGATTCACTGACTTGAGCCAACTTGAACATGTAAATCTATCAATATATACAACTATACGTATTAGTTAGTGTTAAACAAGCACAGAGTGGCAAATAGATAGTTATAGGTATTATCGATATACAATATTATATCCAAATATTCACTTTTTGAAGGGCAAATAATTGTTTTAGTTTTTTGCTACTTTTTGGCAAGATATTCCACAAAAATCAGAGTTTTAGGTAACTATGTTAATGTAGCGCATTAATCAAAAAGCGCGCGCCTTCTCTCTTTATCGTCAAACCAGTGGTGTGAAACACTAAATTAGACCAAACTGTGCGATCAAGGAATGCACAGTGTGTATTGCATTTTCGTTGTTTGAACTAATTTTCATCTTGCGAAGCCAGAATCATTAAAATCTGCTCCTTTTTTGAAAGCTTATTATTAATAATTCACTGTTTGAGTATGATTCAAAGAATTAGTGTGAGAGTCACTAAAAACACATGGAACAGCCTACTACAATCTTCAGTCAACACCCTCTTTCTTCAACCCATAATAGAAATCAGATGTCCCGTCGAAAAGGGTGAGCAAGCAACAAGCAGCTGCGTGGGTAGGCAGTAAGGCAGACAGACAGACAGCGGATCAACCAAAGATTTGATGTGCACCTGAGAAATATGCAGAAAGATATAGAGGTGAATTTGACATACACTGAGAAGATCTTCAAATGATGTCCTGAATAAAAGCGCGCGTGAACACGTACCTATATGGTTGAGGTAACCAAATGCGTAAATAGTGCATGCAGTCTTAGCCCACTTGGTAGATACTGGACATCAGATAAAACTTGACCAAGCGTTCTCAGTTATTTACCGCCTTCCTAGTAATTTATCTAGAAGAGCTCAACTACGTCTTCTATCAGTAGCTGAAGCGGTTGCAATTAATACCAGAAGACCAACACTCTTTGCATACAGAAGAAGTATGTTCAACCACTATTTTTACCTTTGCCTACAATAAAGCCAACAAATCCTCCATTAACACTTTAAACTCCTTTCACAATTTTCTTTTCTCTTCTTTTCTTCTTCTTCTATTCCTCTGTTTCATTGACAATCATTCATTTTCGACTTTTATGATTTCATGACCTTTCTTATGATTTTATTACCTTGCTATCGTATTTACAAAATCCTATTCATTCCACTTCATTATATTCATTATTATTATTTGACAATCATTCACCAATAGTGCTTGAAAGCTTACACCATATCATCGTTATTATTTGACAATCATTCTTATTGTCGTTATTTTCAACCTTGAACTTGTGTCTAGACCGTCCCATTCGTCGGTTTATTTTCATATTGTCTCACACACACCCTGATTACACTCACTCTCGAAACCTGTATTTCTGTTGACTATATTTATATATATATATATACACACACATCATTAAATTAAATTAAATTACTGCATCTCATTTTGTCCCATGTTCTCATTGACCGTGCATATTAAATAAAACTATCTGACTATTGTTCCATCCCATCTTATACTTGTTCCACGATACACTTTCTGATATGATTCTAATTTGCCTTTACTGGCTGACTAGCTGGCTATTGTATGCTTAAATTAGTGGATTTATAATTGAGTTAGTAAGTTAGATGACGACGTAATATAACTGACTAAAATGTTTGAACTTAGGTCAGGGTAGCATCAGAGGTAATTTCAGGTAGAGACTAAGTAGAAGTGGGGTAGAGAATAATGCCATTTAAATTAGAACTAAAATTTAGCAAATAATTTGGATGACGTAACATAAATGACTAGAAATTGAGCGTTGGTCAAGTCAGTAACAGTGGTAGTGAAGTGCAGAAATTGAATCGGCTGGGGGTAGAGAACAAGAAGGTTGAAAATGTAAAATATTACAATTGAGAAGACAAAATAATAATACTGAAGAGACAGAAGAGAAAAGGTTTAGGTAGAATTTACCTGTCGGGTAATTAGATAGATTAAGTCCATTGCAAATGTAGTGACTGAACAAAGTTCTTTTGCATGCAGAGTTCAAGACTTAGCAAGTGAATCGCCATTGCTTCTGCTGTTTGAAGCAGTCTGATTCGTACACCTTTAGGAGGACTACTTCTTACTCAGTAGACGACTTTGAAGTTTGTATGGGGTGTAGCTTGGTGTCGGGAATCTATCAGATGTTCTAAGACAGAGGTGCATGGGGGCATTATTTTTCTCCTTTGTAAAACCATGTTGGTAAGTGTCCGGTGATACGTTTGGAAAGCGAACGCTGGGTAGGGCCAACATACCTGACTCCACACGAGCAGGTGAATTGGTAAATACACATTGATGAGGCCAGCAGTGGTAGCTTATCCTTCATGTTCACATGAATCACAGGTTTTGTGGAGAAGGTTAGTCGTAGTTCAGCTGCGAAGAAGGTCTTCCTAAGTGAGCGCGACAGTCTATTTTTCAGTATTTCCGCAGATATATCTCCATTAAAATTTGAAGGTTCATGTGGAGTTTTTTTCGGGACGCTAAGCATGGGCGGCTTTTGTGGTCCAGCATTCATAGATTTTTCACTAAATCATTCTGGATAACAATTCTCGGCGAGGATTTATAATTGTAGAGCAACCTGAAGAAGGAAGAATTTATTGAAATCACAATTGTTCGCTCTAACTATTTTCTTGTTCTGAATAAATTATGGGAATATTCAATTTACTAAAAACGATGGATTGGTTGTGGTGTTGATAGTAGTAAGGATGAGACCATTTTTCTGGAGGAAACAGAAAGCGTCGACTCACTCTTTGAATCACTCAGCTGAACAGGATGTCAGAATAATCGGCTATGCGTCGCTAAGGCCATAAGTTCCACTTGAAACGCAAGAGAAGAATAATAACGGGAATAGCATAGGGACCCAGTGAGTAAACCGTTCGCTTTTTTATAAACAGCCGGCGAACCAATCAAGAAAGCACTACCCAACAAATAGTCCAAAGACAAAGTATAGGGATAGGAAATGCGCTTAAGAAGACCGTCAAATCGCATCACGTGCCAGGCAGAGCCTTGACTAGAACCGAAATGGGAGACGATGAACTGAGTGTAGGTCCGAGATTAAGGTGTAAGCAGATCGTGTGTAAATGAGAGCTAATACGTACTCGGAGCCTTACGGAATCATAATAATAATAATAGCCATTTTACAATTATATTCTAATCCTAATGTACTGTGATCAAGATTTGCCAGGATGGTTGCAATTGTGGCGATTGTAACGCCGTATATGTAGGAGAAACTTCCAGACAGGTAAATGTAAAAGTGAAAGAGCATAAATAATGTCTAAAGGTGGTTCCAAAGACCACTGGGGACTTGAAGAAGCTAGAAAACAACTCGGCGATTACAATGCATTCGATAGAAACGGGACAAAAAATCGACTTTGATAAGACTTGGGTTTTACAGAAAGGTTTTAGTTAATATTTATTTTTTATTTTTTTTAATTACAGCTTGATTCGACACCGTATTTTTTGGTACAGGTATGGAATTTTCAGCATGTGAAATCGGCAACCCAAATTTTGCAGGCCGACCATAGATATCAGGTGTGCGTCGGCAGGGAATCGAACTCTGGACAGTGTACATGGTCGAGGAGACTCATAACCACTGTGCCACCGACTGCAGAAGCCCTATATATATATATATATGGGTGAATCCCAACAGTTTGAAGAGACGTGAAGGTGTGGTGTGATGTTAGTTGATGCATGGGAAATCCTGACTAATAAATAAAAATTGGATATGTATCAACAATTAATCACACTTGCTCAAAATTCCCCATAGTCGACGTCTTCTTATGGAAAGGCTAACAAAATGTTTCACACTGTTCACCCACACACACATACACACACACCATTGTATACTGCATATGCACACATATATTTTAACAAAAGTAGACTAATTGTGAAAGTCTGAGGTCAAATTATGATTACAGTCCATACAATTTCGTTTATTATACATGTTGATGACTTACATGACTCATGATTGGACAAAGTTTCAAAAACAAGAGATGTTCCTTTTATATATAAACCTCTGTTATGTTAATTTCTATTAATTTCCCTGAAGAAGTTCGGACCAGATTGCTGAACACAGGAAACGTTGGAATTAATCATCTCAATTTCGCTGAGATTTTACAAATATAATTTTAGCAATATATTCTAATCCTGTGTAATTTTTTGTTGCTATGCCTCTTGTAATCTATATTCACACACACCTCCTAACTTACATTTCAAATTGAAAATTTTGATTTCAATTTGTTTCCATGCTCATTTTGTTCACACCTGTAATTCGTTCTATCCCTGTGTAACTTTTCCTTCTAAGCCTCTCATCGTAATCCATATCAAGTTGAAAATAATTGTCACCTTTAATTCGCCTTTCAAAAAATTATTTCTCCAGTTATCAAATATTAATTTTGCATACGTTGTAATTGTCTTTTCTAATCCCATGCAATCTTGTCTCTAAGCCCCTTGTAATCTTCTATATTCGTACCCTCAAACTTTCATATCAAGTTGGAAAATAATTATCTCCTTCATTACTATGTGGAATCAAATAAATAAATAATAATTGTATCCATGTAAACTAATGTTGTATATAAATGGGATTGTACAGGTGGTTTTGAGAATGAAATCGCCGAAGAGATCGCCATCTTTGCTGAACTTCTTGTTCTTTTTCTAGACAAACACACATCTTCAGGCTTCACTATGAAGTGAGCTTTAAGAATTCACCATGAGTTTACAAACTGTCATCTCCTGTTGACCTTGAACAATGAATAGATGGATTGATCTCATCGTTGCCTAGGTGAAATCAATAAATCAATTTTGTTTTACGTTTAAAGATTTATAAAAGGACATATTTCCAGTTAACTGGGTCATTTTAATGGGAAAAACGGAGAAAAAAAATCGGAAGACAGACGCAAAATTTTAAAGTGCTATGCTTTACTACTGGACTACCTGTTTGAAACTTGATGCAAATGCTATCCTTAGATGTAGCATCACTGTTCACCAAATGTACCACTTATGGAGATTGTGGAATTTTATATGACAACAGATACTAGAAAAAAAACAGTTCGACATCGGAGTTCCAGTTGTTAGTCAGGAAGAGTTGCTTTTAAGATGCACTATGAATGTACACTTCACATTCAACAACCTTTATTACAGACAAATCGATGGTATTGCCATGGGTGGTTCTCCATTGGGGCAAATTTTGGCAGATTTCTTTCTTGCTTAGCTTGAAAATGGTCCATTGAAACAAGTAATAGATAAAACGGATTCTTAGTTTCTCTATGTTGGTGACACGTTTACACATCCATCGCTCATCTTCACTTGTGAAGAGGAAGAACATGATGGCGGATTACATTTAATTCCTTGACGTCCAATTGAGGAGAAGAGAGACTAGATGGTTCACTCAAGAGAGATGTCTATAGAAAACCTACATCTGTAGGACAATACAAGACACATTTCCTCAGTTTTGTACCAATCCGACACACAAAATCACTTCGGTCAGATGCTGCCTCACGAATAGAGCAAGACGTATCTGTACAGATGACTCCCTACAAAATGAGTGAGGATACATCCAAAATACGCTGGTCCAAATGGGTTATCCTAGTCGATTTGTAAGGAGACACATGAACACCAAGTACATACAACAAAGAGAAACTGACAACACAGTTAAAAGAAACAACTGTTCATGAAACTGCAATTTAATGGGGACGTGGCTAGCGAAGTCTTACATCTGAGATTATCGAGAGCGATAAAACGGAGTTATACTGCCGCCGTCACCCTTTGTTTGTCATTTTCCAGTTGCCGACCAATTATGATTGCTCAAGTGAAAGACAAGCTACCTAGCTAGCTGTGCCACTTCTATGTGTATCTATAAATTTAGTTGCTCCTGTGTGGAGAGAGCTGGCTATATAGGGCGAACAACTAGACAGCTTAACAAACGCATTAATGAGCATCTTCCTTCATGGTTCGGAAAAGGTCACCGAGTGGACAAAATAGTGCCTTCAAAGTTATCTATCGCATTCCATCGAACCACCTTTCGAACGGAATTCGAACCCGTCTTTTACACATAGCCGAAGAAGCTATGGGAATTAATTCGAGAGAACAATCCTAGTGTCTTTGCATACGACAAAAGAAGTTTGTTCTACCTTTGTCTCTCCCTTGCTTAGCTAGCCTAGGTGAATTCTATTCAAAACCCTCCCACGCACCCTTTCTTATTTTCCATTTCCTTCGTACTTTTATGATATTTATTTAAACTCTGATTATATCTGTCCACTTCACCTACCTTTAGTATTACGTAACTTTTAAGATTTGACCTAATTTGTTTATTTATTGAATTGTCTACATATACACATATTACTTACCACCTTTTTTATTCTTATCACTACCTGCATAAACCTTATTATCAATATTTTGTTATCATCATAATCACCGTTATTAATGACGTTCAAAACATTTTCCACATTATTATTATTACTATTATTTGATCCACAAAATCACCGAAATTGGTTAAAATTTTTATATATAAATCTATTTTTACAAGTTGATCACGGATTGATATCAGTTAGAGAAGCATTGAAAACCAGCATTGTGGGGAGTACTAAACAGCTAGCTGTTTCATCAGCCTAGTTTGGGAATCATCGGCAGTACGCACCCAGTGCACTGGAGTTCGAACCCAGGACCTTCTGGTTACAAGACAAGCTGGCTGGCTCGTATGCCATTCAGACACTCACCGGGACCCGATTCAATAGCTCATGAATTCTAACTTCCACCAATTCGTGGTGAACTCGTAAAACCAAAACTAAACCTTACAAACCAAACTGTAGAAAATTAATCTGATGCTCGCTAGTGACTTCATACACGATGGAGTTTCCTGGAGACAGTCAGTTCTAGTGAGAAGTCATGACCAGTGAGGTCCATCGAGATATCAAGTGTGAGAATGGATGTCCCACCGACGATATTGGTTGGTGACAGTCGCGCTAAATGCATCACGAATTGGTAGAAGTTAGAATTCATGCACTGGCTGGCCATTGAATTAGGTCCCGATGAGTGGCTGAATGGTATACGAGCCCGCTTGCTGGCCTTGTAACCAGAAGGTCGTGGGATCGAACCGCCGATGATTTCCGAACTAGGCTGATGAAACAGCTGACTGTCCAGTACTCCCCGCAATGCTGGTTTTGAATGCTTCTCTAACTGATATCAATTTGTGCGTGGTCAAAATCGTAAAAACAAAACTAACGCTTACAAACCAAACTATAGAAAATATAAATCTATGTAAATTAGAGTAAAGCCTGAAGAAGGGGATCTAATTGAAAACAACAATATTGTTCGCCTGTTATATGTCTTGTTCTTATAATAAATATTAGTAATAATAATAATTATAATAACAATTAATTTCAACCAGTTTACTGTCTGTTCAGGTGTAACAACACTGAGTAGAAATTTGTTACAGGACTTCTAGGCTGGCTTAAATCATTTCCCTTTCAAGTGAAACTGTACTCTCAGATTCACATCATTAACCATCAGTTGTCGAGTGAAGATATATACACATACATGTATATCTTGCTTTGATATCCTCGTCAGTTTCACCTGTAGTTGAAACGATGCTTCCCAGGTAGGTAAAAGAGGTTGATTCTTTCAGGTCCCTCCCATTTATGCTGGCTGATTGTTCTCTGTTGTTGTTTGTGGTGGTGGTGGTGTTAGCCAGGAATCTTCATCTCCTCTGTTTTCCCTATGTTCGCCTCAACCAATTCCTATCTTTGATGCTTCTTCAACTACTGGCCGTTGGAACTGATGAGGATATCAAAGCAAGGATCAGGAAAGCAAGACAAGCTTTCACCACTCTCAACTCTGTGTGAAGGTCAACACTCAGCACTCAGCATCAAAAATAAGATCCGGATTTTCAACTCCAATGTGAAGTCACTCAGTGCTACTCACTGTACGGATCAGAGACTTGGCGAGCGCATCATGAAAAGCATCTGAAACAAACTACAGACCTTCATCCACAGCTAGTTGTCTTCGCTCAATACTCAAGATCAGATGGCCGGCGAGAAAAGATCAGCAATAGAGATCTCTGGGAGCGAGCCAAGCAGGAACTGATTGTGAAACAAATAGACAGGAAGAAATGCAGGTGGATTGGATTGTGGCCATACTCTGAGGAAACAAACCATCAAGTGACATCACTAGACAAGCCGTTGTTCCAGTGGAACCCGAAAGGGAAGCGGGTGACTAGAAGGACGTCATGTGAAGAGGAGATGAAAGCATGTGGGCAGACTTGGAGCCAGGTGAAAACTTCAGCACAAAACCAAACGCGATGGAGACGCACGACTGAAGCCCTATGTTCCTCTAGGAATTAAAGGAAACAATAATATAATAATAACAATAATAAGGACTGAATAGCCACTGAGAATCAATACAGAAATAAAAAACTCTCAGCTTGCCTGAGGAGGATTAAACCCCTCCACAAAAAAAGGCTTTCATTATAATTAGTTTTTGTTTACTATATGCACAAGCTTATTCTTTCTAACCCATATAAATATATAAGACCAGGTTGAATAGGAATAACAATACTGAGAACAATAATAATAATAATGATAATAATAACGATAATAATAATTGATTACGCTCGCCTACTTCTGTCAATCTCAACACGCCATGTGACTTAATAAGGAGTAGCACCAGGAGTAGTGGTAGTATCATCACTGTCAGCTGAGCATAGAACTCATATTATTATTATTATTATTATTATTATTATTATTATTATTATTATGATAATAATAATTATCATAACAATCTTTTATTATGTATAATTAGAGAACAACACGATGATTTTGATCACGGAACACATTTCAGTCAATTTTTTCGACCTCCTACTATTACTGTGGTGAGAGCTGTCTACTAGCCAAATTGGTAGACAGTAATTTACATCAATATTTACGTTCTCAAGATTTGTCGTGAGAAAATGTGAACAAATATTGATTCAAAACCGACCACAGCAGACTTTGCGTAGGCGGATGCAGTTAACATATAAAGGATTTGACATTCAAGAAACAGTCACAAATAGATGAAAGATTAACTTCACGTGAGAAACAACCAATCGGAAGACTGTGTTTGTTTACTTAAATATCCATAGTGATGTACATGAAAATATATAAATATGCGTTGATTTCCTTAATAAATGATCTGTTGCCTGACTCTTGCCTTCTGTCGTTACATTACTGCTTTATAATAAAGGCTGTTTTCTTGTATTTCCCAATGAATGAAAGAATGAATGAAAAAGAGCAAAACGATATTGCCGATATTTTTACTGACAACGTTTCGCTATTTAATGCTGCTGCTGCTAATAGCTTTATCAAAGCAGTATTGTTATTAAACCAGAAGAATTTACAAAATCCACTCAGCATATATATCTATAACAAAGAGTTAAGAGGTGGGTGAGAAAATAGACTTGACTACTTAGGTCAAGTTAATAGGAGGACATATTGAAAATCAAAATCAAAATGAACATCAATCACTAAATCAAATAACAGAGGTAATAGTACATCTACCCCGGCTGGTATTAAAAGAAGTTTACTAACTTGATCACCGCTCGTCAGTATGGGGTCATTTTTGAGTTGTCAAATTGGTCATTTGGTTAAGGTAACAAAATCAAGTGTAGATTGTTGGATTTGATCACTGTGTAAAATAATAAAAACAGCGTGTGTTTATATATAATGATGTTGCTTATCACATTCGTGTTGATTTTGTCACTTCATGGGGTAGGGGTTTGGGGTGTCTTAACCAGGTCCAATTCTGTTTTAGTTCATCATTCCTATTCATTCCAGACAATTTTGATTCCATTTGATATGAAGTGCTTCTGATGATATGAGACGTTGTTTGTGATTTTTAAAATGCTTTTTCTGGATGACCATTTCAATATTGTCAAAATTAATGTTGTGGCCTGATTCTATGGCTTGTAGGCGAGCTTTTCTAGTTCAACCGGATTTCTCGGTGGTCGAACAGATGCGGCTCTACGGTGTTCATTTCTTCTGATTTTGATTTCTCGAGATGTTTATCCGATGTATATCGCATGACACAATTAGATAGAGAATCTTTAGGGAATTGGTCTTTTATAGAGTCAAGGTTGTTTCGCAGTGTGCCTGTCTGATGTTTTGAAGAAAACTCTTCCAGTGTCGAGCTGATTGAGTACTCTTCTGATGATATCGTCTGACATCTCTGCTCTATATGGAATAACAACCGTTGAGGTCCATGATTTCGGAATACGCTTTTGACCATACTTAATGTCTGTGTTGATTTTGTTGATGAAGTTCGTTGGGTAGTTGTTTTGCCTGAGGAGAGTTTCAGTAATGTTTGATATTTCATCTTCCCTTCTTTTTCTTTCTCATCCGTTAACATCAGAGAGTGTGTTCGTCTAAGAAGACTTGAAACAACTGATACCTTTGCGCTGATGGGTTGTGATGATCCAAAGTCTAAAGATTTGTTGTTGGAGTGGGTTTTCTTCCTGAATGTGGATATACTAAAATGTCTGTTTTCCCTCCTCTTAACTAGTCAGGCAGTCTAGAAATGGTAGTTCACTGACATCTGATTCTCCTTGATTCCGAAGTGAACTGGATTCTGGGAGACAGACAGTAGTTTATTTTCTCCGGGAATGAACTGTGTAGATCTTGTTTTAGCACTACAAAAGTATCATCTAATTATATCTTAACCATAGTTTGAGGGGAGTGAGTATGCTTGAAAATATGTTATCTTCGAAGAATCTATTCATGAAAAGGTCAGTAACCATTGGAGGGACTGGTGAACCCACAGCAACACCACTTGTCTGTTTAAATAAATTCCATTTAAATGTAAAATAATTATTACTTTCTAGACAGAATTTCAAGCTCTCAATTATTTCACTGGTGTCCAATGGAGATCTTTGTGGTACTATCTTTGTAACTGATTCCAGTAGACTGGAAATGATATCAAGACTTTCTGTAATAGGGATGGATACTAGTATATAATGAGTTAATATCATGCCTTATCATAATGTTTCCTTTATCAAACTGTTAAAAGTGAACTTGTGTATTTACTCTTTTACCTGCTCTTGTGGAGCTGTTTATATTGGACCTTGTAAGCGTAATCTCCGAAAACGTGTAGCTGAACACTATCCAGTCTGGTTAATGAAAGGCGAACGTAGAACTGCGAAGTCATCTATCTGTGATCACCTGTTAGAGTCAGGTCATTTAGCCAGCCCCACGTGATTCATCTTTCAAAGTCATCTACATGGCAAAATCGAATCGATCCAAAAGTGTACGTTTTCTTCACTTATGCATAGCCGAAGCTTTAGCTATACATGAACAGAAACCTAAATTATGTGTTCAAAAACGTTTTGTCAAACCCCTCTCTTTACCTCGGTCATAGTAATGTTCTTTCTAGTTTTTACTTTATTTTATTTTACCACTTGAATTCTTTCCACTTCAATTCACATATTCATTCTTATCGTAATCGTACTTTTATTTTATGAAATTTTTTAGACAACACTTGACCTTTTTAAAACATTTTTCAATTCACTTATAAAACAATCTTTAATAATTTTGTAATTTATCCACTTCAACTCTATCCCTTATAACATTTTAATAATCGTTATTCTTATCAAATATATGTATATTGACTGAGCAATTATTTAGTGTCACTTAATGACCTTTTCTGTAATATAAATACGACTTTACAGCTTGAAAATGAAGTCGTTGAAAAGAAATTTCTTCGCTGAACAAAAAACTGTGTTTTTACTTATGAATAAATGGGTATTTTTCGTGATTTCTATAAATATATGATAAGAGTGATGTTTTTGATGTGGTTGTGTTCTCTGAGCCAGCTGGATAGTTAATTTGCGAAGCTTTCATCGCCCTACTAGGCGACATCTTCCTTCAGCGCATACACTTCTATTTGAATTGAAGTGAGCTTTTAGATTTCTCCACGAGTTTATTAATCATCTCTCCTGGTGATCTTGGACGTGATTGGTTGTTTTTGTGTGTTTTCATACCTTCTAGATTATTTGTCTTGTAACTCATTCTTTCTTTGACTTGAACTTTGACCCTTTGTGTGTGAGATTTCATTTTTTCGGTTGATAAATTTTGTCCATCTCGATGTGTCTATTGATTGATGATTCACTGGAATACCAGGTAGGCTTCTAAAAATTCTCTAGCATTCTCGGTGTTGTTTCCTCTGTCTAATATTTGAACGTTGGTTGTCCCAGTCGAATTGATGTCCGTGGTTGTCTGTATGTAGTGATATGAGGGAGTGGATATCATGTCTTTTGATAGCTAGCTTATGATTGTGGATACGAAGACGAAGGGTAGGGACGTCCACTTTGGCCAATTCAGTTAGTGTTTTTCGCAGTTGTTACAATCTATTTTGTAGATGATGTTGGTTTTATCTTTTTTCGCAGTTGAGTCTTTTGGTTAACACAGAATTGAGTGAAGTGGCTTTGTTGGCTTGTGTACGACGTCAATTTCTAGAAGTTTGAAGAGTCTTGTAGTGATTTCTGGGATGTTGTTTATATATGGCAGGGCAATTTTCTTTGTGCTTCCCTTGGGGGCTTTTGGTTTGATAGGCTGGCTTGGGGGTATACATCTTTGATGAAATTCCGTTGATAAGAGTGATGTTATTGTTGTGTCTGTGTGCTATAGAAAGCGAAGACTTATTAACTCGTTTTATGTTCCATGACTTCAATGTTGACACTTTCAAGGGTATTGTTGATGCATGTGAATTCAACCTGTTCCGCATATCTGCTTTTCTAAGAGAAGTTGGCGCGCGTGGTTTCTTCAAATATTTGTTAAACACAAGCAATGTGAACAATCCAATATATGTGGGTTTCCTTCATGTAAGCATCTATTATTAGTTTTACAGTTGATATAAAAAAGTGTTACTTTAGGGCAGCCTGTCGACGGCCGTAATTTCGTGTGCCGCGAGCGAGATAAACAAGTAAGTGATTTACTCGCTTGTGATTGGCCAGTTAGGGTCATTCGAGTTGCGGTAATTTCAAGTACCATTTAGCTGCTTGGTGAAGAGTTCGCAATTGCCAGGAGCGTTTTATCAAGTCAGGTGCATAACTGACAACACATACTATTACAGCTCAGGATAGAAATGATATATTATTATCATCATTATTATTTCCTTTAATTCCTAGAGGAACATAGGGCTTCAGCTGCACGTATCCCTTGCGTTCGGTTCTCTGCTAAAGTTTTCACCTGGCTCCAAGTCTGCCCACATGCTTTCATCTCCTCTTCACATCACCTCCTCCAAGTCACCCACCCTCGCACTGACGACCAACTCGCCGCTTCCCTTTCAGTCAGGTTACACTCGAGCAATGGCTTGTCTAGTGATGTCACTCACTTGATGGTTTGTTTCCTCAGAGTATGGCCACAATCCAATCCATCTCCATTTCTTCCTGCTTATTTGTTGCACAATCGGTTCCTGCTGTGTTGGTTCGCTCATTGCCAGAGATCCCACCCTGTTGCTGATCATTTCTGGCGGCCTATCTGATCTTGAGTGGTACTGAACGAAAACAGCTGTGTTGATGAAGATCTGTAGTTTGTCCAAAGTGCCATTCCTGACGCGACGCGGTGACAAGTATTTGATCCGTATAGTGAGTAGCACTGACTGACTTCACATTGTAGTTGAAAATCTATATCTTATTTTTCATACTGAGCACTCTTGATCTCCACACAGACTTATTAGTATACACGTTCTAAATGCATTCTGCGTGATCCACACTGTTTCAAATGTCAATTACTAGGTGTGTAATTGTAAGGCCTGATCAAAGTTTACCAGAAATAGGTATTCGCTTGAATAGTGTCCATCAAAAACAGATACATATAATTTCTATTAGTATTGTAACAACAGAAGACAAGGGCCAGTCAACAGATCGTTTATTTACGAAATCAACACATATTTATAGAAGATTTTCATGTACATTATTATTGATTATTTTTAGCAGACAAACACAGTCTTCTGATTGGCTGTTTCTTGAAGGTCAGATCATCTATCTATCTGCTAATTGTATCCGCCTACGCAAACAAAGTGTGCTGTGATTGGTTGTTGGTTGAGTCAGTCAGTCTTTGTTCTTGTTCTTTTCACATGATCAATATTTGGGACATAAACATTGACGTAAATTACTGTCTACCAATTTTCGGCTAGCGCAGACAGCTCTCACCACAGTATTAGCAGAAGTCCATTCTGCCTCCATGGTTCTGTGGTAGACTTCTCGCTAACCCTGAACGTGATTCGATTCCCGGCCGAAGTACTTCTAAAGGCCGCCTCTAACCTTTCAGTGAGGCCAGTAAAGAGGATATTTGGGGTGTTAGGTCATCAACCCCACTCCTTAAAAAAAGTAATGCTAATGCTACCGAAACGTCAGAGCTCACTTTTGAAGCCCAATGTACCTATCGAACAATCTGATCACACACACGGACTTGTCATAGGAGTACATATATATGAAATTAATAAAGAGTTAAGAGGTGGGTGAGAAAATAGACTACTTAGGTCAAGTTAAAAGGAGGACATATTGAAGGTGAAAATAACAATGAAGATCAATCACTAAACCAAATAACAGAGGTAATAGTACATCTACCCTGGTTGGTATCAAAACAAAAAGTTTACCAACGAAGGTAGGTTTAGTGTGATGACGAATTGTTGCTTTGAACGCATAAAGGTGGTTTAAACTTCCTAACTGCCAGCTAGGGCTTCCACAAACTTTAGGATACGCCTTCCCCCAAACACGTTTTTATTGATAGGTTTGAAAGATGTGTTAGTTAACGTCAATTTTATGTCCTGTCTCCTCTGTAATATGTTTCGCAATAGAGGATCTAGCTAGGTCTTCGTCTGTTCTCACCATTAATGGGTTCTGAAGATTCTGTTTGTTTCTGGAGCCATTTAGGAATATGCTGTGAAGCCAGCCAGCCCTTACCCGCTTGCAGAGATCGATGAGTCCTATGACAAGTCCGAGTGTGTGATGGATCAGATTATTCGAAATGTGTGTTGCGCAAATATGCACATTACACACACGATTCAGACAAACAAATTACGTCTTCCTTCTTATTGCTGCTTTATCTAAATTCATCAAAGGAACTAACTGTTTTAAATATAGAAGTGTATTCTGGATAAAGTGTTTTGTTTTACTGTCAATTTCAGTTTTCAGAATGACGTAAGCGTACTTTATTGCTTGGTCACAGTGATGATGATAAATTTTTTAAAAAAGGTTGAGGTTTACACCACCATTAATTTCATAAATACTCAGAATATCTTTGTCTTATGCACTTAACAATTTTGATAATGCCATAATTTATGAACAGAGAAGCGACGAGTCTGTGTTCTGACTTACAACTTTCATGTGATTGCACTGATTAAGGCACTCTACTCGTACTCATGCAGCCAGGTGAGAGCTTACGGCGAGTTGTCATCTGAAGTGGTGACGACTAGTGGCGTCCGTCAAGGATGCCCATTATCTCCATTTCTATTCAACTTCATCATAGACGTACTAATGGACTTAACCCTAACTCACTTCAGAGACTCTGGGATTAATCTTGTTGACTTAGAATATGCAGACGATATAGTCCTTCTAGGCGAGAACGCTGACAAAAAGCAGCAGAGTCTTCTGAACACCTTTAGCAGCAATCTTCGTATGTTTGGTATGCGATTCACCCCTGTTAAATGTAAGATGATGCTGCAGGATTGGACCACACCGACCCCTAGATTAGAAATAGAAAGTGAAGTGGTAGAGCACGTTGACCGCTTCACTTACTTGGGAAGTACCATCAGCCAGTGCCAACAGGTTGATCGCTGACGAAATCTCAACACGAATACAGAGGGCTAGTTTCGCATATGCCAGTTTACACCGTCTCTGGCTTAGTAGACGTGATATCCGACTGTCGACCAAAGGGCGTGTGTACTGCTCAGCAGTCCGCTCCGTCCTCCTTTATGGCTGAGAGACCTGGCCATTGA
Organism: Trichobilharzia szidati; assembly: GCA_944472155.2. Classification (NCBI taxonomy): domain Eukaryota; kingdom Metazoa; phylum Platyhelminthes; class Trematoda; order Strigeidida; family Schistosomatidae; genus Trichobilharzia; species Trichobilharzia szidati. The sequence continues at coordinate 6,916,572 of OX235279.1, forward strand.
GAGCGGAAGACATGAAAAGATTAGCTGTCTTCGATCATAGGTGTCTGCGTTCTATCTCCCGTGTGAAGTGGTGTATGATAAGGTGAGCAATATTGAGGTTAGGCGTCGAGTGCTAGGTAAGGAGGGGAAATCAATAGACGAGACTGTGAAATTACATCGACTGAGATGGTTAGGACATGTGCTACGTATGCCTAGTCATCGCCTTCCTCGACAATCGGCAATGTTAGCTGATATAGGGTCAGGCTGGAAAAGAGCTAGTGGCGGTCAAACCAAAACATGGCACCAGTCAATGAAATCCACAACAGTCAGTCTAAGCCACGTAGGAAGGTGTAGACTGGCTTCCTCGTTGGGGTCCTCGGGACGGTAAAAACCAATGGTTGGAAACAATTGGTGACATGGCTCAAAATCGTTCTCAGTGGCGCAGATGCATCCACTCCTTGTGACTTATGATGTCCAATGAAACTATATTGCTCTTCATTATCACTATTGCTTTGTCTCACACCTCTGTTTGCTGTCTGTATTATGCATTCCTCCTACTTTCTTCTCTTCCTTTGTGTTCTCCAAGGAGGGAGCGTGGCGACTTGAACTTCCGCACATATGTGCAAAGTTCTATGTCGAAAACTGACCGACCGACCGACTTTGATATGATGATTGGCTGAAATTTATTTTCAGAATAAGATCATACTGGAAAAGCTGGTGTGAATATCAAAAAAACATTCAGTTGAACAGGTGATGAGGTGAACAATACACCAGACGGATTCAGGAAATACTGTCAGCTTTTTTTCTGTGTTACGGAGACAAGACTTTTGAACTATTTATTGGCTTTTAAATAAACCAGCCTTATTATATGCGTCGGTGGCACAGCGGTTAGGACGCTCGCTGACCATGCACATGGTCCGGGGTTCGATCCCTGGCCGACGCACTCCTATCCCGACCGAAAGCTGCTACCTTGACGTGGTGGTTGGGCTTGAACACCGCAATGACCCAACAAGCTATACTGGCTGAGACTTATGTCGCTTGAGGTTCTACGATGTCAGAAAAGTTTTTTGGATAGCGGTTAGACAAAAAGAAGCTACCCAACCCAATACTTTGACTCCAAGTAAATCACAAAATATCATGCCGGATCGGTCAGGGCCCAGATTAACAACGACTGCGCTTCCTGCTGTCATGTCACAGGGCAGAAGTGATAAATATAATACTGAGACACACCCAATGAAAAAGAACAAACAAAAACAGGTCGCGTGTTACCGGCCTCAAGCAGTTGTCCCCTGGGCTCTGTGGTCACGCAACCAACTTCCACGGTGTGGGCAGCCGGGAAGTAACAATCGCCCTCACAATACGAAATGCACGCGAAACCTCTCTAATCCTCACTCATCTTTGTCTTCATCTTCATCTCTATTATCTTACCTTCCTTCTACTAATGCAACTCCACGTGGTGCGTATGCCTAACCATCGCCTCCCCCACCCGACAGGCATTACTAGCTGATATAGTTGCAGGTGAGAAAAGAGTAAGTGGTGTTATGCCAAACAAAAACATGGCCTCATCAATCCATGAAATCCTTGACAGTTAAACTGAGTCAGGTAGGGAGGGAGATGCAGACTTCCGGGTTGGGGCCCTCGGGACAATAGGTGACATGGCTCAAAATCGTTGTCAATGGCTTACGCAGATGTATTCAGTCTCTTGTGTAATCTTTCATATTCCTTTCTACCATTACTCATTCTGTTTCACTCTTATACTTGTCAAAACTCTATTGATTCTCTTCACTCATCCATCTTCTTGTCTACCTTTGTGTGCTATTTGGAACGTGGCAACTCGAACTGCTGCACTTCGGTGGCAAGTTCTATGTTGAATCCAGCCAGCCAGCCTCAAACTCAAACAATATAACAAAGAATATTGTTATCATTATTATTATTATTCCGATTGCTGTTACTATAATTTCTATTTAAACAAAACTAAATTTGAATCAATACTAGAATGTTTTTGTTCAGTTTAACTTGGATTTAAATCACCGAAAGTACCCATTGATTGAGTCATGAAGAAAATATAAAAGAGACAAATTCAGCCAGCGAAGAAAATGCTTCCTTATCGACGAAATCATCTTCACAGGCTGGCTTGGCTGTACAGTCGTTTTTATACTTACCAAAAATATATATAGTAATGGGAGTGGAAGTGACATAATTGATATAATTACTCGGAAGTGGCTTTAGAAGTGAAAAAAGAAAACAAAAGTTGTAAATTACGTGGTACTCAACAGAACAAAATAGAAATTTGATAAGGTTAAAATTGTTTTTGAGTGATTGAGAATAAAGGTGATAGTTGAGTGTCAATTAAACAAGTGTGAAGAGGGTGTGAAAATGTACAACAGGGAGCATATGAGAGTGATAATAGTGAATTAATTATTAAAGTAAAAGCAAACTAAAAGTAAAACTAAAAATTTTTCTTTTTACAAGGAACGACTAGTGAAGAGGTTAAGACCAAGGTAGAATAAGAGACTGGGCAACCGTTTTGTCTGTATTCAGAGTTCGCCGTTGTATTGACGAATTGCCAGCGTCTCCACCCAACATACACAAAAGTCAAAACCTGACGCCCTTTGTACCTCCCCACGCCACTTCAGCTCCTAATCAGTCACTAGTCAGCCTCAGAATAATTTTCGAGATTTCGTTTTTTTGGCGATTTCATTTGGGATGAAACAGCTGTCCAGTACTCCCTGACTTTCTAGGCTTCTCTGACTGACATCGGTGCGATCCTGTAAGCACTTTCGCTTTTTTTAAAAATTATTGTGGTGGACTGGATTATGCGTCAGACAGTGGGAAACAAGAAGACAGGAATATCCTGGACCGACGTGAAAAATCTAGAAGACCTGAATTTTGCGCGTGGATGATTTATGTTTGATGTCACACAAAATCGAAGACTTACAAGCGAAAACCGACAAACTGGTCGAAGAAACAGCAAACAGCAAAGACAGGACTCGAGGTGAACATAGACAAGACGGAGGTTATGAAAATAACCAATCAACCAACAACAACAACAGCAGCAGCATCCAGAGCCAATCACCATCAACTGGAGGGATTTGAAAGAGGTTACTTCATTCACTTATCTAGCTATGGAGCATTGTCTCAACTACAGGAGGAACGGACGAAGATGTCGAATCGAGAATCGGAAAGGCAAGAAACACATTCACCAACCTGAAACAACCAATCTGGAAATCTTCGTCACTCAGCAACACTCAACAACAAAATTCGGATTTTCAATACAAATGTCAAGTCAGTTTTGCTATACGGATCAGAAACTTGGCGGGTCACAAAGAATATTTACAACAGCATGTTGCAGACCTTTATCAACAACAATGTCTTCGCTCTATACTGAAGATCAGATGGCCAGAAAGAACAAGAACCAACAAGGAACTATGGGAACAAACAAACGAAACAAGAACCAATCGCCCAACAAATATGCAGGAGAAAGTGGAGATGGATTGAACACTCGCTGAGGAGGCCGCTGGGTGACATCGCGCGTTAGGCCATCGCTCGAGTGGAACCCGAAAGGGAAGCGGCGAGTCGGTCGTCAGCGAGGGTGACATGGAGGAGATCGTGTGAAGAGGAGCTGAAACAGTATGGACTAACATGGATGCAGGTGAAAAGTACAGCAGAAGACAGAAGCAAGTGGAGACGTGCAGTTGAAGCCTATGTTCCACTAGGAACCCAAGGGAACAATAATAATAATATTATTAGTTTTACTAAATAACGCTATGGAATATATAAATTTCTATTCCATTGAGATAATAAACATTAAGTACACACTGTGTAAATGCTAAGAATGCGCACTCTGAACAAACAAACAACGCAAAACAATCTGTCTACATGGACTGATCTGTGTTGCCTAGAATAGAAAATATTCCGATAAAGAAAGGAAGACGAAATTTGCAGTATAATGCGATATCGTCATCATTCTATTTCACAGGTTCTCCTCATCAGCTAACTGCACACCCCTACCTGAAATTACAATGGTTATATATAAATGATAATAACATACTTTAATTTTTAAATTTTGATTACAGCTCAACATAGATATCGGGTGTGCGCCGGCAGGGGATCGAACCCCGGACCATGTGCATGGTTGGCGAGAGTCCTAACCACTGTGCCACCGAAGAGATACTAAGAAATTGACGCATCCAAAATGAAAGCAGCATTACAATTTTTAGTTTAAGTTTTCATCATTAATTTATACGCTTTCAAAGTTGAAAAGATGGTGGAACAGAAAATAATTGTTAATTAACAGAACAGTGTGTTAGCTTGTAGCTTGTTCACATAGCAACTCAAATGAGATAAACAAAAGCGGTTACAGTTTATGAGATTAAGATTTGTTCAGTGAGTTGAGATCACTCACTGAATTAGATGACTAATAATGTAATTAATGTAATCAAAATCAAAATTCAGTTACCAAGGCAGTGAGAGGTTAATCACACACTCTCCTTCTGGTTGGTTTAAATCGTTTGATTGCGATCGCTTCGGCAAATCGCTTCGTAGTAAATTTGCTGTCCTTTGTCTATTTAATATTTTGAAGGACTTAGAAATCTCTACGAGATGTCCGGTATCAACAATATGTCTGCTGATTGCACTCTGAGAATATTTGCTTCCTTTCAGGCACAGGTTTCTTGGAATATGTTCAGAAAACCACCGGACGGATAGAAGCCCTTCTTTCCGTCCTTCCAATGTACTTGCTCCCTCAAGTGCACGTAAATTCCTAGACGCAGTTGGAGGTGACATCAGCAGGGTATTTATCCAGTTTTGAGTGGCTTATAGAAGAAGTGGTGCTGTAAATTATGAGTTTGCTGCCGGGAAGCTTCTTTTTATTGCACCTTTCAGTCTTTTGTCAATCTTTTGTGACACTGCATCTCCTTTGAATTGGGGGAGGGAGACAAATAAACACTTGTAATGCTTTCATTTTGGATGCGTCACTTTTTTAGTATCTCTTCTTCTCTACTACCTACCACTCAAACATTAAAGTATGCTATTATTATCATCTATATAACCATTGTAATTTCAGGTAGGAGTGTGCAGTTACCTGATGAGGATAACCTGTGAAACAGAATGATGACGATATCGCATTATACTGCAAATCTCGTCTTCATGTCTTTCTTCATCGAAAATCATTCATCAAGGGAATCAAATGTCAGTTGCAGCGAAGACAATTTTCTTTTCGACGAAGTCATCATCTAGGCTGTACATTTGTATATTTATATCAAATGGATGGGAAAGTTCCAAAATAATTTCTGGTTAAGCGTCAAATTAATAAAAATTACAATTAGGAATTAGTATGCCATAATAAACAGGGGGACGGGTAAACCTCAAACAAAGTAACATAATAACTAAGAAGATTGACATTGTGCAATTGGTGGTTAGAAATGTAGAAATAACAAAATATACAGGATCTTTGGATGAAAAACTGATGTGATGAATAATTGTTTATGCAATCAGGGATTAAATGTGTAGAAATAGTAAAATGACAAAATAAACAGGAAGTGTGGATATGAAAATATGGTAGTGTAAATAGTGGAGGGATTAAGAAAAACTTAAAATAACATGAATAAACAGGAAGTTTAGATAAGAAAGGCGATGCGAAGGACGTTATTAAAAGAATTACCTGTTTATGATGGCCATGGCAAAGAGAGAGGTTAAACGTAATTCTTCTGTATGCAAAGCGTGGGTTTGAGCTTTTGGATAGCTAGCGCCTCAGCTATGCCCAGACGTCTTGATTTGACTCCCTTTGATAGGTTTGATCGAATCTTGTATATTATTTTGAAGGATTTTTCGAATGGCGCTGAATGTCCTGAATTGACCAGGTGTTCTGTCACTGAAGTGTATACACGTTTTTGGTCTCCTTTTACTAGCCAAACTGGATAGTGTTCGCGAGCGCGTTTCTCAAGTAGGCTCATGGTACGGCCGATATACTCAGCTCCGCCAGAGAGCAAGTAAACTGGTATATGCACGTTGAAGTGGCACGATGTGACAGCTTGCCATTTGCGTTCTGGCTGAACAGTTTCTTGCAGGAAAACGTCAGTCGTAGGCTCACGGCAAAGAATGTCTTCCTCAGAGATTTGCAGAAGCGTTTACGAAGGATTTCTGCCTCAGTGTCACCTTTGAATTCTAGAATAAACAGAAGCATCTTCTTCTGGACTGACTGGACTTGCTCGAAAGTCTTCTTCGATTCGAGATTCATGTCTATGAACCTGGGTGGGAGACCGTTTTCCATCAGGGTTTTTCGGAGATTACGCAGTTCTTCTTCAATCCCTTCCTCGCTGCATATCTTCCGAATGTGTGTATTAAGAAGATATACTGTCAACTGTCAGTGTGTGAGTAATTCTCACTTGGTTGTTGTTCTAATCCTCCATTAGTTTCAGTCATCAGATTGAGTACTACTACTACAAAAATAAAACAAAAAGGGAAAAAACCAACACACAACTATAGCGGTACACTAGTAGTGAGGCGTATAGCATGAAATCAGGCAATATATTATAATAAACAGATAGGAGAACAGGAAATCACCACACCCACACGCACACGCACACGCATGAATAACAAACACCCCAAGACACAATAAATCGTTCGACGAGATGACCGAAATTATTGAGTGATTTTATGATTTCCGAAATATCAATAAACCAGTTTGTTGTAATACGCCTGGAAATGCAGAGTTGTGTTTGGCCTTCATATATATGTGTAGATATATGTGTATATATATTTGCAAGCATGTTGAAATTCGCGCTTGCCTCTGTAGGATTATATGTTATATATAGATATATAGAGATCCTGAGGTTAGTTTTGATAGTGAATAGAATATTGGCAATAAATTGTCTGCAGTTTATTTCTCAAGATTTATTACCCCTAAACAAATAATAATATAGACAGTATTGAACATTCCAAAGTGTTTGTAGCATGCAAAAATTATTATTATTATTGTTTCCTTTAATTCCTAGAGGAACATAGGGCTTCAGCCGTGCGTCTCCATTGCGTTCGGTTCTCTGCTAGAGTCTTCACCTCCTCCAAGTCATCCACCCTCGCACTGACGACCAACTCGCCGCTTCCCTTTCGGGTTCCACTCGAGAAATGGCTTGTCTAGTGATGTCACTTGATGATTTGTTTCCTCAGAGTATGGCCAATCCAACTCCATTTCTTCCTGCCTATTTGTTTCACAATAGGTTCCTGGTTGGTTCGCTCATTGCCAGAGATCTCTGTCGCTGATCTTTTCTGGCCATCTGATCTTGAGTATTGAGCGAAGACACGTAGCTGTTGATGAAGATGTGTAGTTTGTTTGAGATGCTCTTCATGACCCGCTGGCCGAGTGTCTGATCCGTATAGTAGCACTGACTGACTTCACATTGGAGTTAAAAATCTGGATCTTACTTTTGATGCTGAGTGCTGTTGACCTCCACACAGACTTGAGAGTAGTGAAAGCTTGTCTTGCTTTTCTGATTCTTGCTTTGATATCCTCGTCAGTTCCGCCTGTAGTTGAAACGATGCTTCCCAGGTAGGTAAGTGGGGGAGGTTGTTTCTTTCAGGTTCCTTCCATTTATCGTTGTCTGTTGTTGTTGTTCTTGTCCAGGAATCTTCATCACCTCTGTTTTCTCTATGTTCACCTGAAGCAATTCCTATCTTTGATGCTTCTTCTGCAAACTTGTTGCTTTTCGCTTGCATATCTTCCAGTTTGTGGGAAATCAGACATATATCATCGGCGAAGTCCAGATCCTCCAAGTTTTTTGTGTGAGTCCATTTTATACCTGTTTCCTCATTGCCTGCTGTTTGTCGCATTATCCAGTTCATGCAAAAATTACTTCAAGCAATTTCAAAGGAAATACAATTTCACTCTGCACCGAAGAAAGGACTAGCCAGACACGTCACACTAGTGTCCAACCAAAATACCCACTACAGTCCTACAGCAGGTCAATCGCCAGTGAGCCAAAATAGCTGGCTCAGTGGTAACGTCTCTGACTGCAGTAGTCACTGGGTGACGTGGGTTCGAATCTCAGATGGGTGGGACATGAGCTGTTCCTTCAATGTGGTTGCAGATACGCCTTGCTGACTGACTGACTGACCGCGGTGAGTGCCAACTAGCACGAAACATAGGTCAAGGCAAGGCTTCCTCTGCCGCCGATTACCTCCAACTATCTAATATCATGAAATCAATGTGTGCACCGTGATGGTGAGCTAGACACCTAGTGGAATGGTGAGCCACATTGCAAACCTGACTGACTGGTACAATTCAGTCTGCACCATTGATAGGAGGACTAGACACGTCACACTAGTTACTGACTGACTAGTGTCCAAACAAAAATTACTTCAGTAATTTCAAAGGAAATAAAATTTCTCAAACGTTATGTTAATTTGAATAAAATATCTTATACTTCTGTTAGTGATAGACACTACCTACTCATTGACACTGGAAGACCTGTAAAACGTGTCTTTGGGGAGGGCGTACCCTAAAGTTTGTGGAAGCTAGTCATAGCTGGCAGTGAGGAAGTTTAAACCACCTTTATGCGTTCAAAGCAACAATTCGTCATCACAAAAAACCTGCCTTCCTTGTTGGTAAACTTTGTTTTGATACCAGCCAGGGCAGATGTACTGTTACCTCTGTTATTTGGTTTAGTGATTGATCTTCATTGTTATTTTGACCTTCAATATATCCTCCTTTTAACTTGACTTTAGTAGTCTATTTTCTCCCTTCTTAACTCTCGTTTTATTAATTTCATATATATGTACTCCTATGACAAGTCCGTGTGTGTGATCAGATTGTTCGAAATGTGTGTTGCGCAAATATGCACATTACAAACACGATTCAGACAGATAAGAATACTGTTTCCTCAAAATTTCCCTTTTCTCCTAAATGTCTGAATCATAAAATACCGTGTGATTTAAAGTGTTTTCCCTCGGAATATTCAACTAGAAGACGTGTTTGCTGTATTTCACTACACTGTTAAAATAAGGCGATCGGAAGGATTCCATAGTCTCGAGGCAGAAGCTAATATATTACTGTCAATATCGGCGGATTATCAGTTTTTTCATTTTTATCCTGTAGACTGCTTTAAGAATACTTGTTATTATGAAGTGTCAGAGTTTTTTTGTTTGTCTAACTGCACAGCAGCAGTCTACCCTGTCGTTATTAAGAGCGTACGGTTGCTCCGAAAGTATGTACAGACATACAACCCACTTCTTTACTCACTCTCTCTCTCTTTTAAGCTTGTTTTAATAATAATAATAATAGTAATTCGCTTTATTTCAAAACAGTACTTTTGATACAGAATGGAATTCTCAGCATTTTTACTACAGTATTGCATCCAGTTTGTGTACATTAACAATAAATAAAATTCTACATAGATAATAGATAGTCTCAGTTAATTTTGACAACAGCATATTAGCATATCAGAAGCAGCAAAGCCAAAAGTGAACAGAATGTTTGAAGGTGCTTAGAAAAGTAGATACTAGCATATATTTACTGGCGTAAGAGGTAACACGAAAAGGTCAAGATATACAGAGTGTGAAAGAACGAAAAAGAATGTTTTAAGTAGAGTTTGTAAGAAAGAGAGAAACAAAACAGCACATAACAAAAACAAGAAAGAGAAAAGGGAAAAGAAAGAAAGATAATGTTGTACCTATAAATGATATGAGTTGGAAAGACGAGATCCAATTGTTCTACTGACTATTTAATGAGTTATAGGTGTCACGCCTAATGCTTTCTTTATCTCACAGAACACGAGCCAAGTAGGGTATGGTTGAGTTTTTGTACTTGCTAGTGCGAGCATATAGTTTTCTATATATAGGCTTCTGGTGCTGCCTGATGAGATACGAGGGGAGAGTTGTGAATGAAGAGGGTGGTGGTGTGAATTAGATAAAATGGATTTGGCCCATTTTTCACATGAGTCCAAGTGCCTGCCTGTCGACCAGAATATTAACAAGCTGGTTAAGTGGCACATTGCTTACCCTGTTGACAACCTTTAACACCCTACGTAATAAGATATAGTCTTTCTTCAGTAGCCCTGAAAAAACTAAGAAGGAACAATAGAGAATCATAATCCTGATGCAAGAGTTAACGAATCGTCACAGTAAGGGTTGGGTTGGGTTATTCAGGAATGTCTTAACTTCTTGATGTAGAGGGTAAGACGGAATATTTTCTTCAAAATCATCAAGATATGAGACGAACAGGAAAGATCAGCAGATAGAATGACGCCTAGGTTTTTAATTTCCGACTTGGTCTCTATTTCAGTGCCATCTATGTTGCACACCTCGTGAGTGCTTACCAGTTTATTTAGGTCAGATTTATGCCTAAAGGTGAAATTGACTGTTTGACATTTAGAGGGATTTAAGGCAAGACTGTTTTCCTTGGACCACTGGCTGATTTCTGAAAAAAAGCCATTTAGTTTGGAGCAGTCACTTTGACACTTTAATGTTATACCACCAGGTTGCATGTTGTTTTTTTGTTGATATGCTTAGCTAGTGTTACTTTAGTTTATACCTAGGTGCTGCAAATTGTCAGTCATTTAAACAAATTTCTTTATATCAGGCATTTCACATTTTCATGTTTCATTTTATTCACTATCTAAGCCATCACACTGTAACAACAGAAGGCAACAAGAGTCAGTCAACAGATCGTTTATATTGAGGAAATCAACACATAAAATTTATCGATTTTCTTGTACATTATTATAGATTATTGTTAGCAGACAAACACAGTCTTCTGATTGGTTGTTTCCATTTGTGACTCTTTATTGAAGGTCATATCATCATCTATCTGCTAATTGTATCCACCTACGCAAACAAAGTGTGCTGTGATTGGTTGTTGTTGAGTCAGTCAGTCTTTGTTCTTGTTTTCACATGATCAATATTTGGGACATAAACATTGACGTAAATTACTGTCTACCAATTTTCGTCTAGCAGACAGCTCTCACCACAATACTATAAAAGTCTAATCCATGTTCGCATATTTGAATGAACGGTATACATTATAGCGAATAATAATAATAATTGTAATAATAAGCAAAGAAAAAGTAAAAAAAAGCCAAGAACGATAAGGGGAAAAGTCATTCTTGGTGAGAAGAATCCTTAATCCAAGTTTGGCTAAGTTAGGAACAGCGTCTGGACGATCTTGGGGCTTAGTATATAATCCTGAAGTTTGTGTTGGTGTTGAGGCGATGTCCAGTGTCGACCAAGTTTGACAGAACCGAGCAATTTATGCCTATGTTCTCGAACCTGTAGATGAACCTGCCTAGTGATACGTCCTTTATAACTTGAACCATAAGAACAGTTGAAATGGTATTTGCATGAAAAAGAGTTAAGGCTAGGTAAGACATCTTTGTGTTGCTGGGTGAACATTGGACAGTTAGTGAAAATCGACAGATATGCAGAGTAGAAGGTTTCCTTGATCGCCCTGGTTAAACGTTGAAATAGAATCTCCGCAGGAGTATCTCCTCTGAATTGTAGACGTAAAAACAGAGGCTTTTTCTCCACCGTTACCAGTTCATGTGTACGACTATTGTAACCTATGCTGGCTTTAATGAACTTCTCTGGATATCCGTTCATGCTTAGAATATCCCAGACTACCTGATGTTCTTTCTTTACACAATCTTCGGAGCACCCGATCAGATTACGTTTGTATTATATCGGTACGAAGCTAAGGAGATGTGAGTAGTAAGTTTTGATCTCTAGTTCTCTCATTAGTAGGACGTCGACGAAGTGCAGAGAGTCGTTGTATGAAATGGATCGCTGGGTGAGCATTAGTGAAGTTGCTCAATATCGAATCACTGCAAAACCCTTCATTGTATACTGCAAAAGTGTCATCCATGTGACGACAATACATTCCCATTTTTGCTATTCCAACTTTCATTGGACTGTTTTCTATTTTTGTTAGGAATATGTTCACAAAAATCGGTCCTAGTGGCTAGTGGATCCCATGGCTACTCCATCAACCTATCTGTACATTTTATTACTAAACAAGAATTGGACGTTTGAACAAAGCAAGAACTACAGTCTTAGCAGAATGAAATTGTACCATCTTTTATTTCGTCGCCTTCTCGTCAGCTGCTTATAGGACAAAAACATTATTAACTGTATCTACAGAAACAGTTTAACATACTTGTACAGAGTTCATTTTAAACTAAAATCAATCGATCAATATACGCATACAGTAATAATATATACATACATATATATATATGTAATATTAAACACTATTCCGAACAATAATAATTATACACAATGAAAACTTTTCAGTATCCCTCATTCGGATGAAAAATTTCTAGTTACCAGGGCAAAGAAAGACTGATAACCGATTCTTTCTGAACGCACAAATCAGGTTTCAGGCGCTGGAGGTGGAGATGGCTTCAGCAAACGTGAAGATAATTTAGCCCTTTTGCCTATTGATAATTTTGAACGATTTTGCAACGTCCACCTCATGACCCGTGTCAAGAAGATGCCTGGCGATGGATGGCACTGTTTAAAGCATTTGTTCCAGCTGTAGACTTTAGCTTTTTGGTACATGTTCAGAATATCGTAGATATGCCATTCTTCTTTATGTTCTTCCAATGTAACTGCTCCCGCAGATACACGTAAATTTGTATATACAGTTGGAGTTGTTAACATGAGAAGGATATCTATCGATTTTTGATTGCACCAAAGAGCAAGTTGTTCGATAGACGGGAACGAGATTAGCTGCAGGATAGGCTATGGCTAGTCACTTACTCAGTCTTCTGTTGACGATTGCTGCAATGTTTTCACCTTTATAATCAAGCTGAATGTAGATTGGTTTTTTCTCGACTGTGTGATTTGTTTTATATTTGAGACTTCAGATCTCCCATACTTGTTAATGTTTCTTTGAGGGTGACCGTTGCCCTTCAGCATCTTTTCAAGAAAGTCAAATTCTTCCTCTAATTTCTCTATAGAGCATGGTCCCCTAGCTCTATAGTATAGAGTCTTGACTAGTGCTCGCTTAAAGCCATTTGGACAAAAGCTGGAAAAGTTTAAGTATTATCCTTTCCACAAGTAAGCTTTCGATAAATTGACAGGCATGTTGTACAGCTGAAAAATATTCTGAGTTCGATGACGAAATGACTTCAGTTAGGAGATCATCTTTTAAAATCGAGGAAGTACTGACGAGCATCTATGACCTCCGCCTGGAATCGAACTCATTACTATACAGCCACAGGACGAATTCACTGAGCCTTCACTGAGGTTTTTGAAGTAATTGAAGAAAAGTATTGGCCAAAACTAGGGAACACTCATAAGATAAGCTGTTCGTGGTTTATAACTCATAGTAAAATGTAGTGGGAATATATTACTGAAGGTGACTAAAGGCGTTATATATATATGCACAGGACTGCTCACATCAATGTATATATATGCTATTTCTTATATAGCAGAGAAGAAAACACAAGTTCCGAAGTCTTCAAACTTACTTATCAAAGAAACTATCCATATTTTCTAGTCGAGATGTATGCAACAAGCATAGTTTTCGTGTCCACTAATAGCTTCATCAAAAAATTCCTCAATTCGTTCGGCTAAATGTTCTTTACACTGAAGTGAAAGCCCAGTCTAATGTATGCTTCACAAATAGGTTGACGAATTTAAGCAAAACAAACATCTTTGGAATAATTTCAGCGTAACTTCTATCACGAAGCAATTTCTCCCCCTAGAGAACACTGAAACACAAGGCAGCACTAGACAAATATTTCGAGCCAGTCTTAGTCTCCTCAAGAGCTTATATCCAAAACCCCCTCACCAGCAATTGAACCTGGGACCTTAAGGTTACGAGAAAAAGCTCGTTAGCTTTTCAGTGAGTACTGAAGCGTTGTGACCAGTGTGACCACCTTGTCGAGCTGGAGCGAATGATCGTCGAAAGCATTCCTTTGCGGGTAGCGCGTAAGTAATTGAATTCCGGCTGAAACGTCAACAAAGTGCTCCCATAACCTGAAGCCCTGAGTTCGATGTTCTGAGTGAGAACATGGATGCGAACCGATGAAGAGTTCCATGATAGGACGAAACAGCTGTCTGCTGCTCTCCGGTGGTTTTCACTGACATCTAACTGATGTTGGTTTGTCATTTGGACAGTGAATTTATATGAACATATGAATAGGTATTGTAAAAGCAATTTTTGAAATGAACCCAGAGAAACATGGAAGTGTATATATGTGTATACATATCTTAGGTACAAGTCCCTTAAGAGTTTACAATCGTAAAACATCATGTTTATTCTATATTAGTTATTTTATTAGCTGTATCACACAGAGTCAGTGAAACAGTATTAGTATTTACTGGATGACACAGTTTCGAACAAAATTTATTGCTCTTCATAATCATTTCATCAATTATAATCACACGACTTCGAAACTTGAGTTTTATAGTTTTCTTTGTTCTCTCCTATTTGTCGTCGTCTTTGGGGTAGTAGAATTTTCCAGATATCTGTGTGGACAGGTGTTGAATCATTCCTATTACACGTATTCTCTCTCAGTTGATTCGATAAACAAAGCTTCCGTTGTTGTCAATCTCTCGCTCCATCCACCCTGCTGCTACGTTAGATTTTAAAACTGTCATCTTATCCTATCCCATCCAGTTTATTGTATGCACAGTTGTGTAAGCGCGATTGCATGTGGTGAGTGCCATAGCTGAACTATTCTCTTGATTTCTTATCTTATTCAGGTCAACTAATCTAGATATTGCTGCTGGGTTTTTATGCTTGCCTAGTCTGACTCACTGACCCTGTCCTACTAGTTTGACCTATGTATTTGACCTGACAATCATCCCAGCAGGCAGGGTATTAGATAAACTAAATTGTTTTGTTTTAATAGCTCCACAGGATTGATCCTTCAACCGACAAAGCTTGTTTGTGGAGAGGGGTTGAATTCCATCCGCTTTTATTCCTGCCTGCCTTGTTAATAATTCTGAGTAAGGTGTGTGGTTTCCAAGGTTCCTTCCTTGTATGGAATTACTACTGATGATATTGATTCCTTATTGTTGGTGTTGTCATTTTCTTGTGCATATTTGACATGCATGTCGTCATAACTATTATTATTGTTATTATCACTATCACTACTATCATTATTTAATGAGAGTATCTTACATACATTGTATCTATGTTTGAGGTGTCCAGGACATGTAAACAAAAATTTTAAACGACAAAGGGAAATCCGTGAAACAGACAGTTCACTTTTCGTGTTCCAATCAAACGGAAAACAGCAAGTTAGTTTTTTTTGGGTTGTTTTCCCTTTCGAATTTACAAAAAAATTCGTACACAATAGGATGATTATATTGCTATGACGTCAATGTCTGCGTATATGGTAATATGATCAAAGTTCTTCTGCATGAACGGTTCTTCTTTGTAATCTCTAGCTGAAATGATAATGACTCTATGTGTGTGCGAAAATTGTCTACTACAACATCTGCTGAAAATGTATGAGCTGTAATTTCCTTAAGTTAATGTGTGTATTCAATTGAATTTTAGATTTTTTTCACGTCCATTGATTGATTGAACCGACCGAAGTGCTCGTCGGTCTCTTAAGTTGACATGTCTGTTGGCTTCTTATGTAATTCGAACTGAATTGGTGGATGGTTATAAGCAGTGGAATCCAACCCGGGATAACGCGCATTTCGTCCGTCATATTTGGGACTCGTAGTCAGTTGGCTGGAGAATGTACCTGCATTCCTCAGTCATTGAGTCAGTGATGATGTTCCCATCAAGGCTCGAAAATTCAATTAAATAATCAATATGACCCATTGCACAAGAGGTGGCTCTCATGGCCCAAGTGGTTTGGTGGATAACGCTTTGGCTGGCGTTGGAAACTATAGAAACTGGGTTCGAGCCTCGTTGGTGGGAACATCATCACTGACTCACTGACTGGGGAATGCAGGTACATCCTACAGCCAACTGATGAGTCCCAAATAGGACCGGTGAAATTCGCGTTATCCTGGACTGGATTCCGTCACTGCTAGTCACCATCCACCAGTTAAATTCAACGTTTGCTTGTTAAACTATTCTCAGTTGATTTGCTAATTAAGACACCACATCACATCACATCATATCAAAGAAAACATTGTTCATTCATTTATGAAATTACTCATATATACGTCATGTCTGGTAGAATATGGAATTCTTAGCTGCTCTTTTTTTAATAGAAGCAAGAAGTAATAATGAATGAGGCTACTAAAGGGATTTTCGAAGCCATCAATCATTCATGTCTGCATTGCCGTACACAACTTCATCATTCATGAAATTTCCAAAACCAAAAGAAAATAACACAGAATGTTGTAATGAGCAGTTTTGAATGTTAGGCTGCAGTCTCCACACGTTCTGTTGCTTTGATTTCATGTGCTCTATGTGATGCATTGTTTTCCACACAACCGTTTTCACATAGCGGTAAAAGACCAATTACTGGTTTCTATTCATAGTAGTAGTAGAAGTGATTATGCTGTGACTAAAGCACTCAATCAACATATTTTACAGTCTAAAGAAATCAGCGGTGATTGATTGATACGATATACTGATGATGACTGTAATTGCAGACTGGCGACGGAATGTCAGTCTGTCTGGATTCAACATAGAACTTGGCACCGAAGTGCAGCAGTTTGAGTCGCCACGTTAAATATTGCACACAAAGGTAGACAAGAACATGGATGAGTGAAGAGAATCAATAGAGTTTTGACAAGTATAACAGTGAAATACAATGAGTAATGGTAGAAAGGAATATGAAAGATTACACAAGAGACTGAATACATCTGCGTAAGCCATTGACAACGATTTTGTACCATGTATGTCACCTATTGTCTGTCTCCAGCTATTGATTCTTAGAGTCCCGAGGGCGGGCCCCAACCCGGAAGTCTGCATCTCCCTCCCTACCTGACTCAGTTTAACTGTCAAGGATTTCATGGATTGATGAGGCCATGTTTTTGTTTGGCATGACACCACTTACTCTTTTCCAACCTGCACCTATATATCATCTAGTGATGCCCGTCGGGAGGGGAGGCGATGGTTAGGCATGCGCAGCACGTCACCTAGCCATCTCAATCTATGTAACTTTATAGCCTCTTCGATTGATTTTCCCTCTTTGCCCAACACTCCACGCCTAACCTAACGTCAACATTACTTACTTAATTATGCCACCTAACGTGAGGAAGAGATCGTAGACATCTATGATCAAAAACAGTCAACCTTTTCATGTCTTCAACTCGTATTGGCCATGTTTCAGAGCCAGCCATAGAGAAGGACGGAGCGAACTGCTGAGCAGTACACACGTCCCTTGGTTGATAGTCAGATGTCACGCCTACGCCAGAGATGGTGTAAGTTAGCGAAAGCAGCACGAGCTTTTTGGATCCGTGCTGAGATTTCGTCGCCAATCAATGAATCCGTTGGTGCTGATACAACTTCCCAAATAGGTGAAGTGGTCAACATGTCCTACCACTTCACTCCCTATCACTAAGCTAGGGGTAGACGTAGTCCAGTCCTGTAGCAGCATCTTACATTTCATAGGGGCGAATCACATGCCAAACATACGAAGATTGCAGCAGCTCAAGGTGTTCAGAAGACTCTGCTGTATTTTGTCAGCATCCTCCCCTAACAGGACTATGCCATCTGCATATTCTAAGTCCATAAGACTATTCCCTGGTAACAAGTCGATTCCCCTAAGTCGTTAAGTTCAGTTAAGGATACTTCCATCAGCATATCTATGATGAAGTTAAACAGAAATGGGGAAAGTGGACATCCTTGATGGACACCATTGGTTGTTATCAATTCAGTTCAATTCAATTGGCGATGGAATAACGGTAAATCACTTAAAGGGTATATTCTTGTCATATCCAACAGTCAGATGTGATTAAGCTAAGTGAATGAATCATTTTCAACTTATTTAGTCAATAAAACAATTTAGGTGGTTAAATTACGATACAACCAACCTGAAGCTGGAAATGCCAAGAAATATTCTTTGAGAGACTGAAGAGATTAACAGGGGAAATGAGCAACATCTTCCGTGTTTCTCAGTTGTTTATCAGCAGTGATAAGTTTTCAATATTTCTGACAAACAACTAGTGAACTATTTGATTGAATTTAAGATGTTTTTTCCCGTCGACTGATTGGACCGAAGTGCTCGATCTCAGGGAATGCAGGTTCATTCTCCAGCCGACTGTCGAGTCAGTCCCAAATAGGACGGTAGGACGAAATTTGCGTCATCGTGGACTGGAATCCACTGCTAGTCACCATCCACCAATTAAACTACTCTGAATTAGTTGGTAAGGATTTAAATTTGATTTTACGTTTGACCACAGATTGATATCAATTAGAGAACCACTGGAAAACCAGCCAGGGAGTACTGGACAGCTGTTTCATCAGCCTAGTTTGGGATTAACTCTGGGTTCGAAACCCGGTGGTATCGTACTGCCTATAAGTCGCAGATTCGGATGGAATAGCTTTTCAGCTCCCCTTTTTTAGCTGTTCTCTAACTGCTATCAATCTGTGGTTAAAGTACTACACAGTTTCATATATATATATATACGTCATTATTGTGAGGTTTGATAGATTGGCTTCGGGGTATATGTCTTTTGATGAAATTCCATGGATATCCACTCATTACTTTGTAACACGTCCATGAGAAATCTTTCTTCAATTTTCCTTAAGGTGGGAGTGCTGCAATGAGTCCTGACTGGTTGACCCTCTTGAATAGTGTTTGTATACAATTCCTATTGTGCGTTATTGGATTGTTGCTGTTGTTGTAATTTAATATGTGGCCTGCCTGAGTTGATTCTCTGTAAACTTGATTTTCTAATTCCCTGTAGTTGTTCGCTTGACGAAGACGTCCGAAAATGGGATTTCGTTCTCGGATTCCTCTTCTCTTGCGAATTTGATGTCGTTGAAGACGTTGTTTATTAAGTTGTGAGTTTTATCTAACTCGTTTCTTTTGATTATTACAAAATCGTGTCGTCTACGTAACGTATCCAAATTTTGCGTTGCAGAAGCAGCAGCCCCCAAGGAAAGCACAAAGAAAATCGCCCTACCATATATAAAGGATATCTCAGAAATCACTGCAACACTCTTCAAACCTTTACGAATTGACGTCACACACAAACCAACAAAATCACTTCACTCAGCTGGCTCCATGTCAACCAAAAGACTCAACAACGAAAGAAGATAAAACCAACATCATCTACAAAACGAATTGTAACAACTGCGAAAAACACTACATTGGCCAAAGTGGACGCTAATCGCCTTCGTCTTCGTATCCACGAACATAAGCTAGCCATCAAAAGACATGACATCCACTCCCTCACTCACTCATATCGCCTCACTGCATACAGACAACCACGGACATCAATTCGACTGGGACAACCAAACCAACGTTCAAATATTAGACAGAGGAAACACCAAGAATGCTAGAGAATTTTTAGAATCCTACCTGGTATTCCAGAGAATAATTAATCAATAGACACATCGAGATAGACAAAATTTACCCCTCACTCAAAAGGTCAAATTTCAAGTCAAAGAAACAGTCAGTACCAATATCGATACAAGTAGCTTAGAAGGTGTGAAAACACACAAAAACAACCAAAGAGTCGCGTCTGAGGTGGTCACCGAAATCGAAAAGCTCACCTTAATTCGAATTGAAGTGTGCACTGAAGGAAGATGTTGCCTAGTAGGGCGATGAAAGCTTCGCAAATTAACAATCCAGCTAGCTCACAGAACACAACCACATCAAAAACTACCATACTGTTATTTGGAGTAATTAAAGTATAGTGGAGGTGTTAACCACGTACTTCACAACACCTCCTTGATTTAGTAAAAGGTGGACGGAACGGAAGCAGAGTAAGCATTTTTTCAACTTCCTAATGCTTACGACATGTCTGAAATTGTTTTCTTTTTTTTGTCACTCTGATTACGTGTGAAAAATTACCACCAGTATAGACAGACTGTATGTATTACAGGTGAAATATGTCCCAATTCCAGTTAAATGTTTACATAAACCTTTTTTTTCCTTCACGTTCCCTAGTGGAACATAGGACTCCAAGCTAGTGTCTTAAAGTTTCTGTAACAGTGTTTATTTGTATTGGAAAATTCTACTACCCATACGACAAATAGGAGAGAACAATGAAAATTATAAAACTCAAGTGTCAAAGTCGTGTGATCACAATTGATATGATTATGAACAACAAATTTTGTTCGAAACGTCATCCAGTAAATAATACTGTTTCACTGTGAGATATACCTAATAAACAAAGTAATATGGAATTACTTACTACCACAGTGCCCAAGTTTTACACGTATATTAATCCTATTGTATGGTTGTGTGTAATCGAGTGTCATGTGGTGTCATAGCTTAACTATTCTCTAGATTTCTTAACTTATTCAGGTCAACCAATCTAGATTTTGCTGCTAAGCTTTATGCTCGGCTAGTCTGACCCACTGACCCTGTTCTAAAAGTTTCACCTATGTATTTGACCTGACAATCATCCCAGCGGGCAGGGTATCACATAAACTAAATTGTTTTGTTTCAGAGTCTCCACAGGACTGATCGTCTAACCGACAAAGCTTCTTTCTAACTGAGTTTGTGGTTGGTTTGAATTCCAGCAACTTTGATTCCTGCCTGCGTTGTTAATAATTCTGCGTAAGGTGGGTGGTTTCCGAGATTCCTTCCTTGTATGGAATTACTAATGATGATTTAGATTCCTTATTGTTGATGTTGTCTTGCGCATATTTCATGAAAAATTCCCATTCGAACATTAATAGACAGAAGACAAGTAGTTCAGCGAAGAGTCTCTTTTCGGCGGCGAATTCATTTTCATAGCTGTACAATCGCAAATATACATGCATGGTTGTTTTGTATGTTTGTCTGTACATTAAATTTGTCAAACGAAAATACAATTATCAAGTTCAGATGAATCGGATGTTGATATAATAGGGTAGTAAAAAAAGTGATGAGTTGTCATTTGACATGCATGTCGTCATCAATATTACTATTACTATTATTATTACCACTATCACTACTATCCTTTTTAATTTTATTTTTACATTTCCCTACATACTTTCTGACCAATTTTTCGGAGTAATCATTAAGTTTCAAGGCTTCTCTGATATGCATCACTTCCTGTCTTAGATTTTCCTTGGTACTACTTAGATTGTGTGCCCTGTTGTCACTTAAACATTTCACCAATCCTATTTTTACTGACTTAGGATGGGATAGTCAGAAGTCCAAATACCTGTCTGAATGTTTGGCTTTCCTGTAAACACTAGTGTTTATCTTTCCATCTTCTTTTCTTTTTACGCTACAATCTAACATTGGAAGCTCCCCTTCCTGACTTTCCGATTCATCATAAGTGAACTGAATTGCCTCCACCTTTGGGTTAATGTGTTTTAAAAATCTATCTATATCCTGTG
The DNA here is from genome assembly GCA_944472155.2 of Trichobilharzia szidati. Lineage (NCBI taxonomy): Eukaryota > Metazoa > Platyhelminthes > Trematoda > Strigeidida > Schistosomatidae > Trichobilharzia > Trichobilharzia szidati. The sequence goes on from OX235279.1 coordinate 6,937,966, forward strand.
TTCTAAGTACAGTGAATGTGTCATCTACATACCTCCACCATACTTTTGTGGTGGGTGGCGGTGAACGTTTCAATCGCCGTGTTTTCGCATATATCCATGAATATATCTGCTACAACCGGGGATATTAGTGGCCCCATGGCAACTCCCTCAGTTTGTTTGTATATTTTCCCTTGGAGGTATTTAAATACTGTGGAAGTCAGGCATAGCAAGCTGCACTCCCAGCCAGCATTATGTCCTCGAGTGGCACTTTTGTCCCAAGTTTGAGTTCTTGATGAGAAATGAGTTCGTTTCCGACAGCCTCTATAATGCCATATTCATTATTAGTATACGTGTATATAAACTGACAATGTTTACCCCTTATAACATTTTAATAATCGTTATTCTTATCACATATATGTATATTGACTGAGCAATTATTTAGTGCCACTTAATGACCTTTCCTGTAATATAAATACGACTGTACAGCTTGAAAATGAAGTCGTTGGAAAGAAATTTCTTCGCTGAACAAAAACTGTGTTTTTACTTATGAATAAATGTTAAAACTAACCATTTTCTCTTAATTATCTAATTTTAAATTATCTAATCCATCTATGTTTTAGTTCATAAGAATTTGTTAGTTTTGATGATTTTGAGTGGCGTTTAAGGGGGATTTAATATCATGTTAGCTAAATATATTTAGATAATTCATAAGTAAGTGAATTTCTAAAATCAATTTTTGGTCTGTCTAATAGGGTATCCTGACTTATGAACTTTAACAACATCATACATCCTACTGGGGTTATTAGTTTTGGGCATTAAATTAAACCACTTAGACTCACCTAGAAACGGCTTCATTCGGCGTATAAGGTCCGCTGTGGTGACTGTGATTATGAACCACAATAAATTTTGTTCGAAATTGTGTCATCCAGTAAAAACTAATACTCTTCCACAGCCTGTGTGATGCATCTAATTATTTATTATTATTATTTTCTCTAATTCCTAGAGGAACATGGAGTCTCAGCCGCGCATCTACATTGCGCTCGGTTCTCTGCTAACCTTTTCACCTTGGCCTCAAGTCTGCCCAAATGCTTTCATCTCTTCTTCACATGACCCTCTCCAAGTCACCCACCCTCACACTGACGACCAACTCGGGTTCCACTCGAGAAATGGCTTGTCTAGTGATGTCACTTGATGGTTTGTTTCCTCAGAGTATGGCCACAATCCAATCCACCTCCATTTCTTCCTGCTTATTTGTTGCAAAATCGGTTCGTTGTTGGTTGGTTCGCTCATTGCTAGAGATCCCTTCCTGTTGTTGATCTTTTTTGGCAGGCCATCTGATCTAGATCAGTGTTGAGCGAAGACATCTAGCTGTTGATGAAGGTCTGTTGTTTGTTTGAGATGCTCTTAATGACGCGCTGGCCAAGTCTCTGATCCATATATATTAGCTCTAACTGATTTCATATTGGAGTTGAAAATCCGGATCCCATTTTTGATGCTGAATGCTGAGTGTTGATCTCCACACAGACTTGATAGTAGTGAAAAACTGTGTTGCTTTCCCGATCCTCGCTAATTTGATATCCTCGTGAGTTCCGCCTGTATTTGAAACGATTCTTCCCAGGTAAGTAAAAGAGGTAGTTTCTTGCAGGTTCCTCCCATGTGATAGATATAATACACGAACTAATATAGATTTACTTTCACCATCACCACAGTGCCCAAGTTTTACACACATGTATTAGTAGAATAGTCTCTTTGATGATCACAAGAGTTGAGCGCATATTGTCGGCTAAATCATTATCATCATAATTTGCGACACTCATTGAGCAGATAGCTAAAAAATTATCTTCTCAGGACATTGATATCCATTTTGTTTTTCAGTGGAGTGTGAATAATTCCGGCATAACTGGTCACGTAGACACATTGTAGCCTTTGCGTTATATTCGTAGTGTTCTATTTGATTGTGTTTTCTTTTTTTAAGAAAAAAGCTTCTTTTGTCTCAATGTCCTGTTATCATAACGAATGAAGAATAAGAAGAGGCAGAATTTTTGAAGTGATAAACAAAAGTTTGACATTTCCTTCGAAATCTACTAACCAAGACAGAATGACATTTCTGTTGGGTTTTGTTTAACCCAACTAATTAAACTTTTTCCTCTCAACTATTGAATTTAAGTGTATATATATATAAATATGCCTTTTAAGAGAGCGATTGTATCTAATGACCTTTTCACAGTGAATGTTCTACAAACCACCATTAGGGCAACAGGCATTTATGATTGCTGAATCACAAACAGGTATGTTGTTAAACTAAATATAATTAGGCGACACACCCATTAGATTAGATCAAATTAGATTAGATGAGATGACATTAAAAAAACTACTTTATTATTATTAATCTTTTAGTATTTTTAACCTGTTGTGCGTTGAAGTTACTGTAGCGATTCGGTTAAGTTTTGGGAGTGGAGTTGCTAGCATCACTCCCCAACCCTCCCTCTTTATCCGGGCTTCGTACTGGTTAGAAAACCTAGTGAACTAGTAGCCTAGGCGACGAAACCAGATGACAGGGATATCCTGGACCGACGTGAAGAATCTAGAAGACCTGAATTTTGCGCGTGGATGATTTATGTTTGATGTCACACAAAATCGAAGACTTACAAGCGAAAACCGACAAACTGGTCGAAGAAGCGGCCGGTGAAAGCAGGACTCCAGGTGAACATAGACAAGACGGAGGTTATGAAAATAACCAATCAACCAACAACAACAACAGCAGCAGCATCCAGAGCCAATCACCATCAACTCGAGGGATTTGAAAGAGGTTACTTCATTCACTTATCTAGAAAGCATTGTCTCAACTACAGGAGCAACGCACGAGCATGTCAAATCGAGAATCGGGAAGGCGAGAAACACATTCATCAACCTGAAACCAATCTGGAAATCTTCGTCACTCAGCAACAGCAACAAAATTTATATTTTCAATACAAACGTCAATTGAGTCAGTTCTTCTTTGCGGATGAGAAACTTGGCGGGTCACAAAGAATATTTCCAAAAGCCTGTTGCAGACCGTTTTCAACAACGACAACTATCTTCTTAATATATGTGTACAACTTGGGCACTGTGGTAGTAAGTAATTCCATATTAGTTTGTTTATTAGGTATATCACACAGTTAAACAGTATCATTTACTGGATGACGTTTCGAACAAAATTTATTGTTCATACTCATATCGATTGTGATCACACGACTTTGACACTTGAGTTGTATAGCTTAAAGCTATAAAACTCAAGTGTCAAAGTATTTTATATGCAGCTACACCAAAAACTCGACTTGTATTCACAGATTCAGAGGGGTAGAAATCAGTGTGCTATTTTTCTTGCACATATATGAATACTTCGTGCACTGGCCGATTGACTGACTAACGCTGGTTTCATCCAGAAATGTCTGTAGCCAGCCGTACCCAGCGTTCGCTTTCCAAACGTAGCACCGAACACTTAGAAACATGGTTTTACAAAGGAGAAAAACGATGCTCTATCTTAGAATATCTGATAGAATCCTGACACCAAACTACACGCCAAACAAACTTCAAAGTCGTCTACAAAATACGAATTAGTCTTCCTCCATGCAATCAACATAAATCCCTAAGAAACCCATACATGATAACTAAAGTAGACTAATATTTGTAAATTAAAAACAATTAGTCCCTTTGATAAATATGAATAAGGCATTTAGAAGACAAATTTCATCGCGAGGTGATATCGTCATTTCGTAGTTACTCTACAACCGCTTTACACACCTAACATGGTTAACAATAATAAAATACATTAAAGATCATGACAATTACTCAGTTATATAAAAATTACAAGTACATACTATGCTAATGACCAATCATCACATTTAAATAGGTCAAGTAGTCAGTTCACGGTAGACGAAGGAAGGTTGAAGTCTATTGTTTCGAATGTACACACACAGTTTAGGGTGTATGTGATTAATCCCCGAAGAGTGCTTCCATCACTTTCCAAAAGAAGGCATACAAACAAATCGATGGTGTTGTGATGGGTAGCCCTCTTGGGACCCTGTTATCAGATATGTTCATGTCGGTATTCTAGAAACAAATACAACGTATGCTTCGAGAACTTATGCTATATAAACGTTATGTAGGTGATACACTCATTATTGGTGATAACAGTAAATCTATTGAAAACTTTATTACTCTATTTAATCATATCCATCCAAATATCCGAGCGACTTACGAACTCGAATTAAAGGACAAACTCGGTTTCTCCGATAATACAATGACCAAGAGAGATGATGCAACGATTCAGAGGTCTTTTTTTTTCGTAAACAGACATGGAGTGAACAATATCTTCACTTCACCAGATTTGTCCCTATCCAATATAAACGTTCCCTAGTGTGGAATGTTTGTTCTCAAGAGTCCGAAAAATAAGCACGAGTGACACATTATGATGGATGAGCTTCGACATATACATTCAGTTTTATTAGCTAATGGTTATCCGGAGAACTTTATCACTTGTCACAGTTAAAAAAGAACACATGTAGGAAAGACAGCTTCTGTAACAAAGAAAGCTATCTTTATTAACCTACCTACTATTCAAGGGTGACCAGATTATGCAGTTGACAGCTAGCTCAGCCATAAAACGCACATTTTACGCCAAATATCTTTTACTCACTTGCCGAACATTTTCCATCCCTGTACCTACGATTAAAGGATGAAATTCTGTGGACTCTACTTCAAACTGTATCTACAAGTTCACCGGCAGTTGTTACGCTGACACCCATATAGGTAGAACCAACAGAATGTTCCAATGTCGTCATCAAAAAGAACATGTTCCAAAATGGCTACTAAATCATACAGAAAATCCCACCAATGCATTCATTAATCTGAATAGAAATCCACCTGCGTCATCAGCCATTGCAAAACACTTAGTAATGTCAGGTAACAAAATCAATCAATATTTATGACTGTTTCACAATTATTTCATCACATAACTCCGATTCAAGGTTATTGAAGGTGATGGAAGCACGCTTCGAAGATTAATCACATACAGCCTAGACATTGTGTACAAAATTCAATAGACTTCAACCTTCGCCTACCATCGACTGACTACATTACCTATCTAAATATGATTGGTCATTATTATGTACTTTTGTTTCTTATATAACTGAGTAATTGTCATGATCTTTAATGTATTTTATTATTGTTAACCATGTTAGTTGTGTAAAGCGGTTGTAGAGAAACTACGAAATGACGATATCGTCTCGCGAAATTTGTCTTCTTAATACTTTAATATTATTAATCATGCTTTTGTCATTTTTGACATGCGCTTTCAACTCTGTGGTCATATGCGGCTACACCAGAAAACTCGACTTGTGTTCACAGATTCTTGTAAACATGAATACTTCCTGCATTGCCCGATTGACTGACTGACGCCGGTTTCAACCAGAAACGTCTGTACCCAGCCGTACCCAGTGTTCGCTTTCCAAACGTATCACCGAACACTAATAAACACTTGATAGATTCCGGACACCAAGCTACACCCCAAACAAACTTCAAAGCCTTCTAGTAAATACGAAGCAGCCTTCCTAAATTTGTACGAATCAGACTTCTTCAAACTGCAGAAGCAATGGCGATTCACTTGCTAAGTCATAAACTCTGCATACAGAAGAAGTTTGTTCAAGCACTACACTTGCAATGGACGTAATCTATCTTATTACCCGATAAGTAATTTCCACCCAATCATTTTCTCTTCTGTCTCTTCATCAGTATTATTTTGTCTTCTCAATTGTAATATTTTACATTTTCAACCTTTTTGTTCTCTACCCCCACCCGATTTGATTTCTGCACCTCACTAACACTGTTACTGACTTGATCAACACTCAGTTTCTAGTCATTTATATTAAGTCATCCAACTTATTTGCTCAATTTCAGTTCTAATTTAAATGGCATTATTCTCTACCCCACTTCTACTTAGTCTCTCTGTACCTGTAGTTACCTCTGCTGCTACCCTGACTTAAGTTGAAACATTTTAGTCAATTCTATTACGTCGTCATCTAACTTACTAACTACCTCAATCTTACTTTAGTTGCTGTCTAATTAACCAGCCTTGTAGCTATATTAGATCATTCTTGTATTACGTACCTGATCAATTATCCAAACTTGACAAACCTCATGTACACACACACACATAATTATATTTGAATGCAATTGTACAACTAGCTATGTGAATGAATTCGCCGTCGAAAAGAGGAGTCTCTTCGCTGAACGTCTTCTCTTTTTCTCTACGACTCAATGGGGATTTTCAAGCTAAAGAAATTTGCATAGGAGAGTTAGTGCAGCAGTTCGAGTTGCCACACTTCCTCCATGTAGCACATAAAGAGAGTAAAGGGAGGTTCAAATAAGGATAATAAACAGAAGCGTGGTGCAAAAAAGAATAGTTATATGGAAGAACAATAGAATTTCACATTTGTAAAAAACTATATTTGTAAAATCTCAGCGAAATTGAAATGAGTAATTCCAACGTTTCCTCTGTGTTCCTCAATCTGGTCCGAACTTCTTCAGGGAAATTAATTGAAATTGACGTAACAGAGGTTTATACATAAAAAGGGGGACATCTCTTATTTTTAAAAACTTTGTCCAATCATATGAGTCATAAAACAGGCATCAACATGTATAGTAAACAAAATTGTATGAGCTGTGATCAAAATTTGACGTGAAAGAAATACAACATAAAGGCCAGAATCAGTACAACACAGAAGATCTGTGCAAATGGTGCGTTGAAGATAAGGTGTACATAATTTAGCTCTATTGGGAAACCAAGTTCCGTATAGTTTAACTACTAAGAAGTCTCGTCTGCAACCATTACAATGCTATCTGCACCCGCAGCAATCGTATGCAGTTGTCTGAGATAATTTTAACTAAAGGGAAGCAAATATTTCCAAAGCACAATTGCCAGACACCTGGCCACTGCGGTGTCTATATCTCTAAATTCATAGAGATGTCAAATGTGTAGTTGACAGGGAATTTACGGAAGTTATTGTAACCAAACATTTCCAAAGTAACGTAGGCATTAAGGAGAGCGTGATCAGCTCCTGACTCCTTTGGTAACTGGATGTCGAATTCTAATACGGTAATTTCATAATCATCCTTGATAGTGATGCCAGCTCAGCGGGCTGAGCTGGTTATATAATCTTACAAGCTAGTAGCACTTACAATTTTTTTCTGTTTTCTATCTTTTCTACCCCCACCAGCTTCCTACTTTTCAATGTGAATGTACTGATGACGTCTAGAACTGAAAGTTTTGAGGTTTACATCTTGGATCTCCCAAAATTTTCTCTCTTATCATTCCAACACTGGAACACACTGTAAATTCAGATAGTCTGTACACATCATGATAATGAGAACCTGTGAAATAAAGTAATTATGTCGTTTATTGCTGCAAAGTTAGCGTTTCTTGCTTCATCGAAATATGTCACGGGAACCATATATACATATATATATCGACATTTAACAACACACAGCGCTTTCACATTTGTTCGGCCTATGTCAGAAAATAAACCTGAAGAAGAAATTTCGTTTTGGTGTTTTTGTTTATTCCTTCACATTCCCAGTGGAACATAGGGCTTCAAGCCAGAGACTTGAAGTTTCTGTAGCACTGGTGATTATTTTTACAGGATGGGTCTGCTAGCCTCATGACCAACCTTTCCTCTTCACCAGCTTTATTTTTGGCTTAGCAAGGCAAAGGAATGCGTCGGCGAAAGACCAAACCACGGACAATGGGCGCTACCGCGGAGTGTCTAAACCGCTGTGACACCAATGCACTTCATAAGGTTAAAAAGGCAATTTTATAACTAACTAAGTAACTACCTAACTAACTAACTAAGCTAATAACTAACTAACTAACTAATTGACTAACTAACTACCTCACTAACTAACTTACTAGCTACCTAACTAACTAACTAACTAACTAACTAACTAAATAACTAATTAACTAACTAACTAACTAATTAACTAACTCACTAACTACCTAACTAACTAACTAATATACCTAACTAACTAACCAACTAACTAACTCACAAACTAACTAACTAACGTACTAACTAACTAACTAATTAACTAACTAACTAACTAGCTAACTAACTAACTAACTAAATAACTAACTAACTAAATAACTAAACAACTAACTAACTCACAAACTAACTAACTAACGTACTAACTAACTAACTAATTGACTAACTAACTAACTAACTAACTGACTAACTAACTACCTACTTAACTAACTAACTAACTACATACCTAACTAACTAGCTAGCTACCTAACTAACTCACGAACTGACTACCTAACTAACTAGCTGACTAACTAACTAACAAACTACCTAACTAAAAACTACCTAACTACCTAACTGAATAACTAACTAACTAAGCTAATAACTAACTAATTGACTAACTAACTACCTCACTAACTAACTTACTAGCTACCTAACTAACTAACTAAATAACTAACTAACCAACTAAATAACTAATTAACTAACTAACTAACTAATTAACTAACTCACTAACTACCTAACTAACTAACTAACTAACATACCTAACTAACTAAACAACTAACTAACTCACAAACTAACTAACTAAAGTACTAACTAACTAACTAATTAACTAACTAACTAACTAGCTAACTAACTAACTAAATAACTAACTAACTAGCTAACTACCTACTTCACTAACTAACTAACTACATACCTAACTAACTAGCTAACTACCTGACTAACTCACGAACTGACTACCTAACTAACTAACTGACTAACTAACTAATTGACTAACTAACTAAGTAAGTAACTAACTTTGAACTAACTAACTAACTAATCAACTAATTAACTAACTGACTAACTTACTGACTGACTGAATAACTGACTAACTACCTAGCTAACTGACTAACTAACCTTGAACTAACTAACATACTAACCTTGAACTAACTAACTAGCTAACTACCTAGCTAACTGACTAACTACTTAACTAAGTAACTAACTAACTAACCAAGTAACTAACTAAGTAACTAGCTAACTTACTAAGTAACCAACTAACCAACTAAGTAACTAACTAACTGGCTAAGTAACTAAGTTACTTACTAAATAAGTAACTAACTATCTAACTAGCTGACTAACCAACTTTCTAACTAACTAAATTACCAACTAACTAAAAAAGAAACCAATACCACTGAAAATTTGTAAAAATTCGAACATATATATATTATATGGGTTATTCAATTAGAATCCTGCTTAACAGACATATGTGTGCTTTGTATTTATGCATTTATGTAATTTGGAACATTAATATTCTATGTGTACAAGTTGAATTTTCTACGTAAGTGGGGGGGGGGACTAAACTGACCACTGTCACGTAAAATCATGTGGGATTACAATCTATCCGAAAATGTTAAACCTGTCTGTATATGAAGTATATTTGCGTGAACACAATAATTAGCCTAATTATTGACAGACAGTATAACTGGAATACAAACATTAAACATACTTGCATAGTCTGAATATACCTAAATATATATCCGTATACATATACATATATATTGAACGCTTAAGTCAATATAATACATAAATTGGTACCGATTTGTAAATCAATGTGATCGACTTTTGCAACTAATCGTCAGTATTATCCGTGAAGCAAAACCTACCACTCCAGTTTGATCATATCAGTTAACTGACCTGTGTGTGTGGACTGCTAAGCTTCAGAGAGAAAATAAAATGCTCCATTATACAAAACAGAGTACACATAATACCTGCATATAGCTCTCGGTAATAATAATAATAAGAATAACCTGTCTGACACGATTTAACTTTAGTAGTTTATGTAAACATTTAACTGGAATTGGGACATATTTCACCTGTGATACATACAGTCTATCTATCCTGGTGGTAATTTTTCACACGTAATCAGAGTGACAAAAAAAGAAAACAATTTCAGACATGTCGTAAGCATTAGGAAGTTGAAAAAAATGCTTACTCTGCTTCCGTTCCGTCCACCTTTGACTAAACCAAGGAGGTGATGTGAAGTACGTGGTTAACCCCCACCCCTCCCACAATATATTTTAATTACTCCAAATAAGAGTATTGTAGTTTTTGATGTGGTTGTGTTCTCTGAGCTGGCTGGCTGGTTAATTTGCGAAGCTTTCATCGCCCCGCCACTACGCGAGAACTTCCTTCAGCGCATACACTTCAATTTCTCCACGAGTTTTTCAAGCATCTCTCCTGGTCGATGCCCTGGACGTGATTGCTTGTGTTTGTGTGTTTTCACATCTTCTAGGCTACTTGTATCGATATTGGAACTGATTGTTTCTTTGACTTGAACTTTGACCCTTTGTGTGTGTGAGGTTTCTTTCTTATCGGTTTTTGTCTATCTCGATGTGTCTATTAATTGACGACGATTCACTAGAATACCAGGCAGGCTTCTAAAAATTCTCTAGCATTCTTGGTGTTGTTTCCTCTGTCTAATATTTGAACGTTGGTTGTCCCAGTCGAATTGATGTCCGTGGTTGTCTGTATGCAGTGAGGCGATATGAGTGAGTGAGGGAGTGGATGTCATGTCTTTTGACGGCTAGCTTATGTTCGTGGATACGAAGACGAAGGGGATTAGCGTCCACTTTGGCCAATGTAGTGTTTTTCGCAGTTGTTACAGTTTATTGTGTAGATGATGTTGGTTTTATCTTCTTTCGTTGTTGATTCTGTCTTTTGGTTGACATGGAGCCAGCTGAGTGAAGTGATTTTGTTGGTTTGTGTGTGACGTCAATTCGTAAAGGTTTGAAGAGTGTTGCAGTGATTTCTGAGATGTCCCTTATATATAGTAGGGTGATTTTCTTGGTGCATTCCTTGAGGGCTTTTGGTTTGATAGGTTGGCTTGTGGGTATATGTCTTTCAATGAAATTTCGTGGATATCCATCCATTCTTTTGGAAGACGTCCATGAGATATCTTTCTTCAATTTTCCTTAAGGTGGGAGTGCTGCAATGAGTCCTGACTGGCTGACCCTCTTGAATAGTGTTTGTATGCAATTCTTTTTGTGTGTGTTATTGGATTGTTGCTGTTGTAATTAAGTATGTGGTCTGCGTGACTTGATTTTCTATAAACTTGATTTTCTCATTTCGACGTCCGAAAATGGGATTTTGTTCTTGGATTCCTCTTCTCTTATTTATTCGACGTCGTTGAAGACGTTGTTTATAAAGTTGTGAGTTTTATCTAACTCGTTTCTTTTGATTATTACAAATGTGTCGTCTACGTAACGTATCCAAATTTTGGGTTGCGGAAGAAGAAGCCCTCAAGGAAAGCACAAAGAAAATCACCCTACCATATATAAAAAACGACATCTCAGAAATCACTGCAACACTCTTCAAACATTTACTAATTGACGTCAAACACAAACCAACAAAATCACTTCACTCAGCTGCCTTCATGTTGACCAAAAGACAGACTCAACAAAGAAAGAAGATAAAGCTATGTGTGATAAAGCACATGTGTGCTTTGTGTTTATGTATATATGTATTTCGGAACATTCATATTCTATGTGTGCAAGTTTAATTTTCTACGTAAGAAGGGGGACTAAACTGACCACTGTCACGTAAAATCATTTGGGATTACAATCTATCCGAAAATGTTAAACCTGTATATGAAGTATATTTGCGTGAACACAAATAATTAGCCTAATTATTGACAGACAGTATAGCTGGAATAACAACATTAAATATACTTGCATAGTCTGAATGTACCTAAATATATATCCATATACATATTGTACGCCTTAGTCAATATAAAATGCATAAATTGGTACCGATTTGTAAATCAATCTAATCGACTTTTGCAATTAATCGTCAGTATTATCCGTGAAGCAAAACCTACCACTCCAGTTTGATCATATCAGTTAACTGACCTGTGTGTGTGGACTGCTAAGCTTCAGAGAGAAAATAAAATGCTCCATTATACAAAAAAAGAGTACACATAATACCTGCATATAGCTCTCGGTAATAATAATAATAATAACTTAATCCTTCCAAATGTCAGACTGTTAATTACAGTTTCCAATGTAAACAAAAGTTAAATGAAGCCGTTAGTTTCTATGACCCTTGCAAAATTGATGACACTGATATAGAAAGCAAGTCTGAAGTTAAGTATCTTGGATTAGTTCTCTCTTCTGACCTATTCTGGTCCTCTCATGTCTTAGCGATTTCTAAAAGAATATTTCGTTTGAATTTTACATTAAGAAGTTAAGGCACTCAGGCATAACTCCACCACTCCTCTTACAGTTTATCAACTCGTGTATTTTACCTATTCTTCTTCACTGTTCACCATTATTCTTTCCTGGATTGCTTAAAAAGGACTATGTCATACTTCATAGAACTCTGAAGACTGTCAGTAGTGCGAGTGGTATCCAACTGGGCCATATCGTTGGCATTGTCACTGATAGGTACCTGATGTCATGCAACAAATTCGCTAGGGGAATTTTGTCAGACTCTGAGCACCCACTCTACCAGCAGCTCCAACCTTGTGTCTCCTCAGGTAAAACAAGAAGTCTCTTCAGAAGACTTTATGCACGTACGTCTAAGTATAAAAATTCCACTATACCATTTTGGCACGCATTGTTTATGTGATGAAAATAGTGTTAGGCATGAACTAACTAACCTTCTTAGCACCACTGAATAAACCATTTCTTTCACCCTTAAACTATCATACTTTATTGTTATTGTATTTCTTATACTTATAATCCTCTCAATTTTTCGCTTTGTTTATTTTATTTTTCATAAGTGTGGACATTATTTTAAGCTGTATTATGACTGTTAACTTTGCATTTCACCTCACTATACCATATCAACAGAACATTAGACCCAATAATCCATAACATACTGAAGTTTCCAAACTGAATCGACAATACCGTTTGAAACAAACTCACTGCTATTATTTATTTATTATTATTATTACTATTATTATATCTAATAATTATGTCGTAAATATGGACAAATTCCTCCGATTAATTTTGGTTTTAATTTTTAATTTTATATACACTTTGAGTAAATCAGATGCAATAGTGTGACAAATACTGAGAATTCCATTATGTATTATAAGTAGTGCTGTTTTTTGAATAAAGCAGATTATGATTATTAAAAACAATAACCTGTCTAACACGATTTAACTTTAGTAGTGTATGTAAACATTGAACTGGAATTGGGACATTTTTCACCTGTAATACATACAGTCTATCTATACTGCTGATAATTTTTCACACGTAATCAGAGTGACAAAAATAAGAAAACAATTTCAGACATGTCGTAAGCATTAGGAAGTTGAAAAAAATCCTTACTCTGCTTCCGTTCCGTCCACCTTCGACTAAACCAACGAGGTGATGTGAAGTACGTGGTTAACCCCCATCCCCCGTACAATATATTTTAATTACTCCAAATAACAGTATTGTAGTTTTGATGTGGTTGTGTTCTCTGAGCTAGCTGGATGGTTTATTTGAGAAGCTTTCATCGCCCCGCCACTAGGCGAGAACTTTCTTCAGCGCATACACTTCAATTTCTCCACGAGTTTTTCAATCATCTCTGCTGGTCGATGCCCTGGACGTGATTGGTTGTGTTTGTGTGTTTTCACAACTTCTAGGCTACTTGTATCGACATTGTAACTGACTGTTTCCTTGACTTAAACTTTGATCCTTTGTGTGTGTTTGTGAGGTTTCTTTCTTATCGGTTGATAAATTTTGTCTATCTCGATGTGTCTATTGATTCATGATTCACTGGAATGCCAAGCTTCTAAAAATTCTCTAGCATTTTTGTTGTCTAATATTTGAACGTTGGTTGTCCCAGTCAAATTGATGTCCGTGGTTTTCTGTATGCAGTGGGGTGATATGAGTGAGTGAGGGAGTGGATGTCATGTCTTTTGACGGCTAGCTTATGTTCGTGGATACGAAGACGAAGAGGTAGGGTGTCCACTTTGGCCAATGTAGTGTTGTTCGCAGTTGTTACAATTTATTGTATAAGATGATGTTGGTTTTATCTTCTTTCGCTGTTGAGTCTGTCTTTTGGTTTACATGGAACCAGCTGAGTGTAGTGATTTTGTTGGTTTGTGTGTGTGTGACGTCAATTCGTAAAGGTTTGAAGAGTGTTGCAGTGATTTCTGAGATGTTCCTTATATAAAGTAGGGTGATTTTCTTTGTGCATTCCTTGGTAGCCTTTGGGTTTGATTGGTTGCCTTTCGGGTATATGTCTTTTGATGAAATTCCGTGGATATCCATCCATTCTTTTGGAAGACGTCCATGAGATATCTTTCTTCAAGTTTCCTTAAGGTTGGAGTGCTGCAATGAGTTATGGCTGGCTGACCTTCTTGAACAGTGTTTGTATACAATTCCTTTTGTGTGCTATTGGATTGTTGCTATTGTAATTCAGAATTTGATCTATGTGAGCTGATTTTATATAAACTTGAGTTTCTAATTCCCCTGTGATTGTTCGCTTGACTGAGACGTAGTTTGCTTCATTTGTTTGTACATCTAAACATTCTGGTAAAGAAAATTTATCTTCAAGGGGAAATAACATGACACCGTGTACAACACTCAGTGATTCAAAGTTCTGAGTAACAGAAAAGGACATTTTGTTAATCAGCGAATTTGAATAAGGCATTTAGAAGACAAATTTCACTGCGAGATGATATCGTCATTTCGTGTTTCGCTACAACCACTTTACACAACTAACATGGTTAACAATAATAAAATAAAATAAAACGAATGACAATTACTCAGTTATATAAAAAAGCAAAAGTACATACTAATGACCAATCATATTTAAATAGGTCAAGTAGTCAGTCCATGGTAGGCGAAGGAAGATTGAAGTCTATTGTTTTGACTGTACACACAGTTTAGACTGTATGTGATTAATCCCCGAAGCGTGCTTCCATCACCTTCAATAACCAACCTTGAATTAGAGTAATGTGGTGAAATAATTGTGAAACAGTCATTAATTAATATTGATTGATTTTGTGACCTGACATTATTAAGTGTTTTCAATGGATGATGCAGGTGGATTTCTATTCAGATTAATGAATATGATTTAGTAACCATTTTGTAACATGTTCTTTTCGACCGCGATATTGGAACATTCTATTGGTTCTACCTATATAGGTGTCACCGGCACAACTACAGGTGAACTGGTAGATACAGTTTGAAGTAGACTTCACAGAATTTTGTCCTTTAATTGTAGGTTCAGGGATGGAAAATTTTCGGCATGTGAGAAAAAGAGATTCGGCGTAGAATATGCGCTTGTTGGCTGACTGAATTCTTTGAGCTCGCTGTCAACTGCATAATCTGGTCACCCTTGAATGGTAGGTTAATAAAGATAGCTTTCCTTGATACAGAAGCTGTCTTTACAAGAAGTGGCCTATCCATACTGTGACAAGTGATAAAGATCTCTGCATAACCATTAGCTAATAAAACTGAATGTATATGTCGAAGCTCATCCATCATAATGTGTCACTCGTGTATATTTTGCAGGCCCTTGAGAACAAACATTTCACACTAGGGAACGTTTATACTGGATAGGAAGAAAACTGGTGAAATGAAGATATTGTCCACTCCATGTCTGTTTACGAAAAAAATAGATCCCTTGAATCGTTCCATCATCTTGCGGCGAAACTTGTCTTCTAAATGCCTTATTCAAATTTATCAAAGGGACTACTAATTGTTGCAATCAGCGAATAGTAATTTGACAATTGCTAAATATTTTTTACTTGCTAATTTATCGAATTTTGAGTTTCTTATAGTTAGTTAGCTAACTTGGTTTAACAGTTTTTTACAGTTGTGAAACTGAAACAATTTGGTAAATATTTCCCACAATCCATGACGATTCTTTCTTATGTATCTTTCCTCAGCATACATACGTAATATTTATTGCATTGTTCCCTTGGGTTCCCAGTGGAACATAGGGCTTCAACTGCACGTCTCCACTTGTTTCTGTCTTCTGCTGTGCTTTTCGCCTGTGTCCATGTTAGACCATACTGTTTCAATTCCTCTTCACACGATCTCCTCCATGTCACCCTTGGAGACACGACCCATTCGCCGCTTCCCTTTCAGGTTCCACTCAACCGATGGCCTGACGCGCGATGTCACTCAGTGGCCTCCTCAGCGATTGTCCAATCCATCTCCACATTCTCCTGCATATTTGTTGGGCGATTGGTTCTTGTCTTGTTTGCTCCCATAGTTTCTTGTTGGTTCTTGTTTTTTCCGACAATCTGATCTTCAGTATAGAGGGAAGACAGTTGTTTTTTGAAACGGTCTGCAACTGGTTGGAAATATTCTTTGTGACACGCCAAGTTTCGGATCCGTATAGCAAACCTGACATGACGTTTGTATCGAAGATCCGAATTTTGTTGTTGAGTGTTGCTGAGTGACGAAGATTTCCAGATTGGTTTCAGGTTGATGAATGTGTTTCTCGCCTTCCCGATTCTCGATTTGACATCCCCGTTCGTTCCTCCTGTAGTTGATATAATGCTCCCTAGATAAGTGAATGAAGTAACCTCTTTCAAATCCCTCCCGTTGATGGTGATTGGCGCTGGATGTTGCTGTTGTTGTTGTTGGTGGTGGTGGTGGTGGGTTATTTTCCTAACCTCCGTCTTGTCTATGTTCACGTGGAGTCCTGTCTTTGCTGCTTCTTCGACCAGTTTTTCGGTTTTCGCTTGTAGGTCTTCAAAAAACTTCAACGCACAAATATATACATACGTAAACTGAGGTATACAATACGGGATGTAATGTCTGTCATCATCTCAGCAAGGTTGAGGCTTGTCGTACAGCACGCTAAGTCGGCTTAGTCGATAATTTTTAACCAGACTGAATAGTACAGATCTATGGATGCACAATTTTAGTCCGTTCCAAAGTTGTACTATTTGATTCCCCTATTGTAAAATGATTCAGTATTCAGAGAAGAAGAGACTCTTTTCAACGATGAATTTATAATCAAGCTGTACAATCCTATCTGTATATGGCTTTTATATTAAGAAATTATATCCGGTGATGGAGGGAATTAGATCAAAGGTGTGAATACATGAAACAATAATAATAGTAGCAGTAGTAGTATGAAATGCAATTAAAATATTTGTGATTATAATCATATATTAAATATTCCCAGAGTAAAATTTAGAACAAATATGGAATTACTTACTACACAGTGCCCAAGTTTTACACATATAAAATTTAGAACAACACCTGCTTAAGCGAACAATATTGTTGTTTTCAATTAGACAGATCTCATCATCTGACTTAACTCTAGTATACACTTACAGTAACTTTACAAATAAAAATTCACATATAAACCAACCATCATGGTGTTTTGTCTATAGGATAGATAATAAGATGGTGAATATAAATTGTGCAATCAGTCATAATAGTAGTAATGATAGTTATAATAATAGTAGTAATAATAATGGTTTTATCAACAATAAGGATGAAAAAGTGAGGCAATCTGTGATGACACGAATACTGATGAAAAACAGTATGATTAAACAAACAAATGTGTTCAGGTCGACACAGTAGTCGATAAAGGCTAGCTGAAAACAAATGAACCGATTAAGTAATGCTAGACTGATTGTAAGGGAAGTAAATGAAACACGTTTTCAATGAAGATGTGATAAGATTTAGGGATGATAAGAGAGGAGGGGTTGGAAATATAAGTAAGTAAGGTGTGGTGGTGTAGAAGTCATCAGTTTGTTATGTCTTAATAGGCCAACAATGGAGGGAGGGATAATGACTGTACGAACTTCTTTCGAATGAAGGCATAGTCTAGGTTGAATAGTTCGAATGCCTATCGCCTGCCTCAGCTGTGTGTGTGTGCAGTACACGAATATGAAGTCTATTGTAAAGATTTGGTGAGATACGATGAATTACTTTGAAAGCTCTCATTTTCTCCACTACAACATGACCACTATCAATTAAATGTGACATAATTGAGCTACGGATTGTTTTTGTCTGTCCTTTGACAAACCACGATGATGGGAGATGTTCAATAACACGTTGGCTAAGCTGTCTAGTAGTACGCACAATATTGCCGTTGAATTGATAAATGCACATAGATGTGGCAAAACTCTCTAGCTTATCCTTTGTTTGCGTCCCAATCATTCGCTGGCTAGAGAATGACAAACATAGGTATGCTGCGTAAAACGTTCTTCGTATACTCCTGAAATGTCTTTGGAATAGAATCTCACTTGATAAGTCACCATTAAATTGTTACTTAATAAATAGATGTTTTTTACGTGCAGTCAGAGTCTCAGGCTGGTTTTCTCTCTGATGTTTTCATATGTTTCTTTATGAAATCACTCGGATAACCAGCCCATCTCCGTCAAGGAATCGTGAATATATTCAAATTCTTTTTGTAAGGGGTCTTCTGTATATATCTTCCTTGCTCTGCTCGTAAGACATTTAACAACATTTCTTTTATATTTAATAAGGAACGTAACTAAGGTAGTGTGTGTATTGCCCTGTGAATATGCTTTTTCTATACACGCTTCTCCCAAGTGACCCATCTTCTCTCCTACTTAGCAAGACATCCAGGAAATGTAGTTTATTCTCCTGCTCCTCCTCACAAGTAAAGGTAAGCGAAGGGTGGATGTTATTGAATTTCATAATAACAGTTAAATGTCAAGTGGCAAAATAATTAATGTCATATATAGAATAATACATAATTTGTATAGATTTTGGAATGGGGTACATAATTATAATATTAATTGGCGAATATGAAATGTTACATAACATGGTGTGAAATGTGAAAAGACAGAATTCAATATTGTAAAAAAAAATATAAAAATGAATAATTTTGGGTATAAAATGTCAAGTGGGTAAAGTGGAAAAGATTCAAAGTGAGAATAATAATAATAATGATAATAATAATAATAATATTTGTAGTAATAAGGAAAGAGTACATATAATAACTAAATAAACAAAATAAATAAATGTCTATCCCTCTACGCCCAAGGCAGAAGTAGACATTGTACATACTTCTTTTGTACACAAAGGTCTGGCCGGCTTAAATTCATGAATTGTCAAGGCCTCAGCTGTCTTCAGGAGTCTGTAACGAATGAAACGTGGCCAGGAAGTTAGCATGGATTCTATATATGATCTTAAAATCATAGTCAGGGTTGGTGTGGAGTGACAGGAGTCGATCAGGTGTTCCAGAATGAAGCTTCGCACACACACACTTCCTTTCTCCCTTGTAAAACCATGCTACTAGAATATTTTCTCGTATCCGTGCAGTGGAAAGCGGCGTCCTCTGACTACGGCCAATGTACCTTGCTCCACAAGAGAGGATCAGGTGAACTGGTAGATCTTTTACAGAGGTAGAGAACAACTTGCGTTTCATACTATTATTATTTCATGTATTCACACCTTTGACCTAATTCTCTCACCGGATATATTTTCTTAAAAACCATTTATATACGATTGTACAGCTTGATAATAAATTCATTGTTGAAAAGAGTCTCTTCGCTGAATATCTTGTGTTCTTAATGCTACATTGGGAATTATTAAATTATTATTTAATGTCAACTACTTTGTTTTGCGGCAGATTAAATTGTGGGCTTTGTAATTATCTCGCTTGCAACACCCGTTTACTATTTTCATACTTCATAATAGGGAGTAAATCAAGTGGGTTATAGGAGTGCATTGCCTGAGAATCTACCCTTGGCCTCTGGTGTAGCCGGTGAGCATTCTATCATCGAAATGAGAGAATAGATAGAGTTTAAGTTACAACACCTATGTGAGATATACTCGGCACAAGCTAGAAACATCACAAAATCATGGTTTCCTTCGAGGTGACTTCTCTATTCACAAAGATCCCTATGCATGAGATATTAGACATCATCTGTCAACGCTCTGATCTTTTTCCCTTTATCAAAACTGGAATTTAAGCAGCTTCTCGTGTTATAACTCCATAATGGTTAAGATTTTATTTTGATAAATCACACAGTGTTGTACAGTTATATTAACTGATGACGTTTCGAGCACAAATTATTGCTCGTAATCATATCAACTTGATATGATTATGAGCAGTAGTTTGTTGTTAGTTCTCTTTGCATATAATGATGAACGTGTCATCCACGTACCCTTTGTAGATGGTAAGCTTCTTTATAGCAGGTGTGAGAGTACTGCTCTCCATACTAGTCAAAAAGAGATCTGCTAGCAACGAAGCATATGGCGAATCAATGGCTACCTCATCTCTATGTCAATAGATTTCATTGTTGGAAAGAAATTGAGAATCAAAACAAATGATTCAGCGAAGAGACTCTTTTCAACAAGGAATTTATCATCAAGCTGTACAATCGTATACATAAATGGCTTTCTTTAAGAAGTTATATCCGTTGAGGGAATTGAATCATGGGTCAGAGTGAATGCATAAATAATAATATGAAATGCTATTAAAACTGAAATGTTTGTGATTATAATCACAGTTTAATGTCAAGTGGCAAAGCAAATTAATGTCATATATAGAATAATTCATAGGATGGATAGAACTTGATAGGTAGAGGGTGTGCAATTATAAGATTAGTAGACAAATAGAATAAAATAAAAACGTTACGTAATATTGTGTGGAATTTGATAGCATAGAATTTAATGTTGCATAAAGGAATTGATTTAGAATGACAAGTGGAACAATTGAAATAATACCGGGGATAGTTCAAAGTAAGAGTAGGAATAGTAACAATTGACTTAATAAGGAAGAGTATACAAATTGAATAGACAAAAATGAAAAAATGGAGAGTTGGTAGAGCTAAAGTATGATTTGGGATCACCATACTTTAGCATAGAGGGATTAAGACCATGAAAGTTGGAGGGGTTGAACGAACTTCTTCTGTACACAGAGATCTGGCTTTTATGTTTCGATAGCCAAAGGTGGCTTCAGCAATACAGATGAGTCGGGTACGTAGGGATTTGGGTAAATTACTCGTTGCCTTGTAGATGACTTTGAAGGCGCATGCTATAGAGATAGGGTGATCATTATCGACGAGATGTTCAATGATCGCGCTTCTTATTGCTTTACTTCCACCTTTTCGTAACTACCATGCAGCATAGTGTTCATGCACCCTCTTGGACAAAAATGGTGTGGAATGACCGATATACCTAGCTTCACACGAGCAGGTGAATCGATAAACACACACATAGAGTCGGTCAACAGCGGGATCTTGTCTTTCAGATTATTGAAAAATATTGGTCGACTAGTAAAGGCTATTCTCAGGGATGCAGCAGGGACACTGAGAGTACATAGAAGTACTTGCTCTTTTAGGTATGATGTGAGCACACCGACGTTTACATTATTCAAGACTACGTCGAATGACAAGTGAAGTATACAGTTTCATTGAATGAAAAACACTCCTAAAGAGTGAGCAAGCATTAATCAAGTGATAATAACATAGTTTTTCCAGTAACATTGATATCATTAATGCAATTAACAAACTCAAAAGTGTCTGTCATACAAAGAATAGGTAAAAACTTGCCTTCTCAATGATTCAATTATTATTATAATAATTGTTCCCTTGGGTTCCTAGTGGAACATAGGGCTTCAACTACACGTCTCCAATTGCTTCTATCTTCTCCTGTACTTTTCACTTGCATCCATGTTATTCCATACTGTTTCAGTACCTGTTCACACGATCTCCTCCATGTCACCCTCACGCTGACGACCCACTCGAGCGATGGCCTGTCGCGCGATGTCACCCAACGGCCTCCTCAGCGAGTGTCCAATCCATCTCCACTTTCTCCTGCATATTTGTTGGGTGATTGGCTCTTGTTTTGTTTTGTTCCCAAAGTTTCTTGTTGGTTCTTGTTCTTTCCGGTCATCTGATCTTCAGTATAGAGCGAAGACAGTTGTTGTTGATAAAGGTCTAACGTTTGTATTGAAAATCCGAATTTTGTTGATGATGCTGAGTGACGAAGATTTCCAGATTGGTTTCAGGTTGATGAATGTGTTTCTCGCCTTCCTGATCCTCGATTTGACATCCTCGTCCGTTCCTCGTGTAGTCGAGACAATGCTCTTTAGATAAGTGAATGAAGTAATCATTTTCAAATCCCTCCCGTTGATGGTGGTTGGCACTGGATGTTGCTGCTCCTATTGTTGTTGTTGTTCACCTGGAGTCCTGTCTTTGCTGCCTCTTCGACCAGTTTTTCGGTTTTCGCTTGTAAGTCTTCGATTTTGTGTGACATCAAACATAAATCATCCACGCGCGAAATCCAGGTCTGTTAGGTTCTTCACCTCAGTCCAGGATATCCCTGTCTTCTCGTTTCCCACTGTCTGACGAAGCATAATCCAGTCCACCACAATTAGGAATATCATTGGTGATAATGAGCACCCTTGTCTGACTCCTGTGTGTACTCCAAACGCCTCGCTGAGTTTCCCGTTGTGGATCACTTGACATGTGCCGTTGTCATACAGCTGTCGAATAAGGTTGATGAATATTCGAGGTACGCCATAGTACCTGAGTAGTTTCCAAATTACTACGCGGTCAACGCTGTCGAAGGCCTTCTCAAAGTCTATGAAGTTGAGGTAGAGGTTTGATTGCCATTCCATGCTTTGTTCTGTGACGATGATGCGAAGAGTAGCAATTTGGTTAGAACATGATTTACCTTTCTTGAATCCAGCTTGTTCTGGTCGGAGTTCTGTATCCAGTGCGTCCTTTGTTCTTTTCGGGAGGATTCGATATGGGATTGTACTTGGCGTCGACGGCAGCATGATTCCTCGTCAGTTCTTGCAGAGTCATTCTGCTATCCATTTTGCGACATAATAGCACGCATTAGTAATCCAGATCTATGGATTTTTGGCACAGAGTGCATAGAGTACAAGGAATGGTTGATCCAGAAGGTCTTACTCAGTCTTTCATATACATCACTTGTCATTGAAAAAATAACCATTCTTAATTTCATTCAGAATCTGTGTGATTTGTTCCTCTATCATTTCCGCATTGTTCTTCTCACGTTCAGCTTTCTGAAATTTTGTCTCATCTGACAGAGGATATTTTGCATTTGGTCAATATAATCTTTCTGAGACATCACCAAAATTCATGAAAAATTCCCATTCGAACAATAATAGACAGAAGACCAAGAGTAGTTCAACGAAGAGACTATTTTCGGCGGCGAATTCATTCTTATACCTGTACAATCGCATATATATGCATGGTTGTTTTGCATGTGTGTGTTCATTAAATATGTCACTCGAAAATACAATTGGTAAGTTCAGATGAATTGGATGTTGATATAAGAGGGCAGTGTAACGAAACGCACAAATATATTAGAAATTCTAAAAATATAGGCAGAAGATAAGCGAAATTGGGAAAAGATTATATTTATAGAAGCGAAAAGCGTATCATATTTATACACATTTTAACGACATTAGAGGTCAGCTAGGCCACTGATCGATCAACTGCTCTGATTGGTTTGTTATCAGTTGCTCAAGGTTAAACGAGATGACTTGCAAAAATTGACCAATAGGATTGATCATCTCCTGACCATGACTAACTAACCAACTAAACTGGATTCAGAAATCAAGGGCATCCAACAACACTTCCACCACCGATTGCAGCTATCTGCTGAAAATGTTCATTTTAGATTTTCCCATCCATACTGCGCTTGTATATAAAGATCTTGTCCGTAGGCTACATACGCTACATACTGCTGCACTTCATGCGTTTCACTTTCTGAAAATTCAATGTCAAAAATGGGTGGATTACTACTACTGCTACTGCGAAGGGCAACTGCTTGAAACGATTGTATCTTCACAATTTCGGTTAATCGGAATTGATTCTTTTTGTCTTTTCTGAGGAACATCTCAATGTTTGTTACAATAACTAAACGAGAGGTTATATCCGATCAGTGATTCAAAGTTTTACACGGCTAATGACATTTCCCCAGTCTAGAAATGCATACTCTCCGACCCCCAACACCCCTTCTATTCCCAACTCTTGCCTTGTATCTCATCAAGTAGAACCAGAAATCAGTATAAAACAAGCAATGCTCATACAACCAAGTACAGGAACTCAACGATACCATACTTGGCCCGTGTTCTAAGCGACAGAGACAATGTTAACCACGAAACCTATGACTTGCTTTGTTGTTAATAACATAATTTTAGGCTCTTTTATTTCTCTCTTATTTTGTATTCTATAGTGAATTCCTTCTTAAACATGCTTAGCTACCTAAAATATTAACATTGGCTTACTTTTTGTACTTTACTGTATTCCTTCTTTTGTGTATCTACTGGTTCCGACTATATTAGCACTATGAGTATTGCAAAATTGTCGTGTCATTAACCATCATGTAATTATTAGTTTTCGTGGTTGTTTTTTCTTATTTTTTATTTTTTTTGGCAATATTAACTGACAATCATTGGTTGTGAACGCCATAGTCACCACATTAAAATTTTGTATTAAGCGGGATTACTCACACTTCCACTACAAACACCGCATTAGACCTGACAATAAAAAACAAAACAACAACCCTGAAATGTTATTTTATGATTGTTTAGTGTTGTTTCAACCAAATTAACTGATCATCTTGGCGATAAACATTCTCGTAAATATCATTTCATAACTTCTTGTATGACTAAAGCTTTACTGTCACCATGCATAATCATATCAAAGCTTCCACTACCCAATACTGAGATATTATTTATTATGCTGTTTATTTTTTCTTTCTACTCCTTGGAATTTTTTGGCATTTTTCTAAGATTATTTTGTGTTTTTCCTGTCCTCTTTTTGCTGTTGTTGTCTTTATATTTATTTTTTGAAATACTCCTTTTAAATGTTTGGTAAAATTAGATGCAAATATTGTAGATATGTGCTGAAAATGCCACACTGTACCACTAGTACTGTTTCTGGAATAAAGCAAATTATTATTATTTTGATGTAAATCCTCATGATTGAAAGTGAAATGGAGATTTTGGTTGTGGAAGGACTGCGAATCTCAGACTCCAGTTAACTCTAGACGCAAAGAAGTCTACCAGCTAAGCTACAGTGATCCGAATGTTTATCAGGTCATCTAATTCACTGTAATCATAAAGCTTTATGTTAAGCTATCATAATATGTGAATTGTAGTCTAATTCTTGTAAAAACGAATCACTTTCGCATTACTTTGTAGACGGATTATTGTGACTATAATTCACTACGTCATTTTTATTGTTATTAGTTTCTTCACTTGATTGTGTAATCGTCATTTTCTGGCTGGCTCTCTATTCAAAAGCATCCCTCCCCCTGACCGAAAAAATGTGCTTCATTTTTGACAACATTGAAACTAACAACACAGAAGTTCCTCTTCCCAAAGACTACCTGAAGGAACTACTCCTCAGATGTACGTTTAATATCCAGTTTCACTTCAATGAACAGTTCTATGTACAGAAAGATGGTGTAGCCATTGCGTCTCCTCTCAGTGCACTCCTAACCGACTGTTTCATGGCGAGTCTCGAAAACAACATCTTCGATGCCTGAATAAGTCAACTGCACTTACACAGGAGATACGTAGATGACACGTTCACAATTTGTGATGAAAATGTTGATTTAGAGGATCTCCTCAAAACCTTCAACGCAGCACACGCATCAATAAGATTCACCTTAGAATATGAATCGAACAACGCGTTTCCATTCCTCGATGTACTACTTATTTACCAGAAGACACAACTGTACGATCCAAAGATGGATATATCGCCAGCAAACATGAACGGGACAGTTTATCAACTTTGAGAGCTTTGTCCTACGGATCCGAAAGCGAAACCTAGTACGTACATTATGTTCAGGGATTAGAAAAGTCTGTTCGGAAGACATGATTGAGAGAGAGGATTAGATTTCTTACGTGAAACCTTACTAGAGAACGGGTATCCACCATGGTTCATAGACAAAAACATGAAAGAGAAGCCTCCATCGCCGAAAATCGCAACTGTTCCTAATATACATATATTAGTAAGGTGCGGCAGACAAAAATATGGTGTAGCCTAGAAAATCACATATAAGCATCATTTTGATTATGAATAACAAATTGAGCTCAACATGTCATCATCCCTTTATCAATATGTATTATATCAAATGAACATAGTAGAAAGAAGAGAACATGAAGTTCAGCGAAGATATCTGCCATCTTTTCGGCGATTTCATTTTCAAAAGTAGCTGTACAATCGCATTGAAATACATAATTTTAATTACATGGATATAATTCTTGTTTGATTCCACACTAATTACGACGGCGGATAAAAGCTGACAATTATTTTCAACTAGATATGGTTTACAAGGAGAGGCGTAGAAACAAAATTACACAGGATTAGAATGGATAACAAGTGTGTAACAAGTGGGCATGGAAACAAAATTGAAATAATAATTTTCAACTTGAGATGGGAGTTAGGAGGTGCGAACATAGATTAGAAAATCCTTAGAAACACAAATATTTCACAGAATTAAGATATAATTGCAAAATAGTTACTTTTCAAACGAATTATAAATGTGAGAAGGAAATGCATGGAAACAAACTAAAAATATCTGTTTTTATAACTGAAAACAGAAAAAGGTTGAATCGAATGAAGACAGAGGGAGTAAGAATCACACACACAGCGAACGAAAGTAGATCAAAAAAAGACAACGAAAGAAGAAAAAATAAGGGAAGCTAAGGGAACATACCAAACTAGGTTCATGGTAGTTGTAGAGGTTGGACTAATTTCTTTTGAACACACAACTCTGGCTTCTCGATGCATATTGCGAGCGCGTCTGCAGTACAGAGAAGTCGGAAACATACTGCTTTCGGTAGGTTTCTGTTGACTTTGTAAATTACTTCGAAAGAATCAGTTGAGATGTTGTGGGAGGTGTTGATCATATAGATGTTAAATAATGGCACTTCTGATTGAACCGGTGCCTCTTCTTTTTGCAGCCACGCTGGGTTATGTTCTCTAACACGTTTGAAAGGACGCGCATACACTGACCTATGTACCTAGCCTGCTCCACACGAGCTCGTGAACTGGTTAAAGCCCATTGAATTGGTCATATGCGATAATTTGTCCTTCGCGTTGTTTCGAAGTATTTGAAGGCTAGAGAATGTCACTCTTAGTTTTGCTCCAGGGCAGGTCTTCTTTAAGGAGCTGGATATTTCCCTCTTTAGGATATCGGCTGCTGATTCTCCCCTGGAATTCAGATTCAGATACAGCGTTTTCTTTGCCACTGAATCGCATTCTTCTCCCCTATTTGGTTTAGGTTTCATGTTCTTTTCGACAAAACCTGTGGGGTAACCATTTTTAGCTGGGCAATTTTTTGAGGAATAGGAGCTCCTCTTCCAAGCAAACGCTGCTGCAGATTTTTCTAATGCGATGGATTAATGCGATGATGAGAGCTCGCTTTCGGCTCAAAGGTATCAAAGGTAACTACATAAATGCGTTAGTTGACCGTTCCATGTCGGTTTTCTGTGGATGGACCTCTTCAGGGTTCCATCATCCCTTCTTATTGTTAATTCCACGTCCAGAAATGGAATCTTTGAATCGTTTTCTAATTCCATTGTGAATTTAATCGAAGGATGGGAACTATTAAATTCTTGTAAGATGCAGTTGAAGTTCGAATTATCGTAGCACACTATAAAGGTATCGTCAACGTACATTTTGTACATTAGTGATTTGTTTTATGTTGATTTTAAAACTCCACTCTCCAAACTGGCCATAAAGCAGTCTGCTAAAAGTGGGCCAAGAAGAGATCCCATTGTAATTCCGTCTTTCTGTCTGTACATGTCGTCGTTGAAGGTGAATTGTACATTCAGAGTGTATCTCAGCAACAATTCCTTCAGATATGATATTGGTACTCCGACGCTTATATTGGAGTTCTCCATATAATTGTACAGGACGCAAACTGTTTCTGTGAGTAGCACGTTGGTAAAGAGAGATTCGACATCTAGTGATAACTAACATTCGTTTATCATTTACATTCAAATCTTTTATGCATTCAATGAACTCAAAAGTATCTCGAAGGGAGTATTTGCATAGGTGTTGTCTTACCGGCTCCAATATTTCGGACAACCATTTGTCGATTGGATGGTATGATGACGCTGACATGTCTAGAATCGGTCGAAGTAGCAAGCCAGGTTTGTGCACCCTTTGGTAAGCCATAGATTCGAGTAATGGTTGATCCTGTCGTTTTCACGCGATCAAATTGGACCTCAGGTATCAGACGGTCGTTCTTCATTCTTCTGAGAACAGCTGTTAGTTGTTTTTCAATCAGTTCTGTCTTGTTTTTTTGTGGTTGTTGGGCTTGGCGAATTTCTTGTCATCTCATATATGAGAGTTGTCAGTTTGTTAATATATACGTCTCTATCCATTAGTGTTTCCTGTTTTGCTCTGACAGTTGCAGTGAAAATGTCCTGTGTGATTGTGTCCTTCAGCTTTTGCGTGTTGAACTTGCATTGTGGCCTATCCCCAGCTATCCTCGAGGCTTTCAGCTTCACCTTGAAAGTCCCTTGTACCAGATAGTGGTCTGAACCCACATCTGCTCCTCTCCTCGATCTTGTGTCCAGTAGGCTCCTTCTCCACTTCCTTGAGATTGAAATGAAGTCTATCTGGTTTTTGGTGTGTCCATCTGGTGAAATCCATGTCGCCTTGTGTATATCCTTGTGTTTGAACACATTGCCACATCGGCCACACTGGCACATCGGCTGACTGGCTTCCCGAAGGCTTTCACCAGCCTGCGTCATTTCACTTCCCCGATTCCAGCGAGAAATAAGGTTATTGTTTGTATTTTTAGAATTTTGAATATATTTGTGCGTCGAAGTTTTAGTAGCAATTTGGTTACGTTTTGGGGGTGGAGTTGCTAGCACCACGCCCCAACCCTTCCTCTTTATCCGGGCTTGGGACCGGCTAGAAAACTAGTGAGCTAGTAATCTAGGCGAGGTTAATGAGTTATATTAATTATTAGGTTACTTGTATAGCTTGATAAAGTGCACTGCCACAAATTTTTAGTACAGTCCACAGAAGCGCACAGTGTTGGAATCGTGTCTACTGGTAGAAGCTGTTTGCCGATTGTCGAGTTGTCTTCGGATAAGGATAATATGTTCCTATAATAAATCCGAAGTATACAACACAGTATGAGTGGAGCAAGTAGACAGTAATGACTAGTGAGAAGGCGAAGCTACCAACAGTACACTGTATTTCTTCGATTTGTACTCGGAGGTTATCTGTATTTAAACATGGATCGTTTTAAACAAAAGTCATGTACAATGTCTCTAATTTCAACATCTAACAAAAAGTGTACAATCATATTGTTACGTACTCCACATCTTTACGCTAGAATGAGAAGCACTACAGAGAAAAAGAAAACCCTCAATAATTCCAATCGAAACTTCCTCCTCTTTAAGAGACAACCAATTAATCATTCCTTTCTCATCTAACTCAATTTTCGACTAATCTTCCCTAAATACTAGACGTTATGAGATGATATAGGAAGGAATACACTTTTGTTTATTTGTTAGAAAAAGGGGCATAATTACTTCATGAGAACTGAGATTTATTTCTATCACTTTCCTGTGAATTATTTACAAGAAAAGTTTATTCGAGAACACTGTTTTATTCACAGTTTGAACAAAAAAGAAAAGAAAAGCAGAGGTTCTCCTGTAATGATTTCATCCTTATCAATCAATACAGAGAGAAGAAAAATGGCTTTTAATTAGAGGGTAAAAAGGCAAATAACTTTAGTAAGACAAGCTCAGCATAAGCCATAGGATCTGGATCTGTCCCCTCCTCATTTTCAGGTCTTCCTATTTCCCTAATTCGGAAATATTCGTCTAATTATCGTACAATCACTCGCTCCTCTTAACTCTAAACACACAGTGTGTGCCTTTATCCATTACACGTTAATTATACCTGCTATCACAATAACTTGTTTACAACATGAAAGAAAAGCATGTTCAAACCTTGTCTTTTTTAATTATTATTATATCTCCTCAGTATCATTTAGACTGTAGGGAAGTGTGCAGAATTTCCGAAGTATCCTATATCAATGAGATGATTATCTTACCCGTATTGTATAGGCAGAAGATAATTAATTAATATTATTGTTCCCTTTGGGTTCCTAGGGGAACATAGGGCTTCAACTGCACGTCTCCACTTGTTTCTGTCTACTGCTGTACATTCCACCTGCATCCATGTAAGTCCATACTGTTTCAGCTCCTCTTCACACGGTCTCCTCCATGTCACCATTGGACGTCCCACAACTCGCCAATTCCCTTTTGGGTTCCACTCGAGCGATGGCCTGACGCGCGATGTCACCCAACGGCCTCCTCAGCGAGTGTCCAATCCATCTCCACCTTCTCCTGCATATATTTTGGGCGAAGACAGCTGTTGTACATAAAGGTCTGCAACCTGTTGGAAATATTCTTTGTGACCCGCCGCCAAGTTTCTCATCCGTACGTAAAGAAGAACTGACTGACTTGACGTTTGTATTGAAAATCCGAATTTTGTTGTTGAGTGTTGCTGAGTGACGAAAATTTCCAGATTGGTTTCAGGTTGATGAATGTGTTTCTCGCCTTTCCGAATTCCGATTAACCTCGCCTAGATTACTAGCTCACTAGTTTTCTAGCCGGTCCCAAGCCCGGATAAAGAGGAAGGGTTGGGGCATGGTGCTAGCAACTTCATCTCCAAAACTTAACCAAATCGCTACAGAAGCTTCGACGCACTAATTTTTTAAAAATTCTTAAAATATAGGCAGAAGATAAGGAAATGGGAAAAGATTATATTTATAGAAGCGTAAAGCGTATCATATTTATACACCTTTTAACGACATTAGAGGTCAGTTAGGCCACTAATCGACCAACTACTATGATTGGTTTGTTATCAATTGCTCAAGGTTAAACGAGATGACATGGAAAATTGTCCAATAGGATTGATCATTTCCTGACCAGTACTGACTAACTAACTAACTAAACTGGATTCCGATATCAAGGGCATCAGTCAACACTTCCACCACCCTTTGCAGCTATCTGCTGAAAATGTTGATTTTTTAGATTTTTGCATCCATACTGCGCTTGTATATATGTAGATCTTGTCCGTAGGCTACATACGCCACACTGCTGCATTTCATGTGTTTCACTTTCTGCAAATTCAGTATCAAAAATATGTGCACAACTATTACTAATGAGAAGGGCAACTGCTTGAACAGATTGTATCTTCACAATTTCAGTTAATCGGAATTGATTTCTTTTGTCTTTTTTGAGGAATATTTCAATGCTTGTTACAATAACTAAACGAGAGGTTACATCGGATCAGTGATTCAAAGTTGTACACACTTAATGATATTTCCCCAGTCTAAAAATGTATACTCTCCGACCCCCAACACCCCTTCTATTCCCAACTCTCGCCTTGTATCTCATCTAGAAGAACCAGAAATCAGTATAAAATAATCTATGCTCGTATAAACAAGTACAGGAACTCAACGATACCATACTTGGCCCGTGTTCTAAGCGACAGAGACAATGTTAAGCGTGAAACCTATGACTTGCTTTGTTGTTAATAATCATAATTTTAGGCTATTTTATTTCTCTCTTATTTTGTATTCTATAGTGAACTTCTTCTTAAACATGCTTAGCTACCTAAATTATTAACATTGGCTTACATTTTGTACTTTACTGTATTCCTTCTTTTGTGTATCTACTGGTTCCGATTATATGAGCACGATGAGTAGTACAAAATTGCCCTGTCATTAACCATCAAGTGATTATTAGTTTTGTGGTTGTTTTTTTGTTCGGCAATATTCACTGACAATCATTTGTTGTGAACGCCTTTATCACCATCTCAAAATTTTGCATTATGCAGGATTACTCACACTACCACTACAAACACTGCATTAGACCTGACAATAAAAAACAAAACAACAACCCTGAAATGTTATTTCTTCTGATTGTTTAGAGTTGTTTCAACCAAATTAACTGATCATCTTGGTGATAAACATTCTTATATATCATTTCATAACTTCTTGTATGACCACAGCTTTACTTTCACCATGCATAATCATATCAGTGCTTCCACTACCCAATACTGAGATATTATTTATTATATTGTTTATTTTCTTTTCTACTTCTTGGTATTTTTTCGCATTTTTTAAAAATTATTTTGTGTTTTTCCTGTTTATTTTTTGCTGTTGGTGTCTTTATATTTATTGAAGTACTTCTTTTAAAACTTTGGTAAAATTAGATGCAAATATTGTAGATATGGTCTGAAAATTCCACACTGAACCACTAGTACTGTTTCTGGAATAAAGCAAATTATTATTATTTTGATGTAAATCCTCATGATTGAAGGTGAAATGGAGATTTTGGATGTGGAAGGACTGCGAATCTCAGACTCCGGTTAACTGTAGACGCAAAGAAGTCTACTAGGTAAGCTACACTGATCCGAATGCTTATCAGGTCATTTAATTCACTGTAATCATAACGCCTTATGTTCAGCTATCATAATACTTGAATTGTAGTCTAATCCTTGTAAAAACGAATCACTTTCCAATTATTTTGTGGACGGATTGTTGTGACTATAATTCACAACTTCATTATTGTTATTATTATTAGTTTCTTCACTTGAGTGTGTTATCGTCATTTTCTGGCTGTCTCTCTATTCACAAGCATTCCCTTCTAATGACGGAAACAATATGCTACATTTGTGACAACATCGAAACCAACAAGCTAGAAGTTCCTCTTCCCATAAACTACATGAAGGGACTACTCCTCAGATGTACGTTTAATATCCAGTTCAAATTCAATGAATAGTTCTATGTACAGGAAGATGGTGTAGCTATTGGGTCCCCACTCTGTCCATTCCTAGGCGACTGCTTCATGGCGAGTCTCAAAAACAACATCCTCGATGCCTTGATAAGTCATCTGCACTCAAACTGGAGACACGTAGATGACACGTTCATAATCTGTAATGAAAATGTTGATTTAGAGTGTCCCCTCGAAACCTTCAACGCAGCACACCCATCAATAAGATTCACCTTAGAATGTGAATCGAACAATGCATTTCCATTCCTCGATGTATCACTTATTATCCAGAAGACACAACTGTAAGACCCAAAGATCGATATATCGCCAGCAAACATGAACGGGACAGTTTATCAACTTCCAGAGCTTTGTCCCACTGATCTGATAGCGAAACCTACTACGTAAATTATGTTCAAGGATTAGAAAAATCTGTTCGGAAGACATGAGACAGAGAGAGAATTAGATTTCTTATGTGAAACCCTACTAGAGAACGGTTATCCACCAATGTTCATAGACAAAAACATGAAAGAGAAGCCTCCGTCGCCAAAAATCGCAACTCTTCCTATTATACATATATATTAGTAAGGTGCGATAGACAACACGAGGGTGTAGCCTAGAAATTCGCATAAAGCATCGATGTGATTATGAATAACAAATTGAGCTCAACCTGTCATCCTCCATTTATCAATATGTGTTATGTCAAATGAACATAGTAGAAAGAAGAGAACACGAAGTTCAGCCAATGTGACGATCTTTCCGGCGATTTCATTTTCAAAAGTAGCTGTACAATCGCATTTATAAACATTAGTTTACATGGATACAATTCCTGTTTGATTCCACACGAACTACAACGACGGCGAATAAAAGGTGACAATTATTTTCAACTAGATCTGATTTACGAGTAAAGGCTTAGAAACAAAATTACACAGGATTAGAACGGTTAACAAGTGTGTAAAAATGAGCTTGGAAACAAAATTGAAATAATAATAATTTTCAACTTGAGATGGGAGTTAGGAGGTGTGAATATAGATAACAAGAGCTTTATAAACACACAAAAATTGCACAGGATTAAGATATAATTGCAAAATAGTTATTTTAAACGAATTATAAATGTGAACAGGGAAAGCATGGAAAAAAACTTAAAATAACTGATTTTATAACTGAAAACAGAAATGGAGTGAATCGAATGAAGACAGAGGGAATAAGAATCACACACACAGCGAACGAAAAAAGATCAAAGAAAGAGAACGAAAGAAGAAAACATGACGAAAGCTAAGGGAACATACCGAACTACATCCATGGTAGTTGTAGAGGTTGGACTAATTTCTTTTGGACACACAGCTCCGGCTTCCCGATGCATATTGCGAGGGTTTCTGTAATACAGAGAAGTCGGAAATATACTTCTTTTGGTAGGTTTCTGTTGACTTTGTAAAATTACTTTGAAAGAACCAGTTGAGATGTTGTGGGCGGTGTTGATCAGATAGATGTTCAATAATGGCACTTCTGATGGGACCGGTGCCACATCCTTTTTGCAGCCTCGCTGGGTAATATTCTCTAACACGTTTTGAAAGGACGCGCGTACAAATACCTATGTGAGTGTTTGTCGTTCTCGTTGTTTCGAAGTATTGGACGGCTAGAGAATGTCACTCTTAGTGTTGCTGCAAGGGTAGGCCTTCTTTAAACAGCTGGATATTCTCCTTTTCAGGATATCGGCTGCCGAATCTCACCTGAAATTCAGATTCAGATAGAGCGTTTTCTTTGGCGCTTAATCGCATTCTTCTCTTTTTGGTTTAGGTTTCATGTTCTTTTCAACAAAGCATGTCAGGTGAACATTTTTTAAGCCAGGATACTTTTGAGGAATAGGAGCTCCTCTTCCACGCAATCGCATCTGTTGAATTTTCTGACGCGATGGGTTAGAGTGATGATGAGAGCTCGTTTCTGGCTTAAAGGTATCCAACTATGTAAATGCGTTAGTTGGCCGTTCCATGTCGGTTTCTGTGGATGGACTTCTTCAGGGTTAATTCCACGTCCAGAAATGAAATCTTTGAATCGTTTCCTAATTCCATTGTGAATTTATTCGAAGAATGGGAATTATTAAATTCTTGTAAGATGCAGTTGAAGTTCGGGTTATCGTAGCAGACTATCAAGGTGTCATCCACGTACCTTTTGTACAGCAGTAATTTGTTTATTGTTGATTTTAAAACTCCACTCTCCCAACTGGCCATTAAGCAGTCTGCCAAAAGTGGGCCAAGAGGAAATCATGTTGCAATTCCGTCTTTCTCTTTGAATATGTCGTCTTCGAATGTGAATTGTACATTCTGTGTGCATCTCAGCAACAATTCCTTCAGATATGATATTGGTACTCCGATGCTTATATTGGAGTTCTCCATATAATTGTACAGGAAGCAAATTGTTTCTGTTAATGGCACGTTGGTAAAGAGAGATTCAACATCTAGTGATAACTAACATCCGTTTATTATTTACATTCAAATCTCTTATGCATTCAATGAACTCAAAAGTGTCGCGAAGGGAGTATTTGCATAGGTGTTTTCTTACCGGCTCCAATATTTCGGACAACCATTCGGCGATTGGATGGTATGATGACCTTGACATGTCTAGAATCGGTCGAAGCAGCAAGACAGGTTCGTGTCTCTTTGGGAAGTCATAGATTCGGGGAATGATTGACCCTGTCGGTGTCAGGCGATCGAACGGGTCCTCAGGTATCAGACGATCGTTCCTCATTCTTCTGACAACATCTGTTAGTTGTTTTTCCATCAGTTCTGTCTTGTTTTTTGTCGTTGTTGGGCTTGGTGAATTTCTTGTCATCTGATATAAGAGTTGTCAATTTGTTAATATATATACGTCTCTGTCCACTAGGACCACTCCTGAACCTTTGTCAGGACGTGTTATTATTAAATCTTGATTGTCTGTCAGTTCTTTGAGTTGTTGTCGATGTTTTCTTTTGTCAGAAGACGTCGGGATTATATTTTACGCCTTAGGTTAGCCCGAATTATGTATATCATACAAGTGTAATGCATTTTAACTTTCAGCTGAAAACAGCATTGAAATCCAGCTTAAAACATTAGATCATATCACATTAAATGTGTAATAAGCTCCAACTAATTAATCAATAACCGACAATTATACATCTCATCCAACAGTTAGCTGTACGACAATGCTGAATGCCAAGTAATCCACAACGGGAAACTTACGTAATCATTCGAAGTGAGTACAGGAGTAAGACAAGGCTGACTGCCCACTATCGCCAATGATTTTCCTGATTGCAGTAGATTGGATAATGCGACAAACAGCGGGCCAGGCAGCGAGGAAACAGGCTCTCACAAAAACAACTTGGAGAATCTGGACTTCGCCGATGATATATGTCTGATTTCTCACAAACTGGAAGATATGCAAGTGAAAAGCAACAAGTTGGCAGAAGAAGCATCCAGAGAAGATAGGACTTCAAGTGAATATAGAGAAAACAGAGGTAGGGGATGGAGATTCCTGGACAAGAACAACAACAACAGACAACGATCAGCCAGCATAAATGGGAGGAACCTGAAAGAAACAACCTCTTTTACCTACCTACCTGGGAAGCATCGTTTCAACTACAGGCGGAACTGACGAGGATATAAATGCAAGGGTCGGGAAAGGAAGACAAGCCTTCATTACTCTCAAGTCTGTGTGGAGATCAACAGCACTTATCAGCATCAAAATAAGATCCGGATTTTCAACTTCAATGTGAAGTCAGTCAGTGCCACACACTGTACGGATCACAGACTTGGCCAGCGCGTCATAAAGAGCATCTCAAACAAACTACAGACCTTCAATCACAGTTGTTTTCGCTCAATACTCAAGATCAGATGGCAGGCCAGAAAAGATCAGCAACAGGGTGGGATCTCTGGGAGCGAACCAACCAGGAACCGATTGTGAAACAAATAGGCAGGAAGAAATGGAGATGGATTGGGCATACTCTGAGGAAACAAACCATCAAGTGAATGACAGCACTAGACAAGCCATTGCTCGAGTGGAACCCGAAAAGGCAAGCAGCGAGTTGATCGTCAGTGTGAGGGTGGGTGACTTGGAGGAGGTCATGTGAAGAGGAGATGAAAACGTGTGGACAGACTTGAAGCCAGAGAACTGAAGGCAATGGAGACGCACGGCTGAAGCCCTATGTTCCTCTAGGAATTAAAGGAAACAATAATAATAATAATTAATTAATTGATTAACTGAGACTGATCATGGCCAAACAGAGCGCAGAAACATTTTGATACGAGATACAAGACACACTGAGAAATACCCTACACGACTACACACACATTTTATTAAAGGAATATCCTCAATACGGGTTTGTTTATATTGTCCACCATCTGGGAGGTAATATATACGCAGGTGAATCATTAATATTCATTATTTATTTCCCACACTTGCATAATCATTGATTTCCCGCATCTGCGTGATTATTGATTTTAACTACTAAATTCCCATAGTTGTTAATATTTTTAAAATGTGACATTGATTTTCCTAACTGTATAAATACGGAGTTTTTGTTTAACATCTTCGACTGCTGTTAGAGACAGTAAAAGCTCTCGTATCAACGTTCAGTCTTCTTTCTTTGCCTTGCGTGCCCGGCGGTATTGTTGTTGTTGTTGACGTGCGTTAGGACAGATTAGCCAGCGCATTAAATTAGATTCGCTCGTAGTCTACAAGGTCCTCATATTCATACATAACACTTTATTATCCAGAAGAAATACGTGTACACAAAGTAGTTCTCTCTGTGGATAAAATTGGCCTTCATTATCCTTTTAACGAATCAACACACAATGTAGATCAGAAAAGCTTTTAAATCTTACTTGGCATTTTTTTTTTTTGTTGGCACTGATATCGGTGGAATTATAATATGACATTTAAGCTGAGATAATGAACTCTTTCATGGACAATATTTCCAATATAAGCTACTTTTGTTTGTTGTTTGTTTGTATTTTCTGTTGAGCCGTTCAAAAAGAGAATCATTTAATATAGCGGGTATTACACGGAAACATGTTTGTATACAATTTAATTGAATCTTAGATTATTTTCCCGTCCATTGATTGATTGGACGGAAGTTTTCGTCAGTCTCTTAGGTTAACGTGTCTGTTGGCTTCTTGTGCAGATGCTTCGACGATGTCTAGGCATGTCAACCTGAGACTGAGCACTTCGGTCCAATCAATCGATGGGAGAAAAAATCTAAAATTCAATTAAATATTAATTAATATGACCTGTTGTACAAGAAGTGGGGTGCCTCTCTTGGCCCAAGTGTTCTGGTGGAAAACGCTTTGGTTGGTGTCTCAAACTATGAGCACTGGGTTCTATCCTCGGTGTTTGGAACATCATCACTGACTCACTGACTGGGAATGCAGCTACATCCTCCAGCCAACTATTATGATTATTATTGTTTCCTTTAATTCCTAGAGGAACACAGGGCTTCAGCCGCACACGTCTCCATTGCGTTCGGTTCTCTGCTAGAGTCTTCACCTGGCTTCAACCAAGTCTGCCCACACGTTTTCATCTCCTCTTCACATGACCTCCTACTCCAAGTCACCCACCCTCGCACTGACGACCAACTCGCCGCTTCCCTTTCGGGTTCCACTCGAGCAATGGCGTGTCTAGTGATGTCACTCACTTGATGGTTTCCTCAGAATATGGCCAATCCATCTCCATTTCTACCTGCCTATTTGTTTCACAGTCGGTTCCTGCTGTGTTGGTTCGCTCATTGCCAGAGATCTCTGTTGCTGATCTTTTCTGGCTATCTGATCTTAAGTATTGAACGAAGACT
This sequence comes from Trichobilharzia szidati, assembly GCA_944472155.2. NCBI lineage: Eukaryota > Metazoa > Platyhelminthes > Trematoda > Strigeidida > Schistosomatidae > Trichobilharzia > Trichobilharzia szidati. The sequence goes on from OX235279.1 coordinate 6,976,534, forward strand.
ACTGTTAATTAAGGTCTGTAGTATGTTAGAGATGCTCTTTATGATGAGCTGTGCTAGTCTCTGATCCGTATAGTAGCACTAGTTGACTTGAGATTGGAGTTGAAAATCTGGAGCTTATTTTTGATGCTGAGTGTTGTCGACCTCCACACCGACTTGAGAGTAGTGAAAGCTTGTCTTGCTTTCCCGATAATCGTTGCTTTGTTATCCCCGTTAGTTCCACCCGCTAGTAGTTGAAACGATGCTTCCCAGGTAGGTAGGTAAAAGAGGTTGTTTCTTTCAGGTTCCTCCCATTTATGCTGGCTGATCGTTGTCTGTTGTTGTTGTTCCTGTTGGTGTTGACCAGGAATCTTCATCACCTCTGTTTTCTCTATGTTCACCTGAAGTCCTATCTTCTCTGAATGCTTCTTCTGCCAACTTGTTGCTTTTCACTTGCATATCTTCCAGTTTGTGGGTAATCAGACATATATCATCGGCGAAGTCCAGATCCTCCAAGTTGTTTTTGTGTGAGTCCATTTTCTGCCTGTTTCCTCACTGCCTTGCCCGCTGTTTGTCGCATTATCAAGTCTACACTAATCAGGAAAATCATTGGCAATAGTAGGCAGCCAGCTTGTCTTACTCCTCACTTCGAAAGATTTCCTAAGTTTCTTGTTGTGGATTACTTGGCATGCAGCATTGTCGTAAAACTGACTGTTGGATGAGATGTATAATTGTCGGTGGACGTTGGGTGTTAAGCGTAATTTTTGAAATGGAATATTAGATCATTTTTTTAAAATATTTTAAACATTGGCAGCATAATGTCAGTGCTATGCAAAGCTGACTGTTTTCATTTAGCTCCGGCCAGGTGGTGAATGTTGTTCAGATACGAGGAAGCAGATATTTTATAAGCTCTAGTTGAACTTTCTTCACAAATACGAACCATTGACCTATTATTATTATTGTTATTATTATTACTATTATTATTATTCTGTGTGAAATGTAAAGTTCCAATAGGCCTCCTTCGATCGGTCCTATTCTCTCCACTCCTCCACCTAGGAGGGAATGTGCAGGCATAAAGAAACGCCACTACTACTCAAGGTAAAGAGCGCGGTCCCAACCAATGTCGTAGGTGGGACATACATCCTCACACGTGACATCTGGATGGAACTCACTGGTCACGACTTCTCACTAGAACTGACTGACTCCAGGAAACTCCATCCTCCGCTAAATCAAGAATTGGTAGAAGTTAGAATTCATGCACTGGCTGGCCATTGAATTGGGTCCCAGTTAGTGGCTGAATGGTATACGAACCAGCTAGCTTGCCTCGTAACCGGAGTGTCCTGGGTTTGAACCTCGACAGTGGATGGCTACTGCCGATGATTACCAAACTAGGCTGATGGACCAGCTGGCTGTCTGCAGTACTCCCTGTGGCTGGTTTTCAATGGTTCTCTAACTGATATCAATGCGTGATCAACTCGTAAAAACAAAACTAACTCTTACAAACCAAACTATATAAAAGTGAAATAATTAAAATAATAGAAACAAAAACAGGAATCGTAAGACGATAATAATACATGAATTACTCAAATTGGACATGAACTCAATATTCTGGAGTTGTAATCAGTTAATGCAATTATATAATCAGAAATAGCTGCGTGGGTAATTGACTGTCGTGCGTCGGTACGAGGGTGACAAGGTGGTGATGTTCAGAGGAGGAGATGAAAGATGATTATGGGCAGTTGCAGAGCTATATGGAAGAAACTGCAGAGAACAAGATGAAATGGAAGCCGGCTGGCCCACTCAGAACTACCGGACGTTGATCCTGCAAAATAGTCAACACTACTGGCTAGTGAATGCGAGTCAGTAGTCAGAGACCACTGACTTGAAGCAGCTGTGCTTTCAAGCTGGATCATGGATATCTAATCATCTCAAAATTGTCGTATAAAAAGCTGTCTTGTCTTCTTCAATCACTTTTATCACCATTTTTCCGAATGTCACAGTGACATTATACGTACAACCATGTCTTATCTTTGTTTGAAGGATACGGTGAATATAAAATTACCACTTAAAGGCGTTTAAGAGGTTGTATTTAGTGGTGAATTATTTCCTAACCTCAGTGAAATTGCACTGATGAAGAGTCCCATGATAGGACGAAACAGCTGTTCAGTATTTTCAGTTTCTCCAGTGATTCTCTAATTGATGTCAACTTGTGATCAACTCCAGTAACCAGTCAAACCAACAGTTGACTATAAATTTTCGTAAATTCGCATATACTACTTAATTTTCTCCAAAAAATAGTTAATGTGCTGTATTTTCTGCTTGTAAGCTACTTAGAACATCTGAAATGTATACACAGTCTGAATAAAAGTATCTCAGTATACCACTGGAGTGAACAAGTAGCTAGTAAGTAGGATGGGTGAATGCGTTTATCTGGTAGGTAAGTTTTTATTGCAAAACTACACACTCTGGAAGATTCCTTGATTATCACACACTTAGCTCATCCACTCATGTTAAAACGAGGATTAATACAAGGTATACACATAGAAGTGGTCAGGTGTGAGATCTTGTCTTTTGGGCTTCTGCAGATCAGCGGGCGACTAGAGAACACTACTCTCAATGTTGCCGCAAGGAAAGTTCTTTTTAAAGAGGTGGAGATTCTCCTTCTAAGGACGTCACTGAGTAGGTCTCCTTTGAAGTCGAGGTTCATATAAAGTATCATTTTTGGCACAGATGCTGTTTCTTGCTTTTGGATTTTCGCTTTGGTGTTTTTCTCTACGAATCCTGATGGGTAACCGTTTTGTATGAAGGTTTCTTTCAGTAAGTTTAATTCTTCTTCCATGCTATCAGAGCTGCAGATATGTCGGACGCGAGTGGGAAGAGAATATTCTATTTACAAGATAAGGGTGCAGAGATTTTTAGTGATGTCTCGGAAAGATGATATTGACTGAATGCAAAATATCCTCTCTCAGATAAGACACAATTTCAGAAAGCTGAACGTTAGAAGAACAATGCGGAAATGATAGAGGAACAAATCACACAGGTTCTGAATGAAATTAGGAATGAGGATTTTTTAGTGACAAGTGATGTATATGAAAGACCTTCTGGATCAACCATTCCTCGACTCTGTAGACTCTGTGCCAAAAATCCATAGATATGGATTATGTCACAAAACGGATAGCACAATGACTCTGCAAGAACTGGCGAGGAATCATGCTCCTGTCGACGCCAAGTAAAATCCTGAGTCACATCATCCTGGAAAGAACAGAGGACGCACTGATTACAGAACTTCGCCAACCAGAACAAGCTGGATTCAGGAAAGGCAAATCATGTTCTGATCAAATTGCAACTCTACGCATCATCTTCCCAGAACAAAGCATGGAATGGCAATCAAACCTCTACCTAAACTTCCTTCATAGACTTTGAGAAGGCCTTCGACAGCGTTGACCGCGAAGTAATTTGGAAACTACTCAAGTAATACGGCGTCCCCGAAATATTCATCAACCTTATTCAGCAGCTGTACGACAACGGCACAACGGAAAACTCAGTGAGGCGTTTGGAGTAAACACAGGAGTCAGACAAGGGTGCTAATTATCACAAACGATATTCCTAATTGTGGTGGACTGGATTATGCGTCGTCAGACAGTGGGAAACGAGAAGACAGGGATATCCTGGACCAACGTGAAGAATCTAGAAGACCTGGATTTCACGCGTGGATGATTTATGTTTGTTGTCACACAAAATCGAAGACTTACAAGCGAAAACCGACAAGCTGGTTGAAGAAGAAGCAGTAAAGACAGGACTGCAGGTGAACATAGACAAGACGGAGGTTATGAAAATAACCAACCACCAACAACAACAGCAGCTGCAACATCCAGCGGCAATCACCATCAACGGGAAAGATTTGAAAGAGGTTACTTCATTCACTTATCTAGCTAGGAAGCATTGTCTAAACTGCAGAAGGAACGGACGAGGATGTCGAATCGAGAATCGGGAAGGCGACAAGCACATTCATCAACCTGAAACCAATCTCGAAATCTTCGTCACTCAGCAACACTCAACAACAAAATTCGGATTTTCGATACAAACTTCAAGTCAGTCAGTTCTTCTTTGCGGATCAGAAACTTGGCGGCGGGTCACAAAGAATATTTCCAACAGCCTCTTGCAGACCTTTATCAACAAAAACTATCTTCGCTCTATACTAAGGATCAGATGGACGGAAAGAACAAGAACCAGCAAGAAACTATGGGAATAAACAAACAAAACAAGAGCCAATCGCTCAACAAATATGGAGGAGAAAGTGGAAATGGATGGATTGGACACTTGCTGAGGAGGCCGTTAGGTGACATCGGGCGTCAGGCCATCGCTCGAATGGAACCCGAAAGGGAAGCGGCGAGTAGTGTGACGTCCAAGGGCGTCATGGAGGATATTGTGTGAAGAGGAGTTGAAACAGTATGGATTAACATGGACGCAAATGAAAAGTGCAGCAGAAGACAGAAGCAAGAGGAGACGTGTGTTTGAAGCCCTCTGTTCCACTAAGAACCCAGGGGAACAATAACAATTTAATGACCCGTTGCACAAGAGCAAGATGTGGTCCTCTTTGCCCAAGTGGTCTAGTGGAAAACGCTTTGGTTGGTGTTTCAATCTAAGAGCACTGATTTTGAGCCTCCGTGCGGGGGACATCATCACTGACTCACTGACTGGGGAATGCATGTACATCCTCCAGCCGACTGACGAGTCCTAAAAAGGAAATGTAAAGTTCGCGTTATCCTGCCTAGGGTTACGTCACTGATAGTCACAATCCACCAATTAACTTCCAATTGTATGTTTACAGACCAGAATGTTTCGGTGAACGCATATTCACGTTGAGTGTTAAGCGTAATTTTTGAAATGGCATCTCAGATCAGTTTTTTTAATATTTTAAACATTGGCAGCATAATGTCAGTGCTATGCAAAGCTGACTGTTTTCATTTAGCTCCGGTCAGGTGGTGAATGTTGTTCAGATACGAGGAAGCAGATATTTTATAAGCTCTAGTTGAACTTTCTTCACAAGTACGAACCAATGACCTATTATTATTATTGTTATTACTATTACTATTATTATTATTCTGTGTGAAATGTAAAGTTCCAATAGGCCTCCTTCGATCGGTCCTATTCTCTCCACTCCTCAAAAGCTAACTCTACGACACCTCATAGGCTATCATCTGCTCCGCAAGTAATCACCTCCATTTCGCCGTCGGACAACAAAATCGTCGTGTCCCACCCGATTTGCAATCGACTGAGATGACTTAGTGCACGATGTCACACAAGTGTCTCCTAGACGCGTCTCCTTGGGCGATTAGTTCTTGATTCTTTTCGTTGTCACAGCCTCTTGTCACTAGTCCTTCTTGGCTGGCCACCTGATCTTCACTGTGGAGGGAAGGAAGTTGTTGATAAAAGGGCTGAAGCCACCTTTTGAAAATACTTTTGGTGAGTCGCCAAGTCTATGAAATATATCGAAGCTTCGACCCAATATTAGTGTGTTGGAGATCCGAATCTTTTTCTTTTGCCTGAATGCAGCAGATCTACGCACTGATTTTACAGTAGAGTGAGTCTATCATTGCCTGTCTGATCCCGCATTTGACATCCTCATCTCAACTGCCTGTAGTTGCATCGATGGTGCCCAGATAGATGAGTGGAAGAAATGATCTTATTCAAGTTTCTCTATATTAGTTTGTTGATTAGATGTATCACACAGTGAGTGAAACAGTAGTATTACGCCGATCCTGTTTTTACTGACATAGGATGTGATGATCGGAAGTCCAAATACCTGTTTGAATGTGTGGGTTTCCTGTAAACACACAATAGTGTGTTTAACTTTCCATCTTCTTTCCTCTTCATTTTGCAATCTAACATTGGGAGCTCCCCTTCTTGATTTTCCAATTCATAAGTGAATTGAATTGCCTCCACCTTTAAGTTATAATGTGTTCGAAAAATTCTGTCTATATTCTGTGTTCTAAGTACAGTGAATGTCTCATCTACATGCCTACACCATACTTTTGAGGTGGATGGGGGGTGAACATTTCAATCGCTATGTTTTCCCATCTATCAATGAATATATCTGCTACAACTGGGGATATTGGTGATTCCACGGGAACTCTCTCAGTTTGTTTGTATATTTTCTCTTGGAGGAATTAAAATACTGTGGAAGTCAGGCATAGCAAGCTGCACTCCCAGCATTATGTTGTCCTCAAATGGTATTTTCGTCCTAAGTTCCAGTTCTTAGTCAGAAATGAGTTCTTTTTCTGACTGCCTCTATAGCCATATTTATTATTGGTATGTGTGTTTATAAACTGACAATGTCAAAACTAACCATTCTTTCTTCCTTATTATCTAATTTTAAATTATCTAATCCATCTATGTTTTACTTCATTAGAATTTGTTAGTCTCGATTATTTCGAGTGGCCTTTTAGGGGGGATTTAGTACCATGGCTAAGTATTTAGATAATTCATAGGTAGGTGAATTTCTGAAATCAACTATAGGTCCAATATAGGGTATCCTGACTTATGAACTTTAACAATACCATACCATACATCCTACTGAGGTCATTAGTTTCGGGCATTAAATTAAACTATTTAGACTCACCAAGAAACGGCTTCATTTGGCGTATATGGTCCCCTGTGGTGATTGTGATTATGAGCCACAATAAATTTTGTTCGAAACCTTGTCATCCAGTAAATACTAAAACTGTTTCTGTGATTGTGTGATGCATCTAATAAACAAACTAATATGGAATTAGTTACTACCACCATCACAGTGCTCAAGTTTTACACAAGTTTCTCCAGTTTATGGTCATCCTCATCACCTCTCTTTTCTGTATGCTCACCTGAAACTTTGACTTCGTTGCTTCTAGTGCCAGCTTGTTAGCTTTCATCTGTGTGTTAATGAATTTTTGTGACATTAGACATAAGTTACCGGCTACGTCCAGATCTTTTGCAATAAACTGTTCAGCCGAAACGCAAAATACAAGCTGTCACATTGGACAACTTCAACGTGCATGCACCAGTTTACTTGCTCTCTGGTGGAGCTGAGTACATCGGCCGTACCATGAGCCAACTTACTTGAAATACGCGCTGGTGAGCACTATCCAGACTGGCTAGTGAATGAGATCGAAAAGGTGTATATAGTTCAGTGACAGAAAATCTGGTCAACTCAGGACATTCGGCGCCTTTCGAAAAATCCCTCAAAATAATATACAAGATTCGATCAAACCTATCAAAGGGAGTGAAATTAAGACAGCTGGGCATATCCGAGGCACTAGCTATCCAAAAGCTCAAACACACGCTATGTATCCAAAATAAATACGTTCAACCCTTGTTCCTGCCATGGCCATCATAAACAGGTAATTCTACTAGTAATGACCATCCCATTGACTTTCTTATCTAAACTTCCTGTTTATTCATGTTATGTTTAAGTTTCTCTTAATCCCTCCACTATTTACACTACCATATTTTCATATCCCATCTTCCTGTCTAGTTTGTCATTTTATTATTTCTACATATTTAATCCCTGATTGCATAAACAATTATTCGTCACATTAGTTATGATCCCACTAGATTTTTTTGTTATCCAAACATCCTGTCTATCTATTGTTGTTATTTCTATATTTCTAACCTCCGATTGCACAATCAATGTCAATCTTGTCAGTAATTATGATGCTACTTTGTTTGAGTGATTTTTGATCCATCCTACTGTTTATTATGGCATTCTAATTCCTAAGTGTAATTTTATTAATCTGACCCTCGACCAGAAATTATTCTGGAACTTTCCCATCCATTTATCATAAATACACGAATGTATAACGTAGTTGACGATTTTGTCGAAAAGAAAATTTTCTTCCTCACTGCAACTGTCTAAGTAATTCTTTTGGGATCCTCTTTTGCCAATCGAACCAATTGTTCTCTTCTCGCTTCCGACAGTCTCTAGCATGATACAATCATTGGTGATAGTAGGCGGCCTTGTCTTACTCATGTCTTCACTACTTCAAACGCCTCACTGAGTTCCCCATTGTCAACTACTGAACATGTGTAGCAGACCAATGACCCAGTGACTGGATCACTCACTCTAAAACGCTAAATATCCGATGGCGAACTCAACCAGGTATAAAACTGTAATCATGTTAAGGTGCAGAATAAGACAAGAGATACAGAGTCCTCCATAAATTATCTCATTTCTCAATAAAGTCATATGGATAATAGTGTATTTCTGCCAAGTATGCTAAAATATACAGAGAGTAAACACGATAAATGACTCTTACTCAGAGTTTTTGAATCGGTTTTGACACAACCTCTTAAGCCTCAGGATGGTCGGGGGTGGGTGCCTTGCGCTGCGGGTTGGCCACCCCTACGCACACCTCTTGAAATGCTCCCATATGACCGAGCGTCTTACATAGCCTCTCCTGAGGAAGCCCTACTCACTGCCTTCACGTGGTGGAGGTGTTTTTCACCAAAGTGAGAGGGCGAAAGCGGATGCCCGGCGCTCTTCACCGGGTTGACTGTCCATTGGATGACAGTCTAGGGGAGATGGCTAAACCCTGATTCCAAACCTCCAACGACTGGTGTATGAAGCTCACTGGAGCTCACCGGCAGACGTATGGACAAAAGGCTTGTTGGATGTCCTGGATGTCTGGCCCCATTCAAAAAGGCGTATGAACCGAACTCCGGTCACCGGCTGCCAATGGATAGTGGTCTCTCTACTCCACTCCTACTGCATTGTAGGTCACACTTGGTTGTGTAAAGGCTAGAGCTGCACTCTCAAACAAAAGGCGGCCGAGCGATTCTGTGGACATCACTCGTACCGAATTCCCATGAAACTTCCAATTCAACGGCCAAATATATGAACAAGTCAAAGGAACACCTATGGGATCGCCAATTTCAGGTTTGATTGCAGAAGCAGTGATGCAAAGGCTCGAAAACATAATCCTACAAAAGATCAAATCCAAAATTCGGATACGTTACGTACATGAGACATTTGTAATAATCAAAAGAAATGAGTTAGATAAAACTCACAACTTAATAAACAATGTCTTCAACGACATCAAATTCACAAGAGAAGAGGAATCCGAGAACAAAATCCCATTTCTGGACGTCTTAGTCAAGCGAACAACCACAGGGGAATTAGAAACTCAGGTCTATAGAAAATCAACTCACACAGACCACATACTCAATAACAACAGGAACAATCCAATAACACACACAAAAGGAATTGCATACAAACACTATTCAAGCGAGCCAGGACTCATTGCAGCACTCCCACCTTAAGGAAAATTGAAGAAAAATATCTCATGGACGTCTTCCAAAAGAATGGATATCCACGGAATTTCATCAAAAACATATACCCTCAAGCCAACCTATCAAACAAAAAGCCCCCAAGGAAAGCACAAAGAAAATCGCCTTACCATATATAAAAGATATCTCAGAAATCACTACAAGACTCTTCAAACCTTTAGGAATTGACGTCGTACACAAACCAACAAAGTCACTTCACTCAATTCTATGTCAACCAAAAGACTCAACAGCGAATGTAGATAAAACCAACATCATCTACAAAATAGATTGCATCAACTGCGGAAAACACTACATTGGCCAAAGTGTACGTCCCTCCTCTTCGTCTTCGTATCCACGAACATAAGCTAGCTGTCAAGAGACATGATATCCACTCCCTGATATCACTACATACAGACAACCACGGACACCAATTTGACTGGGACAACGTTCAAATACTAGACAGAGGAAACAACAAGAATGCTAGAGAATTTTTAGAAGCTTGGCATTCCAGTGAATCATCAATCAATAGACACATCGAGATAGACAAAATATATCAACCGATAAGAAAGAAACGTCACACACAAAGGGTCAAAGTTCAAGTCAAAGAAACAATGAGTGACAATGCAAGCAACCTTGAAGGTGTGAAAACAAACAAAAACAACCAATCACGTCCAAGGTCGCCAGGAGAGATGATTAATAAACTCGTGAAGAAATCTGGAAGCTCACTTCAAATTGAAGTATGCGCTGAAGATGTCACCTAGTAGGGTGATGAAAGCTTCGCAAATCAACTATCCAGCTCAGAGAACACAACCACATCAAAAACTTCATGAACTCTCTTACAAACGACTCTGAAACCTGGCTTCCTCGAGCGGAAGATGTACGCAGACTCGAGGTAGTAGATCAGTGGTCCCTCAGGTACATTCTGCATGTTCTTTGCCAGGACAAACCCCCCAACGAAGAAGTGCGTCGTCGTCTCTACAGCATCAACCAAATTCCAGTACCGGTCCAACAACGTCGCCTTCGGTGGTTTGGCCATGTTCTGCGCCGACCAGATGACGATCTGGTCAAATCAGTTCTAAATCCCTCGCCATTACCATCTTGGCGATGTCGCAGGGGTGGACAGCTGAAAACATGGCTTGGTACAGTCAAGGCTGATATGGAGTGCCTGGGGCTACAAAACCGTCTACGGATTCCGTCTGCGGAACAAGAATTGGATAACCCTGTTGCAAAACCTTGCATCAGATCGCCGCGCCTGGTCAGCGATGATTCGAGATGTTCATGATGCCGGCTCATCCTCCCGTAGGAGATAGTCGAAGTAAAGTAAAGTAAAAGTAAGAGAGAGAGATACGAAACCAGTTGACAGATTTAGCCAGACACTGGAGAGGAGATAATGATTTCTACTTTCCAGCATTGAAATAGTTAAGCTGTTTAACTACATACTTAACGGAATGTGAATCTTATGAGTATAGCATAAAGTCCTTTCTTAAAAATATACCTTTCAGTATGGAATTTGGTCAGGGTATACACTGAGCTTATACAGTCGGCTAAATGTTTGAGTTGATTCTATGGGAGTCATTCTGATGCACTGACAAATGAGTAATACACGGAGGATTTCATTCATCATGAGGTGATATCATCAGTTAGAGAACCACTGGAAAATCAACCTGGGAGTACTGCTAGACAGCTGTTAGGACCCAGGACCTTCTGGTTCACAAGACGACCTCGTAGACCGTTGAGCCACTGGGACCCGATCCAATGGTTCTTGAATTCTAACTTCTGCCAATTCACGACATAGCGCGACTCCCTTGAGACATACATGCACACACACAGTCACAACACGCTCAAAAGACAGCTAAAAAGACAATTACTTGTCGACAAATTTATGTAATTCTATTCGACAGCAATAACATCAAAACGTCGAAATTACCTCATTAGTGCCGTTAGTTTGCTACACAAACAAGGTCAGTTCTAAGTACAAAAATGGTACTGAAGAACAAAATCAGTTTATGCAAGATTTAACTTTAAGAAATACCTTAGAATCGAGTACAATACTGATAAAAGTATAAAACTTGGGCACTGTGGTGTGGTAGAGTATAACTACTCCATTATGGATGAGATTTTCTGTTTCGATAAACTGTCACTCACAGTGTGTGTGTGTGTGTAGTGTAATACAGTAAGTAATATTAACTGATGTGACCACACGTTTCGAGCAGAATTTATTATTGGCATTCATAATCATATCAAGTCACTCACTCACACAACTTCTTTCTTTCATTTATATACATGTGTGGAATCGACTAGATATTGGCATAAAAATCAGTATAATATGCATCTGACACATCGTTCAACATAATAGTACGAAGAACATTGAAGGCTGTAAGTGGGGTCAGTGCTATCCCTTTGACTCAACTAACCGACACTGTCGTCAATAGGCATATGAATTCTTGTAAACACTTCGCTAAAGTTATCTTGTCTGATAGTGAACATCCCCTTTATTCACAATTGTTTCCTTGTATCTCTTCGGGTAAGACCAGAAGAAATTTCATAAACATTTATGCTCGTACTACAAAATATAAAAATTCGACCGTACCATATTTGGCACGAGTATTGTGTGAAGAGACGAATATCAGAAAAGAACTTTTACAACTTTTAAATCACCATTAACTAAACTATAAAATGTAATGATGCATATTAATGCATGTGTTATTTGTTATATTATTTATTTATTATTCACTATGACCTAGAAATGGTGTATTTTGTTGGGGTTTTTATTTTTTCCTATTAATTATCAATATTTTTAAAATTTCATACATTTATATAATTATAAACAGAGCTAAACCATTGCAATATGTAAAATGAAACGCTGAAAATTCCATGCTGTAAATTGTTATTGTTGTGGAGTAAAGTGAATTAGTATTATTATTATTATTATTATCATAGTCTACAAAGTTCGAGAAAGTTTTCCGAAAAAGACAGGAATGCATTTGCTTTGTACAGCAGAGGCTTTGTCAATGCATAATATAAGGCCAGAATTTTGTGTACAAAAACAATTTGTACGATCTCTTTCGTTGCCATCCCATGGTCATGATTTTACCATGTAGCTCACATAACAACTTTGTTATCTGTCTTTAATCCATATTCCATTTTTGTTCTTTTTTCATTTTTGTTTCATTTTATTTTACTTTATGTTATCATATTCTAGTATTTCATCTAGTCTAGCGGATTACTTTGACAACATTTCACTCATCCTATGTCGTCTCCAGCATAATAATTTTATTCACAAATATTCACATTTCCGAATGTACGTTGATTTCCGATCATCTATTTCACGCATGTCATCTATTGAACTTTGGGTTGACGTCTACCTATTTAGTTATTCATTCAATTGTGTATCTATGTGATGACCACTCATAATCCTATACACCAATATTATGACAGAACTTTAGTATTTCCACACACTGTCAAACTTTAATGCACACTCACACACATACACACGCACACAAGAAAACTGATTGTTATTGTCAATTTGAAATAATCACGTATGATATACGATTGTACAGTTATGAAAATGAAATTGTCACGAAAAGAGAATTTTCTTATGTATGTCGAACTTGGGCACTGTGGTGTTGGTAGTAAGTAATTCCATATTAGTTTGTTTATTGGATGGATGTATCACACAGTCAGTGAGTGAAACAGTATTAGTATTTACTGGATGACAATGTTTCGAACAAAATTTGTTGTTCATAATTATATGATTTCTGACCAAGAACTCGAACTTGAGACGAAAGTGCCAATTGAGGACGACATAATGCTGGAAGTGCAGCTTGCTATGTCTGACTTCCACAGTATTTAAATTCCTCCAAATGAAAATATACAAACACACTGGGTGGGTTTCTATGGAATCACCAATATCCCCAGTTGTAGCAGATATATTCATGGATAGGTAGGGGTATGGTGAAGGTATGTGGATGACACATTCACTGTACTTAGAACACAGGATAAAGATAGATTTTTCGAACATTGAAACTCAGAGGTGGAGGCAATTCAATTCACTTATGATGAATTGGAAAGTCAGGAAGTGGGGGAGCTCCCAATGTTAGAGTGCAGAGTATAAAGGAAAGAAGATGGAAAGTTAAACAGTAGTGAGTGTTTACAGGAAACCCACACATCATTCCATCCTATGTCAGTAAAAATAGGATTGGTGAAATGTGTAAGTGACAACGGGGCACACAATCTAACTAGTGCCAAGGAAAATCTAAGACAAGAAGTGAGACATATGAGAGAAGCCTTGAAACTTAATAATTACCCTGATTATATAGTCAGGAAATATGTAGGGAGATGTAAAATTGAAATAAATACTGATAGTATTGATGGTGATAGTATTAATTATGATAACAATATTAATGACGACATGAATGTCAAATCTGTGCAAGATAGTGACAACACCAACAATAAGGAATCTAAATCATCAAGAGTAATTCCATACAAGGAATGAACCTCGGAAACCACCCACATTACGCAGAATTATTAACAGGAATAAAAGTGACTGGAATGCAAACCAACCACAAACTCAATTAGAAATAAACTTTGTTGGTTAAAGGATCAATCCTGTGGAGCCTTTAAAATAAAACAATTTAGTTTATCTAATCCCCTGCCTGCTGGAGTGATTGTCAGGTCAAATACATAGGTGAAAGTAGTAGAACAGGGTCAGTGAGTCAGACTAGCCGAGCATAAAAACCTAGCAGCAAAATCTAGATTGGTTGACCCGAATAAGATAAGAAATCTAGAGAATAGTTCAGAAACTATCGCAAGCACCACATGCATTAACACACAACCATACAATAGGCTGGATGAGATAAGATGACAGTTTTAAAATCTAATACAACAGGTTGGCGAGTGAGGAAGGTTGATAACAGAAGCTTTGTTTATCTAATCAACTGAGAGAGAATACGTGTAAAAGGAATGATTCAACACCTGTACACTCGGATATCTGGAAAATTCTACTGCCCCTATGACGACGACAAATAGGAGAGGACAAGGAAAACTATCAGACTCAAGTTTCAAAGTCGTGTGATTATAAGAGAATTTTCTTCTCTGAATTCTTTCTGCGTTCGATGACTCTTATCAAAATGCAAAACTTCAATGATTTCATTTGAACCAACAATGGTGTGGAAACACCATTCATGTAGCATCCCTGTAGACTTTCATTTGATTTTTAAATTAGCTGGTTACAGACTAGTCGATTCTAGATGTGATTGATGTGAATGCCTTCCAACTACTTATATCGGTTAATGAGTAGTATTAGTAGTAATATAGTACCACACTATTTCTCCAGCCCCCGCCTCGATTGCCATTCATAGTATTAACCAGATCAGATATTGTTGAAATCTGAAAAAGTTTCAGTTTCCACAGGAGACTGGAGTGAATTTTCACCTTGAACTGTGCAATTAGCAAACTGAGACGACACTGTAGCACCATCATACGCTTGGAGTTGCGTGTTGCAACAGCCTATATGCAACAGCCTTGCAATAAGAAACACACTGTGCTGGCTAAATGTTGAATTAATAGAAAAACTGAGACGTACAGATGCTTAGCAGTAGTTTTTATGTTTCTTTCTTTTCAATAAAAAACCACTCATACTAATTAACACGGAAAATTTGAAAATAATTGTACAAGAATTCGTAAAACAGACAATCAATAAACTAAATTCTTCTACAAAACTATCTATGCACTCACTGTTGAAGCACTCCGATCACTGATGATTGCATAACGTCTTACAGATATAAAAACAGAGTAATAACAGTAATGGAGATAACATTGAAAAGCCAAGTCATTGTCGTAGGTAGCATCTCCTTCTATCGTAGACAGATGACTTCTGGTAGCTTACTTAAATGTCACTTCAAGCGTTCATTATGGCACTACAACTGGTAGTACATGCAACTGTTTTCCCTCAAGGTGCTGTACTATCCCCAATTCTCTTTTCTTGCTTTCTTTCTACATGACTTAACATCTTCAAATGACATTAATTTTATTAAATATGCCGACGATCTGACTGTATCTTTGCTTGTCAAGTGTCAAAGTGACTGCTCCAAACTGAACGGCTTTTTACCAGAAGTCAGTCAGTGGTCCAAGGAAAACGGTCTTGCCTTAAATGTCTCTAAAAATGTCAAACAGTCGATTTCACCTTTAGACATAAATCTGACCTAAATAAACTGGTTAGCACTCACGAGGTGTGCAACATAGATGGCACTGAAATAGAAACCAAGTCGGAAATTAAATACCTAGGCACCATCCTATCTGCTGATTTCTCCTAGTCGTCTTATATCTTGATGATTTTGAAGAAAATATTCCGTCTTACCTTCTACATCAAGAAGTTAAAACATTCTGAAATAACGCAACCCAACCCTTACTCTTACGATTCGTTAACTCTTGCATCCTGCATATTATTCTCCATTGTGTCCCCTTAGTTTTTCCAGGGCTCCTGAAGAAGGGCCATATATCTTATTACGTATTGTGTTACAGGTTGTCAGTAGAGTAAGCAATGTGCCACTTAACCAGCTTGTTAATATTCTGATTGACAGGCGTGCACATGGACTCATGTGAAAAGTGAGGGCTAAATCCATTCTGTCTAACTCACACCACCCTCTTCATTCACAACTCTCCCCTTGTATCTCATCAGACAGAACCAGAAGCCTATATATATAGAAAACTATATGCTCGCACCAGCAAGTACAAAAAGTCAACTATACCCTACTTGGCTCGTGTTCTGTGCGATAAAGAAAGCATCAGGCGTGATACCTATAACTTATTAAATAGTCAGTAGAACAATTTGGATCTCGTCTTTCCAACTCATATCATTTAAAGGTACAACGTTTTCTTTCTTTCTTTTCCATTTCTCTCTCTTTTTTCCTCATTCTTTCACACTCTGTATATCTTGACCTCTTTTGTTACCGCTTACGCCAGTAAATATGCTAGTATCTACTTTTCTAAGCACCTTCAAACATTCTGTTCACTTTTGGCTTTGCTGCTGCCGATATGCTAATATGTTGTTGTCAAAACTAACTGAGACTACCCTTAATCTATGTAGAATTTTATTTATTGTTAATGTACACAAATTGGATGCAATACTGTAGTGAAATGTTGAGAATTCCATTCTGTATCACAAGTACTGTTTTGGAATAAAGCAAATTATTATTATTGTTATTATTATTGATCCTAGAGTGTTATGACTGATAATCTCCGATTAGAAAGCTGATATCTTCTGTATTCGAATGGTACTCATCAGGTAGGGCATACATTGAAGCATTTTCATTACCTGCTGCTTCTCTGACTTAATGTAACATGGTAACAGACTTGTACTGTTGAAAAACAATTTTTACTCCACACTGACCTTGAGAAATGAAGCTTCAATTCGAATATCCATGATGAAGGCGTGTGCTCATTTCATCACTATCACAGCAGAATGAGATGCAACCACAATAATCAAATCCGTGATCAACTCGTAAAACCATAACTAACCCTTACAAACCAAAGTATAGAAAATTAATCTGATGCTCGCTATTGACTTCCAACAGAATGGAGTTTCCTGGCTCGTATACAATTCAGTCACTAACTGGCACCCGACCCGATTCAATGGCCAGCCAGTGCATGAATTCGAACTTCTACCAGTTCGTGATTTAGCGCAGGATGGAATTTCATGTAGTAAGTTTTACTGAGAAGTCGTAATCGGCGAGGTCTATCCAGATGTCACGTCTGAGGATGGATGTCCCACCGATGACACTGGTTAGTGCCGGTCGGCTTAAATGAAGAATTGATAGAATTTAGAATTCATGCACTGGCTGGCCACTGGATCGGGTCCCAGTGGCTGAATGGTATACGAGCCAGGAGGTGGTCCATCCAGATGTCACGTGTGAGGATTGATGTCCCACCCACGATATTGGTTGGTGCCAGTCATGCTAAATCACGAATTGGTAGAAGTTAGAATTCATGAACCAGTGAGTTGCTGAATGGTATATGAGCCAGCTAGCTTGCCTTGTAACCAGAAGGTAGTGGGTTCAAAACCCAATGCATAGGGTACGTACTGCCGATGATTCCCAAACTAGGCTGATGAAACAGCTGGCTGTCCAGTATTCCCTGCAATGCAGGTTTTCAATGCTTCTCTAACTGACCGATATCAATCCGTCATCAACTCGTAAAAACAAAACTAACCCTTACAAACGAACTACAGAAAATAAGCAAATAGGTAATAATCTATTAGGGCGATATCCTCTGATGTGGCTGATTTAACTGCGAATCTTTCACTATCCCTTTAACTAAGTAAGTAACTACAAGGCTGACTTCGATACTAAATGCATTTTCGGTAGGTCATGGGGTCGAGGAATGGTTGATCCAGAAGGTACTGACCCGTCAATTAGCTCGGTTGTCAATAACGAGTCATTATTCAGCCATGTCAGTAGGTTAATCGTAAATTTGCAACAAAGAACGTGTTTTTCTCAATAGTCTCGTCAGACGACTTTCAAGTATTTCACTCACAGCGTCACTCCAAAATTCTAAGTTAAGTTGCAGCACATTTTTAGGTACCTCATCAATCTGCGCATTTCTTCCACGTACTTTGCTATTGGCCTCTACGAAGCGTAGCGGATACCTGTTCCCTGTGAAAATTTCTTTTACTTGTTTGAGTACATTTTCAACGCTACTTTCACTACAAATTATCTGCACTTATGTTCAGAGAGAAGGGATTGGATTCTTTTTTCTGTTTATGGAGAGAAAACTGTAAAAATCAGTTAGTTGTCTCGTCCACGTCGATTTTTTTTCTGTAAACAGATCTATTCAAAGACCCATCAGCTCTCCTTGTTAGTAACACATCAAGGAAGGATATTTTTCCTTCAGTTTCTTCTCCTAAGGTGAACTGGATAGCAGGATGACTGTCTTGGAATACTTTCAGGATGTCATTCAATTCGTGGTTCTCTTTGCATATAATGATGAAAGTGTCATCCACGTATCCTTTGTAGAAGGTAAGACTCTTTATAGCAGGTGTGAGAGTACTGTTCTCCATACTAGCCAAAAAGAGATCTGCTAGCAACGAAACAAGTGACTAGCCAATGGCTACCGCATCTCTCAGTCAATAGATTTCATTGTTGAAAAGGAATTAAAAATCAAAACAGGTGATGATCCACTCAGCGAAGAGACTCTTTTCAACAACGAATTTATCATCAAGCTGTACAATCGTATACATAAACGGTTTTCTTTAAGAAGTTATATCCGGTGAGGGAATTGAATCATAGGTCTTAGTGAATGCATAAAATAATAATAATAGTAGTATGAAATGCAATTAAAACTAAAATGTTTGTGATTATAATCATAGTTAAATGTCAAGTGGCAAAACAAATTAATGTCATATATAGAATCATTCATAGGATGGATAGAACGTGAAAAAGGTGTGCAATTATAAGATTAGTAGACAAATCGAAAAATTAAAAACGTTACGTAATATTGTGTGAAATTTAATAGCATAGAATGTAATGTTGCATAAAGGAATTGATTTAAAATGACAGGTGGAACAAGTGAAACAATACCGGGGACCATAAAAAGTGAGAGTAGTAATAGTAACAATTGACTAAATAAGGAAGAGTATACAAATTGAATAAACAAAATGAAAAATTGGTAGAGCTAAAATATGATTTAGCATATAGAGGGATTAAGACCATGAAAGTTGGAGAGGTTGAACGAACTTTTTCTGTACACAGAGACCTGGCTTTTCTGTTTCGACAGCCAAAGATGGCTTCAGCAATACAAATGAGTCAGGTACGTATGGATTTGGTAAATTACTTTTTGCCTTGTAGATGACTTTGAAGGCGGAGGCTATAGAGATAATGGGGTGATCATTATTGACCAGATGTTCAATGATCGCGTTTCTCATTGCTCGCTCCACTTCCACGTCGTCGTGACTACCATGCAGGATAGTGTTCTTGCACCCTCTTGGACAAAACTAGAGTTGAACGACCGAAATACCTAGCCCCACACGAGCAGGTGAATCGATAAACGCACATAAAGTTGGTCAATAGTGGGATCTTGTCCTTCAGGTTATCGAAAAATAATGGTCGACTAGTAAAGGCTATTCTGAGGGATGCAGCAGGGACTTTGAGAGTACATAGAAGTACTTGCTCTTTTAGATATGATGTGAGCATCCCGACGTTTACATTACATTCAAGACTATGTCAAATGACAAGTGAAGCAGCCAGTTTCATTGAACGAAAAACACTAGTAAAGAGTAAGCATGCATCAATCAAGTGATGATAACATAGTTTTCCCAGTAACATTGATATCATTAACGCAATTAACAAATTCAAAAGTGTGTCATGCAAAGAATAGGTACATACTTGCCTTCTCAATGATTCAATTATTATTATTACTATTGTTCCCCTGGGTTCCTAGTGGAACATATGGCTTCAACTGCACACCACTTGCTTCTGTCTTCTGCTGCGCTTTTCACCTGCGTTCATTTTAATCCATACTGTTTCAATTCCTCTTCACACGATCTCCACCATGTCAGCCTTGGACGACCCACTACTCGCCGCTTCCCTTTCGGGTTCCACTCGAGCGATGGCCTGACGCGCGATGTCACCCAGTGGCTTCCTCAGTGAGTGCCTAATCCATCTCCAATTTCTCCTGCATATTTCTTGAGGGATTGGTTCTTGTTTCGTTTGTTCGTTCCCATAGTTTCTTGTTTGTTCTTGTTCTTTCCGGCTATCTGATCATCAGTATAGAGCGAAGACAGTTGTTGTTGATAAAGGTCTGCTACAGGCTGTTGGAAATATTCTTTGTGACCCGCCGTCAAGTTTCTGATCCGTATAGAAGAACTGACTTGACGTTTGTATTGAAAATCCGAATTTTGTTGTTGAGTGTGGCTGAGTGACGAAGATTTCCAGATTGGTTTCAGGTTGATGAATGTGTTTCTCGCCTTCCTGATTCTCGATTTGACATCCTCGTCCGTTCCTTCTGTGGTTGAGACAATGCTCTCTAGCTGGATGAGTGAATGAAGTAACCTCTTTCAAATCCCTCCCGTTGATGGTGATTGGCACTGGATGTTGCTGCTGTTGTTGTTGTTGGTTGGTTATTTTCATAACCTCCGTCTTGTCTGCGTTCACCTGGATGGAGTCCTGTCTGTGCTGCTACTTCGACCAGTCCGTCGGTTTTCGCTTGTAACTCTTCGGTTTTATGTGACATCAAACATAAATAATCCAGGTTTTCTAGGTTATTCACGTCAGTCCAGGATATCCCTGTCTTCTCGTTTCCCACTGTCTGACGCATAATACAGTCCACCACAATTAGGAATATCATTGGTGATAATAAGCACCCTTGTCTGACTCCTGTGCTTACTCAAAATGCTTCGCTGAGTTTTCCGTTGTGGATCACTTGACATGTGCCGTTGTCGTATAGCTGTTGAATAAGGTTGATGAATATTTGGGATACCCCGTAGTACTCGAGTAGTTTCCAAATTACTTACTTTCCAAATTACGCGGTCAACGCCGTCTGTCGAAGGCCTTCTTAAAGTCTATGAAGGAAGTTGAGGTAGAGATTTGATTGCCATTCCATGCTTTGTTATGTGATGATGATGCGTAGAGTTGCAATTTGGTCAGAACATGATTTGCCTTTCCTGAATCCAGTGCGTCCTTTATTCTTTCCAGGATGATGCGACTCAGGATTTTTCTTAGCGTCCACAGGAGCTTGATTCCTCGCCAGTTTTTGCAGAGTCATTCTGCTATCCAATTTGCGACATAATGATAATACGATGAACCTGCCACGTCTAAAATAGGACGAATTTGTGATCTGCATCAATGGATATTTGGCACAGAGTCCACAGAGTCGAGGAATGGTTGATCCAGGAGGTCTTTCATATACCTTTCATATACATCACTTGTCACTAAAAAATAATCATTCTTAATTTCATTCAGAACCTGTGTGATTTGTTCCTCTATCATTTCCGCATTGTTCTTCTCACGTTCAGCTTTCTGAAATTTTGTCTCATCTGACAGAGGATATTTTGCATTTGGTCAATATAATCTTTCCGAGACATCCCCAAAAATCTCTGCACCTTTATCTTGTAAATAGAATATTCTCTCGCCAGTCGTGTCCGACACATCTGCAGCTCTGATACCATGGAAGAAGGACTAAACTTCCTGAAAGAAACCTTCATACAAGATGGTTACCCATCAAGATTCGTGGACAAAATCATCAAACAAAAAATCCAAAGGCAAGAAACAGCATCTGTGCCAAAATTGATACTTTATATGAACCTCGACTTCAAAGGAGACCTACTCAGTGACATCCCTATAAAGGAGAATCTCCACCTCTTTAAGAAGAAATTTCTTCGCGGCAACATTAAGAGTAGTGTTCTCTAGTCACCCGCCGATCTGCGAAAACCGAAATGACATGATCCCGCACCTGACCACTTCTATGTGTTTGTGCATATCAGTTCACCTGTTGCCGAGGAGCCAGCCAGCCAGGTACATCGGTCGTTCAACGCGTATCCTTTCAAAAAGGGTCAAAGAACACTATCCAGCGTGGCTGCAGAAAGAAAGTAGTGCCCATATAAGGAGTGCAATAATCGAACATCTCGTCAACACTGGTCATTCCATCTGAACAAACACCTCCTGCTTCAAAGTAATCTATAAAGTGAAGAACAACCTCCCAAATACAGTACGATTCCGTCTTCGGTGCATCGCAGAAGCCCTAGCCATTAGGCTAGAGGAACCAGAACTGTGCATACAAAAGAATATAATTCCACCACTTCTACTCCCATGGTAACAACTGTGTTGATTTGACTTAACTTTTGTTTGTATGCTTATTTTTCTAACTAATTAAAACCCTTGTGTAATTGCGTATGTGATTTTGTTTCCATGTACACCCTGAGTACAACTCTTTCATTAAACTATTCATGTTATTACGCAACTCTTCTTAAACAATCGTTTGTGACAACTCATCACTTTTGTTGCTATCCTCTTATATCAACACATCCAAGTCTCATCTGAACTTACTAATTGTATTTTCGTTTTACAAATTTAATGTACACACACACACAAAACAACCATGCATATATTATCGATTGTACAGCTATGAAAATGAATTCGCCGCCGAAAAGAGACTCTTCTCTGAACTACTTGTCTTCTGTCTATTATTGTTCGAATGGGAATTTTTCATGAATTCTCATTTATGTCCAACTCCTCACAAAAATTGAATGAAATGTTCCTTCGTGAGATGCTGAAGGCAATTCCAGTTTTGATTTCATGTGAACTAACTGATGAGCACAATTCAGCACTGATGACTTGACTTGACTTGATCGGATTTTGAAACTGCACCTGGTCATCAAGTAAACTTTCCTCATTCGATTGATGATTGAGAGATACAGAATTTCGAGCTTTATGATATTGATATTTCCGTCTGAGTACGACTCATACGAATGGGGTGGGAGTAGTTAAATGCATGTAGTCATCGCATCGAAATTGACTCAAGAGGATGAGAGTTCCTCAAGTTCCTGGTTGTTCACCTCAAAAACGGGAGAATTATGCATCAATGCAGAGATCAATTCATCACGAACCTACACGGAACTGACAAGTGATTATTGATGTAAGTATAAAACTTGGGCACTGTGGTAGAGTATAACTCCATTATGGATAAGACTTTATTTTGATAAATCAAACAGTGTTACACAGTAATATTAACTGATGACGTTTCGAACACAAACTATTGCTCATAATCATATCAAGTTACTCACACAACTTTTTCCTTCATTTATATACATGAGTGGAATTCATGATTAGACATTTGAATAAAACTCAATATGAGATAATGTACATTCAGAAATAATAGTACGAATGTTAGTAATCCATTACAATTAGATGGGAATTACGACGAGTGTTTTTATAGTCATAATAAGTTAATTGTTAGAATGTTGTGATGTGCTTGAATTTAAATAGAATTTTAAGATTATTTTTTATCCTGTTCTGATTTGACCGGCGGTAATAATATCTTCCATATTTCTGGTATTTGCATTGAGTCATTTCTGTTGCATGTGTTGTGTTGGGTGTAGACTCGATGAATAAGGATTCCGTAATCAACCTCTCTCTCCACCTACCTATGTTGCTTTTTAGAATTTTAACTCTATCCCACCCTATTGTGTGGTTGTTTGTTAATGCGTGAAGTGCAATGTAGTGCTGAGCTTTTTTCTAAATTACTTATCTTTTCAGGGTCAATCATTTTTCCCTTCGCTAAATTCTTATGTTCTGATAATCTGACTACCACTGACCTGCTAGTTTGACCTATGTAGTTGACTTCACAGTCATTGAAGGGTATTTTGTAGATTATATTATTTTGTTTAATTGGGTCCACCAACAGGGTCTTTCAACCTACAAAGTTTGTTTCTGAGTGAGTTTGTAGGTTTGAATGCCACCACCAGCCTAATTCCTGCTTTATTGAGAATCCTACGTAGGGCATCAGATGTCCCCTCCTTATATGGTATAACAGTAGAAGACTTATATTCTCTCTTATTTATGTTATTACTACTAGTTACATAATTATTTTTATTTTGTTTTTGGCCTTTACTGATCTTCTTAACGAATTTTAAATGATAATTATTCAACACCAACGCTCCTGCTGTCTGTTTTATTTTGTCATTTAAGTCCTTTTTTGTGCTACTTAGTGCTATGGCTCGGTTTGTCAGACACTTCACTAAGCCTGCCTTCACAGACAGTTAACGGATGAGACGAATTAAAGTCTAAATATCTATTAGAATGCGTTGGTTTTCTATAAACACTAGTGTGCAGTTTGCCTTCTTCTATTCGTTTTATCTTACAATTTAACATGGTTAATTCTCCTTGTTCATTTTCTGATTCAAATGTGAATTTTATTCCTTCTACTTGTGAGTTTATATGTGTTCAGAAGCTAGAGATATGCTCTGTTTGTAACACTGTGAATGTGTTATCCACATATCTCCATCATATTTTTGGAGTAGGATTAAATGTATTGAGAGCACTATTTTCCCAGCTATGCATAAAAATGTCTCCTACAATAGGGGATATTGGTGATCCCATTGCTACACCTTCTGTTTGTGCTCGAAACGTCATCAGTTAATATAACTGTACAACACTGTGTGATTTATCAAAATAAAATCTTATCCATGACAAGTGATCAACTAAATTCTACAGCTTCGTCTCATTAAGTAGAAAAAGAAGACGCCTTATCAAATCTCTCCTCACAAGGAATATTTAGTCCGTTATGCAGGCAAGGAAGACACACCAAATGAGGAATTAGAGTCTTTGTGTAACACTCTAATTCAGCATGGTTATCCACCAGCATTCATGCATAAACATATGAAAGGTTAGGTGGATAATCCGCGAAAGCCGACAAATTCACATAGAAATTTGTCTGTAAATCTGAAATTCAAATGGGACACAGCAGCACCAGCAGCAATTCTTAGAAGCAGATTATCAAGAACAGATGGAAGAAATTCTTCGCCGAATCGCATAACTCTCCCCACCTCTCCTTCTCTACACAACCTTCTCTTATTCACTGAAACGTCAGAGACAATGTTCTACTGTTGGCATCATCCATGTGCATATACCAGTTGATTTGCTGCAGAGGAAGTACGTGCATAGGCGGTGCCGTCGCTATACTGTTTAGACGCAGAGAAGAACATCTCCGAATATAGTAACTGAAAAGCCGAATTAAACAAAGCAATCGTTCATTCAAGGAATCTTCCAGACTGTGTGGTGTCCTTTATTATGCCACCATCTGTTATTCTTTGTATTTTGCAGTCTAACATGGGCAGTTCCCTTTAATCTCATTCTCTGTTTGCATGGTGGATTTTATTGAGTCGACATGCCTGTTTATGTGTGTGCGAGAAGAATTTCTCAACATCGTTTTATTTCTTCTCATTATCACTAGCGTGTCCTCTACATATCTGCACCAAGATTTTACTGATGACCTGAATGGTTTAAGCGCATTCTCTTCCGAAAAATCCATGAATATGTTGTCAGGTATTATTGCTGAGATGGGCGATCCCATGGCTACTCCCTCATTTTGTTGGTATATTTTTCCTTCAAGTGTGAAATATGTTGTTGTCAGACAGAATTCCACCCTGTTTATTGTCATCTCTTCTACGGATAACTGTGTTCTGTCTTTTAGGCCATTATCTTCTTTTAGTCTCGTCGTTTTCAGCGGATTCTTCATGGCCATTTGATGAATGGGTAGTTTAGTATAAAGACAGACTGTTTACCTCAAAGCGCCGACTAGTATTTCCTCTTCCTCTATTTTAGTGGTTTTAAGTTCTCGTCTGTCACACTAATTCAAATGACGAATCTACTATTTATTCTGGCTAGCTTTTGAGTTGTCTCTCTTGTCGGTCTTAGTATAGTTGAGAGAAATCTTGCCAGGATATGTATATACGTTGGTGTCTTTGTAAAGTCTGCAATCGGTCTTATTGGCTGGCTGGATATCCTTGTTTATCCTTGTACAATTTTATCTTGCCATAAATATATCCTAAGCACAATACATGATTTTGGCATAATTTCAAACCATTTTGACTGGCTGGCTGGCTGGATTCAACATAGAACTTGGCACCGATTTGCAGCAGTTCGAGTTGCCACGTTTCGAATAGCACACAAAGGTAGACAAGAAGATGAGTGGAGAGAATCAGTAGAGTTTTGACAAGTATAAGAGTGAAACAGAACGAATGAGTAATGGTAGAAAGGAATATTAAAGATTACACAACAGACTGAATACATCTGCGTTAGCCATTGACAACGAATTTGAGCCATGTCGCCTATTGTATCCAGCTATTGATTCTTAGAGTCCCGAGGGCCCCCGATCCGGCAGTCTGCATCTCCCTCCCTACCTGACTCAGTTCAACTGTCAGGGATTTCATGGATTGATGAGGCCATGTTTTTGTTTGGCATGGTACCACTTACTCTTTTCCAACCTGCACCTATATCATCTAGTAGTGGCCGTCGGGGGAGGTGATGGCTAGGCATGAGCAGCACGTGACCTGGCCATCTCAGTCTATGTAACTTTATAGCCTCGTCGACTGATTTTCCCTGTTTGCCCAACACTCTACGCCTAACGTCAACATTACTTTCCTTATTATACCACCTAACGTGAGAGAGAGATCGTAGACATCAATGATCAAAAGCAGTCAACTTTTTCATGTCTTCAGTTCGTATTGGCCATGTTTCAGAGAGCCATAGAGAAGGACGGAACGAATTGCTGAGCAGTACACACATCCCTTGGTTGATAGCCGGATGTTACGCCTACGCCAGATATGAACTATGTTAGTGAAACCAGCTTGAGCTTTTTGGATCCGTGCTGAGATTTCGTCGCCAATCAGTCCTTTGTTGCTGATACAAGTTCCCAAATAGGTGAAGTGGTCAACATGTTCTATCACTCCAATTCCTGTCACTAAGCTAGGGGTAGACGTAGTCCAGTCCTGTAGCAGCATCTTACATTTTACAGGGGCGAATAGCATGCCAAACATACGAGGATTGCTTCACCTCAAGGTGTTCAGAAGACTCTGCTGTATTTTGTCAGCATCCTCCCCTAACAGGACTAACTCATCTGCATATTCTAAGTCCACAAGACTATTCCCTGGTAACAAGTCGATTCCCTTGAGTCGTTAAGTTCAGTTAAGGATACTTCCATTAGCATATCTATGATGAAGTTAAACAGGAGTGGGGAAAGTGGACATCCTTGACGGACACCACTGGTTGTTATCAATTCAGATGACAATTCCCCATGAGCCCTTACACGACTACGTGAGTTTGAGTATAGTGCCTTGATTAGTGCAATGTACTCTCTTGGCACTCTCTTCACAGTCAAACATTGCCATAGTACCTTTCGATTCATGGAGTCGAAGGCCGCCTTCAAGTCAAGAAATATGGCAATTGTTGGACGCCTAAAAGTGTGTCTATGTTCTAGGATCTGTCGGAGAGTGAAGATATGATCTATGCACTCTCTACCTATTTTGACTGACTTACCAATTATTTGTTTCATCTGTCTAACTACTAGTAGCTTTGGTGTTTCTTTCATTGTTTTGTTTGTGATTGTTTGTGATGATTTCATGATTAGGGTGGTTGGGCTGTGGGGTGGAGATTGTAAATGTTGATTCATCCTTTGATTCATTATATGTTGTTTGTTTTGTTGAGTAGAAGTAGTAGGAGGAGTAGTGTTGTGTTGTGTTTGCTTTGTCTGGTTGAGTGAGTAATGACACTGTGGATGGATTTGTCTGCTTCCTTTATGTCTTGGAGTGGTTTTCGTAGTTCCTCCTTCGTTACATTTAGTTTTTGTGCTTTTAGCCTGGTTGGTTGGTTGGTTGGTTGTTTTTTAAAAGTTAATGCAGATTGTTCCTGTAGCAGCGTACCAATTGTTCTTTTTGCTTGTCATGTCATGTCCTTCTAGTGTGTGTGGTGGTGTTTGAATCTCAGACATAATAATAGTATCTCCAGGTTTTAATCTTTTCTTACTAATGCCAGGCTATTGACTTCTCCCTTAGGCATAAACGAGATCTACAAACACTAGTAGGTTCTCATGAAGCCTGTTGCATTGGGGGGACTAAAACTGAAACTAAGTCTAATGCAAAATACCTCGGTCTAGTTCTATCTTCCGACCTTACTTTGACATCTCATATCCTAACAATTTCTAAGAAAATGTTTTGTCTTACCTATTACATTAAGAAACTTAGACAATCTGGAATCACCCAACCTCTACTTTCACAATTTGTCAACTCTTGTATCTTACCTATTCTACTTTACTGCTCCCCGTTAGTCTTTCCTGGTCTACTGATAAGGGACTATACCATCCTGAGAAGGATGTTGAAGGTAGTCAGTAGGACTAGTGGTGTAAAACTCAGTCAGCCCGTCACTACATTAGTTTAAAGGCATCTGAATACATGCGAAAAATGGTCAAAAACCATACTCTCAGACCCCAACACCCCCTCTCCTTGTATGTCATCAAGTAAAACCAGAAATCAGTATAGAATAATCTATGCTCGTACAACCAAGTACAGGAACTCAACGACACCATACTTGGCCCGTGTTCTAAGTGACAGAGACAATGTTAAGTGTGAAACTTATGGCTTGCTCTGTTATTAACAACATAATTTTAGGCTCTTTTATTTCTCTCTTATTTTGTATTCTTTAGGGAACTCCTTCTCAAACATACTTAGCTACCTAAGATATTAACATTGGCTTACTTTTTTGTACTTTACTGTATTCCTGCTTTTGTGTATCTACTGGTTCCGACTATATTAGCACTATGAGTATTACAAAATTGTCCTGTCATTAACCATCATGTAATTATTAGTTTTGTGGTTGTTTTTTCTTATTTTTTTTATTTTTTTTCGGCATAATTAACTGACAATCATTGGTTGTGAACACCATTGTCACCACCTTAAAATTTTGTATTATTCAGGATTACTCACACTACCACTACAAACACCGCATTAGACCTGACAATAAAAAACAAAACAACAACCCTGAAATGTTATTTTATGATTGTTTAGTGTTGTTTCAACCAAATTAACTGACCATCTTGGCGATAAACATTCTTAAATATCATTTCATAACTTCTTGTATGACTATAGCTTTACTGTCACCATGCATAATCATATCATAGCTTCCACTACCCAATACTGAGTTGTTATTATTATATGATGTTTATTTTCCTTCCTACTTCTTGGTATTTTTTCGCATTTATAAGTACTTTTTGTGTTTATCCTACTTTTTTTGCTGTTGGTATCTTTAGATTCATTTTTTTGTTAAATACTCCTTTTAAATGTTTGATAAAATTAGATGCAAATATTGTAGATATGTGCTGAAAATTCCACACTCTACCACTAGTACTGTTTCTGGAATAAAGCAAATTATTATTATTATTATTAACTAAGATTGAAGTTGACCCCGTTGATGAGTAGAGTAGCGTAGAGTAGAGTAGTAGGCTTTGCTGTGGTGGTTCTGTTGTTAGCTGGCTTTGTGTCTGACTGACATGTTTACTCAGAATCCAATTGGTTTTAGTTATTTGGTTGTGTGATTCGACGGGGTTTTTGGTATCATGAGTTCAGTAGAATTTTTGATTTTTTTCTTCTTCTTCATAGGTAGGTGGTAGTTTGTTTGTTTGTTGTGGTTTTGTGCCAGTTCTAGTATGTTTGCTTTGATACTTTACCTTTCTCAAGCTTTTTCTTTTACTTGATTAATGATATCTTTCCCGTAATTGTAAATAACTTTCGTATAATACAAAAAAGAAGGCAAAGTACCCGAGGATTGGAAGAAAGGATACTTATTCAAACTACCAAAGAAAGGAGACTTAAGTCAATACCAGAACTGGCACGGAATTATGCTCCTGTCCATCCCAAGTAAGATACTAAGCCGCTTCATCCTGGAGAGAATCAAACACGCCAACCTGGATGAAAAATTTCTACCGGAACAGGCTGGATACAGGAGAAAGAAGTCATGCATTGATCAGATCGCCACATTAAGGATCATCGTTGTACAAAGCCTGGAATGGCAGTCACCTCTCTATCTCAACTTCATTGACTTTGAAAAGGCCTTTGACAGCGTCGATAGAGAGGTGATTTGGCGACTACTTCACTACTACAATGTGTCACCGACAAACGGGAAACTTACGGAATCCTTCTAAGAAGTGAGGACAGGAGTAAGACAAGGCTGGGTGCCTAATATCGCCAATGATTGTCCTGACTGCAGTAGACTGGATAATGCGACAAAAAGTGGACAATGAGGAGACAGGCATAAAATGGACTCACACAAAAACTTGGAGGATCTCGACTTCGCCAATGTGATATATATATGTGTGATTTCCCCCAAAATGGAAGATATGCAAGCAAAAAGCAACAAGTTGCCAGAAGAAGCATCCAGAGAAGATAGGACTTCAGGTGAACATAGAGAAAAAAGAGGTGATGGAGATTCCTGGACAAGAACAACAACAACAGACAACGATCAGCATAAATGGGAGGAACCTGAAAGTAACTACCTTTTTAACCTACCTGGGAAGCATCGTTTCAACTACAGGCGGACAATACTGACGAGGATATCAAAGCAAGAATTGGAAAAGCATGACAAGCTTTCACTACTCCCAAGTCTGTTGAGGTCAACAACTCTCAGCATCAAAAATAAGATCCGGATTTTCAACTCCAATGTGAAGTCAGTCCGTGCTATTATATGGATCAGAGACTTGCACTGCGTGTCATAAAGAGCATCACAAACAAACTACAGACCTTCATCAACAGTTGCCTTCGCTCAATACTCAAGATCAGATGGCCGGCCAGAAAACATCAGCAAGAAAGATCTCAGTGGGCGAACCAACACAGCAGGAACCGATCGTGAAACAAATAGGCACGAACAAATGGAGATGGATTGACTATACTGTGAGGAAACCATTAAGTGACATCACTAGACAAGCCATTGCTCGAGTGGAACCCGAAAAGGAAGCGGCGAGTTGGTCGTCAGTGCAAGAGTGGGTGACTTGGAGGAGGTCATGTGAAGAGGAAATGAAAACGTGTGGGCAGACTTGGAGCCAGGTGAAGACTCTAGCAGAGAACCGGACACAATGGAGACGCAAGGCTGAAGCCCTATGTTCCTCTAGGAATTAAGGAAACAATGATAATAATAATAAAACAATAGCATGTAGGTATGTGTTTTGTTTGATGCATATTTTTGAGGCATGTGCGAGTGAGTGAGTGCGCCGTGGATTTGCTCTATCAGTCAGTATGTATATTAGATGCAGGTGATTTTAATGTGATGTTTTTGTATACAGGAATAATTGGATTTTGTAGGCATCTGATATCATAAATGTGTGAGTTTGTTGAGCAGCTGACCAGCAGTAGTCTTTTAATGGGAAGAAGACCGTCAGTTAGTCAGTCAGTCAGTTGAATTAATTAACGTCAGTCAGTAAAAAGAAGCTTGACCATTGTGGAATAGATCAGATAAAGTATAATTATATTATATTTGAATGGTTTACACACACAATGATAAGTAGTTTTGTTATTGGTAATATTTATTCGAGGGAAATGACTGACTGGCCGTGTGCGTGTGTTCACAACACTGTTGGAATTGTTGTGTTTTAACGCAGACATTTATGATTTGTACTCATATATGTATAGTTGATTGATTGATTGATTTTTGTGCATTGAGAATTATATTACTCCAGGTTGTTGACACTTGTTGTGGTGCTGAGTAGTCGGTCAGTAGTCAGCCTTGTTACATGTTGTATCCGGTGTGACGTTAATGAATATAGAATAGATTGTGTTATTAGCAGTTTGTCTGTCTCTTTCGATTTGTTGATGTATTAGTTTTTAGAATACAAACATTGGTCTCCCAATCGATATGGTGGTTTTTGTCCCATGCATGTGCAGGCATAGATGAATTTCTTTCTAAATTCTTGTAAACCGGTTGTGTTCTTTCCTGTTGGGGTTGACCTTTAATCGTTAGGCCAGCGTATATGTTGATTCACTGTGTATTTTGAGTGATCTGGACGTGTTTGTCCCAGATATTTAGTCGGACAGTCAGTCAGTCAGTCGGCACAAGATATTTTGTAAATCATCACATTGTTTTTATCCATCATTTTTATGGGATCTTTCAGTTGATTCATTTTATTTTTAATTAGATGCGTCGGTTTGAACGTGGTGTGAATGCCAATATTATTGAGGTTTCTTCGAATTACCTGTGATGTAGCACTTTTGTTTAGTATTGTGACTACTTTTTGCATTCATCCATCTTGTCATTCTCCGGTTGGGCGGCTCTCAAGGATAGCACAAAGAAAATCACCCTACCATATATAAGGGATATCTCGGAAATCGCTGCAAGACTCTTCAAACCTTTACGAATTGACATCACACACAAAGCAACAAAATAACTTCACTCAGTTGGCTCTATGACAATCAAAAGACAGACTCAACAACGAAAGAAGATAAAACCAACATCTGCATCTACAAAATAAATTGTAACAACTGCAGAAACACTACATTGGCCAAAGTTGACGTCCCCTTCGTCTTTGTATCCATGATCATAAACTGGCCGTCAAAAGACATGGCATCCACTCCCTCACTCAAATCACCTCAATGCATACAGACAACCACGGAAATCAATTCGACTGGGACAACCAAACCAACGTTCAAATATTAGACAGACAGAGGAAACAACACCAAGAATGCTAGAGAATTTTTAGAAGCCTACCTGGTATTCCAGTGAATCATCAATCAATAGACACATCGAGATAGACAAAATCTACCAACCGATAAGAAGGAAACCTCACACACAAAGGGTCAAAGTTCAAGTCAAAGAAACAATCAGTTCCAATACAAGCAGCCTAGAAGGTGTGAAAACACACAAAAGACACCCATCACGTTCATGGTTATTGACCAGGAGACATGATTAATAAACTCACTCGTGGAGAAATCGAAAAGCTCACTTCAGTTGAAATCGAAGTATGTGCTGAAGCAAAACGTTGCCTAGTGGGACGATGAAAGCTTCGCAAATTAACCAGCCAGCCAGCCAGCTCAGAGAACACAACCACATCAAAATCATCCACCTGAGCCACAAATCTTCTCTATCATATTTTTGGGTAGTTGTTATCGAATAGTAGCATTTTGAATAGGACGTTTATTTCTCTACGCTGGTGGTCCTCTGGTGCTGTTGCTGTAAGTCTACGTATTCTATCTGCAAGACCTTGTATTAATCCTCCTCGTTTTACCATGAGTGGATGAGCTGAGTGAGTGATAATCAAGGAATCTTCCAGAGTGTGTAGTTTTGCAATAAAAACTAACCTACCTGATAAATGTATTCACCCATCCTTCTTACTAGCTACTTGTTCACTCAAGTGGTATAGTGAGATACTTTTATTCAGACTGTGTGTACATTTCAGACATTCTAAGTAAATTACAAGCAGAAAATGCAACAGATTAACTAATACTTGGAAAAATTAAGTAGTATATGCGAATTTACGAAAATTTATAGTTAAGTGTTGGTTTTACTGGTTACTGGAGTTGATTACTAGTTGAAATCAATTAGAGAATCACTGGAAAAACTGAGAATACTGAACAACTGTTTCGTCCTACCGTAGGACTCTTCATCACCGCACTTTAACTGAGGTTAGGAAATAAATCACCACTAAATACAACCTCTTAAACGCTTAAATATGGTAATTTTATATTCACCGTGTCCTTGAAATAAAGATTACATAGTCGTACGCATAATGTCACTGTGACATTCGGAAGAATGATGATAAAAGTGATTGAAGAAGGCAAGACAGTTTTGTGAGACAACTTTGAGGTGATTAGAAAGCACTGCTGGCTCAAGTTAATGGTCTCTGACTACTGACTCGCATTCACTAGCCAGTAGTGTTGACTATCTTACGAGATCAACGTACAGGGGTTCAGAATTGGACAGTTGGATTGCATTTCATCTTGTTCTCTGCAGTTCCTTCCATACAGCTGACTCTGCAGCTGCCCATAATCATCTCTCATCTCCTCTCCTCTAAAGATCTCCACCGTGTCACCCTCGTATCGACGCCACACTTTCGATTCACCATGCAGATTCTACTGATTATATAATCACGTTAACTGATTACAACTCCATTATATTGAGTTCATGCCCAGTTTGAGTAACTGATGTATTATTATCGTTTTACAATTCCTGTTTTATTTTCTATTATTTTAATTTTCTATATTTTGGCTTTTAAGGGTTAGTTTTGTATTTACGAGTTGATCACGGATTGATATCAGTTAGAGAACCATTGAAAACCAGCATTGCGGGGAGTACTGGACAGCCAGCTGTTTCATCAGCCTAGTTTGGGAATCATCGGCAGTACGCATCCACCACAGGCGGTTCGAACCCAGGACTTTTCGATTACAAGGCCAGCTGGCTCGTGTAGCATTCAGCCACTAGGACCCAACCCGATTCAGTGGTCACTGCATGAATTCTAACTTTCACCAATTCGTGATTTAGCGCAGGATGGAGTTTCCTGCAGTCAGTTCTAGCGAGAAGTCATGACCAGTGAGAGGTCCATCCAGATGTCACGTGTGCGGATGGGTGGATATCCCACCGATGACATTGGTTGGTGCCAGTCGCGCTAAATGCATTATGAATTGGTAGAAGTTAGAATTCGTGCGCTGACCGGCCATTGAATCGGGTACGGTGAGTGCCTGAATGGTATACGAGCTTGCTGACCTTGTAACCGGAGTGTCCTGGGTTCGAATCGCCCGTGGTGGGTGTGCTCCACCAAGTGTGTGCCAGTACTCCAGTGCTGGTTTTCAATGGTTCTCTAACTGACCGATATCAATCCATGCGTTGGCAGACCCGTAAAAAAATTATTTCAATTAGTTTGCTCTCCGAGTCGAAGATAAGCCTTCAATCTTTAACTCTTTACATTCAGTAGTAGTGACGTTTCTTGATGCCTGCACATTCCTGCCTTATCAGGCTTCCTACAGGCTAGGTGGAGGTAAGTAAGTGGATTCACAGGGAACCGGACCTTAGCCACGTGATGGCTTGATAGCATTCTACCGTTAAATGACTGGCTCATTTCTTAGTGAATTAAGTGAGTGGTGATATCGGTAAGTCTAGTGGTGAAGTGTTGACAATTAAATTATCGAATACTGAGATGGCTTTCACGCGTTACGCATCTTCACCAATAGATACTTCGTTTTCATTCGCCCCCTCTCCCCGCCGCTTTCATGCATTCTGTCAATGCAAACTGATTTTATGTGACATTAAAACAACAGATTGAGAATTTCTATTGAAACCAATGTTACCTGGTGAGCATTAAAAAACGAAGCCATAAAAATCGCCATTATATTAGCTAACTCTGTAGTGAACTTACGAAGTAGTCACGCAATGAAATCCTTTCAGCAATTTCAACTTGAGTGAATATACTTTAATGTATATATATATATATATATATATATATATATTAATGCCGATCACAACCACAAAAGAGTGAGCATGAAGAGAGAAAGATCGAACATGTTTGCAGGACAATACGAGCTCGTTTTATTTCGTGGATTCTCATCAACTGCATACATCCTAAACAAAATCAAATTATAAGTTTCAAAAAAGTTGTGGAACATACTTTTTCATAATTACTTTGAGTTATAGATAGAAGGCATAAGGAACATAATTCCAGAATTTGATGTAGGTAGACAGGTTATTCGGTGTCAAAAAACAACTAATTATATATAGTGGAATTAGATAAGAGGGGTAAGAGTTCAGATTTCTATTGGAAAACAACACAGATTAGTTAGAGGCATATTACAGGGTCAAGGTCAGAGAACAGACTAAAAACGCTCTTCAGCAGATCTAAAGAAATAAGTTCGGAAGACAAGATTGAAGAAGAACTCGCGATCATCGAAAAGAACCTTATCGAGAATGGATATCCTCGAAAGTTCATATTAAAGTATAGAAATGAAGCACACAAACCAAAACCTGACACCGTTGAAAAGAAACCAGTTTTCATCTGCCTAGCGTACAAAGAGGAAGACGTATCCACAAGAACACAAAAAGAATCACAGGTGCGTTGAAAAGAACGTTTCCAGCCGCCAGACTGATCCTAATTCACAACACTGTGTGCTCGTTAACCCAGTCAAAAGTAGATGAGTACCCTACTCACGTCAACTCCAACTGCATTTACCAATTCACGAACACTTGCGGAAGCAAGTACATAGAAAGGACTGAGAGGAGAGCATCTACTAGATTTTATGAGCACATTCCTAAGAGTCTCCGTTCAAAAGGAATAAAAGTGTTATTGAGTGCAATCACCAAACATTTAATTGACACAGGATACACAGTAGAAATTAGCCAAGCCTTCAAAATAATCAATACACAAAGAAACCCATGGCTACTTCGCTTCGCAGAAGCCATTGCTATCAAGAGATTTCGACCAGACCTCTGTATACAGAAAGATAGTGTGATTAATCTTTCACTACCTTGGTAACCCTAACTTTATTTTATTTTTGTTTTGCCTTTCTGTAAGTATGCCTGTGTGTTTGTCTTGTTACGTAACATTCTACTCAATTTCTACTCAAAAAAACCACATATATGCGATTGTACAGCATGATAATAAATTCGTTGAAAGGTGTCTCTTCTCTGAATATTGTGATCTTAATTGTTTGTCTGTTTTAGTTAAAAATATTACTTCACTATTCACCCACACCCTCTTAAACTCCCCACCACAAGATGTGCAAATTTACTCTGTTCTCTGACCTTGACCCTGTAATATGCCTCTAACCAATCTGTGTATTCCAATAGAAATCTGAACTCTTACCCTTCTTATCTTATTCCACTATATATAATTAGTTGTTTTTGACACTGAATAATTTGTCTACCTACATCAAATTCTGGAATTATGTTCCTTATGCCTTCTATCTATAACTCAAAGTAATTATGAAAAAGTATGTCCCACAACTTTCTTGAAACCTATAATTTCATCTTGTTTAGGATGTTTGCAGTTGATGAGAATCCACGAAATAAAACGAGCACGTATTATCCTGCAAACATGTTCGTTCTTTCTCTCTTCAAACTAATAAAGGGAACCGGTTGCACTCACACCCCCACCCTCTTCACTCACAACTCTCCCCTTGCATCTCATCAGGCAAAACCAGAAGCCTATATAGAAACCTATATGCTTGCACTAGCAATTACAAAGGCTCAACCATACCCACTTGGTTCGTGTTCTGTGCGATAGAGAAAGCATAAGGCGTGAAACCTATAATTCATTAAATAGTCAGTAGTACAACTGGATCTCGTCTTTCCAGCTCATATCATTTATAGGTACAACGTTTTTTTTCTTCTTTTCCTTTTCTCTCTTTTTTCTTTTTTTGCTATGTGCTGTTTTGTTTCTCTCTTCCTTACAAATTCTACTTAAAACATTCTTCTTCGTTCTTTCACACACTCTGTATATCTCGACCTTTTTGCTACCGCTTACGCCAGTAAATATGCTAGTATCTACTTTTCTAAGCACCTTCAAACATTCTGTTCACTTTTGGCTTTGTTGCTGTCGATATGCTACCGATATGTTGTTGTCAAAACTAACTGAGACTACCCATAATCTACGTAGAATTTTATTTTATTGTTAATGTACACAAACTGGATGCAATACTGTAGTGAAATGCTGAGAATTTCATTCTGTATCAGAAGTACTGTTTTGGAATAAAGTAAATTAATAATATTATCATTATTAATCGTAGAGTGTTCTGACTGATAATCTCCGCTTTACAAAGCTGATATCTTCTGTATTCGAATGGTACTCATCAAGTATGGCATACATTGAATGAAGCATTTTAATTACCTGCAATTTCTCTGACTTAATGTAACATGGTAACAGACTTATACTGTTGAAAATGAATTTTTACTCCACACTGACCTTGAAAAATGAAGCTTCAATTCGAATATCCATGATGAAGGCGTGTGCTCATTTTGTCACTATCACAGTAGAATGAGACGAAACCACAATAATCAAATCCGTGATTAACTTGTAAATGCATAACTAACCTTTAGAAACCGAAGTATAGAAAAATAGTTCTGATGCTCGCTAGTGACTTTCAACTGGATGGAGTTTCCTGGCTCGTATACTATTCAGCCACTCACTGGGACCCGATTCAATGGCCAGCCAGTGTATGAATTCTAACTTCTTCCAGTTCGTGATTTAGCGCGTGATGGAATTTCATGGAGTAAATTATAGTGAGAAATCGTGATCAGTGAGGTCTATCCAGAGGTCACGTGTGAGGATGGATGTCCCACCGACGACATTGGTTAGAGTCGTGCTAAATGCATCACGAATTGGTAGAAGTTAGAATTCATGCACTGGCTGGCCATTGAATCGTGTTTCGGTGAGAAGCTGAATGGTGTAAGGGCCAGCTTTCTGGCCTTGTACACAGAAGGTCGTGGGTTCAAAACCCGATGCAGTGGGTGCTTACTGCCGATGATTCCCAAACTAGGCTGATGAAACAGCTGGCTGTCCAGTACTCCCTGCAATGCTGGTTTTCAATGCTTCTCTAACTGACCGATATTAATCCGTGTTCAACTCGTAAAACGAAAAATAACCCTTACGAACGAACTATAGATATGACTTTGGAAAGTAACTACAATACTTACTTCGATGCTACAGGGATTTTCAGCAGGTCATAGAGGAGTCGAGGATTGGTCAATCCAACATATTCTTAGCCAACCCCATCAATCTGCGCATTTCTTCCACGTACTTTACTTTCGGCCTCTAAGAAGCTTAGTGGATACCCGTTCCCTGTGAAAATTTCTTTTACTTGTTTGAGCACACTGTCAACAATATCATTACTACAAATTCTCTGCACTCGTGTTCAGAGAGAGAACGGATTAGATTCTTTTTTGGGTCTATGGGGGGAAAACTGTAAAAATCATTAAGTTATCTAGTCCAAGTCGATTTTTTTCTGTAAACAGATCTATTCAAAGACCCATCAGCTCTTCTTGTTAGTAACACATCAAGGAAGGATTTTTTTCTTCAGTTTCTTTTTCTAGGGTGAAGTGGGTAGCAGGATGACTGTCATGGAATACTTTCAGGGTGTTATTCAATTCGCGGTTCTCGTCGGATATCATGAACGTGTCATCCACGTATCCTTTTCGTAGGAGGTAAGTCTCTTTATAGCAGATGTGAGAGTACTGCTCTCCATACTAGCCAAAAAGTGATCTGCTAGCAACGGATAAAGTGACGAGCCAATGGCTAACCCATCTCTCTGTCAATAGATTTCATTGTTGAAAAGAAATTGAAAACCAAAACAAATGATTCAGCGAAGAGACTCTTTTCAACGAATTTATCATCAAGCTCTACATTAGTATGTATATGGTTTTTAAGAAGTTATATCCAGTCAGGAAATTGAATCATAGGTTGTACAATCGTATTTATACTTACAAAAATATATAGTGGTCTATTATTGAGCAATAGGGGTTGACATAATTGATACAATTACTCAGAAGTGGCTTTAGAAGTGATCTGCATAAGCGATTCTTCAGGATCTCAGCTGCGGTTTCACCTTTAAATTCTACACTCATAAACAATAGTTTCTTCGGCACCGTCTGTATTCTTTCAGGTTTTTCCCTTGGCTTCATGTTTTTCTCGATAAATCTTGGAGGAAATCCATTCTCTATGAGGAGGACTTGTCTGAGTCGCTCCAGTTCCCAAACGATTGTATCACTTGAACATATCCTCCTTATTCTTATTCCTCAAGAATAAGGTCCGAATATTTTTCTATATCTTGAATGTAGCAGACCTCCGCACTGATTTTACAGTACTGTGAGTTTGTCATTGCCTGTCTGATCCTGCATTTGACATCCTCATCTCAACTGCATGTAGTTGCATCGATGGTGTCCAGATGGATGAGTGGAAGATGTGATCTTATTCAAGTTTCTCCAGTTTGTGACGACAGTCGCTTATTACTGTGGGTAGCTGGTCATCGTAAATACTTCTATGTACTGTCAGTGTCCAATTTTTTCTCTCAAACAATAAAATCTATTGACGGAGAGATGGGGTATCTATTGGCTCGCCACTTGTTACGTGCACCTGCTCTTGCGAAGCTAGGTACAGATGACGTTCGTCGAGAAACATATCCCGCCACCTCGTTAGAGAGCACCTCCCAGTTTGGCTGAGCATAGGAGGGCTTACAGGTTTCAATTCATCGGTGGCACAATGGTTAGGACTCTCGCCGTCCATGTACATGGTCCAGGGTTCTATCCCCTACCGACGCACACCCGATATCTATGGCCAGCCTGCGGAATTTGGGCTGCCGATATCCATGCTGAAAATTCCATACTTGTACTGAAAATACGGTGTAACATCAAACTGTAATAAAAATAAAATAAATAATCCATATTGCAACATATTGTGGATACTGACCACGACACAGCATCTGACACATCGTTCAGTATAGTCTACAAAGTTCGACAAGGTTTTCCGAAAGAGACATGAATTCATCTGCTTTGTATAGCAGAGACTTTGGCAAACATATAACATAAGGCCAGAATTTTGGGTACAAAACAATTTGTACGATCTCTTTCGTTGCCACCTGATGGTCTTGATTTCAATATGTAATCGACATAACAACTTTGTTATCTGTCTTTAATCCACGTTCCATTTTTGTTTTTTTGATTTTGTCTAGAGGACTACTTTGACAACATTTCACTCATCCTTTGTCGTCTTCAGCATATTATTTTATTCACATTTCCGAATGTACGTTGATTTCCGATCATCTATTTCAAGCATGTCATCTACTGAACGTTGGGTCAACCTCTACCTATTTAGTTATTCATTCAATTGTATAGCGATGTGATGGTCACTCATAATCCTATACACCAATATTATGACAGATTTTTAGTATTTCCACTCACTGTCAAACTGTAATGCACACTCACACTCACAAAGACACCCAAGAAAACTGATTGTTATTGTCTATTTTTGAAATAATCACGTATATATACGATTGTACAGTTATGAAAATTAAATTGTCGCAAAAAGAGAAATTTCTTATTTATGTAGAACATGAGCACTGTGGTGGGGTTAGTTATTAATTCCATATTAGTTTGTTTATTAGATGTATCACACAGAGTCAGTCAGTGAAACAGTATTAGTATTTACTGGATGACAAGGTTTCGAAGAAAATGTTTTGTTCATAATCATATGATTTCTGACCAAGAACTCGAACTTAGGACGAAAATGGCACTTGAGGACAACATAATGCTGGAAGTGCAGCTTGCTATGCCTGACTTCCACAGTATTTAAATTCCTCCAAGAGAAAATATACAAATAAACTGAGGGAGTTCCCATGGGATCACCAATATCCCCGGTTGTGGCAGATATATTCGTGGGTAGGTGCGAAAACATGGCGGTTGAAACGTTCACCCCCACCCACGCCCCAAAAGTATGGTGGAGGTATGTAGATGACACATTCACTGTGCTCAGAACACAGAATATAGACAGAAATTTTCGAACACATGATAACTCAAAGGTGGAAAGTCAGGAAGGGAAGCTTCCAATGTTAGATTGCAGCGTAAAAAGTAAAGAAGATGGGAAGTTAAACACGCTGGTGTGTGTTTACAGGGAAGCCAAACATTCAAACAGATATTTGGACTTCTGATCATCCCATTCTATGTCAGTGAAAATAGGATCGGCGAAATGTTTAAGTGACAACAGAGCACAAAAACTAAGTAGTAGCAACGCAAAATCCAAGACAGGAAGTGATGCATTTAAGAGAAGTCTTGAAACTTATTAATTAACCTGATAAATTAGACAGAAAGTATGTGGGGAAATGTAAAAATAAAATCAACAATGGTAGTGTTGATAGCGGTAATAGTAATAATAATGACAATAATATTAATAATAATAATAGAAATATAAATGTCTTCATGGATGTCAAATATGCGCAAGAAAATACCAACAATTATTATTATTATTGTATCCTTTAATTCCTACAGGGCTTCAGCCGTGCGTCTCCATTGCGTTCTGTTCTCTGCTAGGGTCTTCACCTGGCTCCAAGTGTGCCCACACGTTTTCATCTCCTCTTCACATGACCTCCTCCAAGTCACCCTTGGACGACCAACTCGCCGCTTCCCTTTCCGTCGGGTTCCACTCAAGGGCTTGTATAGTGATGTCACTTGATGGTTTCCTAAGAGTATGGCCAATCCATCTCCATTTCTTCCGGCCTATTTGTTTCACAATCGGTTCCTGGTTGGTACGTTCCCAAAGATCCCTGTTGCTGATCTTTTCTGGCCAACTTATCTTGAGTATTGAGCGAAGACAACTGTTAATGAAGGTCTGTAGTTTGTTAAGAAAATACCAACAATAGGGAATACAAATCGTCAGTAGTAATTGCATACAAGGAAGGAACCTCAAAAACCACCTAACTCAGAATTCTTAACAAAGCAGGCAGCAATAAAAGTGTCCGGTATTCATACCCTAACCACAAAACTTAATTAGAAACAAGCTTTGTCGGTTGAAGGATCGATCCTGTGGAGCCTTTAAAAGGAACAGTTTAGTTTATCTAATATCCTGCCTGCCATCATCGTCAGGTCAAATGCAGACTAGCCGAGCATAAAAGCCTGGCAGCAAAATCTAGATTGGTTGACCCGAATAAGATAAGAAATCTAGAGAATAGTTCAGCTATCGCAATCACTACATGCATTTACACACAACCATACAATAAACTGGATGGGATAGGATGACAGTTTTAAATCTAATACAACAGGGTAGTTAGTGGGGAACATTGATAACAGCGGAAGCTTTGTTTATCGAATCAACTTAGAGCGAATACGTGTAATAGGAATGATTCAACACCTATCCGTCCAGATATCTGGAAAATTCTACTACCCCTGCGACAAATAGGAGAGAACAAAGAAAACTATAAAACTCAAGTTTCAAAGTCGTGTGATTATAAGAGAATTTTCTTCTCTGAATTCTTTGTTCGATGACTCTTATCACAAAATACAGAACTTCAACGATTTTATTTGAACCAACAATGGTGTGAAAACACCATCCATGTAGCGTCCATGTAGACTTTCATTTGATTTTTTAATTAGCTGGTTGCAGAGTAGTCGATTCTAGATGTGATTGATGTAAATGCCTTCCAACTACTTATATTGGTAAATTAGTAGTAGTAATAGTAGTAGGAATATAGTACCACACTATTTCCCCAGTCCCCATCTCGAATGCTATTTATTGTATTAACCAGATCAGATATTGTTGAAATGTGAAAAAGTATCAGTTTCCACAGGAGACTGGAGGGAATTTTTACCTTGAACTGTGCAATTAGCACAAATTGTGATGACACTATAGCACCACCAAACGCTTGGTGTCACGTGTTGCAACAGCCTTGTAATGAGAAAAACACTCTGCTGGCTTAATGGTGAATTAATAGAGAAACTGAGACATACAGATGCTAAGCGGCTGTTTTGATGTTTCTTTCTTTTTAATGAAAAATTACTAATATTAATTAACACGGATGAAAAACTTCGACCGAAGAAACAAGTCATGTGTTCATCAGATCACCACATTACGGATGATCATTGAACAAAGCTTGGAATGGCAGTCACCTCTCTATCTCAACTTCATCGACTTTGAAAAGGCCTTTGACTGCGTCGATCGAGAGGTGATTTGGAAACTACTTTACTACTACGGGGTGCCGCCGACAATAATACATCTCATACAACAGCTGTACGACAATGCTGCATGCCAAGTAATCCACAACGGGAAACTTACGGAACCCTTCGAAGTGAGGACAGGAGTAGGACAAACTGGCTGCCTACTATCGCCAATGATTTTCCTGATTGCAGTAGACTGGATAATACGACAAACAGTGGGCAATGAAGAAAATGGCATAAAATGGACTCACACAAAAACAACTTAGAGGATCTGGACTTCGCCGATGTGATATATATGTCTGATTTCCCACAAACTGGAAGATATGCAAGTGAAAAGCAACAAGTTGGCAAGAGAAGCATCAAAGATAGGAGGGACTTCAGGTGAACATAGAGAAAAAAAAGAGGTAATGAAGATTCCTGGACAAGAGCAACAACAGTAGGCAACAATCAGCCGGCATAAATGAGAGGAACCTGGAAGAAACAACCTCTTTTACCTACCTGGGGAGCATCGTTTCAACTACAGGTGGCACTGACGAGGATATCAAAGCAAGAATCAAAAAGCAAGACAAGCTTTCACTTCTCTGAAGTCTGTGTGGAGGTCAACACTCAGCACTCAGCATGAAAATGAAAACATGATCCGGATTTTCAACTCCAATGTCAAGTCAGCGCTACTATATGGATCAGAGACTTGGCAAGCGCGTCATAAACTGCACCTCAAACAAACTACAGACCTTCATCAACAGCTAGTTGTCTCCGCTCAACACTCAAGATCAGATGGTCGGGCAAAAAGGTCAGCAACAGGGAGGGATCTCTGGCAATGAGCGAACCAACACAGCAGGAACCGATTGTGAAACAAATAGGAAGGTAGAAATGGAGATGGATTGACCTTACTCTAAGGAAAAAAACCATCAAGTGACATCACTAGACAAGCCATAGCTCGAGTGGAACCCGAAAAAGAAGCGACGAGTTGGTCGTCAGTGCGAGGGTGGGTGACTTGGAGGAGGTCATGTGAAGAGGAGATGAAAGCATGTGGGCAGACTTGGAGCCAGGTAAAGACTCTAGCAGAGAACCGAACGCAATTGAGACGCACGGCTGAAGTCGTATGTTCCTCTAGGATTTAAAGGATTCAATAATAATAATAATTAACACGGAAAATGTGAAAATAATTGTACAAGAATTCCTAAAACAGACAATCAATAAACTACATTCTTCTACAAAACTATCTATGCACTGACTGAAGCACTCCGATCACTGATGATTCCATAACGTGTCACACAGATAGTTACAGAGTAATAACAGTAATGGAAATTCCTTTGAAAAGCCAAGTCATTGTCGTAGGTAGCATCTCCTTCTATCTCAGACAGATGAAGTCTGGTAACTTACTTAAGTGTCACTTCAAGTGTTCATTATGCCACTACAACTGGTAGTACATACAACTGGTGTCCCCTAATGTGCTGTACTCTACCCACTTATCTTTTATTTCTTTCTTTCTACATGACTTGTCATCTTCAAATGCTGACATTAATTTTGTTAAATATGCTGA
Organism: Trichobilharzia szidati; assembly: GCA_944472155.2. NCBI lineage: Eukaryota > Metazoa > Platyhelminthes > Trematoda > Strigeidida > Schistosomatidae > Trichobilharzia > Trichobilharzia szidati. Next base: position 7,021,504 of record OX235279.1, read on the forward strand.
CGATCTGACTGTGACTTTGCGTTTGTCAAGTGTCAAAGTGACTGCTCTAAACTAAATGGCTTTTTATCAGAAATCAGTCTTGCCTTAAATCCCTCTAAATGTCAAACAGTCGATTTCACCTGACATGTCACCTAAATAAACTGGTGAGCACTCACGAGGTGTGCGACATAGATGGCACTGAAATAGAAACCAATTCGGAAATTAAATATCTTGGCGTCATTCTATTTGCTGATCTTTCCTGGTCGTCTCACATCTTGGTGATTTTTAAGAAAATTTTCCATCTTACCTTCTACTTCAAAAAGTTAATACATTCTGGATTAACCCGAACCAACCCTTACTGTGACGATTCATTAACTCTTGCATCCTGCCTATTAATCTCCATTGTTCCCCCTTAGTTTTCCCAGGGCTACTGAAGAACGACCATATATCTTATTACGTATGGTGTTACAGGTTGTCAGCAGGGCAAGCAATGTGCCACTTAACCAGCTTGTTAATATTCTGGCCAACAGGCAGGCACTTGGACTCATGTGAAAAATGGGCTAAATCCAATTTATCTAACTCAATCCACCACCCTTTTCATTCACAACTGTCCCCTTGTATATCTCATCAGGCAGGACCAGAAGTCTATATAGAAAACTATATGCTCGCATTAGGAATTACAAAAACTCAACCATACGCTACTTGGCTCATGTTCTGTGCGATAAAGAAAACATTAGGCGTGAAACTTATAACTTAATAAATAGTTAGTAGAATAACTGGATCTCATCTTTCCAACTCATATCATTTATAGGTACAACGTTTTCTTTCTTTCTTTTCCCCTTTCCCTTTCTGTTTTTGTTATGTGCTGCTTTGTTTCTTTCTCTCGCTTACACCAGTAAATATATGCAAGTATCTACTTTTCTAACACCTTCAAACCTTCTGTTCACCTTTGGCTTTGCTACCGATATGCCAATGTGTTGTTGTCATAATGAGCTGAGACTACCCATAATCTATGTAGAATTTTATTTATTGTTAATGTACACAAACTGGATGCAATACTGTAGTGAAATGCTGAGAATTCCATTCTGTATCACAAGTGTACTGTTTTGGAATAAAGCAAATTATTATTATTAATAATCGTAGAATGTTATGACTGATAATCTTCGCTTTACAAAGCTGATATTTTTTGTATTCGAATGGTACTCATCAAGTATGGCAGACATTGAAGCATTTTCACTACCTGCTGTTTCTCTGACTTAATGTAACATGGTAACAGACTTGTACTGTTGAAAATGAATTTCTACTGCACATTGACTTTGAGGAATGAAGCTTCACTTCGAGTATCCATGATGAAGGCGTGTGCTCGTTTTGTCACTGTCGCAATATACTGAGAGAAAACCACAATAATCAAATCCGTGATCAACTCGTAAAACCATAACTAACCCTTACAAACCAAAGTATAGAAGTTTAAACTGATGCTCGCTAGTAACTTCCAACATGATGGAGTTTCCTGGCTCGTATACAATTCAGCCACTCACTGGGACCCGATTCAATGGCAAGCCAGTGCATGAATTCTAACTTCTACCAGTTCTTGATTTAGTGCAGGATGGAGTTTCCTGGCGTCCGTTCTAGTGAGAAGTCGTGATCGGCGAGGTCCATCCATAGGTCACTTGTGAGGATTGATGTCCCACCCACGATATTGGTTGGTGCCAGTCATGCTAAATCACGAATTGGTAGAAGTTAGAATTCATGAACCAGTGAGTTGCTGAATGGTATATGAGCCAGCTAGCTTGCCTTGTAACCAGAAGGTAGTGGGTTCAAAACCCAGTGCAGTGGGTACGTACTGCTGATGATTCCGAAACTAGGCTGATGAAACAGCTGGCTGTCTAGTACTCCCCGCAATGCTGGTTTTCAATGTTTCTCTAACTGATATCAGTCCGCGCGTGATCAACTCGTAAAAACAAAACTAACACTTACAAACGAACTATAGAAAATAAACAAATAGGTAATAATCTATTAAAGCTGTATCCTCTGATGTAGCTGATTTAACTGAGAATCTTTCACTATTCCTTCGCAAATTAACTACAAGACTTTCTTCGATGCTACAGGGATTCTCGTCAGGTCATAGAGGAGTCGAGGATTAGTCAATCCAACATATTCTTAGCCAACCCTATCAGTCTGTGTATTTCTATCAAGTACTTTGCTATTGGCCTCTACGAAGCGTAGTGGATACCCGTTCCCTGTGAAAATTTCTTTTACTTGTTTGAGTCCATTGTCAACAATATCATTACTACAAATTCTCTGCACTCGTGTTCACAGAGAACGGATTAGATTCGTTTTTCTGTCAATGAGGAGAAAACTGTAAAAACCAGTAAGTTGTCTCGTCCACGTCGATTTTCTGCTGTAAACAAATCTATTCAAAGACCCATCAGCTCTATTTGTGAGTAATACATCAAGGAAAGATGCTTTTCCTTCAGTCTCTTTTTCTAAGGTGAACTGGATAGCAGGATGACTGTCATGGAATACTTTCAGGGTGTTATTCAATTCTTAGTTCTCTTTGCATATAATGATGAACGTGTCATCCACGAATTTTTTGTAGATTGTAAGCGCCTTTATAGCAGGAGTGAGAGTACTGTTCTCCATACTAGCCAAAAAGAGATCAGCTAGCAACGGACCACATGGCGAGCCAATGGCTACCCCATCAATCTGTCAATAGATTTCATTGTTGAAAAGAAATTGAGAATCAAAACAAATGATTCAGCGAAGAGACTCTTTTCAACAATGAATTTATCATCAAGCTGTACAATCGTATACATAAACGGTTTTCTTTAAGAAGTTATATCCTGTGAGGGAATTGAATCACAGGTCTGAGTGAATGCATAAAATAATAATAATAGTAGTATGAAATGCAATTAAAACTAAAATATTTGTGATTATAATCGTAGTTAAATGTCAAGTGGCAAGGTAAATTAATGTCACATATATAGAATAATTCATAGGATGGATAGAACTTAAAAAAAGGTGTGCAATTATGAGATTAGTAGACAACACATCGAATAAAATAAAAACGTTACGTAATATTGTATGAAATTTGATAGCATAGAATTTAGCGTTGTAAAAAAGAAGAATTGATTTAGAATGACAAGTGGAACAAGTGAAATAATACCGGGGACAATTCCGAGTAAGAATAGTAATGGTAACAATTGACGTAATAAAGAAAGAGTATACAAAGTGAATAGACAAAAATGAAAAATTGAAAAATTGGTAGAGCTAAAATATGATTGGGGATTACCATACTTTAGCATAGAGGGATTAAGACCATGAAAGTTGGAGGGGTTGAACGAACGTCTTCTGTACAAAGAGATCTGGCTTTTCTGTTTACATAGCCAAAGATGGCTTCAGCAATACAGATGAGTCGGGTACGTAGGGATTTGGGTAAATTACTCTTCGCCTTGTAGATGACTTTGAAGGCGGAGGCTATAGAGACAGGGTGATCATTATTGACCAGATGTTCAATGATCGCGCTTCTTATTGCTCCAGTTCCACCTGTTCATAACTACCATGCACAGTGATAGTGTTCTTGCACCCTCTTGGACAAAACTCGAGTCGAACGACCGATATCCCTAGCTCCACACGAGCAGGTGAATCGATAAGCACACAAAGAGTTGGTCAACAGAGGGATCTTGTCCTTCAAATTACTGAACAATAATGGTCGACTAGTAAAAGCTATTGTCAGAGATGCAACAAGGACACTGAAAGTACATAGAAGTACTTGCTCTTTTAGGTATGATGTGAGCATCCCGACGTTTACATTATTCAAGACTATGTCAAATGGCAAGTGAAGCAGACAGTTTCATTGAATGAAAAACACTAGTAAAGAGTAAGCATGCATCAATCAAGTGATAATAACATAGTTTCCCAGTAACACTGATATCACTAACGCAATTAACAAACTCAAAAGTGTGTCAAACAAAGAATGGGTACATACTTGCCTTCTCGATGGTTCAATTACCATTATTATTGTTATTGTTCCCTTGGGTTCTTAGTGGAATATAGGGCTTCAACTGCACGTCTCCACTTGCTTCTGTCTTCTGCTGTGCTTTTCACCTGCATCCATGTTAATCCACACTGTTTCAGCTCCTCATCACACGATCTCCTCCATGTCAACCTTACACGTCCCACTACTCCCCGCTTCCCTTTCGGGTTCCACTCGAGCGATGGCCTGACGCGCGATGTCACCCAGCAGCGGCCTCCTCAGCGAGTGTCTAATCCATCTCCACCTTCTCCTGCAAATTTGTTGAGCAATTGGTTCTTCTTTCGTTATTTTGTTCCCATAGTTTCTTGTTGGTACTTGTTCTTTCCGGCCATCTGATCTTCAGTATAGAGCGAAGACAGTTGTTGTTGATAAAGGTCTGCAACAGGCTGTTGAAAATGATCATTCTTTGTGACCCACCAAGTTTCTGATCCGTATAGAAGAACTGACTGACTTGACGTTTGTAATGAAAATCCGAATTTTGTTATTGAGTGTTGCTGAGTGACGAAGATTTCCAGATTGGTTTCAGGTCGATGAATGTGTTTCTCGCCTTCCCAATTCTCGATTTGACATGCTCGTCCGTTCCTCCTGTAGTTGGAACAATGCTCTCTAGATAAGTGAATGAAGTAGCCTCTTTCAAATCCCTCCCGTTGATGGTGATTGGCGCTGGATGTTGCTGCTATTGTTGTTGTTGATTGGTTGTTCACCTGGAGTCCAGTCTTTGCTGCTTCTTCGACCAGTTTGTCGGTTTTCGCCTGTAATTCTTCGATTTTGTGTGACATCAAACATTAATCATCCACGCGCTAAATCCAGGTCTTCTGGGTTCTTCACGTCGGTCCAGGATATCCCTGTCTTCTCGTTTCCCACTGTCTGACGACGCATAATCCAGTCCACCACAATTAGGAATATCACTGGTGATAGTAAGCACCCTTGTCTGACTCCTGTGTTTACCCCAAACGCTTCGCTGAGTTTTCCGTTGTGGATCACTTGACATGTGCCGTTGTCGTACAGCTGTTGAATAAGGTTGATGAATATTTGGGGTACGCCGTAGTACTTGAGTAATTTCCAAATTACTTCGCGGTCAACGCTGTCTGTCGAAGGCCTTCTCAAAGTCTATAAAGTTGAGGTAGAGGGAGGTTTGATTGCCATTCCATGCTTTGTTCTGTGATGATGATGCGTAGAGTTGCAATTTGGTCATAACATGATTTGCCTTTCTTAAATCCAGCTTGTTCTGGTTGGCGGAGTTCTGTATCCAGTGCGTCCTTTATTCTTTCCAGGATGATGCAACTCAGGATTTTACTTGGCGTCGACAGGGGCATGATTTCTCGCCAGTTCTTGCAGAGTCATTCTGTTATCTATTTTGCGACATAATGATATACGGTGAACCTGCCACGTCTAAAATAGGACGCATTAGTAATCCAGGTCTATGTACTTTTGGCACAGAGTCGAGGAATGGTTGATCCAGAAGGTCTTTCATATGCCTTTCATATACATTACTTGTCACTAAAAAATCATCAATCTTAATTTCATTCAGAACCTGTGTGATTTGTTCCTCTATCATTTCCGCATTGTTCTTCTCACGTTCAGCTCTCGGAAATTTTGTCTCATCTTACAGAGGATATTTTGCCTTTAGTCAATATAATCTTTCCGAGACATCACCAAAATTCATGAAAACTTCCCATTCGAACATTATTAGACACAAGACCAGTAGTAGTTCAGCGAAGAGTCTCTTTTCGGCGGCGAATTCATTTCCATAGCTGTACAATCGCAAATATATGCATTGTTGTTTTGTATGTGTGGGTGTACATTAAATTCGTCAAACGAAAATACAATTAGTAAGTTCAGAAGAATTGGATGTTGATATAAGAGGGTATTAACAAAAGTGATGAGTTGTCACAAACGACTGTTAAAGAAGAGTTACGTAATAACATGAGTAGTTTAATGAAAGATTTGTCCTCAGGGTGTACATGGAAACAAAATATACGGAATTACACAAGGGTTTTAAGTAGAAAAATAAGCATACAAACAAAAGTTAAGTCAAATCAAGCAAACAATCAAAATTTCAGTTAAATCAACGGCGTTGTTGCCATGAGAGTAGAAGGGGTTGAATAATTTTCTTTTGTATGCACAGCTCTGGTTCCTGTAGTTTAATGGCTAGGGCTTCTGCGATGCAAAGAAGACGGAATCGTACGGATGCACCTGGCTCCACAGCAACAGGTGAACTGATATGCACAAAACACATAGAAGCTGTCAGGTGCGGGATCGTTTCTTTTGGGCTTTTGCAGATCAGCGGCGACTAGAGAACACTACTCTCAACGTTTTTTGCAAAGAAAGTTCTTCTTAAAGAGGATGCCATTGAGTAGGTCTCCTTTGAATTCGAGTTTCATATAAAGTATCTCTTTTGGCACAGATGCTGTTTCTTGCTTTTGGAATTTTTGTTTGATGTTTTGTCTATGAATCTTGATGGGTAACCGTTTTGTATGAAGGTGTTTTTCAAGAAGTTTAGTTCCTCTTCCAATGTATCAGAGCTGCAGATTCGTCGGACGTGAGTGGCAAGAGATCTAATTAAGTTTCTTTTCCGACTGATTGGTACCCAGCTGTAGAAGCTTGTCAGTTGGCAGTTTCATGTGGGTTTCCCATGAATGGACCTTCACAGAGTTCCATCAGCTCTCCTTGTAAGTTCAACGTCAAGAAAAAGGATTTTAGATTCGTTTTCAATTTCAATTCGCCGAAAAGAGACATCACCAATACTCTCTGCACCTTGATCTTGTAAATAGAATATTCTCCCTTTATGTCCAACTCCTCACAAGAATTGAATGAAATGTTCCTTCATGAGGTGATGGAGCGATTCCGGTTTTGATTTCATGTGAAATAACTGATGAGCACAATTCAGCACTGAGCCTCAACTTGACTTGATCGTATTTTGAAACTGCACCTGCTCATCAAGTGTCCTTTCCTCATTCGATTGATGATTGAGGGATACAGAATTTCGAGCTATATGATCATGATATTTCCATCTGAGTATGACTCAAATAAATGGCGCAAGAGGGGTAGTTTAATACATGTAGTCATTGAATAATAAATAGTTTTATTCTCGCAGCTGACTCAGGAGGAGGAGAGTTCCCCTAGTTCCTAGTTGTTCACCTCAAAAACGGGGAAATTATGCATCAATGCAGAGATCAATTCACCATAAACCTATACGAAACTAACAAGTGAATAATTAAATTCTACAGCTTTGTCTCATTAAGTAGAACAAGAAGAAGCCTTATCAAATCTCTCCGCACAAGAATTATTTAGTCCCTTTTGCACTCACGGAAGACACACCAAACGGTGAATTAGAGTCTTTGTGTAACACTCTAATTCAGTATGGTTGTCCACCAGCACTCATCAGGCATAACTCAACCACTCCTCTTTCAGTTTATCAACTCGTGTATTCTACCTATTCTTCTTTACTGTTCACCATTATTCTTTCCTGGATTGCCTAAAAAGGACTATGTCGTACTTCGTAGAACTCTGAAGACTGTCAGTCAGTAGGACGAGTGGTATCCCATTGGGCAATATCGTTGGCATTGTCACCGATAGGCATTTGATGTCATGCAACAAATTCGCTAGAGGAATTTTGTCAGACTCTGAGCACCCACTTTACCAGCAGCTCCAACCTTGTGTCTCCTCAGGTAGAACAAGAAGTCTCTTCAGAAGACTTTATGCACGTACGTCTAAGTATAAAAATTCCACTATACCGAATTTGACAGCAGGTACTTTATGTGATGAAAATAGTGTCAGAAATGAACTAACTAACCTTCTTAGTACCACTAAATAAACCATTTCTTTCAACCTTAAAGCATCATACTTTATTGTTATTGTATTTATTATATTTATAGTCCTCTCAATTTTTCGCTTTGTTTATTTTATTTTTCATAAGTGTGGACATAATTTTAAGCTGTATTATGACTGTTAACTTTGCATTTCCCCTCACCATGCTGCTATATCAACAGAACATTAGACTCAATAATCTATAACATGCTAAAGTTTCCAAACTGAATCGACAATAATGTTTGAAACAAACTCACTGTTACTATTATTATTATATGTAATAATTATGTCGTAAGTATGGACAAATTCCTCCGATTAATTTTGTTTTAATTTTTAATTTTATATACATTTTGAGTAAATCAGATGCAATATTGTGAGAAATGCTGAGAATTCCATTCTGTATTATAAGTACTGTTTTTGGAATAAAGTAAATTATTATTATTATCAATAAACACATAAGAGGTTAGATGGATAATCTGGAGAAGCCGACAAGTCCACATGGAAAGTTGTCTGTAAATGTGAAATTCAAACGGCACACAGCAGCACCAGTAGCAATTCTTAGAAGCAGATTATCAAGAGCAGCCAGAAAACATTCTTCACCGCATCTCTCAACTCACCTCACCTCACCTTCTCTACACAACCTTCTCTTATTCACTGAAACCTCAGAGACGATGTCCCCCTGTTTGCATCTTTGATGTGCATATACCGACTGATTTGCTGCAGAGGAAGTAAGTGCATAGGCGGTACCGTCACTATACTGTTTAGACGCAGAGAAGAACATCTTCGAATATAGTTCCTGAAAAGTGGAATTAGACGAAAGAATAGTTCAATCAAGGAATCTTCCTGACTGTGTGGTGGTGTTTCTATAAAGTGTCGTTTTTATGCCACCATCTGTTATTCTTCGTATTTCGCAGTCAAACATAGGCAGTTCCCCAATTTCATTCTCTGTTTCCATGGTGAATTTTATTGAGTCGACATGACTGTTTATGTGTGTGGGAAGAATTTCTCAACATCGTTTTATTTCTTCTCATAATTACTAACGTGTCGTGTACTTGTCTCCACCAAGATTTTAGTGATAACCTGAATGGTTTAAATGCATTCTCTTCCGAAAAATCCGTGAATATGTTGTCAGCTATATTATTATTGGTGACATGGGTGATCCCATAGCTACTCCTTCATTTTGTTGGTATATTCTCCCTTCAAATGTGGAATATTTTGTTGTCAGACAGAATTCCACCGCGCTAATTGTCATTTCTTCTACGGATAACTGTGTTCTGTCTTTTAGGCGATTAGCTTCTTTTAGTCTCGTCGTTTTCACTGGATTCTTGATGGCCATTTGATGAATGGGTATTTATTTAGTATAAAGACAGGCTGTTTACATCAAAGCGCCGACTAGTATTTCCTCTTCCTCTATTTAAGTGGTTTTTAGTCGTCGTCTGTAACACTAATTCAAATGACGAATCCACTATTCTAGCTAGCTTTTGAGTTGTCTCTCTTGTCAGTCTTAGTATTGTTGAGAGAAATCTTGCCGGGATGTGTATACACGTTGGTGTCTCTGTAAAGACTACAATCGGTCTTATTGGCTGAATATCATTGTTTATTATTCAATTTTATCTTGCCATAAATATATCCTAAGCATATTACATGATTTCAAACCATTTTGACTGGGTGGCTGGCTGGATTCAACATAGACCTTGGCACCGAAGTGCAACAGCAGTTCGAGTTGCCACGTTCCAAATAGCACACAAAGGTAGACAAGAAGATCAGTGGAGAGAATCAATAGAGTGTTGACAAGTATAAGAGTGAAACAGAATGTTTAATGGTAGAAAGGAATATGAAAGATTAAAGAGACTGAATACATCTGCGTAAGCCATTGAAAACGATTTGGAGCCATGTCACCTATTGTCTGTCTCCAGCCATTGATTTTTAGAGTCCCGAGGGCGGGCCCCAAGCCTGAAGTCTGCATCTCCCTCCCTACCAGACTCAGTTTAACTGTCAAGGATTTCATGGATTGATGAGGCCATGTTTTTGTTTGGCATGGCACCACTTACTATTTTCCAACCTGCACCTATGTCAGCTAGTAATGCCCATCGGGAGGGGGAAGGCGATGGTTAGGCATGCGCAGCACGTCGCCTAGCCATCTCAATCTATGCAACTTTATAGCCACGTTGATTGATTTTCCCTCTTTGCCCAACACTCTACGCCTAACGTCAACATTACTTACCTTATTATACCACCTAACGCGAGATAGAGATCGTAGACATCTATGATCAAAAACAGTCAACCTTTTCATGCCTTCAACTCGCATTGGCCATGTTTCAGAGCCATAGAGAAGGAAGGAGCGAATTGCTGAGCAGTACACACGTCCCTTGGTTGATAGTCGGATGTCACGCCTACGCCAGAGATGGAGTAAGTTAGCGAAAGCAGCTTGAGCTTTTTGGATCCATGCTGAGATTTCGTCACCAATCAGTCCTTTGGTGCTGATACAACTTCCCAAATAGGTGAAGTGGTCAACATGGTGTTCTATCACTTCACTCCCTATCACTAAGCTAGGAGTTGACGTAGTCCAATCCTGTAGCAGCATCTTACATTTTACAGGGGCGAATCGCATGCCAAACATATGAAGATTGCTGCTCAAGGTGTTCTGAAGACTCTGCTGTATTTTTCTCAGCACTCTCCCCTAACAGGACTATGTCATCTGCATACTCTAAATCCACAAGACTATTCCCTGGTAATAAGTCGATTCCTAAGTCGTTAAGTTCAGTTAAGGATACTTCCATTAGCATATCTCTATGATGAAGTTAAACAGGAATGGGGAAAGTGGACATCCCCGATGGACATCACTGGTTGTTATCAATTCAGATGACAATTCCCCATAAGCTCTTACACGGCTACTTGAGTTTGAGTAGAGTGCCTTGATTAGTGCAATGTACTTTCTTGGCACTCCATTCACAGTCAAACATTGCCATAGTACCTTTCAATCCACGGAGTCGAAGGCCGCCTTCAAGTCAGGAAATATGGCGAATGTTGGACGTCTAAAAGTGTGTCTATGTTCTATGATCTGTCGGAGAGTGAAGATATGGTCTATGCACCCTCTACTTATTTTGACTGACTTACCAATTATTTGTTTCATCTTTCTAACTAGTAGCTTTGCTGTTTCTTTCATTGTTATGTTTGTGATTGTTTCTGATGATTTCGTGATTAGGGTGGGTGGGCTATAGGGTGAAGATTGTAAATGTTCATTCATCTTTTGATTCATTATATGTTGGTTGTTTTGTTGAGTATTAGTAGTAGTAGTAGTGATGTGTTGTGTTTGCTTTGTCTGGTTGAGTGAGTAATGACACTGTGAATGGATTTGTCTGCTTCCTTTATGTCTTGCAGTGGTTTTCGTAGTTCCTGCTTGGTTACATTTAGCTTTTGTGCTATTTGCTTGGTCGGTTGGTTGGTTGGTTGCTTTTTAAGGTTAATGCAGATTGTTCCTGTAGCAGCGTAGCAATTGTGCTTTTTGCTTGTCATGTCATGTCCTCCTAGTGTGTGTGGTGGTGTTTGAATCGCAGACATAATAATGATATCTTCAGGTTTTAATCTTTTCTTGGCGTGTCATAAAGAGCATCTCAAACAAACTACAGACCTTCATCAACAGCTAGATGTCTTCGCTCAATACCACTCAAGATCAGATGGCCAGAAAATAACAGCAACAGGAGGGATCTCTGTGAGCGAACCAACACAGCAGGAACCGATTGTGAAACAAATGGGCAGGAAGAAATGGAGATGGGTTGGCTGGTTATACTCTGAGGAAACAAACCATCAAGTGAGTGACATCACAAGACAAGCCATTGCTCGAGTGGACCTCGAAAAGGAAGCGGCGAGTTGGTCGTCAGTGCGAGTGTCGGTGGCTTGGAGGAGGTCATGTGAATAGGAGATGAAAACGTGTGGGCAGACTTGGAGCTAGGTGAAGACCCTAGCAGAGAACCGGACGCAATGGAAACGCACGGCTGAAGCCCTATGTTCCTCCAGGAATTAAAGGAAACAGTGATAATAATAATATTATAATAATACAAGAATTGCATGTAGGTATGTTTTGTTTGATGCATATTTTTGAGGGATGTGTGAGTGAGTGAGTGCGTGAGCTGTGGATTTGCTCTATCAATCAGTCAGTATATTAGATATGGGTGATTTTAATGTGATTTTGCTGTATACAGGAATACTTGGATTTTGTAGGCATCTGATATCATTAATGTGTGAGTGTTGTTGAGCACCTGACCAGCAGCAGTCTTTTACTGGGAAGAAGACCGTCAGTCAGTCAGTCAGTTGAATTAATTAGCTAATTAATTAACGTCCGTCGGTAAAACGAAGCTTGAGGATTGTGGAATAGATGAAATAAAGTATAATTATATTATATTTGAATGGTTTACACACAATGATAAGTAGTTTTGTTATTGGTAGGTAATATTTATTCGAGGAAAATGACTGACTGGCCGTGTGTTTGTGTTCACATTGCTGTTGGAATTGTTTTGTTTCTTAATTCACACACACAATTATGATTTGTACTCATATATGTATAGTTGATTGATTGATTGATTTTTGTGCATTGAGAATTATATTACTCCAGGTTGTTGACGACACTTGTTGTGGTGCTGAGTAGTCAGTCAGTCAGTCAGCCAGCCTTGTTACATGTTGTATCCGGTGTGACCTAATGAATATAGAATAGATTGTGTTATTAGCAGTTTGTCTGTCTGGCTCTCTTTCGATTTGTTGATGTATTAGTTTTAAGAATACAAACACTGTTCTCCCAATCGATATTGTGGTTTTTGTCCCATGCATGTGCAGCTATAGGTGAATTTTTTTTCTAAATTCTTGTAAGCCGCTTGTGTTCCTACCTGTTGGGGTTGACCTTCAATCGTTAGGCAGGCGTGTTTATGTTGATTCACTGTGTATTTTGAGTGATCTGGACGTGTGTTTGACCCACATATTTAGTCGGAAAGTCAGTCAGTCGGCACAAGATATTTTGTAAATCATCACATTGTTTTTATCCATCATTTTTCATGGGATCTTTCAGTTGATTTATTTTATTTTTAATTAGATTCGTCGGTTTGAACGTCGTGCGAATGCCAATATATATATGAGGTTTCTTCGAATTACCTGTGATGTAGCACTTTTGTTTAGTATTGTGACTGCTTTTTGCATTCTCATTCCATCTTGTCATTCTCCGGTTTTGCCCTCTTTTTTTCTCTTTTTAAGATTATCTTTGATAAAATCTTTTGGTTAGACCCCAAAGAAAGCACAAAGGAAATCGCCCTACCATATATAAAAGACGACATCTCAGAAATCACTGCAACACTCTTCAAACCTTTAGGAATTTCCGTCGCACAAGAACCCACTAAATCACTTCACTTAGCTGACTCCATATCAACCAAAAGACAGACTCAACAACGAAATAAGATAGAACCAACATCATCTACAAAATAAATTGTAACAACTTCGAGAACACTACATTGGACAAAGCGAACGTCCCCTTTGTCTTCGTATCCACGAAAAAAAGCTAGCTGTCAGAAGACATGATATCCACTCCCTCATATCACTACATACAGACAACCATGGGAATCAATTCGATTGTGACAACCAACGTTCAAATATTAGACACAGGAAATACCAACAAACAAGAATGCTAGAGAATTTTTAGAAGCCTCCCCGGTATTCTTGTGAATCGTCGTCAGTCAATAGACACATCGAGATAGACACAATTTATCAACCGATAGGAAGGAAATCTCACAAAAAGAGGGTCGAAGTTCACGTCAAAGAAACAATCAGCCCCAATACAAGTAGCCTAGAGGGTGTGAAAACACACAAAATCAACCAAAGAGTCACGTCCGAGGTCACCGACCACGAGAGATGATAAATAAACTCACTCGTGAAGAAATCGAAAAGCTCACTTCAATTCAAAATGAAGTATGCGCTGAAGGTAGATGTTGCCTAGTGGTGGGGCGATGAAAGATTCGCAAATTAACCATCTAGCAAGCTAGCTCAGAGAACACAACCACATCAAAATCATCCACCTGAGCTACAAATCTTCTCTGTCACATGTTTTGGGTGGTTGTTATCGAATAGTAGCATTTTGAATAGGACGTTTATTTCTCTACGCTGGTGGTCCACTGGTGTTGTTGTAAGTCTACGTATTCTATCTCCAAAACCTTGTATTAATCCTCCTCGTTTTACCATGAGTGGATGAACTGAGTGAGTGATAATCAAAGAATCTTCCAGAGTGTGTAGTTTTTCAATTAAAAACCTTACCTCCCGGATTAACGTATTTGCCCATCCTTCTTACTAGCTACCTGTTCACTCAAGTGGTATAGTGAGATACTTTTTCAGACTGTGTGTTCATTTCAGATATTTTAAGTAGATTACAAGCAGAAAATGCCACAGATTAACTATTACTTGGAAAAAATAAAGTAGTATATGCGAATTTTCGAAAATTTATAGTCAAGTGTTGGTTTTACTGGTTACTGGAGTTGATCACTAGTTGACATCAATTAGAGAATCACTGGAAAAACTGAGAATACTGAACAACTGTTTCGTCCCACCCTAGGACTCTTCATAAGTACACTTTCACACTAAATACAACCTCAAAAATGCTTAAAAGTGGTAATTTCATATTCACCGTGTCCTTGAAATAAAGATAAGACATAGTGGCACGTATAACGTCACTGTGACATTTGAAATAATGGTTATAAAACTGATTGAAGAAGGCAAGACAGCTTTTTATAAGACAACTTTGAGATGATTAGATATCTGTGATCTATCTTGAAAGCACTGTTGTTTGAAGTCAGTGGTCTCTGACTACTGACTCGCATGCACTAGCCAGTAGTGTTTACTGTATTGCAGGAACAACGTACAGTAGTTCTGAATAGGACAGCCGGCTTCCATTTCATCTTGTTCTCTGCAGCTCCTTCCATATAGCTGATTCTGCAACTGCCCATAATCATCTCTGATCTCCTCCTCTAAAGATCTCCAGCGTGTCACCCTCGTATCGACGCCAAACTATCGATTACCCATGCAGATTCTACTGATTATATAATAACGTTAACTATATTTACAACTCCATGATATTGAGTTCATACCAAGTTTGAGCAATTCATGTTTTATTATCGTCTAACAATTCCTGTTTTTTTCTATTATTTAAATTATTTTAATTTTCTATAGTTTTGGTTTGTAAGGGTTAGTTTTGTTTCTTACGAGTTGATCACGGATTGATATCAATTAGAGAACCATTGAATTCAGCCACAACAGGGAGTACTGCCAGATAGCTGCTTCAACAGTCTAGTTTGGGAATCATCGGCAGTACGCACCCACCACAGGCGGTTCGAACCCTTCCGGTTACAAGGCAAGCTACCTGGCTTGTATACTATTCAGTAACTCACTGGGACCCACGCGATTCAGTGGCTAGCCAGTGCATGAATTCTAACTCCTACCAGTTCGTGATTTAGCGCAGGATGGAGTTTCCTGAAGTCAGTTCTAGCGAGAAGTCGTGACCAGTGCGGTCCATCCAGATTTCACGTGTGAGGATGGAAGTCCCACCGACAACATTGGTTGGGGTCGCGATAAATGCATCACGAATTGGTAGAAGTTAAAATTCATGGGTTGGCTGGCCACTGAATCGCGTCTCAGTGAGTGGCTGAATGGTATACGAGCCAGCTTGCTGGCCTTGTAACCAGAAGGTCGTGGGTTCGAAACCCGGTGCAGTGGGTGCGTACTGCCGATGATTCCCAAACTAGGCTGATCAAACAGCTGGCTCTGCAGTACTCTCTGTGGCTGGTTTTCAACGCTTCTCTGACTGATATCAATCCGTGATCAACTCGTAAACAAAAATGTTTTCAATTATTTTGCTCTCCGAGTAGAAGATAAGCCTTCAATCTTGAACTCTTTAGATTCAGTAGTAGTGACGTTTCTTTATACCTGCACATTCCCTCTTTATCAGGCTTCCTACAGGCTAGGTGGAGTTTAGTAAGTGGATTCGCAGGCAACCGAAACTTAGCCTCGTGAATGGTTTGATAGAATTCTACCGTTAAACCACTGCCTAATTTCTTAGTGGATTAAGTGAGTGGTGATATCGGTAAGTCTAGTGGTGAAGTGTCGACAATTAAATTATCGAATACTGAGCTGTCTTCTATGCGTTAAACATCTTCAACATTAAATACTTCGTTTTCATACCCCACCTCCCTCTCCCCTTCGGACTTTAATGCACCCTGTGAATGCGAACTGATTTTATGTGACATGAAAACAACAGATTGAGAATTTCTGGTGAAAACCATGTTACCTGTTGAGAATTAAAAAACGAAGCCATAACAATCGTTATTATATTAGCTAACTCTGTAGTGAACTAACGAAGTAGTCACGCAATGAAATCCTTTCCACAATTTTCAAATTGAGTGAATATACTTCAACATTATTATTATTACTGTATCCTTTAATTCCTACAGGAACATAGGGCTTCACCCGTGCGTCTCCATTGCGTTCTGTTCTCTGCTAGAGTCTTCACCTGCCTCCATGTCTGCCCACACGTTTTCATCTCCTCTTCACATCACCTCCTCCAAGTCACCCTCACTCTTGCATTGACGACCAACTCGCCGCTTCCCTTTTGGGTTCCACTCGGGCGAGGCCTTGTCTAGTGATTTCACTTGATGGTTTCCTCACAGTATGGCCAATCCATCTCCATTTCCTCCTGCTTATTGGTTTCACAATCGGTTCCTGGTTGGTTCGCTCCCAGAGATCTCTGTTGCTGATCTTTTCTGGCCATCTGATCTTGAGTATTGAGCGAAGACAATTGTTAATGAAGGTCTGCAGTTTGTTTGAGATGCTCTTTATGACGCGCCAAGTCTCTGATCCGTAAAGTAAGTAGCACTTACTGACTTTACATTGGAGTTGAAAATCCGAATCTTATTTTTGATGCTGAGTGTTGTTGACCTCCACACAGACTTGAGAGTAATGAAAGCTTGTTTTGCTTTTCCGATTCTTGGTTTGATATCCTCGTCAGTGTTGTCCGCCTGTAGTTGAAACGATGCTTCCCAGGTAGGTAGGTAGGTGAAGGAGGTTGTTTCTTTCAGGTTCCTCCCATTTATGCTGATTGTTGTCAGTTGTTGTTGTTGCTATTGGTGTTGCCCAGGAATTTTCATCACCTCTGTTTTATCTATGTTCACGTGAAGTTCTATCTTTGATGCTTCTTCTGCTAACTTGTTGCTTCAATACTTCGAGATATATATATATATATAAATTTTTAATGCCGATCACAACCAAAAGTAAAGTTGGCATGTTTTCAGAGAACTGACTGCGTTGTATGCGACAGTGAAAAGCACAATTTGTTTCCAGACTTGTTTTAGTTGTATGCTAGTGTCAGACATAAACCAGAAAATGACAAATTTGAATAAAGCAAGAGCAACAGCAGTGTGGTTTGTGCAGAATAAGAATATGGTACCATCATCGCTTATTTCGTTGGCTTCTGATCAGCTCATCAGCTGCTTACAGCCTAAATAAATTATGAGGTTTATGTACAGAAAAGTTTTAACATACTTGCAAATTCTATATGATGTCAGTTGACAGTTAAGGTTTAAAGTCGACGACTGTCAGAAAGACAAGACAGATGCAGCTGAAAAACGCATCACAAGCGTACTGAGAGATCTTCTAAAGAAGAAATTGATTGACAACAACAACACGTACAATGAATTGAAACCCCGAAGGTCCCATTTGCCATATATGTGTATGGCCTTCCGAAGACACACAAGAAAGAAGTCCCTCTGAGACCTAAACTTTCGATGACAACTCGCCCCAACATAAGGTTGCACGTTGGCTTGCGGAGAAGTTGGAACCCATTCGCCGATGGCTAGCCGTGCACAACATAAAAGACTCATTTCATTTCACCGAAAGTCTTGATCACATGAACGTTTCAAATAAGTTCATGGCATCATTTGATGCAACCTCCTTGTTCACAATGATCCCAATCAATGAAACCATTGAGATAATTTGTTAACAGTCTGATCTTGTCTCACTGCCAGAGTTAGAATTCAACCGCCTACTGCTTATGTGTACCATGGGTGTACAATTCCAGTTTGACAACATTCTATACCGCCAAATAGATGGTGTACCTATGGGCAGTCCACTTAGCCCTGTTTTAGCAGATATCTTCATGTCAAATCTTGAGAAAACAAAGTTGAAGCATGCAAGTGATGAAACAACTTCCTATTGTCGATATGTCGACAACAATGAAAGTCATGCTTCCTACCTACTCAGATTATTCAACGACACGCATTCAAATATTGTATTTACCATGGAATATGAAAATGATAGAAAGTTCCATTTCCTTGACTTTGCCATGCAACGCCTAGAAGATGGTAATTCACCGAAAGCTGACATGAAGTGGACGACATTTACATTTTAATAGCTTTTGTCCAAATGGCTTTAAATGTTGACTAGTCAAGACTGTACTATACAGCGAGGAGAATATGCTCTATAGAGAGATAAGAGGAATAATTCGAGTTTCTTGAAAAGATGTTGAAGAGCAATGGGTACCCTCAAAGATTCATTAACAAGTATGGAAGATCTGATGTCTCGAATGTGGAGAAAAAGCCAATATATATTCAGCTGGATTATAACGGTGAAACCATTGCAGCAATGATCAGCAGTAGGGTGAGACCGTCACTAGCCAGAGCCTATCCTGGAGCTAAGCACGTCCTTCTCTGTCGAACAAATTGCTCTTTGGTGCAGTCAAAATTCGACAGATACCCTTCTCATTTTACCTCCTATTGTATATACACATTTACGTGTATCTGCGGGAGCAGTTAAATTGGGAGAACAGAAAGAAAGGCACAACTCCGATTTTCTGAACATGTGCGGAAACGCCTATGTCTCAAGGGAACAAACTCATATAATAGCGCTGTTACTAGACATCTCTTCGATATGGGTCATGAGATGGAAATCCCAAAATCCTTTAAAATTATCATTGATATAAGTATAAAACTTGGGCACTGTGGTAGAGTATAACTCCATTATGGATTAGATTTTATTTTGATAAATCACACAGTGTTGTACAGTTATATTAACTGATGACGTTTCGAGCATAAACTATTGCTCATAATCATATCAAGTTACTCACACAACTTCTTTCCTTCCTTTATATACATGTGTGGAATCGATTAGATATTGGAATAAAATTCAATATGAGATAATGTACATTCAGAAATAATAATAATAATATGAGTGTTATTGATCCACTACAATTAGATGGGAAATAAGACGAGTGTTTCTTTTATAGTCATAATAAGTTAATTGTTAGAATGTTGTGATGTGTTTGAATTGAATTGAAATGGAATACAATTTAAGATTATTTATTATCCTCCTCTGATTTGACTGGTGGCAATAATACGAGTGTTATCAAACATATTCAAACGGGTCCATATGAGGAAATTAAGAAGCCTGTAGATACAATAATGAATATGGTTAAGAAATCTACAGTAGAACTAATCCGCAAAATGAAGCCGTCACTGGGTGAGTCTAAATGGTTTAATTTAATGCCTATAACTAATAATGCCAGTAGAATGTATGGTACTATTAAAATACATAAGCCAGGTGACTCCATACGACCAGATAGTGTAGATTTCAGAAATACCCCCTACTTATGAATTATCAAAACACTTAGCTCTAATACTATGCCCCATTAGAAATCGTTCAAACTCTAGGCTAACTAACTAACTAACTAATTCATATGAGATGAAAAATAAACTAAATGACATTCAACTAGGGAATGATGAGACAATGGTTAGTTTTGTTATAAGTAGTCTTTATACTAACATACCAATCAGTACATCCGCCTTAGAAGCAGTTAAAGAAGAACTAACTACAGATCCTGAACTCACTCACTCATAGGACAAAGCTGCCCATTGAAGAAATTATTTTAATCATTCAGTTACGCCTCACTCACATCTACTATCTTGAAATTCCAAGACAAAATATATAGACAAACTGAAGGTGTAGCAATGGGATCACTAATATCCCCTATCGTAGCAGATATATTTATGGACAGCTGGGAAAATATTGCTCTCAATACTTTTAATCCTACTCCAAAAATATGGTGGAGATATGTGGATGACACATTCACAGTGTTAAAAACAGAACATATCTCTAGCTCCTTAACGCATATAAACTCACAAGTAGCAGGAATAACATTCACATTTGAATCAGAAAATGAACGAGGAGAATTAACCATGTTAGATTGTAAGATTAAAACGAATAGAAGAAGGCGAACTACACACTAGTGTTTATAGAAAACCAACGCATTCTGCTTATAGATATTTAGACTTGAATTCATCTCATCCTTAAGCTGTTAAGGCAGGCTTACTGAAATGTCTGACAAACCGAGCCATATCACTAAGTAGCACAAAAAAGGACCTAAATGACGATATAAAACAGATAGAAGAAGCGTTGGTGTTGAATAACTAACTATCCTGTAAAATTCATTAGGAAGATCAGTAAAAGGCCAAAAACAAAATAAAAATAATTGTGTAACTAGTAGTACTAACATAAATAAGAGAGAATATAAGTCATCTACTGTTATACCATATAAGGAGGGGACATCTGAGGCCCTACGCAGGATTCTCAATATAGCAGGAATTAGGGTGGTGGCACAGTGGTTAGGACTCTCGCCGACCATGCACATGGTCCTTGGTTTGATCCCCTGCCGGCGCACACCCGATATCTATGGTCGGCCTGCAAAATTTGGGCTACCGATATCCATGTTTCCTCTGTCTGTCTAATATTTGAACGTTGGTTTGGTTATCCCAGTCGAATTGATGTCCGTGTTTGTCTGTATGCAGTGAGGCGATCTGAGTGAGTGAGGGAGTGGATGTCATGTCATTTGACGGCTAGTTCATGTTTGTGGATACGAAAACAAGGGGGTTAGCGTCCACTTTGGCCAATGTAGTGTTGTTCGCAGATGTTAAAATTTTTTATGTATATGATGTTGGTTTTATCTTCTTTCGTTGTTGAATCTGTCTTTGGGTCGACATGGAGCCAGCTGAGTGAAGTGATTTTGTTGGTTATGTTTGACGTTAATTCCTAAAGGTCTGACGAGTCTTGCAGTGATTTCTGAGATATACATTAAATATATTGTAGGGCGATTTCCTTTGTGCTTCTTTTGGGGGCTTTTGGTTTGATAGATTGGCTTGTGGGTATATGTCTTGCAATGAAATTTCGTGGATAGTGATTCCTTTGGAACACTTCCATGAGAAATCTTGCTTCAGTTTTCCTTAAAGTTAGAGTGCTGCAATGAATTATGGCTGGCTGTCCTTATTGAATAGTGTTTGTATACAATTACTTTTGTGTGTGTGTGTTACTGGATTGTTGCTGTTGTAATTCAGTATTTGGTCTGTGTGAGTTGATTTTCTAATTCCCCTGTGTTTGTTCACTTGATTGAGACGTAGTTTGCTCCATTCGTTTTTATATCTAAACATTCTGATAAAGACATTTTATCTTCAAAGGGAAATAACACCACACCATGTACAACACTCACTGAATCAGAGGTCTGAGCAACAGAAAAGGACATTTTGTTAATCAACGAATTTGAATAAGGCATTTAGAAGACAAATTTCGCCGCGAGATGATATCGTCATTTCGTAGTTTCTCTACAACCGCTTTACACAACTAACATGGTTCGCAATAATAAAATAAAATGCATGACAATTACTCAGTTATATAAAAAATCAAAAGTACATACTAATGACCAATCATATTTTAATAGGTCAAGTAGTCAGTCCATGGTAGGCGAAGGTTGAAGTCTATTGTTTTGACTGTACACACACAGTTTAGGCTGTATGTGATTAATCCCCGAAGAGTGCTTCCATCACATTCAATAACCAACCTTGAATTAGAGTTATGTGATGAAATAATTGTGAAACAGTGATGAATATTGATTGATTGATTTTGTGACCTGACATTAATAAGTGTTTTGCAATGGATGATGAAGCTGGATTTCTATTCAGATTAATGAATACATTGGTGGGATTTTCTATATGATTTAGTAACCATTTTGGAACATGTTCTTTTCGACTACGACATTGGAACATTCTATTGGTTCTACCTATATAGATATGTGTGTCACCGCAACAACTGCAGGTGAACTTGTAGATACAGCTTGAAGTAGAGTCCACAGAATTTCGTCCTTTAATCGTTAGTACAGGGATCGAAAATGTTCGGCATGTGAGAAAAAGAGATTCGGCGTAGAATGTGCGTTTGATGACTGACCGAAGTCTTTGAGCTAGCTGTCACAACTGCATAATCTGGTCACCCTTGAATGGTAGGTTAATAAAGACAGATAGCTTTCTTTGGTAGAGAAGCTGTCTTTTCGAGATGTGGTCTATCCTTGCTGTGACAACTGATAAAGTTCTCTGGATAACCATTAGCTAATAAAACTGAATGTATATGTCGAAGCTCATCCATCAATGTGTCACTCGTGGATATTTTGCAGGCCCTTGAGAACAAACATTTCACACTAGGGAACGTTTATACTGGATAGGAACAAAACTGGTGAAATGAAGATATTGTCCACTCCATGTCTGTTTACGAAAAAAATAGATCCACTGAATCGTTCCATCATCTCGCGGCGAAATTTGTCTTCTAAATGCCTTATTCAAATTTATCAAAAAAGGACTAATTGTTGTAATCAGCGAATAGCAATTTGACAATTGCTCAATATTTTTTTACTTGCTAATTTATCGAATTTTGAGTTTCTTATAGTTGACAAATTCATTTCAAATGTTAATTAGCTGGATTTTACAGTTTTTTTACAGTTGTAAAACTAAAACAATTTGGGGAAATATTTCCCCCAATCAATGATGATTCATTCTGAGGTATGTTTCCCCAGCACACATACGTAATATTTATTGTATTGTTCCCTTGGGTTCCTAGTGGAACAGAGGGCTTCAACTGCACGCCTCCACTTGCTTCTGTCTTCTGCTGTGCTTTTCACCTGCATCCATGTAAATGCATACTGTTTCAACTCTTCTTCACACGATCTCCTCCATGTCACCCTCACGGTGACGTTTCACTCGCCACTTCCCTTTCGGGTTCCACTCGAGCAATGACCTGACACGCGATGTCACCTAGTGGCCTCCTCAGCGAATGTCCAATCCATCCATCTCCACTTTCTCGTGCATATTTGTTGGGCGATTGGTTCTTGTTTCGTTTGCTTGTTCCTATAGTTTCTTGTTGGTACGTGATTCTTTCCGGCCATCTCATCTCCAGTATAGAGCGAAGACAGTTGTTGTTGATCAAGGTCTGCAACAGGCTGTTGGAAATATTCTTTGTGACCGCCGCCAAGTTTTTGATCCGTATAGAATAACTGACTGACTTGACGTTTGTATTGAAAATCCGAATTTTGTAGTTGAGTGTTGGTGAGTGACGAAGATTTCCAGATTGGTTTCAGGTTGATATAAGAATAAAACTTGGGCACTGTGTTAGAGTGTAATTCCATTATGAGTAAATTTTATTTTGATAGAGTCCCCCAGTGTTATACAGTAATGTTTACTGATGACGTTTCGAGCACAATTTATTGCTCATAATCATATCAAGGTTGATGAGTGTGTTTCTCGCCTTCCCGATTCTCGATCTGACATCCTCGTCCGTTCCTCCTGTAGTTGAGACAATGCTCCTTAGATAAGTGAAAGAAGTAACGTCTTTCAAATCCCTCCCGTTGATGGTGATTGGCGCTTGATGTTGCTGCTGTTGTTGTTGTTGGTTGGT
This sequence comes from Trichobilharzia szidati, assembly GCA_944472155.2. Lineage (NCBI taxonomy): Eukaryota > Metazoa > Platyhelminthes > Trematoda > Strigeidida > Schistosomatidae > Trichobilharzia > Trichobilharzia szidati. Next base: position 7,045,112 of record OX235279.1, read on the forward strand.
TACTTTCATAACCTCCGTCTTGTCTATGTTCACCTGGAGGCCTGTCTTTGCTGCTTCTTCAACTAGTTTGTCGGTTTTCGCTTGTAAGTCTTCAAAAACTTCAACGCATAAATATATACATACGTAAACTGGTATACAATACAGGATGTAGTGTGTGTTATCATCTGAGCAAAACTGAGGCTTGTCGTACAGCATGCTTAGTCGGCTTAGTCGATAATTTTCAACCAGACTGAATAGTTAAGATCTATGAATGCACAATTTTAGTCCGTTCCAAAGTTGTACTATTTGATTCCCCTATTGTAAAATGATTTAATATTCAGCGTAGAAGACTCTTTTGAACAACGAATTTATTCTCATCAAGCTGTACAATCGTATGTGTATATGGCTTTTATATTAAGAAATTATATCCGGTGAGGGAGAGAATTAGATCAAAGGTGTGAATACATGAAATAATAATTGTATTAGTAGTAGTATGAAATGCATTTAAAATATTTGTGATTATAATCATAGTTACAGGGTTACAACGAATTACAGGTGCAAAGAAAATGAGCATAAGCACGACATCTCAACTGTTTCTTTCAAAGTAATTTACAAAGCCAACAGAAACCTACCAAAGGCAGTATGTTTCCGACTTCTCTATACTACAGAAGTCCTCGCAATATGCATCGAAAAGCCAGAGCTGTGTGTTCAAAAGAAATTAGTCCAGCCTTTACAACTACCATGGACCTAGTTCGGTATGTTCCGTTAGCTTCCGTCATTTTTCTTCTTTCTTTCTCTTTTTCTGATCTTTTTTCGTTCGCTCTGTGTTTGATTCTTACTCCTTCTGTCTTCATTCGATTCACCCCATTTTTTCATACATTTATAATTCGTATAAAATAACCATTTTACAATTATATCTTAATCCTGTGCAATTTTTGTGTTTCTAAGGCTCTTGTAATCTATATTCACACCTCTTAACTTCCATTTCAAGTTAAAATTATTATTTCAATTTTTGTTTTAATGCTCATTTCTACACACTTGTTATCCGTTCTAATCCTGTGTAATTTTGTTTCTAAGCCTCTCCTCGTAAACCATATCTAGTTGAAAATAATTGCCACCTTTTATTCGCTGTCGTAATTAGTGTGGAATTAAACAAGAATTATATCCATGTAAGTAAAATTATGTATTTAAATGCGATTGTACAGCTAATTTTGAAAATAAAATCGCCGAAAAGATTGACATCTTCGCTGAACTTCGTGTTCTCTTATGTCTAATGTCCATATGGGTGTTTTCCACGATCTGAAAAAGAGCAAGGACCCTTCGACAGTGAAGGAACTCAATGAGTTTCTACGTTAATCTGTCAAAATTGCCAAAGCAAATAGAAAATTGGAATTTTTCGAGAGCTGTATTAACAATCGTGAATATCCGAAATGGTTCTGGAAAGCACTGTGGAGACATCACATATATCCTAATTCAAAACCTCTTCAACGTCACACTAGAAATGTCATCGATTCTTTAAGTTCACGTATATTCAAATTGCAAAGAAACGTATCACAGAGATCTTCCGCTCTTTGTGAATTATCATCATGCGAGAGGCGGTCGCTCAATGAATACGTTACACTGGTGTAAAATACTTGTGATTATAATCATGGTTCAATGTCAAGTGGCAAAATAATAAAATGTCATATATAGAATAATACATAAGATGGATGCATAGATGTTGGAAAGGGGTACACAATTATAATATTAGTGGACGAATATAAAATGTTACATAACATGGTGTGAAATTTGATAAGATAGAATTCAATATTGTAAAAATAAAAAATATAAAAATTAATAATTTTGGTTTTAAAATGTCAAGTGGGTCAAGAGGAAAAGATTCAGAGTGAGAATAGTAATAATAATATTGATAATAATAATAATAATCGTAGTAATAAGGCAAAAGTACATAGAATAACGAAATAAACAAAATAAGTAAATGCCTATCCCTCTATGGCCAAGGCAGAAGTAGTGATTGTGCATACTTCTTTTGTACACAAATGTCTGGTTGGCTTAAATTCATGAATTGCTAAGGCCTCAGCTGTCTTTAGAAGTCTGTGACGAAGAAAACGCGACGAGGAAGTTAGCGTGGATTCTGTATATGATCTTAAAATCATGGTCAGGTTTGGTGTGGAGTGACATGAGTCAATCAGGTGTTCCAGAACAGAGCACTTCGCACACACTTCCTTTCTCCGTTGTAAAACTATGCTGCTTGAATATGTTCTCATATCCGTGCGGTGAAAAGTGTTCTCTGACTACGGGCAATATACCTTGCTCCACAAGAGGATCAGGTGAACTGATAGATGCACATAGAGGCGGCCAGACGGGGGAACTTATCTTTTACACAGAGGTAGAGAACAGCTTGCGTTTCATACTATTATTATTTCATGTATTCACACCTTTGACCTAATTGCCTCCCAGACCGGATATATTTTCTTAAACACCATTTATATACGATTGTACAGCTTGATAATAAATTCATTGTTGAAAAGAGTCTCTTCACTGAATATCTTGTGTTCTTAATGCTACATTGGGAATTATTAAATTATTTAATGCCAACTATTCGAGAATCGGGAAGGCGAGAAACACATTCATTAACCTGAAACCAATCTGGAAATCTTCGTCACTCAGCAACACTCAACAACAAAATTCTTATTTTCAATACAAACGTCATGTCACTCAGTTCTTCTATACGGATCATAAACTTGGCGGTGGGTCACACAGAATATTTCCAACAGCCTGTTGCAGACCTTCATCAACAACAACTGTCTTCGTTCTATACTGAAGATCAGATGGCCGGAAAGAACAAGAATCACCAACAAGAAACTATAGAAACAAACAAACAAAACAAGAACCAATCGCCCGAGAAGTATGCAGGCGAAAGTGGAGATAAATTGGACACTCGCTGAGGAGGCCGCTGGATGACATCGCGCGTGGTGCCCTTGAGTGGAACCCGAAAGTGAAGCGGCGAGTGGGCATTGCAAGGGTAACATGGAGAAGATCGTGTGAAGAGGAGTTGGAACAGTATGCATTTACATGGATGCAAGTGAAAAGTATAGCAGAAGACAAAAGCAAGTGGAGACGTGTATTTGAAGTCTTATGTTCCACTAGGAACCCAAGGGAAAAATAATAATAATATATATAATATAATTTGTTTTCCGGCAGATTAAATTGTGGACTTTGCAATTATCTCGCTTGCACCACGCGTTCACTATTTTCGTACTTAATAATTGGGAGTAAATCAAGTGGGTTGTACGAGTGCGTCGCCCGAGAATCTACCCTGGGCTTCTGGTGTAGCCGGTGAGCATTCTATCACCGAAAGGAGAGAATAGATAGAGTTTAGTTACCATATCTATGCTAGAAACATCATAGACGCATGGTTTGCTTCGATGTGACTTCTCTATTCACACAGATCCCTTTCCATGAGAGAGACATTAGACATCATCTGTCAACACTCTGATCTTCTTCCCTTTATCAAAACTGGAATTTAAGCAGCTTCTCGTGCTTTGTGTACTAATGATATACAATTCCAGTTTGACAACAAAATGTATCGCCAGGTTGATCGAGTGGCAATGTGGAGTCCACTGGGTCGAATATTAGCTGGAACAGACAAAGCTCAAGGTTGTAATTGTCGAAACAATAGCCTACTATAGATATGTTGATGACACATTCATTGTATGCAATAATTTGAGTCACGCTTCATCTCTATCAGACTCTTTCACGATGGAGCATGAAGTTGAGGAAAAATTCCATTTTTTGGATGTAAAGTTGGAAAGAAAATATGACGACGGGACACTCAAAAGATCTCTATATCGTAAAGGCACATGGAGTTGTCTTTACTTGAATTTCAACAGCTTCTGCCCAGTGAGATACAAACGAACGCTGGTGAAAACGCTTTTCTCTAGAGCGAAGAGAATATGTTCACCAAACAAACAGGACAGTGAACTAATGCTTTTTGAAAAATGCTTGAAAGAAAATGGTTACCCACAAAGTTTCATTAACAAATATGGCAAGAATGAACTCTCAAGAAGCTTTTGATACAGCTACAGACAGTAAGAAGCCTATTTTCATCAAACTAAAAGGGCGACGACATTATGAGAATGGTAAATAAAAGATTAAGCGCAGCCCTATCTAGGACGTATCCTGCAGCATTATTAGTTTCTCTCTCTACCTCGGACAACCTCCTTTCTCACTGGTGCAGTCAAAGGTTGACAAGTACCCCTCACATGTTACCTTCAGTTGTGTATACCAATTCACATGTATCTGCGGGAGCACTTTTATTTGAAGAACAGATTCTGCGTCAGATTCTGCGAACATGTACCAAGGAGCGAGCCTCCGGCTAGAGGGACCGAATTATTTAAGCTCTTCAATCACCGCCAAACACCTGACTGACACAGGATAGCACCGAGTAGATGTGCTGGAATCATTCAAAATAATTAACAGACAAAGTAGTATCTCAAGTCTTCTCAGGTTTGCTGAAGCTATAGCAATAAAACGATTGAAGCCTGACTTATGTGTATCCAAAAAGAATCCGTTGTTGGACATCAATTACCCTGGTGACTCAACACCTCTTAGTAACTCTCTTTGTTTTCTAATTTTGTTAACTTATCTTTTCACTCCCCCAACCTCCACCCCGGCTTTATTTTTCGCTTGACTCTCTTAAGAGATAATTGTTTTTTTGATCTTTTGAGTTCTGCTCACTGTATTACATCACCAACTTCTCTCTCATCTGACCTCATGTGCACCGAAATTTTGATCTTCTCTTATCTAATTACGTAACTATTACTAGTATTCTTTTGTTACCAACCCAACAACAAAACTGTTAATCAATTTTTTTTTTCAAGAAACTTCTCTCTAACAAGATATACATGTATGCATGTCATAACACTTTAGACACCTTGTAAATCGCAACGCCTTATTTCATTACTATGACGCTGTGACAATATGCTTGCTGAAAGACAAAAGTTTGCAAAAATTCTCCACTTTTTTAAAATTTTATTAAAGAACTCAGGTTTCCTGATTACAGTAGACTGGATAATGTGACAAACAACCGGCAATGAGGAAACAGGCATAAAATGGACTCACACGATAAAGGACTTGTAGGATATGGACTTCGCCGATGATATATGTCTGATTTCCCACAAACTGAAAGATATGCAAGCAAAAAGCAACAAGCTGGCAGCAGAAGCATCAAAGATAGCACGGACTTCAGGTGAACATAGAGAAAACAGAGATAATGAAGATTCCTGGACAAGAACAACGACAACAGACAACGATCAGCATAAATGGAAGGAACTTGAAAGAAACAGCCTACTTTACCTACCTAACTGGGCAGCATCGTTTCAACTACAGGTTGACACTACTAGCTAGGATATCAAAGCAGCGATGATCGGGAAAGCAAGACAAGCTTTCACTACTCTCAAGTCTGTGTGGAGGTCAACAGACAGCACTCAGCATCAAAAATAAGATCCGGATTTTCAACTCCAATGTGAAGTCAGTGCTACTATACGGATGGATCAGAGACTTGGCCAGCGCGTCATAAAGAGCATCTCAAACAAACTACAGACCTTCATCAACAGCTGTCTTCGCTCAATTCTCAAGATCAGATGGTCTGCCAGAAAAGATCAGCAACAGAGTGGGATCTCTGGGAGCGAACCAACCAGGAACCGATTGTGAAACATATAGGCAGGAAGAAATGGAGATGGATTGGCCATACTCTGAGGAAACAAACCATCAAGTGAGTGACATCACTAGACAAGCCACTGCTCGAGTGGGACCCAACGGAATGGGAAAGGGCGAGTTGGTCGTCAGTGCAAGAGTGAGGTTGACTTGGAGGAGGTGATGTGAATAGGAGATGATGAAAGCATGTGAGCAGACTTGGAGCCAGGTGAAAACGTTGGTGGAGAGCCGAACGCAATGGAGCCGTTTGGCTGAAGCCCTATGTTCCTCTAGAAATTAAAGGAAACAATGATAATAATAATAAAGCTTGTACGCAGCTGCTGATGAGAACCGACGAAATCAAAAATGGATCCTGATTATTCTACGCGCGCCAATGTTTCTTCTTCTTTCTTTGATCAAGTTAAGTGATGGCTTGCCTTGACAGTCTACATTGAATTGTCGTTAGTCTGCAATGATCGAAGGACTAGATGCAAGACGACATTAGCTCTTCTACTTATTGTCCAAGAGAAATATCTTTACGCTAGAATGAGAAGCACCACAGAGAAAAAAGAAAACCCTCAATAATTCCAATCGAAACTTCCTCCTCTTTAAGAGACAACTAATTAATCATTCCTTTCTCATCTAACCCAATTTTCGACTAATCTTCCCTAAATAGCAGACGTTATGAGATATAGGAAGGAATACACTTTTGGGTTTTTTTTTAGAAAAAGGGGCATAATTACTTCATGAGAACTGAGATTTATTTCTATCACTTTCCTGTGAATTATTTACAAGAAAAGGTGTATTCGAAAACACTGTTTTATTCACAGTTTGAACAAAAAAGAAAAGAAAAGCAGAGGTTCTCCTGTAATGATTTCAGCATCATTATCAATACAGAGAGAGAGAGAAAATGGCTTTTAATTAGAGGGTAAAAAGGCAAATAACTTTAGTAAGACAAGCTCAGCATAAGCCATTGGATCTGGATCTGTCCCCTCCTCATTTTCAGGTCTTCCCTTTTCCCTAATTCTGTTTTTTGTTTTTTTGTTTGTTCAGAAATATTCGTCTAATTATCCCATAAAATTACTCGCTCCTCTTAACTCTAAACACACACTGTGTGCCTTTATCCATTGCACGTTAATTATACCTGCTATCACAATAACTTGTTTACAACATGAAAGAAAAGCATGTTCAAACCTTGTCTTTTTTTAATTATTATTATTATTATTGTATCTCCTCAGTATCATTTAGACTGTAAGGAAGTGAGCAGAATCTGCGAAGTATAGTATAGCAATGAGATCATGATCTTACTTGTGTTGTATAGGCAGAAGATAATTATTTATTATTTTTGTTCCCTTGGGTTCCTAGTGGAACATAGGGATCCAATTACACGTGTCCAATTGCCTCTGTCTTCTGCTGTACTTTCCACTTGCATCCATGTTAGTCCATACTGTTTCAGCTCCTCTTCACACGATCTCTCCTCCATGTCACGCTTGGACGTCCCAATAGCCTCTTCCCTTCCGGGTTCCACTCGAACGATGGCCTGACGCGCGATGTCACCCAGCGGACTCCTCAGCGAGTGTCCAATCCATCTCCACTTTCTCCTGCATATTTGTTGTGCGATTGATTCTTGTTTCGTTTGTTTGTTCCAATAGTTTCTTTTTGATTGTTGCTCTTTCCGGCCATCTGATCTTCAGTATAGAACGAAGACATTTGTTATTGATAAAGCTCTGCAACAGGCTGGTGAAAATATTCTTTGTTACCCGCCGCCAAGTTTCTGATCCATCCGTATAGAAGAACTGACTGACTTGACGTTTGTACTGAAGATCCGAATTTTGTCGTTGATGCTGAGTGACGAAGATTTCCAGATTGGTTTCAGGTTGATGAATGTGTTTCTCGCCTTTCCGAATTTCGACTAACCTCGCCTAAATTACTATGTCACTAGTTTTCTAGCCGGTCTCAAGCCTGGATAAAGAGGAAGGGTTTGGGCGCGGTGCTAGCAACTCCACCTTCAAAACTTAACCAAATCGCTACAGAAACTTCAACGCACAAATATATTAAAAATTCTAAAAATATAGGCAGAAGATAAGGAAATTGGGAAAAGATTATATACTTATTAGCGAAAAGCGTATCATATTTATACACTTCTAACGCCATTAGAGGTCAGCTAGACCACTGATCGATCAACTGCTCTGATTGATTGGTTACGGGTTGCTCAAGGTTAAACGAGATGACATGGAAAATTGTCCAATAAGATTGATTGATCATCTCCTGACCAGAACTAACTAACTAACTAAACTAGATTCAGATATCAAGGCATCAATCAACACTTTCACCACATTTTGCAGCGTATCTGCTGAAAATGCTGATTTTAGATTTTTGCATCCATACTGCGCTTATATACTGCGATCTTGTCCGTAGGCTACATATGCCACACTGCTGCATTTCCTGCGTTTCACTTTCCGTAAATTAAGTGTCAAAAATGGGTGCACTACTACTATTACTACTGAGAAGGGCAACTGCTTGAAAAGCTTGTATCTTCACAATTTCGGTTAATCTAAATCGATTTTTTTGGTCTTTTTTGAGGAACAGTCCAATGTTTGTCAGCATTACCAAACGATAGGCTACATCGGCTCAGTGATTCAGAGAAATATATACTCTCCGATCACCAACACCCCGTCTATTCCTAAAACTCGCCTTGTATCTCATCAAGTAAAACAAGAAATCAGTATAAAATAATCTATGCTCGTACAACCAAGTACAGGAGCTCAACGATACTCAACCATACTTGGCCTGTGTTCTAAGCGACAGAGACAATGTTAACCGTGAAACCTATGACTTGCTTTGTTGTTAATAATCATAATTATAGGTTGTTTTATTTGTCTCTTATTTTGTATTCTATAGTGAACTCCTTCTCAAACATACTTAGCTACTTAAATTATTAACATTGGCTTACTTTTTTGTACTTTACTGTATTCCTTCTTTTGTGTATCTACTGGTTCCGACTATATTAGCACTATGAATAGTACAAAATTGTCCTGTCATTAACCATCATATAATATTAGTTTTGTGTTTGTTTTTTGTTCGGCAATCTTAACTGACGATCTTGGTTGTGAACGCCATAGTCACCACCTTGAAAATTTTGTATTATTCAGGATTACTCACGCTACCACTACAAACACTGCATTAGACCTGACAATAAAAAACAAAACAACAACCCTGAAATGTTATTTATTGATTGTTTATTGTTGTTTCAACCAAATTAACTGATCATCTTGGCGATAAACATTCTTAAATATCATTTCATAACTTTTTGTATGACTATAGCTTTACTGTCACCATGCTTAATCACATCATAGCTTCCACTACCCAATACTGAGATATTATTTATTATGTTGTTTATTTTCCTTTCTACTTCTTGCTAATTTTTTTCGCATTTTTAAAAATTATTTTGTGTTTTATTGTGTATTTTGTGCTGTTTTTGTCTTTATATTTATTTTTTGAAGTACTCCTTTTAAAGGTTGGATAAAAATTAGATGCAAATATTGTAGATATGTGCTGAAAATTCCACACTGTACCACTAGTACTGTTCCTGGAATAAAGCAAATTATTATTATTTTGATGTAATTCCTCTTAAATGAAGGTGAATTGGAGATATTGGTTGTGGTAGGACCCAGAATGTCAGACTCCAGTTAATTCTAGACACAAAGTCTACCAGCTAAGCTACACTGATCTGAATGCTTATCATGTCATTTAATTCACTGTTATCATAACGCCTTATGTTAGGCTATCATAATATGTGAATTGTAGTTTAGTCCTTGTAAAATCGAATCACTTTCCCATTATTTTGTGGACGGATTATTGTGACTATAATTCACAACGTCATTATTATTATTAGTTTCTTCATATGATTGTGTAATCGTCATTTTCTGGCTCGCTCTCTATTCACAAGCATCCCCCCATGACCGAAACAATATGCTTCATTTGTGACAACATCGAAACCAACAAGCTAGAAGTTCCTCTTTCCATAAACTACCTGAAGGAACTACTCCTCAGATGAACTTTTAATATCCAGTTCAAATTCAATGAACAGTTCTATGTACAGAAAGATGGTGTAGCCATGGGGTCTCCTCTCGATCCAATCCTAGCCGACTGCTTCATGGCGAGTCTCGAAAACAACATCCTCGATGCCTTGATAAGTCAACTGCATTTATACAGGAGACACGTAGATGACACGATCATAATTTGTGATGAAAATGTTGATTTAGAGTATCTCCTCAAAACCTTCAACGCAGCACACCCATCAATAAGATTCACCTTAGAATGTGAATCGAACAACGCATTTCCATTCCTCGACGTACTACTTACCAGAAGACACAACTGTACGATCCAAAGATCGATATATCGCCAGCAAACATGAACGCGACAGTTTATCAACTTCCAGAGCTTTGTCCAACGGATCCAAAAGCTAAACCTAGTACGTACATTATGTTCAAGGATTAGAAAAGTCTGTTTGGAAGACATGATTGAGAGAAAGAATTAGATTTCTTACGTGAAACCCTACTAGAGAACGGGTATCCACCAAGGTTCATAGAGAAAAACATGAAAGAGAAGCCTCCGTCGCCAAAAATCGCAACTGTTCCTAATACATATATATTAGTAAGGTGCGATAGAAAACAGGAGGATGTAGCCTAGAAATTCAAATATAAGCATCAATATGATTATGAAAAATATCAATATGGATTATGAAAAATCAACGCATTAGAAAGAAGAGAACACGAAGTTCAGCAAAGATGACGATCTTTTCGGCGATTTCATTTTCAAAAATAGCTGTACAATCGCATTGAAATACATAATTTTACTTACATGGATACAGTTCTTGTTTGATTCCACACTAATTACGACGGCGAATAAAAGGTGACAATTATTTTCAACTAGATCTGGTTTACGAGGAAAGGCTTAGAAACAAAATTACAAAGGATTAGAACGGATAACAAGTGTGTAACAAGTGAGCATGGAAACAAAAATTGAAGTAATATTTTTCAAATTGAGATGAGAGTTAGGAGGTGCAAATATAGATGAGAAGAGCCTTAGAAACAAAAAAGTTGCACAGGATTAAGATATAATTGTAAAATAGTTACCTTTTAAACGAATTATAAATGTGAACAGGGAAAGCATGGAAGCAAACTTAAAATAACTGTTTTTATAACTGAAAACAGAAATGGGGTGAATCGAATGAAGACAAAGGGAGTAAGAATCACACATGCAGAGAGAGAAAAAGGATCAGAAAAGGAGAACGAAAGAAGAAAAAATAACGGAAGCTAGGGGAATATACCGAACTAGGTCCATGGTAGTTGTAGAGGTTGGACTAATTTCTTTTGAACACACAGCTCCGACTTCTCGATGCATATTACGAGGGTTTCTGAAGTACAAAGAAGTCAGAAACATACTGCTTTTGGTAGGTTTCTGTTGACTTTGTAAATTACTTTGAAAGAATCAGATGAGATGTTGTGGGCGGTGTTGATTAGATAGATGTTGAATAATGGCACTTCTGATTGAACCGGTGCTCCGTGTTTTTGCAGCCTGGCTAGGTAATGTTCTCTAACACGTTTTGAAAGGACGCGCATACAAATCCCTATGTACCTAGCTAGTTCCGCGCGAACAGGTCAACTGGTATATGCACACTGATTTGGTCGTATGCGAGAGTTTGTCTTTCGCGTTGTTTCGAAGTATTGGACGGCTAGAGAATGTCACTCTTAGTGTTGCTGCAGAGAAGATCTTCTTTAAAGAGCTGGATATTCTCCTCTTCAGGATATCGGCTGCTAAATCTTCCCTGAAATTCAGATTCAGATAGAGCGTTTTCTTTGTGGCGCTGAATTGCATTCTTCTCCCCTATTTGGTTTAGGTTTCATGTTCTTTTCGACAAAACGTGTCAGGTAACCATTTTGAGCCAGGATATTTGTGAGGAATAGCAGCTCCTCTTCCATGCAATCGCTGCTGCAGATTTCTGTAATGCGATGTGTTAGTGTGATGATGAGAGCTCGTTTTCGGCTCAAAGGTATCAAGGTATATAAATGCGTTAGTTGGCCGTTCCATGTCGGTTTCTGTGGATGGACCACTTCAGGGTTAATTCCACATCCAGAAATGGAATCTTTGAATCGTTTTCTAATTCCATCGTGAATTTAATCGAAGGATGGGAATTATTAAATTCTTGTAAGATGCAGATGAATTCCGAGTTATCGTAGCGGACTATCAAAGTATCGTCAACGTACCTTTTGTACAGTAGTAACTTGTTTATTGTTGATTTTAAAACTCCACTCTCCAAACTGGCCATAAAGTAGTGCACTAAACGCGGGCCAAGAGGAGATCCCATTGCGATTCCGTCTTTCTGTCTGTAGATGTCGTCACTGAAGGTGAATTGTACATTCAGCGTGCATTTCAACAACAATTCCTTCAGATATGATATTGCTACTCCGACGCTTATATTGGAGTTCTCCATATAATTGTACAGGAAGCAAATTGTTTCTGTTAGTGTCACGTTGGTAAAGAGAGATTCGACATCTAGTGATAACTAACATTCGTTTATCATTTACATTCAAATCTTTTATGCATTCAATGAACTCAAAAGTGTCGCGAAGTGAGTATTTGCATAGGTGTTGTCTTACCGGCTCCAACATTTCGGACAACCATTTGGAGATGGGATGGTATGGTGACCCTGACTTGTCTAGAATCGGTCGAACCAGCAAGCCAGGTTTTTACCCCCTATTTGGTAAGCCATAGAGTCGAGGAATGGTTGATCCTGTCGGTTTCAGGCGATCGAACAGGTCCTCAGGTATCAGACGGTCGTTCTTTATTCTTCTGAGAACATCTGTTAGTTGTTTTTCAGTCAGTTCTGTCTTGTTATTTTTGTCGTTGTTGGGCTTGGCGAATTTCTTGTCATCTGATATATGAGAGTTGTCAATTTGTTAATATATACGTCTCTATCCATTAGGATCACTCCTGAACCTTTGTCAGGACGTGTTATGATTAAATCTTTATTGTCTCGCAGTTCTTTGAGTTGTTGTCTATGTTTTCTTTTGTCAGGAGACGTCGGGATTTTATCCTATGCCTTATGTTATCCCGAATTATGTTTATCATACAAGGGTTTTGCATTTTAAATTTTAGCTGAAAACAGCACTGACATCCAGCTTAAAACATTGGACCATATCACTTTAAATGTGTAATTAGCCTCAACTAATGAATTAACCGACAATTATACATCTCATCCAACAGCTGTACGACAATGCTGCATGCCAAGTAATCCACAACAAGAAACTTTCGAAATCCTTCGAAGTGAGGACAGGAGTAAGACAAGCTGGCTGCCTGCCCACAATCGCCAATGATTTTCCTGATTGCAGTAAATTGGATAATGCGACAAACAACGGGCCAGGCAATGAGGAAACAGGCATAAAATGGACTCACACAAAAACAACTTGGAGGATCTAGACTTCGCCAATGATATATGTCTGATTTCCCACAAACTGGAAGATATGCAAGCGAAAAGCAACAAGTTGGCAGAAAAAGCACCAAAGACAGGAAGGACTTCAGGTAAACATAGAGAAAACAGAGGTGATAAAGATTCCTGGCCAACACCAACAGCAACAACAACAGACAACAATCAGCATAAATGGGTGGCACGTGAAAGAAACAACCTCTTTTACTACAAGTGGACGGGACTGATGAGGATATCAAAGCAAGAATCGGAAAAGCAAGACAAGCTTTCACTACTCTGAAGTCTGTGTGGAGGTCAACAGCACTCAGCAATCAGCATGAAAATACAAATAAGATCCGGATTTTAAACTCCAATGTGAATTCAGTTGCTACTATACGGATCAGAGACTTGGCCAGCACGTCATGAAGAGCACCTCAAACAAACTACACACCTTCATCAACAGCTAGTTGTCTTCGCTCAACACTGCTCAGGATCAGATGGCCGGCCATAAAAGATCAGCAACAGAGATCTCTGGGGGCGAAACAACACAGGAACCGATTGTGAAACAAATAGGCAGGAAGAAATGGAGGTGGATTGGATTGTCACCGTACTCTGAGGAAACAAACCATCAAGTGAGTGACATCACTAGACAAGCCATTGCTCGAGTGGAACCCGAAAGGGAAGCGGCGAGTTGGTCGTCAGTGTGAGGGTGGGTGACTTGGAGGAGGAGGTGATGTGAAGAGGAGATGAAAACGTGTGGGCAGACTTGGAGCCAGGTGAAGACTCTAGTAGAGAACCGAACACAATGGAGACGCACGGCTGAAGCCTCATGTTCCTCTAGGAATTAAAGGAAACAATAATAATAATAATTAATTAACTGAGATTGATCATGGCCAAAAAGAGCGCAGAAGCATTTTGATACGAGATACAAGACACACTGAGAAATACCCTACACGACTACACACACATTTTATTAAACGAATATCCTCAATACGGGTTTGTTTATATTGTCCAGAAAAAATACGTGGACACACAAAGTAGTTCTCTCTCTGGGGATAAAATTGGCCTTCATTATCCTTTTAACGAATCAACACACAATGTAGATCAGAAAAGCTTTTAAATCTTACTTGGCATTTTTTTGTTGTTTGCACTGAAATCGGTGGAATTATAAAATGACATTTAAGCTAATAGTGAACTCTTTCACGGACAATATTTCCAATATTAGCTACTTTTGTTTGTTGTTTGTTTTTTTCTGTTGAGCCGTTCAAAAAGAGAATCATTCAATATAGTGGATATTACACGGAAACATGTATGTATACAATTTAATTGAATTTTAGATTATTTTCCCGTCCATTGATTGATTGGTGACCGAAGTGCTTGTCGGTCTCAGGTTGACATGTCTGTTGGCTTCTTGTGCAGATGCTTCAACGATCGATGTCTAGGCATGTCAACCTGATACCGACGAGCACTTCGGTCTAATCAGTCAATGGACGGGAAAAAAATCTAAAATTCAATTAAATAATTCATATGACCCGTTGCACAAGAGCAAGAGGTGGTTCTCTTGGCCAAAGTGTTCTAGTGGAAAACGCTTTGGTTGGTGTTTCAAACTGTGGGCATTGGGTTCGAGCAGGTACATCCAGTTAGCTGACGAGTCCCAAATAGGAAGGACGAAATGCGCGTTATCCTGCACTGGATTCCGTCATTGCTAGTCACCATCCACCAATTAACTTCCAATTGTATGTATACAGACTACAAGTTTCGGTGAACACATATTTACATATTCACGTTGGGTGCTATTATTATTATTATTGTTTCCTTTAATTCCTAGAGGAACATAGGGCTTCAGCCGTGAGTCTCCATTGCGTTCGGTTCTCTGCTAGAGTCTTAAGCTGGCTTCAAGTCTGCCCACACGTTCTCATCTCCTCTTCACATCACCTCCTCCACGTCACCCACCCTCACACTGACGACCAACTCGCCGCTTACCTTTCGGGTTCCATTCGAACAATGGCTTGTCTAGTGATGTCACTCACTTGATGGTTTGTTTCCTCAGAGTATGACCACAATCCAATCCACCTCCATTTCTTCCTGCTTACTGGTTGCACAATAGATTCCTGGTTGGTTCGCTCCCAGAGATCTCTGTTGCTGATGTTTTCTGACCGACTACCTGATCTTGAGTATTGAGCGAAGACGACTGTTAATGAAGGTCTGTTGTTTGTTTGAGGTACTCCTTATGACGCGCTGGCCAAGTCTCTGATCCGTAGAGTAGCACTGACTGACTTCACATTGAAGTTGAAAATCTGGATCTTATTTTTCATGCTGAGTGCTGTTGACCTCCACACAGACTTGAGAGAAGTGAAAGTTTGTCTTGTTTTCCTGATCCTCGCTGCTTTGTTATCTTCGTCAGTTCCGCCTGCTAGTGGTTGAAACGATGCTTCCTACGTAGGTAGGTAAAAGAAGTTTTTTCAGGTTCCTCCCATTTATGCTGATCGTTGTCTGTTGTTGTCGTTCTTGTCCAATAATCTTGATCACCTCTGTTTTCTCTATGTTCACCTGAAGGAAGTCCTATCTTCTCTGGATGCTTCTTCTGCCAGCTTGTTGCTTTTCGCTTGCATATCTTCCAGCAGTTTGTGGGAAATCAGACATATATATCACATCGGCGAAGTCCAGACCCTCCAGGTTGTTTTCGTGCGAGTTAATTTTATGCCTGTTTCCTCATTGCCCGTTGTTTGTCGCATTATCCAATCTTCAGCAATCAGGAAAATCATCGGAGATAGCAGGCAGCCAGCCTGCCTTGTCTTACTCCTGTCCTCACTTCCAAGGATTTCGTAAGTTTCCCATTTCTGGATTACTTGGCATGCAGCATTGTCGTACAGTTGTTGGATGAGATGTATCATTGTCGGTGGACGTTGGGTGTTAAGCGTAATTTTTGAAATGGTATCTTAGATCAATTTTTTTTAATATTTTAAACATTGGCAGCATAATGTTAGTGCTATGCGAAGCTGACTGTTTTCAGTTATCTCCGGTCAGGTGGCGAATGTTGTTCAGACGCGAGGTAGCAGATATTTTATTTGCTCTAGTTGAACTTTCTTCACAAGTATGAACCAGTGACCCATTATTACTATTATTATTATTCTGTGTGAAATTTAAAGTTTCAACAGCCCTTCTTCAGTTGGTCCTATTCTCTCCACTCCTCAATAGCTGATTCCACGATTCCTCATAGGTTATCATCTCCTCCGCAAGTAATCTCCTCCATGTCGCCGTCGGACAACCAAATCATCGTGTCTCACCCGGTTTCCAAACGAGTGAGATGGCTTAGTGAATGATGTCACCCAACTGTCTCCTTGACGCGTCTCCTTGGGCGATCGGTTCTTCATTCTTTTCGTTGTCACCGCCTCTTGTCACTAGACCTTCCTGTCTGTTCACCTGATCTTCACTGTGAAGGGAAGGAAGTTGTTGATAAAAGGGCTGAAGCCGCCTTTTGAAAATGTTTTTGATGAGTCTCCAAATCTATGAAACATATTGAAGCTTCGACCCAACATTAAGGTTAGTGATCCCAATCTTTTTCTTTCGCCTGAATGCAGCAGATCTACACACTGATTTTACAGTAATGTGAGTCTCATCCTCATCTCAACTGCCTGTAGTTGAAACGATGCCCAAATGTATGAGTGGAAGAAGTGATCTTATTGAAGTTCTTACATATTAGTTTCTTTATTAGACATATCACACAGTGAGTAAAACAGTAATATTTCACCAATCCTATTTTTCCTAACGTATGATGGGATCATCGGAAGTCCAAATATGTGTTTGAATGTGTGAGTTTCCTGTAAACAAACACCAGTCTGTTTAACCTCCCATCTTCTTTCTTATTTACGCTACAATCTAACATTGGAAGCTCCTCTTCCTGACTTTCCAATTCTTCATAAGTGAGTTGAATTGCCTCCATCTTTGAGTGAATGTGTTCGAAAAATCTATCTATGTACTGTGTTGTAAGTACAGTGAATGTGACATCTACACACATCCTGTGTAGGCGCAATATCGCTTGAAATTAATTCACGCGTAGATAAAGACTATCTCGGTCCAGAACAAACAAGAAGCCGGTCACTGTTTCTACCGTACTGTTAATAAACAAATCAATAAGTACATATATATATATATATATATATATAACCTTCACGCTTAACAGAAAGCAAGGTACCGCTATCAGAGCGGAATAACGTTAAAGCCAAAATCGCGAACTAGCCGGATCAGACACGACCGTTCAGGTAAGCAGTCAGTAGAAGAATGAACCTAAGTAAGGCAGGGCATAGAACAGAGAGCTGTTAAGAGATAGACAGAGCATAGGCACAAAGATAGAATTTAATTGGCTACTTAACCAGGTAGGCTGATACAGACGAAGATCAATAAATAAGATAAACTCGACAGAATAGTACAAAGTAAGACATGGGTCAGCAAAATAACAGTTCACAAAAATACTCTGATTGGGTCATGAGTTCAACAGTCTGACTAAACGGATCGATGTAAAAACACACACAGTTCATTAAATGAGGGGGATAGACACGTTAGGCATGGATAATTGGGCTGCAACAACGTCAGGTTGATCCGGGACAGGTTGACTTGATTCAAGGATGGGAATTGAATCGATCTTACGTCCTGTGTTCTAATTACAGTGCATGTGTCATCTGCATACCCCCACCATACTTTTGGGGTGGGTGGGGGTGAACGTTTCAATCGCTATGTTTTCCCACCTATCCATGAATAAATCTGCCACAACTGGGGATATTGGTGATCCCATGGGAACTCCCTCAGTTTGTTTGTATATTTTCCCTTGGAGGAATTTAAATACTGTAGAAGTCAGGCATAGCTAGCTGCACCCCCAGCATTATGTCTTCCTCAAGCGACACTTTTGTCCTAAGTTTGAGTTCTTGGTCAGAAATGAGTTCGTTTCTGATTGCCTCTATAGGCATATTTATTGTTGGTATACGTGTATATAAACTGACAATGTCAAAACTGACCACTTTCTCTTCATTATCTAATTTTAAATTATCTAATCCATCTATGTTTTAGTTCATTAGAATTTGTTAGTCTTGATGATTTTGAGTGGCGCTTAAGGGGATTTAATACCATGGCTAAATATATTTAGATAATTCATAAGTAGGTGAATTTCTAAAATCAACTATTGGTCTGTCTAATAGGGTATCCTAACTTATGAACGTTTTAAAAACACCATACATCCTACTGGGGTTATTAGTTTTGGGCATTAAATTAAATCACTCAGACTCACCTAGGCTTCATTCGGCGTATAAAGTCCGCTGCGGTGATTGTGATTATGAACCACAATAAATTTTGTTCGAAACCTTGTCATCCAGTTAATACTGTTTCTGTGACTGTGTGATACATCTAATAAACAAACTAATATGGAATTACTTACTACCACCATCACAGTGCTCCAGTTTCACACAAGTTTCTCCAGTTTACGGTCATCCTCATCACCTCTCTCTTCTGTATACTCACCTGAAACTTTGACTTCGTTGCTTCTAGTGCCAACTTGTTGGTTTTAATCTGTGTGCTAACCAATTTTTGTGACACTAGGCATAAGTTACCGGCTGCATCCAGATCTTTTGCAAGAAACTGTTCAGCCGGAACTCGAAAGACAAGCTGTCACATTGGACCACTTCAACGTGCATATACCAGCAGTTTACTTGCTCTCTGGTGGAGCTGAGTACATCGGCCGTACCATGCGCCAACTTACTTGAAAAACGCGCTCGTGAACACTATCCAGCCTGCCTAGTAAAAGGAGACCGAGAACGTGTGTATATAGTTCAGTGACAGAACATCTGGTCAATTCAGGACATTTAGCGCCTTTAGAAAAATCCTTCAAAGTAATATACAAGATTCGATCGAACCTATCAAAGGGAGTGAAATTAAGACATCTCGGCATAGCCGAGGCACTAGCTATCTGGAAGCTCAAACTCACGCTATGTATCCAAAAGAAATATGTCCAACCCTTGTCCCTGCCGTGGCCATCTTAAACAGGTAATTCTTTTAGTAATGACCATCCCATTGACTTTCTTATCCAAACTTCCTGTTTATTCATGTTATTTTGAGTTTTTCTTAATCCCTCCACTATTTACACTACCATATTTGCATATCAGAACTTCCTGTCTATCTATTGTTTCTACATATTTAATCCCTGATTGCATAAACAATTATTCTTCACATTAGTTATGATCCCACTGGATTTTGTTATCCAAACATCCTGTCTCTATATTTTGTTTCTTCTACATTTCTAACCCCTAATTGCACAATATGATGCCACTTTGTCTGAGCTTTAATCGTCTCCCTGTTTATTATGTCATTTTAATTCCTAATTGTAATTTTATTAATTTGACCCTTGACCAGAAATTATTCTAGAACTTTCCCATCCATGTATCATAAATACACGAATGAAAAACCTAGTTGGCGATGACTTCGTCGAAAAGAAAAGCTTTTCTTCCTCGCTGCAACTTTCTTCTAAATAATTCTTTTAGGACCCTCTTTTGCCAGTCCAACCAATTGTTGTTTTCTCGCCACCGACAGTCTGTAGCATGATACAGTCCATCACAGTTAGGAATGCCATTGGTGATAGTAGGCGACCTTGTCTTACTCATGTCTTCACTTCTTCAAACACCTCACTGAGTTCCCCATTGTCAACTACTGAACATGTGTAGCAGACCAATGACCCGGTGACTGGATCACTCAATCTAAAACGCTAAATATCCGATGGTGAACCGAACTAGACATAAAACTGGAATCAAGGTTAAGGTGCAGAATAAGAAAAGCGATACAGAGTCTTCAATAAATTATTTCATTTCTGAATAAAGTAATATGGATAATAATAATATATTTCTGTCATGTATGCTAAAATATACAGAGAGTAAACACGATAAATGACTATTACTCAGGGTTTTTGAATTGGTTTTGACACAACCTCCAAAGCCTCAGAATGGTCGGGGGTGGGTGCCTTGCGCTGCGGGTTGGCCACCCCTCCGCACACCTCTTGATATGCTCCCATATGACCGGGCGTCTTACATAGCCTCTCCTGAGGAAGTCCTACTCACTGCCTTCACGTGGCGGAGGTGTTTTTCACCAAAGTGAGAGGGTAAAAGCGGATGCCCGGCGCTCTTCACCGGGTTGACTCTCCATTGGATGACAGTCTAGGGGAGATGGCTAAACCCCGATTCCAAACCTCCAGCGACTGGCGTATGAAGCTCACTGGAGCTCACCGGCAGACGTATGGACAAAGGGCTTGTTGGATGTCCTGGATGTCTGGCCCCATTCAAAAAGGCGTGTATGAACCGAACTCCGGTCACCGGCTGCCAATGGATAGTGGACTCCCTACTCCACTCCTACTGCCTTGTAGGTCACACTTGGTTGTGTAAAGGCTAGAGCTGCACTCTCAAACAAAAGGCCGAGCGATTCTGGGGACATCACTCGTACCAAATTCCCATAAAACGTCATGATCTTTCTTCATCAGATCGCGTCGCCTGGGCAGCGATGATTCGAGATGTTCATGATGCCGGCTCATCCTCCCGTAGCAGATAGCCGAAGTAAAGTAAAGTAAAAGTAAGAGAGAGAGATACGAAACCAGTGGACAGATTTAGCCAGACACTGGAGAGGAGATAATGATTTCTACTTTCCAGCATTGAAACAGTTAAGTCGTTTAACTACATACTTAACGGAATGTGAACCTTATGAGCATAGCATAAAGTGTCCTTTCTTAAAAATATACTTTTCAGTATACACTTTGATCAGGGTATACACACTGAGCTTATACAGTCGGCTAAATGTTTGAGTTGATTCTTTGGTAGTCATTCTGATGCACTGACAAATGAGTAAAACATAGAGGATTTCATTCACCATGAGCTGACATCAGTTAGAGAACCACCGGAAAATCAACCTGGGAGTACTGCCAGACAGCTGTTCGAACACAGGACCTTCTGGTTACAAGGCGACTTGGTAGACCATTGAGCCACTGGGACCCGATCTAATGGTTCTTGAATTCGAACTTCTGCCAATTCACGACATAGCGCGACTTACTTGAGACATAAGTATAAAACTTGGGCACTGTGGTAGAGTATAACTACTCCATAATGGATAAGATTTTATTTTAATAAATCACATAGTGTTGTACAATTATATTAACTGATGATGTTTCGAGCACAAACTATTGCTCATAATCATATCAAGTTACTCACACAACTTCTTTCCTTCATTTATATACATGTGTGGAATGTGTTTGTGAAAAATAAACTAAATGACATTCAACTAGGGAATGATGAAACAATGGTTAGTTTTGATATATAACTAGTCTTTATACTAATATACCAATCAATATGCTCGCCTTAGAAACAGTTAAAAAAGAATTAACTGCAGATCCTGAACTCACTTACTCATAGGACAAAGCTGTCCATTGTAGAAATTATTTTAGGGATTCAGCTATGCCTCACATCTACCATATTTAAATTCCAAGGCAAAATATATAGACAAACAGAAGGCGTAGCAATGGGATCACCACTACCCCCTATCGCAGCAGACATATTTATGGATAACTGGGAAAATAGTACTCTAAATACATTTAGTCCTACTCCAAAAATATGGTGGAGATATGTGGATGACACATTCACTGTGTTAAAAACAGAACATATCTCTGTCTAGCTTCTTAACACGTATAAACTCACTAGTGGAGGGAATAAAATTCACATTTGAAACTGAAAATGAGCAAGGAGAATTGGCTATGTTAGACTGTAAAATAAAACGAATAGAAGAAGGCAAACTACACACTAGTGTGTATAGAAAGCCAACGCATTCTAATAGACATTTAGACTTTAATTCGCTTCATGCGTTAAATGTTAAAGCACGCTTAGTTAAGTGTCTAACAAACCGAGCCGTAGCACTAAGTAGCGCAAGAAAAGACCTAAACGACGAGATAATACAGATAGAAGAAGCGTTGGTGTTGAATTATTATCCTTTAAAATTCATAAAGAAGATAATTAAAGGCCAAAAACAAAATAAAAATAATTGTGGAACTAGTAATTATTTTTTAAATTTTTATTTACAGCTTGATTCCACACCGTATTTTCAGTACAAGTGTGGAATTTTCAGCATGGATATCGGTAGCCCAAATTCAGACCGACCATAGATATCGGGTGTGCGCCGGCAGGGGATCGGGACCCGGACCATGTGTATGGTCGGCGAGAGTCCTAACCACTGTGCCACCGACGCACATAACATAAATAAGAGAGAATATAAGTCATCTACAGTTATACCATATAAGGTGGGAGGGGACATCTGAGAAACTTCCTACGTAGGATTCTTAATAACAAAGCAGGAATTAGGCTGGTGGCATCCAAACCTACAAACTCACTCAGGGACAAGCTCTGTAGGTTAAAGGACCCTGCTGAACCAATCAAACAAAATAATATAATTTGCAAAATACACTGCAA
This sequence comes from Trichobilharzia szidati, assembly GCA_944472155.2. NCBI lineage: Eukaryota > Metazoa > Platyhelminthes > Trematoda > Strigeidida > Schistosomatidae > Trichobilharzia > Trichobilharzia szidati. The sequence continues at coordinate 7,067,738 of OX235279.1, forward strand.
TGACTGTGAAGTCAACTACATAGGTCAAACTAGTAGGCCGGGGATTATCAGATTATCAGAACATTAGAGTTTAGCTAACGGAAGCATGGTTGACCCGGAAAACATAAGTAATTTAGAAAAAAGCTCAGCAATTTCCCTTCACGCATTAACAAACAACCACACAATAGGGTGGGATAGAGTTAAAATTCTAAAAAGCAACATAGGTAGGTGGAGAGAGAGGTTGATTACGGAATCCTTGTTCATTGAATGTACACCCAATACATGAAACAGAAATGACTCAATGCAAGTACCAGAAATATGGAAGATATTATTACCGCCAGTCAAATTAGAAGAGAATAATAAATAATCTTAAAATTCTATTTCAATTCAAACGCATCAAAACATTCTAACAATCAACTTATTACGACTATAAAAACACTCGTCGTATTTCCCATCTAATTGTGATGGATTAATAACACTCGTACTGTTATTTCTGAATGTACATTATCTCATATTGAATTTTATTCCAATATCTATTCATCAATTCCACACATATATATAAATGAAGGAAAGAAGTTGTGTAAGTAACTTGATATGATTATGAGCAATAGTTTGTGCTCGAAACATCATCAGTTAATATAACTGTACAACACTGTGTGTTTTATTAAAATAAAATCTTATCCATTATGGAATTACTTGAGACACACATGCACACACAGTCACAACATTCTCGAAAGACAGCTAAAAAGACGATTATTTGTAGACAAATTTATGTAATTCTATTCGGAATTACCTCATTAGTGCCATTATTTAGCTACACAGACAAGGTCAGTTCTAAGTACCAAAATGGTACTGAAGAACAAAATCTGTTTATGCAAGATTTAACTGTAAGAAATACCTTAGAATCGAGTACAATATTGATATAAGTATAACACTTGGGCACTGTGGTGTGGGTGGTAGAGTATAACTACTCCATTATGGATAAGATTTTCTATTTTGATAAACTGTCACTCACAGTGTGTGTGTAGTGTTATACAGTAAGTAATATTAACTGATGCGACCACACGCTTCGAGCACAATTTATTATTGCCACTCATAATCATCATATCAAGTCACTCACTCACTCACACAACTTTCGTCTTCCTTCATTTATATACATGAGTGGAATTGATGATTAGATATTGGAATAAAAATCAGTATAAGATAATATGCAGCATCTAACACATCGTTCAACATAGTCTACAAAGTTCGAGAAAGTTTTCCGAAAGATACATGAATGCATTTGCTTTGTATAGCAGAGACTTTGGCAAACATATAACATAAAGCCAGAACTTTGTGTACAAAAACAATTTGTACGATCTGTTTCGTTGCAAACCCATGGTCTTGATTTCACTAGGTAGTTCACATTACAACTTTGTTATCTGTCTTTAATCCATGTTCTATTTTTTTCAATTTTGTTTTATTTTACTTTACTTTAAGTTGTTATATTCTGAAATTTCATTTAGCGGACTACTTTGACAACATTTCACTCATCCTATGTCGTCTTCAGGATATTGTTTTATTCACAGATATTCACATTTCCGAATCGTACGCTTCTGCTATCAATCTCTCCCTCCCTACACCCTGTGACATTAGATTTGAAAACTGTCATCCTATACCATCCAGCCTATTGTATGGTTATGTGTAACTGCACGTAGTGAGTGCTATAGCTGAACTATTCTCTAGATTTCTTATCTTATTCGAGTCAACCAATCTAGATTTTGCTAAGTTTTTATGTTCAGCTAGTCTGACTGCCTCTGTGTCTACTAGTTTTACCTATGTATTTGACCTGAAAATCATTGCAGGCAGGATATTACATAAACTAAATTGTTTTGTTTTAAAGGTTCCACAGGATTGATCCTTATACAGACAAAGCTTGTTTTTAATTGAGTTTGTGGGTTTTGAATGCCCTTTTTTATTCCTGCCTTGTTAAGAATTCTGCGCAAAACTTGTGAGGTTCCTTCCTTGTATGGAATTACTACTGATGATTTAGTTTCCTTATTGTTGGTGTCGTCTTCCGCATATTTGACATGCATGTCGCCGTTAATATTACTATTATCATTATCATTAACACTTTCACCACTAGCATTATTTATTTTATTTTTACATTTCCCAACATAATTTCTGACTAATTTATCACGGTATTTATTAAGTTTCAAGGCTTCTTTTATGTGAATCAGTTCCTCTTTAAGATTTTCTTTGGTACTACTTAGTTTTTGTGCTCTGTCCTATTCTCTCAACTCCTCAATAGCTGATTCCACGATTCGTCATAGGATATCATCTGCTCCGCAAGTATTCTCCCCCACGTCGCCATCGGACAACCAAATCGTCGTGTCCCACTCTGTTTTCAATCGAGTGAGATGGCTTACTGCACGATGTCACCCAACTATCTCCTTGATGCGTCTCCTTGGGCGATTAGTTCTTGATTCTTTTCGTTGTCACAGCCTCTTGTCACTAGTCCTTCCTGGCTGGCCACCTGATCTTCACTGTGGAGGGAAGAAAGTTGTTGATAAAAGCCTGAAGCTGCTTTTTGAAAATACTTTTGATGAGTCTCCAAGCCTATGAAACATATCGAAGCTCCGACCCAACATTAGTGTTGGAGATCTGAATCTTTTTCTTTTGCTTGAATGTAGCAGATCTACACAGTGATGTTACAGTACTGTGAGTCTGTCATTGCCTGTCTGATCCTGTATTTGACACCCTCATCTCAACTGCCTGTAGTTGCGTCGATGGTGCCCAGATAGATGTGTGGAAAAAGTGATCATATTCAAGTTTCTCCAGTTTATGACGACAGTCGCTTATTACTGTTGGTAGCTGGTCATCCTAAATACTTCACTGTACTCTCAGCGTCCAATTTCTTCTTTTCAAGAATGAAATCTATTGACACAGAGATGGAGTGGCCATTGGCTCGCCACGTAGTCCGTTGCTAGCAGATCTCTTTTTGGCCAGTATGGAGAGCAGTACTTTCACACACCTGCTTACATTCTACAAAGGATACGTGGATGAAACGTTCATTATATCCGACGAGTACCGCGAATTGAATGACATCCTGGAGGTATTCAATGACAGTCATCCTGCCACCCAGTTCACCTTAGAAAAAGAGACTGAAGGAAAAACATCCTTCTTAGATGTGTTACTCACAAGGAGAGCTGATGGCTCTTTGAATAGATCTGTTTACAGAAAAAAATCGACATGGACGAGACAACTTACTGATTTTTACAGTTTTCTCCCCATAGATAGAAAAAGGAATCTAATCCGTTCTCTCTGAACACGAGTGCAGAGAATTTGTAGTGATGATATTGTTGACAATGTACTCAAACAAGTAAAAGAAATTTTCACATGGAACGGGTATCCACTACGCTTCGTAGAGGCCAACAGCAAAGTACGTGGAATAAATGCGCAGATTGATGTGGTAGCTAAAATTGTGTTGCACCTAAACTTAGAAATTTGGGAGTGACACTGCGAGACTACTGAGAAAAACAAGTTCTTTCCTGCCACTTTATGAATAACCGATGCTAGGTATCCACTGGTTCACCCTAATGATGTCAAGGAAATGTTACCGTGATTGTCTAATTCCATGTGTATTTTTACGTACACCTGCTCCTGCGAAGCTAGGTACAGAGGACGATCGTCGAGAAACATATCTCGCCACCTCGTTGGAGAGTACCTCCCAGTTTGGCTGAGCAAAGGAGGGCTTATAGGTTTTAATCCATCCATATTGCAACATATTGTAGATAATGACCACGACGCAGCAACTGACACATCGTTCAATATAGTCTACAAAGTTCGAAAAAGTTTTCCGAAAGAGGCATGAATGCATTTGCTTTGCATAGCAGAGGCTTTGTCAATGCATAACACAAAACAGTTTGTACGATCTCTTTCGTTGTCACCCTATGGTCTTGATTTCACTATGTAATCGACATAACAACTTTATTATCTGTCTTTAATCCATGTTCCATTTTTGTTCTCTTTGATTTTTGTTTTATTTTACTTTATATTATCATATTCTAGTATTTTGTCTAGTCTAGTGTACTACTTTGACAACATTTCACTCATCCTATGTCGTCTCCAGCATATTATTACATTCACAAATATTCACATTTCCGAATGTACGTTGGTTTCCGATCATCTATTTCACGCATGTCATCTATTGAACTTTCGGTTTTACCTCTACCTATTTAGTTATTCATTCAATTTTATATCGATGTGATGGTCACTCATAATCCTTCCTATACACCAATATTATGACAGCACTTTAGTATTTCCACTCACTGTCAAACTTTATTGCACACTCACACACAAACACACACACACAAGAAAACTGATTGTTATTGTCTATTTTTGAAATAATCACGTATATATACGATTATACAGTTATGAAAATGAAATTGTCGGAAAGAGAATTTTCTTATATGTGTAGAACATGGGCACTGTGGTTGTGGTAGTTAGTAATTCCATATTAGTTTGATTATTAGATGGATGTATCACACAGTCAGTGAGTGAAACAGTATTAGTATTTACTGGATGACGAGGTTTCGAAGAAAATTTTTTGTTCATAATCACATGATTTCTGACCAAGAACTGGAACTTAGGACGAAAGTGATACTTGAGGATGAATTAATGCAGGGAGTGCAGCTTGCTATGCCTGACTTCCACAGTATTTTAATTCCTGCAAGAGAAAATATACAAATAAACTGAGGGAGTTCACATCGGGTCACCAATATCCCCAGTTGTTGAAGTTATATTCGTGGATAAGTGGGAAAACATGGCGATTGAAACGTTCACCTCCCTCCCAACACCAGAAGTATGGTGGAGTTATGTAGATGACACATTCACTGTATTTAGAACACAGGATATAGATAGATTTTTCGAACACATTATAACTCAAATGTGGAGGCAATTGAATTCACCTATGATGAATTGGGAAGTCAGGAAAGGGGGCTTCCAATGTTAGATCGCAGTGTAAAAAGGAAAGAAGATGGGAAGTTAAACACGCTAGTGTGTGTTTACAGGAAACCCACACATCATCCTATCCAATGTCAGTAAAAATAGGATTAGTGAAATCCTAAAGTGACAACAGGGAACACAATCTAAGCAGTATCAAGGAAAATTTAAGACAGGAAGTGAGACATATGAGAGAAGCCTTGAAACACAATAATAACCCTGACAAATTAGTCAGAAATATGTAGGGAAATGTAAAAATAAAATAAATAATGATAGTAAGAACAGTGATAATAATACTAATAATATTATTGACGACATGCATGTCAAACATGCGACAGATAATGAGAACAACAAGAATAAGGAATCTAAATCATCAGTAGTAATTCCATACAAGGAACGAACCTCGGAAACCACCCACCTTACACAGAATTCTTAACAAGGCAGGCAGGAATGAAAGACGCTGGAATTCAAACCAAGCACAAACTCAATTAGAAACAAGCTTTGTCGGTTGAAGGATCAATCCTATGGAGCAAATAAAACAAAACAATTTAGTTTATCTAATAACCTGCCTGCAATCATCGTCAGGTCAAATACATAGGTGAAAGCAGTAGAACAGGGTCAGTGAGTCAGACTAGCCAAACATAAAAACCTGGCACCAAAATCTAGATTGGTTGACCCGAATAAGATAAGAAATCTAGAGAATAGTTCAGCTATAGCACTCATTACATGCAGCTACACACAACCATACAATAGACTGGATGGAATAAGATGACAGTTTGACAATCTAATGTAACAGCAGTGTGGAGGGATGAAGAGATTGATAACAACGGAAGCTTTGCTTATCGAATCAACTGCAAATCAACACGTGTAGTAGGAATGATTCAACACATGTTCAAACAGATATCAGGAAAATTCTACTACCCCACCGGCGAGGACAAATAGTAGAGGACAAATAAAACTATAAAAGTCAAGTTTCAAAGTCGTGTGATTATAAGAGAATTTTCTTCTCTGAATTCTCTCTCTGCTTTCGATGACTCTTATCAAAATACAAAACCTCAACGATTTTATTTGAACCAACAATGGTGTGAAAACACCATCCATGTAGCGTCCATGTAGACTTTCAATTGATTTTTTAATTAGCTGTTTGCAGAGTAGTCGATTCTAGATGTGATTGATGTCAATGCCTTCCAACTACTTATATCGGTAAATGAGTAGTATTAGTAGTAGTAATATAGTATCACACTATTTCTCGAGTCCCCACATCGATTGCCTTTTATAGTATCAACCAGATCAGATATTGCTGAAATCTAAAAAAAGTTCCAGTTTCCACAGGAGACTGGAGTAAATTTTCACCTTGAACTGTGTAATTAGCACAAATTGTGACGACACTATGGCACCATCAAACGCTTGGAGTGGCGTGTTGCAACAGCCTATATGCAACAGCCTTGTAATGAGAAACACACTCTGCTGGCTAAATGGTGAATTAATAGAAAAACTGCGATATACAAATGCTAAGCGGCTGTTTTAATGTTTCTTTCTTTTCAATAAAAACACACCAATATTAATTAACACGGAAAATGTGAAAATAATTGTACAAGAATTCGTAGAACAGACCATCAATAAACTCCATTCTTCCATTATGGGTAAATTTGGTTTTGACGAAGTCTCACATTGTTGTTATACAGTAATATTTACTGATGACCAAGTTTCGAACACAATTTATTGCCACTCATAATCATAATCACACGACTTCCTAAATTCATTTATATAGTTCCATTGTTTTTCACTTGATTTTCACTTTATTTGATTGGTAGTATTATTTTCCATATTTCACGTATGAGTGATGAATCATTCCTATTGCATATGTTGGGTGTAGATTCGATGAACCAGGCAGGATTCACCTATCAATCTCTCTCTCCACCTACATAGATTACTTCTTAGAATTTTAACCCTTTCCCACCATGCTATTGTGTGGTTGTGTGCTAATGCATGCAGTGCAATGTAGTTGTGAGCTGTCTTCTAAATTACTCATCTTCTCTGGGTCAACCATTCTTACCTCAGCTAAATTCTTATGTTCTGACAATCTGACTACCCCTGACCTACTAGTTTGATCTATGTAGTTGACCTAAGTGACAGTCATTGCAAGGTATTTTGTAAATTATATTATTTCGCCTAATTGGGTCCACTGGGTCCTTTAACCTACGAAGCATGTCCCTGAGTGATTTAGTAGGTTTAAATGCCACCCTAATTCCTGCTTTATTTACAATCCTACGTAGGGTCTCAGATGTCCCCTCTTTATATGGTATAACTGTAGATGACTTATATTCTCTCTTATTTATGTTATTATTACTAGTTTCACAATCATTTTTATTTTTATTTTGGCGTTTTTCAATCTTCCTAATGAATTTTAGACGATAGTTAGTTATTTAACACCAACGCCTCTTCTATCTGTTTTATTTCATCGTTAAGGTCTTTTTTTGTGCTACTTATTGGCATTGCTCGGTTTTTTAAACACTTAACTAAGCCTGACTAAACAGTTAAAGGATGAGATGAATTAAAGTCTAAATATCTATTAGAATGCGTTGGCTTTCTATAAACACTAGTGTGTAGTTTGCCTTCTTCTATTCGTTTTATTTTACAATCTAACATAGAATAAATTGTGCTCGAGACGTCATCAGTAAACATTTCTGTATAACACTGTGAGACTTTATCAAAACAAAATTTACCCATAATGGAATTACACTCTACCAGAGTGCACAAGTTTTATTCTTATATCAAACTACATTCTTCTACAAAACTACCTATGCACTTACTGTTGAAGCACTCCGATCACTGATGATTGTATAACGTCTTACAGATTTAAAAACAGAGTAACAACAGTAATGGAGATTGCTTTGAAAAGCCAAGTCATTGTCGTAGGTAGCATCTCCCTCTACCGCAGACAGATGACTTCTGGTGGCTTACTTAAGTGTCACTTCAAGCGTTCATTATGCCACTACAACTGGTAGTACATACAACTGGTGTTCCCCAAGGTGCTGTACTCTCAACACTTCTCTTTCTTTCTACATGACTGACCATCTTCAAATGACATTAATTTTGGTAAATATGCTGACGATTTTACTGTGTCTTTGCGTTTGTCAAGTGCCATAGTTACTGCTCCAAACTAGATGGCTTTTTATCAGAAATCAGTCAGTGGTCCAAGGAAAACGGTCTTACCTTAAATCCTTCTATATGTCAGACAGTCCATTTCACCTCTGGGCATAAATATGACCTAAACAAACTGGTGATTAGCACTCACGAGGTGTGCAACATACATGGCACTGAATAGAGACCTAGTCGGAAATTAAATACCTAGGCGTCATTCTATCTGCTGATCTTTCCTGTTCGTCTCATATCTTGATGCTTTATAAGAAAATATTCCGTCTTCCCTTCTACATCAAGAAGTGAAGACATTCTGGAATAACCCAACCCAATCCTTACTCTTATGACTCGTTAACCCTTGCATTCTGCCTATTATTCTTTATTGTTCCCCCTTAGTTTTTCCTTGGCTACTGAAGAAGGACCATATATCTTATTACGTATTGTGTTAAAGGTTGTCAGCAAGGTAAGCAATGTGCCACTTAACCAGCTTGTTATTATTCCGGTCGACAGGCAGGCACTTGGACTCATGGGAGAAATGAGGGCTAAATCCATTCTATCTAACTCACTCCACCACCCTCTTCATTCACAACTCTCCCTTTGTATATCTCATCAGGCTGGACCAGAAGCCTATATAGAAAACTATATGCTTGCACTAGCAGGTACAAACATTCAACCATACCCTGCTTGGCTCGTGTTCTTTGCGATAGAGGAAGCATTAGGCGTGAAACTTATAACTTATTAAATAGTCAGTAGAACAATTGGATCTCATCTTTCCAACTCATATCATTTATAGGTACAACATTTTCTTTCTTTGTTTTTTTCTCTCTCTCTCACTATTTTCTTCATTCTTTCACAATCTGTATATCTCAACCTTTTTGTAACCTGGAGTCCTGTCTTTGCTGCTTTTTCGACCAGTTTGTCGGTTTTCGCTTGAAAGTCTTCCACACGCGAAATCCAGGTCTTCTAGTTTCTTCACGTTGGTCCAGGATATCCCTGTCTTCTCATTTCCCACTGTCTGACGCATAATCCAGTCCAGTTCGCCACAATTAGGAATATCATTGGTGATAGTAAGCACCCTTGTCTGACTCCTGTGTTTACTCCAAACGCCTCTCTGAGTTTTCCGTTGTGGATCACTTGACATGTGCCGTTGTCATACAGGTGTTGAATAAGGTTGATGAATATTTGGGATCTACAATAGCACTCAAGTAGTTTTCAAATCACTTCGCGGTCAACGCTGCGCTGTCGAAGGCCTTCTCAAAGTCTATGAAGGAAGTTGAGGTAGAGGTTTGATTGCCATTCCATGCTTTGTTCTGTGATGATGATGCGTAGAGTTGCAATTTGGTCAGAAAATGATTTGCCTTTCCTGAATCCAGCTTGTTCTAGTCGAAGTTCTGTATCCAGTGCGTCCTTTATTCTCTCCAGGATGATGCGACTCAGGATTTTACTTGGCGTCGACAGGAGCATGATTCCTCGCCAGTTCTTGCAGAGTCATTCTGTTATCCATTTTGCGACATAATGATAATACGGTGAACCTGGCACGTCTAAAATATGACGCATTAGTAATCCAGATCTATGGATTTTAGGCACAGAGTCCACAGAGTCGAGGAATGGTTGATCCAGAAGGTCTTCCATACACCTTTCATATACATCACTTGTCACTAAAAACCCACCATTCTTAATTTCATTCAGAACCTGTGTGAATTGTTCATCTATCATTTCCGCATTGTTCTTCTCACGTTCAGCTTTGTGAAATTTTGTCTCATCTGACAGAGGATATTTTGCATTTGGTCAATATAATCTTTCGAAGACATCCCCAAAATTCATGAAAAATTCCCATTCGAACAATAATAGACAGAAGACCAGTAGTAGTTCAGCGAAGAGTCTCTTTACGGCGAATTCATTTTCATAGCTGTACAATCAAAAATATTGTATATGGTTTTTTTTGTGTTAAGCGCGTGTACATTACATTTGTCAAACGAAAATACAATTAATAAGTTCTGATAAATTGGATGTTGATATAAGAGAATAGTAACAAAAGTGATGAGTTGTGTCAAACGACTGTTAAAGAAGAGTTACGCAATAACATGAATAGTTTAATGAAAGAGTTGTACTCAGGGTGTACATGGAAACAAAATAACATACGAAATTACACAAGGGTTTTAAGTAGTTAGAAAAATAAGCGTACAAACAAACGTTAAGTCAAATCAACACAGTTGTTACCATGGGAGTAGAAGTGGTTGAATAATTTTCTTTTGCATGCACAGTTCTGATTCCTCTTGCTTAATGGCTAGGGCTTCTGCGATGCAAAGAAGACGGAATCGTACTGATACACCTGGATCCACAGCAACAGGTGAACTGATAAATACACATAGAAGTGGTCAGCTGCGGGATCTTGTTCCTTGGGCTTTTGCAGATCACCGAGCGACCAGAGAACACTACTCTCAATGTTGCCGTAAAGAAAGTTCTTCTTAAAGAGGTGGCGATTCTTCTTTCTAAGGACGTCACTGAGTAGGTCACCTTTGAAGTCGAGGTTCATATAAAGTATCTTTTTGGGCACAGATGCTGTTTCTTGCTTTTGAATTTTCTTTGATGTTTCTGTCTATGAATCTTGATGGGCAACCGTTTTGTTTGAAGGTTTCTTTCAGGAAGTTTAGTTCTTCTTGCTCTATGGTATCAGAGCTGCAGATGCTTCGGACGCGAGTAGCAAGAGATCTAATTAGGTTTCTTTTTCGACTGATTGGTACCCGGCTGTAGAAGCTTGTCAGTTGGTCGTTCCATGTAGGTTTCCTATGGATAAACCTTCTTAAAGTTCCGTCAGCTCTCCTTGTAGGTTCAACATCAAGAAAAAAGTGATTTTAGATTCGTTTTCAATTTCAATTCGCCGAAAAGATACATCACCAAAAATCGCTGCACCTTTATCTTGTAAATAGAATATTCTCTTACCACTCGCGTCCGACACATCTGCAGCTCTGATACACTGGAGGAAGAAGAAATAAACTTCCTGAAAGAAACCTTCATACAAAACGGTTATCCATCAAGATTCGTAGACAAAACCTTCAAACAGAAAATCCAAAAACAAGAGACATCATCTGTGCCAAAAAAGATGTTTTAGATGAACCTCAATTTCAAAGGTGACCTACTCAGTGACGTCCCTAGGAGGAGAATCCCCGCTTATTTAAGAGGAAATTCCTTTGCGGCAACATTGAGAGTAGTGTTCTCTAGTCGCCCACTGATCTGCAGAAGCCCAAAAGAAAAGATCCCGCACCTGACCACTTCTATGTGTTTGTGCATATCAGTTCACCTGTTGCTGTGGAGCCAACCAGCCAGGTACATCGGTCATTCAACGCGTATCCTGTCAAAAAAGGATCAAAGAACACTTTTCAGCGTGGTTTCAGAAAGGAAGTAGTGGCCATATAAGGAGTGCAATAATCGACCATCTCGTCAACACTGGTCATTCCATCTCAACAACAAACGCCTCCTTCAAAGTAATCTACAAAGTGAAAAACAACCTTCTGAAGACAGTACGATTCCGTCTTCTTTGCATCGCAGAAGCCCTAGCCATTAGGCTAGAGGAACCAGTACTGTGCATGCAAAAGAAAATTATTCAACCACTTCTACTCCCATGGTAACAACTATGTTGACTTCACTTGACTTTTCATTGTATGCTTATTTTTCTACTTAAAACCCCTGTGTAATTCCGCATATTTTGTTTCCATGTACACCCTGAGTACAACTCTTTCTTTAAACTATTCATGTAATTACGTAACTATTCTTTAACAATCGTTTAAGACAACTCATCACTTTTGTTACTACCCTCTTATGTCAACATCCAATTCATCTGAACTTACTAATTGTATTTTCGTTTGACAAATTTAATGTACACACACATACAAAATAACCGTATATATTTGCGACTGTACAGCTATGAAAATGAATTCGCCACCACCGAAAAGAGACTCTTCGCTGAACTACTACTGGTCTTCTGTCTATTATTGCTAGAATGGGAATTTTTCAGGAATTCTCATTTTTGTCCAACTCCTCACAAAAATTGAATGAAATGTTCCTTTGTGAGATGCTGGAGCAATTCCAGTTTTGATTTCATGTGAAATAACTGATGAGCACAATTCAGCACTGAGCCTCCACTTGACTTGATTGGATTGTGAAACTGCACCTGCTCATGAACTGTTGTTTCCTCATTCGATTGATCATTGAGGGATACAAAATTTCGAGCTGTAAGATAATGATATTTCCATCTGAGTACGACTCAAATTAATGGTGGGGGAGTTGTTAAATATATGTAGTAATCGCATAATAATTAGTTTTATTCTTGCAGCTGAATCAAGAGGAGGAGGAGAGTTCCCCTAGTTCCTAGTTGCTCACCTAAACGACGGGGAAATAATGCATCAATGCAGAGATCAATTCACCACAAAGCTACTCAGTCAAACTTATGATCTCACACCATCGTCAGAACAGGACTTTCAATGCTTCAAATCTACAATCACTGACTCTTGTAATCAATACCTTAATGCAAGATCAAAATTGCAAAGTCTTCTGACCAAGCAGCACAAAGAAGACGCGGTGGCACAGTGGTTAGGACTCTCGCCGACCATGCACGTGGTCCCGGGTTCTATCATCTGCCGACGCACACTCGATATCTATGGTCTGGCTGCAAAAATTTGGGCTACCGATATCCATGCTGAAAATTCTATACTTGTACTGAAAATACGGTGTGGAATTAAGCTGTAATCAAAAAAAAGAATATATATATTACTAACACGCCCTGATAAGGGTACAGGTGTTGTTATTATGGATCGTACAGATTATATCGAAAAAATGTCAGGTCCGCTTTCAGACAGCAGTAAATTCTCGAAACCGAACGAGAAAAATAAGACGAAATTAATCGAGAAACAACTTACCAAAGCTTTAAAAAGAATGAAGAACAACCATCTCATTCGTGAAGAATTATACGAAAAGATCAGACCAACAGGATCTACAATACCAAGACTTTACGGTCTACCGAAAATACGCAAAGCTGGCCTTCCACTCCGCCCTATCTTGGATATGTCTGGATCGCCCTATCATCCAGTAGCTGGATGGCTAGCTGAAATCCTTGAACCCGTCAGAGGACAACTATCGAATCATTCCCTTCGTGACACCTTCCACAATTAGTTGAATGTATACAGGATATAAATGCTTCGAATAAACATATGTTGTCTTTGGATGTAGAATCCCTATTTACGAACGTTCCACTGACAGAAACTATATGTTTTATATGCAAATATTTGGAAGACAACAAATTGAAGATACGTATACCCACTACAGATCTGAAAGAACTACTTCTGAGATCTACATTGAATAAACAGTTAACTTTGAATGAAGCGATCCACAGACAGAAGGATGGTATTGCATTGGGTTCGCCTTTGGGTCCTCTCCTTGCAGACTGTTTCATGTCCAGTCTAGAAAATGATCAGCTGAAGTCTATAATCCAAAGCTTTTAAATGTATCAAAGGTATGAAGATGACACCTTTATTATTTGCAATAGTCATTGTAACTTGAATAATATATTAGATGTATTTAATGGTTGCCATCCGGCGATAAAATTCACACTCGAAATGGAGAACGAGTCTACCATTCATTTCCTCGATGTGAACTTATCAACAAGGACCGATGGAACTCTGAAGAGATCGATTTATCGAAAGCTGTCATGAAATGGTCAACTGACAAATTTCTACAGCTTCGTACCCATTGGTCGGAAACGAAACCTGATCCAGTCGCTTGCCACTCGTATTCGGCGCATATGTAGCCCTGATACTGTGGAATATGAGTTATATCTTTTGAGGAAAATGCTAGTAGAAAATGGATTTCCACCACGTTTTATAGACAAGAATTTACATTAAAATCCTATATAACGTGACTTATCACCCACACCCAAGAAAATACTGCACATGAGCTTGGAATTCAACGGTGACTTAGCTTAAGATATCATGAAACGAAGGATATCAAAGTTCCTGAAAAGAACATTCCCTGCTGCATCTCTGAGAATAGCCTTTACCAGTCGACCATTACTGTTCAGTAACCTCCTGAAGGACAAGATCCCGCTGTTGACCAACTCTATGCGTGTGTTTATCAGTTCACCTGCTCGTGTGGACCTAGGGATATCGGCTGTTCGACTCGAGTTTTGTTCAAAAGGGTGCAAGAACACTATCCTGCATGTTAGTTACGAAGAGGTGGAAGTGTAGCAGTAAGAAGCGCGATCATTGAACATCTGGTCGATAATGATCACCCTATCTCTATAGCCTCCGCCTTTAAAGACATCTACAAGGCAAAGAGTAATTTACCCAAATCCCTACGTACCCGACTCATCTGTATTGCTGAAGCTTTGGCTATCAAAACAGAAAAGCCAGATCTCTGTTTACAGAAAAAGTTCGTTCAACTCCTCCAACTTTCATGGTCTTAATCCCTCTATGCTAAAATATGGTAATCCTCAATCATATTTTAGCTCTACCAATTTTCCATTTTTTCATTTTTGTCTATTCAGTTTGTATACTCTTCCTTTATCACGTCATTTGTTACCACTATTATTACTCTCACTTAGAACTGTCCCCGGTATTATTTCACTTGTTCCACCTGTCATTCTAAATCAATTCTTTTATGCAACATTAAATTCTATGCCATTACATTTCACACAGTATTTATATTGTTATTATTGTTCCCTTGGGTTCCTAGTGGAACATAGGGCTTCAACTGCACGCCTCCACTTGCTTCTGTCTTCTGCTGTACTTTTCACTTGCATCCATGTTAGTCCATACTGTTTCAGTTCCTCATCACACGATCTCCTCCAAGGCACCCTTGGACGTCCCACTCGCCGCTTCCCTTTCGGGTTCCACTCGAGAGCCTGACGCACGGTGTCACCCAACGGCCTCCTCAGCCAGTGTCCAATCCATCTCCACTTTCTTCTGCATATTTGTTGGGCGATTGGTTCTTGTTTTGTTTGTTCCCATAGCTTCTTGTTTGTGATTCTTTCCGTCCATCTAATCTTCAGTATGGAACGAAGACAGTTGTTGATAACGGTCTGCAACAGGCTGTTGGAAATATTCTTGGTGACCCGCCAAGTTTCTGATCCATCCGTATAGAAGAACTGACTGACTTGACGTTTGTATTGAAAATCCGGATTTTGTTGTTGAGTGTTGCTGAGTGACGAAGATTTCCAGATTGGTTTCAGGTTGATGAATGTGTTTCTCGTCTTCCCGATTCTCGATTTGACATCCTCGTCCGTTGCACCTACCTGTAGTTGAGACAATGCTCCCTAGCTAGATAAGTGAATGAAGTAACCTCTTTCAAATCCCTCCCGTTGATGGTGATTGGCGGTGGATGTTACTGCTGCTGTTGTTGTTGGTTGGTTATTTTCATAACCTTTGTCTTGTCTGTGTTCACCTGGAATCCTGTCTTCGCTGTTTCTTCGACCAACTTATCGGTCTTCGCTTGTAAGTCTTCGATTTTGTGTGACATCAAACAGAAATCATCCACGCGCAAAATCCAGGTCTTCTAGGTTGATCACGTCGGTCCAGGATATCCCTGTCTTCTCGTTTCTCACTGTCTGACGACGCATAATCCAGTACACCACATAAGGAATATCATTGGTGATAATAAGCACCCTTGTCTGACTCCTGTGTTTACTCCAAACGCCTCGCTGAGATTTCCGTTGTGGATCACTCGACATGTGCCATTATCGTACAGCTGCTGAGTAAGGTTGATGAATATTTGGGGTACGCCATAGTACTCGAGTGGTTTCCAAATTACTTCGCGGTCAACGCTGTCGAAGGCCTTCTCGAAGTCTATGAAGTTGAGGTAAAGATTTGATTGCCATTCCATGCTTTGTTCTGTGATGATGATTCGTAGAGTTGCAATTTGGTCAGAACATGATTTGCCTTTCCTGAATCCAGCTTGTTCTGGTTGGCGGAGTTCTGTATCCAGTGCGTCCTTTGTTCTTTCCAGGATGTTGCGACTCAGGATTTTACTTGGCGTCGACAGGAGCATGATTCCTCGCCAGCTCTTGCAGAGTCCCAGGTCGCCCTTCTTTTGTAGTTTCACGAGGTAACCTTTCCTCCAGTCTGTAGGCACCTTTCCCTCCTTCCAGACCTTTTTCAATAATGGAGTCAGCATATCTGCTGCCGTTTCTGGGTCCGCTTTCAGTGCTTCACACAGTATTACGTAACGATTTATTCGATTTGCCTAGTAATCCTATAATTGCACACTATCCACCTATCAAGTTCTATCCATCCTATGAATTATTCTATATATGACATTAATTTGCTTTGCCACTTGACATTTAACTACGATTAGAATCACAAACATCTTAGTTTTAATTGCACTTCATATTATTATTATTATTTTATGCATTCACTCAGACCTGTGATTCAATTCTCTCACCGGATATAACTTCTTAAAGAAAACCCTTTATGTATACGATTGTACAGCTTGATGATAAATTCGTTGTTGAACAGAGTTTCTATATGGAACTGACAAGTGAATAATCAAATTCTACAGCTTTGTCTCAGTATGTAGAAAAACAGGCCGCATCAAATCTCTCCTCACAAGAAATATTTAGTCCCTTATGCACACACGGAAGACACACCGAATGAGGAATTATAGTCTTTGTGCAACACTCTAATTCAGCATGGTCACCCACCAGCATTCATCAATCAACATATGAAGCGCTAGATGGATAATCTGGAGAAGCCGACAAGTCCACATAGAAAGTTGGCTGTAAATCTGAAATTCTAACGGGACACAGCAGCA
Source organism: Trichobilharzia szidati (assembly GCA_944472155.2). NCBI lineage: Eukaryota > Metazoa > Platyhelminthes > Trematoda > Strigeidida > Schistosomatidae > Trichobilharzia > Trichobilharzia szidati. Next base: position 7,084,640 of record OX235279.1, read on the forward strand.
CCAGCAGTAATTCTTAGAAGCAGATTACCAAGAGCAGCCGGAAGAAATTCTTCGCCGAATCTCTCAACTCACCTCACCTCACCTTCTCTACACAACGTTCTCTTATTCATTGAAACCTCAGAGACAATGTTCCACTGTTTCCATCATCCATGTGCATATACAAATTCATTTGCTGCAGAGGAAGTACGTGCATAGGCGGTACCGTCGCTATACTGTTTAGACGCAGAGAATAACATCTCCGAATATAGTTAGTGAAAAGAGAAATTAGAGTAAGCAATAGTTCAACTGCTGAGCATCTTGTTCTCATAAATCATTTGGCACCAAGAAAAGAGAGGGACAGAGTCTTTCAGACTGATATATAAGGTGACGGGCGAAGTCACTTGAAGACAGAGACCGACTGCATCCTCTGTTCACAGCAGAGGCTCATGCAATACACGAAAAACATCCTGTATATACGGAAGTGGTTTATCTAATCTCTTTTACTATCGTCAACTTAAACTTCCTCTTTTAACTCTCACAATAAATTGCAATGGAATCCACATTCATTCGGCTTTTGTCTTCATGTTATTTTCACCGGTGAACCTCCCACCCTTTTCAACAGTATTCTCGTTGTAAACCCTCCTAATTGATAATGGTAACTATTTCTGAACTGTGGTGGTGGTTGTGGTGGTCGCTTGCTGTTTTTAGACAGAGTCGTTTATTATTTCGCTATTTATTATTTCGCGGACACTTTACCTGATAGGCGATTCCATGACCCTGTATACAACACTGTATTTAAAAACATTTGAGACAATTAGTTCCCTTTATGAATTAAGATAAAGCAATAAGAAGACGTAATCTGTCTGAATCGTGTGTAATTTTGTATTTGCGCACGACACATTTCGAACAATCTGATCCATCACACACACACGGACTTGTCATAGGAGTACATATATATGAAATTAATAAAGAGTGAGTTAAGAGGTGGGTGAGAAAATAGACTACTTAGGTCAAGTTAAAAGGAGGACATATTGAAGGTGAAAATAACAATGAAGATGAATGACTAAACCAAATAACAGAGGTAATAGTACATCTACCCTGGTTGGTATCAAAACAAAGTTTACCAACAAGGAAGGTAGGTTTAGTGTGATGACGAATTGCTGCTTTGAACGCATAAAGGTGGTTTAAACTTCCTAACTGCCAGCTAGGGCTTCCACAAACTTTAGGATACGCCCTTCCCCAAACATGATTTTATAGATAGGTTTGAAAGATGTGTTATTTAACGTCAATTTTATGTCATGTTTCCTCTGTAATATGTTTCGCAATAAAGGAGCCAGCTAGGTCTTCGTCTGTTCTCACTATTAATGGGTTCTGAAGATTCCATTTGTTTTTGGAGCCACTTGAGAATATGGTCTGAAACCAGCCAGCCCTTACTTGCAGAGATCGATGAGTCCTCCCTGTGTATGCGTGTGTCCACAAGTACATTCAAATTGGTAAATACAGTGGGATGTGGCATCATTTTTCGCATGTTCGAATGACTTAGATGGATGGATATATTGGCTTCACATTCTCAGTTATTATGATATTAGCTGCATACTATATAACACAAACAGTGCAGCTTAACAGTGGAGTTTCGAAAGGGGTATTCTCTTCTGGCCCATTTCTCTATTTCGATTTATGTCATGTGAGTATTTTTCATACTCCAACCGTTTATTTCATGCTAATGAGATCAAGGTGATCCAAAAATCATATCAGATTTCGATTTCTCTCTCATCTGGAGGTGAGCTCGTCATTAGTGTTTTTCGAGTTGACTCAGATAAAAGCAGAGCATCAGTTCAAAGCATCTGTAATGTAATAATTATTTGGAAATCTCTTGTGAAGGATCTAATCACAATATTTTGACTTATTTGGGTGTTTCTCCTGTCTCCGTAATTGTTATTTGTTTCTCCTCTTGACTGTATCCCGTTGTTCTGTCATTTGCAGATAATATGCTGATTTCATGTCTAATCTTGATGCTTCTGTTTGTGGTTGTGTGAAATATTGATAATGAGTTGTTTTACTATGTGATTCTGTTTGAGTGTTACAGGGTCATTTTGACCTTCGGGTGTCTTCTGGAAGCGTTCTGTGTGTGATTCTTATGGACGAAGTTGTCTCCCAAGTTGTTGGAGAATATTGAAAAGGCCAAAAGCAAAATAAAATAATTGTGAAACTAGTAATGACAACATAAATAAGACAGAACATAAGTCATCCACTGTTATACCATATAAGCAGGGGACATCTGAAACACTCACTCCCTACGTAGGATTCAGAATAACAAAGCAGGAATTAGGCTGGTGGCATTCAAACCTACAAACTCACTCAGGTAGGACAAGCGCTGTAGGCTCTGTAGGACCTTGTCGGTTGACCCAATCACTGTGAGGAGTTAGGTGAAACAGAGTAGTAGATCAGGGGTAATCAGATTGTCGGAACATAAGAATTTAGCTAAGGTAAGAATGGTTGACCCTATCCGAGAAGATCAGCAATTTAGAAAAGCCATCTCAGCACTACATTGCACTGCATGCATGCAGTAACACACAATCACACAATCGGGAGAGGGTTAAAAAGTATTTTCAGTTCCCATAAATCTGAGATACTGTCACACATGCTTATGCTTTCCGGAGTGGTTTTGTCATAACACATTATATTATTATTCGAATGGCTAAATCAGCCCTCCCTTTCATCATCTTCCTTTATAAGGGTAGGTTATTTTGTAACGACAGAAGACGAGGGCCAGTAAACAGATCGTTTATTAAGGAAATCAACACATATTTATAGAAGATTTTCATGTACATTATTATCGATTACTGTTAGCAGAGAAACACAGTCTTCTGATTGGTGGTTGTTTCTCTTTGTGACTATTTCTTCAAGGTCAGATCATTTATCTATCTGTTAATTGTATCCGCCTACGCAAAGAAAGTGTGCTGTGATTGGTTGTTGGTTGAGTCAGTCAGTCTTTGTTCTTGTTCTTGTTTTTTTCTCATAATCAATATTTGGGACATCAACATTATTGACGAAAATTACTGTCTACCAATTTGGGCTAGCAGTTAGCTCTCACCACAATTTGACATTAGCCAAAAATATTTAAGTGGGATACTCGCATTCACAAACTGTTTGAGAAGCTAATTTAATGCACAGAATTTTATTTAAAATAGGTGACTCCATGAAGTATTGTTCCTTACAGATAAATATTTAATTCAATTGCTCCACTGAATAAAATAATGTCTTGACTAGAAAGAAGCTTGTTACACTCGATAAACTCAGCTGTGAGGCGCAAAGCTTTACCAGTACCCTCGAATGCAATCTTCAGCGTGATCGGAAATCAGCTGGCTTGGCGACTAGTACATTACAACACAGGTCTACAGAATTCAATAAAAACTCTAGGGACCACAGACAAGACTGTGCTTGCACCCTGATAAGCTGACCTACGTGTCACATTCACTGAATTTGAGTCTAAAAGCCTTTTATTGGGAAAGTACGTTAAAGCAGAGAAATGACACATCCTATTTCTCCCTAATTAATCAATATGCACACTTTTAAACAAAAAAACACAAATCAAATTTAATTGGTGGGTGGATGGTGATTAGCAGTGGAATCCAGTCTAGGATAATGCGCATTTCACCCTTCCTATTTGGGACTGGTCCGCCAGGGAATTCAGGTACATCCAGCTAACTGACGAGTCCCAAATAGGACGAAATGTGCGCTACCGTCGACTGGGTTCCAATGCTAATCACCATCTACCATTTAAATTCTAATCACATGCTCAGAAATCGTCGAAGCATCTGCACAAGAAGCCAACAGACATGTCAACCTGCAACCGAGCACTTCGGTCCAATCAATCAACGGCAAAGACTAAAATTCAATTAAATAAAAACACAAATATCTTGTTTTTCCTATACACTTAACCAGTTTATAAACTTTTGAAATGCTAGTTAAATCCAGATTTTGACGAAGCAGAATAATCACTGAGTTGAAAATAGTCATCCATCTTAACTGAATTAAGAGCAATGGGGAACTGAGACAGCTGGGATTTCATTTGAATAAGCCATACCAGCATGTTTTTTTGCAGTTCACACAGAATATACTAGGATGCACAAATTTTTACTAAATGACACGCTTCACTTTACACTCTACCATCTTTTAATATAGTCAGTTATTATTGTTACCATTTTAGCTGTTTTACGCATACCATTATCTCATTAGTTATTCCTTACATTATTGATATAAGCATAAAACTTGGGCACTGTGGTTTGGTAGAGTATAACTACTCCATTATGGATAAGATTTCATTTTGATAAATCGCACAGTGTGGTGTTATACAGTAATATTAACTGATAACGTTAAATGTGTTAGGAGCACTATTTTCCCACCTATCCATAAATATATCTGCTACAATAGGGGATACTGGTGATCCATTCCATTGCTACACCTTCTGTTTGTCTATATATTTTGTCTTGGAATTTTAAGATAGTAGATGCGAGTGAGGCATAACTGAATCCCTAAAATAATTTCTTCAATGGGCAGCTTCGTCCTATGATTGAGTGAGTGAGTTCAGGATCTGCAGTTAGTTCTTTTTTAACTGCTTCTAAGGCGGGCATATTGATTGGTATATTAGTAAAAAGACTAGTTATATCAAAATTAACCATTGTTTCATCATTCTCTAGTTGAATGTCATTTAGTTTATTTTTCATCTCATATGAATTAGTTATTTAGCTAGTCTAGAGTTTGAAGGATTTCTAATGGGGCACAATACTAGAGCTAAGTGTTTTGATAATTCATAAGTAGAGGGGGGGGATTTGTGAAATCTACTATTGGTCTTATGGGACAACCTGGCTTATGTATTTTAATAGTACCACACATTCTACTGGCATTATGAATTTTAGGCATTAAATTAAACCATTTAGACTCACCCAGTGACGGCTTCATTCTGCGTATTAAATCCGCTGTAGATTTTCTAACCTTATTCATTAATTTATCTACAGGCTTCTTAATTTCCTCATATGGACTGACCCGTTTCAATATGTTCAGTGACATGCTTGATATACTCAGACTTATCCAAAACTACTGTAGAATTTCCTTTGTCAGCTTTTGCGATGACAATATTTTTATCCTGTTTTAGATTAATTAGAGCTTCTCTTTCCGATGTTGTTAAGTTTGATTTTGCCTTCGTTTGATTTTTCAGGGTTAATGCACATTGTGCTCGAACCTCTTCTGCTGTCGTCTTATCTATGGAATATAGTGCTGCTTCTATGTTAGGAATGACATCCTCTGGCTCTAATTTACTAACTGTTACATTGAAATTTAGTCATTTCTCAAGTACTTTTATCTCACTAGAGCTTAGTTCCCTCGATGAGAAGAGGTTGATCACCCATTTTGTTCTGTCAATAGAGGATGAAACGTTGGCGTGAGATTTCTTCATTTATTGTGTTCTTTTCTTCCATTAGTTTGTTGAATTTATTGATTTGTGTGGATTTTGATCTTCCAAATGCTGATTCTTTAGCTTTTTTGGATTTTTCAACAACAATTACATAATCTTTGTCATTGACCATTCATTCCCTACATCCAGGATGGGACACAGGGACTAAGTGGTATATCTTCTTAGCGTTTAGTAACCCACTGTCACTTCCCCATCTGGTTCCACAAATGTCCAAAAGCTTTCGCATAACCTTCTATGCTCCAAAGTTTCCATAATGATAGAGTGACTTTCTGCAGAATGGAGTTGGTAGTGCCATGCCAGAAATGGCTTCTTTCCCATCATTAGAAGGTGATATTTGACCTCTTAATCTCTGATTCTTTATAAATAAAAATAAAAAGTTAAATAGAGTATAATTAAATTTCACTGGCATAATTTCAAACCATTTTGACTGACTTACCAATTATTTCTTTCATCTGTCTAACTACTAGTAGCTATGCTGTTTCTTTCATTGTTTTGTTTGTGATTGTTTCTGATGATTTCTTGATTAGGATGGGTGGGCTATATGGTGGAGATTGTAAGTGTCCATTCATATTTTGATTCATAATATGTTGGTTGTTTTGTTGGGCAGTAGTAGTAGTGTTGTGTTGTGTTTGCTTTGTCTGGTTGACTGAGTAATGACACTGTGAATGGATTTGTCTGCTTCGTATATGTGTTGAAGTGGTTTCCGTAGTTCCTGCTGCTTGGTTACATTTAGTTTTTGTGCCTTTTGCTTGGTTGGTTGGTTGTTTTTTAAGGTTAATGCAGATTGTTCTTGTAGCAGCGTAGCAATTGTTCTTTTTGCTTGTCATGTCCTTCATGTCCTTCTACTGTGGTGGTGTTTGAATCGCAGACATAATAATTGTATCTTCATGTTTTAATCTTTTCTTACTAACTAATAGTGAAGCTGATCCCTTTGATGAGTAGAGTGGAGTAAAGTAGAGTAGTAGGCTTTGCTCTGGTGGTTCTGTTGTTAGCTGGCTTTGTGTCTGACATGTTTACTTCTTAGAATGCAATTGGTTTTAGTTATTTGTGTGTGTGATTCGGCGGGGTTTTTGGTATCATGAGTTGATTCGAGTTTTTCATTTGTTTCTTCTTCTTCATAGGTAGGTGGTAGTTTGTTTGTTGTGGTTTCTGTGCAACTTCTAGTATGTTTGCTTTGATACTTTTTCTTTTCTCAAGCTTTTTCCTTTGCTTGATTAATAATATCTTTCCCGTAATTGTAAATAACTTCCGTATAATACAACAAAGAAGGCAACGTACCCGAAGATTGGAAGAAAGGATACTTATTCAAACTACTAAAGAAAGGAGACTTAAGTCAATGTAAGAACTGGCGCATAATTATGCTCCTGTCCATCCCAAACAAAATATTAAGCCGCGTCATGGAGAGAATCAAACATGCTCTGGATGAAAAATTTCGACCGGAACAGGCTGGATTCAGGAGAAACAAATCATGTATTGATCAGATCACCACACTATGGATAATCATTGAACAAAGCTTGGAATGGCAGTCACCTCTCTCTATCTCAACTTCATTGACTTTGAAAAGGCCTTTGACAGCGTCGATCGAGAGGTGATTTGGAAACTACTTCGCTACTACGGGGTGCCGCCGACAATTATACATTTCATCCAACAGCTGTATGACAATGCTGCATGCCAAGTAATCCACAATGAGAAACTTACAGAAACCTTCGAAGTGAGGACAGGAGTAAGACAAGGCTGCCTGCCTACTATCGCCAATGATTTCTCTGATTGCAGTAGATTGGATAATGCGACAGACAGTGGCGGGCAATGAGGAAACAGGAATAAAATGGACTCACACACAAAAAGAGACTTGTAGGATCTGGACTTCACCGATGATATATGTCTGATTTCCCACAACATGGAAGATATTCAAGTGAAAAGCAACAAGTTGGCAGAAGAAGCTTCCAGAGAATATAGGACTCCAGGTGAACATAGAGAAAGCGGAGGTGATGAAGATTCCTGGGCAAGTACAACAACAGCAGACAACAATCAGCCAGCATAAATGAGAGGAACCTGAAAGAAACAAACACCTTTACCTACCTGGGAAGCATCGTTTCAACTACAGGCCAACGGAACTGACGAGGATATGAAAGCAGCGAGGATCTGGAAAGCAAGACAATTTTTCACTACTCTCAAGTCTGGGAAGAGGTCAACACTCAGCACTCAGCATCAAAAATAAGATCCGGATTTTTAACTCCAATGTGAAAACAGTGCTACTATACGGATCAGAGACTTGGCGCATCATAAAGCGCATCTCAAACAAATTACAGACCTTCATTAACAGCCCTCTTCGCTCAATACTTAAGTTCAGATGGTCGGCCAGAAAAGATCAGCAATAGAGATCTCTGGGAGCAAACCAACACAGCAGGAACCGATTGTGCAACAAATAAGCAGGAAAAAAACGGAGGTGGGTGGGATTTAGACCATACTCTGAGGAAACGAACCATCAAGTGACATCACTAGACAAGCCATTGCTCGAGTGGCACCCGAAAAGGAAGCGGCGAATTAGTTGGTCGTCAGTGCGAGTGTCGGTGACTTGGGAGAGGCGGTCATGTGAAGAGGAGATGAAAGCCTGTGGGCGTACTTGGAGCTAGGTGAAGACTATAGCGGAGAACTGGACTCAATGGAGACGCACGGCTGAAGCCCTATTTTCCTGTAGGAAATAAAGGAAACCATGATAATAATAATAATAATGTTATAATAACACAACAATAGCATGTAGGTATGTGTTTTGTTTGATGCATATTTTTGAGGGATGTGTGAGTGAGTGAGCTGTGGATTTGCTCTATCACTCAGTAAATTAGATATAGGTGATTTTAATGTGATGTTGTTGTATAAAGGAATAATTGGATTTTTTAGGCATCTGATATTAGAAATGTGTGAGTGTTGTTGAGGAGCTGACGAGCAGCAGTCTTTTAATGGGAAGAAGACCGTCAGTCAGTCAGTCAGTAAAAAGAAGTTTGAGGATTGTGGAATAGATGAAATAAAGTATAATTACATATTATATTTGAATGGTTTACACACAATGAATGATAAGTAGTTTTGTTATTGGTAGTTAATATTTATTCGAGGAAAATGACTGACTGGCCGCGTGTGTGTTTGTGTTCACATCACTGTTGGAATTGTTTTGTTTTCTAATTCACACACAATTATGATTTGTACTCATATATGTATAGTTGATTGACTGATTGATTTTTGTGCATTGGGAATTATATTATTCCAGGTTGTTGACACTTGTTGTGGTGCTGAGTAGTCAGTCACTAGTCAGCCTTGTTACATGTTGTATCCAGTGTGACTTCAATGAATACAGAATAGATTCTGTTATTAGCAGTCTGTCAGTCTCTCTTTCGATTTGTTCATAAGTTAGTTTTTAGAATACAAACACTGTTCTCCCAATCGATATGGTGGTTTGTTATCCCATGCATATGCAGGCATAGATGAATATTTTTTTCTAAATTCTTGTAAGTCGCTTGTGTTCCTTCTTGTTGGGGTTGGGCTTCAATCGTTAGCCAGGCGTTTATGTTGATTCAATGTGTATTTTGAGTGATCTGGACGTGTTTGACGCAGATATTTAGTCGGAAAGTCAGTCAGTCGGCACAAGATGTTTTGAAAATCATCACATTGTTTTTATACATCATTTTTATGGGATCTTTCAGTTGATTTATTTTATTTTCAATTAGATTCGTCAGTTTGAACGTCGTGAGAATTCCAATATTTTTGAGGTTTCTTCGAAGTGCCTGTGATGTAGCACTTTTTTTTAGTATTGTGACTGCTTTTTGCAATCATCCATCTTGACATTGTCCGGTTTTTTCGTCTTTTTCATATCATCTTTGATAAAATCTTTTGGGTGGCCCCCAAGGATAGCACAAAGAAGGTCGCCCTACTATATATAAGGGATACATCAGAAATCACTGCAACACACTTGAAACGAATTGACGTCGACGTGGACGAGACAACTTACTGATTTTTACAGTTTTCTCTCCATAAGACAGAAAAAGGAATCTAATCCGTTCTATCTGAACACGAGTGCAGAGAATTTCTAGTGATGATATTGTTGACAATGTACTCAAACAAGTAAAAGAAATTTTCACAGGGAACAGGTATCCACTAAGCTTCGTAAAGGCCGAAAGCAAAGTACGTGGAAGAAATACACAGAGTTGATGGGGTAGCTGAAAATGTGTTACACCTAAACTTTAGGAGAGACACTGTGAGTGAAATACTTAGAAATCGTCTGACGAGACTATAGAGAAAAACACGTTCTTTGCTGCCAATTTACGAATAACCGAGTCTAGCCATCCACTGGTTCAACTTAATGATGTCAAGGAAATGTTACCTTGATTGTCTAATTCCATGTGTATTTTTACGTGCACCTGCTCTTGCGAAGCTAGGTACAGAGGACGTTCATCGAGAAACATATCCCGCCACCTCGTTCGAGAGCACCTCCCAAATTGGCTCAGCAAACGAGGGCTTACAGGTTTTAATTCATCCATATTGCAACATATTGAAGATACTGACTACGATTCAGCATCTGACACATCGTTCAACATAGTCTACAAAGTTCGAGAAAGTTTTCCGAAAGAGACACGAGTGCATTTGCTTTGTATAGCAGAGGCTTTGTCAATGCATAACATGAGGCCAGAACTTTGTGTACAAAACAATTTGTACGATCTCTTTCGTTGCCGACCCATGGTCTTGATTTCACTGTGTAATCGACATAACAACTTTGTTATCTGTCTTTAATCCATGTTCAATTTTTGTTTTGTTTTTTGATTTTGTTTTATTTTATTTTACCTTATGTTATCACATTCATGCATTTTATCTAGCGCACTACTTTGACAACATTTCACTCATCCTATGTCGTCTCCAGCATATTATTTTATTAAATCATGGAAAATTCCCATTGTAACATTTAGAAAATCAAAACAAATGATTCAGCGAAGAGACTCTTTTCAACAACGAATTTATCATCAAGCTGTACAATCGTATATATATGGTTTTTAAGAAGTTATATCCGGTGAGGGAATTGAATCATAGGTCTGAGTCAATGCATATAATAATAATAATAGGAGTATGAAATGCAATTTTAACTAAAATGTTTGTGATTATAATCGTAGTTAAATATCAAGTGGCAAAGCAAATTAATGTCATATATAGACTAACTCATAGGATGGATAGAACTTGAAAAAGAGTGTGCAATTATAGGATTAGTAGACAACACATCGAATAAAATAAAAACGTTACGTAATATTGTGTGAAATTTGATAGCATAGAATTCAACGTTGTAAAAAAGAAGAATTGATTTAGAATGACAAGTGGAACAAGTGAAATAATACCGGGGACAATTAAAAGTGAGAGTAGTAATGGTAACAATTGACTTAATAAGGAAGAGCATACAAATTGAATAGACAAAAATGAAAAATTGGCAGAGCTAAATTAGGATTGGGGATTACCATACTTTAGCATATAGAGGGATTAAGACCATGAAAGTTGGAGGGTTTGAACGAACTTTTTCTGTACACAGAGATCTGGCTTTTCTGTTTCGATAGCCAAAGATGGCTTCAGCAATACAGATGAGTCGGGTACGTAGTGATTTGGGTAAATTACTCTTTGCCTAGTAGATGACTTAGAAGGCGGAGGCTATAGAGACAGGGTGATCATTATTGACCAGATGTTCAATGATCGCGCTTCTTATTGCTCCACTTCCACCTTTTCCTAACCATGCAGGATAGTGTTCTTGCACCCTCTTGGACAAACCTTGAGTCGAACGACCGATATACCTAGCTCCACTTGACATTTAACTACGATTACAATCACAAACATTTTAGCTTTAATTGCATTTCATATTATTATTAGTATTTTTTGCATTCACTCAGACCTATGATTCAATTCCCTCACCGGATATAACTTCTTAAAAACCATATATATACGATTGTACAGCTTGATGATAAATTCGTTGAAAAGAGCCTCTTTGCTGAATCATTTGTTTTGATTTTCTAAATATTATTTTATTCACATGCGCACATTTCGGAATGTACGTTGATTTCCGATCATCTATTTCATGCATGTCATCTACTGAACTTTGCGTTGACCTCTACCTATTTAGTTACTCATTCAATTGTATATCGATGTGATGACCACTCATAATCCTATACACCAATATTATGACAGAACTTTAGTATTTTCACTCACTGTCAAACTTTAATGCACACACTCACACACTAACACACACACACAAGAAAACTGATTGTTATTGTCTATTTTTGAAATAATCACGTATGATATACGATTGTACAGTTATGAAAATGAAATTGCCGAAAAGAGAATTTTCTTATGTATGTAGAACATGGGCACTGTGGTGTTGGTAGTAAGTAATTCCATATTAGTTTGATTATTAGATGTATCACACAGTCAGTGAGTGAAACAGTATTAGTATTTACTGGATGACAACGTTTTGAACAAAAATGTTTTGTTCATAATCATATGATTTCTGACCAAGAACTAGAAATTAAGACGAAAGTGCCACTTGAGAACGACTTAACGCTGGGAGTGCGGCAGTGCAGTCCCTGTCTTCCACAGTATTTAAATTCCTCGAAGGGAAAATGTACAAATAAACAGAGGGAGTTCCATGGGATCATCAATATCCCCGGTTGTAGTAGATATATTCAAGGAAACGTGGGAAAACATGGCGATTGAAACGTTCACCTCCAGCAACCCCAAAAGTATGGTGGAGGTGTATGTAGATGACACATTTACTGCACTTATAACACAGGATATAGATAGATTTTTTGAACAGAATAACTCAAGGGTGGAGTCAATTTAATTCACTTATGATGAATTGGAAAGTCAAGAATTGGGGGAGCTTCCAATGGTTGATTGCAGCGTAAACAGGAAAGAAGATGAGAAGTTAAACATGCACTAATGTTTACAGGAAACCCACACATTCAAACAGATATTTCGACTTCCGATCGTCCCATCCAATCTATGTCAGTAAAAATAGGATTGGTGAAATGTTTAAGTGACAACAGGGCACACAATCTAATTAGTACCAAGGAAAATCTGAGACAGGAAGTGAGACATATAATAGAAGCCTTGAAACTTAATAATTACCCTGATAAATTACTTAGGAAATATGTAGAGAAATGTAAAAATAAAATAAAAAATAATAGTAGTGATAGTGATAATAATAATATTAATGACGACACCAAAAATAAGGAATCTAAATCGTCAGTAGAAATTCCATACGAGGAAGGAACCTCGGAAACCACCCACCTTACACAGAATTATTAACAATGCTGGCAGGAAGGAATAAAAGTTAGTGGAATTCAACCTCTCCCCACAAAAACTCAATTAGAAACAAGCTTTGTCGGTTGGAGGATCAATGCTGTGGAGCCTTTGAAACAAAACAATTTAGTTTATCTAATACCCTGCCTGCTGGAATGATTGTCAGGTCAAATACATAGGTCAAAATAGTAGAACAGGGGTGTAAGTCAGACTAGTCGAACATAGACAGCCTAGCAAAATCTAGATTGGTTGACCTGAATCACATAAGAAATCTAGAGAACAATTTGGCTATCGCAAGCACTACATGCAGTTACACACAACCATACAATAGGAAGACATTTTTAAAATCTAAAGTCACAGGGTGTGTGGAGGGAGAGATTGATAACAACGGAAGCTTTGTTTATCGAATCAACTAAGAGTGAATACGTGTAACAGGAATGATTCAACAACTGTCCAGCCAGATATCTGGAGATGCGTTCTACTACCACGCTAACGACGACAAATAGGAGTGGACAAAGAAAACTATAGAACTCAAGTTTCACAGTCGTGTGATTATAAGAGAATTTTCTTCTCTGAATTCTTTCTTTGTTCGATGCCTCTTATCAAAATGCAAAACTTCAACGACTTTATTTGGACCAACGATAGTGTGAGAACACCGTCCATATAGCGTCCATGTAGACTTTCATTTGATTTTTTAATTATCTGGTTGCAGACTAGTCGATTCTAGATGTGATTCGTGTGAATGCCTTCTAACTACTTATATCGGTTAATGAGTAGTATTAGTAGTAGTTATATAGTATCACACTATTTCTCCAGTCCCCACCTCGATTGCCATTCATGGTATCAACCAGATCAGATATTGTTGCAATCTGAAAAATTTCAGTTTCCACAGGAGACTGGAGGGAAATTTCACCTTGAATTGTGCAATTAGCACAAACTGAGACGACACCATAGCACCATCATACGATTGATGCTGCGTGTTGTAACAGCCTATATGCAACAGCCTTGTAATTAGAAAGACACTCTGCTGGCTAAATGGTGAATTAATAGAAAAACTGAGACATTAAGATGCTAAGCGGCTGTTTTTATGTTTCTTTCTTTTTAATAAAAAAACACTAATATACTAATTAACGCGGAAAATGTGAAAATAATTGTACAAGGATTCGCAAAAGAGACAATCAATAAACAACCTTCTTCTACAAAACTATCTATGCACTGACTGTTAAAGCACCCTGATCACTGATGCTTGCATAATGTGTTAAACATATAAAAACAGACTAATAACAGTAATGGAGATTACTTTGAAAAGCCAAGTCATTTTCGTAGGTAGCATCTCCTTCTATCGCAGATAGATGACTTCTGTTAGCTTACTTTAGTCCCTTCAAGCGTTCATTATGCCACTACAACTGATAGTACAAACAACTGGTGTCCCCCAAGGTGCTGTACTCTCCCCACTTCTCTTTTCTTTCTTTCTTTCTACATGACTAACCATGTTCAAATGACATTCATTTGGTTAAATATGCTGACTATCTGACTGTATCTTTGCGTTTGTCAAGTGTCAAAGTGACTGCTCCAAACTAAATGGCTTTTTATCAGAAATCAGTCTTACTTTAAATCCCTTTAAATGTCAAACAGTCAATTTCACCTCTAGGCATAAATGTGATCGAAATAAACTGGTTAGCACTCACCAGGTGTGCAACATAGATTGCATTGAAATAGAAACCAAGTCGGAAATTAAATACCTAGGCATCATTCTATCTGCTGATCTTTCCTGGTCGTTTCATATCTTGGTGATTTCTAACTAAATATTCCGTCTTACCTTCTACATCAAGAAGTTAAGACATTCTGGAATAACCCAACCCAACCCAACCCTTACTCTTACGATTCGTTAACTCTTGCATCCTGCCTATTATTCTCTATTGTTCCCCCTTAGTTTTTCCAGGGCTACTGAAAAAGGACTATATATTATTACGTATGATGTTAAAGGTTGTCAGCAGGGCAAGCAATGTGCCACTTAACCAGCTTGTTAATATTCTGGTCGACAGGTAGGCACGTGGACTCATGTGGAAAATGACGGCTAAATCCGTTCCATCTAACTCACTTCACCAACATCTTCATTCCTAACTCTGCACCCTTGTATCTCATCAGGCAGGACCAGAAGCCTATATAGAAAACTATATGCTCGCACTAGCAAGCACAAAAGCTCAACCATACCCTACTTAGCTCGTGTTCCGAGTGATAAAGAAAGCATTAGGCGTGACACCTATAATTCATTAATTAGTCAGTAGTACAAATGGATCTCGTCTTTCCAACTCATATCATTTATAGGTACAACATTTTCTTTCTTTCTTTTCCTTTTCACTCTCTTTTTTTCTACATTCTTTCACAATCTGTATATCTCGACCATTTTATTACCCCTTACGCCAGTAAATATGCTAGTATATCTACTTTTCTAACACCTTCAAACATTCTGTTCACATCTGGCTATGCTGCTGCCTATATGTTAATATTTTGTTGTCACAATGAACTGAGACTACCCATAATCTATGTACAATTTTATTTATTGTTAATGTACACAAACTGTATGCAGTACTGTAGTGAAATGCTGAGAATTCCATTCTGTATCACAAGTACTGTTTTGAAATAAAGTAAATTATTATTATCATTATTAATCGTAGAGTGTTATGACTGACAATCTCCGCTTTAGAAAGCTGATATCTTCTGCATTCGAATGGTACTCATCAAGTATGGCATACATTGAAATATTTTCATTGCCTGCTATTTCTCTGACTCAATGTAACGTGGTAACAGACTTATAGGGTTGAAAATGAATTTTTACTCCACACTGACCTTGAGGAATGAAGCTTCAATTCGAATATCCACGATGAAGGCGTGTGCTCATTTTGTCACTATCACAGTATACTGAAAGAAAACCACAATAATCAAATCCATGATCAACTCGTAAAAACATAATTAACCCTTACAAACTAAAGTATAGAAAATTAATCTGATGCTCGCTAGTGACTTCCAATAGGATGGAGTTTTTTGGCTCGTATACAATTCAGCCACCACCCACTGGGACCCGATTCAATGGCCAGCCAGTGCATGAATTCTAACTTATACCAGTTCGTGATTTAGCGAAGGATGGAGTTTCCTGGAGTCAGTCAGTTCCAGTGAGAAGTCATGATCGGTGAGGTTCATCCAGAGGTCATGTGTGAGGATAGATGTTCCTCCGACGACATTGTTTGGGTCGTGCTAAATCATGAATTGGTAGAAGTTAGAATTCATGCGCTGGCTGGCCATTGAATCTGGTCGGGCTCCAGTGAGTGGCTGAATGGTATACGAGCCAGCTAGCTTACCTTGTAACCGGAAGGTCCTGTGTCCAAACCGCATGTGGTAGGTGAGTACTGCCGCTGATTCTCAAACTAGGCTGATAAACAGCTGGCTGTCCAGTACTCGCTGTCGCTGGTTTTCAATGCTTCTCTAACTGATATCAATCCGTAATCAATTCGCAAAACAAAACTAACCTTTACAAACGAACTACAGAAAATAAACAAATAGGTGATAATCTATTAAAGCTGTATCCTTTGATGTGGCTGATTTAAGTGAGAATCATTCACTATCCCTTTAGTAAGTAACTACAAGACTTACTTCGATGCTGAATGGATTTTCAGTAGGTCATGGATTTGAGGATTAGTCGATCCAACATATTCTCAGTTATTTGCAATTAAAAGAGTTCTCTGAGCTGGTTGGTTTAGTCGCGAAGCTTTCGTCGTCCTTCCGGGCAACATCTCCAGCGCCATATTTAACACAAAGTGAAATGATTTAAATTTCTTCGTGCGTGATGCAATTGCGTCTCCTGGTTACTAGCTTCACATATGTATTGACCATTTTCTATTGACTTGGATTTAAAACTTTTTGGTCACCTGATTTACTTTTTATTAATTGGTATATTTCATCTATATTAACGTGTTTGTTAATCGCATTTTCGCTTGACTACCAGGCTTCCAGGAATTCTCTGGCGCCTTTCGTGTTTCCTCTGTTTAAGTTTTCGACATTATTCCAATCAAATTGATGACCATAATTGTCTATATGCATTGATACTAAAGAATTTATATCATGTCTTTTCACGGCTGATTTGTGTTCTTGGATTCTGATTTGAAGGGGACGCCAACTTTGGCCGATGTAATGCTTGTTACAGTTCATACAATTTATTTTGTAGCTGGTATTAATTTTATCCCCTTTTCCTGTTGGATCTTTTGGTTTGCATAATATCGAATTAAGCGATTTTACTGGTTTGTGCGCTGTATCTATATCTAACGGTTTCAGTATTCTGGCTGTTATTTCAGAGATATTCCTCATGTATGGTAGAATGAATTTTCTTGTGATCTTTGATGATAGTTTCTTGTTGGTGTTTTGATTCGACTTTAAACACTTTTTGATGAAATTTTGCGCGGATAACCATTCTTTTTGAAGACCGTTTGTAGGTACTTTTCTTCCATTCTTTTCAAATGTGGAGTGCTCCAGTGTGTTTGAACTCTCCTATGAACAATATCTGCACACTGTTTCGTTTGTAACTGGATTATTGCTAGTATAGTTGAGTATTTGATCTGTGTGCCTTGATTTTCTATAAGCTTGTGTCTCTGAATCTCCTCTGTTGGTTCTCCTAATTAAGACATCTAAAAATGGGATTTTGTTATCTAATTCTTCTTCTCTCGTGAATTTGATGTCTTAGTTACCCTATTAGTCTGTGTATTTCTATCAAGTACTTTGCTTTCGACCTTTACGTAGTGTATACCCGTTCCCTGTGAAGATTTCTTTTACTCCTTTGAGTACATTGTCAACAATATCATCACTAAAAATTCTCTGCACTCAAGTTCACAGAGAACGGATTAAATTCCTTTTACTGTCTATGGAGAGAAAACTAAAAATCAGTAAGTTGTCCCGTGCACATCGATTTTTTTTCTGTAAACAGATCTATTCAAAGAGCCATCAGCTCTCCTTGTGAGTAACACATCAAGGAAGGATGCCTTTTCCTTCAGTCTCTTTTTCTAAGGTAAACTGGATAGGAGGATGACTGTCATGGAATACTTTCAGGACTTTATTCAATTCTTAGTTGTCGTCGAATATAATGAACGTGTCATCCACGTATCCTTTGTAGACGGTAAGCCTCTTTATAGCAGGTGTGAGAGTACTGCTCTCCATACTAGCCAAAAAGAGATTTGCTAGCAACGGACCACGTGACGAGTCAATGGCCACCCCATCTCTCTGTTAATAGATTTCATTGTTGAAAAGAAATTGAAAATCAAAACAAGTGATCCATTCGGCGAAGAGACTCCTCTTTTCAACGAATTTATCATCAAGCTGTACAATCGTATACATAAACGGTGTTTTTAAGAAGTTATATCCGGTGAGGGATTTGAATCATAGGTCTGAGTGAATGCATAAATTAATTATAATAATATGAAATGCAATTAAAACTAAAATGTTTGTGATTATAATCATAGTTAAATGTCAAGTGGCAAAACAATTAATGCCATATACAGAATAATTCATAGGACGAATAGAACTTGAAAAAGGGTATGCAATTATAAGATTAGTAGACAAATCGAATAAAATACAAACGTTACGTAATATACGTGAAATTTAATAGCATAGAATAATTAACGTTCTAATAAAGAAGAATTGATCTAGAATGACAAGTGGAATAAGTGAAATAGTACCGAGGACAATTAAAAGTGAGAGTAGTAATAGTAACAATTGACTTAATAAGGAAGAGTATACAAATTGAATAGACAAAAATGAAAAATTGGCAGAGCTAAATTAGGATTGGGGATTACCATACTTTAGCATATAGAGGGATTAAGACCATGAAAGTTGGAGGGTTTGAACGAACTTTTTCTGTACACAGAGATCTGGCTTTTCTGTTTCGATAGCCAAAGATGGCTTCAGCAATACAGATGAGTCGGGTACGTAGTGATTTGGGTAAATTACTCTTTGCCTAGTAGATGACTTAGAAGGCGGAGGCTATAGAGACAGGGTGATCATTATTGACCAGATGTTCAATGATCGCGCTTCTTATTGCTCCACTTCCACCTCTTCGTAACCACCAGGCAGGATAGCGTTCTTGCACCCTCTTGGACAAAACTGGTGTGGAATGACCGATACACTTGGCTCCACACGAGCAGGTGAATCGATAAACGCACATAGAGTTGGTTACCAGTGGGATCTTGTCTTTCAGGTTATTGAAAGATAATGGTCGACTAGTAAAGGCCATTCTCAAGGATGCAGCAGGGACACTGAGAGTACAATGAAGTATTTAGTAGCTCTTTTAGGTATGATGTGAGCATCCCGACGTTTACATTATTCAAGACTATGTCAAATGACAAGTGAGGCATACAGTTTCATTGAATGAAAAACACTCGTAAAGAGTGAGCATTCGTCAATCAAGTGATAATAACATAGTTTTACCAGTAACATTGATACCTTTAACGCAATTAACAAACTCAAAAGTGTCTGTCATACAAAGAATAGGTACATACTTGCTTTCTCAATTATTCAATACTATTATTATTGTTATTGTATCCTTGGGTTCCTAGTGGAACATAGGCCTTCAACTACACGTCTCCACTTGCTTCTGTCTTCTGCTGTGCTTTTCACGTCTGTCCTTGTTAATCCATACTGTTTCAACTCTTCTTCACACGATCTCCTCCATGTCACCCTCTCGCTGACGTCCCACTACTTGCCGCTTCCTTTTCGCGTTCCACTCGAGCGATGACCTGACGCGCGATGCCACCCAACGGCCTCCTCAGCGAGTGTCCAATCCATCTCCACTTACTCCTGCATATTTGTTGAGCGATTGGTTCTTGTTCTTTCCGGCCATCTGATCTTCACTATAGAGCGAAGACAGTTGTTGTTGATGAAGGTCTGCAACAGGCTGTTGGAAATATTCTTTGTGACCCGCCGCCAAGTTTCTGATCCGTATAGAAGAACTGACTGACTTGACGTTTGTATTGAAAATCCGAATTTTGTTGTTGAGTGTTGATGAGTGACGAAGATTTCCAGATTGGTTTCAGGTTGATGAATGTGTTCCTCGCCTTCACGATTCTCGATTTGACATCCTCGTCCGTTCCTCGTGTAGTTGAGACAATGCTGCCTAGCTTGATAAGTGAATGAAGTAACCTCTTTCAAATCCCTCTCGTTGGTGGTGATTGGCACTGGATGTTGCTGCTGTTGGTGGTTGTTCACCTGGAGTCCTGTGTTTGCTGCTTCATCGACCATTTTGTCTGTTTTCGCCTGTAAGTCATCGATTTTGTGTGACATCAAACATAAATCATCCACGCACGAAATCCAGGTCTTCTAGATTCTTCACGTCGGTCCAGGATATCCCTGTCTTCTCCTTTCCCACTGTCTGACGCATAATCCAGTCCACCACAATTAGGAATATCATTGGTGATAATAAGCACCCTTGTCTGACTCCTGTGTTTACTCCAAACGCTTCGCTGAGTTTTCCGTTGTGGATCACTTGACATGTGCCGTTGTCGTACATCAGTGTAATAAGGTTGATGAATATTTGAGGTACGCCGTAGTACTTGAGTATTTTTCAAATTACTTCGAAGTCAACGCTGTCGAAGGCCTTCTCAAAATCTATGAAGGAAGTTGAGGTAGAGATTTGATTGCCATTGCATGCTTTGTTCTGTGATGATGATGCGTAGAGTCGCAATTTGGTCAGAACATGATTTGCCTTTCCTGAATCCAGCTTGTTCTGGTTAGTGGAGTTCTGTATGCAGTGCGTCCTTTGTTCTTTCCAGGAATGATGCGACTCAGGATTTTACTTGGCGTCGACAGGAGCATGATTCCTCGCCAGTTCTTGCAGAGTCATTCTGTTATCCATTTTGCGACATAATGGTAATACGGTGAACCTGCCACGTCTAAAATAGGACGCATTATTAGAAATCCAGATGTATGGATTTTCGGCACAGAGTTGAGGAATGGTTGATGCAGAATGTCTTTCATACACCTTTCACATACATCACTTGTCACTGAAAATTCATCATTCTCAATTTCATTCAGAACCTGTGTGATTTGTTCCTCTATCATTTCTGCATTGTTCTTCTCACGTTCAGCCTTCTGAAATTTTGTCTCATCTGACGGAGGATATTTTGCATTTGGTCAATATGATCTTTCCGAGACATCACCAAAATTCATGAGAAATTCCCATTCAAACAATAATAGACAGAAGACTAGTTTTTCAGCGAAGAGCCTCCTTTCGGCGGTGGCGAATTTATTTTCATAGCTGTACAATTGCATATATATGCATGGTTGTTTTGTATGTGTGTGTACATTAAATTTGTTAAATGAAAATATAACTAGTATGTTCAGATGAATTAGATGTTGATATAAGAGAGTAGTAACAAAAGTGATGAGTTGTCACAAATGACTGTTAAAGAAGAGTTACGTAATAACATGAATAGTTTAATGAAAGAGTTGTACTCAGGGTGTACATGGAAACAAAATAACATACGGAATTACACAAGGGCTTTAAATAGAAAAATAAGCATTCAAACAAAAGTTAAGTCAAATCAACACAGTTGTTACCATGGAAGTAGAAGTGGTTGAATAATTTTCTTCTGCATGCACAGTTCTGATTCCTCTTGCTTAATGGCTAGGGCTTCTGCAATGCAAAGAAGACGGAATCGTACCGATGCACCTGGCTCCACAGCAACATATGAACTGATATATACACATAGAAGTGGTCAGCTGCAGGATCTTGTCTTTTGGCCTTCTGCAGATCAGCGGGCGACTAGAGAACACTACTCTCAACGTTGCCACAAATAAAGTTCTTCTTAAAGATGTGGAGATTCTCCTTCTAAGGACGTCACTGAGTAGGTCACCTTTGAAGTCGAGGTTCATATAAAGTATCTCTTTTGGCACAGATGCTGTTTCTTCCTTTTGAATTTTCTTTGATGTTTCTGTCTATGAATCTTGATGGGCAACCGTTTTGTTTGAAGGTTTCTTTCAGGAAGTTTAGTTCTTCTTGCTCTATGGTATCAGAGCTGCAGATGCTTCGGACGCGAGTGGCAAGAGATCTAATTAAGTTTGTTTTCCGACTAACTGATACCCAGCTGTAGAAGCTTGTCAGTTGGCTGTTCCCTGTGGGTTTCCTATGGATGGACCTTCTTAAAGTTCCATGAGCTCTTCTTGTAAGTTCAACATCAAGAAAAAAGGGGTTTTAGATTCGTTTTCAATTTCAATTCGCTGAAAAGAGACATCACCCAAAAATCTCTGCACCTTTATCTTGTAAACAGAATATTCTCTTGCCACTCGCGTCCGACACATCTGCAGCTCTGATACCATGGAAGAAGAACTAAACTTCCCTGAAAGAAGCCTGCATACAAAACGGTTGCTTATCAAGATTCGTTGACAAAAGCATGAAACAAAAAATCCAAAAGCAAGAGACAGCATCTGTGCCAAAAAGGTACTTTATATGAACCTCGACTTCAAAGGAGTCCTACACAGTGACGTCCTTAGAAGGAAAATCTCCACCTCTTCAAGAAAAATTTCGTTGTGGCAACATTGAGAGTAGTCTTCTCTAGTCGCCCACTGATCTGCTGATGGCCAGAAGACAAGATCCTGCAGCTGACCAATTCTATGTGTTTGTGCATATCAGTTCACCTGTTGCTGTGGAGCCAGGTACATCGGTCGTTCAACGCGTATCCTGTCAAAAAGGGTCAAAGAACACTATCCACCATGGCTACAGAAAGGAAGTAGTGGCCATATAAGGAGTGCGATAATCGAACATCTCGTCAACACTACTCGTCATCCTATCTCAACAAACACCTCCTGCTACAAAGTGAAGAACACCCTTCCAAAGACAACACGTTTCCGTCTTCTTTGCATTGCAGAAGCTTTAGCCATTCAGTTAGAAGAACCAGAACTGTGCGTACAAAAACAAGATTATTCAACCACTTTTACTATCATGGTAACAATTCTGTTGATTTGACTTAACTTTTGTTTGTATGCTTATTTTTCTAACTACTTAAAACCCTTGTGTAGTTTCGTATGTTATTTTGTTTCCACGTACACCCTGAGCACAACTCTTTCATCAAACTATTCACGCCATCACGTAACTCGTCTTTAACAATCGTTTGTGACAACTCATCACTTTTGTTATTACTCTCTTATATCAACATCCAATTCATCTGAACTTACTAATTGTATTTTCGTTTGACAAATTTAATGTACACCCAAACACACAAAACAACCATGCATATATTTGTGATTGTACAGCTATGAAAATGAATTCGCCACCGAAAAGAAACTCTTCGCTGAACTACTGGTTTTCTGTCTATTATTGTTCGAGTGGGAATTTTTCATGAATTCTCATTTTCCTTCAACTCCTCACAAAAATATGGAATGAAATGTTCCTTCGTGAGATGCTGAAGGCAATTACAGTTTTGATTTCATGTGAACTAACTAATGAGCACAATTCAGCACTGAGCCTTGGCTTGACTTGATCGGATTTTGAAACTGCACTTGCTCATCAAGTGCCCTTACCTCATTCGATTGATTGGCGGGATACAGAATTTCGAGCTATATGATGATAATGATATTTACATCTGAGTACTACTCAAATTAATGGCGGGGGAGTAGTCAAGTACATGTAGTCATCGCATCATAATCAGTTTTGTTCTCGCAGCTGACTCAAGAGGAGGAGAGTTCCCCTAGTTCCTAGTTGTTCACCTAAAAAACGGGGAAATTATGCATCAATGGAGAGATCAATTCACCACAAACCTATACGGAACTGACAAGTGATTATTGATATAAGTATAAAACTTGGGCACTGTGGTAAAGTGTAACTCCATAATGGATAAGATTTTATTTTGATAAATCACACAGTGTTGTACAGTTATATTAACTGATGACGTTTCGAGCATAAACTATTGCTCATAATCATATCAAGTTACTCACACGACTTCTTTCCTTCATTTATATACATGTGTGGAATCGATTAGATATTGGAATAAAATTCAATATGAGATAACGTACATTCAGAAATAATAGTACGAGTGTAATTAATCCATTACAGTTAGATGGGAAATACGACGAGTGTTTTTATAGTCATAATAAGCTAATTGTTAGAATGTTATGATGTGTTTGAATTGAAATAGAATTTTAAGATTATTTATTATCCTCTTCCATATTTCTGGTTTTTGCATTGAGTCACTTCTGTTGCATGTGTTGGGTGTAGATTTGATGAACCAGGCATGATTCGGTAATCAACCTCTCTCTTCACCTACATAGATTACTTCTTAGAATCTTAACCCTCTCCCACCATATTGTGTGGTTGTTTGCTAATGCATACATTGCAATTGCCGAGCTTTTTTCTAAATTACTTATCTTCTCTGGGTCAACCATTCTTTCCTTGGCAAAATTCTTATATTCTGATAATCTGACTACCCCTGACCTACTAGTTTGACCTGCGTAGTTGACCTCACAGTCACTGCAGGGTATTTTGTAGATTATATTATTTTGTTTAATTGGGTCCACCGGATCTTTCAACCTACAAAGTTTGTGTCTGAGTGAGTTTGTAGGTTTGAATCCCGCCACTCTAATTCCTGCTTTATTAGGAATCCTATGTAGAGAGTGTGTCAGATGTCCCCTGTTTATATGGTATAACAGTAGAAGACTTATATTCTCTCTTATTTATGTTATTACTAATAGTTACATAATTATTTTTATTTTGTTTTTGGCCTTTAGTTATCTTCCTAATGAATTTTAGAGGATAGTTATTTAACACCAACGCTTCTGCTGTCTGTTTTATTTTGTCATTTAGGTCCTTTTTTGTGCTACTTAGTGCTACTTCTCGGTTTGTTAGACACTCAACTTAACTAAGCCTGCCTTAACAGTTAACGGATGAGATGAATTAAAGTCTAAATATCTATTAGAAGAATGCGTTGGTTTTCTATAAACACTAGTGTGTAGTTTGCCTTCTTCTATTCGTTTTATTTTACAATCTAACATGGTTAATTCTCCTTGCTCATTTTCTGACTCAAATGTGAATTTTATTCCTTCTACTAGTGAGTTTATATGTGTCAAGAAGCTAGAGAGAGACATGTTCTGTTTTTAATACTGTGAATGTGTCATCTACATATCTCCACCATATTTTTGGCGTAGGATTAAATGTATTGAGAGCACTACTTTCCCAGCTGTCCATAAAAATGTCTGCTACAAAAGGAGATATTGGTGATGCATCCCATTGCTACACCTTCTGTTTCTGCTCGAAACGTCATCAGTTTATATAACTGTACAACACTGTGTGATTCATCAAAATAAAATCTTACCCATGACAAGTGATTAATTGAATTCTACAGCTTTGTCTCAGTAAGTAGAAAAGGAAGAAGCCTTATCAAATCTCTCCTCACAAGAATTAGTTAGTCCTTCATGCACGCACGGAAGACACACATAAAATGAGGAATTACAGTCTTTGTGTAACACTCTAATTCAGTATGGTCACCCACCAGCATTCATCAATCAACATATATGAAACGTTAGATGGATAATCTGGAGAAGCCGACAAGTCCACATGGAAAGTTGTCTGTAAATTTGGAATTCAAACGGTCACAGCAGCATTAGCAGCAATTCTTAGAAGCAGATTATCAAGAGCAGATGGAAGAAATTCTTCTCCGCATCTCTCAACTCACCTCACCTCACCTTCTCTACACAACCTTCTCTTATTCACTGAAACCTCAGAGACGATGTTCCCCTGTCTGCATCATCCACGTGCATAAGCAATCATTCAATCAAGAAATCTTCCAGACTGTGTGGTGGTGGTGTTTCTATAAAGTGTCTTTTATTGCCGCCATCTGTTATTCTTTGTATTTTGTAGTATAACATAGGCAGTTCCCCGATTTCATTCTCTGTTTCCATGGTGAATTTTATTGAGTCGACATGCCTAATTATGTGTGTGCGAGAAGAATTTCTCAACATCGTTTTATTTCTTCTCATTATTACTAACGTGTCGTGCACCAACATTTTAGTGATGTCGTGAAAGGCTTAAGTGCATTCTCTTCCGAAATATCCGTGGATATGTTGTCAGCTATTATTGGTGACATGGGCGATCCCATAGCTACTCCTTCATTTTGTTGGTATATTCTCCCTTCAAATGTGGAATATTTTGTTGTCAGACAGAATTCCACCCCGTTTTATTGTCATCTCTTCTACGGATAACTGTGTTCTGTCTTTTAGGCCATCAGCCTCTTTTAGTCTCGTCGTTTTCAGTGGATTCTTCACGGCCATCTGATGAATGGGTATTTTAGTATAAATACAGGCTGTTTACATCAAAGCGCCGACTAGTATTTCCTCTTCCTCTATTTTAGTGGTTATAAGTCCTCGTCTGTCTCACTAATTCAAATGACGAATCTACTATTCTAGCTGGTTTTTGAGTTGTCTCTTGTCGGTCTTAGTATTGTTGAGGGAAATCTTGCCAGGATATGTATACACGTTGGTGTCTTGGTAAAGTCTACCTACAATCAGTCTTATTGGCTGGCTGGATATCCTTGTTTATCATGCAATTTTACCTTGCCGTAAATATATCTTTAGCATATTACATGATTTTGGCATAATTTCAAACCACTTTGACTCACTGACTTACCAATTATTTGTTTCATCTGTCTAACTACTAGTAGCTTTGATGTTTCTTTCATTGTGTTGTTTGTGATTGCTTGTGATGACTTCGTGATTAGGGTGGATATGTACAGGGTGGAGATTATAAATGTTGGTTCATCTTTTGATTACATGTGAAATATTGATAATGAGTTGTTTTACTATATGATTCTGTTTGAGTGTTACAGGGTCATTTTGACCCTGAGCTGTCTTCTGGAAGCGTTCATGCGTGATTCTTATGAACGAAGTTGTCTCCCACGTTGTTGGAGAATATCATAAAGGCCAAAAGCAAAGTTGAAAAATAATTGTGAAACTAGTGATGATAACATAAATAAGAGAGAGAATATAAGTCATCCACTGTTATACCATATAAGGAGGGGACATCTGAAACCCTCTCCACGTAGGATTCCTAATAACATAGCAGGATTTAGGCTAGTGGCATTCAAACCTACAAAATCGCTTAGGTAGGACATGCTCTGTCGGTTGACCCAATTAGACAAAATAATATAATTTACAAAATACCCTGCAATGAATGGGAGTTAGGTCAACTACCTACATAGGTGAAACAGACTAGTAGATCGGGGTAATCAGATTGTCGGAACATAAGAATTTGGCTAAGGTAAGAATGATTGATCCCATTAAAAGAAGATAAGTAATTTAGGAAAGCAATCTCAGCACTACACTGCACTGCATGCATGCATTAAAACACAACCACACAATAGCAGGATGGGAGAGGGTTAAAAAGCATTTCCAGTTCCCATAGATCTGAGATATTGTCACACATGCTTATGCTTTCCCGAGTGTTTTTTTTCATACCTCATTATATAATTCGAACGGCTAAATCAGCCCTTAGTTTCATCATCTTCCTTTTTAAGTGTAGGTTATTTTGTAACGACAGAAGACGAGGGCTAGTCAGAAGATCGCTTATTAAGGAAATCAACACACATTCATCGATTTTCATGTACATTATTATTGTGCGTCGGTGACACAATGGTTAGGACTCTTGCTGACCATGCACATGGTCCGTGGTTCGATCCCTTGCCGACGCACACCTGATATCTATGGTTGGCCTGTAAATTTGGGCTACCGATATCCATCCTGAAAATTCCATACTTGTACTGAAAATACGGTGTGGAATCAAGCTGTAATCAAAAATAAAAAAAAAAAATAAAAATAGATTATTGTTAGCAGATAAACACAGTCTTCTGATTGGTCGCTTTCTCACTCTGTGGCTGTTTCTTGAAGGTCAGACCATTTGTCTATCTGCTAATTGTATCCACCTACGCAAACAAAGTCTTCTGTGATTGGTTGTTGGTTGAGTCAGTCAGTCTTTGTTCTTGTTTTTGTTTTCTCATGATCAATATTTGGGGATAAAAACATTGAAGTAAATTACTGTCTACCGATTTCGGCTAGCAGACAGCTCTCAACAAAATTTAATATTAGCAAAAATGTTTTACGTGGGGTACTTGCATTCACAAACTGTTTTAGAAGTAGGTCTATCTACTCATATTCTGAAGCTAATTTAATGCACAGAATTTTATTTAAAATAGTTCACCCCATGACGGATTGTTCCTTACAGATAAATATTTAATTTTTTGACTGGAAAGAAGCTTGTTACACTCAATAAACTCAGTTGTGAGGCACAAAGGTTTACCAGCACCCTCGAATGAAAATTTCAGTGTGATGGGATATCAGCTAACTTACTGGCTAGTACATTACAACACAGGTCTACAGAATTCAATAAAATCTCTAAGGACCAGAGACAAGACTTTGGTGACACCCTAATAAACTGACCTATATGTCACACTCACTGTATTTGAGTTTAAAACGATTTTATTGAGAAAGTACGTTGAAGAAGAGAAACGAGAACTCCTATTTCCCCAAATTAATCAATATGCACACTTTTAAACAAAAACACAGATAGAATTTAATCGGTGGGTGGTGGTCACTGGTAGTGGAATCCAGTCCAGGATAACGCGCATTTCGTCCGTCCTATTCGGGACTCATCAGTTGGCTGGATGTGCCTGCACTTCCGAGTCTCGGAGCGATGGTGTTCCCACCACGGAGACTCAGACCCAGCGCCCATAGCTTCAAACTCACTGGGAAATGCATTTATTTTTATTTGGTTTTTTGATTACAGCTTGATGCCACACCGTATTTTCAGTACAAGTATGGAATTTTCAGCATGGATATCGATAGCCCAAATTTTGCAGGCCAACCACAGATATCGGGTGTGCGTCAGCAGGAGATCGAACCCTGGACCATGTGCATGGTCAGCGTGAGTCCTAACCACTGTGCCACCGACGCACATCCAGCCAAATGATGTGAGTCCCAAATAGGACTGGCGAATTGCGCGTTATCCTGGACTGGATTCCACTGCTAGTCACCACCATCCACCAATTAAATTCTAATCACATGCCCAGAAATCGTCGAAGCATCTACACAAGAAGCCACCAGATATTTCAACCTGAGACCGAGCACTTCGGTTCAATCAATCAAGGGGAAAATCTAAAATTCAATTAAATAAAAACACAAATATCTTGTTTTTCCTATACACTTAACCAGTTTTAAGACTTTTGAAAGGCTAGTTAAACCCAGATTCTGATGAAGCAGGATAATCCCTGAGTTGAAAATAGTCATCCATGTTAACTAAATTAAGAGCAACGGGAGAGTGAGACAGCTGGGATTTCATTTGAATAAGCCATACTAGCATGTTTTTTTGCAGTTCACACAGAATATACTAGGATGCACAGATTTTTACTAAATGATACGCTTCACTTTACATTCTACCACCTTTTCATATA
This sequence comes from Trichobilharzia szidati, assembly GCA_944472155.2. NCBI lineage: Eukaryota > Metazoa > Platyhelminthes > Trematoda > Strigeidida > Schistosomatidae > Trichobilharzia > Trichobilharzia szidati. The sequence continues at coordinate 7,113,881 of OX235279.1, forward strand.
GTCAATATTATAATTACACTTTTAGCTGTTTTACACATACCATTATCTCATTAGTTATTCCTTACATTATTGATATAAGCATAAAACTTGGGCACTGTGGTTTGGTAGAGTATAACTACTCCATTATGGATAAGATTTTCCATTTTGATAAACTGTCACACAGTGTGTGTAGTGTTATACAGTAAATTAACTGATGACGTTACATGTACTAAGAGCACTATTTTTCCAGCTGTCCATAAATATATCTGCTACGACAGAGGATACTGGTGATGCATCCCATTGCAACACCTTCTGTTTGTCTATATATTTTGCCTTGGAATTTAAAGATAGTAGATGTGAGTGAGGCATAACTGAATTCCTAAAATAATTTCATCCTCAATGGGCAGCTTTGTCCTATGAGTGAGTGAGTTCAGGATCTGCAGTTAGTTCTTTTTTAGCTGCTTCTAAGGCGGGCATATTGATTGGTATAATAATATAAAGACTAGTTGTATCAAAACTAACCATTGTTTCATTTACTCTCTAGTTGAATGTCGTTTAATTTATTTTTCATCTCATATGAATTAGTTAGTTAGTTAGTCTAGAGTTTGAACGATTTCTAATGGGGCACAATACTAGAGCTAAGTGTTTTGATAATTCATAAGTAGGGGTATTTCTGAAATCTACACTATTGGTCGTATGAGGTAACCTGGCTTATGTATTTTAATAGTACCGTATATTCTACTAGCATCATTAGTTTTTGGCATTAAATTAAACCATTTAGAGTCACCCATTGACGGCTTCATTCTACGTATTAGTTCTGCTGTAGATTTCTTAACCTTATTCATTTTTGTATCTACAGGCATCTTAATTTCTTCGTATGGACCCGTCTCAATATCTTCAGTGACTTTCTTTATATAATCAAATTTATCCAAAACTATTGTAGAATTTCCTTTGTCAACTTTTGCGGTGACAATGTTTTTATCCTGTTTTAGACTAATTAGAGCTTCTCTTTCCGATTTTGTCAAGTTTGATTTTGCCTTCTTTTGATTTTTCAGGGTTAATGCACATTGTACTCGAACCTCTTCTGCTTTCGTCTTATCTATTGAACCTAGTGCAACTTCTATGTTGGGAATGACATCCTATGGCTCTAATTTACTAACGGTTACATTGAAATTTAGTCCTCTCTCAAGTACTTTTATCTCACTAGACCTTAGTTCCCTTGATGAGAAGATGTTGATCACCCAATTTGTTCTGTCAATAGAGGATGAAACGCTGGCGTTAATTTCTTCATTTATTGTGTTCTTTTCTTCTATTAGTTTGTTGAATTTTTTTGATTTGTGTGGTTTTTGATTTTCTTAATGCTGATACTCTAGCTTTTTTAGGTGTTTCAACAACAGTTACATAGTCATTGTCACTGACCATACATTCCTTACATCCTCGATGGAACATAGGAACTCAGTGGTATATCTTCTTTGCATTTAGTTACCCACTATCACTTCCCGATCTGGTTCCACGAACGTCCAAAAGCTTTCGCATCATCTTCTATGCTCCAAATTTTCCATAATGATAGGGATTACTTTCTACAGGATGGAATTATTAGTCCTATGCCAGATTTTGCTTCTTTCCCACCATTAGAAGTTGATGCTTGACTTCTTAGTCTCTGACACTTCATGAATAATAATAAAAACTTATATAAAACAAACCGGGTGCCTAACAAACTACCAAAATCGTCGAAGCACCGCTTGCTCCAAACAGCAGAGGCTATTGCAATTCGCCTCAAACAACCAGTGAGTGCTCTGTGTGGAGAAGAAGCAAGTCCAGCCCCTACTACTGCCCTGGCCCTCAGAAGAGACTATAAACTCATGAATTTATACCATTACCTTTCCTAATTCTTCTGACATTCAGTTTATTTTATGTTGATGCCGTTCAGCTGCAATTTATCAGTATTATTGATTCGATGTTATTTAAACATGAATGTTGTTCATAAGACTTACTCATTCATTCATTATAGTGTATATATAATTGTAGAACCTGATGATGAATTTATCGAAAAGAGTATTCTTTATTCCGTGTCCATTCTTTTAAGACATAATTATATTTCAATGGCATAATTTCAAACCATTTTAACTGACTTACCAATTATTTCTTTCATCTGTCTGACTACTAGTACCTTGGGTGTTTCTTTCATTGTTTTGTTTGTGATTTTTTGTGATGTTTTCGTGATTAGGGTGGCTGGGCGATAGGGTGTAGATTGTAAATGTTGATTCATCTTTTGATTCATTATATGTTGGTTGTTTTGTTGAGCAGTAGTAGCAGTAGTAGTGTTGTGTTGTGTTTGCTTTGTCTGGTTGAGTGAGTAATGACACAGTGAATGGATTTGTCTGCTTCGTATATGTGTTGAAGTGGTTTTCGTAGTTCCTCCTTGGCTACATTTAGTTCTTTGTGCTTTTTGCTTGCTTCGCTGGTTGGTTGGTTGGTTGATTTTTAAAGGTTAATGCAGATTGTTCGGGTACCATACCAATTGTGCTTTTTGCTTGTTATGTCCTTCATCTCCTGGTGTTTCAATCGCAGACATAGTAATATCTTCAGGTTTTAATCTTTTCTTACTAATGCCAGGCTACTGACTTCTCCCTTAGGCATAAACGAGATCTACAAACACTAGTAAGTACTCTTGAAGACTGTGGCATTGAGGGGACCAAAATTGAAACTAAGTCTAATGCAAAATACCTCGGTCTAGTTAGTTCTGTCTTGCGACCTTACTTGGACATCTCATATCCTAACGATTTCTAAGAAAATGTTTTGTCTTACCTACTACATTAGGAAACTTAGACAATCTGGAATCACCGGAACTCTGCTTTTACGATTCGTCAACTCTTGTATCCTACCTATTCTACTTTTCTGCTCCCCGTTAGTCTTTCCTGGGCTACTGAAAAAGGGATACATCATTCTGAGAAGGATGTTGAAGGTAGTTAGTAGGACTAGTGGTGTAAAACTCAGTCAGCTCGTCACTACATTAATTGATAGGCATCTGAAAACATGCGAGAAATGGTCTACAAGCATACTCTCCGATCCCCAACACCCCCTCTATTCCCAACTCTCGCCTTGTATCTCATCAAGTAGAACCAGAAATCAGTATAAAATGATCTATGCTCGTACAACCAAGTACAGGAACTCAACGATACTCAACCATACTTGGCCTGTGTTCTAAGTGACAGAGACAATGTTAAGCGCGAAACCTATGACTTGCTTTGTTGTTAATAACACAATTTTAGGCTCTTTCATTTCTCTCTTATTTTGTATTCTATAGTGAACTCCTTCTTAAACATACTTAGCTACCTAAATTATTAACACTGACATACTTTTTGTACTTTACTATATTCCTTCTGTTGTGTATCCACTGGTTCCTACTCTATTAGCACTATGAGTAGTACAAAATTGTCCTGTCATTAACCATCACGTAATTATTTGTTTTGTGGTTGTTTTTTCTTATTTTTTAAATTTTTTTTCGGCAATATTAAACTGACAATCATTGGTTGTGAACGCCATTGTCACCACCTTAAAATTGTTTATTATGCAGGATTACTCACAGTACCACTACAAACACTGCATTGGACCTGATAAAAAAACAACCCTGAAATGTTATTTTATGATTGTTTAGTGTTGTTTCAACCAAATTAACTTATCATCTTGGTGATAAACATTCCCAAATATCATTTCATAAATTCTTGTATGACTATAGCTTTACTGTCTCCATGCATAATCATATCGTTGCTTCCACTACCCAATACTGAGTTGTTATTATTATATGATGTTTATTTTCCTTTTTACTTCTTGGTATTTTTTCGCATTCATAATTATTTTGTGTTTATCCTGTTTTTTTTTGATGTTGGTGTCTTCAGATTTATTTTTTTTTTGTTTGTTTAGTACTTATTTTAAATGTCGGTAAAATTAGATGCAAATATTGTAGATATATGCTGAAAATTCCACACTGTACCACTAGTACTGTTTCTGGAATAAAGCAAATTATTATTATTATTAACTAATGTTGAAGTTCATCCCTTTGATGAGTAGAGTGGAGTAGAGTAGAGTGGTAGGCATTGCTCTGGTGGTTCTGTTAGCAGCTGGCTTTGTGTCTAACTGACATGTTTACTTCTTAGAATGCAACTGGTTTTAGTTGGTATTTGTGTGTGTGATTCGGCGGGGTTTTTGCAACCATGAGTTGATTCGAGTTTTTCATTTGTTTCTTCTTCTTCATAGGTAGTGTGGTAGTTTGTTTGTTTGTTGTGGTTTTTGTGCAACTTCTAGTATGTTTGTTTTGATACTTTTCCTTTCTCAATTTTTTTCTCTTTTGCTTGATTAATGATATCTTTCCCGTAATTGTAAATAACTTTCGTATAATACAACAATAGCATGTAGGTATATTTTCTGGACGTGCAACTAGCAAGACGCGAACAAAATGGGACAATCAGAAGATCCATTCACCGAAAACCGACATGGAATGGACAACTCGTCAGCTTTTACAGTTGGGTGCCTCTATATACAAAACGAAATCTAATCCGCTCACTGACTCACAGAATCCACAACATTTGCAGTCCGGAAAACATGGAAGAGGAGCTGAAGACCCTGAAAAGAATCCTCCTTGAAAACGGTTACCCGGAAAGTTTCATCACAAAAGCCATGAAGCCCAAAACACAAAAGCCGTCCATGGTTACTGCTCCCAAGAAACTTCTCTATTTGAATCTACAATTCAACGGAGATTCTTCAGCAGAAATACTGAGAAACCTGCACTTTGTATTCTTAGAAGAGGATTTCTGAAAATCACTTGTCAAATAATAGTGTGAGCAAACTGTGTGTGTCAGCTGATCTAAATCTACCAATCGGTCAGTCAGCTGTTTAGTTGTGAACACGTTTCACAGATATTGAAGAAATAAATTGGGACAAAGTTATGAGAAGTAAATAAATGTTTCCAACAGACTAGAGTGGATACACGGACTCGTCATTACTATTAATATTATTATTATTCGCTTTGGGCACCTAGTGTATCGTAGGGCTTAGAGACTGCACATCGCTATTTCACCCCACTCCCTGCATGGTGATTTTTCCGGTTGACTCCATGGTTGCCCATAAGCTTCCATTACCTTCTCACAAGATCTATTTTTTCCTGAATCCCTCCTGCACCTCATGACCCAGTAGTCAAGTGAATGACAGTGTGGTGTGTTGTGACTGTGAGTTCTAGGTTCGTGTCTCAGTAAGAACATCGTCGCTAACTGAGACAGACACATACAGCTGATGTGTACTTAAGAGGATGAAACCCGCTTCCTGGATTTCATTGCTTATCACCATCAGTTCACTAGGGTACTCGATCTAAACGCCAGCGAAAAAAGAAAAGCAGAATGTGGAGGATTCAAGAACACTATTCAGCCAGCATGACTGCGAAAAGGCAATAGTGGTGTTTCAATAGGGGGTGCGATAATTGAACACCTGGTTAAAACTGATCATTCCATCTCAACAAACGCCTCCTGCTTCAAAGTAATCTACAGAGTCAAAAATAACCTACCAAAGGCAATACGGTTTCGTCTTCTTTGTATCGCTGAAGCTCTGGTCATTCAAAAAGAATAACCTGAGCTGTGCATACTAAAAGAATTAAGCAACCACTTCCACTGTCATGGTAACAACTTTGTTTAATTTTGATGATCTAAATGATGAAATAAAACAGATAGAAGAAGAGTTGGTATCAGATAACTAACTATCCTATAAAATTCATTAGAAAGATTAGTGAAGGCCAAAAGCGAAATAAAAATTATTGTGAAACTAGTAATGATAACATAAATAGGAGAGAAAATAAGGCATAAACTGTTATGCCATATAAGGAGGGGACATCTGAGACACTACCTACGTGAGATTCTTAATAACAAAGCAGGAATTAGGCTGGTGGTGGCATTCAAGCCTACAAACTTACTCAGGTAGGACAAGCTCTGTAGGTTGAAGGACTCTATCCATTCCGCCACCATTTCCTACAGAATATTTGTTGATTGGCGAATAGGTTCTTGCCTGTTGACTGATTCCTAGAGTCCCCTGATGTTTATACATTCTGAAAGGCTGTTTAATATTCAGTATGGAGCAGGTGAAGGCAGCTGTAGACATAAGTCTGAGGCCTGAACACAATATAGAAGCAGTCGTCTGACATAAGTGTTGAACATCTGAACCCAGTTGTTCATACTGATAGAGGAATGAGTGTCAGTCTTACTTTTCCAGTTCCCACTGTGTTTGAAGTTCTCACTCACCAGTGCAACCTGAAGTTGAAAGGGTTTTGCTTAGATAGGTGAAACAAGTAGATCCACCAACTATCCTTCAAATCTTAACATTATTAAATTATGTGTTTGTTTGATGTACTGATAATCTCGTGGATATCAAACAAACTAATTAGAAAATTTCATACATTTGGTTCCCTTGATAAATTTCGTTAGACGTTAGAAAGAAAGACCAGATTTGCAGTATAAAATGATACCCTCATCATTCTATTCCACAGGTTCCCGTCATCAGCTAACTGTAAACCACTATTTGAAATTGTAATGATCATAAATAGTAATAACATTTCATACTTCAATCTTTGAAAATTAATTGTGAAAACATTATAAGATGAACGCATCCGGAATATAAGTATTACAATTTATAGTTTAAGTTACCATCAATTTATATACTATCAAACTATGAAAAAAAAGGGCAGGAATGGTGAGCGAAGACAGAAAACAGAAAAATCTAATAAACAGTGTTAGCTTGTACGTCAACATGTCAACTCAAGAAGATCAAAGTTCATCAAATTGAAAACTTGCTTAGTGAGCTGAGCTCACTAGTGTGTATGACTAATCAGTGTAATGAAAGTGATATTGTCACCAAGGGAGCGAGAGGTTGACTACACTCTCTCTGTCTGTGTGCATAAATTTGGTCTGAGACGTTTGATTACCATAATTGCCTCAGCTGTAAATCGTAGTGGATTCGTTGTCCTTTGTATGTTTAATATTTATAAGGATTTGGAAATCTCGACGAAATAACCGGTATCCACAGAGTGGGTGTCTGGTGATTGCACTTTGTAAATATCTGCTTCCTTTATGCATAAATTTCTCGGAATATGCTCTGAAAACTGGAGAGAAGCCTTCCTTTCTGTCCTTTCAATGTACCTGCTACCGCAGGTGCACGTAAATTGATAAATGCAGTTGGAGATAACATCAGCACGGTACTTATTCAGTTTCCATTGGCTTATAGAGCATGTGGCGCCGTATAGTGTCACCAGCTTGGCTGCAGGCAAGCATCTCTTTTTTTATTGCTCCTTTCATCCTCTTTTCAATCTTTTGCGATACTGTTTCTCCTTTGTATGGGAGGCAAATGAACACTTTCCTCTTTTCCACAACCGTTGGATACTTCTCTTTCTCATCTCTTTCTTTACTGTACTTGAGGATAAGTCGCTTTGGTTAACCGTTTTCCTTAAGTCATTTTTCAACAAAGCTTAATTCTTCTTCTACCTTGTTATGCGAACATAACTTCCTGACCCTGCGGTACAGTGTCCTTATTAATCCCAGTTAACAGCTCATAGGAGAGAAGCTGTTGTAGTGAAGGTATTGTCCAGTCCAAGTTTCTTTTCTGTAGATGGAATTTTCAAACATTCCATCGTTTCTTCTTTTTACATTTAGGTCCAGGAAATTGAACCAGTTGTTGTGTTTATATTTCACGGTGAATTTAATGTTTGGGTGGAGCCAGTTACATGAGCCGTACAATTAGGCATGTTTCTCATCGGATCTTCGAACATCACCCTGCAAAGTGGTTGGTTAAGCAAAGGACAAACAAAATCTATTCTCAGCGTTATTCTATCTCACTCATCTTGTGGATACGAAACACAAGACTGATTGATGTTAGCAAGGTGGTTTTCAGGGTCATTTAACGAATACCAACAACAAATATCAATTTCGCCTTAAGAGTTCGACTACTAAATATTGGTGAGGCTGGCTGGCTGTTGGGATCCATATTAAGAAGCCTAATTTGTGTATCCAAAAGAAGTTGGTTGGTTCAGACATTATAGAAAAGAATCCCCATTTAGACATTTAGAAAACAGAAATATTGGGCGGACAAATATTTGCTTGATATATATATATATAGCACAATTAAAACGTAGAAATGGTTACAACACGTGGATTGCATAATGCATAATTTTGGGAAAAATGAAGAGGATAAGTGTGTGAACAGGTTGATTACGTAACAGATTGTTAAAGGAAATAAAAATCAATTTGGACAATGATAATTTGTAACTAAGGCTGAAGTGATCATAAGAATAAAACATTCTTACAAGGATAATACGTAATTAAAGATGAAGTGGTCAAGGTGTGCTAAAACAGAACTAGCTACGAATAGATCTTGTTTATCCCTAGCTGCTCAACCATGCTGCTGGATGATTTTCGGAAATACGATGATGAACCTGCCTAATTGTCCTTAAGTTGACCACCTAGGTTTGAATGATCCTGAATATGTGTGGAATTTTCCTAATTTTAGTTGATAATAATAGTAATTTGCTTTATTCCAAAACGGTACTTGTGATACAGAATGAAATTCTCAGCATTTTTACTACAGTATTGCATCCAGTTAGTACATTATCAATAAATAGAATTCTACATAGATTGAGGAAACCACAGTTCATTATTACAACAATACATTGGCATGTTCAGTAGCAAAGGTAAAGCTGAACATTGTTTGAAGGTGCTAGAAAAGTAGGAGCTGTCATATTTACTGGCGTAAGCGAGAGAAAGAAACAAAGCAGCACATAACATAAAAGAGAGAGAGAGAAAAGGAAAAGAAAGAAAATGTTGTGCCTAAAATTGATATGAGTTGGAAAGACGAGATACAGTTGTACTACTGACTATTTAATGAATAATAGGTGTCACGCCTAATGCTTTCTTTATCACACAGGACACGAGCTAAGTAGGGTATGGTTGAGTTTATGTACTTGCTGGTGCGAGCATAAAGTTTTCTACATAGGCTTCTGGTTTTACCTGATGAGATACCAGGAGACAGCTGTAAGTGAAGAGGGTGGTGTGAGTTAGATAAAATGGATTTGGCCCATTTTTCATATGAGTCCATATGCCTGTCAACCAGAATATTAACAAGCTGGTTAAGTGGCACGTTGCTTACACTGCTGACAACCTTTAACATCCTGCGTAATACGTTATAGTCTTTCTTCAATAGCCTGGGAAAAACTAAAGGGGAATAATAGAGAATAATAGGCAAAATGTGAGAGTTAACGAACTGTATTAGTAAGGATTGGGTTATACCAGAATTTATTAACTTCTTGATGTAGAAGGTAAGACGGAATATTTTCTTAGAAATCGCTGAGATATGAGACGAATGCGGCAAGATCAGCAGATAGAATGACGCCTAGGTATTCAATTTCCGACTTGGTTTCTATTTCAGTGCCATCTATGTTGCACACCTCGATAGTGCTAACCAGTTTATTTAGGTCAGATTTATGCCTAAAGGTGAAATTGACTGTTTGACATTTAGAGGGATTTAAGGTAACACTGATTTCTGATAAAAAGCCATTTAGTTTTGAGCAGTCACTAAGACACTTGACAGTCAAAGAAACAGTCAGATCGTCAGCATATTTAACAAACTTAATGTCATTTGAACATGGTGAGTCATGTAGAAAGAAAGAAAAGAGAAGTGAGGAGAGTACAGCACCTTGGGAGACACTGGCTTCAGTGAGCGCAGCCAAGGAGGATTCACCTTTGTATACGGTGTAGTATATCTTTATTATTATTATTTAAGCATCTTTAATGAACTGTGGTGATTCCATTGTGATCTCACTTTACAAATCGATATTACTATTTAAAAAGCACACACTAATATTGTTATTGACTACTAATCTAGAATATTCTATGTATATAAACAGACATGCATATATGTATATAATTGTAGAGCGAGAAGAGGAGGAGGAATTTATCGAAAAGGGGGATATTCTTTACTGGCTCAATTATATTTGTGTTTTATAGATAGAAGATGTCTGAATGAATGAATATTTATGCTATTTTAGGAAATTGTATACCCATAGCTGAAATTTCATTTGATGCCTATATCAGAACAAAAAACAGCAGGATTTCAAGCTTCATTAACAACGCACATTCTCACACGAACATCTGGTTGATATTTTCTGTTTTTTTTTGCATGGCGTGTTATTGTGTGTAGTGTAAATGCTAAATACGAGGGAGAGAGACGCACTCTGATATAATTGTTAAAGTATCAACTGTGAACAAAAATTTCATTAGGTAGACAATCTCGGTAGTTGTGATTAGAAATGAATATACAAATGGCGAATGATCGCTGAGGCATAAAAATCTCATTACCTACCCAAACAGTGAATTCATTGAAATGCATTCACTATCTCATCTAATGCATGAATGGACAGAAATTGAATAAAACAAACAAAAAAACGGAAGACACCAACATTTTACCCATCACTGAAAGCCTCTAGCTTGAAGCCCTATGTTCCACTGGGAACGTGAGTTTTGTACCTTTGAAAAATATACGCGTAACCTGGTGAAATGACTGGTTCATAGAGCTATGTTAATCTGTTCGGACGACTGCCTCAATGAGGAGCTTAAGATTATTAGAGAATTACTTAGAAAAAAGTGGTTATCCAGATAAATTCATTGAGAAAAACATGAATTTAGCACCAAGGAGAGTCAGTATGGCTACAGTTCCGAAAAAACCAATGTTCATAAAATTGCAGTTCCTCGGTGACAACATCAGCGAAATCATAACACAGCGAACACCTGAAGAATGCAGTTAAAAGAGCTTATTATGCAGCAGAAGTACGTTGTCTCTTCAAAACCACCCCTATCCTATGTTTGAGAAATAAGGATAAACTACCTAATTTTGCCTCTTCTATGTGTATCTACCAGTTTGACTGCAGCTGCGGAGCCAGCTACATCGGGGGGCGTACAATTAGGCAGTTTTATCGTCGTATTTCTGAACATCATCCTGCAGCATGGTTAAGCAGCAAGGGACAAACAAGATCTATTCGTAGCTAGTTCTGTTTTAGCACACCTTGTAGATAGTGAGCGTAAGGTTGTCGTTAACACTATATGTGTAAAACTTGGGCACAGTGGTAGTAAGTAATTCAATATTAGTTCGTTTATTACATAAATCACACAGTGAAACAGTATTATTTACTGGATTACGTTTCGAACAACAATAATAATAATATTAATGATGACACCAACAATAAGGAATCTAAATCATCAGTTGTAATTCCATACAAGGAAGGAACCTCGGAAACCACCCACCTTACGCGGAATTCTTAACAATGCTGACAGGAAGGAATAAAAGTGGCTGGAATTCAAACCCACCACAAACTCAATTAGAAACAAGCTTTATCGGTTAAAGGATCAATCCTGTGGAGCCTTTAACCTAATACCCTGTCTGCGATGATTGTCAGATCAAACTAGTAGAACAGGGTCAGTGAGTCAGACTAGCCGAGCAGCATAAAAACCTAGCAGCAAAATCTAGATCGGTTGACCCGAATAAGATAGGAAATCTAGAGAATAGTTCAGCAGCTATCGCAAGCACTACATGCAATCACACACAACTGGCATACAATAGGCTGGATGAGATAGGATGACAGTTTTAAAATCTAATACAACAAACAGGGTGGAGGGAGAGAGAGATTGATAATAGAAGCTTTGTTTATCGAAACAAATGCAAATACATGTAATAAAAATTATTCATCACCTGTCCACACAGATATCTGGAAAATTCTCCTACCCATACGACGACAAATAGGAGAAAACAAAGAAAACTATAAAACTCAAGTTTCAAAGTCGTGTGATTACAATTGATATGATTATGAACAATAAATTTTGTTCGAAACGTCATCCAGTAAATACTAATACTGTTTCACTCACTGTGTGGCGCATCTAATAAACAAACTAATATGGAATGACGTTAATACTGCATTTTAAATTATTTATCTCATTCCTACTAATCTTAATTTTACTTTACTAGTTCGTTTTCTACATACGACAGCTGAAGCAATCGGAATCCACCTGAAGAAGAAGCCAACAAACCTGTGTGTGTGTTCAGAAGAAATTTGTACAGCCACTTTCCTTACCTCCCTTGGTCATCGTTTCATGAATGTATTAACCGGAATACTTCGCCCCTCTCCCCCTAAACATTTAAAAATTATAAAAATAATAATTGTCCAAATTATTTTATTATTTTTTCTGACCACTTCATCTTTAATTACGTGTTATCCTTGTAAAATAATTTATTCTAACCATTTCTACCTTTCTGATTTTGTGTATTAATTATCACCCCACTGGTTGACATGTTGACACTGACTGACTAATTATTGTTAACAAACAAGCATATCAGTGCCACTTGATGATAGGTAAATTTTTGTGTATTGTAATAAAAATGCTGTACGTGTATATTGATTGATTAGAGTAGAGCCAGAGTGAGATGAGGGAGGATCTAATTGAAAAGTAAATATATCTTCGCCGCTCAATCTTTCTGTTTTCAAATATTTAATCAATTGTAAGTGGCTTTCAGGATTTACCGGTAACTCTAAACTCTATAGCAGCCCAAACCGAAACTATCTAGCGAACGGACAAATGACGGACCTTGAGCAACCAATCAGGTGACTCCGTGTTATCCAGACGTAATTCTGGAGAATTTTAAAGAAGAAGTTGATTGACAACAACATATACAACGAACTGAAGCCTAAGGGATCCAGATTGCCTTACCTGTACGGCTTACCAACAAAGATGCGCATAAGCCTGACATCCCTATGAGACCAATATTATCTATGATTAATTCGCCGTATCACAAAGTAGCTAGGTGGCTATCAGAAATGTTAGAAACCATCCGTGGTAAATTAGCAGTCTAGAGCCTGAAAGACACCTTGCAATTTGCTAAACAATTAGAGAATCTAAGCATCTCAAAAAAGAAAATTTATGGTGTCCTTCGACGTGTCTTCACTGTTTACAAAGATCCCATTGGAAGAAACAATACAAATTATATATGTCAACATGCCAAACTTCTTCCTCTGCCCAAGAACGAACTCCTCAAACAACTTTTACTTATGTGCACCAAAGACGTACAGTTCCAGTTCAACAACACTCTGTACCGCCAAATTGACGGAGTCGCCATGGGAAGCCCCCAATGGGTCCGATTCTGGCAGATATTTTTATGGGGAGTCTGGAACAAACAAGGTTGAAATTCGCAATCAGTCAGACCAACTTCTATACCAGGTAGGTATGTCGATGACACTTTCGTTATTTGTAATTCTTTCAATGATGCATCTCAAGTACTAAAAGTCTTGAACAGCGCCCATCCTAATATTAAGTTTACAATGGAGTATGAAAAAGAGGAGAAGTTCCATTTTCTTGACCTGGGTATCCAACGAGATAGAGACGGCAAAATCATAACATATATATACACAGAAAAGAGACCTGGAGGGCAGTTTATCTTAACTTCAAAAGCTTCTGCCCTATAAGTTACAAAAATGGATTGGTGAGAACATTATTTGATCGTGTAAGGAAGCTGTGTTCAGAAGAAAAGATTGAGGAAGAGCTATCCATTGTGGAGAAATGCCTACACGACAACGGTTACCCACAAACGTTCATCGACAAGTATGGGAGACGTCATGTTGAAAAAGTGAAAAGCAGCACAGTAGAGAAAAAGCTTATCTTTCTGCAGCTTGCATTCAAAGGTGATGATATTGCTAGTAGAATAAGATACAGACTGAACGCTGCGCTGGAAAGAACATATTCAGCCGCCAAGCTTGTATGTGTTTATCAAACAACTAGTAGTTGTTTGAGACAATCAAAAGTGGACAAATACCCACCTCATGTTACCTCCAACTGTGTCTACCAATTTACATGTTGTAGGTGCCAAAGCACATACATCGGAAGAACACATACCTAAGAACCTGAGACTAAAAGGTCCACAAGCAGTGTTATTGTGTGTGTAGTGTAAATGCTAAATACGACAGAGAGGGAGAGAGAGAACTCTGATATAATTGTTAAAGTATCAACTGTGAACAAAAATTTCATTAGGTAGACAATCTCGGTAGTTGTGATTAGAAATGAATATACAAATGGCGAATGATCGCTGAGGCATAAAAATCTCATTACCTTCCCAAACAGTGAATTCATTGAAATCATTCACTATCTCATCTAATGCATGAATGGACAGATATTGAAAAAGACACAAAAAAACGGAAGACACCATTTAAATATTCAAATATTCAATCAATTGTAAGTGGCTTTCAGGATATACCGGTAACTCTAAACTCTATAGCAGCCCAAACCGAAACTACCTAGCAAACGGATAAATGACGGACCTTGAGCAACCAATCAGGTGACTCCGTGTTATCCAGACGTAATTATGGATGCTGTACACCTTTTGCGTTGCTCCAGATTCTCTCCAGATCTTGTTTTTGATTACTACTGTTTGGAGAACGGACTGATAGGAGAAAATAAACTGTGTATCTCCCAGAATTCAGTTTACTTCGGAAGCAGAATCAGACGTCGGTGAACTACCATTTCTAGACAGCCTGCCTAGTTAAGAGGAGGGAAAACGGACATTTTAGTATATCCATATTCAGGAAGTAAACCCACTCCAACAACAAATATTTAGACTTCAAATCATCACACCCCATCAGCGCAAAGATTTCAGTTGTTTCAAGTCTTCTTAGACAAGCACACTCTCTGATGTTAACGAGTGAGAAAGAAAAAGTGGAAGAAGAAATATCAAACATTACTGAAACTCTCCTCAAGCAAAACAACTACCCAAGGAACTTCATCAACAAAATCAACATTGACATTAAGTATGGTCGAAAACGTATTCCGAAAGCATGGACGTCAACAGTCGTCATTCCATATAGAGCAAAGACGTCAGACGATATCAGAAGAGTACTTAATCAGCTCGACATTAGAGTTTTCTTCAAAACATCCGACAGGCACACTACGAAACAACCTTGTCCATATAAAAGACCAAATCCCTAAAGATTCTCTATCTAATTGTGTCTATAAAATAAAATGCTGGCTTGGAATGTGATGCGATATACATCGGACAAACATCGCTAGAGAGAAATCGAAATCAGAAGAAATGAACACCGTAGAGCATCTGTTCGACCACTGAGAAATAAATCCAGTTGAACTAGAAAAGCTTGAAAAAATCATCAGCTAGCCATAGGTCGTCTACACGCTATAGAATCAGGTCACAAAATTGATTTTGACAATATTGAAATATCATCCAGAAAAACTTCAGAAATCAGAAAGAACGTCTAATATCAGAAGCACTTCATATCAAGTGGAATTCAAATTGTCTGAACTGAATAGGAATGATGGACTAAAACAGAATCTGACCTGGTTACAACACCCTCCTCCCCTATGAAGTGACAAAATCAACACGAATGTGATAAGCAAGTTCACTATGTAAACACACACTAGCTTTGTAATTTTACACACTGATCAAATCCAAAAATCTACACTTGATTTTGTTATCTTTACCAATTGGCTAACTTGACAACGAAAAATGACCCCATACTGACGAACGATGATCAAGTTAGTGAACTTTGTTTTGATACCAACCAGGGCAGATGTACTATTACCTTTGTTATTTGGTTTAGTGATTGATCTTCATTGTTATTTTGACTTTCAATATGTCCTCCTTTTAACTTGACCTAAGTCAAGTCTATTTTCTCACCCACCTCTTAACTCTTTGTTATATATATATGCTGAGTGGATTTTGTAAATTCTTCTGGTTTAATAATACTACTTTGATAAAGCTATTAGCATTAAATAGCGAAACGTCAGTAAGAGCAACAATATCGTTTTGTTTTTCATTCATTGGGAAATACGAAAACCTTTATTATAATGAAAACTGATAGGAAGGTCGAAAAATTGTCAATGTGGAGGTGTCATTGATGCGTTTGTTTACAGGTGCAGTGAGTGCCGAACCAGAAAATCAGTTCGAGAAGGTGTGTCGTTCTTTTTTAGTTTTTAGAGACTCCTCAAATACTTTTTTCTCAAATTCTAAATTACCTTTAACGAAAATTTTAATGATGTGTCATTTCTGGGTAGTGCAAAGACCAGTAACAGCAACAGCGTATGAAACAGAAAATTCAGAAGTATCTGCACTGCCATGGTACTAGTATTGCAGAGACCTATCATCGTGGAAAATGAACAAGCTGACTATCAAGTACTTGGCGGAGTTGGCGTCATTGTTCACGTTGATCACGACGGTGTTGATCAAAAGAAAGTATAATCGAAGGAGATTAAGTGCAAATCACCAGTGGGTATTGGGGATATATGTGTGACACCAGCCTCCAGAAAGGATACATTGAGGCGATCCCCAATCGCAGTGCAAACTTTTTATTGCCTATTATCCAGCGTTTAGTGTTGCCTGGTACAACTTTTCATACAGATGAATGGAGTAGTCGGAGTCAGCTATCAACTATGGGCTACATTCATCGATGGAACTCACACTAATTGCATCGAAAGTTTTTGCAGTCACCTCAAAAAAAGCGGATCAGATCTGTGAATGCATCAAGAAATGCAATGATATACAGTTATCTTGATGAGTTTATGTACAGGACTTGGATTAACATGAGTATCAAATCTTCTATTAGAAATTGGGCGAAGTACAAGAATAGAGACCCAGGATTGTAAATGTTCCAATGACCTTGTGAATGTTCCAATGACCCTGAACGCATCCTAGTCATTGGTTGAGGAAGCTTACCATTATTCTAGCGCGAATAAGTGTGCATACTGGTAAGTGACACTCTGAATTAATTGTCTTCTAGGAACTTTCTTTGAAAAGTCGAAAGTGTCTTTGATGAATATCTTGTTTCTGTTCAATAACTGGGTTTTAAAGTCCGTTCTTATCAAGAAGAAGTACAGTCAGGGGCGTGCCAGAGCGAATAACGTCGGGGTTTTAGGAATTTATGACACCCAGATTCGCAAAGGGTTTATCCATCTTATTCCAGATAGGAGTGCCGATACACTTCTCCCTATTATTCAGCGTCTCGTCTTACCAGGCACCACCATTCACACAGATGAATGGGCAGGATACAACCGATTGTCGCAATTGGGTTATATACATCATCGAGTCAACCATTCCGATGACTTCGTCAACCCCAGGACCGGTACTCTTACCAATTCAATCGAAGGCTTCTTGGGAAGACTGAAAAATAGAATCAGGGCGATCAACGGATCTCAAAACGAAGTTGTTTTCAGTCACCTAGATGAATGTATGTATAGAAATTGGTTCAATTTAAAAACTGAAACCCCTCTACAAAATTAGGAGATTGTTTTATCTCATATTAGAGAAAAATATCCTGTTGAATGTTTTTTTATGCTTTTTTAATGTAAATATACGTAACATTTTATGCAAAATCGGCATTTTTCCTGATTGGTCGGCTCAAGTTCACTCGTAAGTTCGCATCCCTTGGGACTCTATTGTAAAAGCTTCCCAGAAATTTGAAGGTGTTTTTGGAATATATACGAGAATGTTATACTTTGTAACTATTTTGTAGCATTGCATTACTTCTATGTAAACGATTTATTAAAATTATGCGCCGTTCTCTTTTGAGCCTTCTGATTGGTCAAAGTTGTCCTTGTCAAGGTCATTTGTTCATTCGCTAGGTAGTTTCACTTTGGGTGGCTATAGTTTAGAGTTACCGATATGCCTTCTATAGAGTCTGGAGCATCATTTTATGAACAATCAAGTTGATGCACTTTTTTTCCATTTTTCAATAAAGAAACGACAAAACATCAGTGTCGGCATTCCTTTATCTTTCATTAAGAAAAAGCGCTTTTCTTCAAATGCACAATGAATGTTCACTTTTTATTTAATAAAGAACTACATAGACAAATTGACAGTGTGGCAATAAGGTCATAACTAGGACGCGTTCAACCTGACATTTTCCCTGCGAATCTAGAGAATCCGCTCTTCTTGTTGCCATCCGATCTCCAATATGAAGCCAGAATAGGCGGCTGTTGATAAATGTCGGCAATGACCTGTTGGAAATGCTTTCTATCACGCGCCAGCCAAGTTTCAGACTAATAAATATGAGCTGAGCAAATTAATATTGGTGTTGAATGAAAATCGGAATCTCTGACTTTATTCCACAGAGTGCAGAAGATCTTAAGTGAGCGCGATAGTCGATTCTTTTGTCCAATTTGAAAATCTTATGAGTCAAACAAGAGACACACCCATCTCTGATGCAGATCTCTTACATTTCAAGTCTACAATTTCTGACTGCTGCAGTCAATACCTCTATTCAAAAGCCCGACACCTCCTGACAAAAGAACACAACAGCAGCTTAAAGACTTGAGAAACAACAACGACCTAATCATTACACGTCCAGATAAAGGTTCGGGATTGGTCCTTATGGACAGAGATGTGTATATCAACAAGTTGACAGCTCTAATCTCTAATAATAATAAATTTTCAAAACCAGACAATGAGAAGAATAAGACAGAGCAGATGGAACAGCAACTGACAGATGTTCTTAGGAGAATGATGAACGAATACCTCATAACTGAGGACCTATTTGAAAGTCTGCGACCAACAAGATACATTATCCCTCGACTATATGGTCTACCTAAGGTACACAAAGCAGGCCTGCCACTTCGACCAATTTTGGACATGGAGGGATCAACGTACCATCCGATTGCTAAATGGTTATCCGAGATGCTGGAGCCTGTGAGACGACAACTCTGTAAGTACTCTCCACGAGATACTTGTGAATTTATTGAGTGCATAAAAGACTTGAATGTGAATGGCAAACGAATGTTATCACTGGACGTGGAATCCCTATTTACGAATGTGCCGCTCACAGACACAATTTGTTTCCATTGCAAGTATATTGATGACAAAAATCTGAGTATCGGAATACCAACCTCATACCTGAAAGAGTTGTAATTAAGATGCACACTCAACGTACAATTTACGTTCAACAACGTCATCTATAGACAGAAAGACGAGATTGCTATGGGCTTTCCACTTGGCCCACTCTTGGCAGACTGCTTCATGGCCAGCATGGAAAACGGCATCCTTAAATCAACAATGAACGAATTGCTGCTGTACAAAAGATACGTCGATGACACTTTTATAGTTTGTCAGGATGATTCTGATTTGAATTGTATCTTACAGGAGTTTAATAACTGCCATCTTTCAATTAAATTCACAATGGAAGTTGAAAATAAATCAAAGATTCCATTCTTGGACGTCGGATTGACAAGAAGAGATGACGGAACTCTGAAAAAATCTGTCCATAGAAAACCAACATGGAATGGCCAGCTGACAAACTTATACAGTTGGATACTTATCAGCCGTAAGAGAGCTCTCATCATCTCGCTAACCCACCGCACCAGAAGAATCTGTAGTGATGACTGTTTAGAAGAAGAGCTCCTATTCCTAAAAAGCATTCTGGTTCAAAACGGATACCCACCCCGTTTCGTGGAGAAGAACATGAAACCAAGGCCAAAAAGAGAAGAATACACTTCAGTGCAAAAGAAGACACTCTATCTGAATCTGGAATTCAGGGGAGACCTAGCAGCAGATGTCCATAAAAGGAGAATCTCCAAATCCCTGAAGAAGACTTCCCGGCAGGAACTCTAAGAGTGATATTCTCTAACCGCCCACTACCTCGGAGCAATGGGAAGGACAAACTGTCGCATATGACCAATTCAATGTGCATTTACCAGTTCACCTGCTCGTGCGGAGTTAGCTAGGTACATAGATAGTTGTATGCACATCCTTTCAAAACGTGTTAGAGAACATTACCCAGCGTGGCTGCAGAGAGGAGGCAACGGTTCAATCAGAAGTGCCATTATTGAGCATCTCATCAATACCTCCCACAACATCTCAACTGATTCATTCAAAGTAATTTACAAAGTCCACAGAAACCTACCGAAAGCAGTATGTTTCATACTTCTCTGTACTGCAGAAGCCCTCGCAATATGCATCGAGAAGCCGGAGCTGCATGTTCAAAAGAAATTAGTCCAACCTCTACAACTACCATGGACTTAGTTCGGTATGTTACCTTAGCTTCCATTTCTCTCTTTTTTGTTTTTGTTTTTCGATCCCTTTTCGTTCGCTGTGTGTGTGATTCTTACTCCCTCATTCGATTCACCTTTTTTTCCAGTTATAAAAAACAGTTATTTTAAGTTTGTTTCCATGCTTTTCCTGTTCACATTTATAATTCCTTTTAAAAAAATTTACAATTATATCTTAATCCTGTATAACTTTTTTGTGTTTCTAAGGCTCTTGTAATCTATATTCACACCTCCCAACTCACATCTCAAGTTGAAAATTATTATTTTGTTTCCACGCTCATTTTTACACACTTGATATCCTTTCTAATCCTGCGTATTTTTGTTTCTAAGCCTCTCATGAAACCATATCTAGTTGGAAATAATGATCACTTTTTATTCGCCGTCATAATTATGTAGAATCAAACAAGAATTGTTTCCATGTAAAATTATGTATTTAAATGCGATTGTGCAGCTTTTGAAAATGAAATCGCCGAAAAGATATCTTTGCTGAACTTCTTCTTCTCAATCTGAGTCTTTTTTGTTTCCGCAGCCAATTCTCCATTGAATTGAAGGTTCATGTAGAGTAGTTTTTTCAGAACGCTAAGCATGGGCGGCTTTTGTGGTCTAGGATTCATACATTTCATAATAAATCGTTCTGGATAACAATTCTCGACGAGGATTCTTTTGAGATTGTCCAGTTTATCCTGTATGGTGCACGGGGTGCAAATTCTGTGAACTCTGTAGCTGAGTGAACGGATCGGGTTTCGTTTAGTGTATAGAGGTAAGCTCTCCGTTCCAAAAATCACCTGTTTTTCTAAGAGAGGTAATAAATAGGTCAACATCTTGCCTACAAATAGATTTGTAATGTGTGACAGCAAATTAAAATTAAAGTTGGAAAGTTACACCTCCAGGCGGTATAATAGTAGTATTTTAAACTGTGATTGATGACATAATCGATCAGTCGTATAGATGCGGAAATTACAATGTAATTACAGTGATTACCATCCAGTAGTCCAGTCCATCTCTTTCTCTTCTTCATCTAAATTTAGTTCCTACTGTGGTGAGAGCTGTCTGCTAGCCGAAAATTGGTAGACAGTAATTTACGTCAATGTTTATGTTTCAAATATTGATCATATGAAAAACAAGAACAAAGACTGACTTAACCAACAACCAATCACAGCACACTTTGTTTGCGTAGGTGGATACAATTAGCAGATAGATAGATGATCTGACCTTCAAGAAACAGTCACAAAGAGAAACAACCACCAATCAGAAGACTGTGTTTGTCTGCTAACAATAATCTATAATAATAATGTACATGAAAATCGATAAATATCTGTTGATTTCCTAAATAAACGATCTGTTGACTGGCTCTTGTCTTCTGTTGTTACACTACTAATTCAAATACGAGAGCTCTCAGTAATGGTAACATTTTTTCATTTAACTTAGTCACTGCTTTGCTTTGAAAACTTTCAAGATAACACCAGCTAGAGAATCACTGAAAAATCAGGGAGTATCATCACCTCGTGATCGATCCTGTAATCGGATCAGTCAGATCCCTGAGAAGTAACACACTTAACAGTTATTTTCAAGTCTTATATTTTTAAAAGATTATGAATAAATATCGAGAAGGGTCAAGAGTAAAGAATAGACACCAAAGTCAAATGACCTTGAAACAACCAATCACATCGTTCATCATCAGTCAAAATGGATGCGGTTCATGAACTCCGTTGCAAGACTCACCCAGATTTAGTTTTTGACTTTCACCGTGTGTGGAAAATGGGATGATAGGGATTTAGGTCTAAAACCTGCATATGTGGAGGCATAATAACTCTACAAAAGTATTGTCGGGCGGCTATTGATGGCTACGCATTTAGATGCAACCACTGTTTCATAAGGAAATCTGTGCGAGTTGATATGTCGTACATTATGGTGATTGTTTTAGATACTTTCTTCTCCAAATCGAAATTGTCTCTTAGACAAAAATATTGCGTATATGCCACAACTGGCTATTAAAGCGACCAGTATCTGCTACAGCTGCAGAAACGGAGAATACAAAGATTTCAACAGTGCGGTGGTATCAGCACTGCCGTGATGTTTGTTGCCTCACAAAAGCTAAATGGGATCACCTCTGTACTTGAGGGAAATGGCGTCGTTGTGCATATTGACGAAACTGTACTTATTAAGCGGAAAATAAATCGAGGGAGCAGTAGAGCAAATCATGTTTGGGTGCTGAGACTTCACGACACAAATCTTCGTAAAAAGGTTTGTGGAATGCATCCCAAACAGAAGTGCTGGTGTGTTAATACCAATTATACAATGACTAGTCCTCCCATGTACTGCTATTCACACAGACGACTGGAGAGATTATTCTCAGTTGTCATCCCTAGGCTATATTCATCACAAAGTCTCAACTATTCTTCTGAACTGCTGGATCCTGTAACAGGAACACATACAAATTCCATTGAGAGATTTTGGGTTCACCTCAAAAAACGTATCAGAATAGTAAATGGTTCCCGAAGTCATATGTGGTATAAAGCAAGTGAGATGAGTTTTTGTATCGCCATTGGTTTAATATGTCTATAACCACTCCTATGAGAAACTGGGACCAGACTTTGCAGCACATTGGAGACATTTATCCTGTATAGTTCATTTTTATGACATATATTTATAATAAATACAGCTTTTTATTGATTTTATGCCACTTTTTAACTGAAAGAGTCTGATTGGTTGTTTCAAGGTCATTTGACTTTGGTGTCTATTCTTTCCTGTTGCCCGAGACGGATTCCATTGAGTGAATCAGAGTTACTCTTAGAGCCTGTTGAAAACTGAGAAACACACACGAACAGGTGGTTCGTCCTATTTTGGGACTCGTCGTCAGTCATACATCAGTTATGCTAATCAGGGATGCTAATGTGGAAGCCCCTAGGGGTTCGGCTACTAGTAAGTGGTTTTAGATTAGGATGAGATAACTGTCAAGTGTATCCTTGTCACACTTTTTTTCTTCAAAACTGAACAAACGCGTTTAGGTGAGTTCCTGACGATTTATCTTTGCCACCCATTAAATCAACAGACAAATCGTACTTGATTTAGCTTTTTTTGGGGAACATGACTGCCTTCGTAATCACTAAGATTCACAAGCCGAAAAATAAGAGTAAAAATTATTGGTATATGTGTGAACCTTGGACACTGTGGTGGTAGTAAGTGATTCCATATTAGTTTGTTTATTAGATGTATCACACATTCAGTCAGTGAAACAGTATTACTATTTACTGGATGACACATTTTCGAACAAAATTTATTGCTGTTCATAAACATTTCCTCATCAATTATAATCACACGACTTCGAAACTTGAGTCTGATAGTTTTCTTTGTCCTCTCCTTTTTGTCGCCGTCATTGGGATAGTAGAATTTTCCAGATATCTGGCTGGAAAGGTGTTAAATCATTCCTATTACACGTATTCACTCTCAGTTGATCCGATAAACAAAACTTCCGTTGTTATCAATCTCTCCCTTCCTACATCCTTTGACATTAGATTTTAACACTGTAACCCTATCCCATCCAGCCTATTGTATGTTTGTGTGTGGTTGCATGTAGTGAGTGGTATAGCTGAAGTATTCTCTAGATTTCTTATCTTATTCGGGTCAACCAATCTAGATTTTGCTGTTAGGTTTTTATGCTCGGCTAGTCTGACTGCTCCAGTTCTAGTAGTTTGACCTATGTATTTGACCTGACAATCATTGCAGGGTATTAGACTGGTTGACTTGAATAAGATAAGAAATCCATGTTGATGCACGTTTTATGAGTCATGATTGAACAAAGATTCAAAAACAAGAGGTGCGCGTCGGTGGCACAGCGGTTAGGACTCTCGCCGACCATCCACATGGTCCGGGGTTCGATCCCCTGCCGGCGCACACCCGATATCTATGGTCGGCGTGAATTTGGGCTACCGATATCCATGCTGAAAATTCCACACTTGTACTGAAAAATACGGTGTGGAACCAAGCTGTAAATCAAAATAAAAAATATATATAAATCTCTGTTATGTTAATTTCGATTAATTTCCCTGAAGAAAATCGGATCAGATTGCCAAACGAAACGTTGGAATTACTTATTTCAATCTCGCTGAGATTTTATAAATATAATTTTTAAAAATCTAGAGAATAGTTCATCTGTAGCACCACAGAAGACGCAATTACACACAACCATACAATAGCCTGGATGAGATAGGATGACAGTTTCAAAATCTAATGTCACAGGGTGTAGGGAGGGAGAGACTGGTAACAACGGAAGCTTTGTTTATCGAATCCAGTGAGAGTCAATACATGTAACAGGAATGATTCAACACCTGTCCAGCTGGACATCTGGAAAATTTTACTACCACGCCTACGACGACAAATAGGAGAGGACAAAGAAAACTATAAAACTCAAGTTTCGAATTCGTGTGATCGTTATTGATGAAATGATTATGAACAGTAATAAATTTTGTTCGTAATTGTGTCATCCAGTAAATACTAATACTGTTTCCCTGACTGTGTGATACATCTTATAAACAAACTTATGTGAAATTAATAGTAATTGTTTCTATTTGCAGTCCTTTTTAATGCTTCTCACTGAATAGGGAGTTTAAAATACACATCAAATACGCATGTGTATTCCATTAGAAAATGGAAACCAGCTGTTGTATTGTAACAACAGAAGGCAAAAAGAACCAGGCAACAGATCGTTTATTTCTGAAATCAATACATATTTATCGATTTTCATGAATATTATAATAAATTAATGTTAGCAGACAAACACAGTCTTCTGATTGGTGGTTGTTTCTCTTTGTGGCTGTTTCTTGAAGGTCAGATCATCTGCTATCTGCTAATTGTATCCGCCTACGCAAAGAAAGTCTGCTGTGATTGGTTGTTGAGTCAGTCAGTGTTTGTTCTTGTTCTTTTCTTCTCATGATCAATATTTTGGGACGAAAACTTTGACGTGAATTACTGTCTACCAATTTTCGGCTAGCAGACAGCTCTCACCACTGTATAAGAGAGAAATGCGAAACACAGCTGAACAACCTATTAATCCTATTTTGGGAATCTTCACCCGGAGGTACTAAGAGTCTGATCAGTAATAAGTCGTCAGTGCCCTCCTAAGTGATATCAACCTTGAATTCCCACCTTAAAATATAGCAATCTCCCTTAGTTATATTTTACTTACATTCAGGTAGAGTTTTTGAATTTCAAATGAAAAGTTGTCACTGGTAGGGTCCATCAGGTACACCGTGGAGAACTGACTTACACAAAAGGTGTGTGTGTGTGTGACAGTTCAATCAGCCACAATTCATAAAGTACACCAGAAGTAGATGAAGTACTGCTGAGGAACCAGTGTTGAATGGAAATATGTGGGAGAAAGAATATGCACTGAAAATCACTGAACATTGGATGCTGACCCTCGCTGTTTAAGTCGAATTGTTTAGCTGAAGGCTTCCGGTCAAGCACTCACGCCATTTAGTACTCCATCATGTCACGTTCGTGAGTGATCACAGTCCTAAGGTCATTCTTATTCGAACAACTGCCAAAATTATTCAGCTCGTACCATTTTGGCCATATAATGCTGAGTCTGGTTTTAGTAGGCATGGGATAACTGATCAACGTTCGCAGTTTCTTGCAGCTGTTCATGACCTGCCGCGGGAAAGCAGGAAGTGTGTAACTGCGCAGATGTCGGGCCCAGAGGTAAGTAACTCGTATGAGTTGCTTAAATCAACACTCCTAAGGAGAAACGTTCTCACGGATCGACAGCGTCGGGAAAAATTATTTCCCAGCGTCGAGTTAGGTGATCAGTCAGCCGTGAGCATGATTACAGCGTCAGTTTGATGAAGGACTTTTCAAAGAACTTTTCTTATCTAAACTGCCACAGTCAGTACAGGCTGTACTTGTGACACTTCAGGGAGTTATTATAGATGACTAAGCTGTTTCTGTCTACATAAAATTCTAGCAATAACTAAACGGTCAGTTACTGAAATATGCTCGGTTGCCAAACACACTTCGAGTAGGGACAATGCAGTAATAGAGTTATGCAACTCCATCCAGCAGCTGCTTAGGTCAAACATATTTTGTAATTCCTCCTATCGTCGTCCGAACCCCCCTCAATGGTGAAACTCACTTGGTCGATTAAAATCCAAGCCACATTCACTAAAAATACCCCAGACTGGTGTTGGTATCACAACACCTTTGGCAGGGAAGCGAAGTGTTTCCAAAAGGCGCATGGAAAATAATGATAATCTAATGGGTTTGAAAGTTCGGATACTGGGGATGCATTTGTGACAATGAGAATGACAGTCTCGTGCTTCTGGAGCACCACAGTCAGTCAGACAGTCAACACTCTCCTATGTGGCTAACTAAAATCAGTAGACGAAAATGTCATCGATTGATTCCATGTTCTGGTTAAATCACATTTGTGTGAATAATATTATTACATAGCTACAGTTGATTTTATTCACGAATCATTGAAAACCACCAAGAAGCATTGTATACTACTGTTTTATCCCATTACGGGAATCTTCAGTAGTGTGCACCCAAGTTTCTTGATCATTCAGGCAATTGATAGAAGCCTAAATCCCTCGATGATTCCGCTTTAAATCACTGGATGAATGGTGAATGCTTTTCTCTAGCAATCAAGGCGTTGCATCCATACACACGCACATAATACCTAATGTGATCGTGAGTTTGTATTGCTGCAGAGAGACCTATTAAATTCGGCGACAGCAACTGATGAGTGCTCTTTTATTTTATTCCTTTACGTTCCCAGTGTGCAGCACAGGGCTTCAAGTTAGAGTCTTTACAGTTTCGGTAGGAGTGGTGTTAATTATTATTTTCACGGGATGGGGTTGCTAGCCAGCCTCATGCTCCGCAACCTTCCTTCTTTACCAGTCTCCCTTACTTCTGGCCTAATGAGGGAAAGGAGTGCCTCGTCGCTGGCTGTGGATCGAACTTCGAACCATATTATTATTTCCCTTAATTCCTAGAGGAACATAAGGCTTCAGACGCACGTCTCCATTGCGTTCGGTTCTCTGCTAGAGTCTTCACCTGGCTCCAAGTCTGCCCACATGCTTTCATCTCCTACTCTTCGCATCACCTCCTCCAAGTCACCCACCCTCACACTGACGACCAACTCGCCACTTCCCTCTTGGGTTTCATTTGAGCAATGGATTGCATTACGTCACTCACCTGATAGTTTGTTTTCTCAGAGTATGGCCACAATCCAATCCACCTCCATTTCTTCCTGCTTATTTGTTGCACAATCGATTCCTGCTGGGTTGGTTCGCTCATTGCCAGAGATCCCACCCTGTTGCTGATCCTTTCTGGCCGGCCATCTGACTCTAAGTATTGAGCGAAGACAATAAGCTGTGTATGAAGGTTTGTAGTTTGTCTGAGGCGCTCTTCATGACGCGCTGACCAAGTCTCTGATCCGTATAGTGAGTAGCACTGACTGACTTCACATTGGAGTTGAAAATCCGGATCTTATTTTCATTTTCATGCTGAGCGCTGAGTGTTGATTTCCACACAGACTTGAGAGAAGTGAAAGCTTGTCTCGCTTTTCCGATTCTTACTTTGATATCCTTGTCAATTCCGCCTACCTATAGTTGATACGATGCTTTCCAGGTCAGTAAGTAGGTGAAGGAGGTTGTTTCTTTCAGATTCCCCCCATTTATGCTGGCTGATTGTTGTCTGTTGTCTATTGTTGTTGCTGTTGGTTTTGCCCAGAAATCTTCATCACCTATCTGTGTTTTCTCTATATTTGCTTGAAGGAAGTCCTATCTTTGATGCTTCTTCTGCCAATTTGTTGCTTTTCACTTGCATATCTTTAACCACAACCATGGTTGGCGAGCATTCTGCCGCTGTGCCACTGACGCACTCTGATGCTCTCTGGTACTGTTTGCCTAATGAAGTTTGCTCTCTCCTGAAATCATTCGAACCTTCACTAAACCAACATCAGAACATACTGTAACTTTTTGAAGTCACAACCACTTATTCTCGCTATTATTGTTATAATGGAAAGAACTAAAGAAAATTTTCGAATAATAACCATAATAATAATAACAAGGGTTATGGCAATGAAAATCGGAGCATAATTATAAACTGCCTAATGAGATTGCCTCATGATGTTGTTCAAAATTAAGCTAATCATATGGTTCGTGTGTTCCTCTCTCCCACACTTTACTCCACCCACCCTCCTCTGTCACTGTGAATGCCTAACACACTCAACAGTGATCTTTTCAATCTAATGTTCCGATAGGTATTTTCCATGATTTGAAAAAATGCTAGGACCCTATGACAGTGAAGGAACTCAGTAGGTTTCTGCATTAGTCTGTCAAACTTTCGGGATGACCACTTCAATTTGCATATATCAGTTCACCTGCTCTTGCGGAGCTAGGTAAATAGGTCGTTCTATGCGGGTCTTATCAAAGCGTATAAGAGAACATCATCCAGCATGGCTACAAAGAGGACGCACTGGTTCAATGAGAAGCGCCATAACTAAACACCTACCTCGTCAATACCTGTAATAGAATCTCAACTGACTCATCATTCAGAGTCATCTACAAAGTAAACAAAAATCTACCAAAGGCAGTCAGTGTGTTTCCGACTTCTTTGTGCTGCAGAAGCTCTCGCCATATGCATCGAAAAGCTAGAGCTATGTGTTCAAATAAACCAGTCCATCCTTTACAACTACCATGGACCTAGTTCGGTATGTTCCGTTAGCCTTCAGTTTTCTTTTGTTGTTTTGCTCTCTCTCTATATGTGTGTAATTTTCTCTCTTTGTCTTCATTCAATTCATCCCATTTTTGGTTTTTAGTTATAAAATCAATTATTTTCAGTTTGTTTCCATGCTTCCCCTGATCACACTTGTAATTCGTTTAGAATAACCACTTTACAATTATATTCTAATCCAGTGTAATTTTTTGTTTCGATGCCTCTTGTATTCTATATTCACTCCTCCGGACTTATATTTCAAGTTGAAAATTTTGATTTCAATTTGTTTTCATGCTCATTTCGTTCACACCTGTAATTCGTTCTATCCTTGCATAACTTTTGTTTCTAAGCCTCTTGTAATTCACATGAGGTTGAAAATAATTGTCACCTTTTATTCGCCTCTCAAAAAATTATTTCTCCAGTTATCAAATATTGATTTTGCATACGTTGTAACTGTTTTCTAATCCTATGCAATCTCGTCTCTAAGCCCCTTGTAATCTTCTATATTCGCACCTTCAAAATTTCATATAAATTCGAAAATTTATCATCACTTTCGTTACTATGTGGAATTAATTAAAAAAATAATAGTTGTATCCATGTAAACTAATGTATATGAATGCGATTGTACAGCTGCTTGTGAGAATGAAATCGCCAAAAAGACAAATATCTTTGCTGAACTTCTTGATCTTTCCAATCATCTAATGTCCCGATGGGTATATTCCACGATTTTGAGATCTGTGTAATTCACAACCACTTATTCTCGCTATTGTTGTTGTAATGAAAAGAACCAAAGAAAATTTTCGAATCATAACAAAAATAACAATAATATTATTAATAATAATAACATTAGGGGTAATGGCGATGAAAAGAAGCAGCATAATCATTAACCGCTTTATGAGATTGCCTGGTGATGTTGTTGTTATTTAATCTAAGTATATGGTTCGTGTGTTCCTCTCGCTCTCTCACTCTCTCTCACTTCACTCCACTCACTCTCCTCTGTCACTGTGTATGAATGCATACGTAATACACTCACTCAACAGTGTGAATGTTTTATGCGAACTTGAAAAAAAACATAAACACAACACAGAAATTCTTCCTCCCGAGTAAACAAAACATGATCCAATGTGAATAATCATTTATTACCCAACTTTAATTATCCCGCCTGTAATTATGTCAACCCTCTGTAATAGAGAACTTAGATGATAATAATAATAAATTCAGCAAGTATAAGTCTTGTGATATTTATTTATATATCGTTTATGTATTTATTGTTGAACATAATAACAACAGTAATTCAAGATTTCATTCCGCATGCTCCTCTGCTCCCCTCTGCATTTAGTCGGTTTATTCGGTCACTGTTCTCAGAAAACAGCCTAATATTATTATTCATTACACTGACTGACCCATCCTCAGTCCTCACTTATATTCAAAGTGTTCAAATGGACTCACACGAAAACAACCTGGAGGATCTGGACTTCGCCGATGATGGTATATGTCTGATTTCACACAAACTGGAAGATATGCAAGCGAAAAGCAACAAGTTGGCAGAAAAAGCATCCAGAGAAGATAGGACTTCCTTCAGGTGAACATAGAGAAAACAGAAGTAATGAAGATTCATGGACAAGAACAACAACAACAGACAACAATCAGCCAGCACGAAATGGGAGGAACCTGAAAGAAACGACCTCCTTCACCTACCTACCCACCTGGGTGGCATCGTATCAACCACAAGTGGAACTGATGAGGATATCAAAGCAAGAATCGGAAAAGCAAGACAAGCTTTCACTACTTTCAAGTCTGTGTGGAGGTCAACAGCATGCAGCATCAAAACTAAGATCCAGATTTTCAACTCCAATGTGAAGTCAGTGCTACTATACTGATCAAATACTTGGCCGGCGCGTCATGAAGAGCATTTCAAACAAACTACAGACCTTCGTCATCAGCTAGTTGTCTTTGCTCAATACCACTTAATATCAGATGGCCGGCCGGCCAGTAAAGATCAGCAACAGAGATCTCTGGCAATGAGCGAACCAACGCAGCAGGAACCGATTGTGCAACAAATAAGCAGGAGGAAATGGAGATGGATTGGCCATATTCCGAGGAAACAAACCATCAAGTAACATCATTAGACAAGCCATTACTCTAGTGAAACTCGAAAAGGAAGCGGCGAGTTGGTGGTCCAAGGGTGAGGGTGACTTGGAGGTGATGTGAAGAGGAGATGAAAGAATGAGGGCAGACTTGGTTGGAGCCAGGTGAAGACTCTATCAGATAACCGGACGCAGTGGAGACGCATGGCTGAAGCCCTATGTTCCTCTAAGAATTAAAGCAAACAATAATAATAATATAGTGTTCACCAGTTGAAACAAACAAACACTTGTATGATGGAGGCAAATCCATCCCTTCAACCACTACCACACAGAATAATTCCGAAGAAAACACGATATCTACAACATAGTTTAGAACTAATACTCTCTATCCAAATTAACAGCTGTCTTCCAAATCTTAGAATATTATCACAAGATAATGAAGAAAGCAAAACAAAACGCGCTAATGTTTGTTTGTTTACCTTAACCTCCAACCTTCTAAATCTCACAATATCATTCCTGCTACTTTAGATTAAAGTCAACTGACTGCAAAACAAACAAGCAATTAATCATGCATAAACTACTGAAATTGCACAAGGGAACACATTGAGATGAGATAAGAATAAAACTTGTGCACTGTGGTAGAGTGTAATTCCATTATGGGTAAACTTTGTATTCATGAAGTCTCACAGTGCTACACAATAATGTTCACTGATGACCACGTTTCAAGCACAATTTATTATTGCCGCTCATAATCATATCAAGGTAATCAATCACACGACTTCCTAAATTCATTTATATAGTTCCATTGTTTTTCACTTGATTTTCACTTGATTTGATTGGTAGTAGTATTTTGTATATTTCGGGTATGAGTGATGAATCATTTCTATTGCATCTGGGTTGGGTGTAGATTTGATGAACCAGGCAGGATTCAGTAATCAACCTCTCTCTCCACCTACCTAGATTACTTTTACGAATTTTAACCCTCTCCCACCCACCATGCTATTGTGTGGTTGTGTGTTGATGCATGCAGTGCAGTTCGATGTATTGCTGAGCTATTTTCTAAATTTCTTATCTTCTTGGGTGGGATCAACCATTCTTACCTTAGCCACTAAATTCTTATGTTCCGACAATCTGAATACCCTCACCCGATCTACTAGTCTGTTTCACCTATGTAGTTGACCTCAGTCACAGTGATTGCAGGGTATTTTGTAAATTATATTACTTTGTTTAATTGGGTCAACCGACAGGGTCCTTCAACTTAAGCTACAGAGCTTGTCCTACCTGAATGAGTTTGTAGGTTTGAATGCCACCCTAATTCCCCTTTAATTCACAACCATTTATTCTCGCTATTATTGTTATAATGAAAAGAACTAAAGAAAATTTTCGAATCATAACAATAATAACAATAATATTAATAATAATAACATTAGGGGTAATGGCAATGAAAAGAAGCAGCATAATTATTAACTGCTTAATGAGATTGCCTCGTGATGTTGTTGTTATTTAAGCTTAGCATATAGTTCGTGTGTTCCAATCTCTCTCTCTCTCTCTCACTTTACTCCACTCACCCTCCTCTATCACTGTGTATGAATGCATATAATACACTCACTCAACAGTGTGACTGTTTTATGCGAACTTGAAAAAAAACATAAACACAACACAGAAATTCTTCTTCTTCCCGAGTAAACAAAACATGATCCAATGTGAATAATCATTTATTACCCAACTTTAATTATCCCGCCTGAAATTATGTCAACCCTCCGTAATAGAGAACTTAGATGATAATAATAATAAATTCAGCAAGTATAAGTCTTGTGATATTTATTTATATATCGTTTATGTATTTATTGTTGAACATAATAACAAAAATAATTCAAGAATTCATTCCCCATGCTCCTCTGCTCCCCTCTGCATTTAGTCGGTTTATTCAATCGCTGTTCTCAGAAAACAGCCTATTATTATTATTCATTACACTGACTGACCCATCCTCAGTCCTCAGTTATGTTCAAAGTGTTCAAATGGACTCACACGAAAACAACCTGGAGGACCTGGACTTCGCCGATGTGACATATATGTCTGATTTCCCACAAACTGGAAGATATGCAAGCGAAAAGCAACAAGTTGGCAGAAGAAGCATACAGAGAAGATAGGAATTGCTTCAGGTGAACATAGAGAAAACAGAGGTGATGAAGATTCCTGGCCAACACCAACAACAACAACAACAGAAAACGATCAGCATAAATGGGAGCAACCTCTTTTGCCTACCTGGGAAGCATCGTTTCAACTACAGGTAGGCGGAAGTGACGAGGATATCAAAGTGAGGATTGGGAAGGCAAGACAAACTTTCATTACTCTCAAGTCTGTGTGGAGATCAACAACTCTCAGCATAAAAAGTAAGATCCAGATTTTTGACTCCAATGTGAAGTCAGTCAGTGCTACTTGCTATGCGGATCAGAGACTTGGCAAGCGCGTCATGAAGAGCATCTCAAACAAACTACAGACCTTCATCAACAGCTCTCTTCGCTCCATACCACTCAAGATCAGATGGCCAGGAAAGATCAGCAACAGAGATCTCTGGCAATGAGCGAACCAACCAGGAACCGATTGTGCAACAAATAGGCAGGAAGAAATGGAGGTGGATTGGCCATACTCTGAGGAAACCATCAAGTGACATCACTAGACAAGCCATTGAGTGGAACTCGGAAGGGAAGCGGTGAGTTGGTGGTCAGTGAAAGGGTGACTTGGAGTAGGTCATGTGAGGAGGAGATGAAAACGTGTGGGCAGACTTGGAGCCAGGTGAAGACTCTATCAGAAAACCGAACTCAATGGAGACGCACGACTAAAGCCCTATGTTCCTCTAGGAATTAAAGGAAACAATAACAAAAATATAGTGTTCACCAGCTGAAACAAACAAACACTTGTCTGACGGAAGCAAATCCATCCCTTCAACCACCATCACACAGAATAATTCCGAAGAAAACACGATATCTACAACATAGTTTAGAACTAATATTCTCTATCTGAGTTAACATCTGGCTTCCAAATCTTAGAATATTATCACAAGATAATGAAAGAAAACAAAACAAAACGCGCCGATGTTTGTTTGTTTACTTAACCATCCAACCTTTTAAATGTCACAATATCATTCCTGCTACTTTAGATTAAAGTCGACTGACTGCAAAAAACAAGCAATTAATCATGCATACACTACTGAAATTGCACAAGGGAACACATTGAGATGAGATAAGAATAAAACTTGTGCACTGTGGTAGAGTGTAATTCCATTATGGGTAAATTTTGTTTTGATAAAGTCTCACAGTGTCATACAGTAATGTTTACTGATGACCACGTTTCGAGCACAATTTATTATTGCTACTCATAATCATATCAAGGTAATCACACGACTTCCTAAATTCATTTATATAGTTCCATTGTTTTTCACTTGATTTTCACTTGATTTGATTGGTAGTAATATTTTCCATATTTCGGGTATTAGTGATGAATCATTCCTATTGCATGTGTTGGGTGTAGATTCGATGAACCAGTCAGGATTCAGTAATCAACCTCTCTCTCCACCTACCTAGATTACTTACTTGTGAAAATTTTAACCCTCTCCCACCCTATTGTGTGGTTGTGTGCTAACGCATGCATTGAAATTGCTGAGCTTTTTTCTAAATTACTTATCTTTTCGAGTGGGGTCGACCATTCTTACCTTAGCTAAATTCTTATGTTCCGACAATCTGACTACCCACGCCCGATCTACTAGTCTGTTTCACCTATGTAGTTGACCTCAGTCACAGTGATTGCAGGGTATTGTGTAAATTATATTATTTTGTTTAATTGGGTCAACCGACAGGCTCCTTTAAACTACAGAGCTTGTCCGACCTGAATGAGTTTGATGGTTTGAATGCCACCCCAATTCCTGTATAATTCACAACCATTTATTCTCGCTATTATTGTTATAACGAAAAGAAGTTAAGAAAATTTTCGAATCATAACAATAATAACAATATTTTTAATAATAATATCATTAGGGGTAATGGCAATGAAAAGAAGCAGCATAATTATTAATTGCTTAATGAGATTGCCTGGTGATGTTGTTCTTATTCAAGTTAAGCATATGGTTCGTGTGTTCCTCCCGCTCTCTCTCTCTCTCACTTTACTCCACTCACCCTCTTCTGTCACTGTGTATGAATGCCTAATACACCCACTCAACAGTGTGACTGTTTTATCAGAACTTGAAAAACATAAACACAACGCAGAAATTCTTCTTCCCGAGTAAACAAAACATGATCTAATGTGAATTATCATTTATTACCCAACTTTAATTATCCCGCCTGAAATTATGTCAACCCTCCATAATAGAGAACTTAGATGATAATAATTTTATTTATCATTCCTTTTTCCCTTGGGTTCCTAGTGGAACAAAGGGCTTCAACTGCACACCTCCACTTGCTTCTGTCTTCTGCTGTACTTTTCACTTCCATCCATGTTAGTCCATACTGTTTAAACTCTTCTCCACACGATCTCCTCCATTTCACCGTCACGCTGACGACCAACTCGCCGCTTCCCTTTCGGGTTCCACTCGAACGATGGCCTGACGCGCGATGTCACCCAGTGGCATGCTAAGCGAGTGTCCAATCCATCTCCACTTTTTCCTCTGTATTTGTTGAGCGATTGGTTCTTCTTTCGTTTGTTTGTTCCCATAGTTTCTTGTTGGTTCTAGTTATTTCCGCCCATCTGATCTTGAGTATAGAGCGAAGACAGCTGTTGATAAAAGTCAACAACCTGTTGGAAATATTCTTTGTGACCCGCCGCCACCTTTCTGATCCGTATAGAAGAACTGACTGACTTGACGTTTGTATTGAAAATCCGAATTTTGTTGTTGAGTGTGGCTGAGTGCAAAGATTTCCAGATTGGTTTCAGGTTGATGAATGTGTTTCTCGTTTTCCCGATTCTCGATTTGACATCCTCATCCGTTCCTCGTGTAGTTGAGACAATGCTCCCTAGATAAGTGAATGAAGTAACCTCTTTCAAATCCCTGCGGTTGATGGTTATTGGCCCTGGATGTTGCGCTAGATGATGATAATAATTATAATAATAATAATAAATTAAGCAAGTATAAGTAGTACGACATTTATTTGTATGCCGTTTATGTAAATATTGTTGAACATAATAATAACAATAATTCAAGCATTCATTCCCCATGCTCCTCTGTTCCACTCTGCATTTAGTCGGTTTATTCAATCCCTGTTCTCAGAAAACAGCCTATTATTATTATTCATTACACTGACTGACTCATCCTCAGTCCTCAATTAGATTCAAAGTGTCCAAATGGACTTACACAGAAAACAAACTTGGAGGATCTGGACTTCGCCGATGATGGTTTATGCCTGATTTCCTACAAACTGGAAGATATGCAAGCGAAAAGCAACAAGTTGGCAGAAGAAGCATCCAGAGAAGGTAGGACTTCAGGTGAACAAAGAGAAAACGGATGTAGGTGATGAAGATTCCTGGGCACCAACAACAGCAACAACAACAACAACAGACAACAAACAGTCAGCATAAATAGGAGGAACCTGAAAAAAACACCTAATTTACCTACCTAACTGGGAAGCATCGTTTCAACTACAGTCGAGCGGAACTGACGAGGATATCAAAGTGGGGATTCGGAAAGCAAGAGAAGCTTTCATTACTCTCAAGTCTGTGTGAAGGTGAACACTCAGCACTCAGCATGGAAATGAAAACAAGATCCGCATTTTCAACTCCAATGTGAATTCATTCAGTGCTACTCACTATACGGATTAGGGACTTGGCCAGTGCTTCATAAAGAGCATCTCAAACAAACTACAGACCTTCATCAACAGCTAGCTGTCTTCGCTTAATACTAAAGATCAGATGGCTGGCCAGAAACGATCAGCAAATGAGATCTCTGGGATCGAACCAACACAGCAGGAACCGATTGTGCACAAAATCTGCAGGAAGATATGAAGATAGATTGGCTATATTCTGATAAAACAAACCATCAAGTTAGTGATATCACTGGACAAGCCATTGCTCGAGTGGAACCCGAAAGGGAAGCGGTGACTTAGTTGGTCGTCAGTGCAAGGGTGGGGTGACTTGGAGGAGGTCATGTGAAGTGGAGATGAAAGCATGTGGGCAGACTTGGAGCCAGGTGAAGACTCTAGCAGAGAACCTAACGCAATGGAGACGAGCGCGGCTGAAGCCCTATGTTCCTCAAGGAATTAAAGGAAACAATAATAATATAGCGTTCACCAGCTGAAACAAACAAACACTTATCTGAAGGGGGCAAATCCATCCCTTCAACCACCATCACACAGAATAATTCCAAAGAAAACACGATATCTACAACATAGTTTAGAACTAATATTCTCTATCTGAGTTAGCATCTGTCTTCCAAATCTTAGAATATTATCACAAGATAATGGAAGAAAACAAAACAAAACGCGTTGATGTATGTTTGTTTACTTAAACATCCAACCTTTTCAATGTCACGATATCATTCCTGCTACTGTAGATCAAAGTCAACTGACCACAAAATACAAGCAATTAATCATGCATACACTACTGAAATTGCACAAGGGAGCACATTGAGATGAGATAAGAATAAAAATTGTGCACTGTGGTAGAATGTAATTCCATTATGGGTAAATTTTGTTTTGATAAAGTCTCACAGTGTTCAAATAAAGTATAATTATATTTTAATAGTTTACACACAATGATAAGTTTTGTTATTGGTAATATTTCGAGCAAAATTACTGCCCGTGTTCACACCACTGTTGGAATTGTTTGATTCACACATTTATGATTTGTACTCATATATATAGTTCATTATTTTTGCTCACAGTGTTATACAGTAATATTTACTCATGAACACGTTTCGAGCACAATTTATTGTTGCTCATAATCATATCAAGGTAATCACACGACTTCCTAAATTCACCTCACCCCTCTTTTTTTATAATCTGTAATATTGCTTGTCTCTTATTTCTATGACGTGATTTGAACTCAGTACATCGTTACCAAATTAATCAGTTACTCATCATCTTACTCACCTCTCGCCTTTATTACGTAACTCCTTTACCATTGTATGCATACATTTAATTTGACTTGAACTGCCTGTGTAAAAACTATATAAGCACGATTTTCTGAGCACTTTTCACTAATTGTGGAACTTTCTGTCAAGTGACAACATGTAAAATTTGCAAGTATGTTAAAACTTTTCTGTACGTAAACCTCACAAATGATTTAGGCTGTAAGCAGGTGATGAGAAGCCGACGAAATAAATGATGGTCTCATATTATTCTGCACAAACCACTGTTGTTCTTGCTTTATTTAAATTCATTCATATAGTTCCATTGTTTTTTCACTTGATTTGATTGATAGTAGTATTTTCCATATTTCGGGTATGCGTGATGAATCATTCCTATTGCATATGTTGGGTGTAGATTTGATGAACCAGGCAGGATTCAGTAGTCAACCTCTCTCTATATCCACCTACATAGACTACTGACTTGTGAGAATGTTAACCCTCTCCCACCATGCTATTGTGTGGTTGTGTGCTAATGCATGCATTG
The DNA here is from genome assembly GCA_944472155.2 of Trichobilharzia szidati. Classification (NCBI taxonomy): domain Eukaryota; kingdom Metazoa; phylum Platyhelminthes; class Trematoda; order Strigeidida; family Schistosomatidae; genus Trichobilharzia; species Trichobilharzia szidati. Next base: position 7,152,374 of record OX235279.1, read on the forward strand.
CAATTGCTGAGCTTTTTTCTAAATTACTAATCTTCTCGGGTGGGGTCAACCATTCTTGCCTTAGCTGAATTCTTATGTTCCGATAATCTGACTACCTCCAACCTACTAGTTTGACGTATGTAGTTGACCTAACTGACAGTCACTGCAGGGTATTTTGTAAATTATATTATTTTGTCTAATTGGGTCAACCGACAGGGTCTTTTATTCTACCTACAGAGCTTGTCCTGCCTGAGTGAGTTTGTAGGTTTGAATGCCACCACCAGCCTAATTCCTGCTTTATTAAGAATCCTACTTAGGGAGTGTCTCAGATGTCCCCTCCTTATATGGTATAACAGTGGATGACTCGCATTCTCTCTTATTTATGTTATCAGAAGATGATAATAAATAATCTTAAATTGTATTCTATTTCAATTCAATTCACGTACATCATCACAACATTCTAACAAGTTACTGACTTATTATGACTATAGAAGAAACACTCGTCTTATTTCCCATCTGATTGTAATTGATCAATAACACTCATATCATTATTATTATGATTATTTCTGAATGTCCATTATCCTATATTACTGATTTGTATTCAATTGTCTAATCATCATGAATTCCACTCATGTATATAAATAAAGGAAGACGAAAGTTGTGTGAGTGAGTGAGTGAGTCAGTGACTTGATATGATGATTATGAGTGGCAATAATAATAGTTTGTGCTCGAAGCGTGTGGTCGCATCAGTTAATATGACTTACTGTATAACACTACACACACACACACTGTGTGAGTGACAGTTTATCAAAACAGAAAATCTCATCCATAATGGAGTAGTTATACTCTACCATCAAAGTGGCCAAGTTTTATACTTATATCATTTGCTAGCTAACAGTACTTCACGAACGCAGTGGGAGTTTGGACATGAGGCAAGCAATCCCACCTCGTAAACACAATAAACATTACTGGTAAAGAAATATCAAAGTCGTATGTTCCACTCAGAAATCAAAGAAGAGGAACAATTACTGTTTATTACTGTGAACTTTGAAACCTACTGTGGTGAAATAAATATTTGATCCTTTCGGAAAAAGCAACTTGGTTTCTATCATGTACTATCGTATGTCGCTTCTAGAATGCACTCACTGCTTACTGTGTAACAACAGAGGGACAAGGGCCAGCCAACAAATCGTTTATTAGGGAAATCAACAAATATTTATAGATTTTCATGTACATACATTACTATCGATTATTGTTAGCAAACAAACACAGTCTTCTGATTAGTTGTTTCTCTTTGTGGGGCTGTTTCTTCAAGGTCAGATCATCTGCTATCTGCTAATTTAATCCACCTACGCAAACAAAGTCTGTTGTGATTGGTTGTTGGTTGAGTCAGTCAGTCTTTGTTCTTGTTCTTCCTTTCTCATGATCAATATTGGGGACATCAACAACATTGAGGTAAATTACTGTCTACCAATTTGACTAGCAGACAGCTCTCACCACAACTGAGTTAATGTATCTCTCGCCATAAAGGAGCAAGGAGAAAATCACGCTGAGAATAAAGTTGACAAAAATTATATTTATATATATGCATATGTTCAACATATTAGTCTATCAACAGGACATTTTTAATGCGATTTGAGGAATATTCAATGTAAGGGTAGAGTTTCGAGCAGTGTGGTAAAATAATAATTCAACATTAGGTGAGTTTATTCGATACAATATACAGCGTTAGAGTATTTATCCCCTTCATGACGTCTGCACCACAATTAATATTTCTCAAAATCTAATATCACAATGTATACACATGCCCTGATAACTTCCTTGATATACACCAGAAAAGATGCTTGTTGCGTCAATCCTGTGACATACATGCATTTGTTGCTGATTCTATGAACAAATGTTCTGCAATTAACCATTTTTCCATCTCTCTCTCTCTCTCTGCCTATCTATATTGTTGTTAAATGACCTATCAGATGGTTGGAGGCAATCGGCGACAGAGAAAGCCTTGCCTAGACCTAGGTTTCGTGCTGCTAGTTGGCACTCACCAGTCAGTCAGTCAGTCAGCAAGGCGTATCTGCAACCACATTGAAGAAACAGTTCATGTCCCACCTATCTGTCACCCAGTGACTACTGCAGTCAGAGACGTTACCACTGAGCCAGCTATTCTGGCTCACTGGCGATTGACCGCCTGTAGGACTGTGCTGTAGTGGGTGTTTTGATTGAACACTAGTCAGTACCTAGTGTGACGTGTCTAGTCCTTTGTTTGGCGCAGACTGAATTCCATCAGTCAGTCAGTCAGTCAGGTTTGCAATGTGGCCACCATTCCACTAGGTAGCTTTAACTATCTAATATCATCAAATCAGTGTGTGCACAGTGATGGCGAGCTACCTAGTGGGATGATGGCCATATTGCAAACCTGACTGACTGACTGACTGATAGAATTCAGTCTGCACCAAAAACAAAGGACTAGCCAGACACGTCACATTAGATACTGACTGACTGGTGTCCAATGAAAATTAGTGAATCGCTTTGTATCTCACTCAGCTGGTGGTCTCTATCTACTAGATTAAGTAAGCGGTGTAATTTAGACGACTCAATCACAGAATTAGACTAAATAAGATAAGTTAACCAGTAGCGTGAAAAAATCGATATTTTTTATGAGGAATATATAGTGCTGAAAACATTGTCTTCTTATAGAGAATTAGTGATTTATTTGATCATTTATTATCGTTTCCTTTAATTCTTAGAGGAATATAGGGCTTTAGCTGCACGTCTCCATTGCGTTCGGTTCTCTGCTAGAGTCTTCACCTGACTCAAAGTCTACCCTTACGTTTTCATCTCCTCTTCACATGACCTCCTCCATGTCACCCATCCTCGCACTGACGACCAACTCGCCACTTCCCTTTCGGGTTTCACTCGAGCAATGGCTTATCTAGTGATGTCACTTGATGGTTTGTTTCCTGAGAGTATGGCCACAATCCCACCCACCCCCATTTCTTCCTGCTAATTTGTTGCACGATCGGTTCCTGCTGTGTTGGTTTGCTCATTGCCACAGATTCCTGTTGCTGGTATTTTCTGGCCGGCCGACTATCTGATCTTGAGTGGTATTGAGCGAAGACATCTAGCTGTTGATGAAAGTCTGTAGTTTGTTTGAGGTGCTCTTCATGACGCGCTGGCCGAGTCTGTGATCTGTAGAGTGAGTGGCACTGACTGACCTCACATTCGAGTTGAAAATCCTGATTTTATTTTCATTTTCATGCTGATTAGTGCTGACTGTTGACCTCCACACAGAATTGAGAGAAATGAAAGCTTGTCTTGCTTTCATGATCCTCGCTGCTTTGATATCCTCGTCTGTTCCGCCTGTAGTTGAAACGATGCTTCCCAGGTAGGTAGGTAGGTGAAGGAGGTTGTTTCTTTCAGGTTCCTCCAATTTATGCTGGCTGATTGTTGTCTGTTGTTGTTGTTGCTGCTGTTGGTGTTGTCCAGGAATCTTCATCACCTACATCTGTTTTCTCTTTATCCACCTGAAGTCCTATCTTTGAAGCTTCTTCTGCCAACTTGTTGCTTTTCACTTGCATATCTTCCAGCGTTTGTGAGAAATCAGACATATATCATCGGCGAAGTCCAGATCCTCTAATTTGTTTTTGTGTGAGTCCATTTTATGCCAGTTTCCTCATTGCCCTCTACCTGTCGCATTATCCAATCTACTGTAATCAAGAAAATCATTGGCGATAGTAGACAGCCAGCCAGCTTGTCTTACTCCTGTCCTCACTTCGAAGGATTCTGTAAGTTTCCCGCTCTGGATTACTTGACATGCAGCATTGTTGTACAGCTGTTGGATGAGATGTATAATTGTCGATGGCACCCCATAGTAGCGTAATAGTTGCCAAAGCACCTCTCGATCGACGCTGCCGAAGGCCTTTTCAAAGTCGATGAAGTTGAAAGACACATTAACTGGATGGTGTGTAGGGATCAGAAATTTAGATAACATTGGCACTGGGTAACTAGCAGAGGAAATTTTGATTCCGTCACTTGAGTCAATAAATAATGATAGTATCCGGCAGTCTGCTTAAATCATTGAGCTGCCAGAATTTCTACCCATCTTAATGCTTCTTACTGTTTTAATCGTGCAATTATATTAAATGACCAGTGCATGAACTCGCGCGCATATTAAATCAGTTTCCTAACATACGCTTTGTAATTCTTGAAGGAACTGAGGAAAATATGTACAGAATTGGTTTTCTCCTCGAATGTAACAACACTACGACAGACAAATGATGTACTTTAGATTATACTGTCGACTGGAGATAAATTTTCCCGACCTTCCAATAGAAGAAACAAAATGGAACAGATTGAAAAGCAGCTCACAGACGTCTTGAAGAGAATGAAGGCCAGTCGACTAATTAGTGGCGATATCTATGACTAGATCTGGCCAACGGGTTCAATACTACCAAGACTTTATGGTCTACCAACAAAAGGTATACAAGGTACAAGGTCTCCCACTTCGTCCAATTCTGGATATATCAGGTTCCCCTGACACCACTCTATTGCAAAATGGCTGGCAGATATTCTGGAACATGTAAGGAAACAATTATGTACACACTTACTGTGTGACACCTTCCAGTTTATCGACTGCATACAAGACCTGAATGTATCTAACAAAATTATGCTGTCCTTCGACATTGAGTCACTTTTCATCAATTTTCCACTCGCGGAAACGGTCTGCTTCATATGCAAATATATCTACATGAGAACCATCTCAATATTGGAATACCAACAGCAGATTTGAAAGAATTACTTATGAGATGCACTCTGAACGTCCAGTTCACTTTTAACGACACCATCTGTAAAGACAAAAGGATGGTATTTCAATGGGATCTCCGTAGGGTCCACTACTATCAGACTGCTTCGTAGCAAGCCTCGAAAAAGGTCAACTAAAGCCGAGCATTGACAATTTATGACTGTATAAAAGATACGTAGACGACATATTCATTATTTGTGACAACAACAGCATGACCCCAATCTACTGCTGAAGACATTCAATCAACTGTTGCCATCCAGCAATAAAATTCACTATTGAAATGGAAAACGAATCAAAAAGCAATTCCGTTTCTTGATGTGGAACTAACAAGAAGAACTGATGGGAGCCTAAGAAGATCGATCCATAGAAAACCTACTTGGAATGGTCAACTAACAAGCTTCTATAGCTGGGTAACCATTCAACAAAAGCGGAATTTAATTAAATCCCTTGCCACCCGCATCCGACGCATTTGTAGTTCCGATGTTCTAGAAACAGAATTAGATATTTTGAGAGAAATCTTCATCCAAAATGGATACCCAATAAGATTCATCGACAAAAATATCAAACCAAGAATTTGGAGAAACGAAACTTCACTTGCGCCTAAAAAGAAACTCTACATGAACTTGGATTTCAAGGGAGATTTAGCAAGCGATATTCTCAAGAGAAGGATCACATCATCTCTGAGAAGAACATTCTTTGCAGCAACGCTAAGAATAGTGTTCTCCAGTCGCCCATTGATCTGCAGAAGCCTCAAGGACAAGATCCCGCATCTGACCACTTCTATGTGCATATATCAATTCACCTGCTGCTGTGGAGCCAGCCAGGTACATCGGTCGTTCGACGCCCACCCTGTCCAAGAGGATTTGAAGAACACTATCCACCCAGCATGGTTGCGAAAAGGCAATAGTGGTGCAATAAGGAGTGCGATAATTGAACACTTGGTTAACACTGATCATTCCATCTCAGCAAACGCCTCCTGCTTCAAAGTAATCTACAGAGTCAAGAATAACCTATCAAAGGTAATACGGTTTCGTCTTCTTTGTATCACTGAAGCTCTGGTCATTCACATAGAATAATCGGAGCTGTGCATACAAAAGAGAATTACTCAACCACTTCTACTGTACTGTCATGGTAACAACTTTGTTGATTTTTGATGACTTAATTTTGTTGGTTTGTTTGCCTGTTTCTTCAATTGCTTATAATTCTTGTATATTCATTTAGAACTCTTACGTAATTTCGTATTATCTACTTTGTTTCTATGTGTATCCTGAGTACAACTCAATCATCGAACTATTCATATTATTATTACATAACTTTTTTTTAACAACTGTTTGTGACAACTCATCACCTTTGTTACTACCCTAATTTCATTAACACCCGATTTTCTTGACTAATTTTGTATTACGTAACTCCAATTATCAATCTTCACCTTTTTAGTTAAAATAACCATAACCAATTGTCTATTTTTGTTTGACAAACTTAATGTACACATACATACAAAATAACACACGTATATATATATTTGCGATTGTACAGCTAAGAAAATGAATTCACCGACGAAAAGAGACTCTTCACTGAACAATACATGTTTTGTTTTCTATATTTATTGAAGTTAAAAGGGATGTGAAAAACTTATCAGGTATTCAGCTGCACCAATGTTCTGTTCTGGGAGCTGGATGATTGTCCTGATAGAGCTTAGCCTCAGTGTAAAATACACATTGATACAACACATACACCCACACACACATAGGCACTGAAAACATCCTCTAGAAAGGCAACAGATCAGGGGACAGACAAAATACTCTGGAAACAGTGTTATCTGAATGACTGTTGCCTTCGAAAGCATTAGTAGTCAGGTATAGAAATTGAGGCATTTAACTAATATAAAACTGACAGTAAAGGTTTACAAAACGGGATTTAATGAATTCATCAAATTTTTTTGGTAGAACTCTTCATCTGAATCCTCTACGTGCAGGGATAATTGTATATGTGTCCTCGATGAATTCATTGGATCTTTAGATATGATGGAGAAGATTTATAACTCAGGTGGATGATTTTGATGTGATTGCATTCTCTGAGCTAGCTGGATGGTTAATTTGCGAAGCTTTCATCGCAAGCTCACCAAAACTAGATAGATCACAAAACAAGACCAATGGCGAATGAAATCCAGTGGACCAGTCCTACGCCGATTCTCAAAGGTAGATCCACGATACACAAGTCAAATGTCCCTTTACGACAAACTGTATCACTCTCAGGAACGCCAACATACAATTAATCCAAAGAATTATACAGAAAACTGAAACACTTAACGGAATCTTGTGATCACTCCATCAACTCTGCTATCCAATTTCTAGAGAGAAACCTATGTCTAACAACATACTTCCAATTCAACGGCCAAATATATGAACCTAGTCAAAGGAACACCCAAAGGATGGATCGCCAATATCAGGTTTGATTGCAGAAGCATTGATGCAAAGGCTCCAAAACATAATTCTAGCAAAGATCAAACCCAAAATTTGGATACGTTACGTAGACGAGACATTTGTAATAATCAAGAGAAACGCGTTAGGTAAAACTCACAATTTAATAGACAACGTCTTCAACGACATTGAATTCACAAGAGAAGAGGAATCCGAGAACAAAATCCCATTTTTGGACGTCTTAGTCAAGCAAACAACGACAGGGGAATTAGAAACTCAATTCTATAGAAAATCAACTCACACAGACCACATACTCAATAACAACAACAGCAACAATCCTATAGCACACAAGAGGAATTGCATACAAACACTACTCAAGAGGGCCAACCAGTCAGGACCCATTGCAGCACTCCCACCTTAAGGAGAGACATCTCATGGACGTCTTCCAAAAGAATAGATATCCATCGAATTTCTTCAAAAGATATATACCCCCAAGCCAAGCTATCAAACCGAAGGCCCCTAGGGAAATCGCAAAGAAAATCACCCTACCATGTACAATAAGCATTTCACATATTACTGCAACACTCTTCAAACTTCTTCAAACAAAATCATTTCACTCAGTTTTATGTCAACCAAAAGACAGACTCAACAACGAAAGAAGATAAAACCAACATCATCTACAAAATAAATTGTAACAACTGCGAAAAACACTACATTGGCCAAAGTGGACATCCCTCCTCTTCGTCTTCGTATCCACGAACATAAGCTAGCCGTCAAAAGACATGACATTCACTCCCTCACTCATATCACCTCACTGCATACAGACAACCACGGACATCAATTCGACTGGAACAACCAAACCAACGTTCAAATATTAGACAGAGGAAACAACACCGAGAATGCTAGAGAATTTTTAGAAGCCTGCCTGGTATCCCAGTGAATCATCAATCAATAGACACATCGAGATAGACAAAATCTACCAACCGATAAAAAAAAGACACACAAAGCGTCAAAGTTCAAGTCAAAGAAACAATCAGTTCCAATATCGATACAAGTAGCCTAGAAGGTGTGAAAACACACAAAAGCAACCAAAGAATCACGTCCAAGGTCACCCATCGACCACGAGAGATGATTAATAAACTCGTGGAGAAATCGAAAAGCTCACTTCAATTCAAATTGAACTGTATGCGCTGAAGGAAGATGTCGCCTGCCTGGTAGGGCGATGAACGCTTCGCAAATTAACCATCTAGCCAGCTCAGAGAACACAATCACATCAAATTCACTGAATCTTTATTTATTAACCTTTACTGTTAATTTTAAATTTAACTAATATTTGTCTACGCCTCAGAGAATAAACAAAACTGAAGGTGATGAATGCATGAACTGCAATTTAACTGATGTGGAATGATTAGAACTTGAGGAAGGAAGATCTCTGAAATCCCAGAAAGAATTAGCAACCACAAGAAACTCTGGCTGGAAACAAACCAACCAAGAGCCGATCACCGCTCAACGAATGAATATGTAGGAGAAAAAGGAGATGAATCGACCATGCACTGAAGAGGCCGTCGAATAAAATCACATGCAATGCAGGCCATTGCTCGAGTGGAATCCCAGTGGGAAGTGACGGGCGAGTGGGTGGTCGGTGCGACGGTGATATGGAGGAGATCGAGTAGGGGATTTGGACGAAGAAGAGGAGATAAGAGATTATGATCAGTCGTGGACCCAGCCAGCTGAAGAGGACAGTACCAAATAGAATAAAGTGGATATTTATGACTGAAGTCCTAGGTTCCACTCAAAACCCAAGGGAATAATAATAATAATACAATATATGCATAGAAACTACCCTCTTACAAAAGATAATAGTCTGTACTGATTGATAGTAAATTCTAGTGAGATGGTGTTTGTATTTTTGTTTTTTTTGCTTCTCATTTAATGTTTATCAATTAATTATTTATTTTATTATGATTACACTTTGATTTCACACCGTATTTTTGGTACAAGTATGGAATTTTCAGTATGCGATATCGGTAGCCCAAATGTATAAGGTGTGCATCGGCAGAGGATCGAACCCCGGACCATATGCATGGTCGGCGAGTATCCTAACTTCTGTACCACCGAAGCACACAAAATCCAAAAAAAGGGATGATCCGAACACCTCCCCACTAGCAAAAACTACGCGTGCAAGCCAGCCCGATTAGGCATCGTCGCAGGCTTCAACACGTCGAAGTGCACTAGAGCGAGTCTCCACCTGGGGACAAGGCATTCGTGATCACCCTGGTCCCGGCGCAACTTACATAATTTAACAGAAACCTCTAAGTATGTTAGTTGACCAAAGTAATTATTGTTCAAGATAACACAACAACTCCTTTTTCGAAAATTGAATGTTTCGTATTTCAAATTATGACAAAGATGAGAAGTGAGAGGAGCGGAAATGACTATGCTTCGCTTTTATTCACTCACTATTCATTCATTCAAGGCTTCAATTATTTCTTTCCAATATTTAGTTAGTTAGTTAGTTTGTTTTGAAATTGTATTCTATTTATCAATAATGTGATTGATATATGTCTCGCATTAAATTCCCTTTTTTAACTTTGCTTCTCATGTATCAGTGTAAATATGTAGGTAAAGTATTAATTAAAATTAATTATACTCAGTAAACAAAGATTGCGAGATAAAGCAGACCTCTGCGGATTTATTAGAAAATTCAAAAATCTATGTGAAGCATGAATGAAGTGAAGAGAAAGTCAGTCAGCACGTTAATATTTGTGGAAAACTTGGACACTGTGGTGTTAGTAAGTAATTCCATATTGGTTTGTTTATTAGATGGATGTATCACACACAGTCAGTGAGTGAAACAGTATAAGTATTTACTGGATGACAAAGTTTTTTCGAGCACAATTCATTATTGCTGTTCATAATCATTTCATCAATTATTATCACGCGACTTCGAAACTTCAGTTTTATAGTTTCCTTTGTCCTCCCCTATTTGTCATCGTAGGGGGAGTAGTAGAATTTTCCAGATATCTGGCTGGACAGGTGTTGAATCATTCCTATTACATGTATTCACTCTCAGTTGATTCGATAAACAAAGCTTCCGTCACTAATCTTCCCCGCTTGCCACCCTGTGACATTATCCGGCTGGGTTTTAATGTTCGGCTAGTCTGACTCACTGACCCTGTTCTACTACTCCGACCTATGTATTTGACCTGACAATCATCGTAGGCAGTGTGTTAGATAAACTTAATTGTTTTGTTTTAACGGCTCCACAGGATTGATCCTTCAATCTAAAAAGCTTGTTTCTAATTGAGTTTGTGGAGAGGGGTTGAATTCCAGCCACTTTTATTCCTGCCCGCCTTGTTAAGAATTCTACATAAGGGTCTAACAGATAACTCCTCGGTGTTTGAAATAATGCAGACCTCGTTCGAGTCTCAATAAGAACACCATCGCTTGTTGGGGAATTTGGAATTACTTACTACCTCCACGGTGCCCAAGATTTACACATTTATTATCTTTTAGACCAATAGGGCCACGAATGTCACATATAGTGCAACAAGCAATAGTTCATATGAACTGTGACCAAGATTTGACCGGATAGTTGCAAAATAATTGAGAGCTGAATGAGAAGTAGACATTTATAAAATTATATATGTAAAATCTCAGCGAAATTGAAATGATTAATTCCAACGTTTCGTCCGAACTTCTTCAGGGAAATTAATCGAAATTAACATAACAGAGGTTTATATATACGAAAAGAGGGACATCTCTTGTTTTTAAATTGTTTGTCCTGTCATATGAATCAAGAAACAGCTATCAATAGGTATAATAAACAAAACAAAACAAAATGTTTATGAACTGTGATCAAAATTTGACCTCAGACTTTCAAAATTAGTCTACTTTTGTTAAAATATATGTGTATATGCAGTACCAATAGTGTGTGTGTGTGGGTGAACAGTCATAAAACATTTTTTACGAGTTGATCACGGACTGATATCAGTTAGAGAAGCATTGGAAACCAGGGAGTACTGGACAGCTGCTGTTTCATCCTAGTTTGGGAATCATCGGCAGTACGCACCCACTGGGATTCGAACCCAGGACCTTGCTACAGGTTGGAGCTTCCTGGAGTTCTAGTGAGAAGTCGTGACCAGTGAGGTCCAATTAGAAGTCACGTGTGTGGATGGATGTCCCACCAACGACAATATTTGGGGTTGCGCTAAAATCACTAATTGGTAGAAGTTGGAATTCATGAGCCATTGAATCGGGTCTCAGTGGCTGAATGGTATACGAGCTTACCTTGTAACCGGAAGGTTCTGGGTTCGAATCCCAGTGGGTGCGTACTGCCGATGATTCCCAAACTAGGATGAAACAGCAGCTGTCCAGTACTCCCTGGTTTCCAATGCTTCTCTAACTGATATCAATCCGTGATCAACTCGTAAAACATAACTAATCCTTACAAACCAAGCTATAGAACATAAAACATTCGTTATTCTCATATGAGCTGTGATCAAGATTTGACCGGATAGTTACAAAATAATTGAGATTTTTTACAAATATAATATAATTTTATAAATTTGATATTCTCTCCATAAGAAAAACGTAGACAATCGGGAATTTGATCAAGTGTGACTAGTTGTTGAAACATATCCAATTTATTTATAAGTCAGGATTTGCCATGCATCATCTAAGATCACACCACACTTTCACGTCTTTTCAAACTGCTGGGATTCCTAATTTACTTCTCAGGTGAATTTTTATTTTCCCCTTCATTAGCTGGATCGAAGTGTCCTGCATCTGTTGACTTACGCATCCTGAACTTGATTATAAATGGTCAACAGAAGGTTGAGTACGCCACTAGCCAGAGCCCTTCCTGCAGCTAAGCTTGTTCTCACCTATCGAACAACTTGCTATTTGGTGCAATCAGAAATCGATAGATATCCTTCTCATGTTAACAACTCCAACTGTATATACAAATTTACATGTATCTGGGGGAGCAGTTACATTGGAAAGACAGAAGGAAAAAGAAGGGCATATCTACGATTTTCTGAACATGTACCAAAAAGCTTACGTCTAAAAGGAACAAATGCTTTAAACAGTGACATCCATCGACAGGCATCTCCTTGACACGGGTCAGTCATGAGGTGGACGTCGAAAAGTCGTTCAAAATTATCAATAGACGAAAGAGCTTAATTCTCTTCAAGTTTGCTAAAGCCACCTCCATCAAGCACCATAAACCTGATTTGTGCGTTCAGAAAGAAACAGTTTTCAGTCTTTCTTTGTCTATCCTGGTAACTGGATATTTTCATCTCTCTTTCATCTGAATACGTAATGCTGAAAAGTTTCCATTGTGTATGATAACCATTGTTCGGAATAGTGCTTAATATTACATTTATATATGTTTATTATTACTATATGCATATATTGATCGATTGATTGATTTTTGTTCAAAATGAACTCTGTGCAAGTGTGTTAAAATTGTTTTTGTAGATATATTTAGTAATGTTTTTAAAACATTTTTGATTTCAGTTCACTTATAAAACAATCTTTAATAATTTTGTAATTTATCCACTTCAACTCTACCCTCTATAACATTTTAATTATCTTTATTCTTATCATAAATATGTATATTGACTGAGCAATTATTTAGTGCCACTTAATAACCTTTTCTTTAATATAAATACGACTGTACAGCTTGAAAATGGAGTCGTTGAGAAGAAATTTCTTCGCTGAACAAAGAAACTGTGTTTTTACTTATGAATATTTATGGGGTCTGTCTGTCAAAAGTTGTTGAAATAAATGGCCTCATTTATCAAGTTTGTGCATGGTACAACCGATGTACTCAGCAGCTCCGCAGTAGCGAGAGCAAGTAAACTGCTGGTATATGCACATAAGAGTTTATGGGGAATCGTCATCTGAATTGATAACAACCAGTGGTGTCCGTCAAGGATGTCCACTTTCCCCTTTTCTGTTTAACTTCATCATAGATATGCTGCTAATGGAAGTATCCTTAGCTGAAATTAACGACTTAGGAATCGACTTGTTACCAGGGAATAGTCTTATGGACTTAGAATATGCAGATGACATAGTCCTGTTAAGGGAGGATGCTGACAAAATACAGCAGAGTCTTCTGAACACCTTGAGCAGCAATCTTTGTATGTTTGGCATGCGATTCGTCCCTGTAAAATGTAAGATGCTGCTGCAGGAATGGACTACGTCTACTCCTAGCTAATTGATAGGGAGTGAAGTGATAGAACACCATGTTGACCACTTCACCTATTTGGGAAGTTGTTTCAGTACCAACGGATTGATTAGTGACGAAATCTCAGCACGGATCCAAAAGGCTCAGGCTGCTTTTGCTAACTTACACCGTCTCTGGCGTAGGCGTGACATCCGACAATCAACCAAGGGACGTGTGTACTGATCAGCAGTTCACTCCGTCCTTCTCTACGGGGCTCTGAAACATGGCGAATACGAGCTGAAGACACGAAAATGTTGACTGTTTTTGATCGTAGATGTCTACTATCTCTTACTCACTTTAGGTGGCATAATAAGGCAAGTATTGTCGACGTTAGGTTAGGCGTAGATTGTTGGGCAAAGAGGGAAAATCAATCGAGGAGGCTTTAAAGTTTCATAGATTGAGATGGCTAGGTCACGTTCTGCGCATGCCTAACCATCGCCCCCCCTTCCCGACGGGCATTACTAGCTGATATATAGGTGCAGGTTGCAAAAGAGTAAGTGGTGCCATGCCAACCAAAAACATGGCCTCATCAATCCATGAAATCACTGGCAGTTAAATTGAGTCAGGTAGTGAGGGAGATACAGACTTCCGGGTTAGGGCCCGCCCTCAGGACTCTAAGAATCAATGGCTGGAGACAGACAATAGGTGACATGGCTCAAAATCGTTGTCAATGGCTTACGCAGATGTATTCAGTCTCTTGTGTAATCTTTCATATTCCATTCTACCATTACTCATTCTGTTTCACTCTTATACTTGTCAAAACTCCATTGATTCTCTTCACTCATCCATCTTCTTGTCTACCTTTGCGTGCTATTTGGAACGTGGCAACTCGAACTGCTACACTTCGGTGACAAGTTCTATGTTGAATCCAGCCAGCCAGCCATATGCACATTGAAGTGGCCCAATGAGACAACTTGTCTTTCGCGTTCTGTTTGAACAACAGTTTCTTGCAGGAAAATGGTAGTCGTAGTCCCTCGGTGAAGTATGTCTTCCTCAGAGATTTATGGAGGCGTTTACGACGGAATGTTTCACTTCCTAGGCGTCCATATGACAAGAAACGTTGACAACTCTCTCAACAAAGGTCCATATAAAAAAGACCACATGGAATGAACAATTCATCAACTTTCAAAGCTTCGTACTCCTAAGCAGAAAGAGGAACCTGGTATACGCTGTTTCCTCGGGGATTTGGAAGATATGCAGAGAGGAGGTGATTGATGAATAACTGAGTAATCTCCGAAGAACCTTGATGCAAAACGGTTTCCCGCCCAGGTTCATAGAAAAGAATCTCAAACCTAAGAAGACTTCTGAACAAGTTCAGTCCGTCCCGAAGAGAATACTTCTGCTTAATCAAGAATTCAAAGGTGACATTGAAGTAGAAACCCTTCGTAAGCGTCTCTGCAAATCTTTGAGGAAGACATACTTCGCTGCGAGACTACGACCAACGTTTTCCTGTAAGAATCTGTTCAGCCAGAAGGCGAAAGACAAGCCGTCGCACTGGGCCACCTCAACGTGCATACACCAGCAGTTTACTTGCTCTCTGGTGGAGCTGAGTACATCAGCCGTACCATGCGCCAACTTACTTGGAAAACGCGCTCGTGAAATAAATGGTCAAACAAAAAATAGAATTTGAATGATAGTTAATTTTAAGATTAGATTCAATATTCATGGCTCATCTTGAACAGATTTGAATGAAAGAAGAAGTAGAAAGAACCACCTATTACTGCAGATATGTCGATGACACGTCTTTGGTCTGCAGTGATATAGAACACGCGTCTGCAATGTTTGAGAAACTCAATGCGGCTCATCCCAACATCGCATTCACAATTGACTACGAAAAAAAACCAGTTCCATTTCCTAGATGTCAATATAAAAAGAAGAAACGATGGGACGATTCAAAAATCTGTCTACAGGAAAAAAACTTGGACTAGTCAATACTTAAATTATCACAGCTTTTGCCCAAGCAGTTACAAAAACGCTCTTCAGCAGAGCCAAAGAATTATGTTCGGAAGACAAGATTGAAGAAGAAGTCGCGGTCATCGAAAAGAACCTTATCGAGAATGGATATCCTCGAAAGTTCATATTAAAGTATAGAAATGAAGAAGCACACAAACCAAAACCTGACACCGTTGAAAAAACCAGTTTTCATCTGCCTTGCGTACAAAGGGGAAGACGTATCCACGAAAACACAAAAAACAATCACAGGTGCATTAAAAAAAACGTTTCCAGCCGCCAGACTGATCCTATTTCACAACACTGTGAGCTCGTTAACCCAGTCAAAAGTAGATGAGTACCCTGCTCACGTCAACTCCAACTGCAATTACCATTTCACTTGCACTTGCCGAAGCAAGTACATAGGAAAGACTGAGAAAAGAGCATCTTCTAGATTTTCTGAGCACATTCCTAAGAGTCTCCGGACAAGAGGAAGAAAAGTGTTATGGAGGGCAATCGCCAGATATTTAATTGACACGGGACACATAGTAGAAATTAGCCAAGCCTTCGAAGTAATCAGTACGCAAAGAAACCCATTGGCGCAAGGAGATTCGTCCTGCTGAAGTTTCTATAGCAGCTTTGTTTACAGGGTGAGGTTGCTATTCTCACGTATGAGAAGGGGAGAGAGAAAAAGTCAGTGTTGCGTGACCACAGAGCCCAGGGGACAACTGCTTGAGGCCGGTCACATGCGGCCTGTTTTTGGTTGTTCTTTCTTTTTTGGTGTGTCTCAGTAGCATATTTATCACTTCTGCCCTGTGACACAGCAGCAGGAAGCGCGGTCGTTGTTAATCCGGGCCCCGACCGATCCGGCAAGATATTTTGTGAGTTTTTTGAGTCATAGAATTGGATTGGGTGACAAGTGACATCACTAGACAAGCCCTTGCGTGGAAACCGAAAGGGAAGCGGCGAGTTGGTCGTCAGTGCAAGGGTGACTTGAAGGAGATGATGTGAAGAGGAGATGAAAACGTGTGGGCAGACTTGGAGCCAGGTGAAGACAATAGCAGAGAACCAAACGCAGTGGAGACGTGCTGATGAAGAAGCCCTATGTTCCTCTAGGAATTAAAGGATATAATAATAATATACTAATAATAATAATAGTGAACAAAATCTTTTTCTAATTGATTTAAGGGAAAACTATTTATTGTCTGAATGCAGAGTCCATGATATACGCATATCGTTTGACCATGATACACGCCTGAGAATAAGGATTCAAGGTTTGAAATGTTTTTTTTTCAAAAGAATGGATGGTTACTGAACAAAGAAAGAATAAACACTCTTTTCGAAAACCCCTTCATCATCATCAGGCTCTACAGTTATATATCCATCCATTATAGTGAATGAATGAATGAATTAGTGTTATGAACAACAACATTAATTTTGCTGTTTAAATAACATCGAATCAATAATAATAATAATACCAGTGGATTACAGTTCATTTGCATCAACATAACAATATACACTGAATGTCAGTTGAATTAGGAAAGATAATATTACAAATTCATGAATTTATAGTCTCCACCCACTGAAGGCCGGTCAGCCAGAGCAGTAGTAGAGGCTAGCTGGCTGGACTTGCTTCTTCTACACATACACAGAGCACTCACTGGTTGTTTGAGGCGAATTGCAATAGCCTCTGCTGTTTGAAGGAGCATGTGGTGCTTCGATGATTTTGGTAGTTTGTTAGGCACCCGGTATATTATAGAGAAGGATTCTTCTACGCTGGCTTTGTGATCGGTTTGCACCAGATAGTCTAATATCGAGCTGTTAATAGTTTTAACTACACCTTTACTTAGCAATAGTGAGAGATGCTCTCGAGCACGAAAAATCAAGTTCCTAGAGCAACAACTACCAATATAACTCGCTCCACCACAAGCACAGTTACAGTTGAATTGGTAGATACAATTTGAAGTGGCCAGCTAGTCTAGTCTAGGTACTTCATCTTTCAGTCGAGGAAGCACCATCGGTCGTGTAGAGAATAAGACGTGTAGTTCGCCGCCAGCATTGAAAGTTCTTTCAACTGATTTTCTTAATTTCTTCGTAATTATCTCACTTGGTATATCCATCGCCCTTGAATCGCAGTCGTATTAAAAGAGGCTGCTTGTTTACGGATGGAGAGTGAGTATTCCCTTTCCACCGCTTTCTTTGTCATGTGTTTCTTGATAAATTTGTTTTTTAAATTTTAATTGTCAACGTCAGCAGAGTTTTGTTGCATAAGATGTTACTGCTATAAACTGAAGGTGCTAAAATGAATCCATCTGGCACATGCGTCAATTAGATTTTGTTCAATCACTGCGTGAAGAACACAACATCAATCAATTGATGGAATTAGTTCTCCAGCTTAGACATATATGTGTCAGTTTGTCATGTTTGAAGGGAGAGATTGATTACTGAGTCCTGACTGGTTCATCGAGTCTACACTCAACGCTTGAAACAGAAATGACTCAATGCAAATACGAGAGTCAAGTCAGAGTAGGATAATAAATAATCTTAAATTGTATTCTATTTCAATTTAATTCATGTACATCACAACATTCTAACAAGTTACTTATCATGACTGATTGTAATTGATCAATAACACTCATATTATTATTATTATTATTATTTCTGAATGTACATTATCCCATATTACTGATTCACATTCAAATGTCTAATCATCAATTCCACTCATGTACATAAATGAAGTAAAATAGTTGTGTGAGTAGGGCCTTCATACTCGAAACGTGGTCATTAGTTAATATTAGGGTATGACACTACACTGTGTGATAGTTTATCAAAATAGAAAATCTTATCCATAATGGAGTTCTACTCTTCCACCATAGTGCTCAAGTTTTATACTTATTTTTGAGAAATAGTTGTAGGAATCCTTTCTCCACACTTTTTTTCTCAACCAAATCTGACGTTTATTCTCTGTTGTCTGTCTACGAGTCAGAAATTTGGCCAGTGTGTCACGAATAGGATTTTTAACAGCCAGTTGCGGACTTTCATCAACGGCTACCGCCTTCGCTGTCTGGCTGGCTCCATACTGAAGGTCATCAAATGGCCAGTCGGCTAGATAGAATAAGCAACAAGAAACTCTGGTTGAGAACAAACTGACCAACCAAGAGATGATCAACACTCAACAAATATGTAGGAGAAAGTGGAGATGGATTCATCGGGCATACATTGAGGAGGCCGCCGAATCACATCGCAGGCAATGCAGTCCATCAATCACTCGAGTGGAATCCAGATGGGAAGCGACGAGTGCGGCGTCGATGTGATGTTGACATGGAGGAGATCGTGTTGTGAGTTGGAGGAAGAGATGAGAGATATTGATCAATCGTGGACCCAGTCAGCTGAAGAGAACGACAGAAAAGGGAACGAAGTGGAGACATGTTGTTGTAATCCTATGTTCCACTCGGCATGCTAGGGAATAATAAATAAATAATCCTAGTACATTCAGTTTGCTATTTCAATGACATCTATTCCATATGCTTGTTTAGTAGTGGCTAGTAGCAGCATGAAACGTCAGAGTTCTATCCTATTCGTGGCCCGCCATGTCAGTGTACAAGCTGCTTAGTGAGGGGTGAAGTTCATATGTACACTTAAACACAATACCCTTTGTCAACGAAATCATATTCAGAGGCTGATCAGTCATATTTATACTAACCAAAAATATATATAGTAGTCTCTTGTTGAGTAATAGGGGTGGAGGTGACGTAATTGATATAATTACTCAGAAGTGGCTTTAGAAGTAAAACAAAAACTAAAAGTTGTAAATTACGTGGTACTCAACGTCACAAAGATAGAAATTTGATAAGGTTAAAATCGCTGTTGAGTGAGAGAGAATGAAGGCGGTAGTTGAGTGTCAATTTAACAAGTGTGAAGAGGGTGTGAAAATTTACTACAGGGAACATATGACAGTGAAAATAGTGAATTAATTATTAAAGTAAAAGCAAACTAAAAGTAAAATTAAAAAAGGAAAAGAAAAAAATCAAAATTTTTCTTTTCACAGGGAACGACTAGTGAAGAGGTTAAGACCAAGGTAGAATAAGAGACTGGACAAATTTTTTCTGTATACAGAGTTCGGCGTTGTATTTTTATTTTATTTTATTTATTTTGATTACAGCTTGGTGCCACACCTTATTTTCAGTACAAGTATGGAATTTTCAGCATGGATATCGGTAGCCCGAATTCTGCAGGCGGACCACAGATATCGGGTGACTGTCGGCAGGGGATCGAACCCCGGACCATGTGCATGGTCGACGAGAGTCCAAACCACTGAGCCAGCGCCTCCGCCACACTCGAAAGCCGAAACCTGACGCTTTTTATACCATTTGGCCTCACCTTGTCAACAGAGTCGTGTTTCAAGATCATCTACAAAGTGAGGTCAGATGGTACAAAGGGCGTCAGGTTTCGACTTTTGTGTGTGGCGGAGACGCTGGCAATTCTTCGATACAACCACGAACTCTGTATACAGAAAAGGTTTGTGCAGTCTCTTATTCTACCTTGGTCTTAACCTCTTCACTAATCGTTCTCTGTAAAAAATTTTGATTTTTTAATTTTGCCTTTAATTTTGCTTTAATGATTAATTCACTATTATCACTCTCATATGCTCCCTGATGTACATTTTCACACTTGTTAAATTGACACTCAACTACCGCCTTCATTCTCTCTCACTCAACAGCGATTTTAACCTTATCAAATTTCTATCTTTGTGACGTTGAGTACCACGTAATTTACAACTTTTAGTTTTTGTTTTACTTCTAAAGCCACTTCTGAGTAATTATATCAATTACGTCACCTCCACCCCTATTACTCAATAATAGACCACAATACCCTATGCTTCATAGGCAAAACGTTATTCCAACACTTAAACAAACAGTATGATTTGAAATAAATTAGTCATTAGTGTGACTCAACGTTGATATGTCTAGACTGAAGAAACATGACAGACTTTGACATGTGAGGCGATAAATACTGGTAGGTCTGAGTCTCCGTGAGCTTAGTATCACTTATCGGTAAAGATGTAGGTATGTCTAACTGAAGAATCTCATATAGAGCGAAATTCACGTCCTGGATCCCACTGCTTCTCACGAAAAAATAAAGCAAATTCGATTTACCTTTGTCCTCGTAAAACCCATGAAAATGAAACTATGGAATTTCTCTTGCTACAGATTGTCAAGCCTACGGCATAATTTTTCTTTAAAACCCACTTTATAAGAATTCTCAACAGTGTCAAACCACGTTAGATGCACTGAATGTTAAATTCTCTAAAAATAACAGTGTTAATGTGGGAGTAGATAGTGTGTTTGTGTGAATTCCAGATCACTGTTCACATTTTTGGTAATATTGAGAGGATTGAAAGGGGCATCATTTCATAGATATTGGCCATTAATATATCCTGAATGCATTTCTTGAACCAAGATTATTTTTCACATCTTTTTTAGTATTTTCTGTTTAGCTACTTAAATAATTATAAGTACCATCGGTTGTAAACGTGCAAATATTTCTCCTAAGATTCAGAAGGATACATTATTCTTCATTCCGAAACCGACCATCATATTTGATTGTCCTATTTTTATGTTCCCTCAATATTTAATAGACTGAGTCTCGTTCTGTTCAACTTTTTTATGTGTGTGGTTTAGATGAATACTCACCTCAAAGCTGACGTCCTCAAAGCATGTTTAGTCAGGGATTATCAGTAAATTCAAGTCTGGAGTTGTAGGAATTTGATTGGTTA
Source organism: Trichobilharzia szidati (assembly GCA_944472155.2). NCBI lineage: Eukaryota > Metazoa > Platyhelminthes > Trematoda > Strigeidida > Schistosomatidae > Trichobilharzia > Trichobilharzia szidati. The sequence continues at coordinate 7,173,511 of OX235279.1, forward strand.
TAGGATTTCATCATGAGCTGGTTAGAGAACCGTTGAAAAACTAGCCAGGGAGTGCTGTATTCAATCAATCAACTCCCTACAAACCAACACTTGGATGTTGATGAGATGCTTACTGGCAACTTGCCTTATTCAGGCAGGTAGGTAGTTACCCGGGTGGGTGGGTTCTAGTGCGAAGTCGTGACTAGCAGGGTGCAGCAGGTCGTGTGTGAGGTGAAATACTCGCCACAGAAGATACTAGCTAGTGCCAGTTGTGCTATGTCGTGCGTGAATTGGCAGAAGTTAGAATTCATGTACTGGCTGACTGGCCATTCGATCGGTTCCCAGTGAGTGGTTTAATGGTCTACGAGCTCGCATTGTAACCAGAACGTGGTCCTGGGTTCAAACCCTGTCAGTGAAGTGGGTGCGTACTGCTGAATTTAGCAAAAATATTCATTCAGACATCTATAAAACACAAAATAATTGAGCCAGCAAAGAATATCCCCCTTCTCGATAAATTCCCCTTCTGGCTCTAAAATTATATATGCATGTTTATATACATAGAATATTCTAGATTAATAGTCAATAACAATATTAGTGTGTGCTTTTTGAAATAATATCGATATTCTATCTCATCTTGTAGATACACAACACAAGACTGATTTATGTTCACCAGGCGGCTTTCAGGGTCATTTGCCGTATACCAACAAATCTCAATTCCACCTTAAGAGTTCGACTACTAAATATTGCTGAGGATGGCTGGTTGTTGGGATCCAAATTTACAAGCCTAATTTGTGCATCCAAAAGAAGTTGGCTGGTTCAGACATTATCCTTACCTGCTTGGCCATCTGGGTTTGAATGATCCTGAATTTTTGTGAAATTTTCCTAATTTTAGTTGACATTCTATTTGGTACTATATTATTATTATTATTATTATTATTATTATTATTGTAATTTAAGCATCTTTAAAGAATTGTGGTAATTTCATTGTGATCTTACTTAACAAATCGATATTACTATTTAAAAAGCACATTGATATTGTTATTGACTACTAATCTAGAATATTCTTTGTATATAAACATGCATATATAGATAAAATTGTAGAGCGAGAAGAGGAGGGGGAGGAATTTATCGAAAAGGGGGATATTCTTTGCTGGCTCAATTATATTTTGTGTTTTACTTCTGAACAGCCCATCCCAAACTAGGAAGAGTAAAACAACTGTCCAGTACTCCATGGCTGATTTTCTAATGATTCTCTAACCAATGTCAGCTCATGATGAAATTACCAGTAAATCTTCAGGGATCTTTGCTTCAAAAAGGCTTTGTACTTATATTTAACCAGGACAGTCTTTTGCTCGTGTTGGTATATGCTACTGGCTGACGAATACGCTTAGATCGGTATCACTGACGGTTACCGATGGTGCTTGCTAGTCTTATCGACAGTTGTGCTTGGTATGCAGCTAGCTACCCATCTCACTCACTCCGTAATGTGTATATAGCTGAAGGCGGAAACAGCCTTTCTAAATGTCTGAAGAAGACATTTCCAACAGCCATCTCGCTTATCATATTCTCCAGCAGACAGGTTATCCAGTCTAACTAACGTTAAGGATAAGACACCGCTTTTGGCCACCTCATTGTGTGTGTGTGTATTCATCAATTTACTTGCCCGTGTGTGTGAAACAAAGTATATCGACCGTACGCAATATCAACTCCACAAACGTATTCTGGAACATTGTCCAGGTTGGTTAGCCAGCTGACCAGGGGAGAAAAGAAGAATAGCATCAGCTCTATCCTCGAACACCTTGTCATCTCTGGACATCAAGAAACCACCACCCCCCCGCACATGAATGCTTCATAGTACAACACAGTGTCCTTCAATATCGCACAAAGGGACTTCGCATACACCATCTGTACATAGCTGAAGCATTAGCTATTCGAGATCTGAAACCGGACCTCTGCATTCAAAAGCGATACATACATTCTGTCGCCTTACCATGGCCAGAGTAAAATTCTTACCACAATTTTGCTTCCTTCTTTTATTATGTAAGTTCACTATTATTACTATTTTTGTTACTACTATTATTTTATTATCATCAGTATTCCCATTCCACTAGTTCCTGTCCATTCTACACGAGCTTATTGATTAGTCATGCACTTATTACGTCATGCCAACTACTGTCCCTGTTTTCTAGCTCACATACAATTAGTCATCCCTTCTAGGTTGCACCTTACATTATGTATTACAATTTTTCAAGGACAAAGTTTACCAGTATCTGACTGGTCTTAAGATTGCTCTGTTTAATATAATTATGATTATTGTTCAGCAGCTCAAGAAAATGAATCGTCGAAAAGAAAATATTCCTCTATGCTGTTTGTGCCTTTTTCTTATGAAGGTAAATATGCTCACGTGCTAAGGTTATAATTCCATATCTGTAGACCACTGGGAAAAAAATTACAAATTAACTGTGATTATCACGTGCAGCATTACTTTTTACAACTGTTTACAATACGTGCTCTGTCAAGTTGTCTGTATTACGAATATTATATGAGAAAACAAGATTGATTGAGGAAACTGTTACGCAGCTACTGTTATTATTATTATTATTCCTTTTGGATTCATAGTGGAACTTTGTCCTGTTTCCTGCGGTACCCTTCAGCCTGTCCCATGATTGCCAATTAACTTTCGTTATTTGTAAAAAATTATATTTGTAGAATCTCAGCGAAATTAAAATCAAATTTCTGTAGAACCTTAGTTTTACCAAAGGTTCAACAGAAATAATTTGGTTCATATAAAGAAAGACTAACTGACTGCAGAAGCCCTGCATATATATATGGGTGAATCCCAACAGTTTGAACAGACGTGAAGGTGTGGTGTGATGTTAGCTGATGCATGGCAAATCCTGACTAATAAATAAATAAAAATTGGATATGTATCAACAATTAATCATACTTGGTCGAAATTCCCGATTGTCTGCGTCTTCTTATGGAAAGGCTAACAAAATGTTGTATGACTGTTCACCCACATACACATACACACACACACACCATTTTATACTGCATATACACATTCATTTTAACAAAAGCAGACTAATGTTGAAAGTCTGAGGTCACATTTTGATCACAGTTCATACAATTATCCGGAAAACTTTATCACTTGTCACAGTAAAGAAAAACCACATCTAGAAAAGACAGCTTCGGTACCAAAGAAAGCTATATTTATTAACGTACCTATAATTCAAGGGTGACCAGATTGTGCAGTTGTGACACCTAGCTCAAAGACACTTTGGTCAGCCATCAAACGCACATTCTACGCCGAGTCTCTTTTTCTCACTTGCCGGGAATTTTCGATCCCTGTACCTAAGATTAAAGGACGGAATTCTGTGGACTCTACTTCAAACTGTATCGACAAGTTCATCTGCAGTTGTTGCGGTGACACCTATATAGGTAGAACCAATAGAATGTTCCAATGTCGCGATCGAAAAGAACATGTTCCAAAATGGTAACTAAATCATAGAGAAAATCCCACCAATGCATTGATTAATCTGGATAGAAATCCACCTGCATCACCCATTGCAAAACACTTATTAGTGTCAGGTCACAAAATCAATCAATATTATTTGATGACTGTTTCACAATTATTTCATCACATAAATCGAATTCAAGGTTAGTTATTGAAGGTGATGGAAGCAATCTTCGGGGACTAACCATATACAGCCTGAACTGTGTTTACATTCAAAACAATTGACTTCAATCTTCGCCTACCATGGACTGACTAGTTGACCTATTTAAATGTGATGATTGGTCATTAGCATAGTATGTACTTTTGTTTTTTATATAACTGAGTAATTGTCATGATCTTTATTTTATTTTATTATTGTTAACCATGTTAGTAGTAAAATGGTTGTAAAGAAACGACGAAATGACGATATCATCTCACGTAATTTGTCTTCTTAATGCCTTATTCATATTATTTTGTTTATTATACATGCTGATACCTGTTTCATGATTCATATGATTGGACAAAGTTTTTTAAAACAAGAGATGTTCCCCTTTTCTGCATATAAACCTCTGTTATGTTAATTTCGATTAATTTCCCTAAAGAAGTACGGACCCGATTGACGAACACAGAGGAAACGTTGGAATTACGCATTTCAATCTTGCTGAGATTCTACAAATATAATTTTTTACAAATGTCTACTACTCACTCGGCGCTCAATTATTTTGCAATTATCCGGTCAAATCTTGATTACAGTTCATATGAAACTTTCGTTACCTTCTCACACTCTCCGACCGCTACCATGTCACCCTCGAATGCCTGAGAATCTACCAATAAATGCAACGAAAAATTCTAATGCGCTACATGAATGGCGGTTTATATTAGAACTAGAAGAAGTGGTTTAGAAAGCACATCACAAATTGAAAATTTCGGCAAGGTAAACTTTTAAAACAATAAGTTCCCGTTTATGAAGTTGGATAAAGCAGCAATAAGAAGGAAGACGTAATTTGTCTGTCTGTATCGTGTGTGTAATGTGCATATTTGCGTGCAACACACATTTCGAACAATCTGATCCATCACACACACACACACGGACTTGTCATAGGAATGTCATACATATGTGGAAATAATAAAGAGATTTAAGAGGTGGGTGAGAAAATAGACTTGACTACTTAGGTCAAGTTAAAAGGAGGACATACTGAAGCTCAGAATAACAATGAAGATGAATGACTGAACCAAATAATAGAGGTAAAAGTACATCTGCCCTGGTTGGTATCAAAACAAAGGTTACCTTCAAGGAAGGAAGGTTAGTGTGATGACGAATCGCTGCTTTGAACGCATGAAGGTGCGTTAAACTTCCTAATTGCCAGCTACGGCTAGCTTCCACAAACTTTAGGATACGCCCTCACCCAAACACGATTTCATAGGTAGGTTTAAAAGATGTGTGTTAACGTCAATTTTATGTCCTATCTCTATAATATACTTCGCAATGGAAGAGCTAGGTCTCCTGTTCTCACCAATAATAGGTTCTGAAGATTGCATTTGTTTCTGGATCTATTTAGGAATATGCTCTGAAACCAGCCCTTACCTGCAGAGATCCTTCTATAGAATTTGTGTGTGTCCTCGTAATGGGATCCACAAAATCACTGGAATGGTTCACTCTATGATGAATATATCCAAGAGATGACAGCGAGTTATAACCTTTCCATTCATCAGTAAGTACAATGGATCCCTGTTTCACAAGTCTAGTAATAATAAGTGTAAAAGTAGTTAACGTTCTATCTGGTATTCTTTCCACGAGTCCTTTCTGCCGAGAGGTGTCCTATAAACAGATCACCCAAACATTATTGGCTCACTCACGACCACGGTTGTATTTTTCCTTAGTTGCACAGTTTCGTCCACGTGCACAACGATGCCTTCTCCGCCCAACAACGAAGTAATTCTTTCCATTTTCCATGATGCAGTGTCTCTGCAGTGCTGGTACCACTAAACTGTTGACACGAGGCTATTTTCGGTTTCAGCAGCTGCACCTCTCACAGACTGCTTTAAAACCCAGTAGTTGCAAATATACAAAATTTGGGTTAGGAAGAGATGTGACCTATCAAAAAATGTTCCCACGAAATATATTGAAATCATCAGCTTATCTTCCCTAATACTAACTCGTCTCAGGCAAATTGCACAACGATGGATATATCCATCAGTCGACCTACTAAAGCTTTTTAAAGTCATCAAACAACCACACGAACCAATTCTCTCCTTCCAAAGCAACCCTAAATCCAGGTTAGACTGGAAAGCACTATCCTCCTCGAACTGCAACCGTAACTTCGTCAGAGCACGCATTTGAAACGAATCAAGCGCCATACAACATTGAACTCACATTCATGAATCTCATTGGATAATTCGCCGTCGTTCGCTGATTGGTAGCAGTTAGTAGTGCTTAAAGTTTAACTTGGTCGCCGGAAGTGGAGGGGATAATAAATAATTAGGTTTAACTATTATTAATTCTGTGCTGTATGGTCTGAATTGTTCTCTGTGTGTGTGTATGCATGTGGCTGTGATCATTTCAACCGTTAAACAAAAAGATATCAATGTTTAGTCTGATTTATTTAAGGGCCAGTCAGCAGATTTGACTGACACTTGAACTGTTCTGGTGAACTGTCAAGTGCAAAAGTGAATAAATTCCTTGTAATCTGGGTATATTATTGTGGTGGGAGCTGTCTGCTGTCCAAAAATGGTAGACAGTAATTTACGTCAATGTTGTTGATGTCCCAAATATTCGGTCATATGAAAATAAGAACATGAACAAAGACTGACTGACTCAACCAACAACCAATCACAGCACACAGTTTGTTTGCGTAGGCGGATACAATTAGCAGATAGCAGATGATCTGACCTTCAAGAAACAGTCACAAAGAGAAACAACCAATCAGAAGACTGTGCTTGTCTGCTAACAATGATCTATAACAATGTACATAAAAATCTATAAATATCTGTTGATTTTCTCAATAAACGATCTGTTACCTGGTCCTGGTCTTCTGTCGTTACGCACTTATCAATTCACCTGGTTTTGTCAAGCAGGATGCATGGGGTGTAGCCAGAGAATGCTTTCATCTCAAATATGACAGCACATTAAAGCACTGGTGTAAAGGTAGAGAGTGAGAGTGAGCGAAGCTCTATTCCAGAATACTTGATCAACTTCTGTCATACCATATCAACCACACCAACCATGAATCTACGAGCATTTGTCGGATTCATACTGACTTGACGTGTTCTTCATAATGCAATGGAGGCCCCAGACATTTGTGAATCCAAGACAAAACTTTGTTCACAAAATAAGTATTTACAGTGCTTATCTTTATCTTGATAAACACATTTATTCATTTGATTGCATTGAGGATTTCATCAAGAGCTGACAACAGTTAGAGGACCACTGGAAAACCAACCAGGGAGTACTGATCAGTCAGTAATGATATTCCCACCGAGACTCAAACCCAGTGCTCATAATTTCAAACACCAGCCAAAGCGTTATCCACTAGACCACTTTAATGACGAGAGCCAACTCTTGTGCAATGGGTCGTAATTACTTAATGCAGGTACATCCAGCCAACTGACGAGTCCCAAATAGGACCGGTGAAATGCGCGTTATCCTGGACTGGATTCCACTGCGAGTCCTCATCAACCTATTAACTTCTAATTACATGCCCAGGCATTGTCGAAGCATCTGCACAAGAAGCCAACAGACATGTCAACCTGCAACCGAATCAGAATAAGTCAAAATAAGTAACTTGTAAGAATGTTATCATGTACATGAATTGAATTGAAATAGAATACAATTTAAGATTATTTATTATCCTCCTCTGATTTGACTGACTGACTGACTGACTGGTGGTAATAATATCTTCCATGCATATCTCTGGTATTTGCACTGAGTCATTTCTGTTGCATGTGTTGTGTTGGGTGTAGACTCGATGAACCAGGCAGGATTCGGTAATCAACCTCTCTATTTCCACCTACATAGATCACTTCTTAAAATCTTAATCGTCTCCTTCCTAATCTATTGTGTGGTTCTGTGTTCATGCGTGCATGCAGTGCAATGTAGTGCTGAGCTTTCTTTTTGAGTTACTTATCTTTTCGGGTGGGGTCAACCATTCTTACCTTAGCCACTCAATTCTTATGTTCCAACAATCTGATTACACCCAATCTACTAGTCTTACCTATGTAGTTGACCTAACTCACAGTCATTGCAAGGTATTTTGTAAATTACATTATGTTGTGTAATAGGGTCAACCAGCAGGGTCTTTTATCCTACAGAGCTTGTCCTACCTGAGTGAGTTTGTAGGTTTGAATGCTACCTAAATTCCTGTATAATTCATAACCCCTTATTTTCGCTATTATTGTTATAATGAAAAGAACTGGAGAGAATTTTCTAATAAAAGCCATAATAACAATAATAATAATATTAACGACAGGGATAATGGCAGTCAAAAGAAGCAGCATAATTATTAACTGCCTAATGAGATTGCCTGGTGATGTTGTTCTTATTTAACCTGAGCATGTGGTTCGTGTGTTCCTCTCCCTTTATTTCTCACTTCACTCCACTCACTCTCCTCTACCACTGTGTATGAAGGCATAATAAACACTCACTCAACAGTGTGACTGTTTTATGCGACCTTGAAAAAACATAAACACAACACAGAAATTCTTCCTCTTCCCGAGTAAACAAAACATGATTCACTGTGAATAATCATTTATTACCCAACTTTAATTATGCCGCCTGAAATTATGTCAACCCTCCGTAATAGAGAACTTAGATGATAATTATAATAATAATAAATTTAGCAAGTATAAGTCTTGTGATATTTATTTGTATGCCGTTTATGTAAATATTGTTGAACATTAAAATCACAATAATTCAAGAATTCACTCCCCATGCTCCTCTGCTCCCCTCTGCATTTAGTTGGTTTATTCAATCACTGTTCTCAGAAAACAGCCTATTATTATTCATTACACTGACTGACCCATCCTCAGTCCTCAATTATATTCAAAGTGTCCAAATGGACTCACACAAAAAACAACTTGGAGGATCTGGACTTCTCCGATGTGATATATATGTCTGATTTCCCACAAATTGGAAGATATACAAGCCAAAAGCAACAAGTTGGCAGAAGAAGCATTCAGAGAAGATAAGAGGGACATCAGGTGAACATAGAGAAAACAGCGGTGATGAAGATTCCTGGCCAACAGCAACAGCCAAAGCAACAACAAGAGACAATAATCAGCCAGCATAAATGGGAGGAACCTGAAAGAAACAACCTCCTTCACCTAATTAACTACCTACCTGGGAAGCATCGTTTCAACTACAGGCGTAGTGAACTGACGAGAATATCAAAGCAGCGAGGATCGGGAAAGCAAGACAAGCTTTCATTACTCTCAAGTCTGTGTGGAGGTCAACAGACAGCACTGCTCAGCATGAAAATGAAAATGAGATCTGGATTTTCAACTCCAGTGTGAAGTCAATCAGTGCCACTTACTGTACGGATCAGAGACTTGGCGCGTCATAAAGACCACCTCAAACAAACTACAGACCTTCATCAACAGCTAGTTGTCTTTGCTCAATACCATTCAAGATCAGATGACCGGACAGAAAAGATCAGCAAAGAGATCTCTGGGAGCGAACTAATACAACAGGAACCGATTGTGAAACAAATAAGCAGTCAGAAATGCAGGTGGATGGGATTGGCCATACTCTGGGAAAACAAATCATCAAGTGAGTGACATCACTAGACAAGCCATTGCTCGAGTAGAACCCAAAAGGGAAGCGGCGAGTTGGTCGTCAGTGCAAAGGTGAGTGACTTGGAGGAGGTTATGTGAGGAGGAGATGAAAGCATGTGGGCGGACTTGGAGCCAGGTGAAGTTTCTAGCAGAGCACCGAACGCAATGGAGACGCACGGATGAAGCCCTATGTTCCTCTAGGAATTAAAGGAAACAATAATAATAATATAGTGTTCACCAGCTGAAACAAACAAACACTTGTCTGACGGAGGCAAATCCATCCTTTCATCGGCTACACAGGATAATTCAGAAGAAAACACGATATCTACAACATAGTTTAGAACTGATATTCTCTATCTGAGGTAGCATCTGTGTTCCAAACGTTAGATATTATCACAAGATAATGAAAAAACAAAACAAAACGCGCTAATGTTTGTTTACTTAACCATCCAACCTTTTAAATGTCACGATATCATTCCTCCTACTTTAGATCAACGTCAAACATACACAAGTTCAACCAACAAGACGAGACCCTAAGACCATCTGGCTCAAATAAACCACGACTTTACGGACTCCCGAAAGTACACAAGAAGGGTTTCCCTCTTCGACCAATAATCAACATGACCAATTCGTCTTATCACCGCACAGCCCAATGGTTAGAAAACCTCCTAGAACTAATCACAAGACAGGTTTCCTGCCACACAGTTCGAGATTCATTTGACTTTATCGACTCAATCGAAAACGTCAACATATCCAACAAGACCATGATTTTATTAGATGTCAAATCACTGTTCACAAACATCACACTGACTGAAAAAATATGCCATATATGCGAACTTATTCACTCAAAGGGAATAAACATCGGTATACCCACCGATCGTCTTAAAGACCTCCTACTGAGGTGTACTCTGAATGTTCAATTCTCTTTTAACAACGAAATATATCGCTTAAAGGATGGTAAAGTTATGGGCTCACCACTACACCCATTGCTTGCAGATTTATTCATGGCAAAATTCGAAAACACATGCCTGAAGAGAATGATCGATTCCTTCGAAATCTATCAGAGATACATCGACGACACTTTCATTATCGTCAACAATGAAGAAAATCTAGACGACATCTTGAAGTCGTTTAACAACAACCACGCCGCGATTCAGTTCACGATTGAGAAACAGTCCGACTTCAAAATATCCTTTCTTGACGTTCAGCTAACAAGATGAGTACAGAATGGAACACCGAGAAGATCTATCTACAGAAAGTCGACGTGGAACAGACAGCTTACCAACTTTCACATTTGGGTACCTCAATACACCAAACGAAACCTGATCCGTTCACTCAGCTACAGAGTTCGCAGAATTTTCACCCCAGAAACCATAGGAGACGATGTGGACAATCTCAAGAGAATCCTTGTCTAGAATTGTTATCCAGAATGTTTTATTAAAAAATCCGTGAATCCTAGACCGTAAAAGCCGCTGACGCTTAGCGTTCCGAAAAAACTACTCTACATGAACCTTCAATTCAATGGAGATTTATCTGAGGAAATACTGAAAAGTCGACTGTCACGCTCACTTAAGAAAACCTTCTTCGCAGCTGAACTACGACTAACTTTCTCCACGAAACCTATGATTCGTGTGAACGTGAAGGATAAGCTACCACTGCTGGCCTTATCAATGTGTGTTTATCAATTCACCTGCTCGTGTGGAGCCAGGTGTGTCGGCAGTAGCCAACGTTCGCTTTCCAAACGTATCGCTGAACACTTACCAACATGGTTTTACGAAGGAGAAAAACGATGCCCCTATCCAGCTCTATCTTAGAGCAACTGATAGATTCTGGACACCAAGTTACACTCCGAACAAACTTCAAAATCGTCTACAGAATACGAAGTAGTCTTCCTAAAGGTGTACGAATCATCAGACTTCTTCAAACTGCAGAAGCAATGACGATTCACTTGCTCAGTCCTGAACTCTGCATACAGAAGAAGTTTGTTCAATCACTACAGTTGCAATGGACTTAATCTGTCTTAATACTTGACAGGTAAATTCTACCTAATCCTTTTCTGTTATGTCTCTTCATAAGTATTATTTTGTCTTCTCAATTGTAATATTTTACATTTTCAACCTTCTTGTTCTCTACCCGCACCTGACTCAGATTCTGCACCTCATTACCACTGTTACTGACTTGACCAACGCTCAATTTCTAGTCATTTATGTTACGTCATCCAACTTACTAACTCACTTTAGGATACACCTCGTATCTTCTTTTCTTTCGGCCTATTTGTCGTAATTCTGGCAGAAATCTTTCATTATACAGTTAATTAGAGCAAATGTCACAAATTATGTATGTAACGACAGAAGACAAGGGCCAGTCTGACAGATCGTTTATTAGAGAAATCAACACATATTTATAGATTTTCATGTACATTATTAAAATTGATTATTGTTAGCAAACAAACACAGTCTTCTGATTGGTGGTTGTTTCTCTTTGTGACTGTTTCTTGAGGGTCAGATCATCTATCTATCTGCTAAGTGTATCCACCCACGCAAACGAATACTTCTGTGATTGGTTGTTGAGTCAGTCAGTCTTTGTTCTTGTTCTTGTTTTCTCATGACCAATATTTGGGAAATAAACATTGACGTGAATTACTGTCGACCGATTTCGGCTAGCAGACATCTCTCACCACATATATATATATTCACGAGCTTGCCTTTTAACCCGAAGGTCCTGGGTTCGAATCCCAGCGCAGTGGTTGCGTACTGCCGATGATTCCGGAACTAGGCTGATGATACAGCTGACTGCCCAGTAATCCCTATGGCTGGTATTCAATGCTTCTCTAACTGATATCAATCCGTGATCAACCTGTAAAAAACAAAACTAACCCTTACAAACGAACTATATAAAAGACAAATTCAGCCAGCGAAGAAAATGCTTCTTTATCGACGAAATCATCTTCACAGGCTGGCTTGGCTGTGCAGTCGTATTTATACTTACCAAAAGTGTATAGTGGTCTATTATTGAGTAATACGGGTGCTGGCTACAAAACTGACACAATTACTCGGAAGTGGCTTTGGAAGTGGAAATTAAAAGCTGTAAACTACATGGCACTCACCGGCACAAAGATAGAAATTTGATAAGGTTAAAACCGCTATTGAGTAGTGAGAATAAAGGTGATAGTTGAGTGTCAATTTAACAAGTGTGTCGAGAGGGTGTGAAAATGAACAACAGGGAACATATGAGAGTGATAATAGTGAATTAATTATTAAAGCGAAAGTAAACTAAAAGTAAAATTAAAAAAGAAAAAATCAAAGTATTTTGTTACACAGGGAACGACTAGTGAAGAGGTTAAGACCAAGGTAGAATAAGAGACTGGACAAACTTTTTGTCTGTATACACAGTTCTCCGTTGTATCAGTGAATCGCCAGCGTTTCCGCCATACACGAAAGCCGAAACCTGACGCCATTTGTACCATCTGACCTCACCTCTTAGATGATCTTGGAAGATGACTCTGGTGGAGCTACGTGGCCTGAGTTCACCAAATGCTCGAGAATTGAGCTAGTAATTGTCTGGCATTGTCCCTTGGCTAACCATGCCGGATAATGTTCAGATATGCGTTTGGAAAGTGTGCGTCAAGTTGTGCGGATAGCCAATATAACTAGCTCCACGCGAGCAGGTGATTAAACACACACTGATGTGGTCCAAAGCGGCTGTTTATCCTTCACACCTCCATTGATCATTTGTCGGCTGTAGAAATTGATACGTAGCTTAGCCATAAAGAAGGCTTTCGTGAGTGATCTGCATAAGCAGAGATTCTTCAGGATCTCAGCTGAGGTATCACCTTTAAATGCAACACTCATAAATAGCAATTTCTTAGGCACCGTTTGCGTCTTTTCAGGCTTTCGCTTTAACTTTAATCTTTTTCTCCATGAATCTTGGAGGATATGCGAAATACGACTGAAGTGTATGTGATTGTAATCGTACTTCGACATCAATTGATAAAACAAATAATGTCATATATAGAACAGCACATAGAAAGTATAGATCTCGGAATAGTAAAGGGGATTAAAAGTGTTAGTTGGCAATGGAAACGTTACGTAACATAGTGAGAAGTGAGGTGAAAATAGAACTTAACATTGCAAAACATTTATTGTGTCGAAATAATGAGTGGAACAAGTGAAGTAATACAAGAAACGCTTCAAAGTGACAATAATAATAGTAATGATAATAATCACAGTAATAACAGTGAAGAACTTAGTATCTCTACTTAGATATTTTGAAAACAGAAGGATTGAGGGAAAAACAGTCATTAGTCAATATCAAAATGTTATTTAATACGGTGATAATTAACGAAGAAATTTAAATTGTATATTGCACAATTTCGGAGAAATGAAAAGTGTTCAAGGTGATTTCGCAATAGACAGTTAAACATATAAATTATTTTATACCATAAATCAGTATAAAATAATCTATGCTCGTACAACCAAGTACAGGAACTCAACGATACTATACTTGGCCCGTGTTCAAAGCGACAGAGACAATGTTAAGCGCGAAACCTATGACTTGCTTTGTTGTTAATAATCATAATCTTAGGCTCTTTTATTTCTCACTTATATTGTATTCTATGGTGAACTCCCTCTTAAACATGCTTAGCTACCTAAATTATTAACATTGGCTTAATTTTTTGTACTTTACTGTATTCCTTCTTTTGTGTATCTACTGTTTCCGACTATATCAGCACTATGAGTAGTACAAAATTTTCCTGTCATTGACCATCATGTAATTGTTAGTTTTGTAGTCGTTTTTCAAATTATTTTTCTACAATAGTAACTGATAACCATTGGTTGTGAACGCCATTATCACCATCTTAAAATTTTGTATTATGCAGGATTACTCACACTACCACTACAAACACTGCATTAGACCTGACAATAAAAAACAAAACAACAACCCTGAAATGTTATTTTATGATTGTGGAACCCGAAAGGGAAGCGGCGAGTGAGATGTCCAATGGTGACATGGAGGAGATCATGTGAAGAAGAGTTGAAACAGAATGGACCAACATGGACGCAGATGAAAAGTGCAGCAGAAGACAGAAGCAAGTGGAGACATGTAGTTGAAGCCTTATATTCCACTAGGAACCCAAGAAAACCATAATAATAATACTTCACCTCAAAATTAAACAGATGATTGCGTCAGACTCTCCATTAAAACAATCAATATTCATTGAATGATTCAAATGGTGTTTTAATACGGGTGAATGGCACAGGATTTCCATCGCCTACGATTTCAACTAAAAAAATATTCAGTCATTCTCATTCTCTTTCTGTTTGTCACATCATATCGGCAGTGCTGATGCCGTCTTACAATTCATGCAGTAATTCGTCGATGGCTGCATCTGCATTACATGACACTGACATGTTTCAATGAACGCCTATTGCATTCAATGTATCAAAATGCTTAATTAACGACGCCATAACGGTTGAGAAATCATGAAGTTCCGATAAAAGGGATAGAAATATCAACAATTGGTCCATGCGATTCACACCGAACGACACTTCGCTTCGAGTAACATTCTGCTCCCTTCAGCTGTTTGTCACTTTCATCGCAGTTTCAGTTAGCATTGTTATTACTCTTATTGCTCCCTTGGGTTTCGAGTGGAACATAGGTCAAAAACGCATATGCATTTCCTACTACTTTCTGCTCTCCTCTATATCACCTGCACCACGATTTTCCTTTATTGTTCATCTCCTCCTACCTAACACGATCTCCTCCATGTCACACTCGAAGTCATGTCCCACGCGTTGTTCCCCATTCAGGTTCAACTTGACCGATGATCTAGGACGTGATGTCGTTCGACGCCCTCTTCAATCTGTACCCAATCCATCTGCATTTACTACTGTATATTTGTTGAACCATAGGTCCTTGATTGGTTTGTTCCCATAGTCTCTTGTTGCTCTTCTTGTTGCCATCCGATCTCCAATATGAAGCCAGAGTAGGCAGCTGTTGACATAATGTCGGCATTGACCTGTTGGAAATGCTTTGTATCACGCGCCAGCCAAGTTTTGGACTAGTAAATATGAGCTGAGCAAATTAATATTGATGTTGAATGAAAATAAGAATCCCTGACTTTATTCTGCAGAGTGCATAATATCTTAAGTGAGCGCGATAGTCGATTCTTTAGTGTTTCCGCAGAATAATCTCCACTTAACTGAAGGTTCATGCAGAATTGTTTTTTCAGGACGCTAAGTTTGGGTGGCTTTTGTGTTCTAGGATTCATAGATTTTGGAATAAATCGTTCTGGATAACAATTCTCGACGAGGATTCTCTTGAGGCTGTCCAGTTCATCTTCTATGGTTTCCGGGGTGCAAATTCTGTAGCTGAGTGAACGGATCAGGTTTCGTTTAGTGTATAGAGGTACCCAACTGTGAAAGTTAGTAAGCTGTCCGTTCCAAAAATCACCTGCTTTTCCCAGAGTGGTATTAAATAGGTCAACATCTTGCCTATAAATAGATTTGTAGTGTGTGACAGCCGTATAGTGGTAGTATTTTAAACTGTGATTGACGATAATCGATCAGCCATATACACACGTGGAAATTACAATGGTTACCGTCCAGTAGTCCACATCTCCTCTTTCTCTTCTTCATATAAATTTAGTTCCTACTGTGGTGAGAGCTGTCTGCTAGCCAAAAATTGGTAGACAGTAATTTACGTCAATGTTTATATCCCAAATATTTCTCATGAGAAAGCAAGAACAAGGACAAAGACTGACTGACTCAACCAACAACCAATCACAGCACACTTTGTTTGCGTAGGCGGATACAAATAACAGATAGTAGATGATCTGACCTTCAAGAAGAAACAGTCACTAAGAGAAACAACCAATCAGAAGACTGTGTTTGTCTGCTTACAATAATCTAGAATAATAAACATGAAAATCTTCTATAAATATGTGTTGATTTCCCTAATAAACGATCTGTTGTCTGGCTCTTGTCTTCTGTTGTTAGACTACTAATTCTAATACGGGAGTTTTCAGTAATTGTAACATTTTTTCATTTAACTTAGTAAGTGCTTTGCTTTGAAAACTTTCAAGTTAACATCAGCTGGAGAATCCCTGAAAAATCAGGGAGTATTATCACCTCGTCATCGATCCTACAACCAAGTCAGTCAGATCCATGAGAAGTAACACACTTACCAGTTATTTTCAAGCCTTCTGTTTTTGAAAGTATATGAATAAATATCGAGAAGGGGCAAGAGTAAAGAATAGACACCAAAGTCAAATGACCTTGAAACAGCCAATCAGATCGTTCATCATCAGTCAAAATGGATGCGGTTCATGAACTTCGTTGAAAAGGCTCACCCAGATTTAGTTTTTGACTTCCACTGTGTGTGGAAAATGGGTTGATAGGGAGGCAGGTCTAAAACCTGCATATGTGGAGGGATAACGACTCTACAAAAGTATTGCCGGGCGGCTATTAATGGCTACGCCTTTAGATGCAACCATTGTTACATGAAGAAATCTGTGCAAGTTGGTATGTTGTACATGATGGTGATTTTTTACATACTTTCTTCTCCAAATCGAAATTGTCCTCTAGTAAAATATTGTGTATATGCCACAACTGGCTCGCAAAGCGACCAGTATCTGCTACAGCTGAAGAAACGAAGAATACAAAGATTTAAACAGTGCAGTGGTATCAGTACTGCCGTGATGTTTGTTACCTCACAAAAGCTAAATGGGATCACTTCTGTACTTGGGGGAGTTGAGGTCGTCGTGCATATTGACGAAACTATACTTATCAAGTCAAAAATGAATCGAGGGAGGAGTAGAGCAGGTCATGTTTAGGTGCTGGGACTTTACAACACAAATCTTCGTAAGTGTTTATACAACGACTAGTCCTCCCAGGAACTACTATTCACAATATTCTTCTGAATTGGTGGATCCTGTAACACGAACACATACAAATTCCATTGATAGATTTTAGGCTCACCTCAAAAAAACGTATCAGAATGTTAAATGGTTCCCGAAGTGATATGTGGTATATAGCCATTTAGATGAGTTTTTGTGTCGGCATTGGTTTAATATGTCTAAAACCACTCCTATGAGAAACTGGAACCAGTTTTTGCAGCACATTAGAGACATTTATCCTGTATAATTCACTTTTATTGTATATATATATATATATATATATGTATATATAAATCATTTTTTTATTGATTTTATGCCACGTTTTAACTGAAAGAATCTGATTGGTTGTTTCAAGGTCATTTGACTTTGGTGTCTATTCTTTCCTGTTGCCCGAGAAGGATTCCATTGAGTGAATCAGAGTCACTCTTAGAGCCTGTTGACAACTGAGAAACACACACGTACAGGTGATTTGTCCTATTTCGGGACTCGTCATCAGTCACACATCAGTTATGCTAATCAGGGATGCTAATCTGAAAGCCCTTAGTGGTTCGGCTACCTAGTAAGTGATCTTAGATTAGATAACTAAGATAAATGTCAAGTTTATCCTTGTCACATTTTTTTTCTTCAAAACTGAACAAACGCGTTTAGATGAGATCCTGACGATTTACATTTACCACCCATTAAATCAACAGACAAGCCTTGAAACTTAATAATTATCCTGATAAATTAGTCAGAAAGCATGTAGAGAAATGTAAAAATAAAATAAATTATGATAGTAGTGATAGTGATAATAATTGTATGTAATGCTGAAGATAATGACAACACCAACAATAAGGAATCTAAATCATCAGTAGTAATTCCATACAAGGAAGGAACCTCAGAAAGCACCCACCTTACTCAGAATTCTTAACAATGCTGACAGGAATAAAAGTTGCTGGAATTCAAACTAACCACAAACTCAATTAGAAACAAGCTTTGTCGGTTGAGGGATCAATCCTGTGGAGCCTTTGAAACAAAACAATTCAGTTTATCTTATACCCTGCCTGCAAAGAAGTAGAACAGGGTCAGTGCGTCAGACTACCCAAGCATAAAAACTCAGCAGCAAAATCTTGATTAGTTGACCCGAATAAGATGAGAAATCTGGAGAGTAGTTCAGCCGTAGATAGCACTCTATGCAGTTACACACAACCATACAACAGGCTGGATGGGATAGGATGACCGTTTTGAAATCTAATAAAGCAGGGTGTAGGGAGGGAGAGATTGATAACAACGGAAGCTACGTTTATCGAATCAACTGCAAACCAAGACGTGCAATAGGATTGATTCAACACCTGTCTAGCCAGATATCTCGAAAATCATACTACCTCTACGACGAAAAATAGGAGAGGACAAAGAAAACTATAAAACTCAAGTTTCGAAGTCGTGTGATTATAATTGATGAAATGATTATGAACAGCAATAATGAATTGTGTTCGAAACTGTGTCATCCAGTAAATACTAATACTGTTTCACTCACTGATTGTGTGATACATCTAATAAACAAACTAATGTGAAATTAATAGTAATTGGTTCTATTTGCAGTCCTTTTCAATGCTTCTCACTTAAAGGGGAGTTGAAAATACACATCAAATATGAATGTGTATTCCGTTAAACAAAGTAGAAACCAACTTTAATATAAGAGAGAAATGCAGAAACACCTGAACAACTAATTCATCTTATTTTGGGAATCTTTACTTGGAGGTACTAAGAGATTTGGATCAGTAATAAATCGTCAGTTACCCACTAAGTGATATTATCAACCTTAAAATCCCACCTTTCAATATGGCAATCACCCTTAGTTATATTTTATTTACATTCAGGTAGATTTTTTGAATTTCAAATGAAAAGTCGTCGCTGGTTGGGTTTACCAACTACACTATGGAGAATTGACTTATACAAAAGGTGTGTGTGTGTGACAGTTCAATCAGCCACAATTCATAAAGTACACAAAAGTAGATGAAGTACTGCTGAGGAACCAATATTGAATGGAAATATGTGGGAGAAAGAATTAGCACTGAACATCACTGAACATTGGATGCTGACCCTCGCTGTTTAAGTCGACTTGTTTAGCTGAAGGCTTCCGGTCAAGAATCCACGCCATTTGGTACTCCATCGTGTTACGTTCGTGAGTGATCACAGTCCTAAGATCATTCGTATTCGCTCAACTGCCAAAACAATCTAACTCGTACCATTTTGGCCACATAATGCTGAGTCTAGTTTTAGTGAGCATGGGATAACTGATCAACGTTCACAGTTCCTTGTAGTTGTTCATGCCCTAACGCGGGAATCCAGCAAGTAAGTAAATGTGCAGATGTCGAGCACAGAGGTAAGTAACCCGTATGAGATGCTTAAAGCAACCCTCCTGAAGAGGAACGTTCTCACGGATCAACAGCGTCTGGACGAATTATTTCGCAGCGTCGAGTTAGGGGATCAGTCAGCCGTGAACATGGTTACAGGAATGAGGGAAATTATTGGCCAACGTTAGTTTGATGAAGGACTTTTCAGAGAACATTTCTTATCCAAACTGTCACTGTCAGTGCAGGCTGTACTTGTGACACTTCAGAGTGTTATTATAGATGACTTAGCTGTTTCTGCCGACATAAAGTTTTAGAAATAATTAAACGGCCAGTTACTGAAATATGCTCAGTTGCCAAACAGACTTTGAGTAGGGACACTGAAGTAATAAAGTTATGCAACTCCATTCAGCAGCTGCCTAGGTCAGACATACTTTGTCATTCCTCCTATCATCGTCAGAACTCCCCTTAATGGCGAAACTCACGTGGTTGATCTAAATCCAAGCCACGTCCACTGAATAACCCAGACTGGTGTTGGTATCACAACGCCAATGGCCAGAAAGCGAAGTGTTGGCGAAAAGCACATGGAAAATAATGATAATCCAATGGGTCTGGAAGTTCATAAACTGTGAAAGCATTTGTGACAGTGAGAATGATTTTGATATAAATATCACCAACAGTGTCAGCTGATGATGAAATACTCCATGCAATCAAACGAAATCTCTACAAAACCAATACTTGACTCTCCTATGTGGCTAACCAAAATCAATAGTCGAAAATGTCATCGACTGATTCCATATTTTGGTTAAATCACATTTGTGTGAATACAAATTATTATGCAGCTGAAGTTGATTTTCTTCACGGATCATTGAAAACCACCAAGGAGCATTGTGTATTACTGTTTCGTCCAATTACGGAAATCTTCAGTAGTGCGCACCCAAGTTCCTTGATCATTCAACCAATTGATAGAGGCCTAAATCACTGGATGAATGGTGAATGCTTTTTTCTAGCGATAAAGGTACTGCATTTATACACACACAAATATTTCCTGATATGATCGATGGTTTGTATTGCTGCAGATAGAGAGCCATTAAATTCGGCGACATCAACTGATGAGTGCTCTTCTTTGTTATTCCTTTACATTCCCAGTGTGGAACACAAGGCTTGAAGCTAGAGCTTTTGAAGTTTCTTTAGCAGTGGTGTTTATTATAATTTTTGCGGGATGGGGTTGCCGGCCAGCCTCATCCACTCCCCACAACCTTCGATCTTTATCAGTCTTACTTACTTCTGGCTTAGCGAGCGAAGTAAAGGAGTGCCTTGTCGGTGGCCGTGGATCGAACTTCAGAACACAAGCACATTATTATTTCCTTTAATTCCTAGAGGAACATACGACTTCAGCCGTGCACGTCTTCACTGCGTTCGGTTCTCTGCTAGAGTTTTCACCTGGCTCCAAGTCTGCACACACGTTTTCATCTTCTCATCACATGACCTCCTCACTCAAGTCACCCACCCTCGCACTGACGACCAAGTCGCCACTTCCCAATTCGGTTTCCACTCGAGCAATGGCCTGTCGTGTGATGTCACTTGATGGTTTGTTTTCTCAGAGTATGGCCACAGACCAATCCACCTCCATTTCTTCCTGATTATTTGTTACACAATCAGTTCTTGCTGTGTCGGTTTGCTCATCGCCAGATATCCAACCCTGTTGCTGATCCTTTCTGGCCATCAGATCTTGAGTAGTATCGAGCGAATACAGGTAGCTGTTGATGAAGGTGTGTAGTTTGTTTGAGATGCTCTTTATCACGCACTGGCCAAGTCTCTGATCCGTACAGTGAGTGGCACTGACTGACTTCACATTGGAGTTGAAAATTCGGATCTTATTTTCATTTTCATGCTGATTAGTGCTAAGTGTTGACATCCACGCAGATTTGAGAGTAGTGAAAGCTTGTCTTGCTTTCCCGATCCTCACTGCTTTGATATCCTCGTCAGTTCCATCCGCCTGTATTTAAAACGATGGTTCTCAGGTAGGTAGGTGGGTAGTTGGAGGAGGTTGTTTCTTTCAGGTTCCTCCGATTTATGCTGGCTGATTGTTGTCTGTTGTTGTTGCTGCTGTTGGTGTTTGCCAGGAATCTTCATCACCTCTCTTTTCTCTATGTTCACCTGAAGTCCGACCTTCTCTAAATGCTTCTTCTGCCAACTTGTAGCTTTTCACTTGCATATCTTCAACCACAACCATGGTTGACGAGCATTCTACCGCTGTGCCACTGATGCACTCTGATGCTCTCTGGTACTGTTCGCCTAATGAAGTTTGCTCTCTCCCGAAATCATTCGAAGCTTCACTATACCAACATCAAAATATGTTGCAGCCTTTTGGGATCTATATGATTCACAGCCACTTATTATCGCTATTGTTGTCATAATGAAAAGAACTAAAGAAAATTTTTGAATCATAACAATAATATTAATAATATTAATAATAATAATAACATTAGGGGAAATGCCAAGGAAAAGAAGCAGCATAATTATTAACTGCCTAATGAGATTGCCTCTTGATGTTGTTCTTATTTAAGCTAAGCATATGGTTTATATGTTCCTCTCTCACTCTCTCTCACTTTACTCCACCCACCCTCTTCTGTTACTGTGTATGAATGCAAACATAATACACTCACTCAACAGTGCGACTCTTTATGCGAACTTGAAAAACACAAACACAACACAGAAATTCTTCTTCTTCCCGAGTAAACAAAACACATGATCCAATGTGAATAATCATTTATTACCCAACTTTAATTATGCCGCCTCAAATTATGTCAACTCTCTGTAATAGAGAAAATAGATGATTATAATAATAATAAATTTGGCAAGTATAAGTCTTGTGATATTTATTTGTATGCCGTTCATGTAAATATTGTTGAACATAATTATAACAATAATTCAAGAATTCATTCCCCATGCTCCTCTGCTCCCCTCTGCATTTAGTCGGTTTATTCAATTACTGTCCTCAGAAAACAGCCTATTATTATTCATTACACTGACTGACCCATCCTCAGTCTTCAATTATATTCAAAGTGTCCAAATGGACTCACACAGAAAACCACCTTGGAGGATCTGGATTTCGCCGATGATGGTATATGTCTGATTTCACACAAACGCTGGAAGATATGCAAGCGAAAAAGGCAACAATTTGGCAGAAGAAGCATACAGAGAAGATACGACTTTAGGTGAACATAGAGAAAACTGAGATAAAGAAGATTCATGGACAACAACAACAACAACAGACAACGATCAGTATAAATGGGGGGAACCTGAAAGAAACAACCTCTTTTACCTACCTTGGAAGCATCGTTTCAACTACAGGTAGGCGGAAGTGACGAGGATATCAAGGCAGTGAGGATCAAAAAAGCAAGACAAGCTTTCATTACTCTCAAGTCTGTGTGGAGGTCAACAGCTCTCAGCATCAAAAATTAGATCAGGATTTTCAACTCCAATGTGAAGTCAGTGCTACTATACAGATCAGACACTTGGCCATCGCCTCATAAAGAGCACCCGAAACAAACTACAGACCTTCATCCACAGCTAGTTGTCTTCCCTCAATACCACTCAAGATCAGATGGCCGGCGAGAAAAGATCAGCAACAGAGATCTCTGGGAGCGAACCAACCAGGAACCAATTGTGCAACAAATACGCAGGAAGAGATGAATATGGACTGGCTATACTCTGAGAAAAAAAGCATCAAGTGAATGATATCACCATGGCTCCAATGGAACCCGAATTGGGAAGCGGCAAGTTGGTCGTCCAAAGGTGACTTGGAGGAGGTCATGTGAGGAGGAGGTGAGAGCATGTGGGCAGATTTGGAGCCAGGTGAAAACTCTAGCAGAGAACCGAACGCAATGGAGACGTCGGTGGCTGAAGCCCTATGTTCCTCTAGGAATTAAAGGAAACAATCATAATAATATAGCGTTCACCAGTTGAAACAAACAAACACTTGTCTGACGGAAGCAAATCGATCCCTTCAACCACCATCACACAGAATAATTCCGAAGAAAACACGATATCTACAACATAGTTTAGAATTAATATTCTCTATCTGAGTTAGCATCTGTGTTCCAAATCTTAGAATATTATCACAAGATAATAAAAGAAAACAAAACAAAACGCGCTGATGTTTGTTTGTTTACTTAAACATTCAACCTTTCTAAATGTCACAATATCATTCCTGCTACTTTAGATTAAAGTCAACTGACTGCAAAACAAACAAGCAATTAATCATGCATACACTACTGAAATTGCACAAGGGAACACATTGAGATGAGATAAGAATAAAAATTGTGCACTGTGGTAGAGTGTAATTCCATTATGGGCAAATGTTGTTTTGATAAAGTCTCACAGTGTTATACAGTAATGTTTACTGATGACCACGTTTCAAGCACAATTTATTATTGCCGCTCATAATCATATCAAGGTAATCAATCACACGACTTCCTAAATTCATTTATATAGTTCCGTTGTTTTTCACGTGATTTTCACTTGATTTGATTGGTAGTATTATATTGCATATTTCGGGTATGAGTGATGAATCATTTCTATTCCACGTGTTAGGTGTAGATTCGATGAACAAAGATTCAGTAATCAATGTCTCTCTATCTCCATCTACCTAGATTACTTTTTAGAATTTTAACCCTCTCCCACCATGCTATTGTGTGGTTGTGTGTTGATGCATGCAGTGCAGTTCGATGTAGTGCTGAGCTATTTTCTAGATTACGTATCTTCTCGCTTGGTGTCCATCATTCTTACCTTAGCTAAATTCTTGTGTTCCGACAATCTGACTACCCCTAACCGATCTACTAGTCTGTTTCACCTATGTAGTTGACCTCAGTCACAGTGATTGCAAGGTATTTTGTAAATTATATTATTTTGTCTAATTGGGTCAACCGACAGGGTCCTTTTATTTGACCTACAGAGCTTGTCCTACCTGAATGAGTTTGTAGGTTTGAATGACACCCCAATTCCTGTATAATTCACAACCTCTTATTCTCGCTATTATTGTTATAAAGAAAAGAACTAATGAAAATTTTCGAATAATTAACCTTAAAAATAATAACAACAGGGGTAATGGCAATGAAAATCGGAGCATAATTATCAACAGCTTTATGAGATTGCCTCGTGATGTTGTTCTTATTTAAGCTGAGCATATGGCTCATGTGTTCCTCACTTTCTCTCTCTCTCACTTCACTCCACTCACCCTCTTCTGTCACTGTGTATGAATGCATAATAGACTCCCTCAACAGTGTAACTCTTTTATCAACACACACAGGGAATTAGAATTACTAGCAAACAATAATGCGAACTTGAAAAACATAAACACAAAACAGAAATTCTTCTTCCCGAGTAAACGAAACATGATCCAATGTGAATAATCATTTATTACCCAACTTTAATTATGCCTCTTGAAATTATATCAACCCTCCGTAATAGAGAACTAAATAATAATAACAATAATAATAATATTTGTTCGTATGCCGTTTCTGTAAAAATTGTTAAAAGAGGAATTCTAACAGCGAATAAGCAAGGACTAAAACTTTAGAATATATATATATATATACTTTTACGAGCTTGCCTTGTAACCGGAATGTCTTGGGTTCGAACCCCAGTGCAGTGGGTGCTTACTGCCGATGATTCCCAAACTAGGATGAAACAGCTGGCTGTCCAGTACTCCCTGTGGCTCGTTTTCAATGGTTCTCTAACTGATACCAATCCGTGATAAACTCGTAAAATTACAAAACTAACTCTTACAAAACAACTATAGAAAAAAATACATATATATATTCTAAAGTTTTTAAGAAACCATATCCCGTGAGTAAATTCAAACGAAGCTGCGAATGCTTCAAAAATAGTAATAATAATAATAATGAAAAAAAGAAGACAATTCAGCGAAGAAAATTTTCCTTAATGGACAAAATCATCTTCACAGGCTGTAACGTCATATTTATACTTACCAAAAATGTATTTTTTTTCTTTTTTATTCCCTCACGTTCCTAGTGGAACATAGGGTTTCAGGCTAGAGGCTTGAAGTTTCTGTAGCAGAGTTTACTTTTACGGGATGGGGTTGCTGACCCCATGCCCAACCTTCCCTCTTTACCAGTCTTATTACTGGCTTAGCGAGGTAAAGGAGTGCGTCAGTGGCCGGGGATCGAACCCGGGACCATGTGCGTAGTCGACGAGCATCCTAACCGCTGTGCCACCGACGCACAAAATGTATAATAGTGTATTATTCAATAATGGGGGTGATCAGAAGAATCAACACAGGATCTGCTGAATTTATTTGTGTAAAGAAACTGAAGATTTACTTGTGTCAGTTTTTTGATAAACTTCTTAATAGGAAAGTCACAAGTTTCATTATGACAGGGATGATCCCTGTTATTTTAGGTATCCTATTCATGGTTTTGACTGCCCCTCCCTCTCCACATATATAGTAGAATTGTAGATGCCTTAAACTGCACTTCTCATTCATGATATCGTAAATATCGTTTTTTCTCCAACGTATATACCTTTGTTGTCAGTTATCCGGGACATTCAGACATCTATAAAACACGAAATAATCGAGCAAAGAATATTCTTTTCGATAAATTCCTCTTCCAGGCTCTACAATTATATATATATATATGTTTATATACACAGAATATTCTGCGTTCGGGAATAAAAGACAAACTGCCTAATTTCGCCTCTTCCATGTGTATATACCAATTTAACTGCTTTTGTGGAGTGAGCCAGTTACATAGGCCGTACAATTAGGCGTGTTTCGCGTCGAATTTCCAAAAATCACCCTGCCTGGTTAAGCAAAGGACAAACAAAATCTATTCGCAGCGCTATTCTGTGTCACCTTGTGGAGACAGAACACAAGATTGATGTTAATCATGCTTTTAGAGTCATTTACCGCATACCTACGAATCTCAGTTTCGCTTTAAGAGTTCGACTTCCAAGTATTGCTGAGGCTGTAGGGATCCATATTAATAAGCCTAATTTATGCACCTAAAAGAAGTTAGTTCAGTCATTATCATTACCTTGGTCATCCAGGTTTGAATAATCCAGAATTTTTGTGAAATTTCCCTAATTTCAGTTGATGTTCTATTCGCTGTTATATCTTTATTATCGTTATTATAATTTAAGCATCCTTAATGAACTGTGGTAATTCCATTGTGATCTCACTTTACAAATCGATATTATTTAAAAAGCACACACTAATATTGTTATTGACTACTAATCTACAATATTCTATGTATACAAACATGCATATATAATTGCAGAGCCTGGAAGAGGAATTTAACGAAAAGAATATTTTGTGCTTCATTAATGCTGCTTTTATACATTTCAGTACATTACTTTAGTTCTCCTATATATTACTTGGAATGCTTCCTTAGTTGGTTTAGGCACTTGACTAAGCCTGCTTTTAACGACAAGCTGTGAGATGAATACCTGTTAGAGTGCAGAGAATCAGCGACACTGATTCTCTATGTTTCGCACTTCATAAAAGAGATCCTATTGTGGTGAGAGCTGTCTGCTAGCCAAATTGGTAGACAGTAATTTACGTCAATGTTTATGTCCCAAATATTGGTCATGAGAAAAGAAGAACAAGAACAAAGACTGACTGACTCAACCAACAACCAATCACAGAACACTTTGTTTGCGTAGGCGGATACAATTAGCAGATGGCTGTAGATGACCTGACTTTCAACAAACAGTCACAAAGAGAAACAACCAATCAGAAGACTGTGTTTATCTGCTAAGAATAATCAATAATAATGTACATGAAAATCGATTTCCTAAATGAACGATCTGTTGCCTGACTCCGGTCTTCTGTTGTTACACTATTACTGATGTCACTGGAATGCAGTGGATATTCGGGATGCAAGTAAAAATAAACTCGAATTACGAACAATGTGTGCCTGTTTTCATTAAATAGGTTTTTGTGTCAAGTGCTTCATTCATTGCGTTGTCTTTTTTAAGTGAGAAATGTTTTGCTTTTAATGATTTCGGCGTTATTACTCCTTCAGTTTCCTGGTGGAACATGGGCTTTTCACTACCAAATCTCCATTTCATTTTTTTCTGCAGCCGAAATTGGCTGGTTCCATGACTGTCCATACATTCTCATCTCCTTCTCATTCGATCTCCTTTATGTCACCCGCGGACTTAGGCCTAACACGTTGTTTCCCACTCGGGTTCCCCTCGAGAGCCAACTCGTTGTTCAGTGTCACTCAGCTGTCTCCTTAGATTATGTCCCACTGATCACTCTTTTAACAAAGCAAGAACTACAGTTTTAGCAGAATACAGTGATACCATCTTTTATTTCGTTACCTTCTCGTCAGCTGCTTACAGGCTAAAGACATTATTAAATGTATCTACAAAAGCAATTTTAACATACTTGCACAGAGTTCATTTTAAACAAAAATCAATCAATCAGTATATGCGTACAGTAATTATATATATATATGTAATATTAAACACTATTTCGAACAATAATAATCATACACAATGGAAACTTTTCAGCATTACGCACTCAGATGAAAGAGAGATGAAAATATCCAGTTACCAGTCAGGGCAAAGAAAGACTGATAACTGTTTCTTTATGAACGCACAAATCAGGTTTCAGGCGCTTCGAAATGGAAATGGCTTCAGCAAAACTTGAGGAGAATTGAGCTCTTTTGCCTATTGATAATTTTGAACGACTTTTCGACGTCCACCTCATGACCGACCCGTGTCAAGGAGATGTCTGGCGATGGATGGCACTGTTTAAAGCATTTCTTCCCTTTAGACATAGGCTTTTTGGTACATATTCAGAAATTGGTAAATGTGCCCTTTTTTCTGTTCTTCCAATGTAACTGCTCCAGCAGATACATGTAAATTTGTATATACAGTTGGAGTTGTTAACATGAGAAGGATATCTATCGATTTTCTATTGCACCAAAGATGAGCAAGTTATTTGACAGATGTAAATCTGCTAAGCTGCAGGATAGCTTCTGGCTAGAAACGTACTCAGTCTTCTGTTGACCATTTATAATCAAGTTCAGGATGCGTAAGTCAACAGATGCAGGACACTTCGATTCAGCCCATCAACGGGAAAATGAGAATTCACCTGAGAAGTAAAGAAAGAATCCCAACAGTTTGAACAGACGTGAAGGTGTGGTGTGATCTTAGCTGATGCATGGCAAATCCTGACTAATAAATAAAAATTGGATATGCATCAACAACTAGTCACACTTCATCAAATTCCCGAAAGTCTACGTCTTTTTATGGAGAAAATAACAAATTTATAAAATTATATTAAATTTGTAAAAAAACATCTCAATTATTTTGTAACTATCCGGTCAAATCTTGATCACAGCTCATATGAGAATAACAAATGTTTTATTACTGATTTTTTTTTGATTTTTGATTTTTGATTTTACAGCTTGATTCCACACCGTATTTTCAGTACAAGTATGGAATTTTCAGCGTGGATATCGGTTGCCCAAATTCAGGCATACCATAGATATCGGGTGTGCGCCGGCAGGGGGTCGAACCCCGGACCATGTCGGCGAGAGTCCTAACCACTGTGCCACCGACGCACAAATGTTTTATTACTGTTCAGCCACACTCACACACACACCAAACCATTGTATACTGCATATACGCATATATATTTTAACAAAAGTAGACTAATTTTTGAAAGTCTGAGTTCAAATTTTGACGACAGCTCAAAAAAATTTTTGTTTTTTTATTATACCTGTTGATAGCCGTTTCTTGATTCACATGGCAGGACAAACACTTTAAAAACAAGAGATGAACTTTTATATATAAACCTCTGTTATGTTAATTTCGATTAATTTCCATGATGAAGTTCGGACGAAACGTTGGAATTAATCATTTCACTTTCACTGACATTTTACAAATATAATTTTATAAATGTCTACTTCTCGCTCAGCGCTCAATTATTTTGCAACTATCCGGTCAAATCTTGATCACAGTTCATATGATCTATTGCTTGTTGCACTATATATGACATTCGTGGCCCTAGCGGTCTAAAAGATAATATATGTGTAAACCTTGGGCACCGTGGTGGTAGTAAGCAATTCCATATTCCCCAACAAGTGATGGTGTTCTCATTGAGACTCGAACGAGGTCTGCATTATTTCAAACACCAAAGAGTTATCTGTTAGACCCTTATGTAGAATTCTTAACATGGCGGGCAGGAAAAACTCAATTAGAAAGAAGCTTTGTCGGTTGAAGGATCAATCCTGTGGAACCTTTAAAATAAAACAATGCAGTCTATGTAATACCCTGCTGCTGGAATGATTGTCAGGTCAAATACATAGGTCAAGGTAGTAGAACAGGGTCAGTCAGTCAGACTAGCCGAACATGAACACCTAGCAGCAAAATCTAGATTGGTTGACCTGAATAAGATAAGAAATCTAGAGAATAGTTCAGCAGCTGTCTGAAGCACTGCATGCAGTCACACCCAACCGTACAATAGGATGGATGGTATAAGATGACAGTTTTAAAATATAATGTTACAGTGTATAGCGGGGAAGAGATTGATAACAGCGGAAGCTTTGTTTATCGAATCAACTGAGAGAGAGAATACGTGTAATAGGAATGATTCAACACCTGTCCACACAGGTATCTGGAAAATTCTACTACCCCAATGACGACGATAAATAGGAGAGAACAAAGAAAACTATAAAACTCAAGTTTCGAAGTCGTGCGACACTTCGGATGATCAAACTAATATGAAATTACTTACTACCACTACACAGTGCCCAAGTTTTATACACATATTAAACGTGCTGACTAGCTTTCTCTTCACTTACTGCTTGCTCCACATAGATTTATGAATTTTTTTAAGAAATCTGCAGAGGTCTGCTTTATCTCGCAATCTTTGTTTACTGGATAGAAAGAAACAAATTTTAATTAATACTTTGCCAACGTATTTACACTGATACATGAGAAGCAAAGTTAAAAAGGGAATTCAATGCAAGACATATATCAGTCACATTATTGATAAATCGAATTCAATTCTAAAACATACTAACTAACTAAATATTGGAAAGAAATAATTGAAGCCTTGAATGAATGAATTAGTGAGTGAATAAAAGCGAAGCATAGTCATTCCCGCTCCTCTTACTTCTCAGTTTTGTCATAATTTGAAATACGAAACATTCAATTTTCGAAATAGGAGTTGTTGTGTTATCTTGAACAATAATTCCTTTGGTCAATTAATATACCTAAGGGTTTCTGTTAAATTGTGTTAGTGGCGCCGTGACCAGAGTGATCACAAATGACCTGACCCCAGATGGAGGCTCGCTCTTGTGCACTTCGGCGTGTTGATGCCTGCGGCGATCCTTAATCGGGCTAGCTCGGACACGTAGTTTTGGTTAGTGAGGAGGTCTTCGGATCATCCTTTTTTTGATTTTGTTTGCGTCGGTGGAACAGCGGTTAGGACACTCGCTGACCATGCATATGGTCCGGGGTTCGATTCTCTGCCGACGCACACCTGATGGTCACCCTGTAAAATTTGGCCTGCTGAAAATTCCATACTTTTACCAAAAATACAGTGAGGAATCAAGCTGTAATCAAAATAAAATAAATAATTAACATGAACTGAGCAGCAAAAAAACAAACACCATCCCACTAGAATTTACTATCAATCAGTACAGATTATTATCTTTTGTAAGAGAGCAGTTTCAATGCATATATTATATTATTATAATTCCCTTGGGTTTCGAGTGGAACCTAGGACTTCAGCAATAAATATCCACTTTATTCTATTTGATACTGTCTTCTTCTGCTGGCTAGGTCCACGATTGATCATAATCTGTCATCTCCTCCTTGTCTTCTCTGCAACTCCCCTACACGATCTCCTTCGTATCACCATCGCACCGACCACCCACTAGCCCGTCAGTTCCCATTGGGATTCCACTCGAGCAGTGGCCTGCAATGCACGTGATGATATTCGACAGCCTCTTCAATGCATGGTCGATTATGATTATTATTTAATATTATTATTTCCTTTAATTCCTAGAGCCACACGTCTCCATTGCGTTTGGTTATCTGCTAAAGTTTTCACCTGACTCAGAGTCTGCCCACATGCTCTCATCTCCTCTTCACATGACCTCCTCCAAGTCACCCTCACGCCGACGACCGACTCGCCGCTGCCCTGTCAGGTTCGACTCGAGCAATGGCTTGTCTAGCGATGTCACTCACTTGATGGTTTGTTTCCTCAGAGTATGGCCACAATCCAATCCACCTCCATTTCTTCCTGCTTATTTATTGCACAATGTGTTCTGCTGTGTTGGTTCGCTTATAACCAGAGATCTCTGTTGTTGATCTTTTCTAGGCAACCATCTGATCTTGAGTATTGAGCGAAGACAACTGTTGATGAAGGTGTGTGGTTTGTTTGAGGTGCTATTTATGACGCGCAGTGCAAGTCTCTGATCCGTATAGTTAAAAATCCGTATCTTGTTTTTCATGCTGAGTGCTGTTGACCCCCACACAGACTTGAGAGTAATGAAAGCTTGCCTTGCCTTCCCGATCCTTGTTGTGATATCCTCGTCACTTCCGCCTGTAGTTGAAACGATGCTTCCCAGGTAGTTAGTTAGTTAGGTAGGTAGGTGAAGGAGGTTGTTTCTTTCAGGTTCCTCCCATTTATTCCGGCTGATTGTTGTCTGTTGTTGTTGCTGTTGGTTGTGTTGCCCAGGAATCTTCATCAACTCTGTTTTCTCTATGTTCACCTGAAGTCCTATCTTCTCTGGATGCTTCTTCTGCCAACTTGTTGCTTTTCGCTTGCATATCTTCCAGTTTGTGGCAAATCAGACATATATCATCGGCGAAGTTCATATCCTTCAAGTTGTTTTTGTGTGAGTCCATTTTATTCCTGTTTCCTCATTGTCCGTTGTTTCTCGCATTACACAATCTACTGCAATCAGGAGAATCATTTGCGATAGTAGGCAGCCAGCTTGTCTTACTCCCGTTTTCACTTCTTCGAAGGATTCCGTAAGTTTCCCGTTGTGGATTACTTGGCGTGCAGCATTGTCCTACAACTGTTGGATGAGATGTATAATTGTTGGCGGGACCCTTTGGTAGTAGCGAGGTAGTTTCCAAATCACCTCTCGATCAACGCTATTGAAGGCCTTTTTAAAGTGGATGAATTTGAGAAAGAGAGGGGACTCCTATTCCAAGTTCTGTTCAATGATGATCAATACATGACTTGTTTCTCCTGAATCCAGTCTGTTCCGGTCAAAGTTTTTTATCCAGAGCGGTGTGTTTGATTCTTCCCAAGATGATGCGGCTATGCATGGTCGATCAATCTCCTTTTTCTCCCACATATCAGTTTAATTGCAGTTCATGGATGATTCATCAACTTCAGTTTATTTATTCTCTGAGGCGTAGACAGATATAAGTTAAAACGTATTTCTCTGGTGCGGCAGGAAAACGTGAATACGTGTCACCAGCTTTGAGACTATTTGTGACTTTCAGGCTTACATCTTCACAATGTCTTCTTGAAAATGAATCGATGCAGTCCATAAAATTTCTTTCCTTGTCTTCTGTCAAATCAAATGGAGCATGTGATCTTAGTGAAATATTTCTTTCTATCTCTGGTAGTCGAGATTACATTTCGTCGATGACGTTCAGTGTATGACGTTTCAAAGACAGATGATTTGGGTGGATATGATTGTGACGAACACATTTCTAGAAGTCCTTGGTATATTCTTTCTTATCAATACAGCTCTACCGAAAACTGATTCTTGTATTCGCTATGGCAAGTTTGACAGAAAACTTAAGAAACGTATCAAGTTCCTTCACTGTCACAGGGTTCTTGCTCTCCTTCAAATCACAGAAAATACCCTTTGAGTCATCGGTCACAAATAATGAATATGTCGTCTGCGTATCTTTTATAAAGTCGTAAATTGTCAATGCTCGGCTTTAGTGGACCTTTCTCGAGGACCCAACGGAGATCCCACTGCAATACCATCTTTTTGTCTATAGATAAAGTCGCTGAAAGTGAACTGGATGTTCAGCCTGAATCTCAGTAGTAATTCCTTCAAATACGTTGTTGGCATTCCAGTATTGAGATGGTTCTCATCTGGATATATTTGTATAGAAAGCAGACCGTTTCCGCGAGTGGGACATTAGTGAAAAGTGACTCAATGTCGAAGGACAGCATAATTTCGTTAAATACATTCAAGTCTTGAATGCAGTCGATGAACTGAAAGGTGTCACAGAGAGAGTACAAACATATTTGCTTCCCTACAGGTTCCAGAATATCTGCCAGCCATTTTGCAATAGAGTGGTGTAAGGGGAACCTGACATATCCAGAATTGGACGAAGTGGGAGGCCTTGTACCTTGTGTACCTTTGGTAGACCATAAAGTCTTGGTATTACTGAACCTGTTGGCTGGATCTAGTCAAAGATATCGCCATTGATTAGTTGACTGGCCTTCATTCTCTTCAAGACGTCTATGAACTGCTTCTCAATCTGTTCCGTTTTGTTTCTTTCATTGGAAGGTTGTAAAAATTTATCTTCATTCAACAGTATAATCTAAAGTACATCATTTGTATGTCGTAGTGCTGTTGCATATGAAGAGAAAACCAATTCTCTACATTTTTTTCCTCAGTTCCTTCAAGAATTACAAGGCGTATATTAGGAAACTGATTTAATATGCGCGCGAGTTTATGCATTGGTCATTTAACATAATTGCACGATTAAAACAATAAGAAGCATTTTCATGGATAGAAATTCTCGTAGCTCAGTGATTTAAGCAGACTGCCGGATACTATCATTAATAATTACTTCAGGTAAGAGGATCAAAATTTCATCTGTTAGTTACCCAATGCCAATGTTGTCTAAATTTCTGATCCCTTCACACCATCCAGTTAATGTGTCTTTCAACTTCATCGACTTCGGAAAGGCCTTCGATAGTGCAGCGTCGATCGAGAGGTGATTTGGAAACTACTTCGCTACTACGGGGTGCCACTGACAATTATACATCTCATCCAACAGCTGTATGACAATGCTGCGTGCCAAGTCATCCACAACGGGAAACTTACCGAATTCTCCGGAGTGAGGAGAGGAGTAAGACAAGGCTGCCTAATATCGCCAATGATTTTCCTGATTGCGGTAGATTGGATAATGCGACAAACAGCGGGCTATGAGGAAACTGGCATAAAATGGACTCTCACAAAATACTTGGAGGATCTGGACTTATCCAATGTGATATATATGTCTGATCCCTCACAAACTGGAAGATATACAAGTGAAAAGCAACAAGTTGGCAGAAGAACCATCAAAGGTAGGATGGAGTTCAGGTGAACATAGAGAAAACAGAGGTGATGAAGATTCCTGGACAAGAACAACAACAACAGACAACAATCAGCCAGCATAAATGAGAGGAACCTGAAAGAAACAACCTCCTTCACCTACCTACCTAACTACCTACCTGGGAAGCATCGTCTCAACTACAGGCGGACGGAACTGACGAGGATATCAAAGCAGCGAGGATCGGGAAGGCAAGGCAAGCTTCCATTACTCTCAAGTATGTGCGGAGATCAACAGACAGCACTCAGTATGAAAATGAAAGTAAGATCCGGATTTTCAAATCCAATGTGAAGTCAGTCAGTGCTAGTCACTGTACGGATCAAAGACTTGGCCAGCGCGTGATGAAGAGCACCTCAAACAAACTACAGACCTTCATCAACAGCCAAATGTCTTCGCTCAATACCACTCAAGATCAGATGGCCAGAAAAGATCAGCAACAGGGATCTCTGGGAGCAAACCAACCAGGAACCGATTGTGCAACAAATAGGAAGGAAGAAATGGAGGTGGATTAGATTGTGGCCATAATCTGAGTAAACAAACCATCAAGTAACATCACTAGACAAGCCATTGCTGTAGTGGAACCCGAAAGGGAAGCGACTAGTTGGTCGTCAGTGTGAGGGTGACATGGAGGAGATCATGTGAAGAGGAGATGAAAGCATGTGGGCAGACTTGGAGCAAGGTGAAGACTCCAGCAGAGAATCGAGCGCAATGAAGACGTGCAGCTGAAGCCCTATATTCCTCTAGGAATAAAAGGAAACAATAATAAATAATCAAATAAATCACTAATTCTCTATGATAAGACAATGTTTTCAGCACTACGTTTTTCACGCTACTGTGTAACTTACTTTAAATAGCCTAATTCTGTGATTGAGTGGTCTACATTACACAGCTTAAACTAGTAGATATAGAGGCCACCAGCTGAGTGAGATACAAAACGATTCACTAATTTTCATTGGACACTAGTCAGCAACTAGTGTGACGTGTCTGGCTAGTCCTTCTGTCTTTGGTGCAGACTGAATTCTATCAGTCAGTCAGTCAGGTTTGCAATGTAGCCACCATGCCACTAGGTGGCTAGCTCACCATCACGGTGCACACATTGATTTGATGATATTAGATAGTTGGAGCTACCTAGTGGAATGGTGGCCACATTGCAAACCTGGCTGACTGACTGATGAAATTCAGTCTGCGCCAAATAGGGGATTAGACACGTAACACTAGTTACTGACTAGTGTCCAATCGAAATACCCACTACAGTCCTACAGGAGGTTAATCGCCAGTGAGCCAGAATAGCTGGCTCAGTGGCAACATCTCTGACTGCAGTAGTCACTGGGTGACGTGGGTTCGAATCTCAGAAGGTGGGACATGAGCTGTTCCTTCAATGTGGTTGCAGATACGCCTTGCTGACTGATTGGGGGTGAGTGGCAACTAGCATGGAACCTAGGTCTAGGCAAGGTTTCCTCTACCGTCGATTGCTTCCAGCCACCTGACAGGTCATTTAAAAACAATATAGATAGGCAAAGAGAGAGATGGAAAAATGGTTAATCGCAGAACATTTGTTCATAGAATCAGCACCAAATGCATGCATGTCACAGGATTGACGCAACAAGCATCTTTCCTGTTGTATATAAAGGAAGTTATCATGGCATGTGTATTCATTGATACTAGATTTTGATAAATCTAAACTGTGGTGCAAACGTCATAAAGGTGAGTAATACGGTATCACTGTATACTGTATTGAATAAACTCACCTAATGTGGAATTATTATCTTACCACACTGCCCGAAACTCTACCCGTACATTGAATATTCCTCAAATCGCATTAAAAATGTCCTGTTGATAGACTAATATGTTGAATATATGCATATATATAAATATAATTTTTGTCAACTTTAATCTCAGAGTGATTTTCTGTTTCCTTCTAATGGCGAGAGACACATTAACTCAGTTGTGGCGAGAGCTGTCTGCTAGCCTAAAATTGGTAGACAGTAGTAATTTACGTCAATGTTCACGTCCCAAATATTGGTCATGAGAAAAGAACAAGAACAAAGACTGACTGACTCAACAACAACCAATCACAGCACACTTTGTTTGCGTAGGCGGATGCAATAAGCAGAAAGATAGATGATCTGACCTTCAAGAAACAGTCACAAAGGAAACAACCATCAATGAGAAGACTGTGTTTGTCTGCTAACAATAATCTATAATAATAATGTGCATGAAAATCTATAAATTGTATGTGTTGATTTCCTTAATAAACGATCTGTTGACTAGCCCATGTCTTCTGTTTTTACGCAGTAAGCAGTGGGTGCATTCTAAAAGCGATATACGAGAAGATAAGTAATTTAGAAAAACACTCAGCACTACATTGCAATGCATGCATTAACACACAACCACACAATAGCATGGTGTGTGGGAGAGGATTAAGATTCTAAGAAGTAATCTATGTAGGTGGAGAGCGAGAGAGGTTGATTACTGAATCCTGGCTGATTAATCGAGTCTACACCCAACACAACACATTCAACAGAAATGACTCAATGCAAATACCAGAAATATGTATGGAAGATATTATCACCACCAGTGAGTCAGTCAGTCAGTGAAATCAGAGGAGGATAATAAATAATCTCAAGTTGTTTTCTATTTCAATTCAATTCACGTACATCACAACATTCTAACAAGTTTCTTATTTTGACTTATTCTGATTTACATATAGTGCCTCATTCCTTATCCAATTTCATTTGTTGTGATTTAATTCTGTTTTCTATTTAATTGAATTTTAGATTTTACTGTCAACTGATTGGACCGAAGTGTTCGGTTGCAGGTTGACACGTCTGTTGGCTTCTTTAGCAGATACTTCGACGATGCCTGGGCATGTAATTAGGAGTTAATTGGTGGATGAGGACTCGCAGTGGGATCCAATCCAGGATAACGCGCATTTCGGCCTATTTGGTTCTCGTCAGTTGGCTGGATGTACCTGCATCAAATAATTACGACGCGTTGCACAAGAGTTGGCTCTCGTCACCAAATTGGTCTAGTGGATAACGCTTTGGCTGGTGACTGAAATTATGGACACTGGGTTCGAGTCTCGGTGGGAATATCATTACTGACTCATCAGTACTCCCTGGTTGGTTTTCCAGTGGTTCTCTAACTGTTGTCAGCTCTTGATGAAATCCTCAATGCAATCAAATGAATAAATGTTTATCAAGGCTGAGATAGGCACTGTATATATACTTTATTTTGTAAACAATGTTTTACCTTGGATTTACAAATGGCTGGGGCCTCCATTGTATTAAGAAGAACGTGTCAAGTCAGTATGAATTCGATAGATGATCGTAGATTCATGGTTGGTGCGGTTGATATAGTGTGACAGAAGTTGATCAAGTGTTCTGGAGTAGAGCTTCCCTCCCTCTCCATCTCTACCTTAAACACAAGTGCTGTAATGTACTGTCGTATTCAAGATAAAAGCATTGTCTGGCTACAGCCTATGTATCCTGCTTGACAACACCAGGTGAATTGATAAGTCTGTAACAACAGAAGACAAGTACCAGGTAACAGACCGTTTATTGAGAAAATCAACAGATATTTATTGATTTTCATGTACATTATTATAGATAATCTTTAGCAGATAAACACAGTTTTCTGATTGGTCGCTTACTCACTTAAAGTTAATCTTTCTTCACTTCGTGACCATTTCCGAGAAGGTCACACCATATATCTGCTAATCGTATCCGCCCACGCAAAGTCTTTGTCCTTGTTTTCTTCATGATCAAGATTTGGAGCGTAAACATTGACGTGTAAATTGTTGTCAACTAATTTTGGCTAGCAGACAGCTGACGCGACAAGTGTACATTGAGGCAGCCAGACGAGGGAACTTATCTTTTGTTGAAAGGGTGAACAACTAATAACTTGTGAGAGATAATTGGAGTTGAGCTGCAAAAAATGTCTTCGTGACACCTGATTTCGAAAGATGATTTTTGTGAGCAAATATGAAGTCCGATCCTCTTTGAATTTCTGATTCATGAAGATGATCACTAAAAAATAGGATTAGTGAAATGTAAGTGACAGAGAACAAAAACTAAGTGGTACCAAGGAAACTCTAAGACAGGAAGTGAGACATATAAGCGAAACCTTGAAACTTAATAATTACCCTGATAAATTAGTCGGAAAGTATGTAGGGAAATGTAAGGATAAAATAAATAATGACAGCAATAATATTATTAATGACGACGTGCATGTCAAACATGCTCAAGACAACACCAACAATAAGGAATCTTAATCATCAGTAGTAATTCCATACAAGGAAGGAACCTCAGAAACCACCTTACGCAGAATTCTTAACAAGGCAGGCACGAAGGAATAAAAGTGCCTGGAATTCAAAACAACCACAAACTCAATTGGAAACAAACTTTGTTGGTAAAAGGATCAATCCTGTGAAGCCTTTAAAACAAAACCCTGCTGAAATGATTGTCAGGTCAAATACATAGGTGAAACTAGTAGAAAAGGGGCAGTCAGTCAGACTAGCCGAGCATAAAATTCAAGCAGCAAAATCTAGATTGGTTGACTCGAATCAGATAAGAAATCTAGAGAATAATCCAGCTATACCACTCACTAAATGCAGTCACACACAACCATCCAATAGACTGGATTGGATAGGATGACAGTTTGAAAATATAATGTCACAGGGTGAAGAGAGAGATGGAGGGACTGATAACAACAGAAGCTTTATTTATCGAATCAAGTGAGAGTGAATACGTGTAATAGGAATGATTCAACACCTGTCAACGCAGACATCTGGAAAAATTCTACTACCACGCCCAATGACGACGACAAATAGGAGAGGACAAAGAAAACTATAAAACTCAAGTTTCGAAGTCGTGTGATTACAACTGATATGATTATGAACAATAAAATTTGTTCGAAACGTCATCCAGTAAATACTAATACTTTTTTACTGTGTGATACATCTAATAAAGAATCTAATCTGGAATTATTTACTACCACCACAGTGCCCAAGTCTTACACATATGTGAAGATGGTTTTCTTTTGGAATTGAGTCAATGATGAGTTTGGATTGCTTATCTTTTGTGGTTTTGTCAATACATTGACTTTTTTAGTAACTATTTTCTGCAGACATGGCTTTTTGGATGGAAGTTCTGCATCAACGCTGGTGAGAAGTATCCTCACCACCTAACCTATGCTATTGTACAACGGATGAATCAAGTTTCTATTCATTTTTTGAGAATTTTTTTGACAATCAAAATACTTTCACCTCAGGTTGGCTGTAAAATGAGAATTTTTGGTTGACACATAATTGATCTGAGTGGAAATTTTTACCGTCTACCAGTTTTCAGAGCTGAATACTGCGCAGTTTTTATCATGTAATCATTGTTCACTACCTCAAATGCTTCTTTTCCTATCTGCATTAACCACGCTGTCTCTCGAATTTAAAAAAAAATAATGACAGTGATAATACTGTAACAACAGATGACAAGGAACAGGCAACAGATCGTTTATTAAGGAAATCAACACACATATTTATAGATTTTCATGTACATTATTATTGATTATTGTTAGCAGACAAACACAGTCTTCTGATTGGTGGTTGTTTCTCTTTGTGACTGTTTCTTGAAGGTCAGATCATCTATCTGTCTGCTAATTGTATCCGCCTACGCAAACAAAGTGTGCTGTGATTGGTTGTTGGTTGAGTCAGTCAGTTTTTGTTCTTGATCTTCTTTTCTCATGATCAATATTGGGGACATTAACATTGATGTAAATTACTGTCTACCAATTTTTGGATAGCAGACAGCTCCCACCACAATAATACACCCAGATTACCCAGAATTTATTCACTTTTTCATCTGACATTTCACCAGAACAGTTCAAGCATCAGTCAAATCTGCTGACTGGCCCTTAAATAATTCAGACTAAACATTGATATTTCTTTGTTTGATGGTTGAACTGATCACAGCCACATGGATGCAGGCATACACGCACACCTGCAAATACTTACACATAGAGAACAATTTAGACCATACAGCACAGAATAAATAATGGTTTAACCTAATTAATTATTAATTATCACCACTACTTCCGGTGACCAAGTTAAACTTTAAGCACCACTAACTA
This sequence comes from Trichobilharzia szidati, assembly GCA_944472155.2. Lineage (NCBI taxonomy): Eukaryota > Metazoa > Platyhelminthes > Trematoda > Strigeidida > Schistosomatidae > Trichobilharzia > Trichobilharzia szidati. The sequence goes on from OX235279.1 coordinate 7,214,456, forward strand.
CTACCAATCAGCGAACGACGTCGAATTATCCAATGAGATTCACGAATGTGAGTTCAATGTTGTATAGCACTTGATTCGTTTCAAATGCACGCCCTAACGAAGTTACGGTTGCAATTCGAGAAGGATAGTGTTTTCCAGTATCGCGTGGATTTAGGGTTGCGTTGGAAGGAGTTAATTTGTTCATGTAGTGGTGTGATGAGTTTAGAAAGCTCTAGCAGGTCGATTTTGATGGATATGTCCATTGTTGTGCAATTTGCTTGAGGCGAGTAAGCATTAGAGAAGGTAAGCTGATAATTTTAATATTTCGTAGGATTTTTTTTTTTGCAAGGTTGCATCTCTCCCTAACCAAGATTTTGTATATTTGCAACCACTGGGTTTTAAAACACCCTGTGAGAGGCCCAGCTGCTGAAACCGAAAATAGCCTCGTCTCAACAGTTTAGTGGTACCAGCACTGCAGAGACATTGCATCGTGGAATATGGGGAGAATTACTTCTTTGTTGGGTGGAGAAGACATCGTTGTGCACGTCAACGAAACTGTGTTGGTGAAGAAGAAATATAACCGTGGTCGTCAGCGAGCCAACAGTATTTGGGTGATTGGTTCATAAGATACCTCCCTCCCAAAAGGATTCGTGGAGAGAATACCAGATAGAAAGGCAACTACTCTTATTATTACCAGACTTGTAAAACAGGGATCAATAATACTTACGGATGAATGGAAAGGTTACAACTCTCCGTCATCTCTTGGATATATTCATCATACAGGGAACCATTCCAGTAATTTTGTCGATCCAATTACAGGGACACACACAAATTCTGCAGAAGGATTTCGGGGAAGGTTGAAAAATAGGATTAGGGCCACATATGGATCACAAAAGGATCTCATTTATAGTCATTTGGATGAAAATATATATAGAATGTGGTGTAACTTTTCTATTGACATTCCCATGATTCACTGGGAGATGTTTCTGTCACATGTTAGGGAAAGATACCCTATGTCATAATAGTTTTACTCAGTTTTTATGTTTCTTTTTCCAAAAATATACGTTTTCCTTTATCATTAACGCCTCTTTCATATGATAGGTCCGTTGAAGGTCGTTTGCCGATTGGTACTTAGTGGTGCTTGAAGTTTTTAACTTTGCCGAAATTTTTAATTTGTGACGTCATTCATGAAACATATTAGAATTTTCCGTTTCATTATTAATAGATTCACAGGCATTTGAGGGTGATATGGTGGGAGGGGGGAGAGTGTGAGAAGGTAACGAAAGTTTCATATGGACTGTAATCAAGATTTGACCGGATAATAGCAAAATAATTGAGCGCCGAGTGAGAAGTAGACATTTGTAAAAAATTATTATATTTGTAAAATCTCAGCGAGATTGAAATGAGTAATTCCAACGTTCCCTGCGTTCGGCAATCTGGTCCGAACTTCTTCAGGGAAAATAATCGAAATTAACATAACAGAGGTTTTTATATAAAAAGGAACATCACTTGTTTTCAAAAACTGTCGAATCAAATAGGTCATATAACAGGCATCAACAGGTATAATAAACAAAAATCGTATGAGCCGTGATCATAATTTGACCTCAGACTTTCAAAATTAGTCTACTTTTGCAATTAATAGTGTTCTCTGAGCTGGTTGGTTTAGCTGCAAAGCTTTTGTCGCCATTCTGGACAACATCTTCAGCACTATATTTAGCACAAAGTGAAATGATTTAAATTACTTCATGAGTGATTCGATTTGATTGGGATAATGTCAAAATCTTAGACAGAGGAAACACTAAAAGTGCCAGGGAATTCCTAGAAGCCTGGTACTCAAACGAAAATGCAATTAACAAACACGTTAATATAGATGAAATATACCAATTAATAGAAAGTAAATCAGGTGACCAGAAAGTTTAAAATCAAAGTCAATAGAAAATGGTCAATACATCTATAAAACACAAAATAATCGAGCAAAGAATATTCTTTTCGATAAATTCCTCTCCCAGGCTCTGCAATTATATATGTATATATGTTTATATACACAGAATATTCTAAATTAGTAGTCATTAACAGTATAAGAGTGCTTTTTAAATAATATAGATTTGTAAAGTAAGATCACAATGGAATTACCACAGTTCATTAAAGATGCTTAAATTATAATAATAATAATAATAATAATAATAATAATAAAGATATAACAGTGAATAGAATATTAACTAAAATTAAGGAAATTTCACAAAAATTCTGGATTATTCAAACCTGGATGGCCAAGGTAATGACAATGACTGTACTAACTTCTTTTGGGTGCATAAATTAGGCTTGTTAATATGAATCATCACAGCCTCAGCAATATTTAGAAGTCGAACTCTTAAAGCGAAATTGAGATTCGTAGGTATGCGGTAAATGACCCTGAAAGCATGATTAACGTCAATCTTGTGTTCTGTCTCCACAAGGTGACCCAGAATAGCGCTGCGAATAGACTTTGTTTGACCTTTGCTTAACCAGGCAGGGTGATGTTCGGAAATTCGACGAGAAACACGCCTAATTTTACGGCCTATGTAACTGGCTCCAAAGGAGCAGTTAAATTGGTGTATACACATGGAAGAGGCGAAATTAGGCAGTTTGTCTTTTATTCCCGAAAGCAGAAGAGGGGTGGTTTTAAAGATACAGTGTGATTGAGCAGCAGGGAATGCTCTTCTTAACGCATTTCTGAGGCGATGTGTTAGTATCTCACTTGTATTCTCTCCTAGGAACTGCATCTGTAAGAACAAGGCTTTCATTGGAACTGTTGGTAACTTGGACTGTTTTGGTTTTAGATTCATATTCTTATCAATGAACTTTTCAGGATAACCATTCTCACTTAGCAACCGTTTAATATTGTTAAGTTCCTCGTCAAGACATTCATCCGAGCAAATCTCTCTTGCTCTGTGATGGACCAAGCACTTTATTAGATTGCATTTGTATTTCAAGAAGGGCACAAAGCTGAGAAAATGAGTATAATGACAGTGAGTTGATGTGGGTTTCCTATATACACTTCTTCTTATTGCGCCATCCTCTTTTCTGGTCATAAGGACGTCTAGAAATAAAATACTAGAGTCTTTTTCTTTCTCAATAGTAAAATTTATAGAATATTCCTGAAGAGAAGCTCCTTCATGAAAGATATAGGAATGCTAACCTCGAAGAAGTGTTTGTAGAAAACCTACATCAACGGGCCAGTACAGGGATGTTGTGCAGAAGGACGAGGAAAGCTTTGCAACTAAAGCAACTTGCTCAGAGAACACTATTAATTGTAAATCATCCACTTGAGCTACAAAGCTTCTTTATTATTAGTCTACTTTTGTTAAAATATATGTGTATATGCAGTATACAATGGTGTGTGTGTATGTGTGTGTGGGTAAACAGTCATAAAACATTTTGTTAGTCTCTCCATAATAAGACGTAGACAATCAGGAATTTCCACCAAGTATGATTAAAAGTTGATGCATATCTAATTTTTATTTATTAGTCAGGATTTACCATGCATCAGCTAACATCACACCACACCTTCACGTCTGTTCAAACTGTTGGAATTCACTCACATACATATGCAGGGCTTCTGTAGTCAGTCAGTCTTTCTTTATATGAACCAAAACCTTTCTGTAGAACCTTTGATAACACCAAGGTTCTACAGAAATTCAATTTTAATTTCGCTGAGATTCTACAAATATAATTTTTTACAAATAACGAAAGTTTATTGGCAATTACGGGACCAGCTGAAGAGCATCGCAGAAAAAAGGACAAAGTTACACTATGAATCCGAAAGGATAATAATAATAACAGTGGCTGCGTAACAGCTTCCTAAATTCGTCTAGTTTTCTCATATAATATACGTATTACAGACAGCTTGATAGAGCACGTATTGTAAACAGTTGTCAAAGAAAATGCTGCATGTGAATATCACAATTAATTTGTAATGTTTTTTTTTCAGTGGTCTACAGATATGGAATTATAATCTTAGCACGTGAGCAAAAGTAAAATCACGAAATGTGTTCTGCTTGTTACCATTCATAGGATAATCAATAAAGGAAGCATATCTACATTCATAAGATAAAGGCACAAACAGCGGAGAAGAAAATTTTCACTTTTCGACGATTCATTTGCATGAGCTGCTGTACAATATTCGTAATTATATTACATAGAGAAATCTTAAGACAGTTGCAGCGAAGAAAATTTTCTTTTCGACGAAGTCTTCGTCAACTAGACAGCTGTACATTCGTGTATTCATATCAAATGGATGAGAAAGTTCCAGAATAATTTCCGGTTAAGGGTCAAATTAATAAAAATTACAATTAGGAATTAGATTGCCATAATAAACACGGGACGGATAAAACTCAAACAAAGTAGCATAATAACTAAGAAGATTGACATTGTGCAATTGGGGGTTAGAAATGTAAAAATAGCAAGACATACAGGATGTTTGGATAAAAAACTGGTGTGATGAATAAATGTTTATGCAATCAGGGATTAAATATGTAGAAATAGTAAAATGGCAAAATAAACAGGAAGTGTGGATATGAACACTACCCAGCCTGGCTAGTAAAAGGAGACCGAAAACGTATACACAGTTCAGTGACAGAACATCTGGTCAATTCAGGACATTCAGCGCCATTCGAAAAATCCTTCAAAGTAATATACAAGACTCAATCAAACCTGTCAAAGGGAGTGAAATCAAGACATCTGGGCATAGCTGAGGCGCTAGCTATCCAAAAACTCAAACCCACGCTATGTATCCAAAAGAAATATGTCCAACCCTTGTCCCTGCAATGGCCATCATAAACAGGTAACTCTTTTAGTAGTGACCATCCTATTGCCTTTCTTATCTAAACTTCCTGTTTATTCATGTTATTTTTAAGTTTTTCTTAATCCCTACACTATTTACACTACCATATTTTCATATCAGAACTTTCTGTTTAATTTTTCATTTTGTTATTTCTACATTTCTAACCCTCAATTGCACAATGTCAATCTTCTTAGTTATTATGCTACTTTGTTTGAGTTTTATCCATCTCCCTCTTTATTATGACATTCTAATTCCTAATTGTAATTTTTATTAATTTGACCCTTAACCGGAAATTTTTCTGGAACTTTCCTACCCATTTATTATATTATTATATTATATTATATATTATTTACACGAATGTACAGCTGCCTACTTCACAATGACTTCCTCGAAAAGAAAATTTTTTTCTTCGCTGTAACTGTCTTTTTATTCCCTAAAATCTTAGGACCAATCAGATACTGGCAAATTTTGTCCTTGAAAAATTGTATTACATAATGTAAGGTGCAACCCAGTAGGGATGACTAATTATATGTAATTCCTAGAAGCCTGGTACTCAAGCGAAAATGCGATTAACAAACACGTTAATATAGATGAAATATACCAATTAATAAAAAGTAAATCAGGTGACCAAAAAGTTTAAAATCCAAGTCAATAGAAAGTGCTCAATACATATGTGAAGATAGTAACCAGGAGACGCAATTACATCACGCATGAAGAAATTTAAATCATTTCACTTTGTGCTACATATGGCGCTGAAGATGTTGTCCGGAAGGACGACGAAAGCTTCGCGACTAAACCAACCAGCTCAGAGAACACTTTTAATTGCAAGTATATGTAAGTTAGAAAAGAGACAGAAGTTGGCATGGCATAATGAGTGTGAGATCAATAAGCTCGTGTAGAATGGACAGGAACAAGTGGAAAGGCGATAGAGTGTTTTTATATAAAATCTGTATGAAAAAGCAATGTAATTAATAAACATTGATGGAGCGGTAATAAAAGGTGGATGATCGGAATAATTATGATAATAATAGTTAACTTACAGCATAAAGGAAGGAAGCAAAATTGTAGTAATAACTTTCCTCCGGCCACGGTAGGGCGAGAGAATGTATGTATCGCTTTTGAATGCAGAGGTCCGGTTTCAGATCTCGAATAGTTAATGCTTCAGCTATGTAAAAATGGTGTATGCGAAGTCCCTTTGTACGATATTGAGGGACTCTGTGTAGCACTGTGAAGCATTCATGCAAGTGGGGGTGCTCGATGTCCGGAGATGACAAGGTGTTCGAGGATAGAGCTGCTGCTATTCTTCTTTTCTCCTCTGGCTAGCTGGCTAACCAAGCTGGACAATGTTCCAGAATACGTTTGTGGACTTGACGTTGCGTACGGCCGATATACTTTGTTTCACACAAGCAAGTAAATTGATGAATACACACACATACATTGAAGTGGCCAAAAGCGGTATCTTATCCTTAACGTTAGTTAGACTGTATTAACTGTCTGCTGGAGAATGTGATACGTATGGTGGCTGTTGGAAATGTCTTCTTCAGACATTTAGAAAGGCGGCTTCTGCCTTCAGCTATATACACTACGGAGTGAATGAGATGGGTAGCTAACTGCATACCAAACACAACTGTCGATAAGACTAGCAAGCACCACCGGTCACCGGCGGATGTCAGTGATACCAAACTACGCATAATCGTCAACCAGTTTTGCATACCAACACCAGTAATAGACTGTCTTGGTTAAATATAGGTATAAAGCCTTTTTGAAGCAAAGATCCCTGAAGATTTACTGGTAATTTCATCATGAGCTGACATTGGTTTGAGAAGCTTTGGAAAACCAGCCAGGGAGTACTGCCAGACAGCCATTTTCCTCGTCCTAGTTTTGGGACAGGCTATTAAGCAATAAAACACAAAATATAATTGAGCCAGCAAAGAATATCCTTCTCGATAAATTCCTCCTCTTCTCGCTCTACAATTATATCTATATATGCATGTTTATATACATAGAATATTCTAGATTAGTAGTCAATAACAATATTGGCGTGTGCTTTTTAAATAATATCGATTTGTAAAGTAAGAACACAATGGAATCACTACAGTTCATTAAAGATGCTTAAATTGTAATGATAATAATAATAAAGATATAGTAGCAAATAGAATATCAACTAAAATTAGGAAAATTCCACAAAAATTCAGGTTCGACCATTCAAACCTGGATGGCCAAGCGGGTAAGGATGGATAATGTCTGAACTAACCAACTTCTTTCGGATGCACAAGTTAGGCTTGTTAATCTGGATCCCAACAGCCAGCCAGTCTCAGCAATATTTAGTAGTCGAACTCTTAAGGTGAAATTGAGATTTGTTGGTTGGTATGCGGTAAATGACCCTGAAGGCCGCCTTGTTAACATCAATCAATCAGTCTTGTGTTGTGTATCTACAAGATGAGATAGAATAGAATAGAATATCGATATTATTTAAAAAGCACACACTAATATTGTTATTGACTACTAATCTAGAATATTCTGTGTATATAAACATGCATATATATTTAATTGTAGAGCTAGAAGGGGAGTTTATCGAGAAGAATATCCTTTGCTCAATTATTTTGTGTTTTATAGATGTTTGAATGAATATTTTTGCTATATTCAGCAGTACCAACCCACCACAGCAGTTTGACTCCAGGACCACGTTATGGTTACAAGGCCTGAGAGCTCGTAGACCATTAAGCCACTCACTAGGAACCGATCCAATCCAATGTCCAGCCAGTGTATGAGTTCTTACTTCTGCTAGTTCACGACATAGCATGACTGGCACTAGCCAATGTCTTCGGTGACGAGTATTTCGCCTCACACACGAGCTGCTGCACCCTACTGGTCACGACTTCCCACTAGAACCCACCCAGGTAACTACCTACCTACCTGCCTGAATAAGGCAAGTTGCTAATGAGCATCTCATCAATATTCAAGTGTTGGTTTGTAGGGGGGATTTGATTGATTCATTACGGTACTCCTGGCTGGTTTTCCAATGGTTCTCTAACCAATGTCAGCTGGTCATGATGAAATCCTGTAACCAATCAATCAATGAGATCCCTACAAACCAATACTTGAATTTACTGATAATCCCTGACAAAACATGCTTTGAGGACGTGAGCTTTTATTGCCCAGGTATACGAAAGCAGTATTTTGAGGTGAGTATTTATCTAAACCACACACACACACACATAAAAAAGTTGGACGGAACGAGACTCAGTCTATTAAATATTGAGGGAACATAAGAATAGGACAATCAATTATCATGGTCAGTTTTGGAATGAAGAATAAATAATGTATCCTTCTGAATCTTAAGAGTAATATTTGCACGTCTACAACAGATGGTACTTATAATTATTTAAGTAGCTAAACGGAAAAATCTAAAAGATGTGAAAAATAATCATGGTTCATTTTGGTGTGGTTGTGTTCTCTGAGCTGGATGGTTTGGTTGCGAAGCTTTCATTGCTCTACTGAGCAACATCTTCAGCGCATACTTCGATGTGAAGTGAGCTTTTAGAATTCTCTATGAGTTTATTAGTCATCTCTTCTAGTAACCTTGAACGTGATTGGTTGTTTTCGTGTGACATTTCATCCCCTAGTTTGCTTGTCTCGGTGCTGGCTGCTTCTTTGGTCTGAATGTCGTTAGTCATTCCTTCTGCTAACCTTGAACGTGATTGGTTGTTTTTGTGTGACTTCTCACTTTCTAGTTCACTTGTTTTGGTGTTGACTGTTTCCTTGACCTGAAGTTTGACTTTGTTTTTGTGTGAATTTCTTCGTATGGATTGGTATATTTTGTCAATCTCTATGTGTCTATTGATTGCTGATTCATTTGAATACCAGGCCTCTAGGAATTCTCTGGCATTTTTGCAGTTCCCTTTGTCTAAGATTTGAACATTGTCCCAGTCGAATTGGTGCCCGTGGTTGTCTGCATGTAGTGATATGAGGGAGTGTATGTCGTGTCTTTTGACAGCTAGTTTGTGTTCGTGAATGCGAAGACGAAGAGGGCGTCCACTTTGACCAATGTAATGTTTGTCGCAGTCGTTGCAATTTATCTTGTAGATGACGTTAGTCTTGTCTTCTTTTGCCGTTGAGTCCTTTGGCTTACATAGAACTGAGTGTAGTGACTTTGTTGGTTTATGAGCGACATCGATTGCAAAAGGTTTGAATAGTCTTGCAGTGATTTCGGAGATATCTTTTATATATGGTAGGACGACTTTCTTTGTGTTTTCGCTGGTGGCCTTTGATTTGGTTGGTTGAGCTGGGGGTAGATGTCTTTTGATGAAGTTTCGTTGGTATCCATTTATTTGAAAAAGAGAAACTAGAGAAAATCCTCAGCCAAGAACACCTTTCAACAATGATCACCGCAATCGCACTGACAAGTAGTAGACACAGAGAACGTAGACGAAAAGTTCTCAGAACCAAGCTAACCAAAATCAAAAAACAACAGCCGAACAATACACCAATTGATTGCGTAGTCAATTTATCAAAACAGCCGCTGTCAAAAATGGAACAACAACTACTTCAAAAAGGATTAAACTACAACACTGAAGACGCCTCGAAAACAGATTTCTTCGCTGCTCTTGAATCAACACTCAAATCATCAAAATTAAGTGAAGAAACACAAGAAGAGATACGTCAAACAATAGTGCCTATAGTTAAACAAAGAAAACGACACACACAACTCAACTCACAAGAACAAAAAGCCCTCAAAAGACTGAAAAACAGGAAAGATATCGTTATAGTACCAGCTGACAAGGGAAGGACTACAGTAATCATGGACAAAGAAGAATACACTGCAAAAGCGGAAGAACTACTCAAAGATCAAACAATATACCAACAACTAACAACAAACCCCATCGAAACTCTAAACAACCGCATCCAAAGAACCCTAAGCAAACTCACCAAAACGGGTCAGATCACAAAAGAAGATCAATGGCGAATGAAATCCAATGGACCCGTCATACCTCGATTCTACGGTAGACCAAAAATACACAAGCCAAATATACCTCTACGACCAATCGTATCACTCCCAGGAACCCCAACATACAATTTATCCAAAGAACTATACAGAAGACTGAAACACTTGACGAAATCATGTGATCACTCCATCCAATCTGCGACCCAATTTTTAGAGAAAATCAAAGGCATTGAAATAGACAGCCAAGAAATAATGGTATCCTTCGACGTCACGGCATTATATACTTCGATTGGACTAAAACTAGCAAAAGAAACCATGGAACAACTACTCAACAACGACGAACACATACAACAATCAAAAATGCAGCATTCAAGTTGGATGGAATGCATAAACTTGTGTCTCACAACTTATTTCCAATTCAACGGCCAAATGTATGAACAAATTCAAGGGACACCTATGGGATCACCCATATCAGGATTGATTGCGGAAGCCGTCATGCAAAGACTGGAAAACATAATTCTGCCAAAGATCAAACCGAAAATTTGGATACGCTACATAGATGATACATTCGTGATAATCAAAAGAGAAAACTTAGACAATACCCACAACATAATAAACAACACCTTCAACGACATCAAATTCACAAGAGAGGAAGAATATGAAAACAAAATCCCATTCTTAGACGTCTTAATCAAACGAACAACTACAGGAAAATTAGAAACCCAAGTATACAGAAAACCAACGCACACGGATCAAATACTCAATTACAACAGTAACAACCCAACATCACACAAAATTAGCTGCATACGTACATTGTTCAAGAGAGCCAGGACTCATTGCAACACTCCCGCCTTGAGGAAAATTGAAGAAAATCATCTTATGGACGTCTTCCAAAGAAATGGATACCAACGAAACTTCATCAAAAGACATCTACCCCCAGCTCAACCAACCAAATCAAAGGCCACCAGCGAAAACACAAAGAAAGTCGTCCTACCATATATAAAAGATATCTCCGAAATCACTGCAAGACTATTCAAACCTTTTGCAATCGATGTCGCTCATAAACCAACAAAGTCACTACACTCAGTTCTATGTAAGCCAAAGGACTCAACGGCAAAAGAAGACAAGACTAACGTCATCTACAAGATAAATTGCAACGACTGCGACAAACATTACATTGGTCAAAGTGGACGCCCTCTTCGTCTTCGCATTCACGAACACAAACTAGCTGTCAAAAGACACGACATACACTCCCTCATATCACTACATGCAGACAACCACGGGCACCAATTCGACTGGGACAATGTTCAAATCTTAGACAAAGGGAACTGCAAAAATGCCAGAGAATTCCTAGAGGCCTGGTATTCAAATGAATCAGCAATCAATAGACACATAGAGATTGACAAAATATACCAATCCATACGAAGAAATTCACACAAAAACAAAGTCAAACTTCAGGTCAAGGAAACAGTCAACACCAAAACAAGTGAACTAGAAAGTGAGAAGTCACACAAAAACAACCAATCACGTTCAAGGTTAGCAGAAGGAATGACTAACGACATTCAGACCAAAGAAGCAGCCAGCACCGAGACAAGCAAACTAGGGGATGAAATGTCACACGAAAACAACCAATCACGTTCAAGGTTACTAGAAGAGATGACTAATAAACTCATAGAGAATTCTAAAAGCTCACTTCACATCGAAGTATGCGCTGAAGATGTTGCTCAGTAGAGCAATGAAAGCTTCGCAACCAAACCATCCAGCTCAGAGAACACAACCACACCAAAATCATCCACCTGAGCTACAAATCTTCTCTATTATATCTAATTCATGGTTCAAGTAATATATTCAGGTTATATACGGATGGCCAATATCCATTAAATAATGCCTCGTTCGGTGCTCTCAGTATTGCCAAAAATGTGAACAATGATTTGGAATTCTCACAAACTCACTATCTACTTCCACATTAACACTGTTTTTTTTCAAGAATTTAACATTCAGTGCATCTAACAAGGTTTAACACTGCTGAGAATTCTTAATAAGTGGATTTTAATGAACCATCATGCAGTAGGCTTGACAATCTGCAGCTAGAGAAATTCCATAGTTTCATTTTCATGGGTTTTACGAGGACAAAGTTGATTCGAAATTGCTTTATTTTGTCGTGAAAAGCAGTGGGATCCAAGACGTGAATTTCGTTCTATATGGGATTCTTCACCTGGATATACCTGTTCTAACTGATTAAAAATGCCCATCAAAACTGTTTTCAAAAGAATGTATACTGGACGAAGAATAAATACTCTTTTCGATAATCCCTTCATCGTCATCAGGCTTTACAGTTATATACACATTATAGTGGGCGATAGTGAGATGGCGATTCACTCCCCATTGGGTCCCATTTTGGCTGATTTCTTTCTAAGTAGGCTAGAAAATGAACTTTTCAAAAACCATTGTATCAGTAAATTCACATTTTATTGCCGGTATATGGATGAAACACCTTCATTCTTTATGATACAATGATTCGGATAGAGGTGGACAATAATTACTGAATTCAATGAAGTACATTCTCCACTATGAAGTTCACATGCAAAGAGGAATCCCAAAACAGAATGAATTGCCTTCCTGGATACCCATCCTCCTTACAAGAAAACCAGATAGTAGCATAAAAAGAAATTTGCATAGACAAAAGTACTTGGACAGGACAATATACACACATTTTCACAGCTTTGTTCCTTTCATATACGAAAGAAATTTAGTGAAGACCTCCAGTCGGCCACAGAGTCAGTTAGACCTATATGCTCAGAGGAAGTAATTGAAGATGATTTGAGCATTGTATATGATACTTTGATTGAAAATAGCTATCCCGACAGATTTATCAAGAAACACATGACAAAGAAAGCGGCGGTAAAGGACTACTCACTATCTATAAACAAGAAGCCTCTATTTATACGACTGCAATTCAAGGGTGATCAATAAATATCAAGTGAGATAATTAGGAAGAAATTAAGAGAATCAGTTGAAAGAACTTTTAATGCTGGCGGTGAACTACACGTCTTATTCTCTACACGACTGATGGTGCTACCGTGACTGAAAGATGAAGTACCTAGACTAGACTAGACTAGTCACTTCAAATTGAATATAACTGTTCATCGATTTTTTTATGCATTTATTCCCCTTGATGAATTTGAATAAAGCAAGAACAACAGTGGTTTGTGCAGAATAATATGGGACCATCATTTATTTCGTTGGCTTCTCGCCATCTGCTTACAGCCTAAATAAATTATGAGGTTTGCGTCATCACCATCATCATCACCAGTCCCTTCACTTTCGTCGTGGGGGTGCTATGACAGTTCGCGCTATCAGTCTTCGCCATTCTTCTCGGTTTAATGCTATTTTCTGTAGCGTATCCAAGGGCATTTCAGTCCACTCTTTTATGTTGTCAAGCCAGCTCTTATTCGGTCGACCTCTCTTTCGTGCTCCTCCTACTGTGCCTTGTAGAATCGTTTTGGACAATGTGTCATGTCTTACCGTGTGGCCGAACCATTGTAGTTTCCGTTTCTTTACGATTGAAAGGAGTTGTTCCTGTTTTCCTGCCAGTCTATGGACCTGGTGTAAGACATATTCATTAGTTTTCCTTTCAAGGTAACTTATTCCTAGGATCCTTCTATAGCTTTTGTTTTCGAAGGCTTGTATTCTTCTTTCTGTCTCTGCATTCAGGGTCCAGCTCTCACATCCATATAGGAATACAGAGAGGACCAGTGACGAGTAGAGTTTCATTTTTGCTGAGACGCTGATGTTGCTCTTCCATATTTTCCCTAACTTGGACATGGTGGCAGAGGCTAGGTTTAGTCGAATTTTTATTTCCTTAGTGGACCTTCCATCTTTTGTTAGGGTAGACCCAAGGTATTTGAAAGTTTCAACCTCTTCTAATACATGTCCATCAAGTCTGATACATCTATCTGAGTTGTTTCCTCCATTAATGAGTATTTTGCTTTTTTCTGTGCTGATATCCATGCCCACAGATTTGGTTGCAACATCAAGTCTGGAGGTGAGGTCCTGAACTTGATCAATGTTTTCCCCAATGAGGGCTATATCATCAGCAAATCTGAGGTTGGAAATTGGTCTTCCGTTTATGCTAAGTGTCGGTGTAAAGTCATGTAGGGTTTGTGTCATAATATGTTCGAGGAATAAATTAAAGAGGACTAGTGAGAGAATGCACCCTTGGCGTACTCCTATAGTTGTTCTGAAGAACTCGCCAGTTTGATCATTTAGAGATACTGCACTACTAGATTTGTTATATAAAGACTTAATAACCTCAATTATGTTTTTATCTATATTGTAGTTATTCATGACTTGCCATAAGCCTTCGTGCCACACACGGTCAAAGGCCTTCTTAAAATCGATAAAGTTGTGTACTAGCATTTTTTGGTGTTGTAGACATTTTTCGTTTAGTACCCTTATGTTAAAAATTTGTTCAGCAGTGCTTCTGCTAGGCCTGAATCCGGCCTGTTCTTCTGAGAGTATTTCCTCTACTTTCTTTTTGAGTCTGTTCAATATTACTTTCAGCATGACTTTACTTGGGTGGCTGATTAAACTTATTGTTCTGTAGTTCTCGCACTGTTTTGCGTCCCCTTTCTTAAATATTGGAATGATTAGTGACTGAGTCCATTCTTTAGGCCATTCTTTTTCTTGCCAGATTTTTTGACAGGCTGCTTTCAGCCATTTAACTGTTTGTGGTCCACCATGTTTAATTAGTTCTGCCGGTATGTTGTCAATTCCTGGTGATTTATCTCCCTTAAGTGATTTTATTGCTTCCTCTACTTCTGACTCTAGTATGGGTGAATCACTGATCTCCCTATTGTCCCAGCATGAATTGTTTATTAGGCTATAATTAGGGCTTATTTTATGATTGTAGAGTCCCTTACAGTATTCTGTCCACCTTCTAAGGATATCTGCTTCTTCTGTTAAGAGGGTGCCTTTGCCATCCTCAATTACGGTTGCTCTATTCAGTTTCGTATTGGTCAGCTTACTCAGTGTTTCGAATGCTTTTTTATTGTTGCCTCCCCTTAAGCTATTATCGATGATATTACATTGTTCAGTAATCCAGCCCTCTTTTGCTCTCTTCATTTTGGAGCGTATTTCTTTGTCTACTGTTCTATACTCTTCCCTGTACTGGGAATTAAGTCCTTTCTTCTTTTTTAGTTCTCTTCTTGTATCACACAGGTTTAAAATATCGTCTGTGACCCATGGTTTGATTTTCTTTCTTTTGTTACCCAGAACTTCTGTTGCTGATTCATGTAGCACTGTTTTAATGGTTTCAGTGAGTGAATCGATATTGTCGTGAATCAAGGTAAGTGCAGCGAACTTGCCCCCTACATTTGCCTTAAAAATTTCTGCTATGTTTGGGTCCTAAATTTCTCTAGGTCATATCTGATTCGAGGGCTTATTTGTCTGCGGTTCTGTTTTAGTTTTAATTTTATAGTCATTAAAACCATGTCATGATCGCTGCCTATGTCTGCTCCAGGAAAAGTTCTGGTTTTAGCCTTGTTAATGCTTGATTTGAATCTTGCTGGGAACAGAATGTAGTCTATCTGGCTATGTGTTTTGTTGTCAGGTGAGTGCCATGTTGTTTTCCTTGATGTCTTATGAGGGAATAGAGTGTTGGCCAGTGTGAGCTTGTGGCTGCTTGCAAATTCCAGCAGTCTTATTCCTCTCTCATTGGTTTCACCTAATCCAAAACGTCCAGCTGTGCCTGTCCATTGGTCATATGCATCTTCACCTACCTTAGCATTCCAGTCACCCATGACAATAAGAATGTCTTTTTTCGGAGCCTCATTAATACACTCCTCTAGTTCATCATAGAAGCATTCTACTTCCTCGTCCTGGTATTCAGATGTAGGCGTACAGAAAGACAAAGGAGTTCCATTCTCCTCAAGTTTGAGGAAAAAATTTCTATCAAACGCTTGAAACCAGATTTATGTGTTCAGAAAGAAGCAGTTATTAATCTTTCCTTACCCTGGTAACTGAATGTCTTTATTCTCTCATCTGATTACGTAATCTTTGTCTTTAACCTCACCCCCTTTTATAATCTGTAATTTTGCTTGTCTCTTGTTTCTATGATTTGAGTTGAACTCAGTACATTGTTACCTAATTTATTAGTCACTCTGTATCTAACTCATATTTCGTCTTTCCTATGTAACTCTTTTAGCATTGTATGCCTACATTTATTTTGTTTAAACTTGAACTTCCTGTGTAAAAACTATATAAGCGCAATTTTCTGAGCACTGTTCACTTATTGTAGAACTTTTTGTCAATTGTCAACATGTAAGATATGCAATTATGTTAAAACGTTTCTGTACGCAAACCTCATAATTTATTTAGGCTGTAAGCAGATGGCGAGAAGCCAACGAAATAAATGATGGTAACATATTAGTCTGCCTAAACCACTGTTGTTCTTGCTTTATTCCGTTTTTTTCATTCTTTCATGTTCTCAGTGGAACGTTGGGCACCTTAAAGCTAGAGGCTCCTGTTTATCAGCTTTATTACGTCGGCCGGGGATCGAACTCCGGACCATGTGCATGGTCAGCTAGCATCCTAACGACTGTGCCATCGACGCACTGCTCACCGACGAGTGATACACTAAGCTAATGGAGACTCTAGCCCCTCACATGTCAAAGTCCTGTTTCTTCAGTCTAGAAATATCAACATATTTAGTCACACTAATAAATAATTTATTTCAAATCATACTGTTTGTGTAAGTGTTGGAATAACAATTTGACTATTGAAGTAAAGGGTGTATTGTGTTTAAGTGTACATATGAACTTCAACTTTCACTAAAGAGCATGTACACTACTGATATGGTGGTTGGCGAATACAACAAAACTCTTACGTTGGGTGCTCCTACTAGCCACTACTAAACAAGCATATGGAATAGATGTCATTGAAATAGCAAACTGAATGTGCTGGTATTATTTATTAATTATTCAAAAGAATGAAGGATACTGAACAAAGAATAAATAAATACTCTTTTCGACAACCCCTTCATCATCATCATCAGGCTCTACAGTTACATATATCCATCCATTATAGTGAATGAGTGAATGAATGAATTAGTGTTATGAACAACAACATGAATGTTGCTGTTTAAATAACATCTAATCAATAATATTGATAGATTACAGCTGAATAGCATCAACATAAAATTAGCTGAATGTCAGCTGAATTAGGAAAGATAAAATTACAAATTCACGAATTTCTAGTCTCTACTGAAGGCCGGTCAACCAGGGCAGTAGTAGTGGCTGGCTAGTTGGCTGGACTTGCTTCTTCTCCACACACAGAGCACTCACAGGTTGTTTGAGGCAAATTGCAATAGCCTGTGCTGTTTGGAGCATCCGGTGATTCGATGATGATATTGTCAATTTATTGGGCAACCTGTGCGGTAGATGATGATAGAGAAGGATTCTTCCCCTCTGGTTGGCTGGCTGGCTGGCTTTGTGGCCGGCTGGCCGCATTGCACTAGATGGTCGAATATCGAGCTGTTGATGATAGTTTTCACTACACCTCTACTTAGCCATACTGGGAGATGTTCTCTCTCGAGCGAGCGAGCACGAAAAATCAAGTTCCTAGAGCAACAACTACCAATATAACTCGCCACACAAGCACAGTTGCAGTTGAATTGGTAGATACAATTTGAAGTGGCCAGCTAGTCTAGGTACTTCATCTTTCAATCGAAGTAGCACAATTGGTCGTGTAGAGAATAAGACATGTGTAGTTCATCAGGATTAAAATTTCTTTGAACTGATTAACTTTAAGTTCCTCGTAATTATCTCACTTGGTATATGGATTGCCTTTGAATTACAGTCGTGTATAAAGAGGCTTCTTGTTTACAGATAGTGAGTAGTCAGTTCTTTTCCACCGCTTTCTTTGTCATGTGTTTCTTGATAAATTTGTCGGGATAGCCATTTTCAATCAAAGTATCATATACAATGCTTACTTAATTCATCTTCAATTACTTCTTCTGAGCATATAGTTCTAACTCCGTGGCTGAGGGTCTTCACTAAATTTCTTTTGAACTTGATAGGAACGAAGCTGTGAAAATGTGTGTATATTGTCCTGTTGTCCAAGTGCTTTTTCTATGCAAATTTCTTTTTTTATGCTGCCATCTGGTTTTCTTGTAAGGAGGACGGGGTTCCAGGAAGGCAATTCATTCTGTAATGGGACTCCTCTTCGCATGTGAATTTCATAGCCGAATTTACTTCACTGAATTCAGTAATTATTGTACTCCTATCCGAATCGTTATATCACAAAGAATAAAGGTGTGTCACCCATATACCGGGAATAAAATGAGAACTTATTGATAAGGTTGTTGTTTGGAGGTCGATTTTCTAGCTTACTTAGAAAGAAATCAGCCGAAATGGGACCCAATGGGGAGTCCATCGCCATCTCACTATTGCCCACTATAATGTACATATAACTGTAGAGCCTGATGTTGATGAAGTTATCGAAAAGAGTATTTATTCTCTGTTCAGTATACATTCTTTTGGAAACAATCTTGATGGGCATTTTTAATCAGTTAGAACAGGTATATCAAAGTGAATAATCTCATATAGAACGAAATTCACATGCTGAATCCCACTGCTTTCCACGACAAAATAAAGCAATTTCTAGTCAACTTTTTCCTCGTAAAATCCATTCAAATTAAACCGTAGAATTTCTCTAGCTGCAGATTGTCAAGCCTACTGCGTAATGGTTCATTAAAATCCACTTTATAAGAATTCTCAACAGTGTTAAACCTTGTTAGATGCACCGAATGTTAAAATCTCTAAAAAACGGTGTTAATGTGTGAATTCCAGATCACTGTTCACATTTTTGGCGATATTGAGAGGATTGAAACGGCCATCATTTCATAGATTTGGCCATATCCGTAAATCCTGTATATTTCTTGAACCAGGATTATTTTCCACATCTTTTGGTATTTTCTGTTTAGCTACTTAAATAATTATTAGTACTATCTAATGTGAACGTGCAAATATTACTCTTGCGAATTAGAGGGATACATTATTTATTCTACATTCCAAAACTGACTATGATAATTGATTGTCCTATTCTTATGTTCACTCGATATTTAATAGTCTGAGTGTCGTTCTGCCCACCTTTTATGTGTGTGTGGTTTAGATAAATACTCACCTCAAAATACTGCTTTCGTATACCTGGGCAATAAAATCTCGCATGTGAATTTCATAGCCCAATGTACTTCATTTATCATTCCCTTGCGTTCCGAGTGTAACATAGGGTTTCAACAAAATGTCTCCACTTTGTTCCGTCTTTTCTGCTGTCCTCTTCAGCTGATTGGGTCCATGATTGACAAAACTTTCATCTCTTCCTCCAACTCACAACACGATCTCCTCCATGTCACTCTCACGCCGACGACCCACTCGTCGCTTCCCATTTGGATTCTACTCGAGTGCTGGATGGCCTGCATTGCCTGCGATATCATTCGGCGGCCTCGTTAATGTATGCCTGATCAATCCATCTTTACTTTCTCCCACATATTTGTTGATCGGTGCTCGTCTCTTGGCTGGCTGATTTGTTCCCAGCCAGAGTTTCTTGTTGCTTATTCTTTTTAGCCGACTGGCCATTTGACGATCTTCACTATGGACCAGCCAACCTACCAGTCAGCCAGCTGTTGATGAAAGTGTGCATCGGGCTGTTTTAAATCCTTTTCGTGACACACTGGCAAAGTTTCTGACCCGTGGACAGGCAACAGGAAATAAACATCAGATTCGGTGAAAAAAGCAACAGTGTGGGTGAAAGGATTCCCACAAGACTATTTCTCAGAAATAAAAAAATTTGTTCGTACATTTGGCCGTTGAATTGGAAATAAGTTGTGAGACACAAGTTTATGTATTCCATCCAACATGAATGCTGCAGTTTTGATTGTTGTATGTGTTCGTCGTTGTTGAGTAGTTGTTCCATGGTTTCTTTTGCTAGTTTTAGTCCAATCGAAGTATATAATGCCGTGACGTCGAAGGATACCATTATTTCTTGTCTCTCTATTTCAATGCCTTTGATTTTCTCTAAAAATTGGGTCGCAGATTGGATGGAGTGATCACATGATTTCGTCAAGTGTTTCAGTCTTCTGTAACAACCCAACATCACACAAAATTAGCTGCATACGTACATTGTTCAAGAGAGCCAGGACTCATTGCAGCACTCCCGCCTTGAGGAAAATTGGAGAAAATCGTATTATGGACGTCTTCCAAAGAAATGGATACCCACGAAATTTCATCAAAAGACATCTACCCCCAGCTCAACCAACCAAATCAAAGGCCACTAGCGAAAACACAAAGAAAGTCGTCCTACCATATATAAAAGATATCTCCGAAATCACTGCAAGACTATTCAAACCTTTTGGAATCGATGTCGCTCATAAACCAACAAAGTCACTACACTCAGTTCTATGTAAACCAAAGGACTCAACGGCAAAAGAAGACAAAACTAACGTCATCTACAAGATAAGTTGCAACGACTGCGACAAACATTACATTGGTCAAAGTGAACGCCCTCTTCGTCTTCGCATTCACGAACATAAACTAGCTGTCAAAAGACACAACATACACTCCCTCATATCACTACATGCAGACAACCACGGGCACCAATTCGACTGGGACAATGTTCAAATCTTAGCCAGAGAATTCCTAGAGGCCTGGTATTCAAATGAATCAGCAATCAATAGACACATAGAGATTGACAAAATATACCAATCCATACGAAGAAATTCACACAAAAACAAACAAAGTCAAACTTCAGGTCAAGGAAACAGTCAACACCAAAACAAGTGAACTAGAAAGTGAGAAGTCACACAAAAACAACCAATCACGTTCAAGGTTAGCAGAAGGAATGACTAACGACATTCAGACCAAAGAAGCAGCCAGCACCGAGACAAGCAAACTAGGGGATGAAATGTCACACGAAAACAACCAATCACGTTCAAGGTTACTAGAAGAGAGAGAGAGAATTCTAAAAGTTCACCTCACATCGAAGTATGCGCTGAAGATGTTGCTCAGTAGAGCAATGAAAGCTTCGCAACCAAACCATCCAGCTCAGAGAACACAACCACACCAAAATCATCCACCTGAGCTACAAATCTTCTCTATTACAGTTCTCTTTTATTTGTGTCAATCACTGACACATATATGCGTAAGCTGGAGAATTACTTCAATCCATTGATTGATGTTGTGTTCACACAGTGATTGAATAAAATCTAATTGATGCATGTACCAGATCGACTAATTTTAGTATCTTCAGTTTATAGCAGTAACATCATCTGCAATGAACTTTGCTGCTGATGTTGACAATTAAAAATTCAAAAAAAAGAAAAAAACATTTCAAACCTTAAATCCTCATTCTCAGGCGTTTATCATGGTCAAACGATTTGCGTATACCATATACTCTGCATTCAGACAATAAACAGTTTTCCCCTTAATCAGTTAGAAAAAGTTTTTGTTCACTATTATTATTATTATTATTATTATTGTATTATTATTATTCCCTTTAATTCCTAGAGGAACATAGGGCTTCAGCCGCGCACGTCTCCATTGCGTTTGATTCTCTACAAAAGTTTTCACCTGGCTCCAACCAAGTCTGCCCACATACTTTCATCTCCTCTTCACATGACCTCCTCAGCCAAGTCACCCTTGAACTGACTACCAATTCGCCGCTTCCCTGTTGGGTTCCACTCGAGCGATGGCTTGTCTAGTGATGTCACTCACTTGATGGTTTGTTTTCTCAGAGTATGGCCACATTCCAATCCACCTCCATTTCTTCCTGCTTATTTGTTGCACAATCGTTTATTGCTGTGTTGGTTCACTCATTGGCAGAGATCCTACCATGTTGCTGATCTTTTCTGGCCGGCTGGCCATCTGATCTTGAGTGGTATTGAGTGAAGACAACTAGCTATGGATGAAGGTCTGATGTTTGTTTGAGGTACTCTTGAAGACGCGCTGGCCAAGTATCTGATCCATCCGTATAGTAGCACTGACTGACTTCACATTGGAGTTGAAAATCCGGATCCCATTTTCATTTTCATGCTGAGTGCTGTCTGTTGACCTCCACACAGACTTGATGAGAGTAATGAAAGCTTGTCTTGCTTTCTCGATTCTCTCTGCTTTGATATCTTCGTCAGTCCCGTCCACCTGTAGCTGAAACGATGCTTCCCAGGTTGTTGGGTAGTTAGGTAGGTGAAGTAGGTTGTGTCTTTCAGGTTCCTCCCATTTATGCTGGTTGATCGTTGTCTGTTGTTGTTGTTCCTGTCCAGGAATCTTCATCACCTCTGTTTTCTCTATGTTCACCTGAATTTCTATGTTCTGTGAATGCTTTTGCTGCCAACTTGTTGCTTTTCACTTGCATATCTTCCAGCGTTTGTGGGAAATCAGGCATATATCATTGGCGAAGTCCAGATACCCCAAGTATTTTGTGTGAGTCCATTTTATGCCTGTTTCCTCATTACCCAGCCCGCTGTCTGTCGCATAATTCAATCTACTGCAATCAGGAAAGTAATTGGTGATAGTAGGCTGCCAGCCGACTTTTCTTACTCCCGTCTTTATTTCGAAGGATTCCGCGAGTTTCCCGTTGTGGATTACTTGGCATGCAGCGTTGTCGTACAACTAACTGTTGGATGAGATGTATAATTGTTGGCGGCACCCATTAGTAGTAGGGATTTCGTCCACTAATGGCCTTATTACACAAATCTGCTGTTTCTGCAATGAAATTACTCTTATTACTTGTTACAGGGCTTCTCTAATGGCACCTTTCTAATCCCCTTTGTTTCTCTTACATGAATTTCCTTTCGGTTCACACAAGCCTACACCTTCATTTTGCTTCTCCATAAATTATTTTCTAAGTCCTAACTTATCGGTTATCGTGTTAGCATTGCACTAAGACGTCTAACGTATGAGATATCACTCCGTAATTTCCATTGATTGATTGGACCAAAGTGCTCGGTCTCTAAGGTTGACATGTCTGTTGGCTTCTTGTGCAGATGCTTTGACGATGTCTGGGCATTTGCAGGCGCGTTAACGAAAGATTTCTGCTTCAATGTCACCTTTGAATTCTACATAAGGCAGAAGCATTTTCTTTGGGGCTGATTGGATTTGTTCGGAAGTCTTCTTTGATTTGAGATTCCTGTCTATGAACCTAGGCGGGAAACCGTTTTCCATCAGGGTTCTTCGGAGATTACTCAATTCTGCATCAATCACCTCCTCGCTTCAAATCTTCCGAATCCTCAAGGATACAGCGTATATCAGGCTCCTCTTTCTGCTTAGGAGCACGAAGCTTTGAAAGTTGATGAATTGTCCAGTCCATGTAGGCTTTTTGTATATGGACCATTTCTTAGACAGTTGTCGGTGTTTCTTGTCAGATGGACGTCGAGGAAGTGGAACATTCCGTCATAAACGTCTCCATAAATCTCTGAGAAAGACATACTTCACCGCCGGACTACGACTAACGTTATCCTCCAAGAAACTGCTCTTCAACCAGAACGCGAAAGACAAGCTGTCGCATTGGGCCACTTCAATGTGCATATGGCTGGCTGGCTGGATTCAACATAGAACTTGCCAGCGAAGTGCACCAGTTCGAGTTGCCACCCTCCAAATAGCACACAAAGGTAGACAAGAAGATGGATGAGTGAACAGAATCAATAGAGTTTTGACAAGTATAAGAGTGAAGCAGAATGAGTAATGGTAGAAAGGAATATGAAAGATTGCACAGGAGACTGAATACATCTGCGTAAGCCATTGACAACGATTTTGAGCCATGTCGCCTATTGTCTGTCTCCAGCCATTGATTCTTAGAGTCCCGAGGGCCCTAACCCGTAAGTTTGCATCTCCCTACCTGACTCAGTTTAACTGTCAAGGACTTCATGGATTGATGAGGCCATGTTTTTGTTTGGCATGGCACCACTTACTCTTTTCCAACCTGCACCTATATCAGCTAGTAATGCCCGTCGGGGGAGGCGATGGTTAGGCATGCACAGCACGTGACCTAACCATCTCAATCTATGTAACTTTATAGCCTCGTCAACTGGTTTTCCCTCTTCGCCCAACACTCTACGCCTAACGTCAACATAACTTACCTTATTATACCACCTAACGTGAGAAAGAGATCGTAGACATCTATGATCAGAAACAGACAACCTTTTCATGTCTTCAACTCGTATTGATCATGTTTTGTTTCAGAGCCATAGAGAAGGACGGAGAGAACTGCTGAGCAGTACACACGTCCCTTGGTTGATAGTCGGATGTCATGCCTACGCCAGAGATGGTGTAAGTTAGCGAAAGCAGCTCGAGCTTTTTGGATCCATGCTGAGATTTCGTCGCCAATCAGTATGTTGGTGCTGAAACAACTTTTCAAATAGGTGAAGCGGTCAACATGGTGTTCTACCACTTCACTCCCTATCACTAAGCTATGAGTTGACGTAGTCCAGTCATTCCTGTAGCAGCATCTTACATTTTACAGAGGCGAATCACACGCCAAACATACGGAGATTGCTGCAGCTCAAGGTGTTCAGAAAACTCTGCTGTATTTTGTCAGCATCTTCCCCTAACAGGACAATGTCATCTGCATACTCTAAGTCCATAAGACTATTCCCCGGTAACAAGTCGATTCCACCTGAGTCGTTAAGTTCAGTTAAGAATACTTCCATTAGCACATCTATGATGAAGTTAAACAGAAAACGGGGGAAAGTGGACATCCTTGAAGGACACCACTGGTTGTTATCAATTCAGATGACGATTTCCCATAAGCCCTTATGAATTGTCCATTCCATGTGAGCTTTTTGTATATGAACCTTTTTAGAGAGTTGTCGGCGTTTCTTGTCAGATGGACGTCGAGGAAGTGAAACATTCCGTCGGAAACGCCTCCATAAATCTCTGAGGAAGACATACTTTGCGGCGAGACTATGACTAACGTTTTTCTGCAAGAAACTAATCTTCAAACAGAACGCGAAAGACAAGCTGTTTCATTGGGCCATTTCAATGTGCATATACCAGGAGTTTACTTGCTCTCTGGTGGAGCTGTTGAGTACATCAGTCGTACCATGCGCCAACTTGAAAAAAGAGACCATTTATTTCAACAACTTTTGACAGACAGACAGACCCCATGAATATTCATAAGTAGAAACACAGTTTTTTGTTCAGCGAAGAAATTTCTTTTCAACGACTCCATTTTCAAGCCAACTGTACAGTCGTATTTACATTACAGAAAAAAGTTATTAAGTGGCACTAAATAATTGCTCAGTCAATGTACATATATATATGTGATAAGAATAACGATAATTAAAATGTTATAAGGGGTAGAGTTGAAGTGGATAAATTACAAAATTATTAAAGATTGTTTTATAAGTGAATTGAAATCAAAAATGTTTTTAAAATGTCAAGTGTTGTCTAAAAATTTTTTTTAAAAATTAGGACTACGATTACGATAAGAATGAAGATGTGAAGTGAAGTGGAAAGAATTCAAGTGGTAAAATAAAATAAAGTAAAAACTAGAAAGAACGTTACTATGACCAAGGTAAAAAAGGGGTTTGACAAAACGTTTTTGAACACATAATTTAGGTTTCAGTTCATGTATAGATAGCTAAGGCGTCGGCTATGCATAAGTGAAGAAAACACAAACTTTTGGATCGATTCGATTTTGCCATGTAGATAACTTTGAAAGATGAATCACGTGGGGCTGGCTAAATGACCTGACTCTAACAGGTGATCACAGATAGACGACTTCGCAGTTCTACATTCGCCTTTCATTAACCAAACTGGATAGTGTTCAGCTATACGTTTTCGGAGATTACGCTTGCAACATCCAATATAAACAGCTCCACAAGGGCAGGTAAAAGAGTAAATACACATGGATGTGGACAAAAGCGGTAATCTATCCTTGAGGCATTGTCTAATCATATTTCGGCTGGTAAATAACTAGTTGCAAGTCAGCTGCAGGAAAAGTACGTTTTCAATACATTTAGATAAACGATTTTTAATCAATTCCGAAATGGTGTCACCTTTGAATGCCAGACTCATAAATAGTTCTTTCTTTGGCACTGTAATTAGTCTGGGGGCGGATTCTTTCTTGATATTACGTTCGATAAACCTTGTAGGATAACCATTGTTAAGGAGATTTGATCGAAGCTTATCTAGTTTACTATGGGTTGTCTCTGCAGAGCAGATTTTACGAATTCTAGAGCATAAGGAATGAATAAGATTTCTCTTTCTCCCTAACAGTATCCAAGTGTTGAAGTTAGTGTACTGCCCAGTGAATGTTGGCTTTCGGTAAATCGACCTTAACAGCGTGTCATTCTCTCTTCTATCTAGCTTTACATCAAGGAAGTGAAATGAGGAATTCAACTCTTCTTTGACCGTGAATAGTAAAGATGGGTGAGAACCATTATCTAAACATGACTCATCCTATCTTGTTCTTTTCTCTTCTTTTTTCTATTGGCTATTAGATAAAACATTTTCTTTAGTTACGTAATCTACTTTTTGTTATGCTCTTTCTAGCTAAACCTTGTTTCTATATATATATATATATATATATATATATACGTAACTCTGTTTTTGTTTCCAGGCCTAATTGTCTAATCGTTCTATAAATAGTCAGTGTGTCTATAACTCTTAATTAGTTACATCATTCCGGACTAATGTTACTTTTACACTTCCTACCAACCAATTACTCCTTTGTGATCGTGGAAAGTGTATGTTCAAATCTTCACAATCTAATTCATATATATATTTTTTTTTTATCGTTCAGGTTGTAACCAGTTGAGAAGAATCCTCGAAATAATAATAATAATAATTTGCTTTATTCCAAAACAGTACATGTGATACAGAATGGAATTCTCAGCATTTTTACTACAGTATTGCATCCAGTTTGTGTACATTATCAATAAATAGAATTCTACATAGATTAAGGAAATCTCAGTTCATTATGACAACAACATATTGGCATGTTGGTAGCAAAGGTAAAGCTGAACATTGTTTGAAGGTCTTAGAAAAGTAGGTGCTGTCATATTTCCAGGCGTAAGCGAGAGAAAGAAACAAAGCAGCACATAACGGAAAAAAAGAGAGAGAAAAGGAAAAGAAAGAAAGAAAATGTTGTACCTATAAATGATATGAGTTGGAAAGACGAGATCCAGTTGTACTACTGACTATTTAATGAATTATAGGTGTCATGCCTAATGCTTTCTTTATCACACAGAACACG
Organism: Trichobilharzia szidati; assembly: GCA_944472155.2. Classification (NCBI taxonomy): domain Eukaryota; kingdom Metazoa; phylum Platyhelminthes; class Trematoda; order Strigeidida; family Schistosomatidae; genus Trichobilharzia; species Trichobilharzia szidati. The sequence goes on from OX235279.1 coordinate 7,241,449, forward strand.
AGCTAAGTAGGGTATGGTTGAGTATTTGTACTTGCTGGTGTGAGCATATACTTTTCTATATAGGCTTCTGGTCCTCCCTGATGAGATGCAAGGGGAGAGTTGTGAGTAAAGAGAGTGGTGTGAGTTAGACAGAATATATTTAGCCCTCATTTTTCACATGAGTCCATGTACCCGCCTGTCGACCAGAATATTAACAGGCTGGTTAAGTGGAACACTGCTGACAACCTTTAACATCCTGCGTAATATGTTATAGTCTTTCTTCAGTATCCCGGAAAAATCTAAGGGGGAAACAATAGAGAATAATAGGCACGATGCAACAGTTAACGAATCGTAAGGGTAAGGATTGGGTTGGGCTATTCCATCAGAATGTCTTAACTTCTTGATGTAGAAGGTAAGACGGAATGCTTTTCTTAGAAATCATCAAGATATAAGACGACCAAGGGAGATCAGCAGATAGAATGACGCCCCTAGGTATTTAATTTCCGACTTGGTTTCTATTTTTCAGTGCCATCTATGCTTGCACACCTCGTGGGAACCAACCAGATTGTTTAGGTCAGATTTATGCGCCTAAAGGTGAAATCGACTTTTTGGTTTTTTGAGGGATTTAAGGGTGTGACCGTTTTCCTTGGACCACACTGGCTGATTTCTGACAGAAATCAGCCATTAAGTTCAGAGCAGTTACTTTGACATTTGACAAGCAAACAGGTTTGTGTATTACAGTAAACGCGTTTCATCACAAAAGAAGACATAGCACATGTTCTCAAAAATAACAGATTTCAACATGGATACACATATATGTGGTTTTCTTCTTTCATTCTTAAGATTGTTTAATGAATTATTGATGAAATTATATTTAAAAGAAAAGAGAGAAGGGTGGATTGTTTAACAGTGTCAGTGAATGTTTGTCCTTCACTCGATTGCACACACACACACACAATTGCTCAGTACAACTGTTGCTTACGTATAATATATAAAGCTGCACACTTACACACACAGAAATAATTGAGCAGGTATTTTGGTGCTGTTGTGTTGCTTCTACCCACCAATCATTCATCGAACGATATAGACATGCATTCAATTGAGCATCTCAATGCTACAATAGTAATAATAATAAGAATAATAATAGTAGTAATGGTAATAATATGGTGCATCACAATTTACATCGAATCAGGATTTGTTGCTTGGGGGTTTTAACAAAATTTCTAATTCACCAATTAAATATCTGCATATATATATAGACGTATATTAATATAATGCTGGTTTAGCTGCTGCGTGTACGACGCTTCAACGATAGTCGAATAGCCAAACCATCAGCAAAACTAGTAGCGGCCTACTCAAACCCACACACACTCACTATTACCTCCGAGCAACGACGTCGACAATCATTATCAGTGCTGATTAACACCGCTTGACTATTTTTTTTAAATGTATCAGAGGAGTTAGAGACAAAAAAACTCACATAAAAACAAAACAAATGTACATCGACATTCTGTAGGAGAGAGAAACGTCTCTGAGGTGAATCACCAATCCATGTGGAACATTACTTTATTACCGCATCCGACCACTACTACTACTACTACTCAGCTTTAATTAGTCAAGTTCAGCAGAAACAAACAAACAAACAAAAACCAAAAATTAATCACACAACCATGGGTGGGGAGAATATTGCCACGCCAATACTTGCATTTGGCTGTGCTTTGATTGTCTTTCTTATATGTGAGTTTAATATTATTATCATTATCATTATCATTATTATTGTCATTACTCACTATTGTTATTATTAATATTATTATTATTTTTATTGTTCCCTTGAGTTCCTTGCTTCTGTCTGCTGGTGAACTTTCCACACCGGCATCCATGTTAATCCATACTGTTTCAACTCATCTTCACACGATCTCCTCAGCGAGTGTCCACTCCATCCATCTCCACTTTCTCCTGCATATTTATTTGTTGGGAGACTGGTTCTTGTTTCGTTTGTTTGTTCCCATAACTTCTTGTTTGTGATTCTTGTTCTTTCCGCCCATCTGATCTTCAGTATGATGCTAGCGAAGACAGTTGTTGTTGATAAAGGTCTGCAACAGGCTGTTGGAAATATTCTTTGTGACCCGCCGTCAAGTTTCTCATCCGTGCGTAAAGAAGAACTGACTGACTTGGCGTTTGTATTGAAAATCCGAACTTCGTTGTTGAGTATTGCTGAGTGACGAAGATTTCCAGATTGGTTTCAGGTTGATGAATGTGTTTCTCGCCTTCACGATTCTTGATTTGACATCCTCGTCCGTTCCTCCTCCTGTAATTGAGACAATGCTCCCTAGCTAGATAAGTGAAAGCAGTAACCTCTTTCAAATCCCTTCCGTTGATGGTGATTGGCGGTGGATGTTGCTGCTGCTGTTGTTGTTGTTGGTTGGTTATTTTCATAACCTCCGTCTTGTCTATGTTCATCAGCTGGAGTCGTGTCTTTGCTGCTTCTTCGACCAGTTTGTCGGTTTTCGCTTGTAAGTCTTCGATTTTGTGTGACATCAAACATAAATCATCCACGCGCGAAATCCAGGTCTTCTAGATTCTTCACGTCGGTCCAGGATATCCATGTCTTCTCGTTTCCCACTGTCTGATGCATAATCCAATCCACCAGAATTATTATTATTATCATTGATGGTAATGATTTAAGACAAGAATTTGGGAATCCTGTTGAAAGATTGTCAGGAAATACAATTCAAACATTTATGGAGGGAGGATTCAGACGATGGCAAAGTCAAACTTTGAGTCCGACTAACAGCCAACCAGCAAACGACCTTAAACGGACCAATCACATGGAAGAGGCGTTTATGATAAGGGAAAACGTATATTTTTGGAACAAAAAGCATAAAAACTGCATAAAACTGTTACGACATAGGGTATCTTTCTCTAACATGTCAGAGAAACATCTCCCATTTTAGCATAGGAATGTCATTAGAGAAGTCACACCACATTCTGTACATATATATTCGTTCAAATGATTATAAATGGCATCCTTTTGAGATCCATTTATAGCCCTAATCCTATTTTTCAATCTTCCCCAAATTCCTTCTATAGAATTTGTGTGTCCCCGTAATGGGATGCACAAAATCACTTGAATGGTTCACTCTATGATGAATATATCCAAGAGATGACACCGAGTTATAACCTTTCCATTCATCAGTATGTATTATTGATCCCTGTTTTACAAATCTGGTAATAATAGGTATGAGAGTAGTTGCTTTTCTATCTGCTATCCTTTCCACGAATTCTTTTCCGAGGGAGGTATCATATAAACCAATTACCCAAATATTGTTGGCTCGCTGACGACCACGGTTGTATTTCTTCTTCACCAACACAGTTTCGTCGACGTGCACAACGATATCTTCCCCACCCAACAAAGAAGTAATTCTCTCCATATTCCACAATGCAATATCTCTGCAGTGCTGGTACCACGAGGCTGCTTTCGGTTTCAGCAGCTGCGCCTCTCACAGGCTGTTTTAAAACCCAGTAGTTACAAATATACAAAATTTGGGTTAGGGAGAGATGCGACCTTGCAAAAAAAATAGTTCCTACGAAATATTAAAATCATCAGCTTACCTTCCCTAATACTAAGTCGTCTCAGGCAAATTGCACAACGATGGACATATCCATCAATCGATCTGCTAAAGCTTTTTAAAGTCACCACTACCACTAGCACACGAACAAATTCTCTCCTTCCGAAGCAACCCTGAATCCAGGTTAGACTGGAAAACACTATTCTACTCGAATTGCAGCCGTAACTTCGTTAGGGCACGCATTTGAAGTTGCGATGAAGATGTCTTCGACTGGACAATCAATAGTACGTAACTAATGTGACGTGTCTGGCTAGTCCTTTGTTTGGTGCAGCCTGAATTCTGTGAGTCAGTCAGTCAGGTTTGAAATGTGGCTACACCATGCTACTAGGTGGCTCGCTATCAAGTTACGCTCTGTACTGTTGCTGTTAGTTAGGTGGTTAGAGGCAGGTTGGCCAGAGGAAGTCTTGCCTACACCTACATTTCGTGCTGCTAGTTGGCACTCACCGGTCAGTCAGTCAGCGAGGCGCATCGGCAACCACATTGAAGGTGCAGCTTATCTCCCTTCCGAGATTTGAACAAAAGAGTATATGCATAACATTAGTCACTAATAATAATAATGGCAGTAACTTGCTTTGAAATAATAGAGAAGATTTGTAGCTCAGGTGGATGATTTGCAATTAATTAATAGTGTTCTCTGAGGAGCTGGTTGGTTTAGTTGCGGAGCTTTCGTCGTCCCCCACCATCCAACGGCTGGACAACATCACCCTTCAGCGGAATTTTTAGCGTAAAGTGAACTGATTTTAATTTCTTCCATGAGTGGTGATAGAAATGCGTGCGTCTCCCGGTAACCATCTTTACATATGTATTGACCATTTTCTATTGACTTGGATTTTTAACCTACTCGTCACATGATTTACTTTTTATTAGTTGGTATATTTGGTCTATATTAACGTGTTTGTTATTCGCTGGTTGATTCGTTTGAGTGCAAGGCTTCTAGGAATTCCCTGACTACACTTTTGGCGGTATTTCCTCTGTCTAAAATTTCGACATTATCCCAGTTATCAAACTGATCTCCATAATTATGTATATATGCATTGATATGAAACAAGAATGTATATATCATGTCTTTTCATCACAGCTGATTTGTGTTCCTGGATGATTATGATTCGAAGGGGACGCCCAGTTTTACCACTGATGTAATGCCTGTTACAGTTTTGTTTTATTTCAAAACAGTACTTGTGATACAGAATGGAATTCTACAGTACTGCATCCAGTTTGTGTACATTAACAATAAATGAAATTCTACGTAGATTATGGGTAGTCTCAGTTAATTTTGACAACAATATATCGGTAGCATATCGGTAGCAAAGCCAAAAGTGAACAGAATGTTTGAAGGTGTTAAGCAGTAACAAAAAGGTTGAGACATACGGAGTGTGAAAGAACGAAGAAGAATGTTTTAAGTAGAGTTTGTAAGGAAGAGAGAAACAAAACAGCACATAACAAAAGAAAAAATAGAGGAAAAGAAAAGAAAGAAAACGTTGTACCTATAAATGATATGAGTTGGAAAGACGAGATCCAATTGTTCTACTGACTATTTAATAAGTTATAAGTTTCACGCCTAATGCTTTCTTTATCGCACAGAACACGAGCTAAGTAGGGTATGGTTGAGTTTTTGTACTTGCTAGTGCGAGCACACATAGTTTTCTATATACAGGCTTCTGATTCTTCCTGATGAGATACGAGGGGAGAGTTGTGAATGAAGAGGGTGGTGTGAGTTAGATAGAATGGATTTAGCCCTCATTTTCCCCATGAGTCCAAGTGCCTGCCTGTCAACCAGAATATTAACAAGCTGGTTGAGTGGCGCACTGCTTACCCCTCTGACAACCTTCAACACCCTACGTAATAAGATATATGGTCCTTCTTCAGTAGCCCTGGAAAAACTCAGGCGGAACAATAGAAAATAATAGGCAGGATGCAAGAGTTAGCGAATCGTAACCAACCGAACCATCTTTAACAGTCCTAGAGGTGGAGGATAAGAGAAAGCCCGAATAGTTCCATGGCAACGTCTGTTATCGCAGCAATGGACGACCTGCGTTTGAACCTCAGAAAAAGGACATGAGTTCCCTCAACAATGCGGATAGGCCTTAGTGACCAGTGCCAACAAACACGTGAAACCTAAGCCGAAGGCTTCCCACCGACTGCTCCCAACAATCTAATAACAACAAGTCAGAATGAATCATGGTGTCGAGCCACATGACATTAGTTACTGCCTACTGTCCCATCAAATATCTCTCTTCTAACTAGTACATCCCCAAAGTTCATTTCTCCAGCAAAAAACAAATACTGTTTGAACAAAGCAAGAACTACAGTTTTAGCAGAATAGATTGATACCATCATTGTTTATTTCGTTGCCTTCTTGTCAGCTGCTTACAGGCGAAAAACATTATTAAATATATCTACAAAAATGATTTTTTACATGTATCTGCTGAAGCAGTTACATTCGAAGGACAGAAAGAAAGAAGGGCATATCTACGATTTTCTGAACATGTCTAAAGGGAACAAATGTTTTAACCAGTGCCATTCATCGCCAGGCATCTCATTGACATGGCTGGATCATCATGAGGTGCACGTCGCCAAATCGTTCAAAATCATCAACAGACAAAAGAGCTCGATTCTCTCCAAGATTTTCTGAAGTCATCTCCATCAAGCGCCTGAAACCTGATTTATGCGTCCAGAAAGAAGCGGTTATCAGTCTTCGTTTGCCCTGCTGTCCGGTAACTGGATATTTTCATCTCTATTTCATCTGAATGCGTAATGCTTAAACGTTTCCATTATGTATGATCATAATTGTTCGATTAATATTTGTTTGAAGTGAACTCTGTGCAAGTATGTTAAAATTGCTTTTGTAGATATATTTGGTAGTGTCTTTTAACTGTAAGCAACTGACGAGAAGGCAAAAAAAAATAAAAGATTGAACCAGTTTATTCTGCAAAAACTGTAGTTTTGCTTTGTTGTTTTTCAAAAATAGTGAACACTCTCAACTAACACCTCAGATATTATCAGTTTCACCTTTCAAACACACACAAATTATACAGTGAAAACATTGAACAACGTGTAATTAACCAGCGTGAAGTCATGCTGTTCACTACAGTAAAGCATAAGATCTAATAATAATTCATTCAAACACCAGAGTAGTCTCAACCTGACAGTTAATCAACTACAACGCAAAAATTCAAAACAAACAGAAAAGATAGCAAGAAAGATGAAAAAACAACTTGAAAATTGAAAAAAAACTGAATGTCCATAAAACAGTGATCAGGTAGATGCATCACAAAGACAGATAATGACAAACATCCAGAAGGTAATTTACCAAAAGCCTACTTGGAAAGGACAATCCCTACATTTTATTAGCTTTTGTCCAAATAGCTTTAAACGTGGACTAGTCAAGACTCTTCACTACATAGCGAGCAGAATATGCTCTACGGAGAAATTATAGGAATAATTTGAGTTTCTTGAAAAGATGTTAAAGAGCAATGGGTACCTAGCGTCAAAGATTCATCAACAAGTATGGAAGATCTGAAGTCACAAGTGTAAAACAAGTCACACAGTGGAATAAAAAGCCAATCTACATTCAACTTGATTATAAAGGTGAAAACATTGCAGCAATGATCAACAGAAGGCTGAGTACATCACTAGCCTCAGCCTATCCTGCAGCTAGCGAAGCTCGTCCCCGTCTATCGAACAACTTGCTCTTCTCTGGTGCAATCAAATATCGACAGATATCCATCCTTCTCATGTTAACAACTCCAACTGTATATACAAATTAACATTTATCTGCGGGAGCAGTTACATTGGAACGACAGAAAGAAAGAAGGGCATATCTACGATTTTCTGAACATGTCGAAAGGGAAGAAATGCTTTAAGCAGTGCCATCGCCAGGCATCTCATTGACACGGCTGGGTCATGACGTGGACGTTGCGAAATCGTTCAAAATTATCCATAGGCAAAAGAACTCAGCTCTCGTCAAGTTAGCCGTAATCAGTTCCATCAATCGCCTGAAACCTGATTTATGCGTTCAGAAAGAAGCGGTTATCAGTCTTTCTTTGCCCTGCTGTCTGGTAACTGGATATTTCCATCTCTCTCTTTCATCTGAATGCGTAATGCTGAAAAGTTCCTATTGCGTATGATTATTATTGTTCGGAGTAGTGTTTTATATTAAATAGATATATAATTAATGCATGTAGATATATTTAATAATGTCTTTGGCCTGTAAGCAGATGATTAGAAGGCAATGAAATAAACAATGATGGTACCACCTTATTCGGCAAAAACCACCGTAGATTTTGCTTTGGTCAAATTCATTGAGGGGAATTTACTGACTACACTTTTGGTGGTGTTTCCTCTATCGAAAATTTGGACATTATCCCAGTTATCAAACTGATGTCCATAATTATCTATATGCATTGATACGAAACAGGAATGTATATCATGTCTTTTCACAGCTGATTTGTGTTCCTCGATGATTCTGATTCGAAGGGGACGCCAACTTTGGCCACCGATGTAATGCCTGTAACATTTTTGCTTTATTTCCAAAAAGTACTTGTAATGCAGAATGGAATTCTCAGCATTTCAGTACAGTATTGTATCCAGTTTGTACATTCACAATAAATAAAATTCTACATAGATTATGGGTGGTCTCAGTTAATTTTGACAACAACATATTAGCATATCGATAGCAAAGCCAAAAGTGAACAGAATGTTTCAAGGTGTTAGAAAAGTAGATACTAGCATATATTTACTGGCGTAAGGTTAAAAAAAGGTCGAGATATATAGAGTGTATGAAAGAACGAAGACAAATGTTTTAAGTACAGCTTGTAAGGAAGAGAGAAACAAAACAGCATATAACAGAGAAAAAGAGAGAGAGAGAAAAGGAAAAGAGAGAAAGAAAAACGTTGTACCTATAAATGGTATGAGTTGGAAAGACGAAATCCAGTTGTTCTACTGACTATTTAACAAGTTATAAGTTTCAAGTATAATGCTTTCTTTATCACACAGAACACTAGCTAAGTAGGTTATGGGTGAGGTTTTGTACTTGCTAGTGCAAGCATATAGTTTCCTATATATAGGCTTCTGGTTCTGCCTGACGAGATACAAGAGGAGGGTTGTGAATGAAGACGGTGGTGTAAGTTAGATAGAATGGATTTAGCCCTCATTTTTCACATGAGTCCATGTACCTGCCTGTCGACCAGAATATTAACAAGTTGGTTAAGTGACACGTTGCTTACCCTTCTGACAACCTTTAACACCCTGCGTAATAAGATATATAGTCCTTCTTCAGTAGCCCTGGAAAAACTAAGAGGGGAAAAATAGAGAATAACAGGCAGGATGCAAGAGTTAACGAATCGTAACCAATCGAACCATCTCTTACAGTCCTAGGGAAGGACACCAGAAAGCTCGAATACTTCAATGGTAAGGTATGTGACCGCAGCAATGGACCACCTGCGTTTGAACCTCAGAAAAAGGAAATGAGTTCCCCAAAACAATGTGAATAGGCCTTAGTGACCAGTGCCAACAGACACGTGAAACCTAAGCCGAAGGCTTTCCACCGACTGCTCCCAATAATCTAATAACAACATTTCAGAATGCACCATGGTGCCAAGCCACATGAAATTAGTTACTGCCTACTGTCCCATCAAATATCTCTCGTCTAACTAGTACATTCCCACAGTTGATTTCTCCAGCAAAAAACGAATACTGTTTGAACAAAGCATGAACTACAGTTTAAGCAGTATAAATTGATACCATCGTTTATTTCGTTGCCTTCTTGTCAGCGGCTTACAGGCGAAAAACATTATTAAATATATCTACAAAAATGATTTTTTACATGTATCTGCTGGAGCAGTTGCATTCGAAGGACATTATGAAGAAGGGCGTATCTACGATTTTACGAACATATTCCTAAAAGCCTATGTCTAAAAAGAACAAATGCTTTAAACAGGGCTATCGCCAGGCATCTCATTGATACGGCTGGGTCGTCATGAGATGCATGTCACCAAATCGTTCAAAATTATCCACAGACAAAAGAGCTCGATTCTCTCCAAGTTTTCTGAAGTCATCTCCATCAAGCGCCTGTAACCTGATTTGTGCGTCCAGAAAGAAGCGGTTATCAGTCTTTCTTCGCCCTGACTAGTAACTGGATATTTTCATCTCTCTTTCATCTGAATGCGTAATGCTGAAAAGTTTCCATTGTGTATGATCATTATTGTTCGATTAATATTTGTTTGAAATAAACTCTGTGCAATTATGTTAAAATTGCTTTTGTAGATATATTTGGTAGTGTCTTTTAACTGTAAGCAACTGACGAGAAGGCAAAGAAGTAAACAATGATGGCACCAATTTATTCTGCAAAAACCACCATAGTTCTTGCTTTGCTCGAAAATAGTAAACACTCTCAACTAACACCTCAGATATATTAGCGGTTTCACCTTCCAAAACACTCAAAAATGACATAGTGAAAACATTGAACAACGTGTAATTAGCCAGCGAAGAAGTCATGCTGTTCACTACAGTAAAGCATAAGATCTAAAAATTAATTCAAACACCAGAGTAGTCTCAACCCGACAGCTAATCAACTACAACGCAAAACATGCAAAACAAACAGAAAAGAAAAGAAAGTAATAAAGATGAAAAAACAACTTGAAAATTGAAAAAAAACTGAATGTCCATAAAACAGTGATCAGGTAGATGCGTCACAAAGAAAGATGATGACAAACATCCAGAAGGTAATTTATCAAAAGCCTACTTGGAAAGGACAATCCCTACATTTTATTAGCTTTCGTCCAAATAGCTTTAAACGTGGACTAGTCAAGACTCTTTACTACAGAGCGAGGAGAATATGCACTATAGAGAAATCACAGGAATAATTTGAGTTTCTTTAAAAGATTTTTAAGAGCAATGGGTAAGTAGCGTCAAAGATTCATCAACAATTATGGAAGATCTGTAGTCACAAGTGTAAAACTAATCACATAGTGGAGAAAAAGCCAGTCTACATTCAACTTGATTATTAAGGTGAAAACATTGCATCAAGGATCAACAGAAGGCTGACTACATCACTAGCCAGAGCCTATCCTGAAGCTAGCGAAGCTCGTCCCCGTCTATCGAACAACTTGCTCTTCTCTGGTGCAATCAAAAATCGACAGATATCCATTCTTCTCATTTTAACAATTCCAACTGTATATACAAATTAACATTTATCTGCGGGAGCAGTTACATTGGAAGGACAGAAAGAAAGAAGAGCATATCTACGATTTCCTGAACATTTCCATCGCCAGGCATCTCATTGACACGGGTGGGTCATGACCTGGACGTTGCAAAATCGTTCAAAATTATCAATAGGCAAAAGAACTCAGTACTCCTCAAGTTACCTGTAGCCATTTCCATCAAGCCCCTGAAACCTGATTTGTGCTTTCAGAAAGAAGCGGTTATCAGTCTTTCTTCGCCCTGCTGTCTGGTAACTGGATATTTTCATCTTTTTCTTTCACCTGAATGCGTAATCCTGAAAAGTTTCCATTGTGTATGATCATTATTGTTCGGAGTAGTGTTTAATATTACATATATATAATTAATGTATGTAGATATATTTAATAATGACTTTGGCCTGTAAGCAGCTGACGAGAATGCAACGAAATAAACAATGATGGTACCACTTTATTCGGCAAAAACCACTGTAGTTCTTGCTTTGTTTAAATTCATTAAGGGGAATAAATGTATGAAAAATACTGTTCATGAAATTGAAGATGGGCAGAAGGATATACGAAAGCAAGTTGGACGAAACGAAGCGGAATAAAGTCATTTCAGCCTTATAGAATTAGCTATAAATCACAGAGTATGATGGCACGAAAAATGTCGTGTAACTTAAGGGAATTGTCTGAGGGACTACTGTGGGTCGGAATTTGATAAAAGACAAAAGATAAGATCATGAAAAGAAATGTCAATCTATACGGATGACAAGGAATTCTATAATAGGCAGGGTGAATGAAATTCTACTAAATTATGCACGTGTTTAGTCAGTATTTGAAGTACAATAGTAAGACGAGACTACTGAAATACGATGCAGAGATATGTTTGTTGTATAGGAAAGAAGTAGATACGCTAACTGATGCTGGTAGATGGATGAACACTAGTCAGTAACGTAAGAGTAAATATGACTCTCTTAAGGCAGTGTCTTAAGGTCATGGTTGCGCTGACAGGTACCTCCACGTGGTTCCCGCTGGGTAAGATGGTTTTCCGGCCGCCCTGGCTAAATCCTGTCACGACGAGAGCGATGTATTTCTTGCCTTTGGGAATGCCGAATGCGGCTTGTTCCAATTGTTATCCTCTTTGGTGCTAAGGCGTCTTAGGGGGCGCTGGGGCCTTGACTGCGAATGGTAGCCTCGTCATGAAAACTAAGCGACAAGGATGTTGGGGAGAGTCTCGTATCTTTATAAGAGCCAGGTAGCTTGATTCGAACTTTCGGACGACCTGCGAGGGGATTATGTCCGCGACTAGTTTGCTCATGGATGGTGTCCGCGGTCCTGGAACCCAGTCTCTCAGACCAGAAAGAACATTTTTGTACAACTGCCTCAAGACGGGTGTATGACTATCGTCTCTATCCAAGAAGCATTTCTGACATCTGGTGGTTCGGGATGTGGAATGGATTAATGGGTCAAGATGAGGTGGGTGGGTCCACTGACAGTGAAAGTAAAATCCTTCATTCATTCTTGTCTTGGTCAGTGGTGGTGAGGAGCCAGCGGTGAGAGGATTGTCAGCATTTTAGATGCTCTTGATGGCCTTATGTCGATTTAAGGAATAGTCCCTAATCCGAGGACGATGGTTGTATGCTACCTGCAAGATGGAAGTGCAATTATGTGAACAGACCGTGTGGGTTGTCATGACCAGCTGAGGTGGGCCAGTATCTACCATCTGAGAAGCAGTCACGGTTTGGTTGAGACTGGACAGTGGGGGGTGAGAAAACACCTACCACTGTGGGAGCGTTAATGGGGTGCCTGGCATGGGGTGTTCATTTTCATGCTGCAATGTCGCTGAGGTGTTGTCTACTAAGCAGGGATTGGGAATTTAGTAGTGACCCCTCCTCTGGAGGCCTTGTTGAAAATACGACTTAAAACGCTCAAGTGGTCATGGGGAATTAGAAAGTTTGTAGGGCAAAGTCATAGAAGCATGGTGCTTCTTTCGTGAAAATTTGCGCCATTCAAGAATTTGGTGTAACATTCAACGAGTAAAACTGGTGAGCGGAGGTATTCTGAGCGCCACCAGGGGATTCGTATAGCTCTCTATATATTAATAACAAATAACATAGTGGATATACGCCACATCAGGTGGTATTCCACCCGCTTTTCATCCACACAGAGTACTAGTTTAACCGGGGGGGGGAGGATAAGGCGATTCAGAACGAAGCTTTATTAAGAAAATAGAACACATCATAGTTTTTACATTCTCAGCCGCATGAAAGTTCGGCTAGGTCAGAGAAGAATAAATTGTTTTGATTGGTTGGCAAATGACCCAAGACTGAACGAGTTTTCCGATGAGGTTATCGACGACTTAAGTTAAACCTCCGCCCCCGCAGATTTGTGGAATACACTTCTACCTATGATGCAGTATTTGTGTGAATACATGTTGCTTTCAGTTGTGGCTGCTTCGAATCAACCTTCATGAAACCAAGCCAGTTGTTTGGTGAATGGTCATTTGTTCGACCTACAGGTCGGCATATTCACCTGACGAGTTGTTTTGAAGCAAAATTATCTCAAGACGCTTCACTTCTGACAACCATGCCAGTATTCATCACAAGGGCTCTTGGATTTATGTGAAGGTATCGAGGATTCTTGAGGATTCATATATTCTTCTAGTTCACGTCTTCAGTCTTAAATGTTAACCCACTCGGACAGGTGTTGGAGAGTCGGAGAGAATCAGCTGGAAGCGGTGGAGCAAGGTTTCATTACTTTTGGGACTGGTCAACAAAGCACGTCTGTTGCCTAAGACGAATTCATGTCCCATCTCTGATTTCAACACATGCTGACACAATTCTGGTGTCACAGACGTTACCACTGAGATATTCAGGCTGACAACAGAAATCGTGTATGACTGTGAAGGATACATCGAATCCCACAGGGGACATGAGTTCCTTCGAGATTGCCTGGAAGACTGTTGAATGCAAAGTGGGATGAGACCTAATTACATATTAGTTTGTTTATTACATGTATCACACACAGTCAGTGAAACAGTATTAGTATTTACTGGATGACACAATTTAGAACATAATTCACTTATAGTGGTTCATAATCATATCATCAATTATAATCGCACGACTTCGAAACTTGTGTTGTGTAGTTTCCTTTGTCTTCTCCTATTTGTCGTCGTCATTGGGGTAGTAGAATTTTCCAGATATCAGGCTGGACAGGTGTTGAATCATTCCTATTACATGTATTCACTCTCAGTTGATTCGATAAACAAAGCTTCCGTTGTTATCAATCTCCGCCTCGCTCCACCCTGTTCCATTAGATTTAAAAACTGTAATCCTATCCCATCCAGCCCATTGTATGGTTGTGTGTAACTGCATGTAGTGCTTGTGATAGCTGAACTATTCTCTAGATTTCTTATCTTATTCGGGTCAATCAATCTAGATTTTGCTGCTAGGTTTTATGTTCGGCTAGTCTGACTCACTGACCCTGTTCTACTACTTTGACTTGACAACCATCGCATACTGGGTGTAAGATGAATTCCATTCCCTTCCTTAAATCAAGTCAACCTGTTCCGGATCAGCCTAGCATTGTTGCAACCCAATTATCCATGCCTAACGTGTCTATCCCCCCTTGTTTAATGAACTGTGTGTGTGTGCGTTTTTACATCGATCCGTTTAGTCAGACCGTTGAACTCATGACCCAATCAGAGTATTTTTGTGAACTGTTATTTTGCTGACCCATGTCTTACTTTGTATTATTCTGTTGAGTTTATCTTATTTATTGATTGGTTAAGTAGCCAATTAAATTCTATCTTTGTGCCTATGCTTTGTCTATCTCTTACTTGGGTTCATTCTTCTACTGACTGCTTACCTGAACGGTCGTGTCTGATCCGGCTAGTTCGTAATTTTGGCTTTAACGTTTAACCGCTCTGATAGCGGTACCTTGCTTTCTGTTAAGCATTGTGTATTGTACTCTTGAAACCATTAAGGTTTGTTGTATATATAATAATTGATTTGTTTAATAATAGTACCGTAGAAACAGTGACCGGCTTCTTGTTTGTTCTGGACCGGGATAGCCTATATCTACGCATGACTTAATTTCAAGCGATATTGCGCTTACACTGGGTATTAGATAAACTAAATTGTTTTGTCGGTTACAGGCTCCACTGGCAGGATTGATCCTTTAACGGACAAAGGTTGTTTCTAATTGAGTTTGTGGTTGGTTTGAATTCCAGAAACTTTTATTCCTGTATACCTTGTTAAGAATTCTACGTAATATGGTTTCCGAGGTTCCTTCCTTGTATGGAATTACCACTGATGATTTCGATTGCTTATTGTTCGTGTCCTATTGTGCATGTCTGACATGCATGTCGTCATTAATATTATTATCACTATCACTACTGTCATTATTTATTTTACTTTTACATTTCCCTACATATTTCCTGACTAATTTATCCGGGTAATTATTAAGTTTCAAAGCATCTCTCAAATGTATCACTCCCTGTCTTAGATTTTCCTTAGTACTACTTAATTTTTGTGCTCTGTCACTTAAACATTTCACCAGTCCTATTTTCACTGACACAGGATGAGATGACCTGAAATCCAAATATCTGTTTGAATGTGTGGATTTCGTGTAAAGACTAGTGTTTAACTTCCCATCTTCTCTCCATTTTACGCTTCAGTCTAACATTGGAAGCTCCCCTTCCTTACTTTCCAACTAATCATAAGTGAATTGAACCGCCTCCACCTTTGAGTCAATGTGTTCGAAAAATCTATCTGCATCCGGTGTTCTAAATACAGTGAATTTTTCATGTACATACCTCCACCATACTTTTGAGGTGGGTTGGAGGGTGAACGTTTCAATCGCTATGTTTTTCTGCCTATCCATGAATATATCTGCTACCAGCGAGGATATTGGTGATTCCATGGAAACTCCTTCAGTTTGTTTGTATATTTTCCCTTGGAGGAATTTAAATACTGTGGATGTCAGGCATAGCAAGCTGCACTTCCAGCATTAAGTCGTCCTCAAGTGTCACTTTCGTCCTAAGTTCGAGTTCTTGGTCAGAAATCATATAATTATGAACAAAACATTTTTGTCTGAAACGTCATCCAGTAAATACTAATACTGTTTCACTGACTGTGTGTGATACATCTAATAAACAAACGAATATGGAATTATATGAAAACTTGGTCACTTTGGTGTGGTAGAGTGTAACGACATTATGGATAAGATTTTATTTTGATAAACTGTCACACAGTGTGTGTAGTGTTATACAGTAAGTAATATTAACTGATGCGACCAAACGCTTCGAGCACAAACTATTGCCACTCATAATCATCATATCAAGTCACTCACTCACTCACACAACTTTTGTCTTCCTTCATTTATATACATGAGTGGAATTGATGATTAGATATTGGAATACAAATCAGTAATATGGGATAATGTACATTCAGAAATAATAATAATAATAATATGAGTGTTATTGATCAATTACAATCAGATGAGAATTTAGCTAACGTAAGAATGGTTGACACCACTCGAGAAGATAAGTAATTTAGAAAAACCAACTCACCACTACATTGCACTGCACTGCATGCATTAACACAACCACACAACATGGCATGGTGGGAGAGGGTTAAAATTCTAAGAAGTAATCTATGTAGGCGGAGATAGAAAGAGATTGATTGAATGATTGATTACTGAATCCTGGCTGGTTCATCCAGTCTACACTCAACACAACACATGCAAAAGAAATGACTCAATGCAAATACCAGAGATATGTGTGGAAGATATTATTACCACCAGTCAGTCAGTCAGTCAGTGAAATCAGAGGAGGATAATAAATAATCTTAAATTGTATTGCATTTCAATTCAATTCACGTACATTATAACATTCTAACACGTTACTTATTATGACTATAGGAGAAACACTCGTCTTATTCCCATCTGATTGTAATTGATCAATAACACTCATATTACAATTATTATTATTATTATTATTATTTCTGAATGCACATTATCCCATATTACTGATTTTTATTCAAATGTCTAATCATCAATTCCACTCATGTATATAAATGAAGGAAGACGAAAGTTGTGTGAGTGGGTGAGTGAGTGAGTGACTTGATATGATGATTATGAGTGGCAATAATAAATTATGCTCGAAGCGTCGTGTGGTCGCATCAGTTAATATTACTTACTGTATACCACTACACTATGTGACTGTTTATCAAAATAAAATCTTATCCATTATGGAGTTATACTCTACCACCACAGGGCCCAAGTTTTATACTTATACCTTTTTGTCTGTGTTCAGTATCACTGATAAATATTTTTTTATGTACTTCTGTTTTGCTTGTTTAAAGAAAATATGACTACTCTTCAATTGAAAGTTTCATTAATAATAATAATTGATTTATGAATCATTTTGCTAAAGAAGGGATTGAAAGCATTAAGCTTTGACTGGTCAGTGGCGTATTACTAACAATGTCATTCTTCTGATCCTCAGAATTGGTACAGACTGCATTCTATCCGTTAAGTTTGCAATGTGGCTACAGCATGCTAGATTATTGTGTAACTCCATTATGGATAAGATTTTATTTTGATAAACAGTCACACAGTGTAGTGTTATACAGTAATATTAAATGATGACGTTTCGAGCACAAACTATTGCTCTTAATCATATCAAGACGTTACTCACACAACTTCTTTCCTTCATTTATATACATAAGTGGAGTTGACTAGATATTGGAATAAAATTCATTATGACATAATGTACATTCAGAAATAATAATACAAGTGTTAGTGATCAATTACAATTAGATGGGAAATAAGACGAGTGTTTTCATAATCAAAATTAGTGAGTAACTTGTTAGAATGTTGTGATGGTGTACGTGAATTGAATTGAAGTAGAATAAAATTTGAGATTATTTATTATTCTCTTCTGATTTGACCGGAGGTAATAATATCTTCCATATTTCTGGTATTTGCATTGAGTCATTTCTGCTGAGTGTATTGGGTGTACACTCAATGAACAAGGATTCCGTAATCAGCCTCTCTTTCCACCTAACTAAGTTACTCTTTAGAATGTTAACCCTCTTCCACCATTCAATTTTGTGGTTGTGTGTTAATGCATGCATGTAGTGCAGTGTAGTGCTGAGCTGTCTTCTAAATTACTCATCTTCTCTGGTGGGGTCAATCATTCTTACCTTAGCTATATTCTTATTTTCCGACAATCTGATTACCCCTGACCTACTAGTTCGACTGACCTATGTAGTTGACCTAAGTGACAGTTATTGCAGGGTATTTCGTAAATTGTATTATTTTGTCCACTTGGGTCCACCTATAGGGTCCTTTAGCCTCCCTACACAGCTTGTCCTACCTGAGTGTGTCAGTTTGTAGGTTTGAATGCCACCCTAATTCCTGCTTTGTTATTAAGAATCCTACCTAGGGTCTCAGATGTCCCCTCCCTCCTTATATGCTATAACAGTGGATGACTTATATTGACTCTTATTTATGTTATCATTACTAGTTTCACAATTCTTTTCATTTTGTTTTTGGCCTTTTGTGATCTTCCTAATGAATTTTAAAGGATAGTTATTGAATATCAATGCCCCTTCTATATGTTTCATTTCATCATTTTGGTCTTTTCTTGTGCTACTTAGTGCCATTCCTCGGTTTGTTAAACACTTAACTAAGCCTGCCTTAACAGTTAACGGATGAGACGAATTAAAATCTAAATATCTATTAGAATGCGTTGGTTTTCTATAAACACTAGTCACTATAAACACTAGTCACCCCCTATTACTCAATAATAGACCACTATATATTTTTGTAAGTATAAATAGGACTGTACAGCCTCTGAAGATGATTTCGTCGATAAAGAAAATTTTCTTCGCTGAATCTGTCTTTTATTTTTTTCAAAACACTGGTGTTCAGTCTACCTTCATCTATTCGTTTTATTTTACAGTCCAACATCACATCTAAGTCTCTGTTCACCTTCCGATTCAAATGTGAATTTTATTCCCTCAACTAGCGAGTTAATATGTATGAAGGTGCTAGAGATATGTTTTGTTCTGTGAAAGTGTCATCCACATATTTCCACCATATTTTTGGAGTAGGACTAAATGTATTTAGAGCAATATTTTCCCGTCGGTGGAACAGTGGTTAGGACTCTCGCCGACCATGCACATGGTCCGAGGTTCGATCCTCTGCCGGAGCACACCTGATATCTATGGTCGGCCTGCAAAATTTGGGCTACTGGTATCACATGCTGAAAATTCCATACCTGTACCAAAAAATACGGTGTGGAATCCAGCTGTAATCAAAACTCAAAAAATAATCAAACTGTTCATAAATATGTCTGCTACGATAGGGGATAATGGTGATCATCCATCCCATTGCTACACCTTCTGTTTGTCTATATATTTTGCCTTGGAATTTAAATATAGTAGATGTGAGTGAGGCATAACTGAATCCCTAAAATAATTTATTCAATGAACAGCTTTGTCCTATGATTGAGTTCAGACAAAAAGGAACTATGAATACGGAGTAGTCGGTGGCACAGTGGTTAGGACTCTCGCCGACCATGCACATGGTCCGGGGTTCGATCCCCTGCCGGCGCACACCCGATATCTATGGTATGCCTGAATTTGGGCTACCGATATCCATGCTGAAAATTCCATACTTGTACTGAAAATACGGTGTGGAATAAAGCTGTAAATCAAAATAAAAAATTAAAAAATAAGTCATTGAAAAAAGTGACTGGAAACAACTTATTCTAACATGAAATTATTTTAACAAGGTCGACATAAAAATGTGGTTTTTGTCTTGTGTTGTAAGAAAGAATGATTAACTCAGTGAATTGTAGAGAGAGAGGAAAAGAAGACGCTGACAAAAACAGCAGTGTAAAAACAAACTATGGTGGGTGATTTGAAAACAGCAGGTGCATTCCTTCCTTCATTCCTTAATCAATTATTATTAATGAGCATTATAACTCTGACTAAAGCTGTAGGTGATATTCGGTATAGCTTATTTATTTAACCATTTTACGGTGAAACATGTGGCTTTCATTATGATAAAGTGCTTTCTTGTATTTCCGAATGAATGAATGAAAAAGAACAAAACGATATTATCGTTGCTCTTACTGACGTTTCGCTACTAGCAGACTGCTTCATGGTAAGCGCCGAAAACGGCCCACTCAAATCAACTGTTGACAATTTCCAACTGTATGTTAGATATGTGGACCATATCTTTATTATCTTTGATGACGGCCACGATCTCAATCAGTTATTGCAAATATTCAGCAAATGACATTCAGCCACAAAATCCCTTTTCTTGATGTTGAACTTACGAGGAGAGGTGACGGAACTTTAGGAAGGTCCATCCATAGGAAACCCACATGGAACGGCCAACTGACAAGCTTCTATAGCTGGGTACCAATCAGTCGAAAAAGAAATCTAATTCGATCTGTTGTCACTCGCGTCCCACGCATCTGCAGCTCTGATACCCTGAAGCAAGAAGAACTACACTTCCTGAAAGAAACCTGCATACAAAACGGTTAACCATCAATATTCGTAGACGAAAACATCAAACAAAAAGTCCAGAAGCAAGAAACAGCATGTGTGCCGAAAAAAGATACTTTATATGAACCTCGACTTCAAAGGTGATCTACTCAGTGATGTCCTTATGAGGGGAATTTCCACCTCGTTAAGAAGAACTTTCTTTGCGGCAACATTGAGAGTAGTGTTCTCTAGTCGCCCGCTGATCTGCAGAAGCCCAAAAGAAAAGTTCCCGCACCTGACCACTTCTATGTGTTTGTGTATATCAGTTCACCTGTTGCTGTGGAGCCAGCCAGGTGCATCGGTCGTTCAACGCGTACCCTGTCAAAAAGGGTCAAAGAACACTATCCAGCGTGGCTGCAGAAAGGAAGTAATGACTGCATAAGGAGCGCAATAATAGAACAACTCGTCAACACTGATCATTCCATCTCAACAACAAACGCCTCCTGCTTCAAAGTAATCTACAAAGTGAACAACAACCTTCCAAAGACAATACGACTCCGTCTTCTTTGCATCGCAGAAGCCATAGCCATTAAGCTAGAGGAACCAGAATTGCGCATACAAAAGAAAATTATTCAACCACTTCTACTCCAAAGGTAACAACTGTATTTCGCTTTTTAATGCTGCTGCTAATAGCTTTATCAAAGCAGTATTATTATTAAACCAGAAGAATTTACAAAATCCACTCAGCATATATATAACAAAGAGTTAAGAGGTGGGTGACAAAATAGACTACTTAGGTCAAGTTTAAAGGAGGATATATTGAAAGTCAAAATAACATTGAAGATCAATCACTGAACCAAATAACAAAGGTAATAGTACATCTGCCCTGACTGGTATCAAAACAAAGTTTACTAGCTTGATCATTGCTCGTCAGTATGGCGTCATTTTTCGTTGTCAAATTGACCAATTGTTAAAGATAACAAAACCAAGTGTAGATGACTGTTGGATTTGATCAGTGTGTAAAATTATAAAACAGCGTGTGTTTATATATAATTATATTGCTAATCACATTCGTGTTGATTTTGTCACTTCATGGGGGAGGGGTTGGAGGTGTTGTGGCCAGGTCAGATTCTGTTTTACTCCATCGTTCCTACTCAGACAATCTGGATTCCATTAGATGATATGAAGTGCTTCTGATGATGTGAGACGTTCTTTGTGATTTCTGAAATACTTTTTCTGGATGACGATTTCAATATTGTCAAAATCAATTTTGTGGCCAACCTGATTCTATAGCGTGCAGACTGCGGATCTGTCTAAAAATTCATTAATAATTTCTAGCTGTTATATGAAGACCAGAAGCCACAGACCAGGCCTTCTGATAATCAAGCCAGGAATCTGCATACGATTCGCGATAGTTCATTATTGTGTATGTCCGAAACAAGTTCACTTTTAACAGTTTGAAAAAATTTGGGCATTGAGTGGTATATGATATTCATTATAATAAAGGTTGTTTTCTTGTATTTCCAAATAAATGAGTAAAAAACAAAACGATATTTGCTGTTTTTACTGAAGTGTCGCTATTTAATGCCAACAGCCTTGTCAAAGCAGTAATATTATATATATTATATTATATATAACAAAGAGTTAAAAAGTGAGAGTTTTCTTCAAAATATCAGACAGGCACACTGCGAAACAACCTTGTCCATATAAAAGACCAAATCCCTAAAGATTATCTATCTAATTGTGTCTATAAAATAAAATGCTTGCTTGGAATGTGACGTGATATACATCGGACAAACATCGCTAGAGAGAAATCAAAATCAGAAGAAATCAACACCGTAGAACCCACCTCTGTTAGACCGCCGAGAAATCCGGTTGAGCTAAAAAAGCTTGAAAATCATCAGCCATAGGTCGTCTAAACGCTACACTATAGGATCACGCCACCAAATCGATTTTAACAATATTGAAATCGTCATCCAGAAAAAGCATTTCAGAAATCACAAAGAACGTCTCATATCATCAGAAGCACTTCATATCATCTAATGGAATCCAAATTGTCTGAAGTGAATAGGAATGATGGACTAAAACGGAATCCGACCTGATTACAACACCTCCCTCCCACATGAAGTGACAAAATCAACACGAATGTGATAAGCAAGTTCACCATGTAAATACACTGCTTTTATAATTTTACACACTTATCTAATCTAACAGTCTACACTTGGTTTTGTTATCTTTACCAATTGAGCAACTTGACAACTCAAAAATGACCCCATACTGACGAGCGATGATCAAGTTAGTAAACTTTGTTTTGATACCAGTCAGGGCAGATGTACTATTACCTCTGTTATTGGGTTTAGTCATTCATCTCCATTGTTATTTTGACTTTGAATATGTCCTCCATTTAACTTGACCTAAGTCAAGTAGTCTATTTTCTCACCCACCTCATAACTCTTTTTTAAGTAAGGGTTAGTTATCTTTTTACGAGTTGATCACGAATTGACATCAGTTAGAAAACCATCGAAAACCAGCCACAAGGAGCACTGGACAGCCAGCTGTTTCATCAGCCTAGTTTGGGAATCATCGGCAGTACGCACCCATCACAGGCGGTTCGAACCCAGAACCTTCCGGTTACAAGCAAGGCAAGCTAGTTGGCTCGTATACCATTCAGCCACTCACTGAGACCCGATTCAATGGCCAGGCAACCCATGAATTCTAACTTCTACCACTTCGTGATATAGCGCAACCCCAACCAATGTCACTGGTGGGACATCCATCTTCACACGTGACATCTGGCTGGAGCTCACTGGTCCCAACTTCTCACTAGAACTGACTTCAGGAAACTCCGTCCTGTATCAAGTCACTAGCGAGCATCAGATTACTTTGTTATATGTATGCTGAGTGGATTTTGTAAATTCCGGTTTAATAATACTGCTTCGATAAAGCCATTAGCAGTATTAAATATCGAAACGTCAATAAAAAAGACAATATCCTTTTGTTTTTCACTCATTGGGAAATACAAGAAAACAACCTTTATTATAATGAATATCATATACCACCCAATGCCCAAATTTTTTCAAACTGTTAAAAGTGAACTTGGTTCGGACATGTAAGAGATATGGCTTGCCTGTCGAACAACAACTTTCGTTCACATTTTGATATGGTAACATCATTTAAGGCCGGATTTATTATGTTCTTCTTTGGCTTTCATGCACTCAGAGTGTTTTTTGCGGCAAACATGTAACATGGTTAAACTAGAATAAATAAAGGACATGTGTGCTTTATGTTCTCTATACAGCTGAACGCTAGACAGTTGGACAAGTTTGATTGCATTTTTGATTCTCCCGTCGATTGGTTGATTGAACATAAGTTTTCGGTCTCTTAGGTTGACATGTCTGTTGGCTTCTTGTGCGGATGCTTCGACGATGTCTGGGCATGTTATTGGAATTCATTTGGTGGACGGCTACTAGCAATGGAATCCAGTCCAGGATAACGCACATTTCACCGGTCCTATTTGGGACTCGTCAGTTGGCTGGAGGATGTACCTGCATTCCCCAGTCAGTGGGTCAGTGATTTTCCCATCAAGGCTCGAAAATTGCACAAGAAGTGGGGTGGCTCTCCTGGCCCGAGTGGTCTAGTGGATAACGCTTTGGCTGCTGGTGTTTGAAACTATGGTCACTGGGTTCGAGCATCGGTGCAGGGAACATCATCACTGACTGACTGACTGACTGAGGAATGCAGGTACATCCTTCAGCCAACTGACCACAAGTCCCAAATAGGACCGGTGAAATGGGCGTTATCCTGGACTGGATTCCACTGCTAGTCACTATCCACCAATTAAATTCTAGTTGAACAGGCATTTTTAAATTCAGATCCACTTTATTTTCCTGATTTCAAATTCTTTCAGTGGTATTTAGAATTTCTCTAAGTCAGTGTTTATCTTCCAAGGTATCCTTCTCAATTGTGAAAGTGAAAGGCACCCAGCAGCATAAGGTGACTAAGCCACTGACTGCTTCAATCTGATTGGACAGAATGGGGACTTAGATTGGTCACCGGAGGTTGCATCTCATTTCATGCATCTAGTCTTTGACCTTGTGGTACTAGTATTAACTAAACATCGTTAACCCAAGTTTGAACTGTTCTATTCTATTGCAATGACTGTCAGGTCAAAGGATAATGACAACACCGACAATAAGGAATCTAAATCATCAGTAGTAGTTACATTCAAGGAAGGAAACTCGGAAAGCACCCACCTTACGCAGAATTATTAACAATGCTGACAGGAAGGAATAAAAGTGGCTGGAATTCAAACCTTCCCCACAAACTCAATTAGAAACAAGCTTTGTCGGTTGGAGGATCAATCCTGCGGAGCCTTTAACCGAAAAAACAATTTAGTTTATCTAATACCCTGCCTGCAATCATCGTCAGGTCAAATACATAGGTGAAAGTAGTAGAACAGAGTCAGTGAGTCAGACTAGCCGAGCATAGAAACTTAGCGAAATCTAGATTAGTTGACCAGAATAAGATAAGAAATCTGGAGAATAGTTCAGCCGTAGATAGCACTCACCACATGCAATTACACACAACGAAAAAATGTAGGATGGATGTGATAGGATGACAGTTTTAAAATCTAATGTCACAGCGTCGATGGAGGGAGAGATTAATATATGTGTAAAACTTGGGCACTGTGGTAGTAAGTAATTCCATATTAGTTTGTTTATTAGATATATCACACAGTGAAACAGTATTATTTACTGGATGACGTTTCGAACAAAATTTATTGTTCATAATCATTTCATCAGTTATAATCAAAAAACTTTGACACTTAAGTTCTGTAATTTTCTTTGTTTTCTCTTATTTTTCGTGGAGGTAGTAAAATGTTCCAGATATCAGGCTCGACAGGTGTTGAATCATTACTATTACATGTATTTGCAGTTGATCCGATAAACAAAGCTTCTGATATCAATCTTCTCCAACCGCCACCCTGTTAGTTGTATTAGATTTTAAAACTGTCATCCTATCCCATCCAGCCTACACTGTATGGTTGTGTGTAATTGCATGTAGTAAGTGCTATGTACGGCTGAACTATTCTCTAGATTTCTTATCTTATTCGGATCAACCAGTCCTGATTTCGCTGCTAGGTTTTATGCTTGGCTAGTCTGACTCACTGACTCTGTTCTATTACTTTCACCTATGTATTTGACCTGACGATGATTGCAGGCAGGGTATTAGATAAACTAAAGTGTTTTGTTTTGAGGGCTCTAGAGGATCCTGTAACCGACCAAGCTTGTTTCTAATTGAGTTTGTGGGTTTTAATGCCAGTGACTTTTATTCCTGTCTTGTTAAGAATTCTGCGTAAGGTTTCCGAGAGGGAGAGATTGATAACAACGGAAGCTTTGTGTATCGAATCAACTGCGAGAGAATACGTGTATCAGGAATGATTCAACACCTGTCCACCCAGATATCTGGCAATTTCTACTACCCCATTGACGACGACAAATAGGAGAGGACAAAGAAAACTATAAAACTCAAGTTTCGAAGTCGTGTGATTATAATAATTGGTGATGTGTATGATTATGAGCAGCAATAATGAATTTTGTTCGAAACTGTGTCATCCAGTAAATACTTATACTCTTTCACTCACTCACTGACTGTGTGTAATACATCTAATAAACAAACTAATATGGAATCTATCACCAAAGTTTGAAATTTTGGTTGCTCAGCGTCACGATACGCTTTGACTTGTTGTCAGATGGTTAGACCCCGGATATCTCAGTATGATAAACGTCTCGGATGTGAATAAATCACTGAGTAGTGACATGAGTTCGAATCACAGAAGGAGCATCGATTCATTCAAGGCGACAGATATACACCTTGCTAACTGGTAAGTGGCATGCAACCTAGGACCGAAGGTTTTGCTAATTGAATGCCTCCAACCATGTCATAACAAGGTGCACTTCTTAAAAGAATATTAGCATGAAGAAAATAAAAGGAGATAAATTCAGCCAGCAAAGAAAATGCTTCTTTATCGACGAAATCATCCTCAGAGGCTGGCTTGGCTGTACAGTCGTATTTATACTTACCAAAAGTGTATTGTGGTCACAAACATAGAAATTTGATAAGGTTAAAATTGCTATTGAGTAGTGAGAATAAAGGTGGTAGTTGAGTGTCAATTTAACAAGTGTGTCGAGAGGGTGTGAAAATGTACAACAGGGAACATATGAGAGTGATAATAGTGAATTAATTATTAAAGCAAAAGCAAACTAAAAGTAAAATTAAAAATTAAAAAAAGGGAAAGAAAAATCAAAACTTTTTTTTTACAGGGAACGACTAGTGAAGAGGTTACGACCAAGGTAGAATAAGAGACTGGACAAACTTTTTTTCTGTATATAGAGTTCGGGATTGTATTGAAGAATTGCCAGCGCCTCCACCCCATACACAAAAGTCGAAACCTGACGCCCTTTGTACCATTTGGCTTCACCTTGTAGATGATCTTCAAAGACGACTCTGGTGGACCTACGTGGCCTGAATTCACCAAATGCTCAAGAATTGAGCTAGTAATTGTCTTGCATTGTCCCTTGGCTAACCATGCCGGATAATGTTCAGAGATGCGTTTGGAAAGCGTGTGCGCCAAGTTGTGCGGGCGGCCAGTATAATAACTAGCTCCACAAGAGCAGGGGAATTTGTAAACACCTATTCAAGTGGCCTATCCAAAGCGTCAGTTTATCCTTCACACATCCATTGATCATTTGTCGGCTGTAGAAATTGATCCGTAGCTCAGCCGCAAAGAAGGCTGATTTGCATAAGCAGCGATTCTTTATGATCTCATCTGCAAGATCACCTTTCAATTCAACACTCATAAATAACAGTTTCTTTTCGGCACCATCTGGATTCTTTCAGGCTTCTCCCCTATTAACATCATGTTTTTCTTGATAAATCTTGGAGGATATCCATTCTCTATGAGAAGGACTTGTTTGAGTCGCCCTAGCATGTCCATAGACGACAATTTCTCAGGTTATAATTCTCATCACCACTAGTCCGTGAATAAAGATTTTAACTGAACCACTCTGTACCCTGTCCGATCTCACTTTGTAGATAATCACAAAAGGAAACCCTCCTAGATCTTCATGGCAAGCGAAAGAGCTCGGGACTTGTAAAAGGGCTGGGATGAGTGTGTGTTTGATTATTCTAAAAAAATCAATCAGTTGATTTGTCATTCTATGGAAAACTCATAATTCTTTATATTACTCATCAGATATCTGCTCAGTTATGAAGAAAATGCAAAACACGAATCACGGTTGCGAGGGGGAAGCGGTGTGAATCAATCACCTTCAAATGCTCTGCAATCAAAGATTATTTTATTGTTCCCTTCAGTTCCTATTGGAACTTGGGGCTTCAACTGCACGCCTCCAATCGTTTCTGTCTTCTGCTGTACTTTTCACTTTCATCCATGTTAGTCCATACTGTTTCAGCTCCTCTTCACACGATCTCCTCCATGTCACCCTTGGACGTCCGACTACTCGCCGCTTCTTTTTCGGGTTCCACTCGAACGATGGCCTGACGCGCGATGTCATCCAGCGGCCTCCTCACCGAGTGTCCAATCCATCTCCACTTTCTTCTGCATATTTGTTGGGCGATTGGTTCTTGTTTCGTTTGTTTGTTTCCATAGTTTCTTGTTGGTTCTTGTTCTTTCCGGCCATCTGATCATCAGTTGTTGTTGATAAAGGTCTGCAACAGGCTGTTGGAAATATTCTTTGTGACCCGCTGCCAAGTTTCTCATCCGTATAGAAGAACTAACTGACTTGACGTTTGTATTGAAAATCCGAATTTTGTTGTTGAGTGTTGCTGAGTGACGAAGATTTCCAGATTGGTTCCAGGTTGATGAATGTGTTTCTCGCCTTCCCGATTCTCGATCTGACATCCTCGTCCGTTCCTCGTGTAGTTGAGACAATGCTCCCTAGCTAGATAAGTGAATGAAGTAACCTCTTTGAAATCCCTCCCGTTGATGGTGATTGGCACTGGATGTTGCTGCTGTTGTTGTTGTTTTTGTTGGTTGGTTGGTTGGTTATTTTCATAACCTCCATCTTGTCTATGTTCACCTGGAGTCCTGTCTTCACCGGCTGCTTCTTCGACCAGTTTGTCGGTTTTCGCTTGTAAATCTTCGATTTTGTATGACATCAAACATAAATCAAACACGCGCGAAATCCAGGTCTTCTAGTTTGTTCACGTCGGTCCAGGATGTCCCTGTCTTCTCGTTTCCCACTGTCTGACAACGCATAATCCAGTCCACCACAATTAGGAATATCATTGGTGATAATAAGCACCCTTGTCTGACTCCTGTGTTTACTCCAAACGCTTCGTTGAGTTTTCCGTTGTGGATCACTTGACATGTGCCGTTGTCGTACAGTTGTTGAATAAGGTTGATGAATATTTGGGGTACGCCGTAGTACTCGAGTAGTTTCCAAATTACTTCGCGGTCAACGCTGTCGAAGGCCTTCTCAAAGTCTATGAAGTTGAGGTCGATGGAGGTTTGATTGCCATTCCATGCTTTGTTCTGTGATGATGATGCGTAGAGTTGCAATTTGTTCAGAACATGATTTGCCTTTCCTGAATCCAGCTTGTTCTGGTTGGCGGAGTTCTGTATCCAGTGCCTCCTTTATTCTCTCCAGGATGATGCGACTCAGAATTTTACTTGGCGTCGATAGGAGCATGATTCCTCGCCAGTTCTTGCAGAGTCCCAGGTGGCCATTCTTTGGTAGTTTCACGAGGTAACCCTCGCCTAGATTCCTTCCTAACTCACTAGTTTTCTAGCCGGTCCCAAGCCCGGATAAAGAGGGAGGGTTGGGGCATGGTGCTAGCAACTCCACCCCGAAAACTTAACCAAATCGCTACAGAAACATCTCAACGCACAATCAAACATACTTCTACTTAATAAAACACACAAACACAGAGCTCTCCAATTTTTGAGTACAAGAGGGTATAAAACAGGTTGATACACACATCTACACATAGATATGGTTTCTAAAGTTGGAGGAGAAATTACGTAATAATAATAGTAATTCTCGACACAATAGAAATAAGAGTGGTAATAATAGTGGATTACTGCTTCTACGCAATTGCTACTATGTTTAGTAAGCAACTCAATAGTATCACTCTTACACTTTCTCTAGTGTATTCCACTAGAAAGTTGCTATCTTGTTCTCGTATACTTTATACACTAACCAAGTGGACACTCAACTACATTCCTTACTTGTCTAGTGAATATGCACTTTAAAATTTCATTGTGTGGACGTGCGGATCAATAGTTTCACTTGATAAACCACACACCATTGAATCAAGGAATAAGGACTAATAGAGCTGCATAAACAAAATCTTAGAGTTATGTAAAAGCATCTTGTTATGATGATGGGCAGTAAATTGTGACCGAAATGTCACTAACTCCACTACATCTCATCAAACAAGTTTATTGGAAAACAGCATGATTAAACAAACAAATGTGTTTAGGTAGACATAAGAAAAACAAATGAACCGATTAAGTAATGCTAGAATGATTGTAAGGGAAGTAAATGTGAAGCACCCGTTTTTAATGAAGATGTGATAAGATTAAGGGATGATAAGAGAGGAGGGGTTGAAAATATAAGTAAGTAAGTAAGGGGTGTTGAAGTCATCAGTTGGTTATGTCTTAATGGGCCAATAAGGGAGGTAGGGATAATGGCGGTGTACGAAATTCTTTTGAATGAAGGCATTCTTATTATTATTATGATTTCCTTTAATTCCTAGAGGAACATAGGGATTCAGCCACGAACGTCTCCATTGCGTTTGGTTCTCTGCTAGAGTCTTCACTTGGCTCCAAGTCTGCCCACATGCTCTCATCTCCTCTTCAAATGATCTCCTCCAAGTCACCCACCCCCGCACTGACGACCAACTCGCCGCTTCCCTTTTGGGTTTCACTCGAGCAGTGGCTTGTCTAGTGATGTCACTCACTTGATGGTTTGTTTCCTCAGAGTTTGGCCACAATCCAATCCACCTCCATTTCTTCCTGCTTATTTGTTGCACAATCGGTTCCTGGTTGGTTCGATCCCAGAGATCTCTGTTGCTGATGTTTTCTGGCCATCTGATCTTGAGTAGTGAGCGAAGACAATTAGCTGCTGATGAAGGTGTGTAGTTTGTTTGAGGTGCTCTTTATGACGCACTGGCCAATTCTCTGATCCATCCGTATAGTATCACTGACTGACTTCACATTCGAGTTGAAAATCCGGATCTTATTTTCATTTTCATGCTGAGTGCTGAGTGTTGATCTCCACACACACTTGAGAGTAATGAAAGCTTGTATTGCTTCTCCGATCCTCGCTTCTTTGATATCCTCATCACTTCCGTCCACCTGTAGTTGGAACGATGCTTCCCAGGTAGGTAGGTAGGTAGGTGAAGGAGGTTGTTTCTTTCAGATTCCCTCCATTTATGCTTATTGTTGCCTGTTGTTGTTGATGTTGCTGCTGTTGTTATTGGCCAGAAATCTTCATCACCTCTATTTTGTCCATGTTCACCTGAAGTCCTATCTTCTGTGGATGCTTCTTCTGCCAACTTGTTGCTTTTCGCTTGCATATCTTCCAGTTTGTGGGAAATCAGACATATATCATCGGCGAAGTCCAGGTCCCACAAGTTGTTTGTGTGAGTCCACTTAAGGCCTGTTTCCTCGCTGCCTGGCCCACTGTTTGTCGCATTATCCAATCTGCTGCAATCAGGAAAATCATTGGCGATAGTAGGCAGCCAGCCAGCTTGTCTTACTCCCGTGTTCACTTCTTCGAAGGATTCCGTAAGTTTCCCGTTGTGGATTACTTGGTATGCAGTGTTGTCGTACAACTGTTGGATGAGATGTATAACTGTCTGTGGCACACCGTTGTAGCGAAGTAGTTTCCAAATCACCTCTCGATCGACGCTGTCGAAGGCATAGTTTAGGTTTAATAGTTCGAATGCTTATCGCTTGCCTAAGCTGTGTGTGTGTGCAGTAGACGAATACGAGGTCTATTGGAAAGATTCGGTGGGGTATACGATGAATTACTTTGAAAGCTCTCGTTTTCTCCACTACAACATGACCACTATCAATTAAATGTGACAAAATTGAGGCAACGGATCGTTTTTGTCTGTCCAAATAGAAGTATTATCACCAACCACGTATGAGTCCATGAAACCAACGGGTACCAATACTCCAACGTCTTTACGGTCTACGCCAAGTGTACAAACCAGGTCTTTCTCTTCGCCCTGTTTTGCACATGTATAACTCTCCATTTCACGGAACAGAGAAATCGTGCAACACAGAATTAGTGATGTCTCCGACATTATTTCTAAAATATCTGAGACTAATTTGAGGTATGTAAAAACGTTTGTTATCCATGGATGTATCATCACTATTCACTGATGTACCACTTGTGGGAACAGAAGATTACATTTGTCAAGAAATCATCGAAAGGCAATTGGTCTTAGGAATTCCCCTGTGGTGTAACCTCTAAGAATTACTTCGTAAATGCACAATGCATGTTCACTCTGTCTTCAATAATTCATACTACTACCGACAAGTAGATGAAATAGCTATAGGTGGTTCACCATTAAGCCTAATATCAGCCGACTTCTTCTTTTAAGCAAAACTTGAAAGCGGGAAGTTGAAAGACATTATCAAGGAGTTTGATATGTTCCTGAAATTGTTGCTGAAATTCAAAAACATCCACGCTTCGCTTACGTTTACTTGTGAAGGGAGGAGCAGGAGAATAAACTTTATTTTCTGGTTGTACAAAGATATGGTTTCTAAAGTTGCAAAAGAAATTACGTATTAATAACTGCCGACACAATAGAAATAAGAGTGATAATATATAATGAATTACTGCTTCTAGGCATCGGAAGACTTGAAAAGGCTGATTAGCTGTCTTCGATCATAGGTGTCTGCGTTCTATCTCCCGCGTGAAGTGGTTTAATAAGGTGGGCAATATTGAGCTTAGGCGTCGAGTGCTAGGTAAGGCTGGGAAATCAATAGACGAGACTATGAAATTTCATCGACTGAGATAGTTAGGACATGTTTTACGTATTCATGTCTAGTCATTGCTTTTTTCGACGGGCAATGTTAGCTGATATAGGGCCAGGCTGGAAAAGAGCTAGCGGCGGTCAAAAGAAAACATGGCTTCACCAATCAATGAAATCTACAACAGTTAGTCTAAGCCACGTAGGAAGGTGTAGACTTCCTGGTTGGGGTCCTCGGGACGGTAATAACCAATGGCTGGAAACAATCGGTGACATGGCTCAAAATCATTCTCAGTGGCACAGATGCATCCACTCCTTGTGACTCATGATTTCCAATGAAACTGTATTGTTCTTCGTTATTACTATTCCTTTGTCTCACACCTCTGTTTACTGTCTCTAATATGCATTTCTTTTACTTTCTTCTCCTGCTTTGTGTGCTACATGGAGTGTGGCGACTTGAACTGCTGCACATCGGTGCAAAGTGGTTCTGTGTCGAAAACCGACCGGATTCTACGCATTTGCTTCTATATTTAGTAAGCAATTCAGTAATATCACTGACACACTTTCTCTAGTGCATTTCAATAGAAAGTTGTTACCTTGTTCTCGTATACTTTATACCCTACCAAGTGGACACTCAACTATATTCCCTTGCTTGTCTACAGAACACTTATCGAAAATTTCAAAAACAATCACTTTAAAATCTCACTGTATGTATTCAAAGCAGGAAAACAAAGCTGATAGCATGCAAGTGGAATAGTTCGACACCTTCTCCGGAACATCTGAAGAACTTTACTATTCATACTACTCTGGACATAACATCTTCATTCACAAATGTACCTGTAGTAGAAACAGTTAACCACCTACATATATGAACAAATGGATAACCAGTCGATAAACAGTGGCATATCCGTACTGAAATCCTAAAAGAATTGTTATGAAGGTGTACACCATGAATGTTGTAAATTTCAAATTTGACGGCATGCTGTCCAGGCAAGTGGACGCGGTGACGATGGGCTCCCCATTGGGACCCATTGTGGCTGATTTCTTTCTAAGTAATCTAGAAAATGGACATTTTAACAATCACCGTATCAGTAGGTTCTCATTTTATTGCCGATATATGAATGACACCATTCTGAGTGATATAATGATTCCGATAGGAGTACAATAATTACTGCATTAAATGAAGTACATTCTGCACTATGAAATTCACGTGCGAAGAGGAATCCCAAGAGAGAATGAGTTGCCTTCCTGGATCCCCGTCCTCCTTTCAACAAAACCAGATGGTAGCATAAAAAGAAATTTGCATAGAAAAAATTTCATTTGATAAACCACACACCATGGAATCAAAGAATAAGGGGTGGCGGAGCTGCGTAAACCAAATCAGAAAAACAGGAGATTTAGAAACACAAGTATATAGAAAATCAACGCATACACACAGATCAAATACTCAACTATACTGTCAATAATCCAATTAGTCACTCAGAAAAGAAACTGTGTGCAGACATTGTTCACAAGAGAATTCAAACACACTCTAGCACTACGCCAGTGTTGAAAAGAATGGAAGAAAAATACCTACTAACGGTCTTCAAAAAGAATGGATATCATCCCAAAATTTCATCAAAAAGTATTTAAAATCGAATCACAACACCAACAAGGAACCATCATCATCAAAGAACACAAGAAAATTCATCCTACCATATATATCAGCGAAAATATCTCTGAAATAACAGCTAGAATATAAAAACCGTTTGACATAGATACAGCACACAAGCCAGCCAGCCAGTCCAATCATTTAATTCGATATTGTGCATACCGAAAGACACATGCAACACAAAAAGGAGATAAAATTAATACCATTTACAAAATAAATTGTATCTATAAACAGTAACAGACATTACATCGGTGGTCGAAGTGGGCGTCCCCTTCGCATCAGAATCATCCAGGAACACAAATCAGCTGTGATGAAAAGACATGATATATACATTCCTGTTTCATATCAATGCATATATACATAATTATGGACAACAAATTGATAACTGAGATAATGTCGAAATTTTAGACAGAGGAAACACCACCAAAAGTACAGTCAGGGAGTTTCTAGAAGCCTGGCACTCAAACGAGCCATTTCTGTTGCATGGGTTGTGTTGAATGTAGAATCGATGAACCAGGCAGGATTCAGTAATCAACCTCTCTCTCTCCACCTACATAGATTACTTACTTCTTAGAATTTTAACCCTCTCTCACCATGCTATTTTGTGGTTGTGTGTTAATGCATGCATGCAGTGCAATGTAGTTCTGAGCATTTTTCTAAATTACTTATCTTCACTAGTAGGGTCAACCATTCTTACCTTAGCTAAATTCTTATGTTCTTACAACCTGACTACCCCCTACCTACTAGTTACACCTATATAGTTGACCTAACTCACAGTCATTGCAAGGTATTTTGTAAATTATATTATTTTGTCCAATTGGGTCCACTAACAGGGTCCCTTTATTTGACCTACAGAGCTTGTCCTACCTGAGTGAGTCAGTTTGTAGGTTTGAATGCCACCAGCCTAATTCCTGCTTTGTTATTCAGAATCCTACGTAGGGAGTGTCGCAGATGTCCCCTCCCGCCTTATATGGTACAACAGTAGATGCCTTATATTCTCTCTTATTTATGTTATGATTACTAGTTTCACAATTATTTTTCGATTTTGCTTTTGGCCCTTCCTTATCTTCCTAATGAATTTTATAGGATAGTTAGTTATTTAACACCAAGGTCCCTTCAATCTGTTTCATTTCATCATTTAGGTCTTTTCTTGTACTACTTAGTGCTACTGCTCAGTTTGTTAGACGCTTAACTAAGCCTGCCTTAACAGTTAAAGGATGAGATGAATTAAAGTCTAAATATCCTATTAGCAGAATGCGTTGGTTTTTCATTAACGCCGCAAGTGTGCATTTTACCTTCTTCTATTCGTTTTATTTTACAATCTAACATCACAGGTCATTCTCCTTGTTATTTTGTCCTTTACAGGGTGAGACTGCCAGCCTCACATCTAATTTTATATCTTAACTGGGTCTGCAACCGGCTAAGCGAGGCTCAGTAGTGAGTGCATCAGCCGGGATTCGGACCCCGGCCCACGTGCGTGCATGGGTGAGTGGTGTGCATTCTCCCTTTTCCACTGACGCACACTCGATTAATCACACTACTGTGTAGCGGTTTTTCAGTTTCCGGATTACTTCATGGTTAACACTGTCATAGGCCTTTTAAAACTCAACCAAAAGTTGATGTACAGAGAGGTGGCTGCCATTCTGAGCTGTGTTCGATGATGATGTTGCATAGTGTTGCAGCCTGTCTCGCGCATGATTTGTTCTTGGGAATCCAACCTGCTCTCAGAGGTTTTACGCCAAAACAGTGTCTGTACCAATGCAGTTTAGGATCTGTAGTTCGCGATATCCTAATATTGGAGTGACCTCGTAAACTAACGATAAACGAAAAAGTGCTGTCAGAAACGCATTAAAGTAATAAGTATTCCCCTTACTTTACAGCACATTTTTAAAAAAATGATAATAATTTACTTTATTCCAAAAACAGTACTTGTGATACAGAATGAATTTTTCAGCATTAATCACAATATCTTGCATCTAATTCCCTCAAATTATAAATAAAATTAATCACATAGAAAAATTTCCACATTTATAATGGGGGTAATGTCAAAAACATGCAGCATATAAAGTGGAAATAATAATAATAACGATAACTGCTAGGGTTATAAAAATAATAATACAAGTGAAATTTGCCGTGGGCTTGTTTCACACAGTATTGTTCGATGCGGTATACAAATCCTAGCATGTTTAAAAATATTGAATATAATGTTCTCTTTACATGGTGTAGTGAGGGGAAAAACAAAGATTACAGCAGTCATACAGATAAGTTGGTACTTGCAGTTATCAAAGTAAAAAAAAGAAGCAACAGGACCATAAATATGATAGAAATAATGAAAGTAAAACTTAAAGGTATATAAGGATGGATGGAGGTTAGTTAATTCTTGCCTGACACTATTTTCATCACATAAAATACGTGCCAAGTATGGTATCATAGAATTTTTATACTTAGATGTGCGAGCATACACTTTTTTGAAGTTACTTCTTGTTTTACCTGAGAAGATGCAAGGTGAAAGCTGAGGGAGGGTAAAGTGGATGCTCCAAGTCAGACAAAATCCCTTTAGAAAAATTTTAATGCACGAAGTCAAGTGCCTATCGACAACGACGTTAACAATGTCGTCCACTGGGACACCACTCATCGCCCTACTGACTGACCCTCTTCAAAATTCTACGAATTGTGTGACATAGTTGTTTTTAAGTAAACCAGGAAACAATAAGCAGGGGTGAACAATAAAGAAGAATAGGTAGGATGTAAGAGAAAGAGGGGTTGAGAAAGCAGTGCCTGTCTGATTGATGTCTTTCAGGTCGGAAATTTCAAATTCAAGAAATTATACACTCTAAAGTCTAACAAACTAATTAACGACTGTGAAGAAAGAAGCCAATTTTCGGCACTTTTCTTGCACATGAATCACAGAAAATTGAAATTGCTTTTCTCAAACACTTCATGTAAACCATATACATATATTCGTTTTCAATAGTCACAGTTTGTGCGCGCGCGAAAAACGATGTGTCATTCTCCCTCTGTGTTTGTTAAACACCGCAAAGAATAAAGAACGCGGTTAATTAAAAAGATGAAATTAAATTCTTCTTTCATCTCTGTCAAACAATCGATTCGTCAGCCAAATGCACCGTAGAGTGACTGACATGCACAACATTTAAGTGTTGGTTTGTAAGGATTTGACTGATTGCTTACAGGATTTCATCATGAGGTGACACTGCTTAGAGAACCATTGAAAAACCCACCACTGGGAGTACTGGACAGCTGTTTCGTCCTGGTTTGGGACTCTTCATCAGTACGCACCCACTGGAGCTCGAACCCAGGATTTTCTGGTTACAAGGCAAGCGAGCTCGTATACCACTAAGCTAGAACGCGGTTCCGAGTCTTCAATGAATTTTTAACTACTGTTTATTGTAAAGCATTCACATAACACAATTGAAATCTACATTACACTGTTAGTGAAATACTATTATTTACTGGATGGCGTTTCGAACACTATTTATTATTCACAATCATATATATCGATTCAATTGTAAGCACACAACTTCAAAACTTGACTTTTATCGTTTTATTTCTCCTTTCCATTTATCGTATGAATAGTAAAGTTTTTCTTGATGTGGTTGCGTTCTCTGAGCAGGCTGGATGGATGGTTAATTTGCGAAGCATTCATCACCCTACCAGGCAGGCGACATCTTCCTTCAGTGCGTACTTCATTTTGAATTGAAGTGAGGTGAGCTTTTCAATTTCTCCACGAGTGAGTTTATCAATCATCTCTCCTGGTCGGTGACCTTAGACTTTATTGGTTGATTTTGTGTGTTTACACACCTTCTAGGTTACTTGTATAGATATTGGAACTGATTGTTTCTTTCACTTCAACTTTGACCCTTTGTGTGTGTGTGAGGTTTCTTTCTCATCGGTTGGTATATTTTGTCTATCTCGATGTGTTTATTAATTGACGACGATTCACTGGAATACCAGGTAGGCTTCTAAAAATTCTCTAGCATTCTTGGTGTTGTTTCCTCTGTCTAATATTTGAACAATGGTTGTCCCAATCAAATTCATGCCCATGGCCCTGTCATCTATAAAGGACATCTCAGAAATCACTGCAAGACTCTTCTAACCTTCAGGAATTCACGTCTCACACAAACCAACAAAATCACTTCACTCAGCTGGCTCTATGTCAACCAAAAGACAGACTCAACAACGAAAGAAGATAAAACCAATATCTGCATCTACAAAATAAATTGTAACAACTGCGATAAACCGTCAAAAGACATGACATGCACTCCCTCACTTATATCACCTCACTGCATACAGACAACCACGGACATCAATTCGATTGGGACAACCAAACCAAAGTTCAAATATTAGACAGAGGAAACAACACCAAGAATGCTAGAGAATTTTTAAAAGCCTACCTGGTATTCCTGTGAATCGTCGTCAATTAATAGACACATCGAATTAAACGAAATTTACCAACTGCTAAGAAATAAACCTCACACACACAAAGGGTCAAAGTTCAAGTCAAAGAAACAGTCAATCCCAATATCGATACAAGTAGCCTCCTGGAAGATGTGAAAACACACAAAAGCGACCAAAGAGTCCCGCTCAAGGTGGTCATCGACCAGGAGAGATGATTAATTAACTCACTCGTGGAGAAATCGGAAAGCTCACTTTAATTATTATTGAAGTACGCACTGAAGGAAGATGTCGCCTAGTGGTGGGGCGATGAAAGCCTCTCAAATTAACTATCCATCCAGCCAGCTCAGATAACACATCCACATCAAAATCATCTCCCTCTGAGCTACAAATCTTCTCCATCATATCTGAATAGTGAAGTTCTCCAGATGTTCCGGGGAAAGTGTCGAACTATCCCAGTTGCATGTATTCTGAGTTAACTCAATAAAATAAAGCTTACGTTTTAAGCATTTATTACTCCATCTTTTTGACGTAGTATATTATCACATGGCAGTGTGTGTATTTAACTGCAGGTTGCGCGATAGTTGCGCTTTTGTTTTTCCTCGATTTCTCATCTTGTCATCAAGGTGTGTTTATGTAGATTTCGCTAGGTTTTTTTGTGGCTCCTCTACTTTGATCTACCTCTTTCTACTAATCTGACCTATCTATTTGACCTGATAATAATTGGAGGCATTTAGGGAGAAATAAATTATCCTGTTTAGTGGACTCCACAGGATTCTCCAATCAATGTAGCTTGTTTCTAAGTGAGTTTATGGGTTGAACTGTCTCTTTTTGATTTTCGCATTTTGAAAAAATTCTACGTAATGTCTCAGAGGTTTCATCTGTGTGTGTGGAAGTGCTACTGACGATTGAAAACTGTTTGTTGTTGGTGGTGTTGTTATGTTATCGCTCTGTGCATGTTTTTCGTGCATGTCTGCATTGTTATTAATTTTCCCATATAATTGCCGATTAATTTATCGAGGTAATTATGATGCTTCAGACCTTGTCTCATGCATCGCACTTCCTTGGTACTGCCTAGTGTTTTTTGGCCCCGTTACTTAAAAATTTCACCACTGTTTATTTTTACCCACATAGGATGGAATGAACCAAAATCCAAATATCGATTGGAATGTGTAGATTAGTTGACCCGAATAAGATACGAGATCTGGAGCATAGTTCAGCTACAGCATTACTTGTAGGTTTTTATTATATTCCCTTACGTTACCAGTGGCGGAACATTGATCGCCTTCAAGCTAGAGCCAGCTTGAAGTTTCTGTAGCAGTGGTGATTATTATTCTCATAGGATAAGGTTGCTACCCAGCCTCATGCCCAACCTTCCAAACTCTTTACCAGTCTTATTGCTGGCTTATTTAGGTGAAGAAATGTGTCGCCTGCACCCTGGACCACCTGCGTGGTTGGCGAGCACTCTATCACTGTGCCACTGACGCACTTACACATAGTTACACACAACCAGTAGATTCGATAATGCGACAGACAGCGGGCCGGGCAACGAGGAAACAGGCAGAAAATGGACCCTCACGAAAAACGAACTTAGGGGTTATGGACTTCGCCGATGATATATGTCTGATTTCACACAAAATCGAAGATATGCAATTGAAAAGCAAAACGTTGGCAGAAGAAGCATCGAAGATAGGACTTCATGTGAACGTAGAGAAAACAGAGGTAATGAAGATTCCTGGACAAGAACAACAACAACAGACAACGATCAGACAGCATAAATGGGAGGAACCTGAAAGAAACAACCTCCTTCACCTACCTACCTACCGACCTGAGAAGCATGGTTTCAATTACAGGCAAACGGAACTGACAAGGATATCAAAGCAAGGATCATCGGGAAAGCAGGAAAGCTCTCTTTACTCTCAAGTCTTTGTGGAGATCAACACTCAGCACTCATCATGAAAATAAAAATAAGATCCGGATTTTCAACTCCAATATGAAGTCAGTCAGTGCTACTCACTATACGGATCAGATGCTTGGCCAGTGCGTCATGAAGAGCACCTCAAACAAACCACACACCTTCATCAACAGCTAGTTGTCTTCGCTCAGTACCACTCAAGATCAGATGGCAAGAAATGATCAGTAACAGGGATATCTTGTAGCGAACAAACAAAGCAGGTTCCGATTGTGAAACAAATAAGCAGGAAGAAATGGAGGTGGATTGCATTGTGGCCATACCCTGAGGAAACAAACCATCAAGTGACATCACTAGACAAGCCATTTCTCGAGTGGAACCCGAAAGGGAAGCGTCGAGTTGGTCGTCAAAGCGAGGGTGAGTGACTTGGAGGAGGTCATGTGAAGAGGAGATGAAAACGTGTGGGCAGACTTGGAGTCAGGTGAAAACGTTAGCAGAGAACCGAACGCAATGGAGACGCACGGCTGAAGCCCTATGTTCCTCTGGGAATTAAAGGAAACAACAGTAATAATAAATACAATAGAATGGAATAAGATGACAGCTTTAAAATCTCATGTAAAAGTGTAGAGGGAAAGATTGATAACAGAAGCTTTATTTACCTGATCAATTGAAAATCTGACCAATAGGAGTGATTCAAGTGACCCTAGGACATCAGGAAAACCGTAAAACTCAAGTTCCAAAGTTGTATGTAACTGCAATTTATGATCTGATTAGGAAGCATAAATTGTGTTCGAAACACCATCCAGTAAATAACATGATTTCACTCATTGTAAAACCATATCCATCGAATAAACAAATTCATACGGAATCACAAATATTACCATAGTGCCCAACTTTACACTTATATGATTTACAAGGTAAGCATCTGTTCCTTTTAAACAGAAATAAATGAAATTAAAACACCTAGTCCCAGTTTGATAAATTTGAATAAGGCATTTAGAAGAAGACAAATTTCGCCGCGAGATGATTTTGTCATTTCGTAGTTTCTTTACAACCACTTTACACAACTAACATGGTTAACAATAATAAAATAAAATAAAGGTCACATGACAATTACTCAGTTATATAAAAAATCAAAATTAAATACTATTGTAATGACCAAACACATTCAAATAGGTCAAGTTGTCAGTCCATGGTAGGCGAAGGAAGGTTGAAGTCTATTGTTTTGACTGTCCACATACAGTTTAGCCTGTATGTGATTAATCCCCGAAGAGTGCTTCCATCACATTCAATAACCAACTTTGAATTAGAGTTATGTGATGGAATAATTGTTAAACAGTCATTAATATTGATTGATTTTGTGACCTGAGATTAATAAGTGTTTTGCAATGGGTGATGACGCAGGTGGATTTCTATTCAGATTAATGAATGCATTGGTGGGATTTTCTATATGATTTAGTAGCCATTTTGGAACATGTTCTTTTCGACCGCGACATTGGAACATTCTATTGGTTCTACCAATATAAGTGTCACTGCAGCTGCAGGTGAACTTGTAGATACAGTTTGAAGTAGAGTCCACAGAATTTCGTCATTTAATCCTAGGTACAAGGATGAAAAATGTTCGGACATGGAAAGCCTACATGGAAAGGACAATACTTACATTTTAATAGCTTTTGTCCAAATAGCTTTAAACACCGACTAGTCAAGACTCTGTACTATACAGTGAGGAGAATATGCTCTATAGAGAAATCAGAGGAACAATTTGCGTTTCTTGGAAAGATGTTGAAGAGCAATGGGTACGTACCATCAAAGATTCATCAACAAGTATGGAGGATCTGAAGTCACAAATGTAAAACAAGTCACACAGTGGAGAAAAAGCCTATCTACATTCAACTTGATTATTAAGGTGAAAAAACATTGCAGCAATGGTCAACAGAAGGCTGAGTACATCAATAGCCTTAGCCTAACCTGCAGCTAGCGAAGCTCGTCCCCATCTATCGAACAACTTGCTCTTCTCTGGTGAAATCAAATATCGATAGATATCCTTCTCATCTTAACAAATCCAACTGCATATACAAATTGACATGTATCTGCGGGAGCAGTTACGTTCGAAGGACAGAAAGAAAGAAGAGCATATCTACGATTTTCTGAACATATCTAAAGAGAACAAATGCTTTAGACAGTGCCATCCATTGCCAGGCATCTTATTGACACGGCTGGGTCATAATGAGGTGGACGTTACAAAATCGTTCAAAATTATCAATAGGCAAAAGAGCTCAATTCTCCACAAGTTAGCTGTAGCCATTTGCATCAAGCGCCTGAAACCTGATTTGTGCGTTCAGAAAGAAGCGGTTATCA
Source organism: Trichobilharzia szidati (assembly GCA_944472155.2). Taxonomy (NCBI): domain Eukaryota; kingdom Metazoa; phylum Platyhelminthes; class Trematoda; order Strigeidida; family Schistosomatidae; genus Trichobilharzia; species Trichobilharzia szidati. Next base: position 7,284,081 of record OX235279.1, read on the forward strand.
GTCTTTCTTTGCCCTGTCTGCTAACTGGATATTTTCATCTCTCTTTCATCTGAATGCGTAATGCTGAAACGTTTCCATTGTGTATCATTATTATTATTGTTCGATTAATATTTGTTTAAAATGAACTCTGTGGAAGTATGTTAAAATTGCTTTTGTAGATATATTTAATAATGTCTTTTAACTGTAAGCAACTGACGAGAAGGCAAAGAAATAAACAATGATGGCACCACTTTATTCTGCAAAAACCACCGCAGTTCTTGCTTTGTTGTGGTTCAAAAATAGTGAACACTGTCAACTAACACCTCAGATATTACCAGTTTCACCTTTCAAAACACACACAAATTGTATAGTGAAAACATTGAACAACGTGTAATTAACCAGCGTGAAGTCATGCTGTTCACTACAGTAAAGCATAAGATCTATAATAATAATTAATTCACACACCAGAGTAGTCTCAACCCGACAGCTAATCAACTACAACAACAAAATTCAAAACAAAAAGAAAAGAAAGAAAGAGAGAAAAAACAACAACTTGAAAATTAAAAAACTGAATGTCCATAAAACAATCAATGATCAGATAGATGGATGCATCACAGAAGACAGATGATGACAAACATCCATTTTTGGATGATAATGATGATGATGATGAAAAGAGAAACACCTTGTTGGCTGGAAGAGAAGCTTTTAGATGGAATAAATAAAAGCGAACGAGGGAGAGAGGGAGAATAGATGACTCTAATTTCATTCGACTACTGCTCTAAAAAGACGGAAGAAAATTAGAGGATGTTAGCAATATTCTATCTGCTGATCTTTCCTGGTCGTCTCACATCTTGATGATTTCTAGGAAAATATTCCGTCTTACTTTATACATCAAGAAGTTAAGACATTCGGGAATGATTTCAGGATTTTCATCATGAGCTGACATCAGTTAGAGAACCATTGGAAAAGCTGGGAGTACTGGACAGCTGTTTCGTCCTAGTTTGGGACTCTTCATCAGTACACAACCACCGGCATTCGAACCCAGGACCTTCTGGTCACAAGGCGAGCTCGTATACCATTAAGCCACTGGGGCCCGATCCAATGGTCCATGAATTCTAACTTCTGCCAATTCACAACATAGCGTGGCCCCTAGCCAATGTCTTCGGCGAGTATTTGTCCTCACGCCCGACCTGCTGCACCCTACTGGTCACGACATCTCACTAGAAACCCGGGCAACTACCTATTTGAATAGGGCAAGTCACTAGTGAGCATCTCATTGATATTCAAGTGTTGGTTTGTAGGGATTTGATTGGTTACAGGATTTTCATCATGAGCTGACATCAGTTAGAGAACCATTGGAAAACCTGGGAGTTGTTTGGGGTTCTAGTGAGAAGTCGTGACCAGTAGGGTGCAGCAGGTCGGGCGTGAGGACAAATACTCGCCGAAGACATTGGCTAGGGGCCACGCTATGTTGTGAATTGGCAGAAGTTAGAATTCATGGACCATTGGATCGGGCCCCAGTGGCTTAATGGTATACGAGCTCGCCTTGTGACCAGAAGGTCCTGGGTTCGAATGCCGGTGGTTGTGTACTGATGAAGAGTCCCAAACTAGGACGAAACAGCTGTCCAGTACTCCCAGCTTTTCCAATGGTTCTCTAACTGATGTCAGCTCATGATGAAAATCCTGAAAACAATCAAATCCCTACAAACCAACACTTGGATTCTGGAATGACCCAACCAAACCCAACTCTCAGTCTTACGTCTCATTAACTCTCTAATTCTGCCTATTACTATCTATTGTTCCGCCTTAGTTTTTCCCGAGCTATTGAAGAAAGACTATATCTTATTACGTAGGGTTTTAAAGATTGTCAGCAGGGTAAGCAATGTGCCACTTAACCAGCTTGTTAATATGTTGGTCGACAGGAAGGCACTTGAAACTCATGTGAAAAATGGGCTAAATCCATTCTGTCTAACTCACATTACCCTCTTCATTCACAACATTCACCCCTTGTATCTCATCAGGCAGAACCAGAAGCCTATATATAGAAAACTATATGCTCGCACTAGCAAGTACAAAAACTGAACCACACCCTACTTACCTAGTGTTCTGTATGATAAAGAAAGCATTAGGCGTGAAACTTATAACTTCCTGTGATTTGTTTTCCAATGGTTCTCTAACCAACCAATGTCAGCTGGTGATGATGCAATCCTGTCACCAATCAATCAATCAATCAACCCCCCCCCCCCTACAAACCAACACTTCAAAATCCCCATAGATCACTTCGGAAACGTTGTCAATTATGCTATCTATAGAATAAAACAGATTTTTGTCATACATGTTTCCATAACAAAAATGGAGAAAAAAGAAAGAGGTAACAAACATTGTCACAGACAACTGACAGCCTAATTGACTGACTGACTGACTACATTTCAAACAGTTATGCCTTGTCACCGATTCCCGATACCTGTATTCAAAAGATCAAAAGCTTTAATGTACTTCATCAACATAGGGCTTATAGCTGCGGCTTTGAAGTAGTATCTCCTCCTTTCATTAATAGATGGGGTTGGTAACTTCATTCCTAAGCTTTCCAGTTCAGCGAGTTTATTATCGGTTAACGGAGGTGAGGTACTACTACATCGGAGGGGGTGAGACGAACTGCGGGGCACGTGTGGCGTTGTTGACGAGCATTGTACCACCACTGGACCACCGACACATGCTTCAGTGTACTAGGGATCTTAAATTTTTGTCTTTGACGGTGTGGAAGTGCTGTCAGACTAGTGGTGTTGATGACGGAAAGTCCTTTAGGTCTCTTGTTACCTAATATACATATGTTATATGTTGAGAAATTAATTGAAAAGGTTTAATTTCAAATAAGGTGAGAAGATGACATCATAGTTGTCTGGGATGAATTGACGAATACCTGAGAAATTGTTAACAGGATGCCTACAGTACAAATAATAATACTACATCGCTAATAAAACAGGGGAACAAAGTAACGATTCGTTGCTTATTTTTAGATGTACTGATAACTCGATGACATGATGGGTCAATATGACTGACTGACTATCTGTCTACAGGAATCCCATCTGAACTGGACAGTATCGAAATTCCTTACAATTATTTCGCGTGATGAACTTAGAGAAATCAGTTGAGATGTTATGTGAGGTGTTGATCAGATAGATGTTGAATAATGGCACTTCTGATTGAACCGGTACCTCCTCTTTCCAGCCACGTTGGGTAATCTTCTCTAACACGTATTGAAAGGAGGCGCATACAACGACCTATGTACCTAGCTAGCTCCGCACGAGCAAGTCAACTGGTAAATGCACATTTAATTGGTCTTATGGGAGAGTTTGCCCTTCATGTTATTTCGAGAGAGAGAGAATGTCACTCTTAGTGTTGTTGTAGAGAAAGTCTTATTTAAGGAGGTGGGTATTCCCCTCTTCAGGATATCGGCTGCCAAATCTCCCCTGGAATTCAGATTCAGATACAGTGTTTTCTTTGGGGTGCTGAATCGCATTCTTCTTTCCTATTTGGATTAGGTTTCATGTTCTTTTCCAAAAAACGTGTCGGGTAAACATTTTTTTAGTCAGGATATTTTTGAGGCGACATCTACAGAGAGATAGACGGAAATGCAATGAGATCTCCTCTTGGCCCGCTTTTAGCAGACTGCTTTATGGCCAGTTGGGAGAGTGGAGTTTTAAAATCAACAATAAACAAATTACTACTGTACAAAAGGTACGTTGACGACACCTTCATAGTCTGCTACGATAACTCGAACTTCATCTGCATCTTAGAAGAATTTAATAATTCCCATCCTTCGATTAAATTCACAATGGAATTAGGAAACGATTCAAAGATTCCATTTCTGGACGTTTCATTAACAAGAAGAGATGATGGAACCCTGAAAAGGTTCATCCACAGAAAACCAACGTGGAACCGCCAACTATCGCATTTCTATAGTTGGATACCTACCTTTGAGCCGAAAACGAGCTCTCATCATCGCATTAACCTATAGCATTAGAAAAATCTTCAGCAGCGATTGCGTTGAAGAGGAGCTCCTATTCCTCAAAAATATCCTGGCTCAAAATGGTTACGCGATACGTTTTGTCGGAAAGAACATGAAATCAAAACCAAATAGGGGAGAAGAATGTAATTCAGAACCACAAAGAAAACACTGTATCTGAATCTGAATTTCAGGGGAGATTTGGCAGCCGATATCCTGAAGAGGAGAATATCCAGCTCTTTAAAGAAGACCTTCCCTGCAGCAACACTAAGAGTGACATTCTCTAGCCGTCCAATACTTCGAAACAACGCGAAGGACAAACTCTCGCATATGACCAATTCAATGTGCGTGCATATACCAGCTGACCTGCTCGTGTGGAGCTAGCTAGGTACATAGGTCGTTGTATGCGCGTCCTTTCAAAACGTGTTAGAGAACATTACTCGGCGTGACTGCACCGGTTCAATCAGAAGTGCCATTATTGAACATCTGATCAACACCTCCCACAACATCTAAACTTAAAGAAAGCAAGAGAAAAAAGAAACATTGATCAGGATATATATAAAGTGACATGAGTATGTATTTCGTTTGTTCTCGTCAGCTGATTTTATTATCTCTGTACTAGCTACATGTTTAAATACTTTAGTGGGTTTTTTGATTGGACACTAGTCAGTTACTAGTGTGGTGTGACGTGTCTGGCTGGTCCCTTCTTTGGTGCAGCCTGAATTCTATCAGTCAGTCAGTCATTCAAGTTTGCAATGTGGCCACCATTGGTTGTGTAGTAGGCTGTCGATTGCTGAGCAGCTAATAAAAGAGTTCATTGTGGTTTGATTGTCGCTGCTGACCTTCGCTTGATCTTCAGTATGGCAGCAAAAGCAACTGTCACAGATTAATAGAAAACTGTGTAGCTATATTAACATATGTGTAAAACTTGGGCACTGTGATGGTAATAAGTAATTCCATGTTAGTTTGTTTATTAGATATGTCACACAGTGAAACAGTATTATTTACTGGATGACGTTTCGAACAAAATTTATTGTTCATTATCATATCAATTGTGATCACACGACTTCAAAACTTGTGTTTTATAGTTTTCTTTGTCCTGTCCTATTTGTCGTCGTCATTGGGCGTGGTAGTAGAATTTTCCAGATATCTGGCTGGACAGGTGATGAACCATTCCTATCACACGTATTCTCTCTCAGTTGATTCGATAAACAAAGCTTCTGTCATCAATCTCTGCCTCGGTTCTCCCTGTGACATTAGATTTTAAAACTGTCATCCTATCCCATTTCATCTTATGCTGTGTGGTTGTGTGTAACTGCATGTAGTGCAGAGCTGAACTATTCTCTAGATTTCTTATCTTATTCGGGTCAACCAATCTAGATTTTGCTGCTACGTTTTTATGTTCAGGTAGTCTGACTGCCCCTGTTCCACTAGTTTGACCCATGTATTTGACCTGACAATCATCGCAGGGTATTAAATAAACTAAATTGTTTTGTTTTAACGGCTCCACAGGATGGATCCTTTAACCGACAAAGCTTGTTTCAAATTGAGTTTGTGGGTTTAAATGCCATTTTTATTCCTGCCTTATTAAGAATTCTGCGTAAGGCTACCGAGGTTCCTTCCTTGCATGGAATTACTACTGATGATTTAGATTCTTTATTGTTGGTGTCGTCATTAATATTATTATTATCACTGTCGCTACTATCATTATTTATTTTATTTTCACATTTCCTTACATATTTTTCGACTAATTTATCCCGGTATTTATTAAGTTTCAAAGCTTATTTTATGTGTATCAGTTCCTGTTTTAGATTTTCTTTGGTACTACTTAATTTTTGTGGGTATTGTTTAATCTCTAGTGTTTAACTTCCCATCTCCTCTCATTTTTACACTGCAATCTAACATTGGAAGCTCCCCTTCCTGATTTTTCAATTCATGAGTGAATTGAATTGCTTCAACCTTCCAGTTGATATGTTCGAAAAACCTATCTATGTCTTGTGTTCTAAGTACAGTGAATGTGTCGTCTACGTACCTCCACCATAATTTTCTGGTGGGTGGGGATGAACGTTTCAATCGCTATACTTTCCCACTTATCCATGAATATATCTGCTATAACTGGGGATATTGGTGATTCCATGGAAACTCCTTCAGTTTGTTTGTATATCTTCCCTTGAAATTTCAATATTGTGGAAGTCAGGCATAGCTGTACTCCCAGCATTATGTCCTCAAGTGGCACTTTTGACCTAAGTTCGAGTTCTTGGTCAGAAATGAGTTCGTTTCTGACTGCCTCTATAGCCATATTTATTGGTATGTGTAGCTATAATCGACCAAAATACTCTAGTATTCATTATTATAATAATAACAGTGAATTGCTTTATTCCAAAACAGAACTTGTGATACAGAATGGAATTCTCAGCATTTTTACTTCAGTATTGCATCCAGTTTGTACATTAACAATAAGCGAAATTCTACATAGATTATGGGTAGTCCCAGTTCATTATGACAACAACATATTGGCATGTCCGTAGCAAAGCCAAAAGTGAACAGAATGTTTGAAGGTGCTTAGAAAAGTAAATGCTATCATATTTACTGGCGTAAGCGAGAGAAAGAAACAAAGCAGCAAATAACAGAGAAAAAGAGAGAGAGAACAGGAAAAGAGAGAAAGAAAACGTTGTACCTATAAATGATATGAGTTGGAAAGACGAGATCCAGTTGTTCTACTGACTATTTAATAAGTTATAGGTTTCACGCCTAATGCTTTCTTTATCACACAGAACACGAGCCAAGTAGGCTATGGTTGAGTTTTTGTACTTGCTAGTGAGAGCATATAGTTTTCTATATAGGCTTCTGGTTCTGCCTGATGAGATACAAGGGGAGAGTTGTGAATGAAGAGGATGGTGGTGTGAGTTAGATAGAATGTATTTAGCCCTCATTTTTCACATGAGTCCATGTACCTGCCTGTCAACCAGAATATTAACAAGCTGGTTAAGTGTCACAATGCTCACCCTACTGACAACCTTTAACATCCTAAGTAATAAGATATAGTCTTTCTTCAGTAACCCTGGAAAAACTAAGGCGGAACAATAGAGAATAATAGGCAGAATGCGAGAGTTAACGAGTCGTAAGAGTAAGGGTTGGTTCGGTTGGGTTGGGTCATTCCAGAATGTCTTAACTTCTTGATGTAGAAGGTAAGACGGAATATTTCTTCTTAGAAATCGTCAAGATGTGAGACGACCAGGAAAGATCAGCAGATAGAATATTGTTAGCATCCTCTAATTTTTCTTGTCTTTTTAGAGAAGTAGTCGAATGAAATTAGACTCATCTATTCTCTCTCTCTTATTTATTCCATCTAAAAGCTTCTCTTCCAGCCAACAAGGTGTTTCTCTTTTCATCATCATCCAAAAATGGATGTTTGTCATCATCTGTCTTTGTGATGCATCCATCTATCTGATCATTGATTGTTTTATGGACATTCAGTTTTTTAATTTTCAAGTTGTTTTTTCTCTCTTTCTTTACTTTTCTTTTCTGTTTGTTTTGAATGTTTTGCGTTGTAGTTGATTAGCTGTCGGGTTGAGACTACTCTGGTGTGTGAATTAATTATTATTATTAGATCTTATGCTTTACTGTAGTGAACAGCATGACTTCACGCTGGTTAATTACACTTTGTTTAATGTTTTCACTATATAATTTGTGTGTGTGTTTTGAAAGGTGAAACTGGTTATATCTGAGGTGTTAGTTGAGAGTGTTCACTATTTTTGAACAACAACAAAGCAAGAACTGCGGTGGTTTTTGCAGAATAAAGTGGTGCCATCATTGTTTATTTCTTTGCCTTCTTGTCAGCTGCTTACAGTTAAAAGACACTACCAAATATATCTACAAAAGCAATTTTAACATACTTGCACAGAGTTCATTTCCAACAAATATTAATCGAACAATAATAATCATACACAGTAGAAACTTTTCAGCATTACGCATTCAGATGAAAGAGAGATGAAAATATCCAGTTACCAGACAGCAGGGCGAAGAAAGACTGATAACCGCTTCTTTCTGAACTCACAAATCAGGTTTCAGGCGTTTGATGGAAATGGCTACAGCTAACTTGTGGAGAACTGAGTTCTTTTGCCTATTGATAATTTTGAACGATTTTGTAACGTCCACCTCATGATGACCCAGCCGTGTCAAGGAGATGCCTGATGATGGATGGCACTGTTTAAAGCATTTGTTCCCTTCAGACATGTTCAGAAAATCGTAGATATGCCCTTCTTTCTTTCTGTCCTTCCAATGTAACTGCTCCCGCAGATACATGTCAATTTGTATATGCAGTTGGAGTTGTTAACATGAGAAGGATGGATATCTATCGATTTTTGATTGTACCAGAGAAGAGCAAGTTGTTCGATAGATGGGGACGAGCTTCGCTAGCTGCAGGATAGGCTGAGGCTAGTGATCTGCTCAGCCTTCTGTTGATCATTGCTGCAATGTTTTCACCTTTATAATCAAGTTGAATGTAGATTGGCTTTTTCTCCACTGTGTGATTTGTTTTACATTTGTGACTTCAGATCTTCCATACTTGTTGACGAACCTTTGAGGGTACGTACCCATTGCTCTTCAACATCTTTTCAAGAAACTCAAATTCTTCCTCTAATTTTTCTGTAGGGCATATTCTCCTCGCTCTATAGTACAGAGTCTTGACTAGTCCGCGTTTAAAGCTATTTGGACAAAAGCTATTATGAGAAATTATTATTATTATTTGTACATTATGTATTTGGAAGTAAGACTTCACTAAGTGAAAATGATTTCTGCTGCTAAGTCCACTTAATTCATTAGCCTGAGTTTATAGTTTTTGTTTGTGTTGATACAAAGCTACTGCTCCCTTGGTACCTATTATTATTATTATTCTTTCAATATAGCACAAATATTCATTCAGACATCTTCTATTTATAAAACACAAAATATAATTGAGCGAGGACAGAATATCCTTTTCGATAAATTCCTCCTCCTCTTCTCGCTCTACAATTATATCTATATATGCATGTTTATATACATAGAATATTCTAGATTAGTAGTCAATAACAATATTAGTGTGTGCTTTTTAAATAATATCGATTTGTAAAGTAAGATCACAATGGAATCACCACAGTTCATTAAAGATGCTTAAATTATAAATAATAATAATAAAGATATAGTAGCAAATAGAATATCAACTAAAATTAGGAAAATTACACAAAAATTCAGGATCGATCATTCAAACCTTGATGGCCAAGTGGGTAAGGATAATGTCTGAACTAACCAACTTCTTTTGGATGCACAAATTAGGCTTGTTAATCTGGATCCCAACGGCCAGCCAGCCTCAGCAATATTTAGTAGTCGAACTCTTAAGGCGAAATTGAGATTTGTTGTTGGTATGCGGTAAATGACCATGAAAGCCGCCTGGTTAACATCAATCAGTCTTGTGTTGTGTATCCACAAGATGAGTGAGATAGAATAGCGCTGCGAATAGATTTTGTTTGTCCTTTGCTTAACCAACCAACCACTGTGCAGGTTGGGTGATGTTCGGAAATTCGACGAGAAACATGCCTATGCGAGTAACTGGCTCACTCCACAGAAGCAGTTGAATTGGTAGATAGATATGGAAGAGGCGAAATTAGTCAGTTTGTGGTTTACTCCCGAACGAATGCAAAGGAGCGATTGGGTGGTTTTAAAGGCACAACGTAATTCAGCGGCAGAGAATTGTCTTCGTTTTACCGCCTCATTTCTTAGGTGCTGTGTAAGTATCTCGCTGATGGTGTCCCCAAAGAACTGCATTTGTGAGAATTAGGCCTTCCTTTTTTCTGAACTGTTGGAGTACCTTGAACTGCTTTGATTTCACATTCATATTCTTATCAATACACATTTCTGGATAACCATTTTCACTCAGCAACCGTTTAATATTATTAAGTTCCTCATCAATACATTCATCCGAGCAGATTTCTCTTGCTTTGTTGTGGACCAAGAAATGTGCTGTTTTGTTTAGTCATACATTGTTACCATTATTATTATTATTACCAATCGCTTGGGTTGTGAGTGGAACACACGTCATCAGCATCGAACCATCTCCGTCTGACTGTGTACACTGCATCCTGTTTAGCTTGGCCCCATCATTTCCTTTAAGCTTCCGTTTCCTCCGTACACACACAGAATCTCTTCCAATGTGACCCTCAGATATCCACTTCATCGTTTGTCCATCAGGTTCTACTTGACGGCTTGGCGTGTAGCGTGCGGCATTCAGTGGTCTCCTTTCCACATGTCCAATCCATCTCCATCACCTTTTACATAGTTTATGGGGGTTGTCTAGTAGTCAGTTGATTGGTAAGCAGCTAACCAGAGTTCCCTTCTGACCTTTCGCTTGATCTTCAGTATGGGAGCAAAACCAATACTGTCAAGGAATGTCTAAATGTGGTTAATTTAATTCTCGTAGTGAGGTGTTATAATAACTCAGGCTGATTATTAAATCAATAAAACGTTCAATGAGTTCTGTTCTTTTCTTGCAGATTTCCTCATCGACACTTGCTTTGGACTACCACTTTTTGAGGTTGTATCGAGAAATTGTAAAAGGTCACATTAGAAGTGGTAAATTCAAAGGTTGATCAGTTAGAAGAATATTCTTATACTTTCGTACGGACTTAGTTTTTTTTCTGAAGCAGTCAGTATTAAACATTGAAGAATTCAACTGGAGAAGAGGATGTTTCTCTTAGAGCAATTACGTGTGATCTATTGTGTACCTTGATGTTTCCATTTATGACTAAATTCCCTCCCGCGCTCACATCCTTCACGTTAATGATAAACAGATTCATTGACCGCGAGACTTGACCAACAATGACCAACATGAGCTGTTCCTTCAATGTGGTTGCAGATACGCCTTACTGACTGACTGACTGACCGGTGAGTGCCAACTAGCAGCATGAAACTTAGGTCGAGCGAGGCTTCTTCTGGTCGATTGCCTCCATATTTCTAATAATGTCTATGCATATCTGTAAATGGTTTTGTTTTGAACAGAATTGACGTTCCGCAAGGAGTAAGAGTCCAATTCTTTTGTCTTTTCAACTGTGAGGCTTTAGTTGCCCTTCTAGACAACTAGATATCTGGCAGGAGAGCACAGGAAAGCACAGAGAAAATCGCCTTACCATATATAAAGGACATCTAAGAAATCACTACAAGACTCTTCAAACCTTCAGGAATTCACGTCGTACACAAACCAACAAAGTCACTTCACTCAATTCTATGTCAACTAAAAGACAAAATCAACAGCGAAAGAAGATAAAACCAACATCATCTACAAAATAAACTATAACAACTGCGAACAATACTACATTGGCCAAAGTGGACATCCCTCCTCTTCGTCTACGTATCGACGTACATTAGCTAGCTGTCAAAAGAAATGACATCTACTCCCTCACACACTCAAATCGCCTCACTGCATACAGACAACCAAGGACATCAATTCGACTGGGACAACCAAACCAACGTTCAAATATAAGACAGACAGAGGAAACAACACCGAGAATGCTAGAGAATTTTTAGAAGCCTACCTGGCATTCCAATGAATCATCAATCAATAGACACATCGACATAGAGAAAATCTACCAACCGATTAGAAAGAAACCTGACACACAAAGGGTCAAAGTTCAAGTCAAAGAAACAATCAGTTCCAATTTCAATAAAAGTAATCTCGAAGGTGTGAAAACACACAAAATCAACCAATCAAGTCAGAGGTCACTAGGAGAGATGATTAATAAACTCGTGGAGAAACCTGAAAGCTCACTTCAAATTGAAGTGTGCGCTGAAGATTTCGCCTAGTAGGGCGATGAAATCTTCGCAAATTAACCATCCATCCAGCATGCTCAGAGAACACAACCACATCAAAATCATCCACCTGAGCTACAAATCTTCTCCATCATATCTAGCAGTAAATTCAAAAGGAATTTAGTTTTTTCAGGATTCAACATGACAGATTCGGCAGTCTTTTACCACACAGTCTGATGATGAGAAAATCACAGTCAAGCCCATTAGAGGACAAAGAATATTTTCATACCTGGAGAACTGGAGAAACCTGAAGGGGGACAGTGAAATTTCTAAACTAAACCCAAAAACACGGAAATCAGCATTTGGTAACATGCCGAACATTTTCGATCCCTGTACCTGCCTACGATTAAAGGACGAAATTCTGTGGACTCTACTTCAAACTGTATCTGTAAGTTCACATGCAGTTGTTGCAGTGACACACACCTATATAGATAGAACCAATAGAATGTTCCAATGTCGTGGTCACAAAGAACACTTTCCAAAATAGTGACTAAATCATATAGAAAATCCCACCAATGCATTCATTAATCTGAACAGAAATCCAGCTTCATCATCCATCGCAAAACACTTATTAATGTCAGGTCACAAGATCAATCAATCAATATTCATGACTGTTTCACAATTATTTCATCACATAACTCTAATTCAAGGTTGTTTATTGAATGTGATGGAAGCACTCTTCGGAGATTAATCATATACAGCCTAAACTGTGTGTATAGTCAAAACAGTAGACTTCAACCTTCGCTTATTATGGACTGACCACTTGACCTATTTAAATATGATCGGTCATTGGTATGTACTTTTATATTTTATATAACTGTGAGTGCCAACTAGGACGAAACCTAGGTCGAGTGAGGCTTCCTCTGGACGATTGCCTCCATCTAAGTAATATCAAATCAATGTGCACTGCGATGGCGAGCTACCTAGTGGCATGTTGACCACACTGCAAACCAGATTGACTGACTGATTGAATTCAGTCTGCACCAAAAAGAGGACTAGACATGTCACACTAGTTACTGCCTAGTGTCCAATCAAAATACCTACTACAGTCCTACAAGAGGTCAATCGCCAGTGAGCCAGCCCGAATAGCTGGCTCAGTGGTGACGTCTCTGACTGCAGCAGTCACAGAGTGATGTGCGCTTGAATCTCAGATGGGTGAGACATGACGTGTTTTTTTAATATGGTTGGAGATATGTCTTGGTGACTGATGGTGGGTGAGTGCAAACTAGCATGAAACCAAGGTCTAGGCGAGGCTCTCTTTAGCCGATTTCCTCCATCTGCCTAATACTTTAGTGGTCATTCATCATAAAAGCGACAGACAGAAAGGCGGAATTACAATGAGATTTCTTCTTGACCCGCTTTTTGCAGACCGCTTTATAGCCAGTTTGGAGAGTAGAGTTTTAAAATCAACAACAAACAAATTACTACTGTACAAAAGGTACGTTGACGATACGTTTATAGTCTGCTACGATAACTCGAAATTCAACTGCATCTTACAAGAATTCAATAATTCCCATCCTTCGAGTAAATTCACAATGGAATTAGAAAATGATTCAAAGATTCCATTTCTGGACGTGGAATTAACCAGAAGAGATGATGGAACGCTGAGGATGTCCACCCTCAGAAAACCGACATGGAACGGCCAACTAACGCATTTATATATTTACCTTTGATACCTTTGAGCCAAAAGCGAGCTCTCATCATCGCACTAATTCTTCGCATTAGAAATATCTGCAGCAGCGATTGCGTGGAAGAGGAGCTCATATTCTTGAAAAATATCCTGGCTGAAAATGCTTACCCGACACGTTTTGTCGAAAAGAACATGATACCTTAATCAAATAGCGGAGAAGAATGAAATTCAGCGCCCCAAATGAAACGCTGTATCTGCATCTGGACTTCAAGGGAGATTTGGGAGCCGATATCCTGAAGAGGAGAATATCCAGCTCTGTAAAGAAGACCTTTTCCCTACAGTAACACTAAGAGTGAAACTCTTCAGCCGTCCAATACTTCGAAATATCGCGAAGGACAAACTCTCGCATATGACCGATCCAATATGCATGCATATAGCAGTTGACCTGCTCGTGCGGAGCTAGCTAGGCACGTTGGTCGTTGTATTCGCGTCCTTTCAAAACGTGTTAGAGAAGATTAGGCAGCGTGGCTGGAAAGAGGAGGCACCGGTTGAATCAGAAGTGCCATTATTGAACATCTATCTGATTAACACCTACCACAACATCTAAACTTAAAGAAAGCAAGAGAAAAAAGAAAAATTGATCAATGTATATATATATATATAAAGTGACTTGACTATATATTTCGTTTGTTGTCGTCAGCTGATTTTATTATCTGCGTACTAGCTACATGTTCAAATATTTTAGGTAGTTATTGATCCTAAAGGCGATAGTTGTTATCACCAACTAACTAAGTGGCATAGTGAGTACGAGCAAAACCCACTGTTAAATTCGTTAGCATACACATAGAAACAATCAAGAGATATATTCTGGAATTATCAATAAATGTTGAAAATTGAGTGGAGGTGTCAAATCAACAACATATTTATGAAATTTGTCACATCATTTGTGGGTATCCATCATCTCTGCACTACAATAACGAAAGTATTTGAACAATTTGTATACTCATATTCAATCATTCATGAAATAAGTATAAAAATTGGACACTGTGGCACAGTATGACTGCATTATGCATAAGATTTAATTTACAGCAGTAGCACCAAGTAGCACAAGAAAAGACCTAAATGATGAAATAAAACAGATAGAAGAATAGCTGGTTGGTGCTAAATAACTAACTATCCTATAAGATTCATTAGGAAGATAAGAAAAGGCCAAAAGCAAAATCTAAAAATAATTGTGAAACTAGTAATCATAACATAAATTAGAGACAATATAAGTCATCCACTGTTATACCATATAAGGAGGGACGGGACATCTGAAACCCTACGTAGGATTCTTAATAGCAAAGCCGCAATTAGGCTGGTGGTGGCATTCAAACCTACAAACTCACTCACTCAGGTATGGCAAGCTCTGTAGGTTAAAGGACCTTTTTGGTTGACCCAATTAGACAAAATAATACAATTTACAAAATGCACTGCAATGACTGTGAGTTAGGTCAACTACATAGTTGAAACAGACTAGTAGATCGGGCGGGGTAGTCAGATTGTCGGAACACAAGAATTTAGATAAGGTAATAATGGTTGACCCAACCCGAGAAGATGAGTAATTTAGAAAAACGCTCAGCACTACATTGCACTGCATGCATGCATTAACACACAACCACACAGTGGCATAGTGGGAGAGGGTTAAGATCCTAAGAAGTTATCTATGTAGGTGGAAAGAGAGGTTGATTACTGAATCCTGGCTGGTTCATCGAGTCTACACCCAACACAACACATGCAACAGAAATGACTCATTGCAAATACCAGAAATATGCATGGAAGATATTATTACCACCAGTCAGTCAGTCAGTGAAATCAGAGGAGGATAATAAATAATCTTAACTTGTATTCTATTTCAATTGAATTCACGTACATCATCACAACATTCTAACAAGTTACTTGTTGTGACTATAACAGAAACACTCGTCTTATTTCCCATCTGATTGTAATTGATCAATAACACTCATATTATTATTATTATTTCTGAATGTCCATTATCCCATATGACTAATTTGTATTCAAATGTCTAATGTCTGGGACAGTTTATCAAAATAAAATCTTATCCATAATGGAGTTATGCTCTACCATAGTGCCCGAGTTTTATACTTAAGTCGAAATCAGGATTTGCTTTACTTTATTATATTTTCACTTCCTCTCCCTTAAATTGCCTACCTGTTATCTGTCATCGTGGCCCGGAGAAATTCTAAACTGTAGTGATAAGAAGAAATTCCCAGCTTGAATAACTGAATATAAGTATAAAAATTATTGAACTAATTTCGTTATTGTAGCGTAGGGATGATGGATACCCACAAATAATGTGACAAATTTCATAAATATGCTGTTAATTTGACACCTCCACTCAATTTTTAACATTTATTGATAATTCCTAAATATATCTCTTGATTATTTCTATACACACATACTAACGAATTTAACAGTGACTTTCGCTCCTACTCACTATGCCACTTAGTTACGTGGTAATAACAACTATCGCCTTTAGGATCAATAACTACCGAGAATATTTGAACATTTAGCTAGTACAGAGATAATGAAATCAACTGACGAGAATGAATGAAATATTCACTCATGTCACTTTATATATATCCGGGTTAGTGATTCTTTTTCCCTTGCTCTTTTTAAGTTTACATGTTGTGGGAGGTGTTGATCAGAGGTTTAATAATGGCACTTCTCATTGAACCGGTGCCTCCTCTTTCTAGCCACGCTGGGTAATCTCCTCTTACACGTTTTGAAAGGACGCGCATGCAACGACCTATGTATCTAGCTAGCTCCACAAGAGCAGGTCAACTGGGATATGCACGCGAATTATATTGGTCATATGCGAGAGTTTGTCCTTCGCGATATTTCGAAGTATTGGACGGCTGAAGAGTTTCACTCTTAGTGTTGCTGTACGGAAGGTGTTCTTTAAGAAGCTGGATATTCTCCTCTTCAGGATATCGGCTGCCATATCTCCCCTGAAATTCAGATTCAGATACAGCGTTTTCTTTGAGGCGCTGAATCGCATTCTTCTCCCCTATTTGGTTTAGGTTTCATGTTCTTTTCGACAAAACGTGTCAGGTAAACATTTTTTAAGCCATGATATTTTTGAGGAATAGGAGCTCCTCTTTTACGCAATCGCTGCTGAAGATTTTATTAATGCTATTGGTTAATGCGATGATGAGAGGTCGTTTTCGGCTCAAAGGTGTCCAACTATAGAAATGCGATAGTTGGCGGTTCCACGTTGTTTTTCTGTGGATAAACCTCTACAGGGTTCCGTCATCTCTTCTTGTTAATGAAACGTCCAGAAATGGAACCTGTGAATCGCTTCCTAATTCCATTGTGAATTTAATCGAAGGATGGGAATTATTAAATTCTTGTAAGATGCAGTTGAAGTTCGAGTTATCGTAGCAGACTATAAAGGTATCGTCAACGTACCTTTTGTACAGTAGTAATTTGTTTATTGTTGATTTTAAAACTCCACTCTCCAAACTGGCCATAAAGCAGTCTGCTAAAAGCGGGTGAAGAGGACATCTCATTGTAATTCCGCCTTTCTGTCTGTAGATGTTGCTTCAAAAATATCCTGGCTGAAAATGGTTACCCGACACGTTTTATCGAAAAGAACATGAAACCTAAACCACATAGAGGAGAAGAATGCGATTCAGCGCCCCAAAGAAAACGCTGTATCTGAATCTGAATTTCAGAGGAGAATATCCAGCTACTTAAAGAAAACCTTCTCTGCAGCAACACTGAGAGTGACATTCTTTAGCCGTCCAGTACTTCAAAACAACACGAAGGACAAACTCTCGCGTATCATCAATTCAGTGTGCGTGCATATACCAGTTCACGTGGTCTTGTGAAACTAGCTAGGTACATAGGTCGTTGTATGTGCGTCCTTTCTAAACGTGTTAGAGAACATTACGTTAGCGTGGCTGGAAAGAGGAGGCACCGGTTCAATCAGAAGTGTCATTAATGAACATCTGATCAACACTTCCCACAACATCTCAGCTGATCTTCTTAAGTTTATCACGCGAAATAATTGTAAGCAATTTTGATACTGTCCCATTTAAGATGGGATTCCTGTAGACAGATAGTCAGTCAGTCATATTGACCCATCGTGTCAACGAGTTATGAGTACATCTAAGAATCAGCAAGCAATCATTGTTTTTGACCCTGTTATATTAGCGATGTAGTATTATTATTTGTACTGTAGGCATCCTGTTAACAATTTCTCAGATATCCGTCAATTCATCCCAGACAACTATGATGTCATCCACTTACCTTTTATGAAAGTAAACTTTCCCAATCAAGTTTTCAACATGTAACATATGTATATCAGCTAATATAAGAGACCTAAAGGACTTTCCGTCATCAACACCACTAATCTGACAGCACTTGCTCACCGTCAGAGATAGAAATTTAAGATCGCCTGTACACTGAAGCATGTGTCGGTGGTCCAGTGGTGGTACAATGCTCATCAACAACGCCACACGTGCCTCGACGTTTTCCTCCCGCCCGACGTAGTAGTACCTCACCTCCATTAACCGATAATATACCCGCTGAACTGGACAGCTTTGGAATGAATTTACCAACCCCATCTATTAAGGAAAGCAGGAGATACTACTTCAAAGCCTCAGCTATAAGCCCTATGTTGATGAAGTACATTAAAGCTTTTATTCTTTTGAATACACGTATCGGAAATCGGTGACAAGGCATAACTGTTTGAAATTTAGTCAGTCAGTCAATTAGGCTGTCAGTTGTCTGTGACAATGTTACCTCTTTCTTTTTTGTCCATTTTTGTTATCGAAACATATATGACAAAAATCTGCTTTATTATATAGATAGCATAACTGACAATGTTTCTTGAGTAATCTATGGTCATTTTGAAGTGCTGGTTTGTGAAGGGGGATTTGATTGATTGATTGATCGATGACAGGATTTCATCATGACCAGCTGACATTGGTTTGTTAGAGAATCATTGGAAAACCCGTCACTGGGAGCACCGGCCAGCTGTTTCGTCAAAGTAGTTTGGGACCGGCTATTCAGCAGTACGCATCCACACCACTGGGGTTCGAACCCAGGACCTTCTGGTAACAAGGCCAACGAGCTCTTAGATAGGTTGGTAGTTATCTGGGTGGATTCTGGTGAGAAGCCGTGAGCAGTAGACTGCAGCAGGTCGGACATTGGCTAGTGGTCGGTCTATGTCGTGCGTGAATTGGCAGAAGTCAGAAATCATGCACTGACTGGCCATTGGATTAGATCGGCTCCCAGTGAGTGCCTCAGTGGTCTACGAGCTCGCTGGCGTTGTAACCACAACGTGGTCCAAGGTTCGAACGCTGTCACTGGGGTGGGTAAGCACTGCTGAATAGTCGGTCCCAATCTAGGATGGAAGAAACAGCTATCTGGCAGTACTTTCTGGCTGGTTTTCCAATGGTTCTGTAACCAATATCAGGCCATGATGAAATCCTGTAACGAATTTCTGATTGACTTTAACCAGGCTGTAAATGTTTAGACAGCATATTACGTAATACAAAAAGCGTTAATCTGGTAAAAATTTAATAAGGGGGGGTTGAGAGGGAGAAAATAAATTGGGTATTTGGTGTTAAGACAGATCAGGTTCATTAAAGACATAGTGATTGAACAAACCTCCTCTGTAATCAAAGTTCAGGAATAACAAGTGAATTGCCGTTATTATTTCTGTGATTTAGAAGAAGTCTGATTCATACTCCTTGAGCAAGATTCCTCCGTATTCAGTGGAGTAGTACTGTGAAGTTGGTTTTTGTGGGTTAGCTTGGCGTGCATAAAATCAGTCAATGTGTTTGGGGATTAGATATCTGCTGAGAGATCTGTTTTATCTTTTTTATAAGAAACCATGAAGGTAAGTGTTCGACAATAAGTTTGGATAGGAAACGCTGAGTTTTTTATTTTGGACTATTTCTTTCCCTCAACACCTCCCATTGAATTTCTATCCCTCGCTAACACTGATGTTAACTTGATTCTCGTTCAGTTTTAGTCCAACTCCCCCAGTAAATGCAATATTAGATTGCTTATTAGATGTATCACACACGATCAGTCAAACAGTATTAGTATTTACTGGCTGACACAGATTCGAAAACAATTTATGGCTGTTCATAATCACATCACCACTTCTAATCACACGAATTCGAAACTTGAGTCTCATAGTTTTCTTTGTCCTCTCATATTTGTCACCGTCATTGAGGTAGTAGAACTTTCCAGATATCTGTGTGGACAGGTGTTGAATCATTCCTATTACATGTATTCGCTCTCAGTTGATTCTATAAACAAAACTTCCGTTGTTATCAATCTCTCCCTTCCTACAGCCTGTGGCATTAGATTTTAAAACTGTCATCCTATCCCATCCAGCCTATTGTGTGGTTGTGTGTAATTGCATGTAGTGCTTCCGATAGCTGCTGAAATATTCTCTAGATTTCTTATCTTATTTTGCTGCTAGGTATTTATGCTCGGCTAGTCTGACTGACTGACCCTGTTCTACTGCTTCGGCCTACGTATTTGACTTGACAATCATTCCAGCAGGCAGGGTATTAGATAAACTAAGTTGTTTTGTTTTAAAGGCTCCACAGGATTGATCGTTTAACCAACAAGGCTTCTTTCAATTGAGTGTGTGTGGTTTGAATGTCAGCTACTTTTATTTCTTCCCCCAACCTTGTTAAGAATTCTGCGTAAGGTGATTTCCGAGGTTCCTTCCTTGATATAAGTATAAAACTTAGCCACTGTGGTGTGGTAGAGTATAACTACTCCATTAGGGATAAGATTTTATTTTGATAAACTGTCACTCACAGTGTGTGTAGTGTTTTACAGTGAGTAATATTAACTGATGCGACCACACGCTTCGAGCACAATTTATTATTGCCACTCACAATCATCATATCAAGTCACTCATTCACTCACTCACACAACTTTCGTCTTCCTTCATTTATATACATGAGTGGAATTCATGATGATTAGACATTTGAATACAAATCAGTAATATGGGATAATGTACATTCAGAAATAATAATGATGATAATATGAGTATTATTGATCAAGTACAATCAGATGGGAAATAAGACGAGTGTTTCTTTTATGGTCATAATAAGTGAGTAACTTGTTAGAATGTTGTGATGTACGTGAATTGAATTGAAATAGAATACAATTTAAGATTATTTATCATCCTCCTCTGATTTGACTGAGTAACTGACTGACTGGTGGTAATAATATCTTCCATACATATTTCTGGCATTTGCATTGAGTCATTTCTGTTGCATGTGTTGGGCGTAGACTCGATGAACCAGGCAGGATTCAGTAATCAACCTACCTTTATCTCTACCTACATAGATTACTTATTAGAATCTTAACTCTCTCCCACCCACCGTGCTATTTTGTGGTTGTGTGTTAATGCATGCATTCAGGGCAATGTAGTGCTGAGCTTTTTTCTAAATTACTTATCTTCTCGGGTGAGGTCAACCATTCTTAGCTTACTTAACTTCTACTAGTTTGACTGACCTATGTACTTGAATTAACTCACAGTCATTGCAGAATATTTTGTAATTCATTATTTTGTCTAATTGGCTCAACCGACAGGGTCCGTTAACCTACCTACAGAGCTTGTCCTACCTGAGTGAGTATGTAGGTTTGAATGCCACCAGCCTAATTCCTGCTTTGTTATTAAGAATCCTACGTAGGGCCTCAGATGTCACAATTATTTTTTATTTGCTTTTGGCCTTTTTTGATCTTTCTAATAAGTAACTTGATATGATTATGAGTGGCAGTTGTTTGTGCTCGAAACGTGGTTATCAGTTTGTTGTTTTTCGCCTGCCTCTAGACCTTCGAGTCTGTGTTACACTAGACATATATCTTCCTCACGCGAAATCCAGATCTTCTAGAGTCTTCTTGTCTCTAAGTGCAGAGTATTCCTATCCTCTAGCTCCTTGGACACAGTCGGACTCATAATCCGATATCTTCTCACTACCTTACTAACCTGGATAGCCCTCCGACTTTCGTACATTGTACACATATTCCTAGTCTCCATTCTTATTCTTGCTTTCATCGACAGAAGACACTTTGGCTGTCTGGCTGGCTGGCTAACTGACTGGCTTCCCGAAGGCTGGCTTTCACCAGCCAGCTAGCTGTGTCAGTTTGCTTCTCTGATTCCCGCGAAGAATAAGGTTGTTTTTTAATACAAATTACCACAGTTTCTGCCCTGTTCTGTACAAAACAGCCTTAGCAAGGTGCCTTTTCAGCAGAATCCAATGAATGTGCACTGAGGACAGACACACTTGATGATGAGGAAGAAAGAAAGTTGACACAAACTCACTCTGGTTGACAACAGTTATCCAGACAAGCTCATCAGGAGATATAAAGTAGTCAGTGGAACACCAAAACCCACTCACTCTAGAACTCGCCCCTAAGAAAGACGTGTACATCAAGCTACCCTATATGGGCGGGGCATCATAACAGTTTGATAACTAGACAAAGACTGAACGCCTTTGTGGTTAAAAAGACTTTTTATGCAGCTAATATCATAATAATTGAGAATGTCAAGCCCATATGTATCCATCCATCTAAGCCCTTTGAACATGCGAAATATGATGTCACATCCCGCTGTATTTACCAATGCGAATGTATGTGTGGACACAAACACATACATAGCGAGGACTCATTGATCTGTGCAGGTAAGGGCTGGTTTCAGAGCATACTCTTCAATGGCTCCAGAAACAAATGGAATCTTCAGAACCCATTAATGGTGAGAACAGACGAAGACCTAGCTAGCTCCTCCACTGTGAAACATATTACAGAGGAGACAGGACATAAAACTGACGTTAACAGATCTTTTAAACCTATCTATAAAACGAGTTTGGATACAAGCGTATCCTAAAGTTAGAAAGTTCAAACCACCTGTATGTGTTCAAAGCAACAATTCGTCATCACACTATCTATACCTACCTTCCTTGTTGGTAAACTTTGTTTTGATACCAACCAGGGCAGATGTACTATTACCTCTGTTATTTGGTTTAGTGATTGATCGTCATTGTTATTTTCACCTTCAATATGTCCTCCTTTTAACTTGACCTAAGTAGTCAAGTAGTCTATTTTCTCACTCACTTCTTAACTCTATTAATTTCATATTTATGTACTCTTATGACAAGTCCTTGTGTGTGTGTGTGTGATGGATCAGATTGTTCGAAATGTGTGTTGCACAAATACACTTTACACACACGATTCAAACAAATTACGTCTTCTTATTGCTGCTTTATCTAAATTCATACAGGGAACACTAACTCTTTTTAATATTTTGTTTGTATTTTTAAATATTTTTCTTTTACGTTGAAGTTCCTCCAGCAGTTTTATAGCTTTTTAATGGTGTAGAATTGCTAGCCCAGAACCAGCGAGCGACCTAGTAACCTAGGCGTGGATTTCATTAATGAACCAGATTAAGTAATGCTAGATTGATTGTAAGGGAAGTAAATGTGAAACACGTTTTCAATGAAGATATGATAAGATTAAGGGATGATAAGAGAGTGGGGTTGAAAATATAAGTAAGTAAGGTGGGGTGTTGGTGTAGAAGTCATCAGTTGGTTATGTCTTAATAGGCCAACAAGGGAGGGAGGGATAATGGATGTCTGTACGAACTTCTTTTGAATGAAGGCATAGTTTAGGTTGAATAGTTCGAATGCTTATCGCCTCAGCTGTGTGCGATAAACGAATGCGAAGTCTATTGGAAAGATTCGGTGGTATACGATGAATCACTTTGAAGGCTCTCGTTTTCTCGATTTCATGACCACTGTCAATTAAATGTGACAAAATTGAGCTACGGATTGTTTTTGTTTGTCTTTTGCCAAACCACAATTGGAGATGTTCACTAACAAGTTGGCTAAGCCGTCTAGCAGTAGTGTGCCCAACATAACTGTCACTGCAGATGCATTTGAATTGATAAATGTACATAGATGTGGCAAAACTATCTAGCTTATCCTTCGTTTGCGTCCCAACCATTCGTCGGCTAGAGAATGACAAACATAGGTATGCTGCGTAAAACGTTCTCCGTATACTCCTGAAAAGTCTCTGGAATATAATCTCACTTGATAAGTCACTATTAAATTGTAACTTAATAAATAGAGATTTTTTACGTGCAGTCAGAGTCTCCGGTTTCCTCTCTGATGTTTCCATATATTTCTTTATGAAGTCACGTTTTATACGATTTGAATGTATATTCTTATCTATGAAACGTGTTGGATATCCATTTTCTATTACGATTAATAAAGTTATTAGTTACATAACAAGCTAATCGAGGTCAATAACACAGTGGTTCTGAAGTTCAGTATGTAGGTGAAACCTAGGCTAAAAACATAAATATACCTTGACTACTCTATGGAAATCTGGTGTACTCAGCACAAAAACACGATTCAGATTTCCAACACACTAATGAATGTCAAGTCATTTCTTCTTCTGTATGACTCACAGACTTGGCGCGTGAATCACGGAGATCCTTCCCAAAAGGGCTGCAGACTCTCGTAAACAGCCGTCTCTAATATACACCTACATAAATTTACAAATAAAAATTCAAATATAAAGAACCTATCATGGTGTTTTGTCTATAGGATAATAACAAGATGGTGAATATAAATTGTGCAATTAGTCATAATAGTAGTATTGATAATAATAATAATAATGGTTTTATCAATAATAAGGATGAAAAAGTAGTACTAGACAGCTTAGCCGACGTGTTAGTGAACATCTCCCATCATCGTGGTTTAGCAAGGGACAGACAAAAACAATCCGTTGCCTCAATTTTGTCACATTTAATTGACAAATAGTAGTCATGTTGTAGTGCAGAAAACGATAGCTTTCAAAGTAATTCATCGTATCCCCTTCCGAATCTTTCCAATAGACTTCGTATTCGTTTATTGCACACAGCTGAGGCAAGCGATAGGCATTCGAACAACTATTAAACCTAAGCTATGCCTTCATTCATAAGAAGTTCGTACACACAGCCATTATCCCTCCCTCCCTTGTTGGCCTATTAAGACATAACCAACTGATGACTTCTACACCAACACCCCACCTTACTTACTTATATTTTCAACCCCTCCTCTCTTATCATCCCTTAATTTTATCACATCTTCATTGAAAACGGGTGTTTCATTTACTTCCCTTACAATCAGTCTAGCATTACTTAATCGGTTCATTTGTTTTCAGCTGGCCTTTGTCGACTACTATGTCTACCTGAACATTTGTTTGTTTAATCATGCTGTTTTTCATCAGTATTCGTGTTATCACAGATTGCTTCACTTTTTTATCCTTATTATTGATAAAACCATTATTACAATGATTATTATCATTACTACTATCATGACTAATTGCACAATTTATATTCACAATCGTATTATCTATCCTAGAGACAAAACACCATGATGATTGGTTTATATTTGGATTTTTATTTGTAAAGTTGGTATAGGTATATTAGAGTTAAGTCAGATGATGAGATCTATCTAACTGAAAACAACAATATTGTTAACTTAAGCAGGTGTTGTTCGAAATTTTACTATGGGAATATTTAATATATTGAGATCATATTCATTCATCCAATCGATAAGCAGTGTCACTTTCCCTGTCTTCTAAAATATTTATATTTCCTCTGAGAATTTGTCTTTTTCCATGGAACTTGA
Organism: Trichobilharzia szidati; assembly: GCA_944472155.2. Taxonomy (NCBI): domain Eukaryota; kingdom Metazoa; phylum Platyhelminthes; class Trematoda; order Strigeidida; family Schistosomatidae; genus Trichobilharzia; species Trichobilharzia szidati. Next base: position 7,309,252 of record OX235279.1, read on the forward strand.
TCTCTGCAACTGGGAAATTCTTCTAGCATATTTCACTTCATGTGTTAATACATCCCATAATTCATCTAGGTGCACGGCAATGTATGAATGAGTTAAAATATTTCATGTATAGACAGTGATGATACATTGAGACACAATATATGTAACAAACACCTGATTAAGTGAGAATTTACTCCAGTTCGTATTCATCAGCAATTTCGTACCTGAAATTATAAAGAACCTTTGAAGACTCAACGTTTTGACATCCATTTGTGAAGTACAACAACTGACTTACTTATCAGATCACGATTAACGAAATTCAACGAGGTTCATCCTACAATAAATTTTACTATTTAGAAAGGAAAAGACTCTAGTATCTCATTTCTAGACTACGTCCTTATGAGCAGAAAAGAGGATGGCACAATAAGAAGAGGAATTGCATATAGAAAACCTACATCAACTGACTGTCAGTATACTCATTTTCTCAGCTTCGTGCCATTGAAATACAAACGCAATCTGATAAAGTGCTTGGTCCACCACAGAGCAAGATCAATCTGCTCGGATGAATGTCTTGATGAGGAACTTAATAATATTAAACGGTTGGTTGCTGAGTGAAAATGGTTATCCAGAAACGTTTATTGATAAGAATATGAATGTAAAATCAAAACAGCCCAAGGTACCAACATTTCCGAGGCAAAGGAAGGCCTTATTCTTACAAATGCAGTTCTTTGAGGACAATATCAGCGAGATACTAACACAGCGCCTTAGAAATGAGGCGGTACAAAAAGCATTCAGTGCTGCTGTCTAATTACGCTGTGCTTGTCTTTTGCGTTCGTTAAGGTATATTAGAGTTAAGCCTGATGATGAGATCTGTCTAATTGAAAACAACAATATTGTTCGCTTAAGCAGGTGTTGTTGTTCTAAATTTTACTATATGGGAATATTCCCTATATATATTTGAATGTTTGTTTGTTTGCTTTTCTGTCAAATTCCTTTTTTTGTTTTGACTCTTTTTTCTCTTCGCTGACAGTTGTCCTCCTTCTGGTCATCGATCATGTGGTCCGTTATCGAAAGATGATCAACAGAAAGAGGAAAGTTAAAATACAAGGTGAACCCATAACGCTTTATTCATCACCCGATCTTCAATGTGAGTATATGGCAAATTTTTACGTATACTTAACTTATCGCCTATTGTCAGTGTTGTTAATTTTTGTAATGTCACAAAACTTATTGTGTTATGATCTCATCGCCACCGGTGGCACAGTGGTTAGGACTCTCGTCGACCATGCATATGGTCCGGGGTTCGATCCCCTGCTGACGCACACCCAATATCTATGGTCGGCCTGTAAAATTTGGGCTACCGATATCCATGCTGTGAATTCCATACTTGTACTGAAAATACGGTGTGGAATCAAGCTGTAACCAAAAGAAATAAATAAATTTTTTTTAAATACAAAAAAAGGATGTTATATGGTGTGACCGACTGGAATTGCTGAGTAGTTAATTTGTTGTCCTGGCGCGAAAGAGGAAAATCAGAAGACCACCACCACGTGAACGAAGATTCGTGTATTTTCCAACTAGGAAAATTAACTGTCACACAAGATTGAGTGAGTGGCACAGTACCCAAGTACGAAAATGTGTGAATTAACTGTACAATACAAGAGTATATAGGAAATAACTAAACTAACACACATGAACCAATAAGATGATAGATAGGTAGTTTTTCTTACCACCACTGGATTCTGATTGGTTGTAATGTCACGTGACCAAGGTCATACATTGTCTATTTATAAAAAACGAAATAATCGAGCAAAGAATATTCTTTTCGATAAATTCCTCTTCCAGGCTCTACAATTATATATGTGTTTATATACACAGAATATTTTAAATTAGTAGTTAATATCAATACAGAGTGACGTGTACTGACTCTGTGAGATGAAGCCTTGTTATTTCAGTCTTTTCAGTGTTTCCGCCAACTGCATCTCTATCTTTTCAATCGGATCCAGAGAAGAGGAGATTTTTTGGAATTTTGCATTATCATTAAGAATAGTATTCATCTTCTCAAAGTAATCCGCTTTGTTCAAAATAACCACTCCTGAGCCCTTATCCGGTCTTGTTATTATTATGTTGTCATTTTTGCGTAGAGCATCCACGGATTCTCTATGTTTCTTGGTTAAGATACTATCTGAATTGCGTTTACTGTTCATGTAATAATAGCAGCAGTCGACCAGCGTTGATTTAAGTCTTTCAACATCTTCAGTTGATGAGGGTTTTAGGCCTTCCGTTTGGGTGTAGAGACTTTCGAAATGAATTTGTGCATCCATTTTGTTAATTTTTACAAAGCTGTCACAAAATTTGGGGCCAAGCGATAAAACCTGTAGATCCACTTCACTAAGTATTACATCTGAAAAATAAAAAACACAAAACGATTTGGGTTCGGTGGAAATCTTGTTTCCGGTGCCTTGTTCTCTAAGCTCTGTACCAGCTTCAGGCGTTTCTTTTCTTTCCTATTACTCACAATTACATCCACATAATCTAAAAATAGTTTCTTTAAGTTTTCTAGTAATTCGTCGACCGTATAGAACTTTTCTGTCACATTCTTAGATAACTCAGTAATACACAATTGAATTGAGTCATTTTGGTTACTTGCATGGCGTTTGAGTGTCTTATCATTAGGCCGTATTCTGCAACGGCGTAGAGATTTCCAATAAGATTTCGGGTACCGGTTTGTTTCAATACACTGGTGGATAAAGTCAACAGAAGTCTTTACTTCGCCGAGCCCTGCGTTATACTTCAAATACTCGTTGAGTACTTTTAACGCAAAATGATGCTCAGAAGATTTCAATATTGCAAAAATATTCATTCAGACATCTTTAAAACACAAAATAATCGAGCAAAGAATATTCTTTTATAGATATCTGAATGAATATTTTTGCAATATTGTCTATTTAGTTTATGGACAGACGAGATAGATATTTTGTGAGTTATAATGGAATAACTAGCGATCAATAGATAGACAGACAAACATATAGCAAAATATATCAGACCGTCACAACAAAGGCAGACACATCATGTTACTATATGTCGGAAAGTCATCAACTGCTGGAAATCCATTTTGTGACACTCTAGCCAAGTTTCCGACCCGTATAGAAGAAGAACCGACTTCACATTGCAGTTGAAAATCCCAATCTTGTTCCTCATGCTGGCTGGCTGAGTGCAGAAGATTTCCAAATTGGTTTCTGGTTAATGAAGGCGTCTCTTGCCTTTCCGATTCTGACTTTGCCATCTATCTTTGTCTGTCCCACCTGTAGTTGAAACGATGCTTCCCAGATAAGTGAAGGAGGCAACCTCTTTTCAAAATCTCTCCCATTAATGGTGATTGATTCTGGTTGTTGTTGCTGTTGTTGTTGCAGTTCGTTGGTTATCTTCAAAACCTCCGTCTTCTGTATGGTCACCTGTAGTCCAGCCCCTTTGTTGGTTTTCTCCTGCCCTTAAGTTTTATGGTGTGTAACCGAGTGTAAATATACGCTAATTGAGATATAATGGACGATAACGTACGTTTACAGACTGGTATTGCTGAGTAGTAATTAATTTGTCCTGATACGAAAGAGGAAAATCAGAAGACAGACAACCACCAAGTTCACGAATATGGATACGTGTGTTTTCCAACAAGGAAAAACTAACTGAGCTGCCTGGATGGATGGTTAATTTGCGAAGCTTTCATCGCCCCAACACTAGGCAAGCGACATCTTCCTTCAGCGCATACACATCAATTTCAATTGAATTGAGGTGAGCTTTTAGATTTCTCCACGAGTGAGTTTATTAATCATCTCTCCTGGTCGGTGACCATCTTGAGCGTGACTCTTTGCTTGCTTTTGTGTGTTTTCACACCTTCTAGGCTACTTGTACTTGTATCGATATTGGAACTGATTGTTTCTTTGACTTGAACTTCGACCCTTTGTGTGTGTGAAGTTTCTTTCTTATCGGTCGGCAAATTTTGTCTATCTCGATGTGTCCATTGATTGATGATTCACTGGAATACCAGGTAGGCTTCTAAAAATTCTCTAGCATTCTTGGTGTTGTTTCCTCTGTCTAATATTTGAACGTTGGTTTGGTTGTCCCAGTCGAATTGATGTCCGTGGTTGTCTGTATGCAGTGAGGCGATATGAGTGAGGGAAGGAGTGGATGTCATGTCTTTTGACGGCTAGCTTATATTCGTGGATACGAAGACGACGAGGAGGGAAGTCCACTTTGACCAATTCAGTTAGTGTTTTTCGCAGTTGTTACAATTCATTTTGTAGATGTTGGTTTTATCTTCTTTCGTTGTTGAGTCTGTCTTTTGGTTGACACAGAGCTAGCTGAGTGAAGTTATTTTGTTGGTTTGTGTGTTACGTGAATTCCTAAAGGTTTGAAGAGTGTTGCAGTGATTTCTGAGATGTCCTTTACATATGATAGGGCAATTTTTTTGTGCTTTCCTTGGGGGCTTTTGGTTTGATAGGTTGGCTTGAGGGTATATGTCTTTTGATGAAATTCCGTGGATATCCATCCGTTCTTTTGGAAGACGTCCATGAGATATCTTTCTTCAATTTTCCTTAAGGTGGGAGTGCTGCAATGAGTCCTGACTGGCTGACCCTCTTGAATAGTGTTTGTATGCAATTCCTTTTGTGTGTGTTATTGGATTGTTGTTGTTGTTGTAATTGAGTATGTGGTCTGTGTGAGTTGATTTTCTATAAACTTGAGTTTCTAATTCCCCTGTGGTTGTTCGCTTGACTAAGACGTCCAAAAATGGGATTTTGTCCTCGGATTCCTCTTCTCTTGTGAATTCGATGTCGTTGAAGACGCTGTTTATGAAGTTGTGAGTTTTATCTAACTCGTTTCTTTTGATTATTACAAATGTCTCGTCTACGTAACGTATCCAAATCTTGGGTTTGATCTTTGCTAGGATTATGTTTTCGAGCCTTTGCATCACTGCTTCTGCAATCAAACCTGATATTGGCAATCCATCCCATGGGTGTTCCTTTGACTTGTTCATATATTTGGCCGTTGAATTGGATTATGCATTCCATCCAGCTTGTGTGTTGCATTTTTTGTTTGATGCCTATCACGTCCAAGGTCACCGACCAGGAGAGATGATTAATAAACTCACTCGTGGAGAAATCTAAAAGCTCACTTCAATTCAAATTGAAGTGTATGCGCTGAAGGAAGATGTCGCTTGCCTAGTAGGGCGATGAAAGCTTCGCAAATTAACCATCGATCCACATCCAGCCAGCTCAGAGAGAACACAACCACATCAAAATCATCCATCTGAGCTACAAATCTTCTCCATCATATTTAAGAGTATATATATGAAAATAACTAACATACATGAACCAATAAGATGATAGATATTGATATAAGTATAAAACTTGGGCACCGTATTATTATTATTATTATTATTATTATTATTATTTCCTTTAGTTCCTAGAGAAACATAGGGCTTCAGCCATGCGTCTCCATTGCGTTCGGTTCTCTGCTAGAGTTTTCACCTGGTTCCAAGTCTGCCCACACATTTTCATCTCCTCTTCACATGATCTCCTCCAGGTCACCCTTGGACGACCAACTCGACGCTTCCCTTTCGGGTTCCACTCGAGGGCTTGTCTAGTGATGTCACTTGTTGGTTTCCTCAGAGTGTGGCCAATCCATCTCCATTTCTTCCTCCCTATTTGTTTCACAATCGGTTCCTGGTTGGTTCGCTCCCAGAGATCTTTGGTGCTGATCCTTTCCGGCCATCTGATCTTGAGTATTGAGCGAAGACATCTGTTAATGAATGTCTGTAGCTTGTTTGAGGTGCTTTTTGTGACACGCCAAGTCTCTGATCCGTATAGTAGTACTGACTTCACATTGGAGTTGAAAATCCGGATCTTATTTTTGACGCTGAATGATGTTGACCTCCACACAGATTTGAGAGTAATGAAAGCTTGTCTTGCTTTCCCGATCCTTGCTATGATATCCTCGTCAGTTCCGCCTGTAGTTGAAACAATGCTTCTCAAGTAGGTAAAGAAGGTTGTTTCTTTCAGGTTCCTTCCATTTATGCTGATTGCTGTCTGTTGTTGTTGGTGGTGTTGGCCAGGAATCTTCATCACCTCCGTTTTCTCTATGTTCACCTGGAGCCCTATCTTTGATGCTTCTTCTTCCAACTTGTTACTTTTCACTTGCATATCTTCCAGTTTGTGGGAAATCAGACAAATATCATCGGCGAAGTCCAGATCCTCCACTGTGGTAGAGTTTAACTCCATTATGGATAAGATTTTTTTTCCATAAATCACAAAGTGTTACACAGTAATATTAACTGATGACGTTTCGAGCACAAGCTATTGCCACTCATAATCATATCAACTATATAGGTCAAACTAGTAGATCGGGGGTAATCAGATTGTCGGAACATAAGAATTTAGTGGCTTAGGTAAGAATGGTTGACCCCGAGGAGATAAATAATTTAGAAAAAAGCTCAGCAATTGCACTACATGCAATAACACACAACCACACAATAGGGTGGATGGGAGAGGGTTAAGATTCTAAGAAGTAATCTATGTAGGTGGAGAGCGGGAAAGATTGATTACTGAATCCTGGTTCATTGAATCTACACCCGACACGTGCAATAGAAGGGACTCAATGGAAACACCAGAGATCTGGAAGATATTTTTACCACCAGTCAAATCAGAAGAGGGTAACAAATAATCTCAAAATTCTGTTTCAATTCAAGCAAATCACAACATTCTAACAAATTACTTATTATAACTATAAGAACATTCGTCTTATTTCCCATCTAATTGTATTTGATCAATAACACTTATATTGATTTTTATTCAAATATCTAATCGATTCCATACATATATATAAATGAAGGAAAAAAGTTGTGTGGGTGAGTGACTTGATATGATTATGAGTGGTAATAGTTTGTGCTCGAAACGTCATCAGTTAATATTACTGTGTAACAGCGCTGTGTGACGTATCAAAATAAAATCTTATCCATAATGAAGATGATAGATAGGTAGTTTTTCTTACCACCACCACCACTGGATTCTGATTGGTTGTAATGTCACGTGACCAAGGTCATACATCGTCTATTTAGTTAATGGACAGACAAGATCGATAGATATATTGTGAGTTATAATGGAATAACTAACGATCAATAAATAATGTGGCAAAATATCAATATCAGACTGGCAAAACACAAAGGCAGACACATCATGTGACTACATATCATTTATTTTACCATTGTTAATTATCATTATTTCTTCAAAAATATGTGTGTAAAACTTGGGCACTGTGGTAGTAAGTAATTCCATATTAGTTTGTTTATTAGATGGATGTATCACACAGTCAGTGAAACAGTATTAGTATTTACTGGATGACAAAGTTTTTAACAAAATTTATTGCGATTCATCATCATATCAGTTGTAATCACACGACTTCGAAACTTGAGCTTTAGAGTTCTCTTTGTCCTCTCCTATTTGTCGTCGTCATTCGGGTAGTAGAATTTTCCAGAAATCTGTGTGGACAGGTGTTGATTCATTCCTATTACACGTTTTCACTCTCAGTTGATGCGATAAACAAAGCATCCTGTGTTATCAATCTCTGCCTTCATCCATCCTGTGACATTAGATTTCAAAACTGTCATCCTATCCCATCCAGCCTATTGTATGGTTGTGTGTAATTCCATGTAGTGAGTGCTATTGCTGAACTATTCTCTAAATTTCTTATCTTATTTGGATCAACTAATCTAGATGTTGCCTCTAGCATTTTATACTCGGCAAGTCTGACCCACTGATCCTTGCATGGAATTACTACTACGGAAGCCTTACACAGAATTCTTAACAAGGCGGGCAGGAATAAAAGTGGCTGGAATTCAAACCAACCACAAACTCAATTAGAAACAAGCTTTGTCAGTTAAAGGATCAATCCTGTAGAGCCTTTAACCGACAAAACAATTTAGTTTATCTAATATCCTGCTGCTGCAATGATTGTCAGGTCAAATACATAGGTCAAACTAGTAGAACAGGGTCAGTGAGTCAGACTAGCTGAACATTAAAACTTAGCAAAATCTAGATTGGTTGATCCAAATAGGATAAGAAATCTAGAGAATAGTTCAGCTATACCACTCACTACATGCAATTACACACAACTATACAATAGGCTGGATGTGATAGGATGACAGTTTTAAAATCTTATGTCACAGGGTGTAGGGAGGGAGAGATTGATAAAAACGGAATCTTTGTTTATCGCATCAACTGAGAGTGAAAACGTGTAATAGGAATGAATCAACACCTGTCCACACAGATTTCTGGAAAATTCTACTACCCGAATGACGACGACAAATAGGAGAGGACAAAGAGAACTCTAAAGCTCAAGTTTCGAAGTCGTGTGATTACAACTGATATGATGATGAATCGCAATAAATTTTGTTAAAAACTGTGTCATCCAGTAAATACTAATACTGTTTCACTGACTGTGTGATATATCTAATAAACAAACTAATATGGAATTTCTTCAATAATAATTACAATAGAGTTTATATATGCATATAAGAGAAACGGTGAAAAATCAGGATGTTTGGGTAGTCACTTTGTTCTCTTTTGGGAGACTTTTCAACTGTACGCCCCCATGACTCCACCAGAAATCGAACTCAGAGCCTTCTGATTACAAGGTGAGACCACTGACCATTCAATCACCGAGGGACTAAATCCAATATCCCATGAATTCTAACTTCTGACAGTTTAGCGATATATAACACCTAGAAAATCAAAACAAGTGATCCTATAAAACGTGACTTATCATCCGTACCCGAGAAAATACTTTACATGAGCTTGGAATTCAAAGGGGACTACTTAGCTTCCGATATCATGAAACGAAGGATATCACAGTCCCTGAAAAGAGAATATTCCCTGCTACATCTTTGAGAATAGCCTTTACTAGTCGACCATTATTGTTCAATAACCTGAAGGACAAGATTCCGCTGCTCGTGTGGAGCTAGGTATATCGGTCGTTCGACTCGAATTTTGTCCAAGAGGGTGCAAGAACACTATCCCGTGCATGGTTGTTACGAAGAGGTGAAAGTAGGGCAATAAGAAGAGCGATCATTGAACATCTGATCGATATTGATCACCCTGTCCCTACAGCCTCCGCCTTTAAAGTCATCTACATGGCGAAGAGTAATTTACCCAAATCACTACGTATTCGACTCATCTGTTGTATTGCTGAAGCCATCTTTGACTATCGAAACAGAAAAGTCAGATCTATGTGTACAGAAAAAGTTCGTTCAACCCCTCCCCCCCAACTTTGATAGTCTTAATCCGTCTATGCTTAAGTAAGGTAATCCCTAATCGTATTTTGGCTCTACCAATTTTTCAATTTTTTTCATTTTGTCTATTCAATTTGTTTTCTCTTCCTTTATTACAATGTCAATTGTTACTACTATTACTATTCTCACATTGAATTGTCCCCGGTATTATTTCACTTGTTCCACTTGTCATTCTAAATCAATTCTTCTTTTTTACAACGTTAAATTCTACGCTATCAAATCCCACACAATATTACGTAACGTTTTTATTTTATTCGATTTGTCTACTATTCAACTACCAAGTTCTATCCATCCTATGAATTATTCTATATAAAATGACATTAATTGTTTTGCCACTTGACATTTAACTATGATTATAATCACAAACATTTTAGTTTTAATTGCATTTCATACTACTACTATTATTATTATTTTATGCATTCACTCAGACCTGTGATTCAATTCCCTCACCGGATATAACTTCTTAAAAACCGTTTATGTATACAGTTGTACAGCTTGATGATAAATTCGTTGTTGAAAAGAATCTCTTCGCTGAATGGATCACCACTTGTTTTTGATTTTCTTCAATATGTTACAATGGAAATTTTCCTTGAGTAAAAAAAATATATATAACATCATCGTCATTGAAATCACACACACACCCGGCTTGTGATGGACAACATTGGTCACGACTTCCCGCCACACACTTCCACACCCTAACTTCTTGTAGTCATTCACTGGTGAGGAACGCAACATAACTTCGGGCCCGGAAAATATTTTTTAGTCATCATTTTTTCAGCAACTCCTCTTTCATCATCTATGCACAAAAAGCTTAATATAATTCTCCTCATTTAAAAAAGGCTTGAACAAAGCATGGAAAACAAATGTAGGTTGTTTTGTCCTCATTTGAGACTCCCCAGCAGTCAGTGTGAATCCTACAGAAAACGCCTAAGCTTAATGTTGAAGTCTAGCTGACTGATGGATACTGGATGAAAGTTGTCAAGGTAAACTGAGAATTCGTGGCCAGTAGGGGGGGCATCATGTCAGGCTGAAGTGGGTGCCCATTGAAGGCATTACATGACTTTAGCGGTATATCCACCTACTGAAAGAAATTATAATTCTTGGGTTACAGAAGTCCAGCCCAAGTGGATAAAAAGTCAACAAGCTCAGCCTCATTAACTAATGATCCTGGGTTCGATTTCATTTTGGGGTCCACGGTGTGCACTGATGAAGAGGAGTTTCAGCGCAAGACGAAATGCTGGGTGAAGAAGTTAAGCAATTCTAGACATCATTTCGATGATCCCTAGCAATATGCTTCGAATAATGTCCATAATGACGTCTAATTAGCGGTGCTTCTTACACTACAGTTCCTGTAGTGTAGCAAACCGAAGTTATTCTGCCCACAGTATGTGATTTCTTTGATACCAGCGAGTGGAGCAAGTCGAGCAACCAAGTATAACTGCGTAAAGCTATGCCTCGACATTTTTAAAAACTTGCAAACAAATTTCTACACTGGTGCTCGGCTCGACTCTAAATCAGCAAAACAGCTATCCGGTGGTTAGAGCGCCTCGATCTGACTGATTAGCAAGTACCACACTGGTTGATATGCGGAGTATGCGACTACCCATCTCAATCATGGAGAATTCCCATTGCGAAATACGTAGAAAATCAAAAAAAGTGATCCATTCAGCGAAGAAACTCTTTTCAACAACGAATTTATTTGAATAAGGCATTTAGAAGAAGACAAATTTTGTCGCGAGATGACATCGTCATTTCGTAGTTTCGCTACAACCTCTTTACACAACTAACATGGTTAACAATAATAAAATAAAATAAAGTTCACATGACAATTACTCAGTTAAATAAAAAACACAAAAGTACATATTAATGACCAATCATATTTAGATAGGTCATGTAGTCCAGGGTAGGCGAAGATTGAAGTCTATTGTTTTGACTGTACACATACAGTTTAGGCTGTATGTGATTAATCCTCGAAGAGTGCTTCCATCACTCATTCAATAACCAACCTGGAATAAGAGTTATGTGATGAAATAATTGTGAAACAGTCATTAATTAATATTGATTGATTTTGTGACCTGACATTAATAAGTGTTTTGCAATGGCTGATGAAGCAGGTGGATTTCTATTCAGATTAATGAATGCATTGGTGGGATTTTCTATATGATTTAGTAACCATTTAGGAACATGTTCTTTTCGACCAAGACATTGGAACATTCTGTTGGTTCTACACCTATATAGGTGTGTGTCACCGCAACAACTGCAGGTGAACTTGTAGATACAGTTTGAAGTAGAGTCCACAGAATTTTGTCCTTTAAGATCATAGGTACAGCGATCGAAAATGTTCGGCATGTGATGGAAATAGATGCGATGGCGTAGAATGTGAGTTTTATGGCTGACTGAAGTCCTTGAGCTAGCTGCATAATCTGGTCACCGTTGGATGGTAGATAAGTTAATAAAAATAGCTTTATTTGGTACAGAAGCTATCATCTCGCGGCGAAATTTGTCTTCTAATTGCCCTATTCAAATTTATCAAAGGGACTAATTGTTTTAACGAATTTATTATCAAGCTGTACAATCATATATATATATATATATATATATATATGTATATATGTATATATGTGTTTTAAGAAGTTATATCCAATGAGGGGATTGAATCATATTATTGTCAGTAAAAAGTTTGAGCATTGTGGAATAGATCAAATTAAGTATAATATAATAAAGTATATAATACAGACTCAACAACGAAAGAAAATAAAACCAAAATCATCTACAAAAAAAATTGTAACAGCTGCGATAAACACTACATTGGTCAAAGTGGACGTCCCTCCTCTTCACCTTCGTATCAATGATCATAAGCTGGCCGTCAAAAGACATGGCATCCACTCCCTCACTCACTCATATCACCTCACTGCATACAGACAACCACGGACATCAATTGGACTGGGACAACCAAACTAACGTTCAAATATTAGACAGACAGAGGAAACAACATCGAGAATGTTAGAGAATATTTAGAAGCCTACCTTGTATTCCAGTGAATCGTCGTCAATCAATAGACACATCGAGATAGACAAAGTCTACCTACCGATAAGAAGGAAACCTCACACACTCAAAGGGTCAAAGTTGAAGTCAAAGAAACGATCAGTTCCAATATCGATACAAGTAGCCGCAGGAAGGTGTGAAAACACACAAAAGCAAGCAAAGAGTCACGCTAAAGGTGCTCACCGACCAGGAGAGATGATTAATAAACTCACTTGTGGAGAAATCTAAAAGCTCACTTCAATTCAATTGAAATTGACGTGTACACGCTGAAGGAAGATGTCGCCTAGTGTTGGGGCGATGAAAGCTTCTCAAATTAACCATCCATCCAGCTAGCTCAGAGAACACAACCACATCAAAAAAATTTTCCTTTACTTAACATTCTGTCACATGGGTGTATATTTTCTTCTCATCCTATGGGTATACTATATAAACACCACACTACTGTTTTGTAGGTAAGAGTCTATTCTCAGTCCCTTAAAACAACATTCCACAATCTCTATTTGAATAAATGCCTCAAAAAATTATTGGCAAATTTCAAATGCTAAAAATGTGTTGCTAAAAATAGACGAAAGCACTTTTTGAATAGATATTGACATACGACGCACACCTACACACGGCTTAAGATAAATTGGCGCCTAGTATAACGAACGTCACAATGCACATATTCCATCTATGTCAGAGAGTTGATAAAACACGCCTTCAAAAAAACAGCATTCCACTGATCAAGTGATCCAAAATCACCAGACAAAAAATTCAAATCGTGATTGATCGCCTCCATTTTTCCCTATTCAGGTATATATCAAAACGAAAGCACGCCTTCTTAATATTCTTTTTTCGACGATTCATTTTCATGAGCTGCTGTACAATCGTAATTATAATTAACAAAGAAATCTTTAGACCAATCAGATACTGTTAAATTTTGTCCTTGGAAAATTGTATTACATAATGTAAGGTGTAATCCAGAAGGAATGACTAATTGTAAGTTAGAAAGGAGACAGAAGTTAGACTTTGAGAAGGCCTTCGATAGACAGCGTTGACCGCGAAGTAATTTGGAAACTTATTCAACAGCTGTACGACAACGGCACATGTCAAGTGATCCACAACGGAAAACTCAGCGAGGCGTTTGGAGTAAACACAGGAGTCAGACAAGGGTGCTTATTATCACCAATGATATTCCTAATTGTGATGAACTGGATTACGCGTCGTCAAACAGTGGGAAACGAGAAGACACGGATATCCTACAACCGACGTGAAGAACCTAGAAGACCTGGATTTCGCGCGTGGATGATTTATGTTCGATGTCACACAAAATCGAAGACTCACAAGCGAAAACCGACAAACTGGTCGAAGAAGCAGCCAGAGAAGACAGGACTCCAGGTGAACATAGACAAGATGGAGGTTATGAAAATAACCAACCAACAACAACAGCAGCAGCAGCAAAATCCAGCGCCGCCAATCACCATCAACGGGAGGGATTTGAAAGAGGTTACTTCATTCACTTATCTAGCTAGGCAGCATTCTCTCAACCACAGGAGGAACGGACGAGGATGTCAAATGAAGAATCGGGAAGGCGAGAAACACATTCATTAACCTGTAACCAATCTGGAAATCTTCGTCACTCAGCAACACTCAACAACAAAATTCGGATTTTCAATACAAACGTCAAGTGGGTCAGTTCTTCTATACGGATGAGGAACTTGGCGGTGGGTCACAAAGAATACTTCCACCAGGTTGCACACCTTTGTCAGCAACAACTATCTTCGCTCTATAGTGAAGATCAGATGGCCGGAAAGAATCACCAACAAGAAATTATGGGAACAAACAAAACAAAGCAAGAACCAATCGCCCAACAAATATGCAGGAGAAAGTGGAGATGGATTGGACACTCGCTGAGGAGGCCGTTGGGTGACATCGCTTGTCAGGCCATCGCTCCAGTGGAACCCGAAAGGGAAGCGGCGAGTTGGTCGTCAGCGTGAGGATGACATGGAGGAGATCGTGTGAAGAGGAGTTGAAACAGTATGGACTAACATGGATGCAAGTGAAAAGTACAGCAGAAGACAGAAGCAAGTGGAAACGTGTAGTTGAAGCCCTGTGTTCCACTAGGAACCCAAGGGAACAATCATAATAATAATAAGTGTGAGATAATGAATAATCACTAAGCTCGTCGCTGTTTTTGCCTTTTCCTTATGACTCAATATAGGAATATTTCGTTCCTAATATTCATTGAAACCAAGAAAAAAGAGAACCATCAGCTGTGGAAGTTGATAATAGTAGTTTAAAGGAAAGGTGGTTCCAGCTGGTTCAAACACTCCTGACTATCTATCTCTAGGTGCTTCTTACAAATAAATGACTTCAGCATGCACTGGACACAATGAATGAAGCTGTGATATTTCTTAAGGAAATGTCCAGAATTCACGTAACATTTCCCTTCGTCTCATCCGCTTTAACTGTCTGTGAAGGCAAGGTTAGTTAAGTGAAGTGTGTAACAAACCGAGCAATAGCACTGAGTGGCACAAGAAAAGACCTAAATGATGAAATAAAACAGATAGGAGAGGCGTTGGCGTCAAGTAACTAACTATCCTATAAAATATTTGGGAAGATCAGTAAAGGCCGAAAGCAAAATAAAAATAATTGTGAAACTAGTAATAATAACATAAATCAGAGAGAAAATAAGTCATCTACAGTGGTTTTACCATATAAGAAAGGGACATCTGAGACAATCCCTACGTAGGATTCTTAATAACAAAGCAGAAATTAGAGTGGTGGCATTCAAACCTGCAAACTCACTCAGGTCGGATAAGCTCTGTAGGCTAAAAGATGTAGTGGACCCAATTAGACAAAGTGATATAATTTACGAAATACCCTGCAATCACTGTGAGTAAGGTCAACCACCTACACAGGTGAAACAGACTAGTAGATCGGGCAGGGGTAGTCAGATTGTCGGAACATAAAAACTTAGTGGCTAAGGTAAGAATGATTGACCCCACCCGAATCCGTAATGATATGCAATAATGATCAACCCTAAGGTTGAAAAGCCGGGTTAACGTTTTGTTAAATATTAAGCGTCTGAGAAATTTCATTCCTAAGGCTATTTACAAGAAGATTACAGAAAGCACTGTAGACCTACCTACCTAGTGTCACTAAATGACAGAGTGATATTGATAATATTGTAGCCTTACTTCAACTGTTTGTTTGTTTCACTAGATCTCCGTTTGGATAAGCTTGATCCGATTCAGTCGTGTTTTCAGGAACAGGCATTTTTGTCTCTCTCCGCCCTTTCTTTAAATTGACTTTTGTTTATGCATGTAAATTTAACACTGTCCTTTATCAGAGGTCAAGCTCAACAAGGTCTTTATTTTCCTCAAACTCAAGTGAGAATCTTCAAGTATTGGTTTTGTAAGGATTTTATTTGATTGCATGGAGGATTTCATCATGAGCTGACATCAGTTAGAGGACCACTGGAAAACCTGGGAGTACTGGATAGCTGTTTCGTCCTAGTTTGGGACTCTTCAGCAGTATGCACCCACTGGGATTCGAACCCAGGACCTTCTGGTTACAAGGCGAGCTCGTAGGCGAGCTCCCAGTGGCTCGATGGTCTACGAGCTAGCCTTGTAACCAGAAGGTCCTGGGTTTGAATCCCGGTGGGTGCGTACTGATGAAGAGTCCCAAACTAAGACGAAACAGTTATCCAGTACTCCCAGGTTTTCCAGTGGTCCTCTAACTGATGTCAGCTCACGATGAACTCCTCCATACAATCAAGGAAGAATCACCAATTCTATCTAGAAACAGAGAGAGAGAGAGCGCGCGACTGAGGCGTTTGATTGAAAGAAATCAATCAATAGTGGTGCATGCTGACTCGCAAACCAGCTTCCAGTAATAAACTGGAGGTATCATTCGAGTTGATAAGTTATCCGTACAGATTCTGGAAGAAATAGGAGTACTTGTTTCACTAATTGACCTTTCTTTCTTTCTTTCTCAACCAAAGATTCCTTTTTTTCATTTCACAATTCAGGTGACTTCTTCAAATTTTCTGTTTAATATTATAAATTACATTATATATTGGCTGGCTTTTTACAAAATCGATTTTTATGAGGTCTGACTACCTTACTTACTCTACACAAGTGAGACAAGATTGAGGATGTCAGTGGTACATAGATTACTCCTCAATTCCATTCGAGGAAGAATCCGAAACAGGAAGCCTTACTGTTCAAATCTAATCTATACACAATCGCATTAGGCGTAACTGACACCATAAGTTTCTTAATTGTAAGTCATTAGAACGTGCAGTTGGGCCCTCAGAAAAACTTCAAACATAGGTAGTCTATACCAATCAGACAGTTTCTTTTACCCAATTAGTTTGTTTATTAGATGGATATATCACACAGTCAGTGAAACAGTATTAGTATTTACGGGATGACACAGTTTCGAACACAATTCATTATTGCTGTTCATAATCATATCATCAATTATAATCACACGACTTCGAAACTTGACTTTTATAGTTTTCTTTGTCCTCTCCTATTTGTCGTCGTCATTGGGGTAGTAGAATTTTCCAGATATCTGGCTGGACAGGTGTTGAATCATTCTTATTACACGTATTCACTCTCAGTTGATTCAATAAACAAAGCTACCGTTGTTATCAATCTCTCCATCCCTCCCTCCACCCTGTGACATTAGATTTTAAAATTGTGATCTTATCCCATCCAGTCTATTGTATGGTTGCGTGTAACTGCATGTAGTAAGTGGTATAGCTGAACTATTCTCTGGATTTCTTATCTTATTCGGGTCAACTAATCTAGATTTCGCTGCTAGGTTTCTATGCTCGGTTGGTCTGACTGACTGACCCTGTTCTGCTACTTCGAACTACGTATTTGACTTGACAATAATTCCAGCAGGCTGGATATTAGATAAACTAAATTGTTTTGTTGTAAAGGCTCCACTGGCAGGATTGATCCTTCAACCGACAAAGCTTCTTTCTAATTGAGTTTGTGGGGAAGGGTTGAATGTCAGCCACTTTTATTCCTCCCTCTCAGCATTGTTAAGAATTCTGCGTAAGGTGGGTGGTTTCCGAGGTTCCTTCCTTGTATGGAAGTACTACAGATGATTTAGATTCCTTATTGTTGCTGTCGTCATTAATATTATTATTATTACCGCGATCACTACTATCATTATTTGTTTTAATTTTTTTTACATTTCCCTACATATTTTCTGAATAATTTATCAGGGAAATTATTAAGTTTCAAGGCATCTCTTAAATGTATCACTTCCTGTCTGAGATTTTCCTTAGTACTACCTAATTTTTGTGCTCTGTCACTTAAACTTTTCACCAATCCTATTTTCACATGACATAGATTGGGTGGGGTGATCGGAAGTCCAAATATCTGTTTGAATATGTCAGTGGGTTTCCTGTAAACACACACTAGCGTGTTTAACTTCCCATCTTCTTTGCTTTTCACACTGTAATCTAACATTGGAAGTTCTCCTTCCTAACTTTCCAATTCATCACAAGTTAATTGATAAATTGCCTCCACCTTTGAGTTAGTCAATGTGTTTGAAAAATCTATCTATATCTTGTGTTCTAAGTACAGTGAATGTGTCATCTACATACACCTCCACCATACTTTTGTGGTGGGGGTGAACGTTTCAATCGCCATGTTTTCCCACCTATCCATGAATATATCTGCAACAACCAGGGATATTGTTGATCCCATGGTAAATCCCTTACAGTTTGTTTGTATATTTTCCCCTTGGAGGAATTTAAATACTGTGGAAGTCAGGCATAGCAAGCTGCACTCCCAGCCAGCATTATGTCCTCAAGTGGTACTTTCATCCTAAGTTCGAGTCCTTGGTCAGAAATGATGAGTTCGTTTCTGACTGACTGACTCTATAGCCATATTTATTATTGGTATACGTGTATATAAACTGACAACGTCAAAACTAACCATTTTCTCTTCATTATCTAATTTTAAGTTATGTAATCCATCTATGTTCATAGTTCATAAGAATTCTACCGATTTTTACCGATCAGTCGGAGCTACCTAGAATGGTGGCCACATTGCAAATCTGACTGACTGAATGATAGAATTCAGTCTGCAGCAAACACAAAGGACTAGCCAGACACGTCACACTAGTTACTGACTGACTAGTGTCCAATCAAACTACCCACTACAGTCCTACAAGAGGTCAATCGCGAGCCAGCCCGAATAGCTGGCTAAGTGGCAATGTCTCTGACTTCAGTAGTCACTGGGTGATGTGGCTTCTGACCTCAGACAGGTGGAACATGAGCTGTTCCTTCCATGTGGTGGGTGAGTGCCAACTAGCACGAAACCCAGGTCGAGAGAGGCTTCCTGCCTGCCGATTGCCTCCAACAATCTAATATATAAAACGAATACTTTGATAGCAGTCGTTAAGTTGACAACGATTCTCTATTTTGAAAACCAAATGGTTTTCTCCAAATAACTGAATATGTGTGTCAAGCCCCATTAGCAAGAGTGTGTATCAGTTCATATGCCTTGATGCAAACCTTATGCATCAGGCCATCAGATTTCTTCTGTAAATAACCAAACTTTTAACACTAAGTAAGCACAGCACCACAAATCATCAAGGAATCACGCACACACACAACTTTCAAATGATATATTCCCCTAATACAAGTAAAGTGAAGTCCAGTGGCTGATAGATTTCAACAAGGCAGAATATAGTATGCTTGAGGAACTCAATAAACCCACCGAAATCAGTGATACATATATATGTCCAATTATTATTAATCATTATTATGATTTCCTTTAATTCCAAGAGGATCATAGGGCTTCAGCCGTGCGTCTCCATTGCGTTCGGTTCTCTGCTAGAGTCTTTACCTGGTTCCAAGGCTGTCCACACACTTTCATCTCCCCTTCACATGACCTCCTCCAAGTCACCCTTGCACTGACGACCAACTCGCCGCTTCACTTTCGGGTTCCACTCGAGCGATGGCTTGTCTAGTGATGTCACTTGATTGTTTCCTCAGAGTATGGCCAATCAAATCAACCTCCATTTCTTCCTGCTTATTTCTTGCACAATCGATTCCTGCTGTGTTGACTCGCTCATGGCCAGAGATCCCTCCCTGTTGCTGATCTTTTCTGGCTATCTGATCTTGAGTGGTATTGAGCGAAGACAACTAGCTGTTGATGAAGATGTGCAATTTATTTGAGGTGCTCTTCATGACGCGCTGGCCAAGTCTGTGATCCGTAAAGTACCACTGACTTCACATTGGAGTTGAAAATCCGGATCTTATTTTTCATGCTGAGTGCTGTCTGTTGACCTCCAAACAGACTTGAGAGTAGTGAAAGCTTGTCTTGCTTTTCCGATTCTTGCTTTGATATCCTCGTCAGTTCCACCTGTAATTGAAACGATGCTTCTCAGGTTGGTAGGTAGGTAATGGAGGTTGTTTCTTTCAGGTTCCTCCCATTTATGCTGGCTGATTGTTATCTGTTGTTGTTGTTCTTTCCCATGAATCTTCATCACCATATATGTTTTCTCTATGTTCACCTGAAGTCCTATCTTCTCTGAATGCTTCTTCTGCCAACTTGTTGCTTTTCACTCGCATATCTTCCAGTTTGTAAGAAATTAGACATATATCACATCGGTGAAGTCCAGATCCTCCAAGTTGGTATTTTGTGTGAGTTCATTTTATGCCTGTTTCCTCATTGCCCACTGTTTGTCGCATTATCCAGTCTACTGCAATCAGGAAACTCATTGGCAATAGTAGGCAGCCTTGTCTTACTCCTGTCCTCACTTCTTCGAGGGATTCTGTAAGTTTCCCGTTGCGGATTACTTTGCATGCAGCACTGTCGTACAACTGTAGGATGAGATGTATTATAACTGTCGGTGGCACCCCATATGTATCTTCATACACATATATTCCCCTTTGTGTTGTGAATCTGAAGAAAGTAAAAACAACAGTGTGGTTTGTGTGGAATAAGAAGATGGTACCATTATTGTTCATTTCGTTGGCTTTCTTTTCATCACCTCAGCTGCTGCTGTTCACTGTCTAAATAAATTATCGATTTTTGTGTACAGAAACAATTTTAAAATATACTTACAAATACTTACAAAGTGTCAGTTAGTGGCAGGAGGTTCTCAGACTAATGAACAGTGCTCAGGAGATAGAACTCACATAGATTTAACACAGTGTGAGTTCAGATATAAAGAAGATCAAAGTATAACTACTCCATTATGGATAAGATTTTCTATTTTGATAAACTGTCACTCACAGTGTGTGTAGTGTTATACAGTAAGTAATATTAACTGATGCGACCACACGCTTCGAGCACAATTCATTATTGCCACTCATAATCATCATATCAAGTCACTCACTCACTCTCTCACACAACTTTCGTCTTCCTTCATTTATATGCATGAGTGGAATTCATGATTAGACATTTGAATACAAATCAGTAATATGGGATAATATGCATTCAGAAATAAAATTAATAATAATAATGAGTGTTATTGATCAATTACAATCACAATAAGTAACTTATTAGAATGTTGTGATGTACGTGAATTGAATTGAAATAGAATACAATTTAAGATTATTTATTATCCTCCTCTGATTTCACTGACTGACTGACTGACTGATTGACTGATTGACTGATTGACTGACTGACTGACTGACTGACCGACTGACTGACTGACTGACTGACCGACTGACTGACTGACTGACTGACTAACTGCCTGACTGACTGACTGACTGACTGACTGACTGACTGACTGACTGACTGACTGACTGACTGACTGACTGACTGACTGACTGACTGACTGACTGACTGACTGACTGACTGACTGACTGACTGACTGACTGACTGGTGGTAATAATCTCTTCCATACATATCTCTGGTAT
Source organism: Trichobilharzia szidati (assembly GCA_944472155.2). Lineage (NCBI taxonomy): Eukaryota > Metazoa > Platyhelminthes > Trematoda > Strigeidida > Schistosomatidae > Trichobilharzia > Trichobilharzia szidati. The sequence continues at coordinate 7,330,497 of OX235279.1, forward strand.
TTGTATTGAATCATTTCTGTTGCATGTGTTGTGTTGTGTGTAGACTCGACGACCCATGCAGGTTTCAGTAATCAACTTCTCTCTATCTATCCACCTTACTTAGATTACTTACTTCTTAGAATCTTAAGCCTCTCCCACCATGCTTTTGTGTGGTTGTGTGTTAATGCATGCATGCAGTGTAATGTAGTGTTGAGCTATTTTCTAAATTACTTATTTTCTCGGGTGGAATCAACCATTCTTCTTTTAGCTGAATTCTTATGTTCCGACAATCTGACTACCCCCGACCTACTAGTTTGACCGACGTATGTAGTTGACCTAACTCACAGTCATTGCAGGGAATTTTGTAAATGATATTATTTTGTCTAATTGGGTCAACCCACAGGGTCCTTTTGTAACAACACAAGAGAAGGGTCAGGCGACAGATCGTTTATTAAAGATGGAAATCAACACATATTTAAAGAATATTTTCATGTACATTATTATAGATTATTGTTAGCAGACAAACACTGTCTTCTGATTGGTTGTTTCTCTTTGTGAGGCCTTTTCTTGAAGGTCAGATCATCTATCCATGTGCTTATTGTGTCCGCCTACGCAAACAAAGTGTGCTGTGATTGGTTGTTGGTTGAGTCAGTCAGTCTTTGTTCTTGCCCTTCTTTTCTCACGACCAATATTTGGGGCATAAACAACATTGACGTAAATTACTGTCTACAAATTTCACCTCGCAGACAGCTCTCACCACACTTTAACTTACACAGCTTGTCTCTGAGTGAGTTTGTACGTTTGAATGCCACCACTGTAATTCCTGCTATTTTAAGAATCCTGCGAAATTTGGGCTACCGATATCACATGCTGAAAATTCCATACTTGTACCAAAAATACTGTGTGGCACCCTACTGGTCAAGACTTCCCACTGGAACTCCAGGTAACTACCTACCTGAATAGGGACAGTCGCCAGTGAGTGGCATCTAATTGATATTCAAGTATTGATTTTCAAGGGATGATGAAATACGGAAATCAATCAACTGAATCCCCCCTACAAACCAATACTCTTGAATGGTACCACTTTATTCTGCAAAAACTGTAGTTCTTGCTTTGAGAAGAACAAGAAGTTCAGCAAAGAAGGGCGATCTTTTCGGCGATTTCATTCTCAAAACCACCTGTACAATTACATTTTTATACAACATTAGTTTACATGGATACAATTATTATTTATTTATTTAATTCCACATAGTAACGAAGGAGATAATTATTTTCCAACTTGATATGAAAGTTTGAAGGTGCGAATATATAGATTACAAGGGGCTTAGAGACAAGATTGCATAGGATTAGAAAAAACAGTTACAACGTATGCAAAATTAATATTTGATAACTGGAGAAATAATTTTTTGAAAGGCGAATAAAAGGTAATAATTATTTCTCACTTCATATGGATTACAAGAGGCTTAGAGACAAAAGTTATGCAGGGATAGAACGAATCACATGTGTGGACAAAATGCGCTTGGAAACAAATTGATACCAATATTTTTCTCTAACTTGAAATGTAAGTTAGGAGGTGTGAATATAGATTACAAGAGGCATAGAATCATAAAGTTACACAGGATTAGAATTTACTTGTAAATTGGTTATTCTAAACGGATTACAAGTGTGATATTAGTTGGAGCATGGAAACAAACTTAAAATAACGGATTTTATACCTGAAAACAAAAATGGGATGAATTGAATGAAGACAAAGAGAGAAAATTACACACACAGAGAACAAAACAACAAAGAAAAACTGAAGGCCAAGGGAACATACCGAACTAGGTCCATGGTAGTTGTAAAGGCTGGACTAGTTTCTTTTGAACACACAGCTCCGGCTTTTCGATGCATATGACGAGAGCTTCCGCAGTACAAAGAAGTCGGAAACACACTGATTGCCTTTGGTGGAGATTTTTGTTTACTTTGTAAATGACTCTGAATGATGAGTCAGTTGAGATTCTGTGACAGGTATTGATTGACGAGGTGTTCAGTTATGGCGCTTCTGATTGAACCAGTGCCTCCTCTTTGCACAGCCATGCTGGATGATGTTCTCTAACACGTTTTGATAAGACCGGCATAAGAACGACCTATGTACCTAGCTCCGCAAGAGCAGGTGAACTGATATATGCACATTGAAGTGGTCATATGCGGAAGTCTGTCCTTCCCGTTGCTCTGAAGTAGTGGGTGGCTAGAGAATGTCACTCTTAGAGTTTTGTTCACACCTGTAATTCGTTCTATCCCTGCGTTACTTTTGTTTCTAAGACTCTTGTAATTCATATCAAGTTGAAAATAATGGTCACCTTTCATTAAAATATTATTTCTCCAGTTATCAAATATTAATTTTGCATACGTTGTAACTGTCTTTTCTAATCCTATGCAATCTTGTCTCTAAGCCCCTTGTAATCTTCTATATTCGTACCTTCAAACTTTCATATCAAGTTGGAAAATAATTATCACCTTCGTTACTATGTGGAATTAATTAAACAAATAATAATTGTATCCATGTAAACTAATCTATATAATGAATGCGATTGTACAGCTGCTTTTGAGAATGAAATCGCCGAAGAGATCGCCATCTTTGCTGAACTTCTTGTTCTTTTCAATCATCTAATGTTCCAATGGGTATTTTCCACGATTTGAAAACAAAATGCAAGTTCTTGCTTTGTTCAAATTTTTTTAAGGGAAATAAAATAAATGTATGAAACTCCCAGGTGGGTTTTCCAGTGGTCCTCCTCTAACTGATGTCATCAGCTCGCGATGAAATCCTCCATGCAATAAAAAACAAAAATCCCTACACACAAACTAATCAATACTTGTAAATTTATCTCATCACTGATTGCTTGTTTTACGTGTGTAAATATTTTTTTATCTGTCGCAAAATTTTCAATCACTTATAAATATATCTAAGCACTGTTGTGGAGATAATATGAAGATTGACAAGACTCAAATGCAACAAAAGTTGGTAGGTGTAGCCAAAAATAGACTCACTTAGACGAAAGTATGCAAAGCTATTTGAATAAAAACAACATGTGGTAAAGATAAGAGGACAAACAAATCGAATTATCGATTTTAACGATCGAATTCACTTTTTTCTATTTCTTAAAGAATTCTGTATAGGGAATAATAAAAAGACAGTTGCAGCGAGGAAGAAAAGTTTTTCTTTTTTTCGACGAAGTGTCATCGTCAACTAGACAGCTGTAGTACATTCGTGTATTTATAATAAAAAATGGGTAGGAAAGTTTGCACAATAATTTCTGGTCAAGGGTCAGATTAATAAAATTACAATTAGGAATTAAAATGGCATAATAAACAGGGTGGTGGGACGAATAAAGCTCAGACAAAGTAGCATCATCATTACTGAGAGGATTGACATGTTGTGCAATTATTATTATTTTTCCTTTGGGTTCCTAGTGGAACATAGGGCTTCAACTGCACGTCTCCACTTGTTTCTGTCTTCTGCTCTACTTTTCACACCTGCATCCATGTTAGTCCATAGTGTTTCAACTCCTCTTCACACGATCTCCTCCATGTCATCCTTGGACGTCCCACTACTCACCGCATCCGTTTCGGGTTCCACTCGAGCGATGGCCTGACGTCCGATTTCACCCAGCGGCCTCCTCATCGAGTGTCCAATCCATCTCCACTCTCTCCTGCATATTTGTTGTGCGATTGGTTCTTGTTTCGTTTGTTTGTTCCCATAGTTTCCTGCTGGTTCTTGTTCTTTCCGGACATCTGACCTTGAGTATAGAGCGAAGACAGTTGTTTTTGATAAAGGTGTGCATCAGGCTGTTGGAAATATTCTTTGTGACCCGCCGCCAAGTTTCTGGCGTTTGTATTGAAAATCCGAATTTTGTTGTTGAGTGTTGGTAATAATAAGCACCCTTGTCTGACTCCTGTGTTTACTCCAAACGCCTCGCTGAGTTTTCCGTTGTGGATCACTTGACATTTGCCGTTGTCGTACAGCTGTTGAATAAGGTTGATGAATATTTGGGGTACGCCGTAGTACTTGAGTAGTTTCCAAATTACTTCGCGGTCAACGCTGTCGAAGGCCTTCTCAAAGTCTATGAAGGAAGTTGAGGTAGATGTTTGATTGCCATTCCATGCTTTGTTCTGTGATGATGATGCGTAGAGTTTCGATTTGGTCAGAACATGATTTACCTTTCCTGAATCCAGCTTGTTCTGGTTGGCGGAGGTCTGTATGCAGTGCGTCTTTTATTCTCTCCAGGATGATGCGACTCAGGATTTTACTTCGCGTCGACAGGAGCATGATTCCTCGCCAGTTCTTGCAGAGTGAGGCCTAAGTCGCCCTTCTTTGGTAGTTTAACGAGGTCACCTTTCCTCCAGTCAATAGGCACCTTTCCCTCCTTCCAGATTTTTTGCAATGTGTTGTGCCATTAGGGGTTAGAAATGTAGCAGTAACAAAATAGGTAGACAGGATGTTTGGATAACAAAAAATCTAGTGGGATCATAACTAATATGACGAATAATTGCTTACGCAATCAGTGATAAAATATGTAGAAATAGTAAAATAACATGAATAAACAGGAAGTTTGGATAAAAAAGGCAATAGGATGGTCATTACTAAAAGAATTGCCTGTTTATTATGGCCACGGCAAGCAGGAACAAGTGTTGAGGTTTTAGATAGCTACTGCTTCGGCTATGCCCAGATGTTTTAATTTCACTCCCTTTGATAGATTTGATCGAATCTTGTAAATTATTTTGAAGGATTTCTCGAATGTCCTCAAATGACGAGATTTTCTGTCACTGAACTATATACACGTTTTCATTCTCCTTTTACGAGCCAGGCTGGATAGCGTTCACGAGCACGTTTTTCAAATAAGTTGGCGCATGGTACAGCCAGTGTACTCAGCTCCGCCAGAGAGAGCAAGTGAACTGGTATATGCACGTTGAAGTGGCCCAATGCGACAGCTTGTCTTTCGCGTTCTAGCTGAACAGTTTCTTGCAGGAAAACGTTAGTCATAGGCTCGCGGCGAAGTATGTTTTCCTCAGAGGTTTGGAGAGGCGTTTACGAAGGATTTCCGCTTCAATGTCACCTTTGAATTCTAGATTATGCTGAAGTATCTTCTTTGGGACGGATTAAACTTGTTAGGAAGTCTTCTTTGATTTGCGATTCTTGTCTATGAATCTATGTGGAAAACCGTTTTCCATCAGGGTTCTTCGGAGATTACTCAGTCCTTCATCAATAACCTCCTCGCTGCATATCTTCCGAATCCTCGAGTAAAGAACGTATATCAAGTTCCTCTTTCTGCTTAGGAGCACGAAGCTTTGAAAGTTGATGAATTGTCCATTCCATGTGGTCTTTTTTATATGTACCTTTTCAAGGAGTTGTCGGCGAGGAAGTGGAACATTCCGTCGGATTTGGCTTCAAGAGTAAATTCGATGTATTTTTTTTGGTGGTCCTTGTTGAATGAATGTTTGAAGTAAGTTTTCAAGATCCAGGTTCTCATTGCTAATGATGAAAGTATCATCAGTATATCTCTTGTAGAGATGGAGGTCGTCGATAGTTGATGATAACGGGTTGTATTCGAGGCTGGCCATAAAACAGTCGGCTAGGAGCTGTCCAAGTGGGGAGCCCATTGCCACACCATCTACTTGGGTGTAGATTTCATCGTTGAATCTGAAGTAGACGTTGAAGGTACAACGTCGTAACAGCTCCTTTAGATATTGGATCGGTATGCCGATATCTGTGCTGTTGCATTGGATGAAGTCACACAGAAAACATATTTAGTTTCTGTCAGTGGAACATTGGTGAAGACAGAGAGACGACGTCTAGGGAGACCATCTTGTTTTATTTTCGAGCTTGACATTTTTAATTGAATCAACGAAATTGAATGTGTCACGGAGGTTGTAACTCGACAGAACTTTTCTTTTACTGGTCCAAAAATTTCTACCAACCCCTTTTGCGATTAGGTGATGTGGCGAATTAATCATATCTAATATTGGGCGGAGTGGGACCTCCTCCTTTTTGTGCACTTTGGGTAGTCCACGACAAAAACTAACCCGCCGAAATCTGACAGAAGCTGTCTTGAAGTTCTAATTATCACATTATATTTTATGGCATGAACGTAACGAAGGCGTGACACATTTCTGGAACACGGAAGTGGGTCACATTTATAAAATTTGGTGGACTCTGACTGGCAGTGGAATGCGAAATGTGCATTATTTCCTATGTTGTGTCGGCATTCCTTAATTTACGTGTAAAACTTCGGCAATGCGGTGGTAGTAAGTCATTCCACATTAGTTTGTTTATTAGATATATCACACAGTCAGTGAAACAGTATTAGTATTTACTGGATGACACAGTTTCCAACAAAATTTATTGCTGTTCATAATCATATCAATTGTAATCACACGACTTTGAAACTTGAGTTTTATAGTTTTCTTTGTCTTCTCCTATTTGTCGTCCTCATTGGGGTAGTAGAAATTTCCAGATATCTATGTGGACAGGTGTTGAATCATTCCTATTAGATCTTAGATCTAAGACAGGAAGTGATACACCTATAAGAGAAGCTTTGAAACTTAATAATTACCCTGATAAATTAGTGAGGAAATATATAGGGAAATGTAAAAATAAAAAAAATAATGGTAATAGTGACAGTGATAATGATCATAATAATAATAGTAATATTAATGATGACATGCATGTTAAAAATGCGCAAGATAATGACGACACCAACAATAAGGAATCTAAATCATCAGTAGTACTTCCATACAAGGAAGGAATCTCGGAAACCACCTTACAACGCAGAATTCTTAACAATGCTGACAGGAAGGAATAAAAGTGGCTGGAATTCACAAACCAACCACAAACTCAATTAGAAACAAGCTTTGTCGGTTAAACGATCAATCCTGTGGAGCCTTTGAAACAAAACAATTTAGTTCATCTAATACCCTGCCTGCTGGAATGATTGTCAGGTCAAATACATAGGTCAAACTAGTAGAATAGGGTCAGTGAGTCAGACTAGCCGAACATAAAAACCTAGCAGCAAAATCTAGATTGGTTGACCCGAATAAGATAAGAAATCTAGAGAATAGTTCAGCTATACCACTCACTATATACAATCACACACAACCATACAATAGACTGGATGGGATAGGATGACAGTTTTAAAATCTTATGTCACAGCCGAGTGGAGGTAGGGAGGGAGAGATTGATAACAACGGAAGCTTTGTTTATAGAATCAACTGAGAGTGAATACGTGTAGTAGGAATGATTCAAGACATGTCCAGTTGGATATCTGGAAAAGTTCACTACCATGCCTTCGACGACAAATAGGAGAGAACAAAGAAAACCATAACACTCAAGTTTCGAAGTTGTGTAATTATAATTGATGAAACGATTATGAACAGCAATAATGAATTGTGTTCGAAACTTTGTTTCACTGTGTGACTGTGTGATCCATCTAATAAACAAACTAATATGGAATTGCATTCCTCAATGACTGATAGTGTCTCCACAGAGATTCGAACCCAGCACCATTGTGTCTTATACGCCAAGGTGTTATCCAATAAATCGCTTGGGCCAGTCAATCCACCACCTCTTGTGCAATGGATGTCAGTTATTAATATATTATACGTTTTTAATTGAACTTTGATTATTCGACCGACATTGTTTATGCCTTCGAACGAGGAGGAACTGACACGAAGAACAACAGAACCTGAACCTCTCGGTTAATTTAATCTATGGACAAAAATTCGGAATTGACTTTAACAGAAATTAATGAACACATGTACCTGTGTAGGAGACAACAAGAATCGGAACCTTGTGAATTGTTTGAGATCTTTTTAAGAAGTGGATGAGAAAATCAAGTAATTTAATAATTCCCATTGTAGCATTAAGAACACGAGATATTCAGCGAAGAGACTCTTTTCAACAACGAATTTATTATCAAGCTGTACAATCGTATATATATATTGGTTTATTTTATAAGAAATTATATCCGGTGAGGGAGGGAATTAGATCAAAGGTGTGAATACATGCATAAAATAATAATAATAATAATAGTAGTATGAAATGCAATTAAAACTAAAATGTTTGTGATTATAATCATAGTTAAATGTCAAGTGGCAAAAGAATTAATGTCATATATAGAATAATACATAAGATGGATGTATAGATGTTGTTGGAAAGGGGTACATAATTATAGGATTAGTAGGCGAATATAAAATGTTACATAACATGGTGTGAAATTTGATAAGATAGAATTCAATATTGTAAAAATAAAATAAAAATATAAAAATTAATAATTTTGGGTTTAGAATGACAAGTGGGTCAAGTGGAAACAATTCAGAGTGAGAATAGTAATAATAATAATATATATCGTAGTAATAAGGGAAAAGTACATAGAATAACTAAATAAACCAAATAAATAAATGTCTTTCCCTCTATGGCCAAGGCAGAAGTAGGGATTCTGCGTACTTCTTTTGTATACAAAGACCTGTCTGGCTGGCTTAAATTCATGAATTGCCAAGGCCTCAGCTGTCTTTAGCAGTCTATAACGAAGAAAAACGCTGCCAGCAAGTTAGCATGAATTCTATATATGATCTTAAAATCATGGTCAGGGTTGGTGTGGAGTGACAGAAGTCGATCAGGTGTTCCAGAATAGAGTTTCTCACACACACACTTCCTTTCTCCCTTGTAAAACTATGCTGCTTGAACATGTTCTCGTATGCGTGCGGTGGAAAGCGGCGTCCTCTGACTACGGCCAATGTACCTTGCTCCACAAGAGGATCAGGTGAACTGATAGATGCACATGGAGGCGGCCAGACGGGGGAGCTTATCTTTTACAAAGGTAGAGAACAACTTGCGGCTAGTGAACGTCATATGTAATTTTGCTGCAAAGAACGTCTTACTGACTGATTTAGAGAAACAGGCGGTTTTTGAGCATATCTGAAGCTTGATCACCTTTGAATCCCAAGTTCATGTGAATAAGGTTTTCTTTGGAACTGAGTCAGTCGGTGACCAGTTTAGACTGCTTATCTTTCATGTTGCTGTCAATAAATCGGTTAGGGTAACCGTTTTCTGCGAGAGTGGCTTTTAAGAAGTCAAGTGTCGTGGTGGGGTGGGGGTTAGATATAATTGTCAAAAAGGACTTTGGTCTGTATTTTTAGTTGATTTTGCTGGATACATTCTAGAATTTTGGGTCAATGGATCAACGACTTGAACTTGGATGTGATTGAGAGGGAGATTTGAACAGTTAGAAACATGTTTTTTCAGGATTCAGTGTCAAAGATAGTTTGAAAGATGGTTGCAGGCTTTTGTTATTCGTGAACTAGTGTAATGACAGAAGGCAAGAGTCAGGCAACAGATCATTTATTAAGGAAATCAACGCATATTTATATATTTTCATGTACATTACTATGGATATTTAAGTAAACAAACACAGTCTTCCGATTGGTTGTTTCTCACGTAAAGTTAATCTTTCATCTCTTTGTGACTGTTTCTTGAATGTCAAATCCTCTATATGTTAACTGCATCTGCCTACGCAAAGTCTGCTGTGGTCGGTTTTGAATCAATCTTTGTTCACATTTTCTCACGACAAATCTTGGGAACGTAAATATTGACGTAAATTACTGTCTACCAATTTGGCTAGTAGACAGCTCTCACCACACTAGTACTGTAAGATCAGTCCAATTCCCATCCTTGAATCAATTCAACCTGTCACGGATCAGCCTAGCATTGTTGCAACCCAATTATCCATGCCTAACGTGTCTATCCCCCTTGTTTAATGAACTGTGTGTGTGTGTTTACATCAATCCGTTTAGGCAGACCGTTGAACTCATGACCCAATCAGAGTATTTTGTGAACTGTTATTTTTGCTGACCCATGCCTTACTTTGTATTATTCTGTCGAGTTTATCTTATTTATTGATCTTCATCTGTATCAGCCTACCTGTTTAAGTAGCCGATTAAATTCTATCTTTGTGCCTATGCTTTGTCTACCTCTTACTTGGGTTCATTCTTCTACTGATTGCTTACCTGAACGGTCGTGTCTGATTCCGGCTAGTTCACAATTTCGGCTTTAACGTTATTCCACTCTGATAGCGCGGTACCTTGCTTTCTGTTAAGCGTTGTGCTTTGTACTCTTGAAACCGTTAAGGTTTGTTGTATATATATAATTATTGATTTGTTTATTAATAGTACCGTAGAAACAGTGACCGGCTTCTTGTTTGTTTTGTGGACCGGGATAGCCTTTATCTACGCGTGACTTAATTTCAAGCGATATTGCGCTTACAAGTACCTTTTCAACATTTTTGTCTATAAAACACAAAATATAATTGAGCCAGCAAAGAATATCCCTTACGATAAATTCCTCCTCCTCTTCTCGCTCTACAATTATATATATATATATATATGCATGTCTGTTTATATACATAGAATATTCAAGATTAGTAGTCAATAACAATATTATATTACCTTAGCTAAATTCTTATAATCTGAAAATCTGACTACCCCCACCTGATCTACTAGTCTGTTTCACCTATGTAGGTGGTTGACCTAACTGACAGTCATTGCAAGGTATTTTGTAAATTATATTATTTTTTCTAATTGGGTCAACCGACGGGGTCTTTTAACCTACAGAGCTTGTCCTACCTGAGTGAGTTTGTAGGTTTCAATGCCACCACCAGCCTAATTCCTGCTTTGTTAATAAGAATCCTATGTAGGAAGCGTTTCAGATGTCCCCCCTCTTCTTATATGGCATAACAGTAGATGACTTATATTCCCTCTTATTTCTATTATCATTACTAGTTTCACAATTATTTTTAATTTGCTTCTGGCCTTTTTCGATCTTCCTAATGAATGTTTTTAGGATAGTTAGTTATTTGACACCAACGCTTCTTCTTCTATCTGTTTCATTTCATCATTTAGGTCTTTTCTTGTACTACTTATTGCCACTGCTCGGTTTGTTAGACACTTAACTAAGCCTGCCTTAACAGTTAACGGATGAGGTGATGAATTAAAGTCTAAATATCTATTAACAGAATGCGTTGGTGTTTTATAAACACTTGTGTGCAGTAGTTTACTTTCTTCTATTCGTTTTATTTCACAATATAACGTGATAGCTAACTCTCCTTGTTCATTTTCCGATTCAAATATGAATTTTATTCCCTCTACTAGTGAGTTTATATGTGTCTAGTGTTCAGCGTAGTCAAATTGTCGGAACATAAGAATTTAGCTAAGGTAAGAATGGTTGACCCCACCCGAGAAGATAAGTAATTTAGAAAAAAGCTCAGTACTACATTGCACTGCACTCATGCATTAACACACAACCACACAATAGCATGGTGGGTGGGAGAGCGTTACGATTCTAAGAAGTAATCTATGTAGGTTGAGCGCGCGCGAGAGAGAGGTTGATTACTGAATCCTGCCTGGTTCATCGAGTCTACACCCAACCCAGATGCAATAGGAATGACTGATCACTCATACCGGAAATATGGAAAACATCACTACTACCAATCAAGTCAAGCGATGAAAAATAGTGATGGAATTATATAAACGAAGTTAGAAAGTTGTGTGTATGAGTAGTACCTTAATATAATTATGAGCAGTGATAAATTGTTCTTGAAACTTGGTCATCAGTAAACATGACGGCATAACAACACTGTGAGACTTTATCAAAACAAACTTTACCCATAATGGAATATATATATATATATAGTTTGTCACGAAAGTACTAAACAATAAATAGCCAGCGCAACTACTAACCTAAAATAGCAGAAATATTCATTCAGACATCTATAGAACACAAAATATAATTGAGCCAGCAAAGAATATCCCCCTTTTCGATAAGAAGTTCCTCCTCCTCTTCTCGCTCTACAATTATATCTATATATGCATGTCTGTTTATATACATAGAATATTCTAGATTAGTAGTCAATAACAATATTAGTGTGTGCTTTTTAAATAGTAATATCGATTTGTAAAGTAAGATCACAATGGAATCACCACAGTTCATTAAAGATGATTTAAGAAACTTGCTACACGAATCATTCATGACTAACAGAAATGCTGACATACAGGTTACATTTATACATTAAATACATCACAATAAAGAATAGGTCAAGTGACACAAAAAGGTCAGTTACCCCCTCCCACCAGGTCAACGAAGCGATCGATATTTACTAGCACTAGTAAATATATATTGATAATAGAAAACTTGTTGAGGTTACCACAAAAACACAGTTAAGGTCATTTTAGAAGGATTGTTATCTTATTTGTGGTTTGTGCAGAATAAGAAGATGGTACCATCATTTATTTCCTAGGCTTCTCATCAGCTGCTTACAGCCTAAATGAATTGTGAGGTTCTCGTACAGAAAAGTTTTAACATACTTGCAGATTTTACATGTTGTCAGTTGACAGAAAGTTCCACAATAAGTGAACAGTGCTCAGAAAATTGCGCTTATATGTAGTTTTTTCACAGTCAGTTCAAATTTAAACAAAATGGATGTATGCATTCAATGGTAAAAGAGTTACGTAATAAAGACGAGAGGTGAGTAAGATGATGAGTAACTGATAAATTTGGTAACGATGTACTGAGTTCAAATCACGTCATAGAAACAAGAGACAAGCAATATTACAGATTGTAAAAGAAAAAGAGGGGCGAGGTTAAAGGCAAAGAATACGTAATCAGATTAGAGAATAAAGAATAAAAAGTCAATCTACTTTCAGCTTGATTATAAAGGTGAAAACATTACAGCGATGATCAACAAAAGGCTGAGTACATCACTAGCTATAGCCTATCCTGCAGCCAAGCTCGTTCCCGTCTATCAAACAACTTGCTCTTTGGTGCAATCAAAATTCAATAGATATCCTTCTCATGTGAACTCCAACTGCATATACAAATTTACATGTATCTGCAGGAGCAGTTACATTGGAAGGAAAGGTAGAAAGAAGGGCATATCTACGATTTTCTGAACATGTACCAAAAAGCCTACGTCTAAAGGGAACAAATTCTTTAAACAGTGCCATCCCCAGGCATCTCATCAACATGGGTCATGAGGTGGAAATCGAGAAATCCTTTAAAATTATCAATAGACAAAGGAGCTTCATTCTCCTCAAGTTCGCCGAAGCAATTTCTATCAAACGCTTCAAACCAGATTTATGTGTTCAGAAAGAAGCAGTTATTAGTCTTTCCTTGCCATGGTAACTGGATGTCTTTATTCTCTAATCTGATTACGTAATCTTTGTCTTTAACCTCACCCCTCCCTTTTTTTATTTTTATTTTTAAAATCTGTAATATTGCTTGTCTCTTGTTTCTATGACGTGATTAGAACTCAGTACATTGTTACAAAATTCATTAGTTACTCATCATCTTACTCACCTCTCGTCTTTATTACGTAACTCTTTTACCATTGTATGCATACATCCATTTTGCTTAAACTTGAACTGACTGTGAAAAAGCTACATAAGCGCAATTTTCTGAGCACTGTTCACTTATTGTGGAACTTTCTGTCAACTGACAACATGTAAAATCTGCAAGTATGTTAAAACTTTTCTGTACGAAAACCTCAAAATTTATTTAGGCTGTAAGCAGCTGATGAGAAGCCAACGAAATAAATGATGGTACCAGCTTCTTATTCTGCACAAGCCACAATGTTGTTCTTGCTTTATTTAAATTCATCAGGGGGAATAAATGCATGAAATATCTTATTTGTGATGGATTGGTATAGCATACGTAGCATTGAGAATAGTAGTATAGATGCTTTTTGAAAAAGGGGAATACAGGTTTCACATTTCACCTAACCACCCCACATACCACAACAGCCATATCGAATACACTCCTCGTCTGAGCCACATCGTCACAAAGACATAGAAGCAAAAGAAGAAAATCGCTTAACAGCATATTCCCATATTCATCCTTTCATAAGTTACACAGATCAGTTATTTTGTTTTTATTCCCTTGGGTTCCGAGTGGAACACAGACCTTCAAGAAAACATCTCTGATTTGTTCTTCTTCCTGCTATCCCCTTCAAATGCGATCACGATTCCCCATAATCTCTCATCTGTACTAGCACAATTTCCTTCATGTCACCCTCTCACCAACGATCCACTAGTCGTTTCTCACCGTGATTCCACTCAAGCGATGGTCTGCTTTGCTCACGATGTCATTCGACAACCTCCTCAACGAATGACCGATCACTCCATCTCCATTTCGGCTAGAGGATTTCATCATGAGCTGAAATCAGTTCTAAGTAGCTTGAACAAAGCTTGGAATGGCAGTCACCTCCCTATCTCAAATTCATCGACTTTGAAAAGGCCTTTGACAGCGTCGATCGAGAGGTGCTTTAGTAACTACTTCGCTACTACGGAGTGCCACCGACAATTATACATCTCATCCAACAGCTGTACGACAATGCTGCATGCCAAGTAATCCAAAACGGGAAACTCACGGAATCCTTCGAAGTGAGGACAGGAGTAAGACAAGGATGGCTGCCTACTATCACCAATGATTTTCCTGATTACGGTAAATTGGATAATGCGACAGACAGCGGACCGGGCAGCGAGGAAACAGGCATAAAATAAACCCCTACAAAAACAACTTGGAGGATCTAGACTTCGCCGATGTTATATGTCTGATTTCCCACAAACTGGAAGATATGCAAGTGAAAAGCAACAAGTTGGCAGAAGAAGCATCAAAGATAGGACTTCAGGTGAACATAGAGAAAACAGTGGTAATGAAGATTCCTGGACAAGAACAACAACAACAGACAATGATCAGCATAAATGGAAGGAACCTGAAAAAACAACCTCTTTTACCTACCTGGGAAGCATCGTTTCAACTACAGGCCAACGGAACTGACGAGGATATCAAAGCAAGGATCTGGAAGGCAAGACAGGCTTTCATTACTCTCAAGTCAACAGACAGTACTGCTCAGCATGAAAATGAAAATCAGATCCGGATTTTCAACTCCAATGTGAAGTCAATCAGTGCCACTTACTATACGGATCAGAGACTTGCACTGCGCTTCATAAAGAGCATGTCAAACAAACAGCAGACCTCCATTCACAGTTGTCTTCGCTCAGTATCACTCAAGATCAGATGGCTAAAATGATAAGCAATAGAGATCTCTGGGAGCGAACCAAACAGGAACCAACTGTGAAACAAATAGGGAGGAAGAAATGGAGATGGATTGGCCATACTCTGAGGAAACCATCAAGTGAGTGACATCACTAGACAAGCCATTGCTCGAGTGGAACCCGAAAGGGAAGTGGCGAGTTGGTCGTCAGTGTGAGGGTGACTTGGAGGAGGTCATGTGAAGAGGAGATGAAAACGTGTGGGCAGACATGGAGCCAGGTGAGGACTCTAGCAGAGAACCGAACGCAGTGGAGACGCACGGCTGAAGCTCTATGTTCCTCTAGGAATTAAAGGATGTAATAATAATAATAATAATAATGAAATCATTTAGAGAACCATTGGACAACCGAGTGGGAGTACTTAACAGCCAGCTGTTTCGTCAATAATAATAATAATAATGGCTTTATTCCAAACAGTATTTGTGGTACAGGTATGGAATTTTCAGCGTTCATTACAATATTGCATCTAATTACCTCATAAATTTTATAAGGATTTAGAAATATAAAGCAACAACAACAAAAAGAAAAAGAGAAATAAAAGAAATAAAATAAAAAAAGAACAGCATTGCATTCACATATTTAAACAGTGCACCACAGGATACGATATATAAAATTAGTCTGTAATAGAATATATGAGCAACAATATAATAGTAACAAAGAAAGGAGAACAAAAGCTAATGGGAACTATTTGTTAGAGTGCCGCAGTATATTGATCATGTCATGCCTAACAGTTTTCTCATCACATAACAGCTGTGCCAGATAAGGTATTGTGGAGTTTTTATACTTGGTAGTCCTGGCATATAGCTTCCTATAGTTGCTTCCAGTTCTACCAGATGAAATGCAAGGAGAGAGCTGCGTATGGAGAGGGTGTTCGGGGTCTGACAATATAGAATTTGCTAGTTTCTTACATGACATTATATGTCTATCCACAATAGTGCTAACGAGTTGGTTTAACGAAATCCCACTTGCCAATCTAGTTTGGGACTCTCCATCACTATGCACCCAACACCCAGGACCTTCTGGTCACAAGTTTGGAAACCTGGTGTTGGGTGCGCACTCATGGAGAGTCCCAAACTAGACTGACGAAATAGCTAGCTGTCTAGTAATCCCTTGCTGGCTTTCCAGTGGTTCTCTAACTGATGTCAGCTCATGATGAAATCCTTCAACTAGTCAAACAAAATCCCCACAAGACGAATACCATCTCTTTTCTCTCCTGCATATTCATTCGTTGGGCGATCGAATCTTCGGAGGTTTTTTTACAGCCAGAGTTTCTCGTTACCAATTGTTTCTGGCCAGCCAGCCAGAGAAAGTGACAACTGTTGATAAAAGTCTACAGTCACCTGTGCTGGGAAATGCTCTACGTGACACACACGCAGTGTAAGTTTCTGACCTGTATAGAAGAGGTGACTGACTGACCGACTTCACATTTGTGTTGAACAGAACCTGAATCTTGTTCTCAATGCTGGTTGAGTGAGTAAGTGAGTGAGTGCAGAAGATTTCCAAACTGGTTTCAGGTTGGTGAGGGCGTATCGTGCCTTTCCGATCTTGGCTGTCTTCAACATCTTCCTCCCTACCATCCGCCTGTGGTTAAAACCGTGCTTTCTAGATTTCAGTGACAGCAGCTTATAATTTAAATGCCTTTCTTTTTATTAAATAAGTGTAAAATGTTTGATGCAGCTAGACACAGCACAAGACACAGTCAGCCATCGTTTGACTCCTCATTTTTCGTCATCCAGAAAAAAAATGGAAATAGTATCAAATATCACCACCAAGACATTATTGTGATTATCACAAATAAAAAGGACATTGGATGATGGATGTTCATCTCATCTAACCTGGAATCCTTTAAATGTCTGAAGTCATCTGTTCAAGACGGAAGTTTATTTGTGAGTGTCTTAATAGTAATAATAATTTGCTTTATTCCAAAACAGTACTTGTGATACAGAATGGAATTCTCAGCATTTTGTTTGCTACAGTATTGCATCCAGTTAGTACATTATCAATAAATTGAATTCTACATAGATTATGGATAGTCTCAGTTCATTGTGACAACAACATATAGGTAGCATATCGATAGCAAAGCCAACGCTGAACAGAATGTTTGAAGGTTTTGAAAAGTAGGTGCTATCACATTTCCTGGCGTAAGCGGAAGAAAGAAACAAAGCAGTACATAACGGAAAAGAGAGAGATAGAGAAGGAAAAGAAGAAAGAAAATGTTGCACCTATGAATGATATGAGGTGGAAAGACGAGGTCCAGTTGTTCTACTGACTATTTAATGAATTATAGGTGTCACACCTAATGCTTTCTTTATCACACAGAACACGAGCCAAGTAGGGCATAGTTGAGTTTTTTTACTTGCTGGTGCGAGCATATAATTTTCTACATAGGCCTCTGGTTCTGCCTGATGAGATATACAAGAGGCGAGTTGTGAGTGAAGAGGGTGGTGGTGTGAGCTAGATAAAATGGATTTAGCCTATTTTTCACATGAGTCCAAGTGCCTGCCTGTCGACCAGAATATTAACAAGCTGGTTAAGTGGCACGTCGCTTACCCTGCTGACAACCTTTAACATCCTGCGTAATAAGGTATAGTCTTTCTTCAGTAGCCCTGGAAAAACTAAGGCGGAACAATAGAGAATGATAGGCAGGATGCAAGAGTTAACGAGTCGTAAGAGTAAGAAATGGGTTTGGTTGGGTTATTCCAGAATGTTTTAACTTCTTGATGTAGAAGGTAAGACGGAATATTTTCTTAGAAATCGTCAAGATATGAGACGACCAGGAAAGATCAGCAGATAGAATGACGGCTAGGTATTTAATTTCCGATTTAGTTTCTATTTCAGTGGCATCTATGTTGAATACCTCGTGAGAGCCAACCAGTTTATTTAGGTCATATTTATGCCTAAAGGTGAAATTGACTGTTTGGCATTTAAAAGGGTTTAAGGTAAGGCCGTTTTCCAGCTTCTAGAGGATACTCTAGTACTCTGGCTAAATGCAAACTTTTACAAACATCTGAAGGATATGTTTTGGAAGAGAGATGGTTCAAAGAGTCTATACTAGGACTGCAGTCAAGGGATAAATGGAGTAAGACATGTCGAAACTTGCAAGTTGATGATGTACTCTTAGTAGCGGATAAGACTTCTACAGGTAAATGGCCTCTAGGAGTAATAGAAAGAAAGAGTAATATGCAGTAATGATGGGTTGGTGAGGACAGTGGAAGTGAGGACAAAAAATGTGGCACGTTGACACGAGATATTCGAAGATTATGCTTGCTTAAATAGTGTGAGAGGACAAATCAGAGATTGGAAAATCCGACGACTTTTCAACTTATGGAGTCAACCTGAGAAGGAATGTAGGTGTACTGTTGTAAGTCCTACAATTCTTCAAGAGTAGCTCGTGAAGGCAGAATCCACAACATTTGATTTATTGATTGTACATATATTTGTGTTGAGTAATAGAGTGGGTTCGAATTTTCGTCTAATTGTTGGTTAATTTTATAGTTGTTGCATTATGTGAATCATCTTGTAATGTTATTCTTAAGTACTTTTGAAGTCGTTTCTAGTCTTCTACATTTGTGAATGAATTGAGTGGTGTTAAAGTCAGTGTACGTGATTTGATACGCCGGGGAGCGTGATAGTGCCAGAGTGACACGAAGCAACCAACCCCCAGAGGACCAGATCAGTGGTGGGTGAAACCCTACTTCGTTGATAACTGTCAAATGTCTTCTGTTGATGGTGACTGGTGATCGTATGTTAAGTAACATTATGTATTATTATTATTATTGTTCCTTTGGGTTCCTAGTGGAACATAGGGCTTCAACTGCACGTCTCCACTTGATTCTGTCTTCTACCGTACTTTTCACCTGCATCCATGTTAGTTCATACTGTTTCAACTCTTCTTCACACCATCTCCTCCATGTCACCCTCGGACGTCCCACACGCCGCTGCCTTTTCGGGTTCCACTCGAGCGATGGCCTGACGCGCGATGTCACCCAACGGCCTCCTCAGCGACTGTTCAATCCATCTCCACTTTCTCCTGCATATTTGTTGGGCAATTGCTTCTTGTTTCGTTTGTTTGTTCCCATAGTCCCTTGTTGGTTCTTGTTCCCTCCGGTGGCCATCTGATCTTCAGTATGGAGCGAAGACAGTTGTTGTTGTTGATGAAGGTCTGCAACAGGCTGTTGAAAATATTCTGTGTGACCAGCCAAGTTTCTGATCCGTATAGAAGAACTGACTGACTTGTCGTTTGTATTGAAAATCCGAATTTTGTTGTTGAGTGTTGCTGAGTGAGTGACGAAGATTTCCAGATTGGTTATTTAAGGTTGATGAATGTGTTTCTCGCCTTCCCGATTCTTGATTTGACAACATCGTCCATTCCTCATGTAGTTGAGACAATGCTCACTAGATAAGTGAATGAATGAAGTAACCTCTTTCAAATCCCTCCCGTCGATGGTGATTGACGCTGGATGTTGCTGTTGTTAGTGTTGTTGGTTGGTTATTTTCATAACCTCCAACTGGTCTATGTTCACCTGGAGTCCTGTCATTGCTGCTTCTTCGACCAGTTTGTCGGTTTTCGCTTGTAAGTCTTCGATTTTGTGTGACATCAAACATAAATCATCCATGCCCAAAATCCAGGTCTTTTAGGTTCTTCACGTCGGTCCAGGATATCCCTGTCTTCTCGTTTCCCACTGTCTGACGACGCATAATCCAGTCCACCACAATTAGTGATATCATTGGTGATAATAAGCACCCTTGTCTCACTCCTGTGTTTACTCCAAACGCCTCGCTGAGTTTTCCATTGTGGATCACTTGACATGTGCCGTTGTCGTACAGCTGTTGAATAAGATCGATGAATATTTGGGGTACGCTGTAGTACTTGAGTATTTTCCAAATCACTTTGCGGTCAACGCTGAATGTCGAAGGCCTTCTCAAAGTCTATGAAGGAAGTTGAGGTAGAGGTTTGATTGCCATTCCATGCTTTGTTCTGTTATGATGATGCGTAGAGTTGCAATTTGGTCAGAACACGATTTACCTTTCCTGAATCCAGCTTGTTCTGGTTGGCGGAGTTCTGTATCCAGTGCGTCCTGTATTCTCTCCATGATGATGCGACTCAGGATTTTACTTGGCGTCGACAGGAGCATGATTCCTCGCCAGTTCTCGTGGAGTCCTAGGTGGCCCTTCTTTAGTAGTTTCACGAGGTAACCTTTCCTCCAGTCAGTAGGCACCTTTCCCTCCTTCCAGACTTTTTGCAATAATGGATTAAGCATATCTGCTGTCGTCTCTGGGTCCGCTTTCAGTGCTTCAGGGGGTATTCCATCTGGTCCAGCTGCTTTTCCATTCTGTATAGAAGGTTATAAATAAATACATGTTTTAAGCATTGTGATTTCTTTTCAAAAATTTTCAAACACAATCACAGTAACCACCACACTGTTCAATCTGAAATTAATTAACAACAAAAACAAGTGACAAGCAATTGGTGTTTTCTTTAAATCACATTAATTTTGATTAGGTTGGTTTGAACTTCTTTGTAAAACTACTGTTTTTCTGCTGTGTGAAAACATTGGAACGACAGTAAACAAATGTGTCTCCTCTTTATGTTAAACAACTTTGGTACGCCTTAGTTTTTCATCTTAGCAATGGTTGCATATTATATTTGTTTTGGAAAAAAAAGATAACAACTTTACTTCAGAATGTTTTATTTTAAGATGAAATAACTGTACTCCATTTTGTTTGCAGTTTCACTTGTGCGCAACCAACCAGCACTGAATCAACTGTCATTCTACTGAGACAAGGGCCAGTCAACAGATCGTTTATTAAAGATGGAAATCAACAGATATTTATAGAAGATTTTCATGTACATTATTATTATACATTATTGTTAGGAGACAAACACAGTCTTCTGATTGGTTGTTTCTCTTTCTGACTGTCTCTTGAAGGTCAGATCATCTATCTGTCTGCTAATTGTATCCGCCTGCGCAAACTAGGTCTGCTGTGATCGGTTGTTGGTTGAGTCAGTCAGTCTTTGTTCTTGTTCTTCTTTTCTCATGACCAATAATATTTGGGATGTAAACATTGACGTAAATTACTACTGTGTACCGCTTCCGGCTAGCAACCATCTCTCACCACACTCGTCCCCCGTCAAAGACTTGCGACTGTAGTTGGTTCGGTCTTCTCGGTTCTTGGCACTTTGCTTTTTTGTCTTACTGTCTGGAATCTCGGCGCTTGCGGATGTTCACTTGTTTCTCTGTGTTTACCATTGCGATTGTGTCTGCGTAACCCTATCATCTCAAAGTGACCATATATGGTCCTTCTCACTTTGGAAACTGTTTGTCTGACCCTGTCGCACATTCGTTGGTATTTCGCCTCACACTTTCATATGCTACTTTCTCCCGACCTCCCAGCAGCATCCCAAGTAACAGCCTCATCGCTGACAGATCTTGAACGCCACTCAACTGCGAAGAAGCCTCGAAGTCCTGCCCGAAGATCCATTCATATGTCTCCATCAAAAACTGCAGGGCATAGGCTTTCCATTTGTTGGTAGGCAGCGACACCACATGTAACAACAGGAGACAAGGGCCAGTCAACAGATCGTTTATTAAAGATGGAAATCAACACATATTTATAGATTTTCATGTGCATTATTATTATAGATTATTGTTAGGAGACAAACACAGTCTTCTGATTGGTGGTTGTTTCTCACTGAACCTTAGTTAATCTTTCATCTATTTGTGACTGCTTCTTGAAGGTCAGACCATCTATCTATCTTCAAATAATATCCGCCTACGTAAACAAAGTCTGGTATGATTGTTTGTTGAGTCAGTCAGTCTATGTTCTTGTTTTCTCATGACCAATATGTGGGACATAAACATTGACGTGAATTACTGTCTACCAATTTTTGCCTAGCAGACAGCTCTCACCACAGTTGGACAAAGATAAATTTCCAATGGCATCTCGTTGGAAATTATCTACTTTGAATATCTGTCTTTCATGAATAGATAGAGTGTTTCATTACCTAAATAGATGGGAGTTACCGTCACTTGCCGGAATTAGCTAGATAAAATGCCAAAAAATGCACTCCATAATTGCTTGAGTTTCTCTACCAAAATTCTCCCTTGTGTTGTTTCTGTAATATATAGACGCATTATGTAAGTAAAACAAAGCCAAGGCTTACATAATGCTTGCACCCTTTGAGAGGAGAACAACTTGATAATTCACGTAAATAAAAGTTCAGAAATCAAAGGTTACTTTCCTGATGGAGTTATAGCTTGATGGCGTGTAGGCAGTTGATTTCTGAGCAATGGGTCACAGGTTTCTACGTTGCTTCACTTGCCGATGTTTGGTTAGATTGCTAGTAATCAAAAGATAATCAAAAAAAGAGAAAACTTAGACAATACCCACAACA
Organism: Trichobilharzia szidati; assembly: GCA_944472155.2. Lineage (NCBI taxonomy): Eukaryota > Metazoa > Platyhelminthes > Trematoda > Strigeidida > Schistosomatidae > Trichobilharzia > Trichobilharzia szidati. Next base: position 7,353,007 of record OX235279.1, read on the forward strand.
TAATAAACAACACCTTCAACGACATCAAATTCACAAGAGAAGAAGAATATGAAAACAAAATCCCATTTTTAGACGTCTTAATCAAACGAACAACTACAGGAAAATTAGAAACCCAAGTATACAGAAAACCAACGCACATGGATCAAATACTCAATTACAACAGTAACAACCCAACATCACACAAAATTAGCTGCATACGTACATTGTTCAAGAGAGCCAGGACTCATTGCAGCACTCCCGCCTTGAGGAAAATTGAAGAAAATCGTCTTATGGACGTCTTCCAAAGAAATGGATACCCACGAAATTTCATCAAAAGACATCTACCCCCAGCTCAACCAACCAAATCAAAGGCCACCAGCGAAAACACAAAGAAAGTCGTCCTACCACATATAAAAGATATCTCCGAAATCACTGCAAGACTATTCAAACCTTTTGGAATCGATGTCGCTCATAAACCAACAAAGTCACTACACTCAGTTCTATGTAAACCAAAGGACTCAACGGCAAAAGAAGACAAAACTAACGTCATTTACAAGATAAGTTGCAACGACTGCGACAAACATTACATTGGTCAAAGTGGACGCCCTCTTCGTCTTCGCATTCACGAACACAAACTAGCTGTCAAAAGACACGACATACACTCCCTCATATCACTACATGCAGACAACCACGGGCACCAATTCGACTGGGACAATGTTCAAATCTTAGCCAGAGAATTCCTAGAGGCCTGGTATTCAAATGAATCAGCAATCAATAGACACATAGAGATTGACAAAATATACCAATCCATACGAAGAAATTCACACAAAAACAAAGCCAAACTTCAGGTCAAGGAAACAGTCAACACCAAAACAAGTGAACTGGAAAGTGAGAAGTCACACAAAAACAACCAATCACGTTCAAGGTTAGCAGAAGGAATGACTAATGACATTCAGACCAAAGAAGCAGCCAGCACCGAGACAAGCAAACTAGGGGGTGAAATGTCACACGAAAACAACCAATCACGTTCATGGTCACTAGAAGAGATGACTAATAAACTCATAGAGAATTCTAAAAGCTCACTTCACATCGAAGTATGAGCTGAAGATGTTGCTCAGTAGAGCAATGAAAGCTTCGCAACCAAACCATCCAGCTCAGAGAACACAACCACACCAAAATCATCCACCTGAGCTACAAATCTTCTCTATTATATCTAGATTGCTAGTACAATTAGCTCTTATACTATGTCTGTATCTTGTAGACAGTTGCATAGATGTATGAGTGATTATTGAGTGAGAAAAGGTAGCATGCAGTTGATTGATTAGTGGATTGTTAGTCTGTGATTCTTAACCAGCACTGACAAAAAATGCTAAATGGAGTCTCCCAGCATGAACACATTTATTTGTTTATAAGATGTATCACACACAGTCAGTCAGTGAGTGAAACAGTATTAGTATTTACTGAATGACACAGTTTCGAACAAAACTTATTGTGGCTGATAATCATTTCATCAATTATAATCACACGACTTCGAAACTTCAGTTTTATAGTTTTCTTTGTCCTCTCCTATTTGTCGTCGTCATTGGGGTAGTAGAATTCTCCAGATATCTGGCTGGACAGGTGTTGAATCATCCCTGTTACACGAATTCCCTCATTTCAGTTGATTCGATAAACAAAGCTTCCGTTGTTATCAATCTCTCCATCCCTCCCTCCACTCGGCTTTGATATTAGATTTGAAAACTGTCATCCTATCCCATCCAGCATATTGTATGGTTGTGTGTGATTGCATTTAGTGAGTGGTATAGGTGAACTATTCTCTAGATTTCTTATCTTATTCGAGTCAACCAATCTAGATTTTGCTAGGTTTTATGTTCGGCTAGTCTGACTCACTGACCCTGTTCTATTAGTTTGACCTATATATTTGATCTGACAATCATTGCAGACAGGGTATAAGATAAACTAAATTGTTTTGTTTTAAAGGCTCCACGGGACTGATCCTTTAACCGACAAAGCTTGTTTCTAATTGAGTTTGTGGGTTTGAATGCCATCCAGTGAATAATACTGTTTCACTGTGTGATATATCAAATAAACAGACTAATATGGAAAATCTGTACTCCATTTTGTTTGCGGTTTCACTTGTGTCGAACCAACGAGGACTGATTGCACTGTCATTCTACTGCGTAAGTCGTCGACTCATTTATGCTGAAGAGACCATCCTGTGTTTAGGTAACGTTGTAACAACTGAAGACAAGGGTCAGCTAAACAGATCGTTTATTAAAGATGGAAATCAACACATATTTTGCAGATTTTCATGTACATTATGACAGATTATGGTTAGCAGACAAACACAGTCTTCTGATTGGTGGCTTCTCTTTGTGACTGTGTCTTGAAGGTCAGATCATCTATCTATCTGCGAATTGTATCCACCTACGCGGAGAAAGTGTGCTGTGATTGGTTGTTGGTTGAGTCAGTCAGTCTTTGTTCTTGTTCTTTTCTCATGACCAATTTCGAAAATATAAACATTGACGTAAATTACTGTCTACCAATTTTTGACTAGCAGACAGCTCTCACCACAGTTGGACAAAGATAAATTTCCAATGGCACCAATTGTTGGAAATTATCTATTGCAAATATCTGTCTTTCATGAACAGAAAGTGTTTTATTGCCTAAATATATATACATGAGAGTTGAAGTCACTTGCCAAAATGCAGTCCATAGTTGCTTGGGTTTCTCTACCAAATTCTCCCTTGTGTTGTTTCTGTAATATATAGACGCATTATGTGAGTAAAACAAAGGCTAGACTAACATAATGCTTGCACCCTTTGAGAGGAAACGTAGGTTACTTTCATGATGGAGTTATAGCTTGATGGTGTAGGCAGTTGATTTCTGAGCAATGGGTGACAACAGGTTTCTACGTTACTCCACTTGCCGATGTTTGGGTAGATTGCTAGTACAATTAGCTCTCATATTATGTCTGTATTTTGTAGACAGTTGCATAGATATATATGAGTGATTAATTAGTGAGAAAAGGTAGCATGCAGTTGATTGATTAGAGGATTATAAGTTTGTGATTCTTAACCAGCACTGAAAAGGAATGCTAAGTGGAGTCTCCCAGCATGAACACATTTATTTGTCAATAAGATGTATCACACAGTCAGTCAGTGAGTGAAACAGTATTAGTATTTACTGGATGACAAAGTTTCGAACACAATTCATTATTGCTGTTCATAATCATTTCATCAATTATAATCACACGACTTCGAAACTTGAGTCTGATAGTTTTCTTTGTCCTCTCCTATTTGTCGTCGTCATTGGGCGTGGTAGTAGAATTTTCCAGATATTTGGGTGGACAGGTGTTGAATCATTCCTATTACACGTATTCTCTCTCTCTCACTTGATTCGATGAACAAAGCTTCCGTTGTTATCAATCTCCCCCTCGCTACACTCTGTTAGTTGTAATAGATTTTAAAACTGTCATCTTATCCCATCCCGCCTATTGTATGGTTGTGTGTGATTCCATGTAGTCAGTGCTATAGCTGAACTATTCTCTAGATTTCTTATCTTAATCGGGTCAGTCAATCTAGATTTTGCTGCTAGGTTTTTATGCTGCTTGGCTAGTCTGACTCACTAATCCTGTTCTACTACTTTGACCTACGTATTTCCTGACTATGTAGGGAAATGTAAAAATAAAATAAATAATCATACTAGTGATAATAATAATAATAACGACATGCATGTCAAACATGCACAGAATAAGGAATCTAAATCAACAGCAATAATTCCATACAAGTAAGGAACCTCGAAAACCACTGTAGCGGTAAATAATTCCCCAAAATTATTGACCACAGCACTGAGCATCACTGAACATCGGATGCTAACCCTCACTATTTAATTCGACTTGTTTAGCTGAAGACTTCCGGTTCAAGCATCCTGGCCATTTAGTACTCCATCGTGTCACGTTCGTGCACGATCACTAGCTAGTCAAGCACTCGATACGGTTTACAATTTGGTCCCGAAATATATCACGTACTTTGGACGACTAAATCTGGTCTTTAACTTCATCTTTGGTACACGAAGAACGATATTATGGAAGTTGTTGGTACAACTCGCGAACGTCGATACCATCAGCCTCTAAACCACCTTACGCAGAATTCTTAACAATGCTGACAGGAAGGAAAGCGGTTGGAATTCAAACCGACCACAAACTCAATTAGAAACAAGCTTTGTCGGTTAAATGATCAATCCTGCCAGTGGAGCCTTTACAACAAAACAATTTAGTTCATCTAATCCCCTGCTGCTGGAATGATTGTCAGGTCAAATACATAGGTCAAACTAGTAGAACAGGGTCATTGAGTCAGACTAGGCGAGCATAAATACCTAGCGGCAAAATCTAGATTAGTTGACTCGAATAAGATAAGAAATCTGGAGAATAGTTCAGCAGCTATCGCTAGTACTACATGCAGTTACACACAACCATAGGATGACAGTTACAAAATCTAACGTCACAGGGTGTAGGGATGGAGAGATTGATAACAACAGAAGCTATGTTTATCGAATCAACTGAGAGAGAAAATACGTGTAATAGGAATGATTCAACACTTGTCCACACAGATATCTGGAAACTTCTATTACCCCAATGACGACAAATAGGAGAGGACAAAGAAAACTACAAAACTTTGTCTTCGAAGTCGTGTGATTATAATTGGTGATATGATTATGAACCGCAATAATTTTTTTTCGAAACTGTGTCATCCAGTTGATACTAATACTGTTTCACTGACTGACTGTGTGATACATCTAATAAACAAACTCATATGGAATTACTCACTACCACCACAGTGCCCAAGTTTTACGCATATAATATTATGAACACATTTACAGAGTAAATTTTTGCTCAGTTTTGACATTCCGATGGGATTATTCAAATTACTCATCATATTACTCCTGTATTTATTTTAAACGAAACCATTAGACTAAGCAACACTCTGCTCACCCTGTTATCCATCTACAGAAACCACACAAATTCAATACTCTTTTTTTATACCTTCTCAGGCAGTAGGTGTGCGAATGACCCAGACATTTTACTTCTAATCGATTTGCTTGAAAGGGCTTCTGAATAGTGTTTACGAAATTATTCAATGAATTCTTTTCTTTTCCACCCTTAAACTTATGTAACCTACTCTAAAACAGTTTCCATTGATTTTGATGTGGTTGTGTTCTCTGCGTTGAATGATTGAATTTACAAGCTTTCGTTACCTTTTTAGTCTGTCTGTCTGTCGGTTTTCGACATAGAACTACTTTGCACTGATGTGCACCAGTTCAAGTCGCCAAACAATCCTTCCATGTAGCACACAAAGCAAGAGAAGAAACTAGAAGGAACGCATAATAGAGAGACAGTAAACACAGAGGTGTGGTGAGACAAAGGAATAGTAATAACGAAGAACGATAAAGTTTCATTTGAAATCATAAGTCACAAGGAGTGGATGCATCTGCTCCAGCCAGCCATTGAGAACGATTTTGAGCCATATCACCAATTGTTTCCAGCCTCTACACCTTCCTACTTGGCTGGCTGGTTTAAACTAACTGTTGTGGATTTCATTGACTGATGAAGCCATGTTTTGGTTTGACCGCCGCTAGCTCTTTTCCAGACTGACCCTATATCAGGCAGCTAAGATTCCCCATTGTCAAGGAGGGCGATGACTAGACATGTATACGTAACACATGTCATAACCATCTTAGTCTTTGTAACTTCAAAGCCTTGTCGATTGATTTCCCCTCCTTAATTATCACTCGACCGATGCCTCACCTCAATATTGTTCAGCCTATTATACCACTTTACACGGTAGATAGAACACAGGCACCTATGATCAAAAACAGCTAACCTTTTCATGTCATTCACTCTTAATGGCCAGGTCTCATAGCCATAAAGGAGAACGGAGCGGACTGATGAGCAATACACCCTTCCTTTGGTCGATAGCCAGTCGGATATCACGTAAATGCGAGAGACGGCGTAAACTGGCATATGTGAAATCGGCCCTTTGTATCCGTACTGAGGTTTCTTCAGAGATCAACTCCTTGGCACTGGCTGATGGTACTTCCCAAATAAGTGAAGTGGTCAACGGGCTCTACCAACCACTTCACTTCCTATTTCTAAACTAGGAGTCAGTGTAGTCAGCGTCCTCACCTAGAAGAACTATATCATCTGCATATTCTAAGTCGACGAGATTATTCCCTGGTAGCAAGTCAATCCCTGAGTCTCTGCAGTGAGTTAGGGTTAAATCCATTAGTACATCTATGATGAAATTGAATAGAAATGGGGATAATGAGCATCCCTTCTGACGGACACCACTAGTCGTCACCACTTCAAATGACAACTCGCCATAAGCCCTCACCTGGCTGACTGCTTGAGTTTGAGTAGAGTGATTGCCCTGGTCAGTGCAATGTATTTTCTCGGCATTCCCTTTACAGCCAAGCATCGCCAGAGAATCTCTCGGTCGACAGAATCGAATGCCGCCTTTAAGTAGGTCAAGAAATATAACGATTGTTGGACGCCGCCGGTAGGAATGCCTATGTGTTCTAGAATCTGTTGAAGGGTGAAAATATGATCAATACACCCCCCTTCCTGGTCTAAAGCCTGCCTGGCTCTCTCTTGTTTCAGAAAAATTTGCACTGAAGATATTGTGTCTAGAATGCAAAATTGAAAGTTTCGCAGTTAGACACTACCGGAACTCAGAGAATGCAACCATGTCAAAATCATCCATCTAAGCTACATGTCTGTCCTGTTTTGTTTTTGCATGGGCAAGTAAGTAAGTCTATCTGCCTGTCTGGATTCAACATAGAACTTGCCACCGAAGTGCACCAGTTCGAGTTGCCACGTTCCAAATAGCACACAAAGGTAGACAAAAAAATGAGTGAAGAGAATCAATAGAGTCTTGGCAAGTATAAGAGTGAAACAGAATGACTAATGGTAGAAAGGAATATGAAAGATTACACAAGAGACTGAATACATCTGCGTAAGCCATTGACAACGATTTTGAGCCATGTCACACCTATTGTCTGTCTCCAGCCATTGATTCTTAGAGTCCCGAGGGCGGGCCCCAACCCGAAAGTCTGCATCTCCCTCCCTACCTGACTCAGTTTAACTGTCAAGGACTTCATGGATTGATGAGGCCATGTTTTTGTTTGGCATGGCACCACTTACTCTTTTCCTACCTGCACATATATGAGCTAGTAATGCCCGTCGGGAGGGGAAGGCGATGGGTAGGCATGCGCAGCACGTGACCTAGCCATCTCAATATATGTAACTTTACAGCCTCGTCGATTGATTTTCCCTCTTTGCCCAACATTCTACGCTTCACCTAACGTCAACATTACTTACCTTATTATACCACCTAACGTGAGAAAGAGATCGTAGACATCTATGATCAAAAACAGTCAACCTTTTCATGTCTTCAACTCGTGTCGGCCATGTTTCAGAGCCACAGAGAAGGACGGAGCGAACTGGTGAGTGGTACACACGTCTCATTGTTGATAGCCGGATGTCACGCCTGCGCCAGAGATGGTGTAAGTTAGTGAAAGCAGCTTGAGTTTTTTGGATCCATGCTGAGATTTCGTCACCAATCAATCCGTTGGTGCTGATACAACTTCCCAAATAGGTGAAGTGGTCAACATGGTGTTCTATCACTTCACTCCCTATCACTACTAAGCTAGGAGTTGATGTAGTCTAGCCAGTCCTGTAGCAGCATCTTACATTTTACAGGGGCGAATCGCATGCTCAAGGTGTTCAGAAGACTCTGCTGTATTTTTTCAGCATCCTCCACTAACAGGACTATGTCGTCTGCATATTCCAAGTTCATAAGACTATTCCCTGGTAACAAGTCGATTCCCCTAAGTCGTTAAGTTCAGTTAAGGATACTTCCATTATCATATCTATGATGAAGTTAAACAGAAATGGGGAAAGTGGACATCTTTGACGGACACCACTGGTTGTTATCAATTCAGATGACAATTCCCCATAAGTAAGTAAGTAAGTAAGTAATTAGGGATTACACCTTATAAACAATTGTGATTGTGATTGTAAATAAATTTTTCAACTGATAATTTACACAATCAAAATAAAATTGCACAGCATTAGATGCTGGCATATTTTATTTTATTTTATTTCTTCCAGCTGATTGGACTAGTGATCCAACATTTAACAATAATAATAATTTAAATTATGGTATTGTTGACTTCGGTGAGTTTGTCAGCAAATTGTGCATGATAATTTCAGTATGATTTGTTTCTATTTTTGATTGAAAAAGATTTTTTTACATATAAGAATAAAAAATTTGTGCACTGTGGTTGTGGTAGAGTATAATTCCATTATAGGTAAAATTTGTTTTGCTAAACTGTCTCTCAGTGTTGTGTTATACAGCAATGTTTAGTGATAACCACATGCTTCGAGCACAATATCTATTAGAATGCGTTGGTTTTTTTTGTAAACCGACGCATTCTGCTAATAGATATTTAGACTTTAATTCACCTCATCCGTTATCTCTCTGTGAAGGCAGGCTTAGTTAAGTTAAGTGTCTAACAAACCGAGCAATAGCACTGAGTAGCACAAGAAAAGACCTAAATGATGAAATGAAACAGATAGAAGAAGAAGCGTTGGTATCAAATAACTAACTATCCTATAAAATTCATTAAGAAGATCAGAAAAGGCCAGCAGCAAAATCGAAAAATAATTGTGAAACTAGTAATGAGAACATAAATAAGAGTGAATACAAGGTATCTACTGTTTTACTATATAGGGAGGGAACATCTGAGACACTCCCTACGTAGGATTCTTAATAAAGCAAGATTTCTTGTTGTGGCATTGAAACCTACAAACTCACTCAGCCAGGACAAGCTTTGTAGGCTAAAAGACCCTGTCGGTTGACCCAATTAGACAAAATAATATAATTTACGAAATACCCTGCAATGACTTGGGTCAACTACATAGGTGAAACAGACTAGTAGATCGGGTGGGGGTAGTCAGATTGTCGGAACATAAGAATTTAGTGGCTAAGGTAAGAATGGTTGACCCCACTCGAGAAGATAAGTAATTTAGAAAAACCAACTCAGCACTACATTGCACTGCATGCATGCATTAACACACAACCACACAATAGCATGGTGGGAGAGGGTTACGATTCTAGGAAGTAATCTGTGTAGGTGGGGAGAGATAGAGGTTGATTACTGAATCCTGGCTGGCTCATCGAGTCTACACCCAACACAACACGTGCAAAAGGATTGACTCATCACTCATACCCGAAGTATGCAAAATACCACTACTGCCAATCAAGTCAAGCGATAGAAAATTATGCGATCATATATAAACGAAGATGGAAAGTTGTTTGAATACCTTGATATGATTATGAGCGGCAATAATAAATTGTGCTCGAAACGTGGTTATCAGTAAACATTACTGCATAACAACACTGTGAGACTTTATCCAAACAAATTTTATCCATAATAGAATTGTAGCGATTTTGTTTGATTGGATGGAGGATTTCATCATGAGCTGACATAAGCTCACCTTGTAACCAGAACGTGGTCCTGGGTTCGAACCCCAGTGGGGTGGGTGCGTACTGATGAATAGCCGGTCTCAAACTAGACTGACGAAACAGCTAGCTGTCCAGTACTCCCTGTGGTTGGTTTTCCAGTGGTTCTCTAACTGATGTCAGCTCATGATGAAATCCACCATCCAATCAACAAAAAAGGAGATTCGTTTGACAGTGAACTTACATGACATTTTGGTAGTCGCCATCACTAATGCAAACACAGTTTCCTTAGCACTTTAAAATTCTCTAGTACAGTTCGTCAATATTGTAATTTGTAGAGAATCTTCAGTCGACATTCATAAGGTCACTATGACGGTTAGGAAATAAACACTCTTCATCAACTGGCTTAACTGTCTATCACGTTAGCACATACTATAATTGCTTATCTCTGTACCGAAGTTGTTACTGCCAGAGGAGTACTCTAACTGAAAACTTTTTTTAAAGCAAATCCCAGCTTTACTGGTGTTCTATACAGTAATTATGTAAAAACAGAAGACAAGGGCCAGCCAAACAGATCGTTTATTTACGAAATCAACAGATAGTTATCGATTTTCTTGTAAATTATTATAGGTTATTGTTAGCAAACAAACACAATCTTCTGATTGGTTGTTTCTATTTGTGACTGTTTCTTGAAGGTCAGATCATCTATCTATCTGCTAATTGTATCCGCCTACGCAAACAAAGTCCACCGTGATTGGTTGTTGGTTGAGTCAGTCAGTCTTTGTGTTTGTTCTTCTTTTCTCATGATCAATATTTGGGACGTTAACATTGACGTAAAATACTGTCTATCAATTTTGGCTAGCTAGCAGACAGCTCTCACCACAATTAAGCGTGTATAATTACAGATGAGAAGTTGCTTTTTTGTGTCATTTGCATTCTTGTTACCAAAGTCCCATCGCTTATATTTCCCAAATCATTTCGCCTTTTGTTTTTTTGTACATATTGGTAGAAACAACGATCACTACACCGATATTTGGTGTTTTACGGTGCTGATAAATGAGGGAGGGGGGGGAATTACTGCATTAAGAAACCCTGTTTCACAGTCAACACAATTTTTCAAAAACAGGCCATCTCAAACTGCATAAAATTACCTATGAATACGTTTCAATCTAAAAAAGTGAGAAGATGAGCTAGTGTTCTCTGGAACACTTTGGCATGATTGACAAGAAAGCATTTCATTGATTAGTTGAATTAATTGCGTTCGGTTCTCTGCTAAAGTTTTCACCTGGCTCCAAGTCTGCCCACATGCTTCCATCTTCTCTTCACATCACCTCCTCCAAGTCACTGACAACCAACTCACCACTTCCCTGTTGGGTTCCACTCGAGCAAGCGCTTGTCTAGTGATGTCACTCACTTGATGGTTTGTTTCCTCAGAGTGTGGCCACAATCCAATCCACCTCCATTTCTTCCTGCTTATTTGTTGCACAATCGGTTCGCGCTGGGTTGGTTCGCTCATTGCCAGAGATCCCTGTTGCTGACCAAGTCTCTGATCCGAATAGTAAGTAGCACTGACTGACTTCACATTGGAGTTGAAAATCCGGATCTTATTTTTGATGCTGAATGCTGAGTGTTGACCTCCAAACAGATTTGAGAGTAATGAAAGCTTGTCTTGCTTTCCCGATCCTCGCTGCTTTGATATCCTCGTCAATTCCATCCGCCTGTAGTTGAAACGATGCTTCCCATATAGGTGGTTGGTAGGTGAAGGAGGTTGTTTCTTTCAGGTTCTTTCCATTTATGTTGTCTGATTGTTGTCTGTTGTTGTTGTTACTGTTGGTGTTTTTGTTGCCCAGGAATCTTCATCACCACATCTGTTTTCTCTATGCAATGTATAAAAGGTGGGATTTTTGAGAATTCTCGTTTTCATTCGCTTTACTTGTGAAGTTTTTATGCAATCTCATTAAATCGGTTCAGCCTTGTGATAAGCTTTTTCCCGAAAATGAGCGAAATTCCTCTACGGTGTTTACATGACTTCAGTTTGACTATCCAGACACTACACTGGTTGATGTGAATGGTATTCAATCAATACTATCCATACCAATGAGTCAGTATACCATTTAGTTTTATGCAGATTTAGACAACTTAGGGATGGTGTTAAATTAGTATTTGTGGTGACAGGTTTCACTGTGAAAAATTATAATGGTAAAGTGATTCGAAGACTGAAATAAGAAGTATACAGTATGTGGAATTTAATTGGTGGATGGTGACTAGCAGTCCAGTGGAATCCAGTCCAGGATAACTCGAATTTCACCGGTCCTATTTGGGACAGACTCGTCAGTTGGCTGGAGGATGTACCTGCATTCCATCGCAGTCAGTGAGTCAGCGATGATGTTCCCCGCACCGAGGCTCGAACCCAATGCCCACAGTTTCAAACACCAGCAGCCAAAGCGTTATCCACTAGACCACTTGGGCCACGAGAGCCACCCCACTTCTTGTGCAACGGGTCATGTTAATTATTTAATTGAATTTTCAGATTTCTCCGCCCATCGACTGATTGGACCGAAGTGCTCGGTCTCTCAGGTTGATATGTTTGTTGGCTTCTTGTACAGATGCTTTGACGAGGATTTCTGGGCATTTAATTAGAATTTAATTGAAGTATGGTGACAACCTGAGACCAAGCACTTAGGTTCAATCAATCAATGGGCGGGGAAATCTAAAATTTAGTTGAATTATTCATATGACCCGTTGCACAAGAGGCAGTGGCTCTCGTGGCCCGAGTGGTCTAGTGGATAATGCTTTGACTGGTGTTTCAAACTGTGGGCACTGGGTTCGAGCCTCGGTGCGGGGAACATCATCACTGACTCACTGACTGCGGAATGCAGGTACATCCTCAAGGCAACTGACGAGTCAGTCCCAAATAGGACCGGTGAAATGCGCGTTATCCTGGACTGGACCCCAATGGACTGCTAGTCATCACCCACCAATTAAATTGTATTTACATGCCCAGATATCGTCGTTGAAGCATCTGCACAAGAAGCCAACAGACATATCAACCCAAGAGACCGAGCACTTCGGTCCAATCAATCGATGGCAAAATATCTAAAATTCAATTAAGAAGACAATTGCAGGGAAGAAAATTTTCTTTTCGACGAAGTCACCGTCAGCCAGGCTGTACATTCGTGTATTTATATCAAATGGATGGGAAAGATCCAGAATAATTTCCCGTTAGAGGTCAAATCAACAAAATTACAATTAGGAATTAAAATAACATAATAAACAGGGTGGTGGGACGGATAAAGCTCAGACAAAGTAGCATCATAATTATTGGGAAGATTGACATTGATTGTGCAATTAGGGGTTAGAAATGTAGAAATAACAAAATAGATAGACAGGATGTTTGGATGACAAAATCTAGTGGGATCATAACTAATGTGACGAATAATTCTTTATGCAATCAGGGATTGAATATGTAGAAATAACAAAATGACAAAATAGACTGGAAGTTCGAATATGAAAATATGGTAGTGAAAATAGTGGAGGGATTAGGAAAAACTTAAAAATAACATGAATAAACAGGAAGTTTGGATAAGAAAGTCAATGGGATAGTCACTATTAGAAGAATTACCTGCTTACGATGGCCATGGCAGGGACAACGGTTGGACGTGTTTCTTTTGGATACATAGCGTGGGTTTGAGCTTTTGGATAGCTAGTGCCTCGACTATGCCCAGATGTCTTAATTTTACTCCCTTTGATAGGTTTGATTGAATCTTGTATATTATTTTGAAGGATTTTTCGAATGGCGCTGAATGTCCTGAATTGACCAGTTGTTCTGTCACTGACTTATATACACCGATGTACTCAGCTCCACAAGAGCAGTTTACTTGCTCTAAAATTCAATTATAAAAATAAGTAAACAGGTAGTTTGAAGTTTTGTTATAAAAAAAAAAGAAGAAGAAAATGTGCTAAAGTCGGACAGGCAGATACACTGAAGGCTGAAAAAATCACTACAGCTTGTTTCAGTGATACGCCTTAGACGTGTACATAAGTCTAATGGAAAGTTATTTGAAATCTTGATAGGCGTAAACGTTAATTATAGTTTTTATTTATTTATTTTTTCAATTTTCAGCTTGTTTGAGTTTAAACAAAAAAACAAACACCCTCATAAAATGTTTTGTTTTTATTAAAAGAAAAGAATACGTGATTCAGCAAATCATCACAAGAATAATTAGGGGTCAATCTTCTCTAAATGCATTTTTCTTTTTTCTATACTGCAATTCACCTAAGTCTTATTTCAAATGCTTTGGAAATACTCAGATATTTGTAAAAGGTATCCATAACAGTCATTATTGTTATTGTTTAGGGCTTCAGCCACACGTCTCCATTGAGTTCGGTTCTCTGTCAAAGTTGTCACCTGGTTCCAGATCTGCCCACATGCTTTCGCCTCCTCTTCACATGACCTCCTCCCAAGTCACCCACCCTCGCAATGACGACCAACTCGCCGCTTCCCTTTTGGGTTCCACTCGAGCAATGGCTTGTCTAGTGATGTCACTCACTTGATGATTTGTTTTCCCAGAGTATGGCCACAATCCAATCCACCTCCATTTCTTCCTGCTTATTTGTTGCACAATTGGTTGCTGCTGAGTTAGTTCGCTCACTACCAGAGATCCCTCACTGTCGCTGATCTTTTCTTCCCATCTGATCTTGAGTGGTATTGAGCGAAGACAACTGGCTGTGTATGAAGGTCTGTAGTTTATTTGAGGTGCTCTCCATGACGCGCTGGTCAACTCTGTGATCCGTATAGTGAGTAGCACTGATTGACTACACAATGGAGTTGAAAATCCGGATCTTATTTTCATTTTCATGCTGACTGCTGAGTGTTGACCTCCACACAGACTTGAGAGTAATGAAAGCTTGTCTTGCTTTCCCAAAGATCCTTGCTGCTTTGATATCCTCGTCAGTTCCATTGGCCTGTAGTTGAAACGATGCTTCCCAGGTAGGTGAAGGAGGTTGTTTCTTTCAGGTTCCTCCCATTTATGCTGGCTGATTGTTGTCTGTTGTTGTTGTTGTTGTCTAAGAATCTTCATCACCTCTGTTTTCTCTATGTTCACCTGAAGTCCTATCCTTGATGCTTCTTCTGCCAACTTGTTGCTTTTCACTTGCATATCTTCCAGCGTTTGTAGGAAATCAGACATATATCACATCACATAGGAGAAGTCCAGATCCTCCAAGTTGGTATTTTGTGTGAGTCCATTTTATGCCTGTTTCCTCGCTGCCTGGCCCACTGTCTGTCACATTATCCAATCTACTGCAATCAGGAAAATCATTGGCGATAGCAGGCGGCCACCCAGCTTGTCTTACTCCCGTCTTCACTTCTACGAAGGATTCCGTAAGTTTCCGGTTGTGGATTACTTGGCATGCAGCAGTGTCGTACAACTGTTGGATGAGATGTATAATTGTCGGCGGCACCACGTAGTAGTGAAGTAGTTAGAGAAGGAGGTCAGTCACGAGCCTAACTTAAATCGCTCAATGATAACAACTCTGACTAACTACAGAAATGCGTGAGATCTGCGCTCGAATCTCAGAGTGGATATGAACTCCGTCAAGATTGCAGACACGCTGCGGTGACGACTATCGGTAGGCACGCGAAATCTAGATCCAAGGCATCCCGGCCAGAGATCGCCTCCAAGCATTTAATGACAGACAATTCAGAGTGTTTATTGATGGTCAGCCATCCATCTAGCATGGCGGCCACATTGTAAACTTCACTTACAGAATTCAATCAGCATTAAATTGAGGACTGGATGCGTGACATTAGTAACTGCCTAGTGTCCAGTCAAGATATTATTATTGTGGTATGTAAGAAAAATGTAGCCGTAACACTGGGGTAGTAATAACTGCATTAGCAAAATGTTTTTGAATATACTCGATTATGGATAAGATTTTATTTTGTAGTGTTATACAGTAAGTAATATTAACTGATGCGACCACACGCTTCGAGCACAATTCATTATTATTGCCACTCATAATCATCATATCAAGTCACTCACACAACTTTCGTCTTCCTTCATTTATATACATGAGTGGAATTGATGATTAGACATTTGAATACAAATCAGTAATATGGGATAATGTACATTCAGAAATAATAATAATGATAATATGAGTGTTATTGATCAATTACAATCAGATGGGAAATAAGACGAGTGTTTCCTTTATAGTCAAAATAAGTGATTAACTTGTTAGAATGTTGTGATGTACGTGAAGTGAAATAGAATTTTAAGATTATTTATAATCCTCTTCTGATAACATGAAATAAAACAGATGGAAGAGGCGTTGGTGTGAAATAACTAACTATCCTATAAAATTCATTAGGAAGATCAGAAAAGGCCAGAAGGAAAATCGAAAAATTATTGTGAAACTAGTAATGATAACATAAATAAGAGAGATAAAAGTAATCCACTGTTACACGATATAAGGAGCGATGGGACATCTGAATCCCTCCCTACATGAGATTCTTAACACAAAAGCAGGAATTAGGTTGGTGGTATTCAAACCTACAAACTCATTCACGCAGCACAAGCTCTGTAGGTTAAAGTACCCTAAAGTTTGACCCAGTTAGACAAAATAATATAATTTACAAAATACCCTGCAATGACTGTGAGTTAGGTCAACTACATATAAAGGTCAAACTAGTAGGTCGGGGACAGTCAGATTGTCAGAACATAGGAATTTAGCTAAGGTTGACCCCACCCGAGAAGATAAGTAATTTAGAAAAAGGTCACCACTACATTGCACTGCATGCATTAACACACAACCACACAATAGCATGGTGGGAGAGGGTTAAGATTCTAAGAAGTAATCTATGTAGGTGGAGAGCGAGAGAGGTTGATTACTGAATCCTGGCTGGTTCATCGAGTCTACACACAACACAACACATGCAACAGAAATGACTCAATGCAAATACCAGAAATATGTATGGAAGATATTATTACCACCAGTCAGTCAGTCAGTCAAATCAGAGGAGGATAATAAATAATCTCAAATTGTATTCTATTTCAATTCAATTCACGTACATCATCACAACATTCTAACAAGTTACTCACTTATTTTGACTATAGAAGAAACACTCGTCTTATTTCCCATCTGATTGTAATTGATCAATAACACTCATATTATTATCATTATTATTTCTGAATGTACATTATCCCATATTACTGATTTGTATTCAAATGTCTAATCATCAATTCCACTCATGTATATAAATGAAGGAAGACGAAAGTTGTGTGAGTGACTTGATATGATGATTATGAGTGGCAATAATAATGAATTGTGCTCGAAGCGTGTGGTCGCATCAGTTAATATTACTTACTGTATAACACTACACACACTGTGAGTGACAGTTTATCAAAACAGAAAATCTTATCCATAATGGAGTAGTTATACTCTAACACCACCACCACAGTGCCCAAGTTTTATACTTCTTATATCAATTACAGCAGATAATTCTCTATTTTATAATTACTTGCTTAGTATCAAGTGAAAAAATCCAGTACTGTGGAACTGTTTACGTAATTAGGACACTCCAGTCTTATAGACTATAACTCTACACCATTTGCATATGCACACAGATGAAACTAAATTTCACTGCATAGAATTTCTATTTTTTGTTATACAGTTCCTCCTGGAAAAGAAACTCCTTCAATGGAAGAGAAAAAACCGGATGAAGAAGACATGACAGTCAGACCGCCGCATATTGGTGAACTTTTACAGTCTCGGCTGAACGAAGTGGAAGCACAAGATAATGAAGGTGTGGCGAATGAAGAACCACTAGACTATGCATATGAAGGACAAGAGAATGAACGAATGGAAAATGGAGATTTGTCATCGGGTACCAGGTGAGCAATATATTTCACACTGTCATCAGTGTAATAAAATGAACTTCATATTAGTTTGTTTATTAGATGTATCACACAGTCAGTGAAACAGTATTAGTATTTACTGGATGACAAAGTTTCGAACACAATTCATTATTGCTGTTCATAATCATTCCATCATCAATTATAATCACACGACTTCGAAACTTGAGTTTTATAGTTTTCTTTGTCCTCTCCTATTTGTCGTCGTCATTGGGGTAGTAGAATTTTCCAGATATCTGTGTGGACAGGTGTTGAATCATTCCTATTACACGTATTCACTCTCAGTTGATTCGATAAACAAAGCTTCCGTTGTTATCAATCTCTCCCTCCCTCCACCCTGCTGTGACATTAGATTTTAAAACTGTCATCCTATCCCATCCAGCCTATTGTATGGCTTTGTGTGTAATTGCATGTAGTGAGTGCTATAGCTGAACTATTCTCTAGATTTCTTATCTTATTCGGGTCAACTAATCTAGATTTTGCTGCTAGGTTTTTATGCTCGGCTAGTCTGACTCACTGACCCTGTTCTACTACTTTGACCTATGTATTTGACCTGACAATCATTGCAGCAGCAGGGTATTAGATAAACTAAATTGTTTTGTTTTGAAGGCTCCACAGGATTGATCCTTTAACTGACAAAGCTTGTTTCTAATTGAGTTTGTGGGTTTGAATGCCACTTTTATTCCTACTTTGTTAAGAATTCTTTCCCAGATATCTGCGAAATTTACTACCACGCCTACGACCACAAATATGAGAAGACAAAGAAAACTATGAAATGAACGAAATATTCCCATATTGAGTCATACGAAAAGGCACAAACAGCGAAGAAAATTTTCTTTTCGACGATTCATTTTCATGAGCTGTACAATCGTAATTATAATTTACAAAGAAATCTTTAGACCAATCAGATACTGGTAAATTTTGTCCTTGGAAAATTGTATTACATAATGTAAGGTGTAAGAAGGGATGGCTAATTGTAAGTTAGAAAGGAGACAGAAGTTGGCATGACGTAATAAGTGTGAGATAGTGAATAATCAATAATCTCGTGTAAAATGGACAGGAACTAGTGGAAAGGCTATAAAGTGTTTTTGTATAAGATATGTATGAAAAACAATGTTATTAATAAACAGTAATAGAGTGGTAATAAAATGTGGATGATTGGAATAATAATGACAATAGAAGTATTAGTAATAATAATAGTGAACTTACATAATAAAGGAAAGAAGCAAAATTGTGATAAGAACTTTACTCTGGCCATGGTAGGGCAAGAGAATGTATGTATCGCTTTTGGATGCAGAGGTCCGGTTTCAGATCTCGAATAGCTAATGCTTCAGCTATGTACAGATGGCGTATCCGAAGTCCCTTTGTACGCGATATTGAGGGACTCTGTGTACCACTGTGAAGCATTCATGTGGGGGTGCTCGATGTCCAGAGATGACAAGGTGTTCGAGGATCGAGCTGTTGCTATTCTTCTTTTCTCCTCTGGCCAACCAAGCGGGCAGTGTTCCAGAATACGTTTTTGGACTTGACGTTGCGTACGCCCAATATACTTTGCTCCACACGAGCAAGTAAATTGATAAATACACACTGAGGTGGCCAAAAGCGGTATCTTGTCCTTAGCGTTAGACTGGATTAACTGTCTGCAGGAGAATGTGATACGTAGAGTGGCTGTTGGAAATGTCTTCTTCAGACATTCCGGATTCGCCATCTGTACATAGCTGAAGCATTAGCTATTCAAGATCTGAAACCGGACCTCTGCATACAAAAGCGATACATACATTCTCTTGCCCTACCATGGCCAGAGTAAAGTTCTTATCACAATTTTGCTTCTTTCCTTTATTATGTAAGTTCACTATTATTATTACTAATACTTCTATTGTCATTATTATTCCAATCATCCACATTTTATTACCACTCTATTACTGTTTATTAATAACATTGTTTTTCATACATATCTTATACAAAAACACTTTATAGCCTTTCCACTAGTTCCTGTCCATTTTACACGAGATTATTGATTATTCACTATCTCACACTTATTACGTCATGCCAACTTCTGTCTCCTTTCTAACTTACAATTAGCCATCCCTTCTTACACCTTACATTATGTAATACAATTTTCCAAGGACAAAATTTACCAGTATCTGATTGGTCTAAAGATTTCTTTGTAAATTATAATTACGATTGTACAGCTCATGAAAATGAATCGTCGAAAAGAAAATTTTCTTCGCTGTTTGTGCTTTATCTTAGAACTATGAAACTCAAGTTTCGAAGTCGTGTGATTATAATTGATGATATGATTATGAAGAGCAATAAATTTTGTTCGAAACTGTGTCATCCAGTAAACACTAATACTGTTTCACTGACTGTGTGTGATATATCCATCTAATAAACAAACTAATATTGAATTACTTACCACCATCACAATCACAGTGCCCAAGTTTAACACATTACTAACATGAACTTAATTTTTTTTGCAATTGTCGATCAGTGAGTTGCATTATTTCCATTTTCTATATTTTGGCTTGTAAGGATTAGTTTTATTGTTACTAGTTTATCACGGATTGATGTCAACCAGTTAAAGAAGCATTGAAAACCAGCCACAGGAAGTACTGCCAGACAGCCAGCTGTTTCAATAGCCTAGTTTTGGAGTCATCGGCAGTACACACCCACCACTGAACCGGGGTTCGAACTCAGGACCTTCCGGTTACAAGAAAAGCAAGCTGTTATAAGCCTTACAAACCAAACTATAGAAAAAATTAATCTGATGCTCGCGCTAGTGACTTGCTACGGGATGGAGTTTCTTGGAGTTAGTTGTAGTGAAAAGTGGTGACCAGTGAGGTGGTGGTCCATCCAGATATCACGTGTGAGGATGGATGTCCCACCAACGACATTAGTTGGTGCCAGTCGCGCAAAATGCATCACGAATTGATAGAAGTTAAAATTCGTGCACTGGCTAGCCATTGAGGAATCGGGTCCCAGTGAGTGGTGGCTGAATGGTATACGACTAAGCTAGTTTGCCTTGCTTGTAACCGGAATGTCCCGGGTTCGAACCGCCTGTGGTCGGTGCGTATTGCCGATGATTCCTACACTGGTTCTGTTAAAAATGAACTCACCATAGTGAATGAGATATTAAGGTATTTTTTTATTTTATTGGTAAAATGCTTCAAATAATGCAGTCTGTTACCTTATGAGTTGTTAAATTATGATAAATGGTTAATCGACCTCTTGCAGCCTCTTACAGCCTTACCGAGTTGGTGAAACACGGTGTTGTAAAGGATAGTTTTGGATTTGTTGAAAGGATAAAAGATTTAAGTGTTTTGACAATAAATTCATGATATCATTTGTTGACGTATCTTCCTTATTCACTAATGAACGTACCACTTATGGAAACAGTGGACGTTGTATGCGAAGAACTCATAAGACGAAACATCGATGTTTGCATTCCTATATCTTTTATAATGAATGCACAATGAATGTCCGCTTTTCATTTAATAAGGAACTATATAGACAGATTGACAGTGTGACAATGGGATCACCACTAGGACCATCATTCTAGCCGACATTTTCCTTGCGAAACTAGAAAATAATGGGCCTTGGAAGGATGTTAATAATGAACTCGAATTCTATTGTCGGTACATGGATGATACATTTTTGATTATGAAAAATAAGAAGGAAGCAAGAAAATCCTGAATAACTTTACCGAGGTTCATCCTCAAATAAATTTTACCATCGACAAAGAAAATGACTCCAGTATTCCATTTGTAGACGTCCTTATGACCAGAATAGAGGATGGCGCAATAAGAAGAGGAAGTGTATTTAGAAAACCTACATCAAGTGACTGTCAGTATACTCATTTTCTCAGCTTCGTGCCTTTGAAATACAAACGCAATCTGATAAAGTGCTTGGTTCACCACAGAGCAAGAGCAATCTACTAGGATGAATGTCTTGATGAGGAAGTTATTAATACTAAACGGTTGGTTGCTGAGTGAAAATGGTTATGCAGGAAAGTTCATTGATAAGAATATGAATCTAAAATCAAAAGAGCCCAAAGTACCAACACTTCCGAAAAAGGAAGGCGTTATTCTTGCACATGCAGTTCCTTCTGGAAAGCATCAGTGAGATACTAACACAGCGCCTTAGAAATGAGGCGGTAAAAAGAGCATTCCCTGCTGCTGCCGAATTACGCTGTGCCTTCAAAACCACCCAACCCTCTTTTACGTTCCTTAGGGAGTAAAAGACAAACTGCCTAATTTCGCCTCTTCCATGTGTGTGTATCTACCAATTGAACTGCTCCTGCTGTGGAGTGAGCCAGTGACTTGCATACGACGTACAATTCGGCGTGTTTCTCGTCAAATTTCCCAACATCACCCACCCTTCACAGTGGTTGGTTGGTTAAGTAAGGGACAAACAAAATCTATTCACACCGCTGTTCTATCTCACTCATCTTGTGGATACACAACACAAGACTGATTGATGTTAACCAGGCGGCTTTCACGATCATTTACCACTTATCAACCAACAAATCTCAATTTCCCCGTAACAGTTCGACTAGTAAATATTGGTGAGGCTGGCTCGCTGGTCGTTGGGATCCCTATTAACAAGTCTAATTTGTGCATCCAAAAGAAGTTGGTTGGTTCAGACATTATCCTTACTCCACTGGCCATCTAGGTTTGAATGATCGATCCTGAATTTTTGTAGAATTTTCCTAATTTTAGTAGATATTCTATTTGCTACTTAATCTTAATCATTATTGTTATTATTATTTAGGCATCTTTATTGAACTGTGTTGATTCCATGTTGTGATCTTACTTTACAAATCGATATTACTATTTAAAAAGCACACACTAATATTGTTATTGACTACTAATCTAGAATATTCTATGTATATAAACAGACATGCATATATAGATATGATTGTAGAGCGAGAAGAGGAGGAGGAACTTCTTATCGAAAAGGGGGATATTCTTTGCTGGCTCAATTATATTTTGTGTTTTATAGATAGATAGAAGATGTCTGAATGAATATTTTCGCTATATTGAAATGTTGTTAGTTTTGAAGAACAATCCACTCAAATCTTGATTAAAATATTTCCGGCAACGCTTATTATTATTATTGGAATGGCAATCAAACCTCTACCTCAACTTTATAGACTTTGAGAAGGCCTCCGACAGCGTCGACCGCGAAGTAATTTGGAAACTACTCGAGTACTACGGCGTACCTCAGATATTCATCAAACTTATTCAACAGCTGTATGACAACGGCACATGTCAAGTAATCCACAACGGAAAACTCAGCGAAGCGTTTGGAGTAAACACAGGAGTCAGACAAGGGTGCTTATTATCACCAATGATATTCCTAATTGTGGTGCACTGGATTATGCGTCGTCAGACGACAGTGGGAAACGAGAAGACAGGGATATCCTGGACCACCGACGTGAAGAATCTAGAAGACCTGGATTTCACGCGTGGATGATTTATGTTTGATATCACACAAAATCGAAGACTTACAAGCGAAAACCAACAAACTGGTCGAAGAAGCAGCAAAGACAGGACTCCAGGTGAACATAGACAAGACGGAGGTTATGAAAATAACCAACCAACAACAACAACAATAGCAGCAACATCCAGTGCCAATCACCATCAACGGGAGGGATTTGAAAGAGGTTACTTCATTCACTTATCATCTAGGGAGCATTGTCTCAACTACAGGATGACAAATCGAGAATCGGGAAGGCGATAAACATATTCACCAACCTCAAAATCCAATCTGGAAATCTTCGTCACTCAGCAACACTCAACAACCAAATTCGGATTTTCAATACAAACGTCAAGTCAGTCAGTTCTTGTATACGGATCAGAAGCTTGGCGGCGGGTCACACAGAATATTTCCAACATCCTGTTGCAGACCTTTATCAACAACAACAACTGTCTTCACTCTATACTACTGAAGATCAGATGGCCGGAAAGAACAAGAACCAACAAGAAACTATGGGAACAAACAAAACAAGAACCAATCGCCCAGCAAATATGCAGGAGAAAGTGGAGATGGATTGGACACTCACTGGCTGAGGAGGCCGCTGGGTGACATCACGCGTCAGGCCATCGCTCGAGTGGAACCCGAAAGGGAAGCAGCGAGTAGTGGGACGTCCAAGGTTACATGGAGGAGATCGTGTGAAGAGGAACTGAAGCAGTATGGATTAACATGGATGCAGGTGTGGAAAGTACAGCAGAAGACAGAAGCAAGTGGAGGCGTGCAGTTGAAGCCCTGTGTTCCACTAGGAACCCAAGGGAACAATAATAATAAATAATTATAATAATTATTATTATATCACATCAGTTTTGAATATAAAAGTGGTGATATTTTGAGTTGTTTATCACGTGGATTTTTTTGTTCCTATGCTGGAGTAAACGGTGCACATTTCTGAGTGCACATAGTGAGTGTTGTTTACTATACGCCAACACATAGATCGACCATCATTATTGGTTCGATAAGAAAGCAAACACAAACTACAGGAAATACAGAAGTTTAAACAAGCGCAGTTATAAGATTCTCCGGTAAATGTCTACCTGGAACAGTTAGTTAGTCGCCTATGCAGATAGTGTGCATACATTCAAAAAAACACCTACGTGATAGTTCCATATTAGTTTGTTTATTAGATGGATATATCACACAGTCAGTGAAACAGTATTGTTTACGTATTTATTATTATGATTTGAGTGACAACAGAGCACAAAAACTAAGTAGTACCACGGAAAATCTAAGACAGGAAGTGGGACACATATAAGAGAAGCCTTGAAACTTAATAATTACCCTGATAAGTTAGTCTGAAAGTATGTAGGGAAATGTAAAAATAAAATAAATAATGATAGTAGCGATAGTGACAATAATAATAATATTAATATTAATGACGACACCAACAATAAGGAATCTATATCATCAGTAGTAATTCCATACAAGGAAGGAACCTCGGAAACCACCCACCTTACGCAGAATTCCTTACAATGCTGACAGGAAGGAATAAAAGTGGCTGCTAGAATTCAAACCAACGACAAACTCAATTAGAAACAAGCTTTGTCAGTTAAAGGATCGATCCTGTGGAGCCTTTACAACAAAACAATTGAGTTTATCTAATACCCTGCTGCTGCAATGATTGTCAGGTCAAATACATAGGTGAAGCTAGGAGAACAGGGTCAGTGAGTCAGACTAGTCGAGCATAAATATCTACCAGCAAAATCTAGGTTGGTTGACCCGATTAAGATAAGAAATCTAGAGAATACTTCAGCTATCGGAAGCACTACATGCAATTACACACAACCATACAATAGGCTGGATGAGATAAGATGACAGTTTTAAAATCTAATGTCACAGGTTGGAGCGAGGCGGAGATTGATAACTGCAGCTTTGTTTATGGAATCAACTGAGAGAGAATACATGTAATAGGAATGATTCAACACCTGTCCATCTAGATATCTGGAAAGTCCCACCACGCCTACGAAGACAAATAGGAGAGGAGAAAGAAAACTATCAGACTCAAGTTTCGAAGTCGTGTGATTATAATTGATGAAATGATTATGAACAATGAATAAATTTTGTTCGAAACGTCGTTATCCAGTAAATACTAATACTGTTTCACTCACTGACTGTGTGTGATGCATCTAGTAAACAAACTAATATGGAATTACTTACTACCACCACCACAGTGCCCAAGTTTTTCACATATAATACCTCATAGTTGTCAATTGTAAAGTGTTTTAGAATGTTTCGACTTTTTAAAACCTATGGTTGTCATAGCGGTAAATGTGACGTTTTCGGATCTAGTGTTAGTCACAATAGTCATCGAATGAAGAGTACAAATATCTAATAATAATGAATGGTTTTCAAGTATTATTATGATTATTATTATTCGATCCTTGGCTTCTGAGTAGAAGATCTACATTCCACCTCGTTCTTTAGTTCCCTAAATACTTGGTTTAAAACAATTAGTTCCTTTTATGAATTTAGATAAAGCAGTAATAATAAGACGTAATTTGTCTGTCTGAATCGTGTGTGTAATGTGCATACTTGCGTGCAACACACATTTCGAACAATCTGATCCATCACACACACACGGACTTGTCATAGGAGTACATATATATATGAAATTGATAAAGAGTTAAGAGGTGGGTGAGAAAATAGACTTGACTACTTGGGTCAAGTTAAAAGGAGGACATACTGAAGGTCAAAATAGCAATGAAGATCAATCACTAAACCAAATAGCAGAGGTAATAGTAATTCAAGTTTATAGAGAATCAACTCACACAGACCAAATACTGAATTACAAGAGCAACAATCCAGTAACACACAACAGGAATTGTATACAAACACTATTCAAGAGGGTAAGCCAGGCATGACTCATTGCAGCACTCCCACCTTGAGGAAAATTGAAGAAAGATACCTCATAGACGTCTTCCAAAAGAATGGATGGATATCAACGGAATTTCATCATAAGACATATACCCTCAAGCCAGCCTACCAAATCAAGGGATCCCAAAGGAAAGCACAAAGAAAATCGCCCTACCATATATAAAGGATATCTCAGAAATCACTGCAACACTCTTCAAACCTTTAGAAATTGACATCTTACATAAACCAACAAAATCGCTTCAGTCAGTTCTATGTCAACCAAAAGACAGACTCAACAACGAAAGAAGATAGAACCAACATCATCTACAAAATAAACTGTAACAACTGCGAAAAACACCACCATATATAAAGGATATCTCAGAAATCACTGCAAGACTCTTCAAACCTTTAGGAATTGACGTCACACACATAGAAACCAACAAAATCACTTCACTCAGCTGGTGCTATGTCAGTCAAAAGACTCAACAATGAAAGAAGATTTCAATACTGCAAAAATGTTCATTCAGACATCTATAAAAACAAAATAATCGAGCAAAGAATATTCTTTTCGATAAATTCCTCTTCCAGGCTCTACAATTATATACATGTTTATATACACAGAATATTTCAAATTAGTAGTCAATAACAATATTAGCGTTTTTTTAAATAATATCGATTTGTAAAGTATGGTCAATGCTATTGCAGTTCATTAATGATGCTTAAATTATAATAATAAAGATATAACAGCGAATAGAATATCAACTAAAATTAGGGAAATTTCACAAAATTCTGGATTATTCAAACCTGGATGGCCAAGGTAATGATAATGACTGGACTAACTTCTTCTGGGTCCATAAATTAGGCTTATTAATATGAATCCCCACAGCCTCAGCAATATTTAGAAGTCGAACTCTTAAAGCGAAATTGAAAGACAAAACCAACATCATCTACAAAATAAATTGTGACAACTGCGAAAAACACTAACTAATTTGGCCAAAGTGGACATCCCTCCTCTTCGTCTTCGTATCGACGAACATAAGTTAGGCGTCAAAAGACATGACATCCACTCCCTCACTCATATCACCTCACTGCATACCGACAATCACGGACATTAATTCGACTGGGAAAACCAAACCAAAGTTCAAATATTAAACAGAGGAAACAACACCGAGAATGCTAGAGAATGTTTACAAGCCTACCTGGTATTCCAGTGAATCATCAATCAATAGACACATCGAGACAGACAAAATCCACCAACCGATAAGAAAGAAACCTCACACACTAAGGGTCAAAGTTTAAGTCAAAGAAACAGTCAGTTCCAATAGTAATACAAGTAACCAAGAGCGTGTGAAAACACACAAAAAACTAATCACCTTGAAGGTCACCGACGAGAAGAGATGATTTATAAACTCACTGGTGGAGAAATTTGAATGCTCACTTCAAAAAATTAAAATATGCGCTGAAGGAAGATGTCGCTTGCCTGGTGGGGCGATCAAATCTTCGGAAATTAGCTACCCAGGCACCTCAGAGAACACAACCACATCAAAATCATCCACCTGAGCTACAAATCTTCCCCAACATATCTACATTTATTATATAGCAGAATCACAATTTGCATATATCTTTGGTATTGTCCTACTCCATCTCCTGTATTGCTATTCTTCGTCTGCCTGTCGCGTTTTCTGTGTTATTTCACAAGTATCTTTCATTAAATCTATCTATCTCTCCGCAATTCGAAATACCTGCTGTTGATATATATTTATATATTTCATTTCATACTACTTATAAGTTTAGTCAGTAGCATACGCACATTACAGATAAAACTGGTTTTGCATGGTTTGATTTTCAGGCCTATGCAATATGGTATCTTAAAAAGACCCTGACTCACTTCTTCACTGTGTGACTGAGAGAATTCATCCTGTACTAGACGAAGGACCAGATCAATGACATTGTTTATCTAATTTGTGGATGGTGACTAGCAGTGGGATCTAGTCCAGGATAAAAAGCATTTCACTGATCCTATTTGGGACTGATTCGTCAGTTGGCTGGAAGATGTGCATGCATTCCCCAGTAAGTGAGTCAGTGATGATGTTCCCACCACCCACCAGTCAAAGCGCCATCCACTAGACCACTTAGGCCACGAGAACCACCCCACTTCTTGTTCAACGGGTCATATGAATTATTTAACTGAATTTTAGATTTCCCCGCCCATTGATTGATTGGACTGAAGTGCTCGTCGGTCTCAGGTTGACATGTCTGTTGGCTTCTTTTGAAGCTGAAGAGTGGCAAATTGGACTGGTGAAATGCGCGTTATCCCATGGACTGGATTCTACTGTTAGTCACCATCCAAAAATTAAATTCTAATTTAAATAAAGCAAGAACAACAATGTGGTTTGTGCAGAATAATATAGTACCATCATTTATTTCGTAGGCTTCTCGTCAGCTGCTTACAGCCTAAATAAATTATAAGGTTTGCGTGCAGAAAAAATTTAGCATACTTGCAAATTTACCGAAGGCCTACATGGAATGGACAATACTTACATTTTAATAGTTTTTGTCCAAATAGCTAGCTATAAACGAGCACTAGTCAAGACTCTGTGCTATAGAGCGAGGAGAATATGCTCTGTAGAGAAACTAGAGGAAGAATTTATGATTCTCGAAAAGGTGCTGAAAAGCAACGGTTATCCTCAAAGATTCATTAACAAATATGGAAGATCTGAAGTCACAAAGGTTAAACAAATCACATTTGAAAAAAGCCTGTCTTCATTCAACTAGATTTTAAAGGTGAAAACATTGCAGAAATGGTCAACAGAAGACAGAGAACGTCACTAGCCAGAGCCTATCCTGCAGCTAAGTTGGTTCCCGTCCATCGAACAACTTGCTCTTTGGTGCAGTCAAAAGTCGATAGATACTCTTCTCATGGTAACTCCAACTGTGTATACAAATTTACGTGTATCTGCGGGAGCAGTTACATTGGGAGAATAGAAAGAAGGGCACACCTTCGATTTTCTGAACATGTGCCAAAAAGCCTACGTCTCAAGGGAACAAACTCTTATAGCAGCGCTATTACTAGACATCTTCTCAACACGGGTCATGAGATAGAAATCGAGAAATCTTTTAAAATTATCAATAGGCAAAGGAGTTCTATTCTCTTTAAGTTTGCCAAAGCAATCTCTATCAAACGCTTGAAACCAGATTTATGTGTTCAGAAAGAAGCAGTTATTAATCTTTCCTTGCGCTGGTAACTCAATGTCTTTATTGTCTCATCTGATTACGTAATCTTTGTCTTTAACCTCACCCCCTTTTATAATCTGTAATTTTGCTTGTCTCTTGTTTCTATGATTTGAGTTGGACTGAGTACATTGCTACCTAATTTATTAGTCACTCTGTATCTAACGCATATTTCGTCTTTATTACGTAACTCCTTTAACATTGTATGCATACATTTATTTTGTTTAAACTTGAACTGCCTGTGTAAAAACGATATATAAGCGCAATTTTCTGAGCACTGTTCACTTACTGTGGAACTTTTTGTCAAATGACAACACGTAAAATTTGCAAGTATGCTAAAATTTTTCTGTACGCAAACCTCATAATTTATTTAGGCTGTAAGCAGCTGATGAGAAGCCAACGAAATAAATGATGGTACCATATTATTTTGCACAAACCACACTGTTGTTCTTGCTTTATTCAAATTCATCAAGGGGAATAAATGCATAAATTCTAATTAAATGCCCAGACATCGTCGAAGCTAATTTATGAGATGAATTTAACATTTTATAAATCCCAGAATATGCCTAGTAGTTTTTTTCCAAAGCGCTGAATAGATACACATTGATGTTATATATACCAGTTGTCAACAATTATACTTCACAAGTCGAATTCAAAATATCAAAGCCGATAAAAGTTGATATTTAAGCCCCAATCTCTTCTGAATAAGAAAGAATATTTATTATTAAATGTGCAAAACTTGGGCACTGTGGTGGTAGTAAGTAATGCCATATTCATTTGCATATTAGATGTATCACACACAGTCAGTGAAACAGTATAAGTGTGTATTATTATTACTATTCCCTTGGGTTCCTAGTGGAACATAGGGCTTCAACTACATGCCTCCACTTGTTTCTGTCTTTTACTGTACTTTTCACCTGCATCCATGTTAGTCCATATTGTTTGAACTCCTCTTCACACGATCTCCTCCATGTCATCCTCACGCTGACGACCAACTCACCACTTCCCTTTCGGGTTCCACTCGAGCGATGGCCTGACGCGCAATGTCACCAGCAGCGGCCTCCTCAGCGAGTGTCCAATCCATCCATCCTCACTTTCGCCTGCATATTTGTTTAGCGATTGGTTCTTGTTTCGTTTGTTTGTTTGTTTCCATAGTTTCTTGATGGTTCTTGTTCTTTCCGGCCATCTGATCTTCAGTAAAGAACAAAGACAGTTGTCGTTGTTGATAAAGGTCTGCAACAGGCTGTTGGAAATATTCTTTGTGACACACTGGCCAAGTTTCTGATCCGTATAGAAGAACTGCCCGACTTGACGTTTGTATTGAAAATCCGAATTTGGTTGTTGAGTGTTGCTGAGTGACGGAGATTTCCAGATTGGTTTCAGGTTGATGAATGTGTTTCTCGCCTTCCCGATTCTCGATTTGACATCCTCGTCCGTTCCTCCTGTAGTTGAGACAATGCTCCCTTGATAGGTGAATGAAGTAACCTCTTTCAAATCCCTTCCGTTGATGATGATTGGCACTGGGTGTTGCTGTTGTTGTTATTGTTGTTGTTGGTTGGTTATTTTCATAACCTCCGTCTTGTCTTTGTTCACCTGGAGTCCTGTCTTCTCTGGCTGCTTCTTCGACCAGTTTGTCGGTTTTCGCTTGTAAGTCTTCGATTTTGTGTGACATCAAACATAAATCATCCACGCGCGAAATCCAGGTCTTCTAGATTGTTCACGTCGGTCCAGGATATCCCTGTCTTCTCGTTTCCCACTGTCTAACGCATATTCCAGTGCACCTCAATTATTATTATAATCATTGATGGTAATGATTTGAGGCTAGAATTCGAGAATTCTTAACAAAGATTGTAAATAGATAAAATTCTATAATGTATGAAGGTAGGATTCAAACGATGGCAAAGTTAAACTTTGAACCCAACTAACAGCCAATCAGCAAACGACCTTGAACGGACCAATCATATGAAACAGATGTCTGCTTATGGCAATGTTCCCTTTAGAGAAAGACGTTTTGGTACAAGTTCAGAAAATCGTAGATATGCCCTTCTTTCTTTCTGTCGTTCCAATGTAACTAACTGTTCCCGCAGGTACATGTAAATTTGTATATACAGTTGGAGTTGTTAACATAAGAAGGATATCTGTCGATAATATTTCCAAAGAAACCATGTTTTGTCCTTGATATTAATATCCTTGATTTTGTCTACGAATTCAAATACATCTTTAAGGTTATGTTACAATATCTACTCATGCAAAGGTTTGAGAATATTTATCAACCATGAATTACGGAATATACACATTTGATCATAGGGAATAAGACGACAGTTGCAGCGAGGAAGAAAAGCTTTTCTTTTCGACGATGTCACCGTCGACTAGACAGCTGTACATTCGTGTATTTGTAATAATGAATGGGTAGGAAAGTTCCAGAATTATTTCCGGTTAAGGGTCAGATTAGTAAAATTACAATTAGGAATTAAAATGACATAATAAACAGGGCGGTAGGACGAATAAAGCTCAGACAAAGTAGCATCATAATTGCTGAGAAGATTGATATTGATTGTGCAATTAGATAGAGGTTAGAAATGTAGAAATAACAAAATAGATAGACAGGATGTTTGGATAACAAAATCTAGTGGGATCATGACTAATTTGACGAATACTTGTTTATGCAGTTAGAGATTAGAGATGTAGAAATAATAAAATAACAAAATAGACAGGAATTTCTGTTCATTATGGCCACTACAGGGTTGGACGAGGGTTGAACGTATTTCTTTTGGATACATAGCGTAGGTTTGTTCTTTTGGATAGCTAGTGCCTTGGCTATGCCAAGCTGTCCTAATTTCACTCCCTTTGATAGGTCTGATCGAATCTTGTATATTATTTTGAAGGATTTTTTGAATGGCACTGAATGTCCTGAATTGACCAGATGTTCTGTCACTGAACTATATACACACGTTTTCGTTCCCCTTTTACCAGCCAGACTGGATAGTGTTCACGAGCGCGTTTTTCAAGTAAGTTGGCGCATGATACGGTCGATGTGCTCAGCTCCGCCAGAGAGCAAGTAAACTGGTAAATGCGCTTTGAAGTGGCCCGATGCGACAGCGTATCTTTCGCGTTCTGGTTTATTCATGTTATTTTAAGTTTTTCTTAATCTCTCCACTATTTACACTACCATATTTTCATATCCAAACATCCTGTCTATCTATTTTGTTATTTCGACATTTCTAACCTCTAATTATTCTGGAACTTTCCTACCCATTTATTATTATAAATACACGAATGTACAGCCCTGTCTAGTCGACGTTGACTTCGTCGAAATGAAAGCTTTTCTTCCTCGCTGCAACTGTCTTTTTATTATTCCCTATAACCATGAATTGTTTGCAGCTTTCGAATTACTCTGACATGAAGGCATAAGTGCTTATAGAAATCAGACGGCTGGTTTGCAATAGGGGATTTTAACTCTTACAAATCCTAAGAATGTATATAAATATATATAAACCAGTGGCTGAATGGTATACGAGCTTGCTTTGTAACCGGAAGGTCCTGGATTCGAATCCCAGTGGTTGCGTACTGCCGGTGATTCCCAAACTAGGATGAAACAGCAGCTGTCTGTGCGTCGGTGGCACAGTGTTTAGGACTCTCGCCGACCATGCACACGGTCTGGGGTTCGATCCCCTGCCGACGCACACCCGATATCTATGGTCGGCCTGCGAAATTTGGGCTACCGATATCCATGCTGAAAATTCCATACTTGTACTGAAAATACGGTGTGGCATCAAGCTGTAATCAAAATATAAATATATAATTTATCTTATGTTCTATCTCTATTTTCTTTCCCTAATTTTAGCTTACACAGCATATGAGATACACATTCTGCATCCCTTCCTTACCAACCAACCAACCAGCGAAGTATTATTGAATTGTTATGCAGTGTCGACCATGCTGGCAAGACCTTCATTCTACTGTTCACAGAAAGATGGAAGCAAACAAAAAGTGTGACATTTCTTCTTCACTAATTCCTTTCCTTTCCCTCCACCCCACTCCGTTTCACCACTATTCCAGTTAACTTCACTCACTCACAGGATTATCATCATCAAACTTACTTACTTTGTAAATAAAGTAACCAAAATATGTGTACCGTCATGATTCCAAACACGTACACTAACATATAAATTTCACTGACTGACTGACTGACTGACTACAAGAGGCTGAGATAATTTCAATTTGTACCTACTTATTTTCCTTTTTTATACTTTTGAATAATACACAGTAAATTTGTTTTGATCATGAAATAACCGTGCAAATTCTACAGTTCAAGATGGGGATAAAAAGAAGGTTTTCCAATATCTTTGATTTGTTCAAAAGAATGGATGGATACTGAACAAAGAATAGATAAATACTCCTTTCGATAACCCCTTCATCATCATCATCAGCCTCTACAGTTATATATCCATCCATTATAGTGAATGAGTGAATGAATGAATTAGTGTTATGAACAACAACATTACTGATGCTGTTTAAATAACATCGAATCAATAATAATAATAATACCAATGGATTACAGCTCAATAGCATCAACATAACAATACACACTGAATGTCAGTTGAATTAGGGAAGGTGGTATTACAAATTCATGAATTTATAATCTCTACTGAAAGCCCGTCAGCCAGGGCAGTAGTAGTGGCTAGCAGGCTGGACTTGCTTCTTTTGAACACAGAGCACTCACTGGTTGTTTGAGGTGAATTGCAATAGCCTCTGTCTGCTGTTTGTAGCATTCGGTTCTTCGATGATGATTTTGTCAATTTATTAGGCACCCGGTAGATGATGATAGAGAAGGATTGTTCCACGCTGGCTGGTTGGCTTTGTGGCCGGTTGATGATGGTTTTCACTACACCTTTACTTAGCCATAGTGGGAGGTGTTCTCGACCGAGTGAGCAAGCACGAAAAATCAAGTTCCTAGAGCAACAACGGCCAATATAACTCGCTCCACCACAAGCACAGTTGCAGTTGAATTGATAGATGCAATTTGAAGTGGCCAGCTAGTCTAGTCTGGGTACTTCATCTTTCAGTTGAGGTAGCATCATCGGTTGTGTAGAGAATAAGACGTGTAGTTCGCCGCCAGCATTAAAAGTTCTTTGAAATGATTTTCTTAATTTCTTCGTAATTATCTCACTTGGTTTATCGATCGCCGTTGAATTGCAGTCGTATATAAAGAGGCTTCTTGTTTACAGATAGTGAGTAATCCCTTTTCGCCGCTTTCTTTGTCATGTGTTACTTGATAAATTCGTCGGGAGAGCTATTTTCAATCAAAGTATCATATACAATGCTTACTTAATTATTCTTCAATTACCCCTTCTGAGCATATAGCTCTAACTGACTCTGTGGCTGAGGGTCTTTACTTGTACGTGAGAGGAACGAAGCTGTGAAAATGTGTATAGTGTCCTGTCCGAGTAAGTTTTCTAAGCAAATTTCTTTTTATGCTACCATCTGGTTTTTTTGTAAGGAGGACGGACAATCCAGGAAGGCAATTCATTCTGTTTCGGGATTCCTCTTCGCATGTGAATTTCATAGCCGAATGTACTTCATTGAATTCAGGAATTATTGAACTCCTTTATCCGAATCACTATATCACAAAGAATGAAGGTGTCAGCCATATATACCGGCAATAAAATGAGAACTTACTGATAAGGTTATTCAAAGGTCCATTTTCTAGCTTACTGAATGGTGGACAGGACATATAAGTTGTGCAGCAGTTCAAATCACTACACTCCACTCCTTGGAGCACACAAAGCAAGAGAAGAAAGTAGAAGAAATGCATAATATAGACAGTAAACAGAGGTGTGAGACAAAGGAATAGTAATAACGAAGAACAAAACAGTTTCATTGGAAATTATAAGTAAGTCACAAGGAGTGGATGCATCGGCGCCAGGCATTGAGAACGATTTTGAGCCATATGACCAATTGTTTCCAGACTTCATTGGTTTTTACCGTCATCCGGAGGACCCCAACCAGTCAGTAAGCCATTCTACACCTTCCCACGTGGCTTAAAATAACCGTTGTGGATTTCACTGACTGGTGAAGCCATGTTTTCGTTTGACCGCCGCTAGCTAACTCTTTTCCAGCCTGACCCTATGTCAGTCAGCTAACAATGCCCGTCAGTCGAGGAAGGCGATGACTAGGAATACGTAACACATGTCCTAATCATCTCAGTCGATGTAATTTCACAGTTTCGTCTATTGATTTCCCCGCCTTACCTAGCACTCAACGCCTAACCTCAATATTGCTCACCTTATTATACCACTTCACGCGGGAGATAGAACGCAGGCAGGCACCTATGATCGAAGACAGCTAGCCGGCCTTTTCACGTCTTATGCTCTCAATGGCCAGGTCTCACTCACGGCCATAAAGGAGGACGGAGCGGACTGTTGAGCAGTATACACACCCTTTGGTCGATAGTCGGATATCACGTCTACGCCAGAGACGGCGTTAACTGGCATATGCGAACCTAGCCCTCTGTATTCGTGCTCAGATTTCATTGGAGATCAACTCGTTGGGGCTGATGGACAGACGATTTAGGCAGTACATATGTTGTCAAGATCTTAACCCTAAGTTCCTGTTATTTGTGAAGACGCTCCGAATTGACAATTACTAGGTACGATTATCGACTTTAACTCCACAACACAGAAGAACCAATAAGGGTAACTCTAAAGAATAGCGGCCCAAACCTAAACTACCTAGCAAACGGACAAATGACCTTCACAATGACAATTTCGACCAGTCTGAAGGCTAAAAATAGCGGCGCATAATTGTATTAAATCGTTTATATAAAAGTAATGCAATGTTACAAAATAGTTACAAAGGACAACGTTCTCGTATATGCTGCATAAAAACCTCCCAATTTCTCATAGGAGTCTTGATACGCATGTTAAACCAAGTCCCGTAGATAAAATCATCGAGATAACTGTATATCATTGCATTCCTTGATCCATTCACAGATCTGATACGTTTTGTTTAGGTGATTTCAGAAACTTTCGATGGAATTCGTGTGAGTTCCATCAAAAGGATTGAGAAAACCATTTGTATGGTTGACCACTTGATGAATATAGCCCAGGTTCGATAACTGACTGTAACTACTCCATTCATCTGTATGAATAGTCGTCCAAGGCAGCACTAATCGCTGGATAATAGGCAATAATACACCTCCACTGCGATTAGGGATCGCCTCAATATATCCCCAATACCTATTGCTGTTTCGCACTCAACATCCCTCGATTATATTTTCTTTTTATCAAAAGTACCTAAGGAATGTGTAAATTAAAAACAAACGACATACGTTCTCGTACTGATTTTCTGGTTCGGCACTCATTTCACCTACAAACAAACCCATCGATGCACCTAATGTATCTATGCATATGAATGACACTTCCACCCACATTGGCAATTTTTCGACCTTCCTATCAGTCTGTTCTCCAAACAGCAACCAAAAACAAGATCTGGAGCGAATCTGGAGCAGCGCAAAAGGTGTATAGCATCCATAAGTACGTCTGGATAGAACACAGAGACACCTAATTGATTGCTCAAGGTCATTTGTCCGTTCGCCAGGTAGTTTCGGTTTGGGCTGGCATTCTTTAGAGTTCCCCCAATAAGAAGTTGTATTGTTCGGTAGTTAAATTCCTTATCGTACAAATTCTATAAAAACAAATGTTTTACAAGGAATGTATGGTACTTTTATTCGTATTCTTTTGTCTTCTTCTAACTTGGACACGATTGAATCATTCGCGCCTTCGAGTTGCCCGCCAGTGGCGACCAAAGTCAATGAACCAACGTTCAACGTTCACATTCGCTTACATATGTGTATATCTTGAATATGAAACTCCAACGGATAAAATTTAGCTGAAACAAAATCTATCAAATAGTTGAATTTCAAAGATGACTTTTTGGTGCTTCTTTTTATTGGTTTTCAAATGTCAAAAAGTTAAGGAAAACTATCAAATTGCAACATTATACGATGATCCACTTATTCGCCTTGATTCTTCATATAACTAAATTTGTAACAACAGTAGACAAGGGCCAGGCAAGAGATCGTTTATTTACGAAATCAACACATATTTATAGATCTTCATGTACATTATCATAGATTTTTGTTAGGAGACAAGCACAGTCTTCTGATTGGTCGGTTTCTTTGTGCCTGTTTCTTGAAGGTCAGATCATCTATCTATATGCTAATTGTATCCGCCTACGCAAACTAGGTGTGCTGTGATTGGTTGTTGGTTGAGTCAGTCAGTCTCAGTTCTTGTTCTTCTTTTCTCATGATCAATAATATTTGGGACATAAACAACATTGACGTAAATTACTACTGTCCATCAATTTCGGCTAGCGCAGACAGCTCTCTCCACGAATTCACCTACAGGATGACAGCTAAACCGGGACTCCACGAGTTTCCTAGCACATGTTGAGTATAAGATGGACGCCTAATGTTACTAAATAACTCTGAAAGTCGGTTATATAAATATATAATCCCCTGTTTAGAATGAAATCAAGTGTAGAGGGATTGATTGAATCGGACGGATTCAAGTGTAAGCCAAGATTCATGGATAATCCCCATCCCATTAATAAAAACAAAACATGTATTGTTCAGTGAATAGTCTCTTTTCGGCGGCGAATTCATTTTCTCAGCTGTACAACAGCAAATATATATGTGTGTCTTATTTTGTATGTATATGTACATTAAGGTTGTCAAACAAAAATAGACAATTGGTTATGGTTATTTTAACTAAACAGGTAAAGAGTGGTTGGTAATTGGAATTACGTAATTCAAAATCAGTCAAGAAAATTGGCTGTTAATGAAATTAGGGTAGTAACAAAGGTGATGAGTTGCCGCAAATAGTCACAAACATCACTTCTCTTTTGGATGGAGGATTTCACAGGGAGTTGACATCAGTTAGAGAACCACTGGGATTACTGGACAGCTGTTTCGTCAGCCTACTTTGGGACTCTTCAGTAGTACGCACCCATCACACTGGGGTTCGAACCCAGGACCTTCTGGTTACAAGGCCAGCGACCTCGTAGACCATTGAGCCACTGGGACCTTATCCAATGGCCAGCCAGTGCACGAATTCTAACTTCTGCCAAAGCACGACATAGAGCCACCATTTCGCAATGTCTTCTTCGATGAGTTACTCCCTGTACCCTACTGGTCACGGCTTCCCACTAGAACCTCAGGTCACTGCCCACCTGAATAGGACGAGTCGCTAGTGAGCATC
Organism: Trichobilharzia szidati; assembly: GCA_944472155.2. NCBI lineage: Eukaryota > Metazoa > Platyhelminthes > Trematoda > Strigeidida > Schistosomatidae > Trichobilharzia > Trichobilharzia szidati. The sequence continues at coordinate 7,391,299 of OX235279.1, forward strand.
AGATTAATTTTCAAGTATTGATTTTTTGTAGGGATTTATTTTGATTGGATGGAAGATTTCATCGTGAACTAGCAGAAGTTAGAATTCATGCACCGGCCTTTGGATCGGGTCCGGATGGCTCAAGGGTCTACGAGCTCGCTGGCTTTGTAACCAGAATGGGTCCTGGGTTCAAACCCCAGTGGGGTGGACGCGTACTGCTGAAGATTGCTAAACTGGGACGGATGAAACAGCTGTCCAGTACTCCCACTTAGTTTTCCAATGATTCTCTCACTGGAAACATTTATTTCCCGATTAGAAATTTAAAACAAGCAATAAAGCAGGTTAATAAAGCAGGATGATTTGATGATGGATTCATCAAATTTCGGTAGAACTCGTCAGCTGTTCAGTACTCTACATACACGGATATATAGATACTGTTGAAATTACATTGGGAGATATAAAGACTGATAAGTAATTTATTTTGATCTCTCATATTCTCTCTCCTCTTATCTATTTGAACATGACATGGAAAACATTCGCACTTGTCTTTCTGCATGACTAATTCAATGTAGTTTGTTTAATTATTATTATTATTGTTCCCTTGGGTTCCTAGTGGAACATAGGGCTTCAACTGCACGTCTCCTCTTGTTTCTGTCTTCTGTTGTACTTTTCACACCTGCATCCATGTTAGTCCACACTGTTTCAATTCCTCTTCACATGATCTCCTCCATGTCACCCTTGCACGTCCCACTCGCCGCTTCCATTTCGGGTTCAACTCGAGCGATGGCCTGACGCGCAATGTCACCCAACGGCCTCCTCAGCGAGTGTCCAATCCATCCATCTCCACTTTCTCCTGCATAAATGTTGGGCGATTGTTTCCTGTTTTGTTTGTTCCCATAGCTTCTTGTTTATGATTCTTTCCGGCCATCTAATCTTCAGTATGATGCTAGCGAAGACAGTTGTTGTTGATAAAGGTCTGCAACAGGCTGTTGGAAATATTCTTTGTGACACACTGGCCAAGTTTCTGATCCATCCGTATAGAAGAACTGACTGACTTGACGTTTGTATTGAAAATCCGAATTTTGTTGTTGAGTGTTGCTGAGTGACGGAGATTTCCAGATTGTTTGTTTAAGGTGGATGAATGTGTTTCTCGCCTTCCCGATTCTCGATTTGACATCCTCGTCCGTTCCTCCTCCTGTAGTTGAAACAATGCTCCCTAGCTGGATAAGTGAATGAAGTAACCTCTTTCAAATCCCTCCCATTGATGGTGATTGGCGCTAGATGTTGCTGTTGTTGGTGGTGGTGATTGGTTATTCTCCGTCTTGTCTATGTTCACCTGGAGTCCTGTGTTTGCTGCTTCTTCGACCAGTTTGTTGGTTTTCGCTTGTAAGTCTTCGATTTTGTGTGACATCAAACATAAATCATCCACGCGCGAAATTCAGGTCTTCTAGGTTCTCCACGTCGGTCCAGGATATCCCTGTCTTCTCGAACCTCACCTAGATTACTAGCTTACTAGTTTTCTAGCCGGTCCCAAGTCCGGATAAAGAGGTAGGGTTCCTACAAAAACTTCAACGCACAAATGTACAGCAGTACTTATATATATTCCTAGAGGTATAACAGTAAGTTACTTAGAATTGGTTTCTAAAGATGGAAAGAAAGACTTAGAGAGGGAAAATGAGCTGTTCCTTCAACGTGGTTGGAGATATGCCTCAGTGACTTGCTGACTGACTGGTGAGCGCCAACAACAATCACGAAGTTTAGGTCAAAGGCTTCCTAACATCTAAAATAACAACAACAATTCTGAGTGGACTATAGAATGGAGAGTCAGTCAGTCAGTCCCCTTAGTATGATGATGTTGCCACATTGCAAATTTGACTGGGGTGGTAGTAGTAGTAGTAGTAGTAGTAGTAGTAGTAGTAGAATTCAGTCTGCAGACAACAGAGGACTATTACTAGACCGACCCATGGCACCAGTCAGTGTCCAATGACAAATTCAGCATTTGTAACACCCTGAAACAGTAATCATGCTGTACGCCAAACTCTAGGAATCGTATTGAACAAAAAAAGGGGTATATGGTCATATTTTCTTCTAAAGAGTATGAAGTATAGATAGATGACCTTCAGTCCAGACGTTTGAACTACACAAGCGAAATGTGGAAGACAGGCTTCGTCTCCTAGAGCATGGCATTAAAAGTAGGTGATGTCAAGGCTGGTGGCATTCAAACCTACAAACTCAGTCACGTAGGGCAAGCTATGTAGGCTAAAAGACCCAATAGGTTGACCCAATTAGACGAAATAATATAGTTTACAAAACACCGTGTAATGACTGTGAGGAGTTAGGTCAACTACATAGGCCAAACTAGTTGGTCGGGGATAGTAAGATTATCGGAACATATGAATTTAGCTAAGGTAAGAATGGTTGACCCCACCCGAGAAGATAAGTAATTTAGAAAAAAGCACTCAGCACTACATTGCACTGTATACACGCATTAACACACAACCACACATTAGCATGGTGGGAGAGGATTAAAATTCTAAGAAGTAATCTATGTAGGTGGAGAGAGAGAGAGGTTGATTACTGAATCCTGCCTGGTTCATCGAGTCTATGCAAATACCAGAGATATGTATGGAAGATATTATTATCACAAGTCAGTCAGTCAGTCAAATCAGAGGAGGATAATTAATAATAATAAATTGTATTCGATTTCAATTCAATTCACGTACATCATCACAACATTCTAACAAGTTACTCACTTAATATGACTATAAAAGAAACACTCGACTTATTTCACATCTGATTGTAATTGATCAATAACACTCATATTATTATTGTTATTATTATTTCTGAATGTACATTATCCCATATTACTAATTTGTATTCAAATGTCTAATCATCAATTCCACTCATGGATATAAATGAAGGAAGACGAAAGTTTTGTGAGTGAGTGAGTGAGTGACTTGATATGATGATTATGAGTGGGAATAATCAATTGTGCTCGAAGCTTGTGGTCGCATCAGTTAATATTACTTACTGTATAACACTACACACACACTGTGTGAGTGACAGTTCATCAAAACAGAAAATCTTATCCATAATGGAGTAGTTATACTCTACCACACCACAGTGCCTGCCTAAGTTCTATACTTATATCAAAAAAGAAGCTTGTCTCGTAGTGAATAAGATAACAGCAGAACTGTGGCTGGGAAAAGCAACCCACAATCAGGGAAAATACACACACACATTATTATGTAACAAATTTATTCATTTATTACACTGGAAGAAAACAATTCATTCCTAGAATCAGATACAACGATACTACCACAAAGATATCCACTGGACACCAGTGAAATAATTAAGAGCTTGAAATTCTGTCTAGAAAGTAATTATTTTGCGTTATTTAAGGGAGTTTATATAGACAGACAAATGGTGTTCCTAAGGGACAGGGGTTCACCAGTCTCCCCAATAGTCTCTGATCTTTTCATGAACAGATTCGAAGATAACATCTTTTCAAGCATACTCACTGCTAAAATATGGTTAAGATATAAGTAGATGATACTTTTCTGGTGCTAAAACGAGATCTACACAGTTCATTCCTGGAGAAACTGAACAATCTATTTCCCAAAATCCAGTTTACTTCGGAAGCAGACAGAATCAGACGTCAGTGAACTACCATTTCTAGACTGCCTCGCTAGTTAAGAGGGGGGGAAACAGACATTTTAGTATGTGCATATTCAGGAAAAAAACCCACTCCAATAAATATCTAGACTTCAGATCATCATAACCTATGAGAGCAAAGGCTCCAGTTGTTTCAAATCTTCTTAGACGAACACACTCTGTGATGTTAACGGGTGAGAAAGAAAAAGTGGAAGAAGAAATATCAAACATTACTGAGACTCTCCTCAAGCAAAACAACTACCCAACGACCTTAATCAACCAAATCAACACTGACATTAAGTATGGTCGAAAACGCGTTCCAAAAAAATATGGACCTCAACAATTGTCATTCCATATAGAGCAGAGACATCTCGTCAGACAATATCAGAAGAGTACTCAATCAGCTCGACATTAGAGTTTTCTTCAAAACATCAGACACACTGAGAAACAACCTTGTTCATATAAAAAAGCACATCCCTAAAGATTCTCTATCTAATTGTGTCTATAAAATCAAATGCTTGCTTGGAATGTGATGCGATATACATCGGAAAAACATCGCCAGAGAGAAATCAAGGTAATCAGAAGAAATGAACACCGTAGAGCCGCATCTGTTCGACCACTGAGAAATAAATCCAGTTGAACCTGAAAAGCTTGAAAAATCATCAGCTATAGAATCAGGCCACAAAATTGATTTTGACAATATTGAAATCGTCATCCAGAAAAAGTATTTCAGAAATCACAGAGAACGTCTCATATCATCAGAAGCACTTCATATCATCTGATGGAATCCAAATTGACTGAACTGAATAGGAATGACGGACTAAAACAGAATCTGACCTGGTTACTACGCCCCCAACCCCTCCCCCATGAAGTGACAAAATCAACACGAATGTGATAAGCAAGGTCAAGAGAATGAACGAATGGAAAATGGAGATTTGTCATCGGGTACCAGGTGAGCAATATATTTCACACTGTCATCAGTGTTATAAAATGAACTTCATATTAGTGTTCGTTTATTAGATGTCTCATACACAGTCAGTGAGTGAAACAGTATTAGTATTTACTGGATGACACAGTTTCGAACAAAATTCATTATTGCTGTTCATAATCGTATCACACAACTTCGAAACTTGACTTTTATAGTTTTCTTTGTCTTCTCCAATTTGTCATCGTCATTGGGGTAGTAGAAATTTCCAGATATCTGGGTGGACAGGTGTTGAATCATTCCTATTACACACATTCTATTCAGTTGATTCGATAAACAAAGCTTCCGTTCTTATCAATCTCTCCCTCACTCAGCCCTGCTGTGACATTAGATTTTAAAACTGTCATCCTATCCCATCCAGCCTATTGTGTGGTTGTGTGTAATTGCATGTAATGCTTGTGATAGCTGCTGAACTATTCTCTAGATTTCTTATCTTATTCAGGTCAACTAATCTAGATTTTGCTGATATGATTTTATGCTCGGCTAGTCTGACTGACTGACCCTGTTCTGCTACTCTGATCTATGTATTTGACCGGACAATCATTCCAGCAGGCAAGGGATTAGATAAACTAAATTGTTTTTTTTAAAGGCTCCACTGGCAGAACTGATCCTTTAACCGACAAAGTTTGTTTCTAATTGAGTTTGTGGTTGGTTTGAACTGCAGCCACTTTTATTCCTACTTTGTTAAGAATTTTGTTAAAAATTATGTCCAGCCAGATATCTGGAAATTTCTACTACCACTCCTACGACGACAAATATGAGAAGACGAAGAAAACTGTAAAAATGAAGACTCAAAGTTATGTGACTATTATTGATGAAATGATCATGAACAGCAATAATGAATTGTGTTCGAAACTTTGTCATCCAGTAAATACTAATACTGTTTCACTCACTGTGTGATACATCTAATAAACAAACTAATATGGAATTACTTAAGACCATAGTGCCCAAGTTTTACACATATTTTAACATTAACTTAATTTTGTTTGCAATTGTCGATCAGTGAGTAACATTATTTCTTTTCTATAGTTTGGTTTGTAAGGGTTAGTGTTGTTTTTACGAGTTGATCACGGATTGATATCAACCAGTTAGAGAAGCATTGAAAACCAGTCACAGGGAGTACTGCCAGACAGCCAGCTGTTTCATTAGCCCAGTTTGGGAATCATCGGCAGTACGCACTCACCACTGCACAGGGATTCGAACCCAGGACCTTCCGGTTACAAGGCAAGCAAGCTGGTATAAGCCTTACAAACCAAACTATAGGAAAAATTATTCTGATGATCGCGCTAGTGACTTGCTATAGGATGGAGTTTCCTGGAGTCAGTCAGTTTTAGTGAGAAGTCGTGACCAGTGAGGTGGTCCATCCAGATGTCACGTGTGAAGATGGATGTCCCACCGACGACATTGGTTGATTCCAGTCGCGCCAGCTAGCTGTCCTTGTAACCGGAATGTCCTGGGTTTGAACCGCCTGTGGAGGGTGTGTACTGCCGATGATTCCTACACTATTTCTGTTAGAAATGAACTCATCATAGTGAATGAGAAATTAAGGTATTTTTTTATTGATAATTAAGTGAGGTAAAATGCTTCGAATAACAATAATAAAAATGATAACATAATAATGACAAGACCGGCGGATAACGGGTCAAAAGTGGTTGTTCATGAACAAAGCGGATTACTTTGAGAAGATGAATACTATTCTTAATGATAATCCGAAATTCCAAAAAATCTCCTCTTCTCTAGATCCGATTGTAAAGATAGAGAAACAGTTAGCGGGAACATTGAGAAGACTGAAACAATAGGGCTGCATCTCACAGAGTCAGTCAGTACACATCACTTGATCAAACTGGAACGTTGTTCACACCAAGACTATATGGCTTGCCTGAAGTGCACAAAAATGGTGTACCGCTTCGACGAGCAGTAGTAGATATGTTAAATTCACTATACCATACCACCCAGTAGCTAAATGGTTTTGTCGACAGCCTCTTACAGCCTCTTCCTTATCGAGTTGGTGAAAAGCAGTGTTTTAAAGGACACTTTCGGATTTGTTGAAAGGATAAAAGATTTAAATGTTGACAATAAATTCATGATATCATCATTTGTTGACGTATCTTCCTTATTCACCAATGAACGTACCACTTATGGAAACAGTGGACGTTGTATACGAAGAACTTATAAAACAAAACATCGATTTTGGCATTCCTATATCTTTTATCATGAAAGAGCTTCTCTTGAAATGGACAATGAACAATGTCCACTTTTCATTTAATAGGGAACTATATAGATACATTGACGGTGTGACAATGGGATCACCACTAGGACCGTCATTCTAGCCGACATTTTTCTTGCGAAACTAGAAAATGGGCCTTTGAAGGATGTAATTGATGAACTTGAATTCTATTGTTGGTACATGAATGATACATTTTTGATTATGAAAAATGAGGAGAAGAAAGATAAGAACATCCTGCATAAATTTAACGAGGTTCATCCTGCAATGAATTTTGCTATTGAGAAAGAAAAAGACTCTAGTATTTCATTTGTAGACGTCGGTCGTTATGACGAGAAAAGAGGATGACACAAAAACAAGATGTGTATATAGAAAACCTACATCAACTGACTGTCAGTATACTCATTTTCTCAGCTTCTTGCCCTTGAAATACAAACGCAATCTGATAAAGTGCTTTTTCCGCCACAGAGCAAGAGCGATTTGCACGGATGAATGTCTCGATGAGAAACTTAGTTTATTGATAAGAATATGGATCTAAAATCAAAGCAGTTCAAGGTACCAACAGTTCCGAAAAAGGATGGCCTTATTCTCACAAATGCAGTTCTTTGGGGACAACATCAGCGAGATACTAACGCAGCCGTGCCTTAGAAATGAGGCGGTAAAAAGAGCATTCAGTGCTGCCGAATTAAGCCGTGCCTTCAAAACCACCCAACCCTTTTTTGCGTTCGTTCGGGAGTAAATGACAAACTGCCTAATTTTGCCTCTTCCATGTGTGTGTGTATCTACCAATTGAACTGCTCCTGCTGTGGAGTGAGCCAGTTACTTGCATAGGCTGTACACAATTAGGCGTGTTTCTCGTCGAATTTCTGAACATCACCCTGCACAGTGGTTGTTAAAGTAAAGGACAAACAAAATATATTCGCAGCGCTATTCTATCTCATCTTGTGGATACACAACACAAGACTGATTGATGTTAACAAGGCGGCTTTCAGCGTCATTTACCGCATACCAACAAATCTCAATTTCGCCTTAACAGTTCGACTACTAAATATTGCTGAGGCTGGCTGGCTTGACGTGTTGGGATCCATATTAACAAGCCTAATTTGTGCATCCAAAAGAAGCTGGTTAGTTCAGACATTATCGTTCTTACCCGCTTGGCCATCTGGGTTTGAATGATGCTGAATTTTTGTGTAATTTTCCTAATTTTAGTTGATATTCTATTTGATACTATATCTTTATTATTATTGTTATAATTTAAGCATCTTTAATGAACTGTGGTGATTCCATTGTGATCTTACTTTACAAATCGATATTACTATTTAAAAAGCACACACTGATATTGTTATTGACTACTAATCTAGAATATTCTATGTATATAAACAGACATGCATATATAGATATAATTGTAGAGCGAGAAGAGGAGGAGGAATTTATCGAAAAGGATATTCTTTGCTGGCTCAATTATATTTTGTGTTTTATAGATAGATAGAAGATGTCTGAATGAATATTTCGCGCTATATTAAAATTTTGTTAGTTCTGAAGAACAATTCACTCAAATCTTGATAAAAATATTTCCACCTACGCCTATTATTATTATTATTATTATTATTGGAATGGCAATCAAATATCTACCTCAACTTTATAGACTTTGAGAAGGCCTTCAACAGCGTTGACCGCGAAGTAATTTGGAAACTACTCGAGTACTACGGCGTACCCCAAATATTCATCAACCTTATTCAACAGCTGTACGACAACGGCACATGTCAAGTGATCCACAACGGAAAACTCAGCGGGGCGTTTGGAGTAAACACAGGAGTCAGACAAGGGTGCTTATTATCACCAATGATATTATTAATTGTGGTGGACTGGACTGGATCATGCATCGTCAGACAGTGGGAAACGAGAAGACAGGGATATCCTGGACCGACGTGAAGAATCTAGAAGACCTGGATTTCGCTTGTGGATGATTTATGTTTGATGTCACACAAAATCGAAGGCTTACAAGCGAAAACCGACAAACTGGTCAAAGAAGCAGCCAGAGAAGACAGGACTCCAGGTGAACATAGACAAGATGGAGGTTATGAAAATAAACAACGACAACAACAGCAGAAGCAACATCCAGCGCCAATCACCATCAACGGGAGGGATTTGAAAGAGGTTACTTCATTCACTTATCTAGCTAGGGAGCATTGTCTCAACCACAGGAGGAACGGACGAGGATATCAAATCGAGAATCGGGGAGGCGAGAAACACATTCATCAACCTGAAACCAATCTGGAAATCTTCGTCACTCACCATCAACAACAAAGTGATTTGGATTTTCAATACAAACGTGAAGTCAATTTTGCTTTACGGATCAGAAACTTGGTGAGTCACCAAGAATATTTCCAACAGCCTGTTGCAGACCTTTATCAACAACAACTGTCTTCGCTCCATACTGAAGATTAGATGGCCGGAAAGAATCACAAACAAGAAGCTATGGGAACAAACGAAACAGGAACCAATCGCCCAACAAATATGCAGGAGGAAGTGGAGATGGATTGGACACTCGCTGAGGAGGCCGTTGAGTGACATCGCGCGTCAAGCCCTCGAGTGGAACCCGAAAGGGAGGCGGCGAGTGGGACGTTCAAGGGTGACATGGAGGAGATCGTGTGAGGAGGAGATGAAACAGTATGGAATAACATGGACGCAAGTGAAAAGTACAGCACAAGACAGAAGCAAGTGGAGGCATGTATTTGAAGCCCTATGTTCCACTAGGAACCCAAGGGAACAATAATAATAATACCTGGTATTCCAGTGAATCGTCGTCAATTAATAGACACATCGAGATAGACAAAATCTACCAACCGATAAGAAAGAAACCTCACACACACACACAAAGGGTCAAAGTTCAAGTCAAAGAAACAATCAGTTCCAATATCGATACAAGTACAAGTAGCCTAGAAGGTGTGAAAACACACAAAAACAACCAATCACATCCAAGATCACCTACCAGGAGAGATTATTAATGAACTCGTGGAGAAATGTAAAAGCTCACTTCAGATTGAAGTACGCGCTGAATAAAGATGTCGCTTGCCTGGTAGGGCGATCAAATCTCCGCATATTAACTATGCAGGCAGCTCAGAGAACAAAACCGTATCAAAATCAAATCTACAAATCTTCTCCACCATATCTACATTTATTATATAGTAGAATGCCAATTTGCATATATCTTCCTTATTGTCTTACTCCATCTCCTGTATTGCTCTTCTTCGTCTGCCTGCCATGTATTCTGTGTTATTTCACAAGTATCTTTCATTAAATCTATCTATCTCTTCGCCATTCGATATGAATGCTGCTGATATAAATATTTTTATCCGTATTTGTAAGCTACTTAGAAGTTTATTCAGTAGCATCAACCACAGTACAGAAAAAACTGATTTCTAGTTTTTGCATGGTTTGATTTTCAGGCCTATGCAATATGCCATCTTTAAAAGACCCCGACTCACTTCTTCAATGTGTGACTGACAGAATTCAGCCTGTACTAAACGAAGGATCAGATGAATGACATTGTTTATCTAATTTGTGGATGGTGACTGGCAGTCCAGTGGAATCCAGTCCATGATAACGCGAATTTCACCGGTCCTATTTGGCACTGACTCGTCAGTTGTCTGGAGGATGTACCTGCATTCCCCAGTCAGTGAGTCAGTGATGACGTTCCCACCACCCAACAGTCAAAGCGTTATCCACTAGACCACTTGGGCCACGAGAACCACCCGAACTCTTGTTCAACGGGTCATATTAATTATTTAACTGAATTTTAGATTTCCCCGCCCGTTGATTGATTGGACCGAAGTTCTCGTCGGTCTCAGGTTGACATGTCTGCTGGCTTCTTGTGAAACTGAAGAGTCCCAAATGGGACTGGTGAAGTGCAAGTTATCCTGGACTGGATATCACTGTTAGTCACCAACCAAAAATTAAATTCTAATTTAAATAAAGCAAGAACAACAGTGTGGTTTGTGCAGAATAAGAAGATGGTACCATCATTGTTTATTTCCTAGGCTTCTAATAAGCTGCTTACAGCCTAAATAAATTATGAGGTTTGCATACAGAAAAATTTTAGCATACTTGCAAATTTACCGAAAGCCTACATGGAATGGACAATACTTACATTTTAATAGTTTTTGTCCAAATAGCTAGCTATAAACGAGCACTAGTCAAGACTCTGTGCTATAGAGCGAGGAGAATATGCTCTGTAGAGAAACTAGAGGAATAATTTATGATTCTCGAAAAGGTGCTGAAAAACAACACGGTTATCCTCAAAGATTCATTAACAAATATGGAAGATCTGAAGTCACAAAGGTAAAACAAATCACAGTTGAAAAAAGCCTGTCTTCATTCAACTAGATTTTAAAGGTGAAAACATTGCAGAAATGGTCAACAGGAGAATGAGAACGTCACTAGCCAGAGCCTATCCTGCAGCTAAGCTGGTTTCCGTCCATCGAACAACATGCTCTTTGGTGCAGTCAAAAGTCGATAGATACCCTTCTCATGTTAACTCCAACTGTGTATACAAATTTACGTGTATCTGCGGGAGCAGTTACATTGGAAAGAGAGAAGGAAGAAGGGCACACCTCTGATTTTCTGAACATGTGCCAAAAAGCCTACATCTCAAGGGAAAAAACTCTTATAGAAGCGCTATTACTAGACATCTTCTCAACACGGGTCATGAGGTAGAAATCGAGAAATCCTTTAAAATTATCAATAGGCAAAGGAGTTCTATTCTCCTTAAGTTTGCCAAAGCAATCTCTATCAAACGCTTGAAACCAGATTTATGTGTTCAGAAAGAAGAAGCAATTATTAGTCTTTCCTTGCCCATCCTGGTAACTGAATGTCTTTATTCTCTCATCTGATTACGTAATCTTTGTCTTTAACCTCACCCCCTTTTATATTCTGTAATTTTGCTTGTCTCTTGTTTCTATGATTTGAGTTGAACTCAGTACATTGTTACCTAATTTATTAGTCACTCTGTATCTAACGCATATTTCGTCTTTATTACGTAACTCTTTTACCATTGTATGCATACATTTATTTGTTTAATTAATTAATTTTTTTTTATTTTGATTTACAGCTTGATTCCACACCGTTTTTTCAGTACAAGTGTCGAATTTCCAGCACGGATATCGGTAGCCCAAATTCAGGCCGACCATAGATATCGGGTGTGCGCCGGCAGGGGGTCGAACCCCGGACCATGTGCATGGTCGGCGAGAGTCCTAACCACTGTGCCACCAACGCACTTGAACTGCCTGTATAAAAACTATATAAGCACAATTTTCTGAGCACTGTTCACTTACTGTGGAACTTTTTGTCAACTGACAACACGTAAAATTTGCAAGTATATTAAAACTTTTCTGTACGCAAACCTCATAATTTATTTAGGCTGTAAGCAGCTTATTAGAAGCCTAGGAAATAAATGATGGTACCTTCTTTTTATTCTGCACAAACCACACTGTCGTTCTTGCTTTATTCAAATTCATTAAGGGGAATAAATGCATAAATCCTAATTAAATGCCCAGACAACGTCGAATCTAATTTATGAGATGAATTTAACATTTTATAAATCCCAGAATATGCCTAGTAGTTTTTTTTCAAAGCGCTGAATATACATATTGATGTTAGGTGCACCAGTTGTCAACACCAATACTTCACAAGTCGAATTCAAAATATCGAAGCCGATAAAAAGTTGATATCTAAGCCCCAATCTCTTCTGAATAAGAAAGAATATTTATTATTAAATGTGTAAAACTTGGGCACGGCATTGGTGGTAGTAAGTAATGCCATATTAATTTACATATTAGATGTATCACACACAGTCAATGAAATAGTATTAGTATTTATTATTATTACTGTTCCCTTGGGTTCCTAGTGGAACATAGGGCTTCAGCTACACGTATCCACCTGCTTATGTCTTCTGCTGTACTTTTCACCTGCATCCAAGTTAGCCCACACTGTTTCAGCTCCTCTTCACACGATCTCTTCCATGTCACTCTCACGCCGACGACCAACTCGCCGCTTCCTTTTGGGGCTCCACTCAAGCCATGGCCTGACGCGCCATGTCACCCAGCGGCCTCCTCAGTGAATGTCCAATCCATCTCCACTTTCTCCTGCATATTTCTTGGGCGATTGGGTTCTTGCTTTGTTTGTTGGTTCCCATAGCTTCTTGTTGCTGACCATGTGATCTTCAGTACAGAGCGAAGACAGTTGCGGTTGATAAAGATCTGCAGCCTGTCGGAAATATTCTTTGTGACCCACCACCAAGTTTCTGAAACGTATAGAAGAACTAACTTACTTGACATTTGCATTGAAAATCCGAATCACTTTGTTGTTGAGTGTTGCTGAGTGACGAAGACTTCCAGATTGGTTTCAGGTTGATGAATGTGTTTCTCGCCTTCTCGATTCTCGATTTGACATCCTCGTTCGTTCCTCCTGTAGTTGAGACAAAGCTCCCTAGATAAGTGAATGAAGTAACCTCTTTCAAATCTCTCCCGTTGATGGTGATTGGCGCTCGATGTTGCTGTTGTTGTTGTTGGTTGGTTGGTTATTTTCATAACGTCCGTCTTGTCTATGTTCACCTGGAGTCCTGTCTTCACCGGCTGCTTCTTCGACCAGTTTGTCGGTTTTCGCTTGTAAGTCTTCGATTTTGTGTGATATCAAACATAAATCATCTGCGAGATCCAGGTGTTCCAAGTTCCTCATGTCGGTCCAGGATATCCCTGTCTCCTCGTTTCCCACTGTCTGACGCATAATCCAGTGCACCACAATTATTATTATCATTGATGGTAATGACTTGAGGCTAGAATTCGAGAATTCTTAACAAAGATTGTCAGGAGATAAAATTCTGTAATTTATGAAGGGAGGATTCAAACGATGGCAAAGTTAAGCTTTGAGCCCAACTAACAGCCAATCAGTAAACGACCTTGAAGGGACCAATCATATGAAAGAGATGTTTGGTTATGGCAATGTTCCCTTTAGAGAAAGACGTTTTGGTACAAGTTCAGAAAATCGTAGATATGCCCTTCTTTCTTTCTCTTCTTCCAATGTAACTAACTGCTCCCCCAGGTACATGTATATTTGTATATAGAGTTGGAGTTGTTAACATGAGAAGGATAACTGTCGATGTTATTTCCAAAGATACCATATTTTATCCCTGATATTTTTATCTTTGATTTTATCTACGAATTCAAATACATCTTTAAGGTTATGTTACACTATCTACTCATGCAAAGATTTGAGAATATTTATCAACCATGAATTACGCAATATACACACTTGATCATAGGGAACAAAAAGACAGTTGCAGCGAGAAAGAAAAGCTTTTCCTTTCGAGGAAGTCATCGTCAACAGGCAGCTGTACATTCGTGTATTTATAAAAATAAATGGGTAGGAAATTTCCACAATAATTTCTGGTCAAGGGTCAGCTTAATACAATTACAATTAGGAATTAAAATGACATAATAAACAGGTGGGGGACGGATAAGACTCAAACAAAGTAGCATCATAATTACTGAGAAGATTGACATTGAATGTACAATTAGGGGTTAGAAATGTAGAAATAACAACAATAGATAGACAGGATGTTTGGATAACAAAAAAATCTAGTGGGATCATAACTAATGTGACGAATAACTGTTTATGCAATCTGGGATTAAATATGTAGAAATGATAAAAATGACAAAATAGACAGGAAGTTCGGATATGAAAATATGTGGTAGTGTAAATAGTGGAGGGATTAAGAAAAGCTTAAAAATAACATGAATAAACAGGAAGTTTGGATAAGAAACTCAATGGGATAGACACTATCAGAAAAATTACCTGTTTATGATGCCCACATCAGTGTTGGACAGGGGTTTGACTTATATGTTTTGGATACATAGCGTGAATTTGAGCTTTTGGATGGCTAGTGCCTCCGCTATACCCAGGTGTCCTTATTTCACTCCCTTTGATAGGTTTGATCGAATCTGGTAAATTATTTTGAAAGATTTTTTAAATGGTACTGAATGTCCTGAATTGACCAGATGTTCTGTCACTGAACTATACACACACGTTTTCGTTCTCTTTTTACTAATCAGGCTGGACACTGTTCACGAGCGCGTTTTTCAATTAAGTTGGCGCATGGTGTGGCCGATGTACTTAGCTTCGCCAGAGAGCAAGTAAACTTGTATATGCACGTTGAAGTGGCCCAATGGGACAGCTTGTCTTTCGCGTTCTGGTTTATTCATGTTATTTTAAATTTTTCTTAATCCCTCCTATTTACACTACCACATATTTTCATATCTTAACTTCCTGGCTATTTTTTTATTTTATTATTTCTACATATTTAATCCCTGATTGCATAAACAATTATTCGTCAGATTAGTTATGATCCAAATAGATTTTGTTGTCCAAACATCCTGTCTATCTATTGTTGTCATTTCTACATTTCTAACCCCTAATTATTCTAGAACTTTCCTTCCCATTTATTATTATAAATACACGAATGTGCTACAGCTGTCTAGTCGACGGTGACTTCGTCGAAAAGAAAAGCTTTTCTTCCTCGCTGCAACTGTCGTTGTATTCCCTATAACCGTGAACTGTTTTTAGGTTTCGAATTAATTTGATATGAAAGCATAAGTGCTAATACAAATCAGACAGTTGGTTTGCAATAGGGGAATTTAACTCTTGGGCACTGTGGCAGTAAGTAATTCCATATTAATTTGTTTATTAGGTATATCACACAGTGAAACAGTATTATTTGCTGGATGACGTCTCGAACAAAATTTATGGTTCATAATCATATCAATTGTGATCACACAACTTTGACACTTGAGTTTTATAGTTTTCTTTGTTCTCTCGTATTTGTCATAGGGGGAGTAGAATTTTCCAGGTATCGAGGACATGTGATGAATCATTCCTATTACATGTATTTGTAGTTGATTCGATAAACAAAGCTTCTGTTGTCAATATCTCCCACCCTACACCCTGTGACATTAGATTTGAAAACTGTCATCCTATCACATCCCATCCACCCTATTGTATAGTTGTGTGTAACTGCATGTGGTGCTTGCGATAGCTGCCGAACTATTCTCTAGATTTCTTATCTTATTCGGGTCAACCAATCTACATTTTGCTAGGTTTTTATGCTCGGCTAGTCTGACTGACTCACCCTGTTCTACTAGTTTGCCCCATGTATTTGACCTGACAATCATCGCAGGCAGGATACTAGATAAACTAAATTGTTTTGTTTTAAAGGCTCCACTAGCAGGATTGATCCTTTAACCGACAAAGCTTGTTTCTAATTGAGTTTTTGTGGAGAGGGGTTGAATTCCAGCCACTTTTATTCCTGTCTGCCTTGTTAAAAATTCTGAGTTAGGTGGTTACCGAGGTTCCTTTCTTCTATTGAATTACCACTGATGATTTAGATTCCTTATTTTTGGTGTTGTCTTGAGAAGTGCTGTGATTGATGAAATTGATGAAATGATTATGAAGAATAAATTTTGTTCGAAAGGTCATCCAGCAAATAATACTGTTTCACTGTGTGATATACCTAATAAACAAACTAATGTGGATTTAAACTCTAACAAATCCCAAGAATATATGCATATATATAAACCAAATACAAACTATTTTATGTTCTCTCTCTATTTTCTTTCCCTAATTTTAGCTTACACAGTATATGAGATACACATTCTGCATCCCTTCCTTACCAACCAACCAGCGAAGTATTATTGGATTGCTTTATACAGTGTCGACCATGCTCACGAGACCTTCATTCTACTGTTCACAGAAAGATGGAAGCAAACAAAAAGTGTGACATTTCTTCATCACTAATTCCTTTCACTCCACTCCCCATATCGCACCTCGTGTCACCACTATTCCAGTTTACTTCACTCACTCACAGTATTATCATCATCAAACTTACTTACTTTGTAAATAAAGTAACCAAAATATGTCCATGTCCACTGACGTAAAAATTTCACTGACTGACTGACTGATTGACTACAAGAGGCTGAGATAATATCAATTTGTACCTACTTATTTTCCTTTTTTATACTTTTGAATAATACACAGTAAATTTTTGTTTTGAAGATGAAATAACCGTGCAAATTTTACAGTTCAAGATGGGGATAGAAAAAAGATTTTCCAATATCTTTGATTTGTTAAAAGAATGGATGGATACTGAACAAAGAATATAATAAATAATCTTTTCGATAACCCCTTCATCATCATCATCATCAGGATCTACAGTTATATATCCGACTATCGACCAAAGGGCGTGTGTACTGCTTAACAGTCCGCTCCGTCCTCCTTTATGGCTGTGAGACCTGGCCATTGATAGTGCAAGACATGAAAAGGCTGATTAGCTGTCTTCGATCATAGGTGTCTGCGTTCTATCTCCCGTGTTAGGTGGTGGTATAATAAGATGAGCGATATCGGGGTTAGGCGTCGAGTGCTAGGTAAGGTGGGGAAATCAGTCGACGAGACTGTGAAATTACATCGACTGAGATGTTTAGGACATGTGTTACGTATGCCTAGTCATCGCCTTCCTCGACAATGGGCAATGTTAGCTGATATAGGGCCAGGCTGGAAAAGAGCTAGCGGCGGTCAAACCAAAACATGGCACCAGTCAATGAAATTCGCAACAGTTAGTCTAAGCCACGTAGGAAGGTGTAAACTGGCTTCCTGACTGGTTGGGGTCCTCGGGACGGTAAAAACCAATGGTTAGAAACAATTGGTGACATGGCTCAAAATCGTTCTCAGTGGCGCAGATGCATCCACTCCTTGTGACTCATGATTTCCAATTAAACTGTTTTGTTCTTCGTTATTGCTGTTCCTTTGTCTCACACCTCTGTTTACTGTCTCTCTATTATGCACTTCTCCTACTTTCTTCTCATGCTTTGTGTGCTACATGGAGTGTGGCGTTTTGAACTGCCGCACATATGTGCAAAGTTCTATGTCGAAAACCGACCGACCAACCGACAGTTATATATCCATCCATTATAATGAATGAATGAATGAATTAGTGTTATGAACAACAACATGAGTGTTCCTGTTTAAATAACATCGAATCAATAATAATAATAATACCAGTGGATTACAGTTCAATAGCATCAACATAACAATACACACTGAATGTCAGTTGAATTAGGAAAGATAATATTACAAATTCATGAATTTATATTTTCTACTGAAGGCCAACCAGCCAGGACCGTAGTAGTGGCTAGCTGGCTGGACTTGCTTCTTCTCCACACACAGAGCACTGGTTGTTTGGGGCGAATTGCAATAGCCTCTGTTGCTTTGAGCATGCGGTGCTTCGATGATGATTGTGTCAATTTATGTGGCACCCGGTAGATGATGATAGAGAAGGATTCTTCCACGCTGGCTGTCTGGCTGCCTTTGTGACCGGCTGGCCGGTCATAATGGGATATGTTCTCGAGCGAGCGAGCAGGAAAAATCAAGTTCCTAGATCAAGCAACGGCCGATACAACTCGCTCCACCACAAGGACAGTTGCAGTTGAATTGGTAGATACAATTTGAAGTGGCCAGCTAGTCTAGTCTGGGTACTTCATCTTTCAGTCGAGGTAGCACCATCGGTCGTGTGGAGAATAAGACGTGTAGTTCGCCGCCAGCATTAAAAGTTCTTTCAACTGATTCTCTTAATTTCTTCGTAGTTATCTCACCTGGGATATCCATCGCCCTTGAATTGCAGTCGTATGTAAAGAGGCTTCTTGTTTACAGATAGTGAGTAGTCCCTTTCCGCCGCTTTCTTTGATATTTGTTTCTTGATGAATTTTTCGGGATAGCAATTTTCGGTCGATCAAGGTGTCATATACAGTGCTTAATTCATCTTCAATTACTTCTTCTGAGCATATAGCTCTAACTGACTCTGTGGCTCAGGGTCTTTACTTGTACTTGAGGTGAATGAAGCTGTGAAAATGTGTGTATATTTTCCTGTTGTCCAAGTATTTTTTCTATGCAAATTTCTTTTTATGCTGTTTTTGTTGAAAGGAGGACGGGGATCCAGGAAGGCAATTCATTCTGTTTTGGGATTCCTCTTCGCAAGTGAATTTCATAGTGGAGAATGTACTTCATTGAATTCAGGAAATATTATGTTCCTATCCGAATCATTATCACTCAGAATGAAGGTGTCATCCATATACAGGCAATAAAATGAGAGCTTACTGATAAGGTTGTTCAAAGGTCCATTTTCTAGCTTACTTACTTAGTGGTGGACAGGCGACTTTGACAATACATATGTCAATATCGACTACATACTCAAACGGATCAAATTTAGCTGAAAAGAAATTTATTAACCCCAGTGAATTTTAGAGATGACTTTTTGGTGCTTCTTTCCATTGGCTGTCAAATGTGAAAGTTATTATAGGATGGTCAACATTTTGCCTTGATTTTTCATTTAACTGAAATTGCTACCAACAGAAGACAAGGGCCAGTCAACAGATCGTTTATTTAGGAAATCAACACACATATTTATCGATTTTCATGTACAATATTATAGATTACTGTTAGCAGACAAACACAGTCTTCTGATTGGTGGTTTCTCATCTCATTGTGACTGTTTCTTGTAGGTCAGACCATTTATCCATCTATCTGCTAATTGTATCCGCCTACGCAAACAAAGTGTTCTGTGATTGGTTGTTGGTTGAGTCAGTCTTTGTTCTTGTTCTTTTTTTCTCATGACCAATATATGGGACATAAACACTGACGTAAATTACTGTCTACCGATTTTGGCTAGCGCAGACAGCTCTCACCATAAATTGACCTACAGGGTGACAGCTAAACCGGGAGGGACTCCATGAGTTTCCTAGAACATGTTGAGTATAAGATGGACGCCTAATGTTACTAAATAACTCTGAAAGTCGGTTATATAAATATATAATCCCTTGTTTAGAATGAAATCAAGTGTAGAGGGATTGGTTGAATCGGACGGATTCAAGTGTAAGCCAAGATTCATGGATAATCCCCATCCAACCCCAATAATAAAAACAAAACACGTGCGTATTTCAGCGAAGAGTCTCTTTTCGGCGGCGAATTCGTTTTCTTAGTTGTACAATCACAAATATATATATGTACCTGTGTTATTTTGTATGTATGTGTACATTAAGTTTGTCAAACAAAAATAGACAATTAGTTATGGTTATTTTAACTAAACAGGTGAAGAAGATTGGTAATTGGAGTTACGTAATACAAAATCAGTCAAGAAAATTGGCTGTTAATGAAATTAGGGTAGTAACAAAGGTGATGAGTTGTCGCAAATAGTCACAAACATAACTTCTTTTTTGGTTGGAGGGTTTCATCGGGAGCTGACATCAGTTAGAGAACCACTGGAAAACCAGCCAGGGAGTACTGGCTGGCTGGATTCAACACAGAACTTGCCACCGAAGTGCAGCAGTTCGAGTTGCAACGTTCCAAATAGCCCACAAAGGTAGACAAGAAAATGAGTGAAGGGAATCACAATAGAGTTTTGACAAGTATAATAGTGAAACAGAATGAGTAATGGTAGAAAGGAATATGAAATTTATACAGACACTGAATACATCTACGTAAGCCATTGACAACGATTTTGAGCCATGTCACCTAGTGTCTCCAGCCATTGATTCTTAGAGTCCCGAGGGCGGGCCCCAACCCGGAAGGAGTCTGCATCTCCCTCCCTACCTGACTGACTCAGTTTAACTGCCAAGGATTTCATGGATTGATTGATGCCATGTTTTTGTTTGGCATGGTACCACTTACTCTTTTCCAACCTGCACATATATTAGCTAGTAATGCCCGTTGCGAGCGGGAGGCAATCGTTAGGCTTGCGCAGCACGTGACCTAGACATCTCAATCTATGTAAGTAACTTTATAGCCTCGTCGATTGATTTTCCCTCTTCGCCCAACACTCTACGCCTAACGTCAACATTACCTACCTTATTTTACCACCTAAGGTGAGAAAGAGATCGTAGACATCTATGGTCAAAAACAGTCAACCTTTTCATGTCTTCAACTCGTATTGGCCATGTTTCAGAGCCAGCCATAGAGAAGGACGGAGCGAACTGATGAGCAGTACACACGTCCGTTGGTTGATAGTCGGATGTCACGCCTACGCCAGAGACGGTGTAAGTTAGCGAAAGCAGCCCGAGCTTTTTGGATCCGTGCTGAGATTTCGTCACCAATCAATCCGTTGGTGCTGATACAACTTCCCAAATAGGTGAAGTGGTCAACATGTTCTACCACTTCACTCCCTATCACTTAGCTAGGAATTGACGTAGTCCAGTCCTGTAGCAGCATCTTACCGGACAGCTGTTTCGTCAGCCGAGTTTGGGACTCTTCATCACTACGCACCCACCCCACTGGGTCTCGAACCCATGACCTTCTGGTTACAAGGCCAGCGAGCTCGTAGACCATCGAGCCACTGGGACCTCATCCAATGGCCAGCCAGTGTACGAATTCTAACTTCTGCCAAAGCACGCATGACATAGCGCGACCATTTCGCAATGTCTTCTTCGATGAGTTACTCCCTGTACCCTACTGGGCATGGCTTCCCACTAGAACCTCAGGTCACTGCCCACCTGAATAGGACGAGTCGCTAGTGAGCATCAGATTAATTTTCAAGTATTGATTTTTTGTAGGGATTTATTTTGATTGGATGGAAGATTTCATCATGAACTGGCAGAAGTTAGAATTCATGCACCGGCCATTGGATCAGATCCCAATGGCTCAATGGTCTGCGAGCTCTCTCGCTGGCCTTGTAACCAGAAGGTCCTGGGTTCAAACCTTGGCAGTGGGTGCGTACTGCTGAAGAGTCCCAAAATTGGGATGGAGGAAACAGCTGTCCAGTACTCCTTGTGGCTGGTTTTCCAATGATTCTCTAACTGAAAACATTTGTTTCTCGATACGAATTTAAAACAAGCAATAAAGCAGGTTAATAAAGCAGGATGATTTAATGATGGATTCATCAAATTTCAGTAGAACTCGTCAGCTGCTAAGCACTCTACATACACGGATATTTATATACTGTTGAAATTACATTGGGAGATATAAGACTGATAAGTAATTAATTTCGATCTCTCATATTCTCTCTCGCCATATTTATTTATTTGAACATGACATGGAAAACATTCGCACCTGTCTTTTGACATGACTAATTCAATGTAGTTTGTTTACTTATCCATCTTATAGATCTGATGAAGACCGTTATGAAGAAAATAAAGGGCAGGAGAATTCTTCTCACCAAGTAGTCTTCAAAAGCTGTAAAGCAGTATTATTATTGTTCTCTTGGGTTCCTAGTGGAACAAAGGGCTTCAACTGCACGTCTCCACTTGCTTCTGTCTTCTGCTGTACTTTTCACCTGCATCCATGTTAGTCCATACTGTTTCAACTCTTCTTCACACAATCTCCTCCATGTCACCCTTGCACGTCCCACTCGCCGCTTCCCTTTCGGATTCCACTCGAGTGATGGCCTGACGCGATGTAAACCAGCGGCCTCCTCAGCGAGTGTCCAATCCATCTCCACTTTCTCCTGCATATCTGTTGGCCGACTGGTTCTTGTTTCGTTTGCTTGTCTGTTTCAATAGTTTCTTGTTGGTGATTCTTTCCGGCCATCTGATCTTCAGTATAGAGAGAAGACAGTTGTTGTTTATAAAGGTCTACAACAGGCTGTTGGAAATATTCGTTGTGACCCCCCAAGTTTCTGATCCGTATAGAAGAACTGACTGACTTGACATTTGTATTGAAAATCCGAATTTATTTCGTTGTTGAGTGTTGCTGAGTGACGAAGATTTCCAGATCGGTTTCAGGTTGATGAATGTGTTTCTCGCCTTCCCGATTCTCGATTCGACATCCTCGTCCGTTCCTCCTGCTGTAGTTAAGACAATGCTCCCTAGCTAGATAAGTGAATGAAGTTACCTCTTTCAAATCTCTCCCGTTGATGGTGATTGGCGCTGGATGTTGCTGTTGTTATTGTTGGTTGGTTGTTTTCATAACCTCCATCTTGTCTATGTTCACCTGGAGTCGTGTCCTTGCTGCTTCTTCGACCAGTTTGTCGGTTTTTGCTTGTAAGTCTTCGATTTTTTGTGATATCAAACATAAATCATCCACGTGCGAAATCCAGGTCTTCTAAGTTCTTCATGCCGGTCCAGGATATCCCTGTCTTCTCGAACCTCGCTTAGATTACTAGCTCACTAGTTTTCTAGCCGGTCCCAAGCCCGGATAAAGAGGGAGGGTTGGGGCGTGGTGCTAGCAACTCCACCCCCAAAAATTAACCATATTTCTACAAAAACTTCAACGCACAAATGTACAGCAGTACTTATATATATTCCTAGAGGTAAGTAACAGTAAGTTACTTAGAATTGGTTTCTAAAGATGGAAAGAAAGACTCAGAGAGCAGAAATGAGTTGTTCCTTCAACGTGGTTGCAGATACGCCGCACTAACTTGCTGACTGACTGGTGAGCGTCAACAATCACGAAGTCTAGGTCAAAATAACAACAACAATTCTGAGTGGACCATATAATGGAGAGTCAGTCAGTCAGCCCCCTTAGTATGATGGTGTTGCCACATCGCAAATTTGACTGAGGTAGTAGTAGTAGTAGTAGAATTCAGTCTCCAGACAACAGAAGACTCCTAGACCGACCCATGGCACTAGTCAGTGTCCAATGACAAATTCATCATTTTTAACACCCTGAAACAGGAATCATGCTGTACGCTGCCGACCTCTAGGAATCGTGTTGAACAAAATAAAGAGGAATATGGTTATATTTTTCTTCTAAAAAGTATGAAGTACAGATAGATGACCTCCAGTCCAGAGGTTTGAACTACACAAGCGAAATCTGCAAGACAGGCTTTGCCTAGAGCATCGCGTTAAAACTAGGCGATTTCAAGGCTGGTGGCATTCAAACCAACCAACTCAATCAAGTAGGACAAGCTCTGTAGACGCTGTGGGACCCTGTCGGTTGACCCAATTAGACAAACTAGTATAATTTACAAAAAACCCTGAAATGACAGTGAGTTAGGTCAACTACATAGCTCAAACTAGTTGGTCGGGGATAGTCAGATTCTCGGAACAGAAGAATTTAGCTAAGGTAAGAATGATTGAACCCGAGAAGATGAGAAATTTAGAAAATAGCTCAGCACTACATTGCACTGCATGCATGCACTAACACACAACCACAAAATGGCATGGTGGGAGAGGGTTAAAATTCTAAAAAGTAATCTATGTGGGTGGAGATAGAGAGAGATTGATTACTGAATTCTGCCTACTTCATAGAGTCTACACCCAACACAACACATGTAACAGAAATCACTCAATGCAAATACCAGAGATATGCATGGAAGATATTATTACCACCAGTCAGTCAGTCAGTCAGTCAGTGAAATCAGAGGAGGATAATAAATAATCTTAAATTGTATTCTATTTCAATTCAATTCACGTACATCATCACAACATTCTAACAAGTTACTCACTTATTATGACTATAAAACAACACTGGTCATATTTCCCATCTGACTGTAATTGATCAGTAACACTTATATTATTATTTCTGAATGTACATTATCCCATATTACTGATTTGTATTCAAATGTCTAATCATGAATTCCACTCATGTATATAAATGAAGGAAAACGAAAGTTGTGTGAGTGAGTCAGTGAGTGACTCGATATGATGATTATGAGTGGCAATAATGAATTGTGCTCGAAGCGTGTGGTCGCATCAGTTAATATTACTTACTGTATAACACTACATACACTGTGAGTGACAGTTTATCAAAACAGAAAATCTTATCCATAATGGAGTAGTTATACTCTACCACACCACAGTGCCTGGCCAAGTTTTATACTTTATCAAGAAAGAAGCCTGTCTGGTAGTGAATGAGATAACAGCAGAACTGTGGTTGGGAAAAACAACCCACAATCAGGGAAAATACACACACACATTCTTATGTTACAAATTAATTCACTCATTACACTGGAAGAAAAGAATTCATTCCTGCAGAAAATTAACTGTGTATCTCTCAGAATCCAGTTTACAGTCGGTGAACTACCATTTCTAGACTGCCTAGTTAGGAGAAGGGGAAACGGACATTTTAGTATATCCATATTCAGGAAGAAAACCCACTGCAACAACAAATATTTAGACTTCAATTCATCACACCCCATCAGCGCAGTGATATCAGTTGTTTCAAGTCTCCTTAGATGAGCACACTCTCCGATGTTAACGAATGAGAAAGAAAAAGAAGAAGAAATATCAAACATTACTGAACCTCTCCTCAAGCAAAACAACTACCCATGGAACTTCATCAACAAAATCAACACTGACATTAAGTATGGTCGAAAACGCATTCCGAAAACATAGACCTCAACAGTTGTCATTTCACATAGAGCGGAGACGTCAGACAATATCAGAAGAGTACTCAATAAGCTTGACATTAGAGTTTTCTTCAAAACATCAGACACTACGAAACAACTTTGTCCATATAAAAGACCAATTCCCTAAAGATTCCCTATCTAATTGTGTCTATAAAATAAAATAAAATGCTTGGAATGTGATGCGACATACATCGGAAAAACATCGCCAGAGAGAAATCAAAATCAGAAGAAATGAACACCACAGAGCATCTGTTCGACCACTGAGAAATAAATGCACTTGAACTAGAAAATCTTGAGAAACCATCAGCCAGGCAATAGAAACAGGCAACAAAATTGATTTTGACAATATTGAAATCGTCATCCAGAAAAAGCATTTCAGAAATCACAAAGAACGTCTAATATCATCAGAAGCACTTCACACAAAGTGGAATCCAAATTGTCTGAACAGAATAGGAATGATGGACTAAAACAGAATCTGACCTGGTTACAACACCTCCCTACCCCATGAAGTGACAAAATCAACACGAATGTGATAAGCAAGTTCACTATGTGAACACGCTGTTTTTACAGTTTAACACACTTATCAAATCCAACAATCCACACTTGATTTTGTTATCTTTACCAATTGGTCAACTCGACAATGAAAAATGCCCCCAGTCTAACGAACGATGATCAAGATAGTAAACTTTGTTCTGATACCAACCAGGGCAGATGTACTATTACCTCTGTCATTTTGACTTTCAAAATGTCCTCCTTTTAACTTGACTTAAGTAGTCTATTTTCTCACCCACCTCTTAACTCTTTGCTATATATAAGCTGAGGAAATTTTGTAAATTCTTCTGGTTTAATAATACTACTTTGATAAAGCTTTTAGCAGCAGCATTAAATAGCAAAACGTCAGTAAAAATGACAAAGTCGTTTCGTTTTTCATTCATTGAGAAATACAAAAAAGAACCTTTATTACACTGGAAGAAAACAACAAGCCATGTCCATAGAATTACTGCAAACTGCTCAAATCTGTATTATAATGCAATTTTATAAAAAGCGGTGAAAGTCTTTTAGGACACTTGAGAATATGGCAGGGAATTGCGTCGACTTCACAGTTGATGATGCCTTCATCATTACTCACATCTTGAGGCGTTATATCTTCGACAACCAAAACGAGCTGATCTAGAAACAAGGAGTAGTTTGAAATAAAGCAGAGTAGTGAGAATACAATTATTAACCGAGATTAGAATTGTAAACATTTATGCATGAAATATTTTAAATATAATAAAAATGTGTTTCCAACTAATTAGCTAAATATTCCCAATGGGAAAAAATTTGTTTTGTTAAACTGTATCACAATGTAGTGTTATAAAGTAATATTTACTGATGACCACTTTTCCCTAGAATACTTAAACCGTCGTATAACATCGAGGACGTACCCCATACAGTCACTCACAAAACTGTTACCACGGGTCAACCGGTTCGAACTCGTCCCCGTAGATTACCTCCCGACAAATTAGCAGCAGCCAAGGCAGAATTCGAACACATGATGCAGCTCGGCGTCATCAGACCTTCCAATAGCCCTTGGTCTTCACCCTTACACATGGTGCCTAAAGCTGAACATGACTGGAGGCCATGTGGGGATTATCGCCATTTAAACAACGCCACAGTTCCAGACCGTTATCCGATTCACCACCTACATGATTTCTCTCTAACATTACATGCCACTCATAATCATCATATCAAGGCAGTACTCGTACACACAACTTTCTAACTTCGTATACATAATTCCATCTCTATTTTTCATCGCATGACTTGATTGGTAGTAGTGGTATTTTCCATATATCCAGTATGAGTGATGAGTCATTTCTGTTGCATGTGTTGTGTTAGGTGTAGAGTTACTCGATGAACCAGGCAGGATTCAGTAATCCACATCTCTCTCTGTCTCCACCTACCTAGATTACTTTTTAGAATATTAACCCTCTTCCACCCACTCTATAGTGTGGTTGTGCAGTGCATACACAAATATTTGCTACTCTTAGTGCTTGCAAATGTAGTGATTGAACGAACTTCTTCTGTATGCAGAGTTCAGGATTAGCAAGTGAATTGCCATTGCTTCTGCAGAGTTTGAAGAAGTCTGATTCGTACACCTTTAGGAAGGCTGCTTCGTATTCTGTAGACGACTTTGAAGTTTGTTTGTGGTGTAGCTTGCTGTCCAGAATCTATCAGATGTTCTAAGATAGAGCTGCATGGGGCATCGTTTTTTTCTCCTTTGTAAAACCATGTTGGTAAGTGTTCAATGATACGTTTGGAAAGCGAACGCTGGGTACGGCCAACACACCTGGCTCCACACGAGCAGGTGAATTGATAAATACACATTGATGAGGCCAGCAGTGGTAGCTTATCCTTCACGTTCACATGAATCATAGATTTTGTGGAGGAGGTTAGTCGTAGTTCAGCTACGAAGAAGGTTTTCTTAAGTGAGCGCGACAGTCTATTTTTCAGTGTTTCCGCAACTCTCAATTTCTAGTCATTTATGTTATGTCATTCAACTTATTTGCTCAATTTTAGTTGTAATTTAACTGGCATTACTCTCTCTCTCCACCTCTACTTAGTCTCTCTACCTGTAATTACCTCTGTTGCTACCCTGACTTAAGTTGAAACATTTCAGTCAATTCTATTACGTCGTCATCTAACTTACTAACTAACTAACTCAATCGTACTTTAGTTGCTGTCTAATTAACCAACCTTGTTTCTATATTAGATCATTCTTGTATTACCTGATTACCTGATAAATTATCTCAACTTGACAAACCTCATGTACACACACAAATAATCATATATATAAATGCGATTGTACAGGTAGCTATGTGAATGAATTCGCTCGCCGTCGAAATGAGGAGTCTCTTCGCTGAACGTCTTCTCTTTTTTTCATGTAAAATACTTTGGTAAAGATATCAAACATACAAAACGGCATTTTATCCATCCTACAAGATCACCTACTTCAAAATATGTAAAACGATTTACTATCTTCATTCAAAACATTTATTGATAAAATATTGATTAATAAAGGTGACAAGTGTATTTATTCCTACCTCCGCTTGTTGATGAATTTGCAAACTCCTCAATCAGTAGAATTGATTTTTCGATAATTGACAGATCAATACAGTCATTCTGAGTGGAAACGTCAAACCGCGTTTTAACAGTACCACTACTACTACACGACTCTTGTTCCATTTGACTTAGATAACTAGGAGGACTCTCGGCATTCATTGTAGATTTTGTGAGAGAAAATGAGACGAAGCCACGATTAGTCGCTTGTCTGTAGATGCAGATTTCATTGAGTAAATGTTGATTCTCTGTAAACAAAAGAAACAGCAAAACAAACTTATATTTATAAAACACAAAACAAAATAATTGAGCCAGCAAAGAATATCCTTTTCGATAATTTCCTCCTCTTCTCGCTCTACAATTATATCTATATATGCATGTTTATATACATAGAATACTCTAGATTAGTAGTCAATAACAATATTAGTGTGTGCTTTTTAAATAGTAATATCAATTTGTACAGTAAGATCACAATGGAATCACCACAGTTCATTAAAGATGCTTAAATTATAATCGTGCGTCGGTGGCACAGTGGTTAGGACTCTCGCCGACCGTGAGCACATGGTCCGGGGTTCGATCCCCTGCCGACGCACACCCGATATCTATGGTCGCGGCCTGCGAAATTTGGGCTATCGATATCAATGCTGAAAATTCCATACTTGTACTGAAAATACGGTGTGGCATCAAGCTGTAATCAAAATAATAATAACAATAATAATAATAAAGACATAGTAGCAAAAAGAATTTCAACTAAAATTAGCGAAATTCCACAAAAATTCAGGATCATTCAAACCTAGATGGCCAAGCGGGTAAGGATGATAATGTCTGAACCAATCAACTTTTTTGGATGCACAAATTAGGCTTTTTAATATATATCATGTGATCAGCAAGTAGTGTCTGGATTTCCGGAAGGTATTTTCACGTCAGGAATATCCATACAATGGACTAAATGAAGTTCCTCTAGCCAACTTCATTCATGCATGGTTTGGATAGGATTTATTTTAAGATCCATTGTTATTAGTAAAAATATTTGTGGATTCTACGGAATTTAGTATGGTCAGTTTGAAACTACATTCTGTACAATTGGGATATCCTCCAAGTCTTCACCCTCGAGTTCACCACCTTAGGATATTTGCTAAATTTTCAATGGTGATGAAATCACGAAATTACTTCATTTAGAAAACCATTGAAAACTGGACAACCGTTTTGCCGCAGTTTTGGACTCTTTAGCAGTAAACACCCAGGTCCTTCAGATCACAAATTTACCCCGTTAAACATGTGAACACTGGGACGGCATCCAGTGGCTAATCCGTTCTGACCTCGGCAATTTGTAACCGTCAACCCTTGGCTTTGTTGTGTATCTACTGTGTTTTTTTTGATGTGGTTGTGTTCTCTCTCTGAGCTTTCATCGCCCTACCAGGCAGGCGACATCTTCCTTCAGCGCATACTTCAATTTCAGTTGAATTGACGTGAGCTTTTAGATTTCTCCACGGGTGAGTTTATTAATCATCTCTCCTGGTCGGTGGGTGACTTTGGACGTGATTGGTTGTTTTTGTGTGTTTTCACACCTTTTAGGAGGCTACTTGTATCGATATTGGAACTGGTATTGTTTCTTTGACTTAAACATTGACCCTTTGTGTGTGTTTGTGTGAGGTTTCCTTCTTGTCGGTTGATAAATTTTGTCTTTTTCATGGCGATAAAAGCTTCGCCAGCTGAACAGGATCTCAAAGGTCAGGATGATGTACTGCTGAAGCCCTAGTATTCCACTCGAAATCCAAAGGAATAATCTTAATAATTTCCCTAGTTTTAGGTTCGGAATGTATTCATCATTCCTACAACAACAAAAAAATACTCTGTTTTCTTCACTTTAATCTTTCATGTATACAAAACCTGTAAAAAATCACCTAGCACCTTCCAACTTCTGAATATTTCTGCCAGGGTTAACATCCAAAAATTCCAGTGACCTTATCAGCATAGATTTTTTTAATTTTAAAAACTATGGATTAACATTTCATGTGTGTGTGTGTGCAGTGAATCATCAAGAGAAATTTTATGCTTAGGATCTAGTTATTCTACAGGGGTTACACTAGTGACAGAAAAACGGGTGACTATAAAAACTACTTTGAAGTGATGCATCGCTGCGTCACCTCTAATTCTCGTCTATATATTTATGACATGTGTGTGAAATACATCGACTCCTTCGTTATTCACGCGCTCATCACCAGTAGTAGTGTGGTGAGAGAGCTGTCTGCGCTAGGCAAAATTGGTAGACAATAATTTACGTCAATGTTGTTTATGTCCCAAATATTATTGATTATGAGAAAAGAAGAACAAGAACAAAGACTGACTGACTCAACAAACCACCAATCACAGCACACTTTCTCCGCGTAGGCGGATACACTTAGCAGATAGCAGATGATATGACCCTCAAGAAACAGTCACAAAGAGAAACAACCAATCAGAAGACTGTGTTTGTTTGCTAACAATAATCTATAATAATAATGTACATGAAAATCGATAAATATGTGTGTTGATTTCGTAAATAAACGATCTGTTGACTGGCCCTTGTCTTCTTTCGTTACGGTAGTAGTAGTAATAGTTTTCTGGAAAGCAACTTCTATTGCATAGTACACAGACAAAGAACAAAGTACAAGTACACATGATTAAAAAATTCGAAACTAACCAGTCGCCACAGTATCGCCTTCAGGGATAATATCCTTGACTTTCAGCTTCATCTCCTCGTCTTCTAAATGAAGGTTATCAGTATCAGCTGTAGGTTTCGATGATGATGATGATGATAAAACGTCTTCGCTACCAACCTTTTCTTCATTGATACAAGAAACCAAGGCAACTGAACCAACTGGACAAACTGAGAATCCACTTTTTTTCAAAAAATAAATGGGAAAAATAAATTTTAATGTAATTATCATGTAATATATCGCAAAAATATTCATTCAAACATCTTCTATCTATAAAACACAAAATATAATTGAGCCAGCAAAGAATATCCCCTTTTTCGACAAATTCCTCCTCCTCTTCTCGCTCTACAATTATATCTATATATGCATGTTTATATTCATAGAATATTCTAGATTAGTAGTCAATAACAATATCAGTGTGTGCTTTTTAAATAGTAATATCGATTTGTAAAGTAGGATCACAATGGAATCACCACAGTTCATTAAAGATGCTTAAATTATAATGATAATAATAAAGATATAGTAGAAAATAGAATATCAACTAAAATTAGGAAAATTCCACAAAAATTCAGGATCATTCAAATCCAGATCGCCAAGTGGGTAAGGATAATGTCTGGTGAACCAACCAACTTCTTTTGGATGCACAAATTAGGCTTGTTAATCTCGATCCCAACGGCCAGTCAGCCTCAGCAATACTTAGCAGTCGAACTGTGAAGGCGAAATTGAGATTCGTTGGTATGTGGTAAATAACCCTGAAAGCCGCCTGGTTAACATCAATCAGTCTTGTATTGTGTATCAACAAGATGAGCGCTACGAATAGACAGATTTTGTTTGTCCTTAACTGAACCAACCACTGTGCAGGGTGGGTGATGTTCGGAAATTCGACAAGAAACACGCCTAATTGTACGGCCTATGCAAGTAACTGTCTCACTCCACAGCAGGAGCAGTTCAATTGGTAGATACACACACATGGAAGAGGCGAAATTAGGCAGTTTGTCTTTTACTCCCGAACGAACACAAAAGAGGAGTGGTTTTGAAGACACAGCGTAATTCGGAAGCAGCACTGAATGCTCTCCGTTTTACCGCATTTCTAAGGCACTGTGTTAGTATCTCGGTGATGTTGTCATCGAGGAACTGAATTTGTCAGAATAAGGCCTTCCTTTTCGGAACTGTTGGTGTACCTTGGGTTGATTTGATTTTATGTTCATATTCTTGTCAATAAACATTTCTGGATAACCATTTTCACTCATCAACCGTTTAATTTTATTAAGTTCCTCATCGAGACATTCATCCGAGCAGATTCTTCTCGCTCTGTGAACCAAGTACTTCATCAGATTGCGTTTGTATTTTAAGGATGCAATTAAATTCATCAGTAATATAAAAAAGAGACGTTCATTGGCATAAACATCTAAAATAGCAGTGAAATAGATTTGACGTCGAAAAAAGCAAAGGATTCAGCGTGGTGTAGGGAAATGGAAGACGTGATTAGGATGACAAAGAAGCACAATCAGAGTGACAGAAGTAGCACAAAACAGCTAAGATCTAATCCTAAACACCATAATTTTGAAAATATACGTCTAATCATAAAATTGTACATACTGACAGTTTGAACATAAATGAAGGTGTGATGTGTGTTAGCTGATGCATAGAAAAATCCTTATTAATAAATAAAAATGGATATGTATCACTAATTATTTAATAATACTTGGTCAAAATTCTCGACTGTCCATATCTTCTTATGGAAACGTTAAGAAATGTTTTATAACTGTTTACCCACCCACTCACATACATGCACAAAGACACCATTGTATACCACATATATACATATATTTTCATATTCAGTAATCTACGACCATGAACTCAGTCGGACGTAATCACTAAAATTCTGTTGAATAGTACATTGTGTTTAAAGTGTTTAACAAAAAGTACTGATGAAGAGTCCTAATCCAGGACGAAACAGCTGTCCAGTACTCCAGTGGTTCTCTAACCCATGTCAGCTCATGATGAAATCCTCAATGCAATGAAACAAAAATCCCTACAAAGCCAATACATGAAAATTAATCTGATGCTCACCAGCGACTCGCCCTATTCAGGAAGTGACCTGGAGTTCTTGTGAGAAGCCGTGACCAATAGGGCACAGCAGGTTGAAGATGAGGCAGTAACTCATCGAAGAAGGCATTGTGAAATGGTCGCTCTACGCCGTGAATTAGCAGAAGTTAGAATTCAAGGATCATTGGATCGGGTCCCAGTGGCTCAACGGTCTACGAGCTCCTAGCCCTGTAACCAGAAGGTCCTGGGTTCGAACCCTTATGGTGAGTGCGTACTGCTAAATAGCCGGTCCCAAACTATGCTGATGAAACAGCTGTCCAGTACTCCTAGTGGCTGGTTTTCCAATTGTTCTCTGACCAATGTCAGCTCATGACGAAATCCTGTAACCAAAGCCAATAAGCGACGTCATAATCTCGAAGTGGTACACACCTTTACAACTAGGATGATAATCGACCACCTTGTGAATACTTTTAACTTCAAAATAAATAATTTCAGACATTCATGCATATATATATACATTCTGTAACTATGAGAATAAACTGTTAGAAGAAATAAAATAAAAAAATAAATCGCTTACAAAGGTGTCTCTATTGTGAAGCTGCTATTCCTTTCCATGGATGATAATAATGGAGTTGACAGTGGAATCTGTAGTTTGACTGGAACGCGACATTGTAGCTTCTCTTTGCAAATTTTCCCCACCCATAGAGCAAGTTGACGATTACTTTCTGAAATATTAAATTACTTTTTTTTATTCAAAAGAATGGATGGATACTGAACAAAGAATATAATAAATACTCTTTTTGATAACCTCTTCATCATCATCATCAGGCTCTTCAGTTATATATCCATCCATTATAGTGAATGAAGGAATGAATTAGTGTTATGAACAACAACATGAATGTTGCTGTTTAAGTAACATCGAATCCACAATAATAATAATAATAATAATAATAATACCAGTGGATTACAGTTCAACAGCATCAACATAACAATACACACTGAATGTCAGTTGAATTAGGAAAGATAATATTACAAATTCATGAATTTATACTCTCCACTGAGGGACGGTCAGCCAAGGCAGTAGTATTGTAACAACAGAAGAAAAGGGCCAGGCAACAGATCATCTATATGTTAACTGCATCCACCTACGCAAAGTCTGCTGTGGTCGGTTTTAAATCAGTCTTTGTTCATATTTTCTCACGACAAATCTTGAGAACGTAAACATTGACGTAAATTTCTGTCTACCAACTTTGGCTAGCAGACAGCTCTCACCACACTCCTCCCCCCGTCAAAGACTCGCGACTGAAGTTGGTTCGGTCTTCTTGGTTCTTCGGGCTTTGCTATTTTGTCTTGCTGTCTGGAATCTCGGCGCTTGCGGATGTTCACCTGTTTCTCTTTGTTGACCATTGCGATTGTGTCTGCGTAACCCCATCTCAACGTGACCATATGTGGTCCTTCCCACTTTGGAAACTGTTTATCTGACCCTGTCGCACATTTGTAGGTATTTCACCTCACACTTTCATATGCTGCTTTCTCCCGACTTCTCAGCAGCGTCCCAAGTAGCAGCCTCATCGCTGACAGATCTTGAACGCCACTCAACTGCGAAAAGCCTGGAAGTCCTCCCCGAAGATCCATCCATATGTCTCCATCAAAACCTGCAGGGCATAGGCTTTCCATTTGTCGGTAGGCAGCGACACCAAATGTAACAACAGAAGACAAGGGCCAGGCAACAGATCATCTATATGTTAACTGCATCCACCTACGCAAAGTCTGCTGTGGTCGGTTTTAAATCAGTCTTTGTTCATATTTTCTCACGACAAATCTTGAGAACGTAAACATTGACGTAAATTACTGTCTACCAACTTTGACTAGTAGACAACTCTCGCCACAGTAGTGGCTAGTCTGCTGGACTTACTTCTTCTCAGCACAGAGCACTCACTGGTTGTTTGAGGCGAATTGCAATAGCCTCTGATGTTTGGAGCATGTGGTGCTTCGATGATGATTTTGGAAATTTATGTGGCACCCGGTAGATGATGATGGAGAAGGATTCTTCAATGCTGGCTGGCTGGCTTTGTGACCGGCCGGTTTGTACCAGATGCTCCAATATCGAACTGCTTGTTAATGGTTTTCACTACAACTTTACTCTTAGCCATAGTGGGAGATGTTCTCTCTCGAGCGAGCGAGCGAGCACGAAAAATCAAGTTCCTAGAACAACAACGGTCAATATAACTCGCTCCATCACAAGCACAGTTGCAGTTGAATTGGTAGATACAATTTGAAGTGGCCAGCTAGACTGGGTACTTCATCAGTAATTTTATTCAATAATTCGGTACATATAAAGTATGCTAGTTCACAAATGGTATGTAATATTTCTGTTATGGAATTGAAATTTTAGATGAGAAACAGCTTTGAAACACAATTGTATAATGTCTTTAATATCCTGTTTTAAAGATAAAGCACAAGAGAGGTGAAAAGTTGAAAATAATGATAGAGTGTGAAGACATCTGAGCCAAATAACAAGTTCAACTACCGCTTTCATCTTATTAGTATTAAATCGCCTTAAAAGTCACTCAAAATCATCAAGACTAACAAATTCTTATGAACTAAAAAATAGATGGATTAGATAATTTAAAATTAGATAATAAAGAGAAAATGGTTAGTTTTGACATAAGTTGATATAAGTGTAAAACTTGGGCACTGTGGTGTGGGTGGTAGAGTATAACTACTCCATTATGGATAAGATTGTATGTTGATAAACTGTCACACAGTGTGTGTCTAGTGTTATACAGTAAGTAATATTAACTGATGCGACCACACGATTCGAGCACAATTTATTATTGCCACTCATAATCATATCAAGTCACTCACTCACACAACTTTCGTCTTCCTTCATTTATATACATGAGTGGAATTGATGATTAGGCATTTGAATACAAATCAGTAATATGGGATAATGTACATTCAGAAATGATAATGATAATAATAATGAGTGTTATTGATCAATTGCAATCAGATGGGAAATAAGTCATCTTGGGTGTCATTTGGCGCTCATTGACTTATATTCTCTCTTATTTATGTCATCTACTGTTATACCATATAAGGAGGGGACATCTCAGACACTCCCTAAGTAGGATTCTTAATAAAGCAGGAATTAGGCTGGTGGTGGCATCCAAATCTACAAAGTGACTCATTTAGGACAAGCTCTGTAGGCTGAAGGACCCAGTCGGTTGACCCAATTAAACAAAATAATATCATATACAAAATACCCTGCAATGACTGTCACTTAGGTCAACTACATAGGTGAAACTAATTGGTCGGGGTAGTCAGATTGTCGGAACATAGGAATTTAGCTAAGGTAAGACTGGTTGACCCCACCCGAGAAGATGAGTAATTTAGAAAAAAGCTCACCACTACATTGCACTGCATGCATTAACACATAACCATACAACAGCATGGTGGGAGAGGGTTACGATTCTAAGAAGTAATCCATGTAGGCGGAGATAGAGAGAGACTGATTACCGAATCCTGACTGGTTCATCGAGTCTATACACAACACAACACATGCAACAGAAATGACTCAATGCAAATACCAGAAATATGCATGGAAGATATTATTACCACCAGTCAGTCAGTCAGTCAGTGAAATCAGAGGAGGATAATAAATGATCTTAAATTGTATTCTATTTGAATTCAATTCACGCACATCAGCACAAAATTCTAACAAGTTCCTTATTGTGATTGTAATTGATCAATAACACTCATTATTATTATTATTATTATTTCTGAATGTACATTATCCCATATTACTGATTTGTATTCAAATGTCTAATCATCAATTCCACTCATGTATATAAATGAAGGAAGACGAAAGTTGTGTGAGTGAGTGAGTGACTTGATTTGATGATTATGAGTGTCAATAATGAATTGTGCTCGAAGCGTGTGGTCGCATCAGTTAATATTACTTACTGTATAACACTACACACACACACTGTGAGTGACAGTTTATCAAAATAGAAAATCTTATCCATAATGGAGTGTCTATACTCTACCATACCACAGTGCCCAAGTTTTATACTTATATCAATTACAGCATATAGTTCTCTATTTTTTAATTACTTGCTTAGAATCAAGTAAAAAGATCCAGTACTCTGGAACTATTTGCGTAATTGGGACACTCCAGTCTTATAGACTATAACTACACCATTTGCTTATGCTCACAGTTGAAACTGATTTCTATTTTTCTACAGTTCCTCCTGGAAAAGAAAGTAGAAAATCTTATCCATAATGGAGTAGTTATACTCTACCTCAACACAGTGCTCATAGAGCTACACGGTCAAATTGTTCGATTCATTTTTTTTCTTGAATAAATTAGCTTACCTTCAATAAGAATTCGACGATTTTCACTGTATACACAAATATCAACACTGCATTTCGTCTTCAATTCGTCCGTGGAAATTTCCATCCTTGACAGTGTAGCCAACTTGTAGTTCTCTTCTTCTGCTTTAGCAGGTGCATTCTGATATTCAAGTAAATTTGCATGAATTTTGTCTGCAGTGTCTTTGTCAGCTTCAATAGATAATCGCATGCACTGGGCAGTTTGACAAGGCCAACCATCCTTCCATAATCCTTCATAACTGGGTAGCAGAATTGTCTGGCGTGTCAGTTTCCCATGTCCATTAGGTTTTCCATTGACAAATTCACCCTGTGAATCGATAATAATAATAATAATCTATTTTATTCCAAAAACACCACTACTTATAATACAGAATGGGATTCTCAGCATTTGTCACAACACCTTGCATCTGAATTACTCCTCAAAATATAAATAAAATTAAAAATTAAAACAAAATTAACCGGAGGAATTTGTCCACATTTACGATATAAAGTCAAAAGTATTCGAAGCACGAATTGAGATTATTAAATATAATAATAGTAATAATAATAACAGTGAGTTTGTTTCAAAGAGTATTGTCGATTCAGTTTGGAAATTTCAGTATGTTATTATAGATGCATTGAATCTAATGTTCTGTTGATATAGCAGCATGGTGAGGGGAAGTACAAAATTAACAGTTATAACACAGCTTAAATGATGTTCACCCTTATGAAAAAAAATTGAGAGGATTATAAATATAAGAAGTACAATAACAATATCAAGGCTGATGTTGTAAGGATGGAGGAAATGGTTTATTTACTAGTGTAAAGAAGGTTGGTTAGTTAGTTAGTTCATGCCTGACACTATTTTCATCACATAAAGTAGGTGCCAGCAAATATGGTATAGTGGAATTTTAGTACTTAGACGTACGTGCATAAAGTCTTACCTGAGGAGGCACGAGGCTGGAGCTGCGGATGCTGCGGTGGATGCTCACAGTCTGACAGTCTGACGATGTCAACGATGTGGCCTAATGGGATGCCACTCGCCCTACTGACTGACTGACAGTCTTCAGAGTTCTACGAAGTATGATATAGTCTTTCTTAAGCAATCCAGGAGAGAATAAGCAGAGTAAAGAAGAATAGGTAAGATGCGCACGAGTTGACAAACTGTAAGAGGAGGAGGGGTTGAGTTATGC
Organism: Trichobilharzia szidati; assembly: GCA_944472155.2. NCBI lineage: Eukaryota > Metazoa > Platyhelminthes > Trematoda > Strigeidida > Schistosomatidae > Trichobilharzia > Trichobilharzia szidati. The sequence goes on from OX235279.1 coordinate 7,429,934, forward strand.
CTGAGTGCATTAACGTCTTAATTTAAAAAGTCAGACGAAATATTCTTTTAGAAATATTCTTCTAGACATGGGAAGACCAGGATAGGTCAGAAGAAAGAATTAATCCAAGATACTTAACTTGAGACATGATTTCTCTATCAGTATCAACAATTTTGCAATGGCCATAGGAACCAACAGCTTCATCATTTAACTTTCTTTTACTCACATCGGAAACTGAAATTAACAGTCTGACATTTGGAAGGATTTAGTTTAAGACAGACCATTAGACGAAGACCATTTGCTAATTCCTGATAGAAAGCTGTTCATCTTGGTGCAGTCTAGCTGGGAGTTAACAGATATTGAAATAGTTAGATCATCGACATACTTAACAAAGATCATTTCATCATCAGAGTGAGGCAAGTCATGCAAGAAGAAAGAAAACAGAAAAGGAGAAAAGACATCGCCTTGAGGGAGGACACCAGCCTCAGTAAGTAATGAAGTGGACGACTTCCCCTGACATTCCTTAGTCGAAAACGAAAAGTGATTCTATCATTCGCCATTTGCATTCCGCACATATGTAGTGAAGACGTTTTAGAGGAAGACTTACATCTACTTAGAACAATTTCTAGTGAGAAATGAATTAACTCCAAACTTTAGAGATAAGAAGAAAAAGTTAAGACCCAAAAATGTAAATTTGATTTATGTACCGCAAAACAAAAATGCTACACATATGAAACTTGAATTCGTAGATGACTTCACTGTCAGTATCCTTAAAGGAAGGGTTGCATAGTTACTCGAAAAGGATATTCGCTGCAGCATCCTTGAGAATAGTGAATTTCTTGTCGACTATGTATGTTCAATAACCTGAAGGATGAAAATCATCACTTGGCCACCAACTCTGTGGGCGTTTCATAGGTCATTTTGTCCAAGAAGGTGTAGGAGTACTGTGGTGAGAGCTGTCTGCTAGCCGAAAATTGGTAGACAGTAATTTACGTTAATGTTTACGTCCTCAAAAGTGGGCGTAAGAAAAACATTAGGAAGACTGACTCAACCAACAACCAATCACAGAACACTTTGTTTGCGTAGGCGGATACACTTAGCACATAGCAGATGATCTGACCTTTAAGAAACAGTCACAAAGAGAAACAACCAATCAGAAGACTGTGTTTGTTTGCTAACAATAATCAATAATAATGTACATGAAAATCAATAAATATGTGTTGATTTCCTTAATAAACGATCTGTTGACTGGCCATTGTTGTCTTCTGGTGTCACAACGTTAGCTAAACACAGGATGGTCTCATTAGCATAAACGAGTCGATAATACTGGTTCATAAACTAGGCGAGACGTAGGAGTGTGTCTCGGTCGGGAGTCAACCGTGGATCTTGTGCATGTTTGGCGATTAGTCCACCGTCGAATCATCCATTCACAGGTGATCTGGTGTTTTTAGTCCATCCTTGAGTTATACGCCTAATTTTTATGCAAGGTCTTAAGTATGCAAGTAAGCATTTTGTTTATCAACACATTTAATTCTCACCTCGTATTTTGTTCCGCTTGCGAGTTTTAAAGTGCCTGTACCATTGAAGACATCATTTTTCCAGTAGCCCCAATAGACAAACCTTTAATGAGATATTTTTTTAAAAACAATTAGTGTTTTCTTTATGAATTTGGATAAAGCAGCAATAAGAAGACGTAATTTGTCTGCCTGAATCGTGTGTGTAATGTGCATATTCGCGTGCAACACACATTTCGAACAATCAGATCCATCACACACACACGGACTTGTCATAGGAATACATATATATATGAAATTAATAAAGAGTGAGTTAAGAGGTGGGTGAGAAAATAGACTTGACTACTTAGGTCAAGTTAAAAGGAGGACATATTGAAGGTCAAAATAACAATGAAGATCAATCACTAAACCAAATAACAGAGGTAATAGTACATCTACCCTGGTTGGTATCAAAACAAAGTTGACCAAGGAAGGAAAGAAGGTTTAGTGTGATGACGAATTGCTGCTTTGAACGCATGAAGGTAGTTTAAACTTCCTGACTGCCAGCTAGGGCTGGCTCCCACAAACTTTAGGATACGCCCTCCCCCTAAGACGTTTAATAGATAGGTTCAAAAGTTCTGTTAACGTCAATTTTATGTTCTGTCTCCTCTACAATATGTTTCGCAATGGGGGAGCTAGGTCTCCTGTTCTCACCACTGAAGGGTTCTGAAGATTCCATTTGTTTCTGGAGTCATTTCGGAATATGCTCTGAAACCAGCTAGCTGTTACTTGCAGAGATCGATGAGTCCTCCATTCTATGTATATTCGTGTGTTCACACTTACATTCAAATTGGTAAATATATTGTGAAAGAATGTGACATCATTTTTCGTATGTTCAAAGGGCTTAGATCGATGGACATATTGGCTTCATATTCTCAATTATACCTTTTTAACAGCAGCGTTCAATCACTGTCTAGTTATCAAGCTGCCTGCTATGATGTCCCGACCATATAGGGTAGCTTGATGTGCACGTCTTTCTTAGGGGCGAGTTGTAGAGTGAGTGGGTCTTGGTGTTCCACTGACCACTTTATATCATCTCCTGATGAACTTACTTGTCTGGATAATTGTTATCACCAATCAGAGTTTGTGTGTCAACTTTCTTTCTTCCTCATCATCAAGTGTGTCTGTCTTCAATGTGCATATTCGTTGGATTCTACTGAAGAAGCACTTAGCTCACCAAGGATCTTTTGTACCGAACAGGGGAGAAACTGTGGTAATTAAGATACCGTCCTGTCCAGGTACTTTTTCTATAAATAGATCTTCTTATTGACCCATCAAGCCGTCGAGTACGCAATATGTCTAGGAAACATAAACAATTATCTCCCTATTCTACAGACAGATGTAAGTGATATGCTATTCTGAACTTCATTCATTCGATTTAAAATTGAGGTGGCAGAACAAGACTTATCACTGATGATTACAATATTATAACTCAACCCCTCCTCTTACAGTTCATAAACTCTTGCATCCTACCTATTCTTCTTTATTTTTCACCCTTATTCTTTCCTGGTTTGCTTAAAAAGGACTTTGTCACAATTCGTAGAATGCTGAAGACTGTCAGTAGGATGAGTAGTGTCCCAGTGGACTACATAGTTTACGTCGTTGTCGATAGGCACTTGACTTCATGCAGTAAACTTGCTAAAGGGATTTTGTCTGACTTGGAGCATCCACCACAGCACCCTCAGCTTTCACCTAGCATCTCCTCAGGTAGAACAAGAAGTAACTTTAGAAAACTGTATGCTCGCACGTCTAAGTATAAAAATTCTATGATACCATACTTGGCACGTATTTTATGTGATGAAAATAGTGTCAGACAAGAATTAACTAATCTTCTTTATCTAGTAAATAAACAATCTCCTCCATCCATCCATCCTTATATACCTTCAAGTTTTACTTTTATTATTTCTATTATATTTATGGTCCTGTTGCTTCTTTGTTTTACTCTCAAAATTGCAAACATCAACTTATCTCTTTGACTACTGTAATCTTTGTTTTTCCCCTCACCATATCATGTAAAGAGAACATTATATTCAATATTTTTAGTTATGCTAGGATTTCTATACCGCGTCGACAATAGTGTTTAAAACAAGCCCATGGCAATTTTCACTTGTATTATTATTATTACCTTAGCTGTTATCATTATTATTATTATTATTATTTCCATTTTATATGCTGCATGTTTTTTGACATTACCCCTATTGTAAATGTAGAAAAATTTTTTCTGTGATTAATTTTATTTATAATTTGAGGAAATTAGATGCAAGATATTGTGTGATTAATGCTGAAAATTGCATTCTGCATCACAAGTACTGTTTTTGGAATAAAGCAAATCATTATTATTATTACTATTATCTACATACCTTCTATAGAGAGCATATTCCTAAATGGCTCCAGAAACAAATGGAATCTTCAGAACCCATTAATGGTGAGAACACGAGACCTAGTTGGCTCCTCTATTGCGAAACATATTACAGAGGATACAGGATATAAAATTGACGTTAACAGATATTTTAAAACGTGTTTTCGTGAGGGCGTATCCTAAAGTTTGTGGAAGCCCTAGCTGGTAGTTAGGATGTTTAAACCACCTTTATGCGTTCAAAGCAGCAATTCGTCACCACACTAAATCACCTTCCTTGTTAAATTTTGTTTTCATACCAACCAGAGCAGATGTACTATTATCTTTTTTATTTGGTTTAGTGATTGATCTTCATTGTTATTTTCATCTTCAATATGTCCTCCTTGTAACTTGACCTAAGTAGTCAAGTCTATTTTCTCACCCACCACTTAACTCTTCATTATTTCCATGTATGTATGACATTCCCATAACAAGTCCGTGTGTGTGATGGATCAGATTGTTCGAAATGTGTGTTGCGCAAATATGCACATTACACATACGATTCAGACAGACAAATTACGTCTTCCTTCTTAATTGCTTTATTTAAACAAGATATTTACCAAAAATAAACACGACACAAAATTGTACTGCACACATACCCAGATGTCCATAAACATCCAGCTCCACTGCGTTTATCATTAACGAAACCACCAGTGTATTTACTTCCGTCTGTAGACAAGTATTTCCCTTGTCCTTCTCTTTCTTAGTTTTACAAAAAATATTTATTACCATGTTTTGAGTTATAATACCAGTCCCCTTCATAGATACATCCATTTCCATAATTCATCCTCCCGTAGCCATGACGTTCTCCAAGCAGGAAATGACCGATGTATTCACTTTTCGACAAAGGATAATATCTTCTGCCTTTTCCGCTTATCTCTCCATCGCTGAAATCACCTTCATAGACGCTTCCATCCTTCATAGTAAATTTTCCATTTCCTAAATTATTAAAGGTGTATTTTAAAACAAAAATCAATAAAGAATCCTACCACACTTTTTCCCGTCAATCCACTGACCTTCATACTTGTAGTAACCATTTCGATAGGAATAAATCCCAATACCTGGTTTATATATATTTATATATATGATCATTTGAAACTGTCAAGATCCTACCATTCCGCCTGTCTTTATGCGTTTGACCAACGTAAAATCCTGTTGACATAGTGTAGAATGTAGAAATATTTCTCTGACAACTTGTATTTGCTTTGGTCTACCGGCAATACACTGAACTGAAGACGCTGTAAGGCTTACCAGGATTCTGTCCTGATAGAAGAAAGTAATAATAATAATAATCACTTTATTCCACAACAATGACAATTTACAGCATCGAAATTTTCAGCGTTTCTTTTACATATTGCAATGGTTTAGCTCTGTTTATAATTATATTAATGTATAAAATGTTAAAATATTGATAGTTAATAGGAAAAAAAATAAAACCCCAACAAAATCGCACCATTGCTAGGTCATAGTGAATAATAAATAAATAATATAACAAATAACACAAGCATTAATATGCATCATTACATTTTATAGTTTAGTTAATGATTTAAAAGTTGTAAAAGTTCTTTTCTGATATTTTTGTCTCTTCACACAATACTCGTGCCAAATATGGTACGGTCGAATTTTTATATTTTTTGTCGTACGAGCATAAATGTTTATGAAATTTCTTCTGGTCTTACCCGAAGAGATACAAGGAAACAAATGTGAATAAAGAGGATGTTCACTATCAGACAAGATAACTTTAGCTAAGTGTTTTTACAAGAATTCATATGCCTATTGACAACAGTGTCAGTTAGTTGAGTCAAAGGGATAGCACTGACTCTATTTACAGCCTTCAATGTTCTTCGTAGTATTATATGGTCTTTCTTGAGTAGCCTAGGGAAGAATAATGGAGAACAATAAAGAATGATGGGCAAAACACATGAATTAATAAATTGTATGAGAAGAGATTCGGTTATACCTGAGTGCCTCAACTTCTTTATGTAATAAGTCAGACGGAAAACTTTCTTAGAAACTATAAGAATATGAGACAACCAGCAAAGGTTTGAAGAGAAACTAATGCCAAGATAAGAAACACTTGACTTACTCTCTATCATTTTACCATCAATATTACAACAATCATGAGATTGGATCAATCCATGCATGTCTTTTTCAATTCTCAAGCTGAAATCAACAGTATTACATTTAGTTGGATTTAGTTTAAGACCATTTGAGCCAGACCAATCCTTAACTTCAGCTAAGAAGCCATTCTTCATATGGGAACAATCCGATGTGGAAACTACAGGGACAGAAACGGTCAGATCATCAGCATACTTAATGAAGTTAACTTTGGGTGAGTTCGGAAGGTCATGCAAAAAGAGAGAGAAAAGAAATGGAGAAAGTACTGCACCTTGAGGCACACCACTTTCAGTTAGCTGAGAAGTGAAGCGTTTTGCAGCCAAAACAGTATGCTGTTTCCTATCCTTAAAATAAGAAGACAGCCATCTAGTATGTCCAGTATCAACAATATGTCTGGTAACTGCACTCTAAGGATATTTGCTTCCTATCACGCATAGGTTTCTTGGAATTTTGTTCAGAAAACCAATGTGCTTGCTCCCGGAAATGCACGCAAATTCATAAACGCAGTTGGAGGTGACATCAGCAGGGTATTTATCCAGTTTTGAGTGGCTTATACAAGAAGAAGTGGTGCTGTATAATGTTATGAATTTGGCTGCAGGTGGGAAGCTTCTCTTTTTATTGCACCTTTCAGTCTTTTGTCAATCTTTTGTGACACTGCATCTCCTTTGAATTGGGGGAGGGAGACAAATAAACACACTTTCTGCTTTTCTACAGTTGGATGTTTTTCTTTTTTTATCTTTTTCTCTGCTAACTTCTATATAAACCCCTTAGGATATCCATTTTCCCTTGGGCATTCATTTCTCAACAAAATCTAATTCTTCTTCTTCAACCTTGTTTGGTGAACATAAGGGACCAATCAGAAATAATCAAATTCAAAAAAAAATCAATTTATTCGAACACATCAACTCGAAGGTTGAAGCAATTCAATTCACTTATGATGAATTGGAAAATCAGGAAGAGGAGCTTCCAATGTTAGATTGCAGTGTAAAAAGGAAAGAAGATGGGAAGTTAAACACATTGGTGTGTTTACAGGAAACCCAAACATTCAAACATATATTTGAACTCCCGATCATCCCACCCAATCTATGTCAGTAAAAATAGGATTGGTGAAATATTTAGGTGACAACAGAGCCCAAAACTAAGTAGTACCAAGGAAAATCTAAGACAAGAAGTGATACATATGAGAGAAGCCTTGAAACTTAATGATTACCCTGATAAATTAGTCAGAAAGTATGTAGGGAAATGTAAAAATAAAATAATTAATGATAGTAGTGATAGTGATAATAACAATAATAATAATATTAATGACGACACCAACAATAAGGAATCTAAATCATCAGTAGTAATTCCTTACAAGGAAGGAACCTCGGAAACCACCTGAGGCAGAATCCTTAACAATGCGGGCAGGAATAAAAGTAACTGACATTCAACCCTTCCCCACAAACTCAATTAGAAACAAGCTTTGTCGGTTAAAGGATCAACCCTGCCAGTGGAGCCTTTAAAACAAAACAATTTAGTTTATCTAATCCCCTGCTGCTGCAATGATTGTCAGGTCAAATACATAGGTCGAAGTAGTAGAACAGGGTCAGTGAGTCAGACTAGCCGAGCATAAAAACCTAGCAGCAAAATCTAGATTGGTTGACCCGAATAAGATAAGAAATCTAGAGAATAGTTCAGCCGTAGATAGCACTCACAACATGCAATCACACACAACCATACAATAGGCTGGATGGTATAAGATGACAGTCTTAAAATCGAATGTCACATGGTATAGGGAGAGATTGATAACAACGGAAGCTTTGTTTGTCGAATCAACTGAGAGTGAAAGCGTGTGATAGGAATGATTCAACACCTGTCCAGCCAGATATCTGGAAAATTCTACTACCCATACGACAAATAGGAGAAAACAAAGAAAACTATAAAACTCAAGTGTCAAAGTCGTGTGATTACAATTGATATGATTATGAACAATAAATTGTGTTCGAAACGTCATCCAGTAAACGGTAATACTGTTTCACTGTGTGATATATCTAATAAACAAACCAATATGGAATTACTTACCACGACCACAGTGCCCAAGTTTTACACATATATAAATTTATTCTTCTTTCTTTTTCTACACACGCACATACCCACACAAGTACATAAGCTTCAAATTTTTAGAGAAAAGCCTGCCTCTAGTTGACCTGGTATTCTACTCAATTTATCAAACACACATTCACACACCATAGCCAAATTTAATTGGTGGTGTATGGTGACTAGCAGTGACAGAATCCAGTCCAGGATAACGCGCCTTTCACCGGTCCTATTTGGGACTGACTCGTCAGTTGGCTAGAGGATGTACCTGCATTTCCCAGTGAGTCAGTACTGATGTTCCCCGCACCGAGACTCGAACCCAGTGACCATAGTTTCAAACGCAGGTATATCCAGGTAGCTGACCGCGAGTCCCAAATAGGACCGGTGAGTTGCGCGTTATCCTGGACTGGATTCCACTGGACTGCTAGTCACCATACACCACCAATGAAAATTCTAATTAAATTAAACGCCCAGACACCGTCGAAGCATCTGCACAAGAAGCCAAAAGACATGTCAACCTGAGACCGACGAGCACTTTGGTCCAATCAATCAATGGACGGGAAAATCTGAAATTCAATTACATCATAACCAAAGCCTACAGACACTGCAAGAGGACATCGTGTTAAGAAAACCCACCTGATTTCACTAACTAAACAAGGGACTAAAGTTTAAATCTTGTTGTATACAATTTTATTAAAATCAAGAACATTGATTACAGTTTGAAAAAATTTAGGCATTGGGTATATGATATTCATTATAATCAAGGTTTTCTTGTATTTCCCAATGAATGAAAAACAAAACGATATTGTTGCTGTTACTGACGTTTCGCTATTTAATGCTGCTGCTAATAGCTTTATCAAAGCAGTATTATTAAACCAGAATTTACAAAATCTCAGCATATATATAAAAAAGAGTTAAGAGGTGAAAAAATAGACTAATTAGGTCAAGTTAAAAGGAGGACATATTGAAGGTGAAAATAACAATGAAGATGAATGACTAAACCAAATAACAGAGGTAATAGTACATCTGCCTGGCTGGTATCAAAACAAAGTTTACTAACTTGATCATCGTTCGTCAGTCTGGAGTCATTTTTCGTTGTCAAGTTGGTCAACTGGTAAAGATAACAAAACCAAGTGCAGATTGTTGGATTTGATAAGTGCGTAAAATTATAAAACAGCGTGTGTTTATATAATGATATTGCTTATCACATTCGTGCTGATTTTGTCACTTCATAGTGGAGGGTTGGGGGTATTGTAACCAGGTCAGATTCTGTTTTACTCCATCATTCCTATTCAGTTCAGGCAATTTCGATTCCACTTGATATGAAGTGTCTCTGATGATATTAGAAGTTCTTTGTGATTTCTGAAATGCTTTTTCTGGATGACGACTTCAATATTGTCAAAATCAATTTTGTGGCCTGATTCTATAGCGTTTAGACGAGCTATGGCTGATGATTTTTCAGGCTTTTCTAGTTCAACCGGATTTATTTCTCGGCAGTCGATCAGATGCGGCTCTACGGTGTTCATTTCTTCTGATTTTGATTTCTCTCTGGAGATGTTTGTTCGATGTAGTATATCGCATCACATTCCAAGCAACCATTTTATTTTATAGACACAATTAGATAGAGAATCTTTTAGTGATTTGGTGTTTTATATGGACAAGTAACTTTTACAATGGGTACCGTAATCTTTGGATGCATCTATAGCACTTCCTATAATGCGGTTTTTACGCACAATCTTCTAATACGTTGAACTACTAATGATGATCTAACTTTGAATACTATGAAGCTAAGCAGCCGCATTTCTAAAACATGGTGGAGGAATTTCGATGAATTCTGCAGAGCACAGCAAACAATCCTCACCATCCTCAAATACCCTCAATGGAGAAGACATGTAGTTCAGGTGGATCATACTGAATTAGTTGTGCTCTCGAAGTTGGTTAATTTAATTACGGAGCTTGCGTAGTCTTCCAAGACAACGTCTTCAGAGCAGGTTTCAGTAGAAAAAATAGACTTTTTTGAATTCTCCATGAATGATATAATCATATCTCCTGGCAACCATTGTTGTGACTGGTTGTTTAGTCGGATTTAAACTCTCTTTTTATGTGATTTACTTTTTATTAGCTGGTAAATTTGATCTGTAATAATGTGCTCGTTAATTGCCGAAACACTTGAGTGCCAGGCTTCTAGAAATTGTCTGACACTTTTGGTGTTTCCTTCATTTAAAATTTCTACATTATTCCAATCAAATTGGTATCCATAATTACCTGCATGTACTGATATGAAGGAATATATATCACGTCTTTTAAAGCTAATTTGTGTTCTTGGATTAGAATTCGAAGGGGATGCTTACTTTGACCGATATAATGTTTATTGCAGTTCATAAAATTTATTTTGTAAATGGTAATAATCGTATGTTCTTTTCCTGTCGGGTTTTTTGGTTTGAACAATATCGAATGAAGTGAGTGTGCTGGCCATTTTTTCAGAGATACTTTCCACATATGGCAGAATAAATTTTATTGTGACCTTTGACGATGGTTCGCTGTTGGTATTATGACCCGAGTTCAAACACTTTTTGATGAAATTAGGAGGATATCCATTCTTTTTGAAGACGTCTAGTGAATACTTTCCTCATAGCATCAGTTAGGCGTCCAGGGAGATTTTAAGTACTACCTGCATTACTCCAGTGCATACTGGGATTTTGGCACGCGAAATATTTATGTGGCATTACCGACGCATATATATGTATGCATATCTAATGTTCTGTAATGTTTTCTCGCCTAATCGTACCACTCAGGGGTGTAGCAAGGTCACTGATGTAGCCCCTAAAATGCCACCAATTGTGGTAGATGATGCAGTGTTTCTCAAATTACTGTCTAAGCTGTAGCCAGGTAAATCACCTGAACCAGACGGACTTCACCCTAGATTGCTAATCTCCTTGGCGGATATAATATACATTCCACTTACGGAGATTTTTCAGATGTCTCTGACCCAGGCTAGGCTACCCAGGGATTGAAAAGATGCTTTTATAAGCACCATTTTCAAAGATGGGAACAGGCAGTTAGTATATAACTACCAGTCTGTAAGTCTCACCTGCATTATAGCAAAGGTGTTAGAAAAGCTCATAAGGGATCAGCTCTTAGTTCATATGGAAAAACATAGCTTGCTGGCAGTGGAACAGCATGGATTTCGACCAGGACGATCCTACTTGACAAACTTACTGTTAGCTAGGGAAGATTGGGTACAGGCCAGGGATAAGAACCATCTACTGGACATTGTCTTTATCGATCTTAGCAAAGCATTCGATAAGGTATCCCATTTAGGTCTTCTTGGTAAACTTAAACATTTTGGATTAGACCAACGCTTATGTGAGTGGTTTAGTGACTACCTGATGGATAGGAGGTAGAAGGTAAGGGTTAATAGTGTACTGTCAGGGTAGAAAGCAGTACTAAGTGTGGTACCTCAGGGAACTGTACTTGGCCCCCTGCTATTCCTATTACACGTAAATGAAGTGCCGAAAATTTTTACCTCATTTTCCTGAATATTTGTGGATGATGTTAAGATATCGAAAACTGTAAGCAATAACGATGATAGGTCGATACTACAAAACGATCTAGGTAAATTAGCCGAACGGGCTAACCTTTGGAGTCCGGAAATTAATTTCAAGAAAAGCGCAGTAATGCACCTGGGTCAGAAAGAAGTCTCACGCGTCGTACTCCATGGGGGACACAGATGTTAGGGGACAAGAGGACTTAGGAATTATTGTAAGCCATGACGCAGAAACAACGGCAAATTGTAATCGAGCCACAGCTAAGGCTTTTCTAATGCTATGGGCACTTCGAAGGGCTTTCATTTGATTAGACGAGGGTATGTTCCAAGTACTCTGGCTGGCTGGTTGGCTGGGTTCAACATATAACTTGGCACCGAAGTGCAACAGTTCGAGTTGCCACGTTCCAAATAGCACACAAAGGTAGACAAGAAAATGAGTGAAGAGAATCAATAGAGTTTTGACAGGTATAAGAGTGAAAGAGAATGAGTAATGGTAGGAAGGAATATGAAAGATTACAGAGACTTAATACATCTGCGCTATTGACAACGATTTTGAGCCATGTCACCTATTGTCTGTCTCCAGCCATTGATTCTTAGAGTCCCGAGGGCCCCAACGCTCTACGCAACATATGTCAGCAGGCCTCATCTAGAGTGCTGCATACAAGTAGCGAGTCTATGCTTCAAAAAGGAGGCACATATCCTGGAAAGTGTACAGAGGGCCGGAACGAAATTAGTTAGTGGTATCTCACACCTTCCTTATGATATGAGGATGAAGCATTTAAATCTCTTCCCATTATCATACCGAAGGAGGAGAGGCGGCTTAACTTTGGCTTACCGTATATTCAAGGGTGATTTAGGGATTGACCTTTCAAACCTTTTCTCTCCCTCTGGGATACATTTACGAGGTCACCACAAGAAGGTGCTCAAACCGAGGTCGAATAAAATATGTCTGCAGTTTATATTCTCTCACAGAGTGGTCAACGACTGGAACTCCTTACCTGTGATTCAGTAGTAACAGCTCCATCGGTGAACGCCTTCAAAGAGAAACTGGATCTCTGCAGAGGTGTATATATCGTGAGGATTAACACAGGCAACAAGAGACTTCAATCCTTATAATCTGAATCTATTTTTACATATAAGGTACGTACCATAGTTCGGCAGCAGCTTAGCATTACTGTAAAAATTATTGTTTACCCAATCCTACAAATATGGGGATAATTGTGTTAAAAAAGGGGAAAAAAATGGGACATTCCATTGAAAGAAAGAGGGGACAAAATGGTTTACTAGTCAGTAACGATATGGGCCTGAAAACGCTGAAATGGTGTTAAGCAAATGCCACGCCTACTGCAGTACGCTGGGCGGGGAGGAAAAAACCGCCATATAGTGATACTTTTTCCGGTGAAAACCAACCCAAGTTTACCATAGTGCTAAATTAAATCTCACTAATTCTGAAATAATTCTCACGTTCTATAGTGAGTAACTTCTGAATCTGTTCTGAAATGGATTCTTTAATGGCACAGACTAGAACTCAGTGCTGGTTTTCAGCATGACTGGCACTAATTCAGCACCGTGTTCTTATTCTAGGCATTCTCAGGAGTAGATCAGAACCTACAGCGTTTGCTTATCAGCGTCGTTTCAGCCCTCACAGGACATATTCAGCGCGGACTAGCGTTACTTCAGAACGAAAAGACTTAATTCAGCACCCAGCTCTCTTTCTAAGCACGACCAGCGTCATTTCAGAACATAGTGTGTAGATAAAATCTTCATTTACCATAAAAAGGCATTATTGAAGAATAGGTTAGCATAAGTTTAGAATTGTTGTAAGCTTGGGAAGCCGTTTCGGAATGGCTTCAGAGTCTTTTAACTGCTATAAAAAGCGTTATCTCAGAATTCACGAGCATGACTTGAGCAACATTAACGAAACCCGTGTTACATTTTTTTATAAGACTGTAAAGAAATAAATGGATTTACCTAAGTTTATAAATTGAATAACCGGTATAATCTAAGGCATCACAACGACCTTATTTACGAATTTAAACAACTCAATCTGAACTTTTTTTCCAAATAGTGTGAGTCATAGTAAAATGTTGTATTCGCCTATTGAGTACAGATAATTACTCTTGATTACGACTAAGTTTATGTGGTGTAACAATCAGTTATCAAAATACATTTGAGGATAAAATCAGTAGACTAAATTTAAACGACTGAACATTAGGAAAATGAATTACTGTACAGCGTATGAATACATAGTCTTTTAAAGCTTTTAGTTAAGGGATATTTATATCTGCATTTTACAAACTGTTTCAACTTTAGAGGAGATCAACAGAAATTTTAGTACCGTAGTTATGAGAATGACGACAGTTAAACGGTCCCAGTGCTTCAGCGTTCCAGTTTGGAACCAATTCCCCGCAAATTTCATTGCCTCTCTTCTGTGAGAATTTCTGTCTGGCCTGTATCTCTGTATCTGTATCTAATATTGAGAAAATATAATTGCCGAATAACTACGGTCAGTATCCTCTAAAGTCATTCCACAATATGCTACAGAAATTGGTGATGCAGCACCACTTGTCTTAGGAGGTCTGAATGATTTTTCAACGATGTGCAGGAAAAAATAGTTGAAGAACTTCTGAATGCCTCTGAAGTATTTCTAAACTCTCTAAGACTATACGGAAGTGACCAGCGAACTGTTTAGTAACTGGCTCGTGGACTTCAATTCGTAACCTCCACTGGTAACAAAACTATACCGCGTGGCATGTGTTTTGTGAACATGGTGCTTCCCGATTATATGGAGGGTTATTGTCGGAAACTGTTTCTGAATCCTCGTAATTACAGGCCCATTAATATTATCCCATTTAGCAGAGTTATGGGGAAAATTATGGCAGCTGTTGATCACCCTCCTGCAGAATGTTGGTTTGTAAATCGTAATATGGCTGCCTTGAGAAGTGACTCTTAAAGATTTTCACTGGTGAATTACTCCTAACCACCACCCACCTGGAGGTTTACTGTTAAACCTTCATGAAAGTGTGCAAATAGCTAAAAGGGAATCTATGTTATGTAGCCCTTGGCAGATGGTTAGTGTTATTATCCTGGGGAGAGTCTTGTGTTTGCGCCTATTTTTACAGCAGACCAAACCTACCTGAGCAAGCGAACACCAAAATGACCATCGGTACCCAGCCAGGTGAGCCTGTAGTACCGTCTGAATAATAGACCTGTAGGGACGAATGAAACGTGTCAGCTTAAAGGAGCAATGACTTAACAGAGATAGGAAGCTATGGCTGCCGTATGTGTATACTTGTGTCCTGAGTTTAGCTGTACCATGTCCACACGAGATATTATGTCGTCCCTTCTTTCAGTTTATCGCTCCTGTGGGTACTTTCTTTAGTAAGTCACCATCATCTTTAACCAAAATTGTCATTTTTGCCATACCTCGGCCTCAAGCGGTAGGTGCTTTACGAAACACCATGGTATATATTCATTTCAATGAATTCGCTTACCAAAACTGTTTCAGACCTACACTAAGGACTCCAATGAAGAACTGTGCAACATATCGGAATTCTCCACCCCTTACATCTATTTTTAACCAGTATACGACCATGAGGAAATTTCCAAACCGCGCATTTTTACTGCAGGCTCTTCTGTCTGTTCGTTCGAATTCAGTTTGATGATAGTTCATTTAGATCTCTACAGTTTAATCTACTCCTTATCAATAATTGTGACTCCTTAAACATGCACACCCCTTTGCGATATGCTAATTGTATCAACGACGATTACTTTAGTTACAGCAATGAAGTAAATGCCCTGACAAGTTCTATAATTGGTAATTTTAAAATGTTGTGGGCAGCTGTTTCACGCGAGCGGGGATGTAATTTATTGCATCTCAAAATTATCTCGACTTTTCCCCGGGCCCTTCATAGTCTAGAAGAGTGGAGGCCACCTGGATACCTGACTGTCTCCAATTATCCGTTTTTGTTTATGGTGTTGTACGACTTTTAATGAATGCTGCAGTGATTTCATTCCTGACATTTGGATATTCTAAAGTTGTCCCACCATTTTTCACTCGGCCATAAGTCTTGCTTTGCCACATACTCTGTTGAGATTGTTAAACTGTGTAGTGGTTATCAGTAATTATGAACTCGTCGCCCCCAAAACATTTGCTGGGCTCTAGTTAAATATGTGACACCAAGTGTGTTAGCATTCTTCAGTCATATAGTTTATTTTTTCTTTGTTGTGAATTGACTGTAACAATCAGTGACAATAATGGGTACTAATAAACGAAGCCATTTTTAGAAGCTCACCTGAGAAAATTAATATGCGTGAAACCAGCGCGGATGTAGGTAGAAGTTTTCTCCAGGCTGTGTTAAGTTATTTATTCAGCTGGGAGGAATCTGAGGATGCATTGGCAGTCCTTCAAGTTTCTGACACTGTAGATCCCTTTTAAACGCTACGTGCACGAAAGAGGAGACTGTATATATAAGTTTCTGTGTTGCTTTTGAGTCTAACTATGAGGCGAGACGAGTAGAAGAAGACTTAAAAGGGATGAATAATGACCAGTGAACTACCTTTTTATTTTTGAAATCTACACAATGGAGCTGTCCGTCTGCAGTGAAAATTCGGTGACATCTTACCGCATGTTGCATTATCAACCTCGAACGCAGTTGTACTTGAAGAATTACTTTTACAGCAGACGACTAACTTAAGAAGAGAAAGGAAACTTGGAGCGGCATCTGTGACAGTCACATTCTTCAAATGAAATTATGAGACATGTGAAAGCGAGGTTAAACTATGTACTAATGCTTACTGACTTAAAAAATAAGGAAGCAGTCTTTAGAAAAGGTAGTGTAGGTTTAATCTTTATTACTTTTGGGAATGCCCAGTAATAATTAAATCTTTCTGTTGCTTAGATGCAATAAGAATCTGACAGAGTCCTATTACGACTGAGAACTCAATGGCGACAGATTTTGTAAGTTGCCGACAGATACGGTTGTGTAAGTGGTATCTAGAGGCTGTATCAAAAAGGATAGCGAGTTCATGCACTCACTAATAAGCATTTTCCAGCTTATGATGAGGAATAACTAGACGTGGGTTTCCTGTTCCATTTGCATCGACTAAAAGCGGTTTAAGCTGCCGTTGAGGTGCTCACTAAGGTAGTAGCTAATTTAAGATAGCTACGTAGCTTCAGGTAAAGCGTCATAGAAGTAAGCAGCCTACGTTAATTGTGTCTAAATATAAGAAATGTTCTCTAACTGGTCAAATCGTAGTTCTTACATACCAATTAGTCTTATGAATAACGAATGTACTGTACAAGCGTTTACTCTGATTCCCATACCTAGCTCACAATCCAGGCACTTATAATCCATCCACCAAAGACCTGGTTTTTTTGTTAATGCGAAGACAATACTCCTGTATTTCCTGTTGTGTTGCACTCACTGACAATCTAGCAGATTTTTCCAACTTTGCACAGAAATGATTGTATATAAGTGAAAAGGCTGTTTTATACTACTGGAATTAACATTTATCAAGTGTATGTATAATCTCCATCGAACATGTAAAGCATATCTTGCTACTGGCTGTAAATTGTGATTAAATTATATGGTTATATTTCTGTAACAATTTGATGATGCCTGTAAACTGGCGTCCCTCATGTACTGTACTATGAGAATAAATTTATTTATTTATTTATAAATATTATGCCTGCACGTGTAAGGCTGATACGCTATGATATGCTCTGTGAAACATGTTAATATCTTGATTAAACCAAGAAGAACAGGTCAAGCAGGATAAAGTGGCGTCACTAAAGTCTATTGGTTGCAATTAGATGCATAAAGACGTAAGTTATTTAATATGCATAAAGTATATATGCAAATACTGCAGTTGTTGATCATAAAAATGATGGACATTAGATAATATCACATGATTCAACGGCATACCGGAAATAAATGAATATTGTTTCTCAGCTCATTATCAAGTAAACAGTCTGTTCGATGATGTCACTGCATATTAACAGATTCATGAGGTAGCTATCAACCCTAAGTTACTACACCTACTTGTACTACACACTTGGCGTTTAGCAGTATACAAACTTGCAACTGGCTACATAGGGCGACTTTAGAGTAACGAACATTACAGAATTATTATTCACCTTGCTAAGTCTTACTTACTTTTCACAATGTGCGATTGTATGGAAACACGCGAAATCCTATGAATGACTAGAGTAACAGTCTCATAATTCTAAGATAAATCTGCACCCCACTAACTAAGCTTAACATTCATTAATCCGAATTCACATATTACAAAAACACATAGTATAGTGATGCATTAAAGAAGTCCAGAAGAAGTAGAAATTAAAAGTATATTAATTCTGGAGCAATTATCCACCCTACACTACGATCATAAGATCCTATGTGGAGACTTTAACTTGCAAGAAATCAACTGGGACACACCCACAGGCCCAATTAAATTTGATAAGTTCTTTGACACACTGGATATGCTTGGCTGGAAAGAAACTGTCACTACCCCTACAAGAGGTAATAACGTACTAGACTTAATCTTCTATTACAGTATAAGTCCCCTCTCAATCTTAGTGGGTTCCAAGTTTTCTGGTAGGGACCAAAAAACAGTGATGTGTGCACTGCCACTTCCACCAAGTAGCAATGCAGCCCATACCCCTACTTTACAACAAATAACATACAGGAACTACAGTAAGGCACACTGGGCTCTAGTGAAATCAATGTTAAGATCCTCAGAATGGAGAGAGTGCTTCTATACTGATAACCTCTCGAAAGCTGTAGACCATTTGCTTCTAATAAATGAGCTGAACTCCTAAGGAATACGTAACCCATTATTAGGAGGGCTTAAATCATTCCTTAACAATAGGTCCCAAGGAGTCAAACTCGGGTCTGTAAACTCTAAACCTAGTCCAGTCACTTCTGGAGTAGTTCAAGGTAGCGTCTTGGGCCCCCTCCTATTCACTCTATATGTCAACGACATATGCAGCTGTTTCTCACATGGGAAACCATTCATCTTTGCAGATGATCTTAAAGTAGCTTACACATTCCACTGTGATGACTTATAAATAATAATAAATAAGTTTATTCTCATAGTACAGTACATGAGGGACGCCAGTTTACAGGCATCATCAAATTGTTACAGAAATAGAACCATATAATTCAATCACAATTTACAGGCAGAAGCAAGATATGCTTAACATGTTCGCTGGAGATTATACATACACTTGATAAATGTTAATCCCAGTAGTATAAAACAGCCTTTTCACTTATATACAATCATTTCTGTGCACAGTTGGAAAAATCTGCTAGATTGTCAGTGAGTGCAACACATCAGGAAATACAGAAGTATTGTCTTCGCATTAACAAAAAACCAGGTCTTTGTTGTATGGATTGTAAGTGCCTGGGAAAAAAATAAAGCTTGAAGTCAATTTTCATACATAACTTTGTTGTGTGCAAAATCCTTGAATTAAAGTTCATTGATGTGTTATTTTGAAATCAGTGATATGTTTATCTCAGTTGATCTGCAATGCCATTGTTGGGAGTAAATACATAAGCTTCAGACGCATTAATTAATAGATTTCTACTGCTTGTGGGTATTTTCTTAGCTTGAGGAAGGTTTATGAATTTCAGCTGTTCCGTCAGGAGTTGAGAATATTAACTGCTCAGCAACTTTCAGAAAGCTATTCAGGAAGAACTAGATAGAGTAACTGCATGATCCTCCACATTGAACCTAAAATTTAACCTTAAAAATGTGGTTGGATCTATTTCGGTGCATTCTTAATAAATATCAAACTGGTACTAGGATCTGTTGACTTGCCTAAACTCCAAAGTGTTGTGGACCTACGTCTGAGACACTCTAGTGACCTGACATTTTCTGAGCAAGTGGCTACACAGACGCGTAAATCGAGGGTAATCAGGAACTTCCACAACTACGAAGCAAAACTTGTACCATACAAAACATGAGTAAGACCACTACTAGAATATTGTTCATTCATTCTCGGCAAGACTAGCGAATGTCACAGGCTTAAAATAGAAAGTGTCCAACGATACTTCACGTCTGAACTACTAGAATTTGACTGCGAAAAGGACTACATATCAACGTGTATAATTCTAGGTATCGACCCTCTCTGGATGAGACGACTCAGCATTGATCTAACATTCTTCTCTAAAATCTTGCATTAAATATCATTCTGAGACAGCAAGGAGATACAGTTCTCACCGGAAGGCTCCCACAACCTGCTTAACCAAACGTGCACATTATCTAGGAAAAGCTGTAAAACAGCACTCCGTGCAAACTTCTTCATAGTTATGTATTCTGAGATCTGGAACAGCTTACACCTAGAAGTAAGGACCTGTCACTCTATTATAACCTTCAAACACTTGCTACATAAACTGTTTCACCCCAATGACTATCCCAACCAGACGGCACCACTTATTTCTAAAACGCATCAGTTATTGGAACTACATTTGTTAATGCTTATTGTGTTTGATCCAAATAAATGAACTAGGACTGTCTGTAGTAAAGCCATTGTTAACAGCCATTCAATCTGTTGCAAAACGAAATAAAAAGCGGATAAAATGCCATGATCTGGTGAGTGGACGAACTATCCCAGTTTAAGGTAAGACTTTAATTAGCAAGAATAACGTTTTGGGTTGTGATCTACGATCGGTGGTTTTCTCGAAGTTGTGATTTCTCCGAGGCTATAAATACGGATGTCCATGATTTTGAAGAAAACTTCAAATAAATTTTCCTTGAACCAGTGGTCTTTTACTTGGCGAGACATCTGTTGATAAGATTAGACGATTAGGTAGAAAAATAGGGTGTCCTGTGACTGAGAATCGCAGTCGTTGTGCGTCGGATTAATTTCGCGCATCTGACTGTAATAAACATATGGCTATAGGTTTTTCCTCATGGTGCATTATGATATCTAGAAATCATAAGCACACTGCCTTCGGTAAATTTATTTTTACTTTTTGAGTGACTGCAAGTAGTGAGTCATTTGAGGTGATAGGATGAATACCTCTAAACGCTTTTGTGGACAGCAGGGTATATTTACTTTTTTCGAGTAGGAGACGATCTTTTTACCAAGAAAGTTCTCAGAATTTCCACTTTTACATCGTTATTCAAAGATAAATTATGTCGCCCACTAAGTTAGTAGCTATAGGAGATTACCTTCGGCGGAAACTATTTTAAGGTGGCTATATAGCTGTGGGCAATGCGTCACAGAAGTAGGCAGAGTAAGTTAATCGTGTCTTAATACATTAAACGTTATACAACTGGTCAAATCTTAGTTCTTACATAGATGCACAAATACCGATATTTGTAAAACTATGAACTCCATACATGAAGAATTAATAAAAATGGATAGATGGTGTGACGCCTGGAGACTCAAGTTTAATGTCTAAAAGTGTGGCTGGCTCTAAATAGGCTGTTCCAACCTAGAACTCGACCTGGCAATTCAGGGCCACAAAATCCCCAGACTCAAATCTGTGCTAGACCTAGGACTGACATATTCACACAATCTATCATTTTCTGAACACATCTCGAAGCAAGTATCGAAATCACACAGGCTTATTGGTTTCCTACTCAGGAACTTCTACAGAAGTGAATCCAGATTACTACTGTACAAGGTTTGTGTGCACCCACTCCTAGACTATTGTTCATTCATATTTAGTTCAATACGCACAGAAGACAAACTAAAAGTAGAAGGAGTACAGAGGTACTTCATGCTAAAAGTACTCGAAACCGAAATCGGTGCAAACTGCTCTACCAGATGTGAAATTCTAGGAGTAGAAACATTATGGTTAAGACGACTGCGACTAAATCTGGTACCCTTCTATAAACTACTTAACCACATAGTGTATACCCCTACTAATTGTACTCAGTTTTCAGAAGACACTGGATATAACCTTAGACACACTAAAGGTACGGTGGCTATAGAGCAATGTAAAACGGCCACCAGGCAAAAGTTTTTCATGATTAGGTATGCCCAAATATGGAACAAACTACCTGAGGAAATGCGACTAAAAAGCTCACTGGTGTCCCCTTGAAAGGCACTTAATGACACACTAATTGAGTTTGCAAGTGATACCAGTGCTAATTCCCATGTAAGAGCTTCAGAAATTATAGGCTCATTTAGTGTATAAACTTAAGTTCTAATTAGTCTCTAATTAGAGACTATACCTGTTGTGTGTTTTGCCTATATTTTTAATTTCAGACAAAAAAGTAGCAGTCATGACAATAACACCCATACAAATAAGAGTCGACCGACTTATGTCTACGTGATACAAAGTGTGAACCATAATCAACATACGAATGAAATATGAGAAAACAAGGTCGAGACTTACCACAACATCACATGGAAAGATTATATTGCTTAAAACAACGTTAACGGTTAACTAACTAATGCTTTCTAAGCAATTTTTATACTTTCGTGAGTAACCCACCATATCGAACGAATGTAACGCAACACTCGATCGTTTCGCGGATTCTCGGCAAATTCAAACAATAAGGGTGCCTAGGATTATGCCACATAAATTGTTTTAACTTATGCAGAGTGTGCTTACGGTCAATATTCCATTATCTTCCCTTGTATATATATCTTGTGTCAGTGAAAAATTTTAAACATGTTTATTCCATCTATACATTATTATCATATTGATGATGCCTGTAAACTGGAGTCCCTCATGTGCATTAAGTGAGAATATATTATTATAAGGTGCATTTTATTGTTATATGAGGGAATTGACTTCAAGCTTTATTTATTTTCTCAAGTATCTGTAATCCATTCAACCAATACTTGGGTATTTCCTTTGTTAATGCGAAGTCAATATCTTTATATTTCTTGATGTGTTCCATTGTATCAGATATTTCCCACAAACTAAAGACAAGATAGACAGCGACCATGTAATTTAACCGTAATTCATGTAATTTAAATAATACTTATCCATGCCTATACAACTTGTGTGTCCTACATTTGTAGGAGTAAATATGTACCTTATTATATTATCATTACTAACTATACTTACTAATCGTATGTATAATTTATCGAATTGATGATGCCTGTGAACTGTTGTCTCTCGTGTACAAAAATGAGAATATATTATTATTAAGTAATTTCAGTTTTTTCTCAGCTTCAGTCCGGATGTAGATCCATGCAACTTCTACTACAGGGCAAATACAACAGAAGAGGCGAGCAGCAAAGAACCAGAGGGTAGAGAAGAAGTATGTCGAATAGGACACGTATGTTTATATTCGTTGCACATTGTAATTTAGTGGACAAATATTTATTTCTACTAAGTCTTTTTATGCTTCTAAGCTACTAGTTTATTTATAGTTTTTAGAGTAGTAAAGGTATTTAAGCACTTTGTTTAGGTAGTGTAGTAGATTAATAGTTGATTCGTTCTAGGAATAAATAGTTTATTCATATAATCA
Source organism: Trichobilharzia szidati (assembly GCA_944472155.2). Taxonomy (NCBI): domain Eukaryota; kingdom Metazoa; phylum Platyhelminthes; class Trematoda; order Strigeidida; family Schistosomatidae; genus Trichobilharzia; species Trichobilharzia szidati. The sequence continues at coordinate 7,453,044 of OX235279.1, forward strand.
GTAGAGTGAAAAAGTCTGTATAGAGAACGTCTGAAACTTCTAATGGAAGAGCAAGTCCTGACATCTAAGGGCAGGCTATTCCATATTTTAGAATACATGACTGTGAAGAAGTTTTCACGGAGTGTTGATTTAAAGGCTTGAACTGCCACCGTGCAAGTTTGGTTACGCAGATCGTAAGAGCCTTCTTGTACGAACTGTATGTCCTTACTATCTGAGAATGTTATTTTGTGAAGGACCTTAAAGAAGAAAATTAGGTTTATAATAAGTCGTCTTGTCCAAAGTGGGTCAAGTGTTAGGATTATGCAGCGTGAGATGTAGTCTTTCGTACAATCGTAGCCAAGTAGTTTGGAGGTAAAATATCGTTGTATACTTTCCATCCTTAGCTTTTCACGTGTGCAAGTGCTGCTAATAATAAGTGGACAGTACTCTAATAGTGGTCTTACATGTGTTTTATACAGAATTAGCTTTGCTTTATTGTCGTGAAAGTTTCTAAGTATGCATCCTAAGAGCATCCTCGACTTTCGAGTCTGTGATGCCACTTGCTTAGAGAATGTCAGGTCACTAGAATACCTCAGGCCTAAGTCAAACGCCACTTCGTAATCTGGTTAGGTTAGCAGATTGAAGCGTTAGTTGCTCAGAAGCAGATCCAGCCACATTTGTTCAGGCTAAAGTGAAGATTCCATAAAGACGACCAAGCAGTCACTTTATCTAATTCTTTCTGAACATTCTCAAAGCACCCTAGGTCATCACATTGGAATGTATAGGGTACTTTTAGGTCATCTGCAAAGATGAATGGTTTCCCATGTGAGAAGCAAGCGCATATAATAATAATAGTATGTCATTGATATATAGAGCAAATAGGAGGGGCCCAATGACAATGCCTTGTACTACACCAGAAGTGATTGGGCTAGGTTTCGAAGTTGCAGACCCGAGTTTGACTACTTGGGACCCATTGCTAAGGAATGATTTAAGCCATCCTAATAATGGGTCACGTATTCCTAAGGATTTCAGCTTATGTATTAGCAGTAAATGGTAGACACGGTCAAATGCCTTTGAGATGTCAAAGCAGATGACAAGTACTAGTTGTCGTCTGTCACGACTGCTGGTCACAAAATTGAAGAAGTCTAGGTGGCATGTTAAACAAGACCTGGATTTTAGGAATCCATGTTGGTTCGGATTTATAATGTTGCAGCTAAGCATATGCTTGATTAGGTTATCTTTAACAAGTTTCTCCATAATTCTAGATGCTATAGGTGTGATATTGATCGGCCTGTAGTTACTGACTTCTGTTTTCGAGTCAGATTTGTGCTTAGGTACAATAAATGTTCTTTTCCAAATATCAGGGTGAGTTTGGGTTTCTAGATACATTATGAATGTCTTAAGCAGTAGTAAGGGAATGTCAGGGCCACCATATTTATAAAAATAGGATGATACACCGTCAGTACCAAAACCTTTTGAGCTTTTGAGGGTTCTTACAGTTTGTTTAATGTTAGTATAAGTAAATTCAACAGTACTAATTAGGTTTCGTGTGTGTGGAGATGGAGTTTGTGCCATATTAGTGGCAGTATGTATATCGAGTAAGTGGCCTGTGGGCTTAAGGTAGTTACCTGCAAAAGTTTTGCTGAATAATTCACACATGTCTGCAGAATTAGTACATAGCCTACCTTTGTCTATGAGGAGGGAAATGCTGTGAAATTTGTGGTTCATTCGCTTCTTTAAGATTTCCGTGAGTGCAAACACTCTAGTAGGACTGGCTACTGTGATGCGTTCTTCGTTTCTCATACGCAAATCTCGAGCTTGTGAGATGGAGCTAAGGGTGTTAAGCATTAAACCTAGTGTGCCAAAGTCGTGGTGTTTGAAGTAACTTGTTGAGAGTTTCTTCAGTTTCGTACGATCCTTTGGCTTTATGAATGACTTTCTATGTGGGGAAAACTTTAGTGTTTGAAGTGGGATGACAGCATCTAAGCATGTGTTGGAGTTATAGTAAAAGATGTCTAGAGCTTTCGAGAGGTTATCAGTATAGAAGCACTCTCTCCATTCTGAGGATCTTAACATTGATTTCACTAGAGCCCAGTGTGCCTTACTGTAGTTCCTGTATGTTATTTGTTGTAAAGTAGGGGTATGGGCTGCATTGCTACTTGGTGGAAGTGGCAGTGCACACATCACTGTTTTTTGGTCCCTACCAGAAAACTTGGAACCCACTAAGATTGAGAGGGGACTTATACTGTAATAGAAGATTAAGTCTAGTACGTTATTACCTCTTGTAGGGGTAGTGACAGTTTCTTTCCAGCCAAGCATATCCAGTGTGTCAAAGAACTTATCAAATTTAATTGGGCCTGTGGGTGTGTCCCAGTTGATTTCTTGCAAGTTAAAGTCTCCACATAGGATCTTATGATCGTAGTGTAGGGTGGATAATTGTTCCAGAGTATTAATAAGCTGGGTCTAATAATTACTAAAGGTGCCAGGTGCTCTCCAATTAATACTATTGCGTTATTTAAGTGTAAGCTAGGCAACACCATAACCGAAATATAAGAAATGTTGACTGCCTCGCCCCAAAAAGCTTAAAATTAACTCCACTTTCACCCAAATAGGTGGCAATAATGTCTCATTAAGCATATACACTATAATCTATACTTGGCACCAAAATATAACACGAGATTTTACCCTTTCTCGTCTAGTGCCGTACTCTAAATTTAACATCGGAAGATATGTATTTAGTACCTGTAGACGTCCAGGACGCATCCTTCGTAATTTCCTCTGTATTGAAATGCTTATTTTAGAAGTCTGAGCACACCCACCTTTTGATTACTGCGATGTCACTAAAACTGATGCCAAACTTGGACATTAGCGAGTATTTCCATATTAATTCGCTTACCGAATATACTATTCAAAGAAGCAATATTATTCAGTAATGACACTTCGAACACTTTATCGTCTACAATCAAGTAAGAAATTTGGTTATCCTTAGAGAATATTAAATTAGTCACCAACCAGAACTTTAATAAGTGCAACGATACTTCAGATAAAGAATAACTGTTTGAGGATACATTTATGACCATACAGGTTGTCACAACACGCTGGCGTTAGAACCTTGTTTGAAAAAGATCATTTGTTGTCGGTGGAGCAATTTCTACCTTGGGTCCCTTTTGAACTGTACTTTAACAGCATACCCGCCTTTCATCTTGTCCCCTGCAGTAATTTTCTCCTGGTCTCACGATCTCCCACAAACCCTCATTTCCTCCTCAAAAAATCTCCTCCACTTCGCCCCCGGATACTCAACCTGTCGTTTCCCATGAGGGGCACACACAAGGGCTCAGCACACGATGTCGCCCAGTGGTATCGTCAGTATATATCCGACTTACCTCCATTTCCCTAGTCATATTTACCGGGCAAAAGGTAGCTGATCAGTTGGTTGCCAGGGTTCTTTGTTGCTAGTCCTTTCCGGTCATCTGATCTTCAGTATGGAAAGAAGCAGCTGTTAATAAATTTTTAGAGCTTATTCAAAATATCTTTGGCGACACATCAACCCGGACCAGGTTCAAACATTGACTTACCATTAGAACTTAAAATCCGAATTTTGATCTTCAAACTGATTGCACTAGATTTCCATGCTAGCTTCAGAGTAATTGATACCTGCCTCCGACGTCCTCATTTGTTCCGTCTGTAGCCCAGACAGGGCTGCTTAGATAAATGAAGGAGGTGACCTCTTTCAAGTCTATTCTGTCGATATTAATTGGAGCTTGCTGTTGTTGCCTGGCTGCCTTCATCTCCAGCGTCTCCTGTGCTTAATTAAGGTCCTATCTCTTCCGCTGCTTGTTCTCCGAAATTGTTGGTTTCCGACTGTTAGTCCTCGAGTCTGCGTTACATTAGACACAAGCCATCAGTGAAGTCCAGATCCCTTACAGTCTTCTAATCCGTTCAGTAAACTGCTGTCTGCTCGATTCTAACGGCCTACCGTATAACCCAGTCCACCAAAATTGGGGCTGTCATCTTTGATAGTAAGTAGCTTTCTCTCCCATCCAACTAAGTTTTCCACTATGGGCCATATAGATGTTCAGTGATAAGAGTCGGATACACTCCATATTTTTGGAGGAGTTCCCAAATCACTTCTAATAATAATAATTTATATTTCGTATAAACACTAAGTTTACATGAAATGCATGCCATTTTTACAGGCACGATCAATTATGTTACGAATTACAACTGTGAATTAGCTTTTGTCGAAGGTGCTTTCAAAATGGATGGGGTTGAGGTAGCAATTTGACCACCACCCCATGCTGTGTACGGTGACAGTGAATGGCGTTGCACATGATTTCGTTTTCCTGAATCCAGCTTGCTAAGGTAGGAGTTCTGCATCCAGAATATTTCAGTCTCTCAAGGATGGCACGACTGAGTACTTCGCTTGTGTGGGCAACAGCATGATTCTACACCAGCTCTCACAAAGGATTAAGTCACCCTTCTTTCAATCAATCGGTGCCTTCCTCCCTTCAAAAACAGTGGCGTCAGGGTATCCGTTCAGATCTCTGGGTCCATTTTGAGTGCCTACATTTTAATTCCATCTGGCTTTGCTACCTCTCTGACTTTCGGTTATTTTACGGCATTCACTACCTCTGCATAGCAGGATGACTGGTATTTCCTAGTAGCTCTTTGGCTTTCGCAGGTGGTAGTCGGATCAACAACTCACCGTTTCCTTTGCTTCCCCACCCTGACAATTAGGTTCACTTTACTATCTTTCACTGGTTTCCTCCTCGTTGACCTTTCCAGAATAGCTAACCAATTGTTTTACATGGTCCTCTGAAGTTTCCCCTGAAGTCCCTCTTACTCATGGTCTGTTACTCCACAGCTATCAATGTTTATTATAATTACTTTCTGTCTCTCCTCATACTCTTCTTCACTTTTTCACAAAGTGCACCGTAGGTTGAACTCTGATCCTCCTACTGTTGGCCATCCTCTGATTGGCTCATCTTATTTTTCACCAACCCTACTCATCTATTTGCTTCCAGGTGTCCTTCAAAGCCATTCTTTATCTTACCCATGCTCTCTTCCAAAGACAGTTTCCCTCAAAATGTTATGTTAAGCCAATACGGCTGACCATCTTTTCAATATGTATCATATTTCTTTATTAACTTTATGATAATTTCTGAAACTTTCAGCAGTCTCCTTGTTTTGGGGGCGAGTCGAGTTGACTTATTTCTGAATAACCACTCAGCCACTGCGAACAAATTACGACTTGTGGTACGCAGCACAAGTACAATTTTTCTTTTCATCTCAGTTAATAGAGAAGGTAAATATGTAATAACTTGATGGAGCACCTACTTGACTATGCCATGCTGTCACTACAGGTTAGTGAACCTCATCTCCCACTTAAAATCAGATTAATAATTCCTCCTATGTAACTGGTTGCAGAGTTGCAGATGAAATGTGACATCTATGCAACTTCTGTATGCCTATTTACGGAAACCTGAACACTACAAGCCCATGAGAAAATGGAACAATTCCTTGATCTCAAATTACTAACTTTGCATTGCTTACGTATATTAATGCCACTACTGTGACAGTTCATCGTGAAACAGAACGAAATCACCTCGAAATGTGGTCACCCACTTTTAAGAATCCACAGATTACTATGGTAGTTATGTTCTTTAATGTTCATTATCGGAAATATTTTAATGATTATGTTCAGCATGTTATAAGTGTCTAACTCTTTATGAGATAGAAATATTTGATTTTATGTACTACTGAACTGTACAAGCATCCACATATGCATACACACACTGATCAGTAGCCTGCAGCCATTAATGTTGTGTGCATAAATGTACACAATTCAACCAGCGTTTTGATGAACGTTAGGTGCTGGGAAGACAGCGATGGCAAAAATGGTGTTAGAATGAAAAAATTTCAAAGCGAAATTTTGTAAGTAACGGAGAATTATAGTTTGGAAGACTTCTCACTGGTTAGATTGCATAAAGAACCACTGTGAGCTACATATATATTTGGTGGGTCCCTCCAAGTAGTCATCTATTATGACCAAAGTCTGCACAGTGTAGTGCCTTCACTGGCCTTTGGAACCTATGAACACTAGTTTTCCCTGTGACTATTTTTACAACTGAATATGATACGGTTGAACCTCAGTCGGATTTATGGGTTTGTTGATTTTCCAAGCCATCATTAATAAACGCAATCGAATGAGACAACTGATTTTTTAAATTTTATTTTATTATAGCTTGATTCCACACAGAATTTCGGTACATGTGTGAAATTTTCAGCATATGATATCGGTAAACCAAATTTAGCAGGCCGACCATAGATATCAGGTGTGTGTCGGCGGGGGACCGAACCTCGGACCATGTGCATGGTCGGCGAGAGTCCTAACCAGATGGTTAACGTTTTATTAGAGTGGGTTAGACACTTATTCCGTCTTGGAGAACTGAGAAGCCAAAGAGGTTGGCCCCTTTCCCGTTTAATGCGCTAGGCTGAGGTTACATGGAAGGGAGGTTTCAATTAAAAAATTCTGGTAGTTCAAGTATAGAAAGGGTCATGGAGCCATTGGTTGCCAAGATAGTGTGGGATATACGAACAGAGTCAACAAATATGGCTGTCAGCATATTTTCCAAAGAAGGCTCTAGTCACTAAACAACTTCCGGACGAAATGTTGTTTGCGCCTTCAATCGACAAATTCAAAAAGCTTATAGACGATGAGGACATTGTCGAGGCATTCCTTCCTTAGAAAATTCAACTTGAACTTCATTTTCTGTTAGAAATGATCAAATCCATCCAAACAGATGGGGAAGTGGGGGACGTAGTACTTACAAACTGAAGACCTCAGTAACGTATTAAAATTGAATCCCTTCAATGGGCGGGTCTTAAGACACTTGCCTATGTGGCGCGCATGATAAGCATCCTCACTAAGAGTCGCGTGGTATCATATTGTAGCACCATCCCACTCTTGTCCCGTACGATGTCAGCTGTGCATAAAGAAAATGAAGTGGCGTATGTATCACTTATTACACTATTATTGACATTTATAGAACACCCAAAACAACCGCTTCTGACAACCAAAATAATGAAATTGATGCCACAGTAAGTCACAATAATTGGTTAATATTCCAATAGAGTTACCATGAAATGCGGAAAAATGCAGTTGCAGAACTTAAAAGGTTAAATAAAAACCCATATCCACATAAGTTCCATGTATCAATATCTTTGGGCGAGTTCATAGAGAAATATTCATCTCTCTGCCCTGGAGAACATTTAGATAATGTTTGCGTCAGCGTTTCAGGTAATTTTCAGTTTTTAGCTCTACTACTTATTTTACAGGCCGTGTTCACGCTAAGCGGTCAGCTGGTTCCAAGTTAGTTTTTTATGACATTCGATCGGATGAGAGTAAATTACAAGTTATGGCCAACGTCCGTAATTACAAGTCCGAACAGGAATTTGAGGAAATTAATGACAGAATTCACCTGGGAGATATCATAGGATGTGTTGGTATACCAGGTAATGAGTTGTTTTATTTTAGTAAATATGTGTATATATATTTATGTTTTCAGGAAAATCTAAGCTTGGTGAATTGAGTATCCTTCCTAGTGAAATAGTACTCCTCTCCCCTTGTTTATACCAACTTCCTCACATGCACTATGGCTTAAAGGATAAGGAAACTCGTTTTCGCCAACGTTACCTGGATCTTATGATGAATGAAGATGTTCGACAACGTTTCATTACACGCTCTCGTATTATCAACTACATACGCTCGTTCTTGGATGATCTCGGATTCTTAGAGGTAATTAATTTCGAATATATATATATCTTATTTGTTGGATACACTATAAAACTTCAGAATTTGAAACTCCTTATATATATATATATATATATATATAAGGATCTGGTTATGAAATCAATGTTGTTTCATTTCTTCCTAAGACCTGTTTTATATAGTCATGAATTTGGCGTGAAATTGACTTCCCTGTGATCATTGCTTTGGTTCAAAGTTTATGTGTGTGGTCACCCAGGCTTAACTATGAATTATGAACTTCCCTACTCAGATTTTTCAGTATTCTCTAGAGTACACAACTTATTGTTTTGTAACCGCACACATTGCATCGACTGAGATGGTTAAGATATATGCTACGTATGCCTAGTCATCGCCTTCCTCGACAATGGGCAATGTTAGCTGATATAGGGCCAGGCTGGAAAAGAGCTAGCGGCAGTCAAACCAAAACATGGCACCAGTCAATGAAATCTACAACAATTAGTCTAAGCCACGTAAGAAGGTGTAGACTGGCTTCCTGACTGGTTGGGGTCCTCGGGACGGTAAAAACCAATGGTTGGAAACAATTGGTGACATGGTTGGCTCAAAGTGATCGTTCTCAATGATGGCTGGTGCGCAGATGCATCCACTCCTTGTGACTTATGATTTCCAATGAAACTTTTGTTATTACTATTCCTTTGTCTCGCACCTCTGTTTACTATCGATATTATTATGCATTTCTCCTACTTTCTTCTCTTGCTTTGTGTGCTACATGGAGTGAAGGGAGTGTGGCGACTTGAACTGCCGCACATATGTGCAAAGTTCTATGTCGAAAACCGGCCGACCAACCGAACCGCACACATTTCTTAGAAATAATTACTTTCTCTGATGATATTAGATAGTTTGAGGCAATCTACAGGAAGCCTAGGACCTAGGTTTCGTGCTAGTTGGCATTCATCATCATCAGTTGCAAATCTGACTGAGTGATAGAATTCAGTCTGCACCACAGAAAGGACTAGACACGTCACACTAGTTACTGACTAGTGTCCAATGAAAATACCCACTACAGTCCTACAGGAGGTCAACCACGAGTCCGAATAGCTGCCTTACTGGTAACGTCTCTGACTGCAGTAGTCACTGGGTAACGCGGATTCGAATCTCAGAAGGGACATGAGCTGTTCCTTCAATGTGGTTACAGATACGCCTTGCTGACTGACTGACCGGTGAGTGCCAACTAGCACGAAACCTCTGGTCGATTGCCTCCAACAATCTAATATATAAAACGAATACTTTGATGGCAATCGTTAAGTAGACAACGATTCTTTTTTTGAAAACCAAATGGTTTCTTCCAAATCACTGAATATGTGTCAAGCCCCATTAACGAGAGTGTGTATCAGTTCATATGCCTTGATGCAAAGCTCATGCAGGCCATCAGATTTCTGTAAATAACCAAACTTTTAATACTAAGTAAGCACAGCACCACAAATCATCAAGGAATCACACACAAAACTTTCAAATAATATATTCACTGAATACAAGTGAAGTGAAGTCAAGTTGACTGATAGATTTCAACAAGCCAGAATGTATTATGCTCTCTCTAATTGATTACTTCCCCCTGTTAGATCATGTCAAATTGAATGCACTGGACTGCAACTTTCTGTTCTGGAGTGAATTTCTAGTGTAGACTTTAACACAAGTGCTGTTCTGTTAGCATCTTTGTCACTGTCTTCGCATAGTGAAATGAATAGGGAATTCATATCTCACACACAATCAGAGATTGTACCTGAGCAATGTAGACTAAAAAGAGTAATTTTGATCAGCAAAGACGTGGGCAGAAAGCCCGGGGGGGGGGTTAAAGTGCTACATTGTTAACCCACTTTACCCATATCACAACCGAAAACGGTTAACGTTTTACCATTTTGTCCAATTTCGAATGGAAAACCGCCCACGTTTTTACCAGCATATCCCAGGTAAACAAACAAATTCTCCGATTGAGCAATAAACATACACCAGTCTCCCAATGACACCTAACCTCCCAAATATAGGTATATTTTTATATCTTATCTAAGCGAAATGTTAGCAACACGTTTCTAGACTTTCGAGTCGTTGATAATATACAAAACTGCATAGACTTAGTTATTGCGAAAGTGAAAATTGGTCACAGTCATGATACAGCATGTAACTGGATCTCAAAATCAGATTAAAATCCCAAAAAGTAATTCTACAGAATGCGAAACATATTTCAAAGGGTATAAGTATAAAACTTGGGCACTGTGGTGTGGTAGAGTATAACTACTCCATTGTGGATAAGATTTTCTGTTTTGATAAACTGTCACTCGCAGTGTGTGTAGTGTTATACAGTAAGTAATATTAACTGATGCGACCACACGCTTCGAGCACAATTTATTATTGCCACTCATAATCATCATATCAAGTCACTCACTCACTCACTGACACAACTTTCGTCTTCCTTCATTCATATACATGAGTGGAATTCATGATTAGATATTGGAATACAAATCAGTAATATGGGATAATGTACATTCAGAAACAACAATAATAATAATGAGTGTTATTGATCAATTACAATCAGATGGGAAATAAGACGAGTGTTTCTCGTATAGTCATAATAAGTGAGTAACGTGTAAGAATGTTGTGATGTACGTGAATTGAATTGAAATAGAATACAATTTAAGATTATTTATTATCCTCCTCTGATTTCACTGACTGACTGACTGGTGGTAATAATATATTCCATACATGTCTCTGGTCTTTGCATTGAGTCATTTCTGTTGCATGTGTTCTGTTGGGTGTAGACTCGATGAACCAGGCAGGATTCAGTAATCAATCTCACTATCTCCACCTGCAAAGATTACTTCTTAGAATTTTAACCCTCTCCCACCATGCTCTTGTGTGGTTGTTTGTTAATGCATGCATGCAGTGCAATGTAGTGCTCGGGGTCAACCATTCTTGCCTTAGCTAAATTCTTATGTTACGACAATCTAATTACTCCCGATCTACTAGTTTGACCTATATAGTTGACCTAACTCATAGTCATTGCAGGGCATTTCGTAAATGATATTATTTTGTTGAATTGAGTCCAACGGGTCTTTTAGCCTACAGAGCTTGTCCTATCTGAGTGAGTTTTTAGATTTGAATGCCACCACCAGCCTAATTCCTGCTCTGTTATTAAGAATCCTACGTAGGGAGTGTCTCAGATGTGCCCTCTCTCCTTATATAATATAACAGCGGATGACATATTCTCTCTTATGTATGTTATCACTAGTTTCACAATTATTTTTATTTCGCCTTTGACCTTTACTGATGTTCCTGATGAATTTAATAGGATAGTTAGTTATTTGACACCAACGACTCTTCTATCTGTTTCATTTCATCATTTAGGTGTTTTCTTGTGCTACTTAGTGCTACTGGTCGGTTTGTTAGACACTCAACTTAACTAAGCCTGCCTTAACAGTTAACGGTTGAGATGAAATTAAGTCTGAATATCTATTAGCAGAATGCGTCGATTTACAAAAAACCAGCTCATTCTAATAGATATTGTGCTCGAAGCGTGTGGTCATCAGTTAATATTACTGTATAACACTACACTGTGGGATTTAACAAAATAAAACCTTATCCATAATGGAATTCATTATCAAATGTACATAAATGTAAGCAAAAATCAATACCACTTTACCCTGCATCATTAAGATGTCTGTATTCGTATTATTTTTTTTCTGTGAAAGCCACCCAGCCCGTGTTAGTTTGATGAAAAACTTTTGAAGCTAGCAGAATTATTTAGATTAAATTCATCTTTCTCTTAGATTCACCTGTTTTGACTATCCGTCCATATCCATTTCCATATATATCCATATATAACCCAATTTTTTAGGTGGAAACCCCTATGATGAATACAATTGCCGGTGGGGCATCAGCTAAACCATTCGTCACATATCACAACGAGTTAAATATGAATTTGTTTATGCGTGTCGCTCCAGAGCTGTACCTGAAAATGCTTGTCGTCGGTGGGCTGAATCGTGTCTATGAGATTGGCCGCGTGTTCAGAAATGAAGGCATCGATTTGACGCATAATCCAGAGTTTACATCTTGTGAATTTTATATGGCCTATGCAGATTATGAAGACTTGATGACAATCACTGAAGACTTGCTGTCAGGTGAGTATTTTTTTAAAGTTTTGAAAAATTTTTTGATTACAGCTTCATTCCACACCGTGTTTTTTTGGTACAGGTATGGAATTTTCAGCATGTGATATCAGTAACCCAAATTTTTCAGGTCGACCATAGATATATCAGGTGTACGTCGGCAGGGGATAGAACCCCGGACCATGTGCGCATGATCGGCGAGAGTGATAACCGCTGTGCCACCGACGTACACTGACCTGTGAAGTGATTTTGTTTGGGCACTAATTTTTCACACTTTGGTAGTGTTCTTCATGATGTCTGCATTCAGCATAGAACTTGCCACCGAAGTGCAGCTGTTCGAGTTGCCACGGTCCAAATAGCACACAAAGGTAGACAAGAAGATGGATGAGTGAAGAGAATCAATCAATAGAGTTTTGACAAGTATAAGAGTGAAACAGAATGAGTAATGGTAGAAAGGAATATGAAAGATGATTACACAAGAGACTGAATACATCTGCGTAAGCCATTGACAACGATTTTGAGCCATGTATGTCACCTATTGTCTGTCTCCAGCCATTGATTCTTAGAGTCCCGAGGGCGGCTCCAAGCCGGAAGTCTGCATCTCCCTCCATACCTGACTCAGTTTAACTGTCAAGGATTTCATGGATTGATGAGGCCATGTTTTTGTTTGGCATGGCACCACTTACTCTTTTCCAACCTGCACCTATATATCAGCTAGTAATGCCCGTCGGGACGGGGAGGCGATGGTTAGGCATGCACAGCACGTGACCTAGCCATCTCAATCTATGTAAGCTTATATAGCCTCGTCGATTGATTTTCCCTCTTTGCCCAACACTCCTCGCCTAACCTAACGTCAACATTACTTACCTTATTATGCCACCTAACGTGAGAAAGTGATCGTAGACATCTATGATCAAAAACAGACAACCTTCTCATGTCTTCAACTCTTATTGGCTATGTTTCAGGGAGCCATAGAAAAGGATGGAGCGAACTGCTGAGCAGTACACACGTCCCTTGGTTGATAGCCGGATGTTCTACATGATACTGTGATATCAGATGAAGTTGTAGTACTGAAAAAAAACTAACAGTCGATTTTTACAAATGTTTTTTCCTGTCCTCCTCATTCAGCAATTTTGGTTGATGGACTGGTCGGTCAGTCATATTAATATGTGTGTGTAAAACTTGGTGGTAGTAAGTAATTCCATATTAGTTTGTTTATTAGATGTATCACACACAGTCAGTCAGTGAAACAGTATTAGTATTTACTGGATGACACAGTTTCGAACAAAATTTATTTATTGTTCATAATCATATCACGAATTATAATCACACGACTTCGAAACTTGAGTTTCATAGTTTTCTTTGTCCTCTCCTATTTGTCGTCGTCATTGGGGTATTAGAATTTTCCAGATATCTATCTGGCTAGATGGGTGTTGAATCATTCCTGTTACACGTATTCACTCTCAGTTGATTCGATGAACAAAGCTTCTGTTGTTACCAATCTCTCCCTCCACCCAGCTGTTACATTAGATTTGAAAACTGTCATCTTATCCCGTCCCGTCCTATTGTATGGTTGTGTGTAATTGGGTGTCATGTGGTGCTATAGCTGAACTATTCTCTAGATTACTTATCTTATTCGGGTCAACCAAAACTAATAACCCCAGTAGGATGTATCGTGTTGTTAAAGTTCATAAGTCAGGATACCCTATTAGACAGATCTATAGTTGATTTTAGAAATTCACCTACTTATGAATTATCTAAATATTTAGCCAGGGTATTAAATCCCCTTAAAAGCTACTCGAAATCTAGACTAACAAATTCTAATGAACTAAAACATAGATGGATTAGATAATTTAAAATTAGATAATGAAGAGAAAATGGTCAGTTTTGACATTGTCAGCTTATATACACGTATACCGACAATAAATATGGCTATAGAGGCAGTCAGAAACGAACTCATTTCTGACCAAGAACTCGAACTTAGGGCTAAAGTACCTCTTGAGAACATAATGCTGGGAGTGCAGCTTGCTATGCCTGACTCCCACAGTATTTAAATTCCTCCAAGGGAAAATATATAAGCAAACTGAGGGAGTTCCCATGGGATACAGCTTGATGCCACATCGTATTTTCACTACAAGTATGGAATTTTCAGCATGGATATCGGTAGCCCAAATTTTGCGGGCCGACCATAGATACCGGGTGTGCGTCGGCGGGGGGTCGAACACTGGACCATATGCATGGTCGGCGAGAGTCCTAACCACTGTGCCACCGACACACACACCGACTGGTTGTTGAGTCAGTCTTTGTTCTTGTTTTTCATTCTCATGACCAATATTGGGCACGTAACCATTGGCGTAAATTACTGTCTACCAATTTGGCTTGCAGCCAGCCCTCACCACAGTACAAGGTCTATTCACTGGCTTAACTCATTAACGTTGCGCCGTCCTCTATTTTTCTATGATAATATTTAGAATTTTCTACTAGTTTGATTGGACACTAGTAACTAGTGCTGTGTGTCCAGTCCTGTCTTTGGTGCAGACTGAATTCTATCCGCCAGTCACTCAGGTTTGCAATGTGGCCACCATGCCACTAGGTGGCTCGCCATCACGGTGCACACATTGATTTGATGATATTAGTTAGTTGGAGGCAATCGGTGCCAGAGGAAGCCTTGCCTAGACACCTAGGTTTCGTGCTGCAAGTTGGCACTCATCAGTTAGTCAGCAAGGCGTATCTGCAACCTTGAAGTAACAGCTCACGTCCCTTCTGAGATTTGAACCCGCATTACCAATTGCCGCCCGCAGCCATTCGGGTTCGCGATTGACCTCCTGTAGGACTGTAGTGGGTAGTTTGATTGGAGACTAGTTACTACACAACACAGAATCTCGTCCAATGGCGTATAGTGTACATTTTGGTTTGTAATTAGTGGCAGTTTTAACCTAGTTTTGAAGGTATATAAAATCAAAAGAAATCTGAGCTCCACTTCTCTATACCTTCTTTCTTTATACTTGTTACAGAAGAACTCATTTTTAACGTGGATATTGCTTGTGTTATTCATGTGGGCAAGTTAGTTATCTATAAACATTTTTTTTCCTTCACGTTGGCCAGTGGAACATAGGGCTTCAAGCTAGTGGCTTGAAGTTTCTGTAGCAGTGTTTGTTTTACAGGATGGGGTTGCTAGCCTCATGCCCAACCTTTCCTCTTTACCAGCTTTATTTCTGGCTTAGCAAGGTTAAGGAGTGCGTCGGCCGGGGATCGAACCCCGGACCATGTGCATGGTTGGCGAGCGTCTTAACCGCTATGCCACTAACGCACAATCTACAAACATAGGCACTTGTAAATGTTTCACAAAATTATAATTAACCCGACAAAACAGATGCTCACAAACTTTCTTTGATTTTTCATGATGAAAATTTTGTAACTGTGCTTAGGAAGGCTTCGTATGAACCCTAACTCACTTCAAACACTCAGGGATTGTCTTGCTGCTACCAGGGAATAATCTCGTTGACTTGGAATATGCATGTAGATGATATAGTCCTTCTAGGCGAGGACGCTGACAAAATACAGCAGAGTCTTCTGAACAACTTGAGGTGCAATCTACGAATGTTTGGCATGCGAGCGATTCGCTCCCGCCAAATGTAAGATGATGTTACAGGACTGACTGGTCTACACTGACTCCTAGTTTAGAAATAGGGAGTGAAGTGGTTGGTGGAGCACGTTGACCGCTTCACTTATTTGGGAAGTACCATCAGCCAATGCCAACGGGTTGATCTCTGACGATATCTCAGCCGAGTACGGATACAGAGGGCTAATTTCGCATATGCCAGTTTACGCCGTCTCTGGCTTATTAGACGTGATATCCGGCTGACTGGCTGTCCACCAAAGGGCGGGTGTACTGCTCAGCAGTCCGCTCCGTCCTCCTTTATGACTGGGTGTGAGACCTGGCCATTGAGAGTGGAAGACATGAAAAGGCTGATTAGCTGTCTTTGATCATAGGTGCCTACCTGTGTTCTATCTCCCGTGTGAAGTGGTATAATAAGGTGAGCAATATTGAGGTTAGACATCAGTTGAGTGCTAGGTTAGGAGGAGGGAAAATCAATCGACGAGGCTGTGAAGTTACATCGACTGAGATGGTTAGGACATGTGTTACGTATGCATGCATGACTAGTCATCGCCTTCCTCGACAATGGGCAATGTTAGCTGGCTGACATAGGATTGGTCAGGCTGGAAAAGAGTTAGTGGCGGTCGAACCAAAACACGGCTTCACCAGTCAATGAAATCCACAACAGTTAGTTTAAGCCAGCCAGCCACGTAGAAGGGTGTAGACTGGCTTCCTGACTGGTTGGGGTCCTCGAGGCAGTGAAAACCAATAGCGGCTGGAAACAATTGGTGATGATATGGCTCAAAATCCTTCCCAATGGCTAGTGCAGATGCATCCACTCCTTGTGACTTATGATTTCCAATGAAACTATATTGTTCTTTGTTATTACTATTTCTTTGTCTCACACCTCTGTGTTTACTGTCTCTTTATTATGCATTTCTTCTCTTGCTTTGTGCGCTACAAGGAGTGGAGTGTGGCGACTTGAACTGCCGCACATTGGTGCCAAGTTCTATGTCGAAAACAGACAGACAGACAGACATTATCTACTGTATTTTATAGTCTCTGTCTTTTGTCAAAGTTAGTTTAACTAACATTAAATTTGTGTGTCATTCTCTTTATTATTGACGGATTGATTTTTCGTCCTTGTATACAGGTCTTATTAAGCATCTGTTCGGGTCGTATATTATTAAGTATCATCCAGATGGACCAGAGTCAGAAGCAATCACGGTTGATTGTACACCACCGTTCAAACGTATCCACTTTTATGATGATTTGGCAGCTAAACTCAACGTGGAGCTACCTCCTCCAGACACTCTGCATACAGAAGAGGCCCGACAATTTTTCATGAAATTGGCAACACAGCATGGAGTTGATTGTCCGGAGCCAAGAACTACAGCCCGATTACTGGACAAGGTAAATTGATAATTTCATCCTTGATATGAGTATAAAACTTGGGTGGTAGAGTATAACTACTCCATTATGGATAAGATTTTCTATTTTGATAAACTGTCACTCACAGTGTGTATAGTGTTATACAGTAAGTAATATTAACTGATGCGACCACACGCTTCGAGCACAATTCATTATTGCCACTCATAATCATCATATCAAGTCACTCACTCACTAACTCACACAACTTTCGTCTTCCTTCATTTATATACATGAGTGGAATTCATGATGATTAGACATTTGAATACAAATCAGTAATACGGGATAATGTACATTCAGAAATCATAATAATATGAGTGTTATTGATCAAGTACAATCAGATGGGAAATAAGATTAGTGTTTGTTTTTATAGTCATAACAAGTGAGTAACTTGTTATAATGTTGTGATGATGTACGTGAATTGAATTGAAATAGAATACAATTGAAGATCATTTATTATCCTCCTCTGATTTCACTGACTGACTGACTGACTGACTGGTGGTAAGAGTATCTTCAATGCATATCTCTTGTATTTGCATTGAATCATTTCTGTTTCATGTGTTGTGTTGGGTGTAGGTAGACTCGATGAACCAGGCAGGCAGGCAGTAATCAACCTCTCTCTCACTCGCTTCAACTGCATAGATTACTTCTTAGTTTTTCTAATTTACTCATCTTCTCGGGTGGGACCAACCATTCTTACCTTAACTAAATTTTTATGTTCCGACAATCTGACTACACCCAATCTCTTAGTTTGACCTAGGGAGAGAGATTGTTAAGGGAATCTCATCGAGTCTACACACAACGCATGCAACAGAAATGACTCATTGCAAATACCATAGATATGTGTGGAAGAGGTGGTCATGTGAAGAGGAGATGAAAACGTGTGGGCAGTCTTGAAGCCACGTGAAGACTCCAGCAGAGAACCGAACGCAATGGAGACGCACGGTTGAAGCCCTATGTTCCTCTAGGAATAAAAGGAAACAATAATAATAATATAATAATGTGTGGAAGATATCATTACCACCAGTCAGTCAGTGAAATCAGAGGAGGATAATAAATAATCTTAAATTGTATTCTATTTCAATTCAATTCACGTACATCACAACATTCTAAAAAGTTACTTATTTATTATGACTATATCAGAAACACTCGTCTTATATCCCATCTGATTGTAATTGATCAATAACACTCATATTATTATTGTTATTATTTCTGAATGTACATTATCCCATATTACTGATTTGTATTCAAATGTCTAATCATCAATTCCACTCATGTATATAAATTCAAGTTGTTACACTTTGCAACACAAACATATGAAAATGGTAAGTACCATAGTGCCATAAAAGACACAGGTGGGTGTGTGTTTATGAGAGAATGTACTATTTAGTGACGTTCAAAATATGGTTGATAGTGAGTAAATAAATTTGTACACTTGACCCATTCATCATGTTCCCTGACCATTGATTCTCAACTTTTTCTAGGATCACACAATTGAGCAACTTCCACTTGACCTCAGCAACTGTGCTGATATTTTATGTTACCATCTTACTAACCTTTTAAATGCTTCCTTTTCCAGTAATGTTCTACCTTTTGCATGGAAAACCACTAAAATTATTCCCATACACACCAAAACCATCTTCTGGTAGTGATATTAAATTTAGGCCTATTGCAATTACTTCTTTTTAAAATTGATGGAAAAATTACTTCTACTTCGTCTTGAACTTTCATTGAAACCTTTTAATGATCCTAAACAATTTGTATATAAACATGGTAGATGTACCTTGCATTCTGCGGTTGTCTTATATCATAATGTTGTTTCTTGTTTAGACGAAAGTGCCAAATATGTTCATGGTGCTTCCCTAGACTACACATCTGCTTTTGACTCAGTACCTAGGGGCCTTTTATTAAATAAGCTTTCGTTGACGCAAACAGGATCCTGGGCTAAGAGTTGGTTGCATTCTTATTTTTTCTGATAGAATGCATGCAGTATACTGCATATAATGGCAAATCTTCTTCTGCCTCGCTTACAAAAGCCAGTGTTCCTCAAGATGCCATCCTCTCTCCTTTTCTTTTTTCTTTCTTCCTACACGACCTGCCTCATTTAAACGAAACTAACTTTGTCAAATATGCGGATGATCTGACTGTATCACTCACTGTCTATCACTTCCGAGTCTGACTGCTCCAAACTTAATAGCTTTCTGTTGGACATCAGCAAGTGGTCTAAGTCAAATGGTCTTATGTTAAATAAATCCTTCCAAATGTCAGGCAGTTAAGTGCTTCACTTTCAAGCATCGACGTGACATACATGAACTAGTTAGTTTCCATGATGCCTGTAGCATGGATGGCACTGAAATTGAAACCAAGTCAAGCATTAAATAAATACCTTGGATTAGTTCTTTCTTCTGACATTTCATGATCATCCCACATCTTATCAATCTCTAAGAAAATGTTTCGTCTACAACCTTCTACATTAAATAAAAGTTAAGACAATCAGGTATCAACCAACCTTTACTTCTGCAGTTTGTAAACTCCTGTATTTTACCTATTGTACTCTATTGCACTATGCTCTCCATTAATCTTTCCTGGGTTTCTCAAAAAAGACTATATTATATATTACGAAGGGTGTTAAATGCTGTGAGTAGAGCTTGTGGTATGCCACTGCATGATCTCGCCAATATTATAGTCGAGAGACATATAAAATCCTGTAGAAAATGGGCAAAGGCCGTACTATCAGACTCCCTGCATCAGGTAGGACGAGAAGTCAATATAAGAAGAAGTTATATGCTCGAACCACTAAGTACAAAAATTCTACAATACCCACCCTATTTAGCCCGTATTTTATGTGATGGAGACACTCACTGTTAGACGTGAAACATATAAGTTACTATGTAATTAGCAAAGTGAATTGACCCTTTCATCGTTCGTTCATCTTTCTGTAATTCTATGGTGTCCCCCTTTCTATCGCTTAATTTATAACTTGACTATTTTATTTTTAGTTGTTATTACTATTTTAGTACTATTTTATACTTTATGCATATTTTTCTCTCCTTATCGCACACTGTAATTGCTACATAGCTTCAGTAACAATGTTTTGTTATTATTATTATTATGTAATGTTTATTATTTTTTGTCGTTTTGTGTAAATTAGATGCATATTGTACTGAATGCTGAAAATTCCTTGCTGTATCATTAGTACTGTTTTTGGAATAAAGCAGAAAAATTGGAGCGTTTGTCAAAAACTTAAGCCATGTTTTAATTTCACCATTCACGACTACTCTCAGACCTTATCATACTTCATGTGATATTTGTCGTCAGGAAAACAGTATCCTCAATTTGTGTTACACGGGTTCAAGCCACATCGTAGTCTTACTTTTCTCTCTCTCTAGCGACTTATTTTCACTAACTTCGCCGTCGATGACATTCTGGAGTCAGCTCTGAAGGATGTGTGTGTGTGAAGGTGGTGTGTAGATCTGCTACCTGGAGATAGACTTTTCGACATTGAGTATGCAGACGATATCGTCTTACTGTGCGATAGCATGCAGGCTGCCCAAATCGCACTTAATCAGTTGGCGATCAGTGTCTGTAAGTATGGTATATGTCCTTTGCGCCATCTAAGTGCAAAGTACTCTTACAAGATTGGCAGGAGCCTGTACTTGCACTCACTCTTGCCGCAGGTGAACCGCTTGAAGTTGTTGATAAGTTTGTGTATCTGGGTAGTTGTGTGAGTGCTGGCAGGGAGGGGTGACGGATGAGATTTCCAACCGTATAATGAAGGCTATAGGGTGGCATACATCAACATGAGCCACCTCTGGCGCCATCGCCACGTTAGCCTGGCTGTCAAAGGTCTGGTGTACAATGCTTCGATGTGGGGTTGTCTTGCTCTACGCATGTGAAACCTGGCCTCTCCGAGTAGGCTGAGGATTTGTGGCGGCTCTGCATGTCTGATCATCGCTGTCTCCGCAGGATTGCTTGCGTTCGATGACATCATCGCGTGAGTAATTCTGAGGTTCGGTGGCGTGTGTTTGAACACAGTGGAGATCACCATTCATTGAGTGTTGTCGTCATCTGGAAACACCGGCTCCGGTGGCTTGGACATGTGCTGCGAATGTCATCCCAGAGGCTTCCGTACAGGTCTCTGTTCGCTAGCCCTGGGACGGAATGGAAAAGGCGGAGAGGTGGTCAGTCCATGACGTGGAGTCATGGGATGAAGGATATTTGTGCTAGATTAGCATCGGTTGGTGCGTCACGACTCCCTGGTCGGGGTCCGTGAGGTAGCTCGAAACGTTATCGGGTATGGCCAAGAATCGTAATCAATGGCGAACGTGTTGCAATTTCCTTCTTTCTTCCCTTCCTGATGATAGTTAACGAATACTGTTTGAACTTGTTAAGTATGACTGTTTTCCTTCCAGATGAAGTTCTTTATCCGTTTTCTAATTATATTTTTACTTTTAATCTATGTTGTATTATTAGTATTATGTGGCGCATCTTTCTTGGTGCCTTATTTGTACCAAGTTTTTTCTGCGTTTAAATAAATAAGTAATTTAAAGGAATATGTTATATATGTCCAAACCAAGTTCACTTTTAACAGTTTGAAAAAATTTGAACGTTGCGTGGTATATGATATTCATTATAAAAAAGGTTTTTGCATTTCCCAATGAATGAAAAACAAAACGATATTGTTGCTCTCACTGACGTTTCGCTATTTAATGCTGTTGCTAATAGCTTTATCAAAGCAGTATTATTAAACCAGGATTTACAAAATCCACTCAGCATATAAAAACAAAGAGTTAAGTGGTGGGTGAGAAAATGGACTACTTAGGTCAAGTTGAAAGGAGAACATATTGAAAGTCAAAATAACAATGAAGATCAATCACTAAACCAAATAACAAAGGTGATAGTACATCTGCCCTGGCTGGCATCAAAACAAAGTTTACCAATTTGATCATCGTTCGTCAGTCTGGGGTCATTTTTCATTGTCAAGTTGGTCAATTGGTAAAGATAACAAAACCAAGTGTAGATTGTTGGATTTGATCAGTGTGTAAAAATAAAAAAGCAATGTGTGTTTACATAGTGAAGTTGCTTATCACATTCGTGTTAACTGTGTCACTTCATGGTGTTGCAACCAGGTCAGATTCTGATTTAGTCCATTATTCCTATTCAGTTCAGACAATTTGGATTACGCTTGATATGAAGTGCTTCTGATATTAGACGTTCTTTATGATTTCTGAAATGTTTTTTCTGGATGACGATTTCAATATTGTCAAAATCAATTTTGTAACCTGATTCTATAGCATGTAGACGACCTATGGCTGATGATTTTTCAAGTTTTTCCAGTTCAATTGGATTTCTTTGTGGTCGAAGAGATACTCTACGGTGTCCATTACTTCTGATTTTGATTTCTCTCTGGCGATGTTTGTCCGATGTATATCGCATCACATTCCAAGCAAGCATTTTATTTTATAGACACAATTAGATAGAGAATCTTTAGGGATATGGTCTTTGTTATATATGCTGAGATTTTGTAAATTCCGGTTTAAT
Source organism: Trichobilharzia szidati (assembly GCA_944472155.2). NCBI lineage: Eukaryota > Metazoa > Platyhelminthes > Trematoda > Strigeidida > Schistosomatidae > Trichobilharzia > Trichobilharzia szidati. Next base: position 7,475,518 of record OX235279.1, read on the forward strand.
ACTGCTTTGATAAAGCTATTAGCAGTAGCATTAAATAGCGAAACGTCAGTAAAAACAAAAATATCGTTTTGTTCTTTTTCATTCATTGTGAAGTACAAAAACGTTTATTATAATGAAGAAATATATTTACATGTATTTATACTCACTAATGAAAAGTCGCAAGAAATATGTTGTGTTTATCATTAGAATCATTTTGTACTATTTGATGCTACACATAATAGATATGTAATCCAAGGATGTCACGTTAAAAACACCCTTCCCTGGAAGTCACTTCAAAAAGGCGGATTTATTTCGCCGTGTTTTTATCAATAATCTAACTTTAGTTTTCTTTTCTTCTCTCTTTTTTCTTGCTTTTCATCATCAGTTGGCTGGAGAGTTCCTAGAACCAATGTGTGTCAATCCAACCTTTCTAACCTGTCATCCATGTGTCATGAGTCCATTGTCCAAATGGCATAGATCCCGTCCTGGTTTAACTGAACGCTTTGAATTATTCATGCTGCATAAAGAACTTTGTAACGCGTACACAGAGTTGAATGATCCAGCTGTACAACGTGAAAGATTTTTGGAGCAAGCGAAGGTGAGTATCCCCAAAAAAATATAATTATCACCTAATTCCATTATGGGTAAATTTTGTTTTTGATAAAGTCTCACAGTGTTTGTTATACAGCAATGTTTACTGATGACCACGTTTCGAGCACAATTTATTGCTGCTCATAATCATATCAAGGTAATCACACGACTTCCTAAATTCATTTATATAGTTCCATTGTTTTTCACTTGATTTGATTGGTAGTAGTATTTTCCATATTTCAGGTATGAGTGATGAATCATTCCTATTGCATGTGTTAGATGTAGGTTCAATGAACCAGGCAGGATTCAGTAATCAACCTCTCTCTCTCTCGCTCCATCTGCATAGATTACTTACTTCTTAGAATCTTAACCCTCTCCCACCATACCATTGTGTGGTTGTGTGTCAATGCATGCAGTGCAATGTAGTGCTGAGCTGTCTTCTAAATTACCTATCTCCTCGGGTGGGGTCAGCCATTTTTCCCTTGGCTAAATTCTTATGTTCTTACAATCTGATTAACCCCGATCTACTACTTTGACCTATGTAGTTGACCTAATTCACAGTCATTGCAGGGTATTTTGTAAATTATATTATTTTGTCTAATTGGGTCAACCTATAGGGTCCTTTAACCTACACAGCTTGTCGTACCTGAGTGAGTTTGTAGATTTGCATGCCACCACCAGCCTAATTCCTGCTTTGTTATTGAGAATCCTACTCAGGGAGTGTCTCAGATGTCCCCTCTCTTCTGATATGGTATAACAGTGGGTGACTTATATTCTCTCTTATTTATGTTATCATTACTAGTTCCATAATTATTTTTATTTTGTTTTTGGCCTTTTGCAATCTTCCCAATGAATTTTATAGGATAGTTAGTTATTTGATACCAACGCTACTTCTTCTTCTGTCTGTTTCATTTCATCATTTAGGTCTTTTTTTGTGCTGCTTAGTGCCATTGCTCGGTTTGTTAAACACTTAACTAAGCCTGCCTTAACAGACAGATAACGGACGGATGAGATGAATTGAAGTCTAAATATCTATTAGCAGAATTAGTTGGTTTCTTATAAACACTAGTGTGCAGTTAACCTTCTTCTATTCGTTTTTATTTTACAATCTAACGTGATAGCTAACTCTCCTTGTTCATTTTCAGCTTCAAATGTGAATTTTATTCCCTCCACTAGTGAGTTTTTGTGTTTGTCTAGAAGCTAGAGATATGTTCTGTTTTCAACACTGTGTGTGAAAGTGTCCACATATCTCCACCAGGATGGTCGGGGGTGGATGCCTTGCGCTGCGGGTTGGCCGCCCCTCCGCACACCTCTTCAAATGCTCCCATATGACCGGGCGTCTTACATAGCCTCTCCTGAGGAAGTCCTACTCACTGCCTTCACGTGGCGGAGGTGTTTTTCACCGAAGTGAGAGGGCGAAAGCGGATGCCCAGCGCTCTTCACCGGGTTGACTGTCCATTGGATGACAGTCTAGGGGAGATGGCTAAACCCTGATTCCAAACCTCCAACGACTGGCGTATGAAGCTCACTGGAGCTCACCGGCAGACCTATGGACAAAGGGCTTGTTGGATTTCCTGGATGTCTGGCCCCATTCAAAAAGGCGTATGAACCGAACTCCGGTCACCGGCTGCCAATGGATAGTGGACTCCCTACTCCACTCCTACTGCCTTGTAGGTCACACTTGGTTGTGTAAAGGCTAGAGCTGCACTCTGAAACAAAAGGCCGAGCGATTCTGGGGACATCACTCGTACCAAATTCCCATGAAACTTCATGAACTCTCTTATCGCCGCGCCTGGGCAGCGATGATTCGAGATGTTCATGAAGCCGGCTCATCCTTCCGTAGGAGATAGCCGAAGTAAAGTAAGTAAATATCTCCACCACATTTTTGGAGTAGGATTAAACGTATTAAGAGCCACATTCTCCCAGCTATCCATAAGTATATATGCTACAATAGGGGATATTGGTGATCAACCATCCCATCGCTACACCTTCAGTTTTTCTATAAATGTGATTATATATGTGATTACCTTGATATGATTATGAGCAGCAATAAATTGTGCTCGAAACGTGGTCATCAGTAAACATTACTGTATAACACCACACTGTGAGACTTTATCAAAACAAAATTTACCCATAATGGAATTACACTCTTCTATCACAGTGCACAAGTTTTATTCTTTTACCTATAATTACAAGCGGTTTTTTTCTCATCACTGTCGTCTCCCCTTGATTGATTCGCTTACTTATTTCCTTCCTTTCTTCCCAGGACAAAGCAGCTGGTGATGCAGAGGCGATGGTCACAGATGAACAGTTTCTCACTGCAATCGGTTATGGCCTGCCACCGACAGCAGGTTGTGGTATTGGTGTGGACAGGTTAACTATGTTTCTGACAAACACCAATAACATCAAAGAGGTCATTCTATTTCCAGCGATGAAACCAGAAGCTAATGTGCCTGCTCCAGTGAGTGCTGCTGTAGCAGTGACAACAAACGATACCATTGTTAAAAATAATCCCAATGTACAGAATGCGGAGTCTTCTGCGCCTGCCAGCAACAGCAGTCATCCATCAGAATCCTTGACCAGTCCTACAAGTAGTAATCATCTTCCTGCTTCAACAACTCTGTCTTCTCCAACACAAGCGAGTCCAGCTGTCCAGAATTCTCCACGTCAAGAAGAAGAAGAAGCGGTGGTGGTGGTCAATGCATCTCCTGCGACGACGGCGGCAGCAAAAAGCGGGAAAAAGAAAAAAGGACGACGCTCTTAGTAAACCTTGAGTTGTTGTTTATCCTCTCTGACACTTTTTGTGTGCATGATATCAGCGTGCTTTGTCTGTGTGTGCATTTCCTCTCTTTTAGAATGTTAGTGGTTCTGTGGTTCTTCAAACGTTACAGGTATGAAATTCCCTTCCAAAGACGTGTTTCTTTATATTCTTCACAGAGAAAGAAAGAGGTGAAATATAAATATATGAGGATTTAAATCATTCTAAGTGTTTTTGATTTGCATTCATTTTTTCACATAAAGTGCATTGCGTTGTACTGAGTCTCACTAATGTTTCAATTTGGTTGTGTTCTCTCTCTCTGAGCTGGCTGGATAGTTAATTTGCGAAGCTTTCATCGCCCTACTAGACAAGCGACATCTTTCTTCAGTGCGTACACGTCAATTTCAAATGAAGTGAGCTTTTCGATTTCTCCACGAGTTTATTAATCATCTCTCCTGATCGGTGACCACCTTGGAAGTGATTGGTTGTTTTTGTGTGTTTTCACACCATATAGGCTACTTGTATTGTAATTTATTGTTTCTTTGACTTGAACTTTGACCCCTTCTATCGGTTGACAAATTTTGCCAATCTCGATGTGTCTATTGATTGATGATTCACTGGAATACCAGGTAGGCTTCTAAAAATTCTTTAGCATTCTTGGTGTTGTTTCCTCTGTCTAATATTTGAACGTTGGTTTGGTTGTTCCAGTCGAATTGATGTCCATGGTTGTCTCTATGTAGTGATATGAGCGAGGGAGTGGATATCATGTCGTTTGACGGCTAGTTAGCTTATGTTCGTCGATACGAAGACGAAGAAGAGGGATGTCTACTTTGGCCAATGTCGTGTTTTTCGCAGTTGATACAATCTATTTTGTAGACGATGTTGGTTTTATCTTCCTTCGCTGTTGAATCTTTTGGTTGACATAGAATTGAGTGAAGTGACTTTTTTGGTTTGTGTACGACGGCAATTCCTAAGGGGGTTGAAGAGTCTTGTATTGATTTCTGAGATATCCTTTATATATGGTAAGGCGATTTTCTTTGTGCTTTCCGTTGGGGCTTTTGGTTTGATAGTTTGCCGGCTTGGGGGTATATGTCTTTTGATGAAATTTCGTGGATATCCATCCATTCATTTGTAAGACATCCATGAGATAGCTTTTTTCAATTTTCCCTAAGGTGGGAGTGCTGCAATGAGTCCTGACTGGCCTTCTTGAATAGCGTTTGTATGCAATTCCTCTTGTGTGTGCTATTGGATTGTTGCTGTTGTAATTAAGGATTTGGTCTGTGTCAGTTGAGTTTCTAATTCCCCTGTGGTTGTACGCTTGACTAAGACGTCCAAAAATGGAATTTGGTTCCCTGATTCCTCTTCTGTTGTGAATCTGATGTCGTTGAAGACGTTGTTTATCAGGTTGTGAGCTTTATCTAACTCGTTTCTTTTGATTATTACGAATGTGTCGTGTACGTAACGTATCGAAATCTTAGGTTTGATCTTTGGTAGGTGATTATGTTTTCGAGCCTTTGCATCACTGCTTCTGCAATCAAACCTGATATTGGCGATCCATCCCATGCGTGTTCCTTTGACTTGTTCATTTATTTGGCCGTTGAATTGGAAGTACGTTGTTTGGCATAGGTTTATGCATTCCATCCAGCTCGAGTGTGTTGCATTTTTGATTGTTGTGCGACGGGGTGTTCGTCGTTGCTAAGTAATTGCTCCATGGTTTCTTTTGCTAGTTTTTGTCCGATTGAGTCTCACACTAAGTGGCGGTGTATTAATTAATTAAGATACTCCGTTTGCGCTTGCTTATGCTTATGAGGAGTGGTCATCTGAAGTGAAGAAAACCAGTTAGTTATGTAAGTCACTGGAGGGCGACTGTCAGCACATTTATCTAGTTTTATTATAATAGATGAAGTAATTAAGGTATTGCTTTCTTCACTAGGTTTAAATCTCAGCAGTCCGTTCCGTCCTCCTTTATGGGTGGCTCTGAGACCTGGCCATTGAGAGTGGAAAAGCCTGGCTAGCTGTCTTTGATCATAGGTGTCTGCGTTCTATCTCCCGTGTGAAGTGGTGGTATAATAAGGTGAGCAGTATTGAGGTTAGGCGTCGGTCGAATGCTAGGTAGGTGGGAGGGGAAATCAATCGACAATGAGGCTGTGAAATTACGTAGACTGAGATGGTTAGGATATGTGTTGCGCATGCGTGGCCTAGTCATCGCCTTCCTCGACAATGGGCATTTTAGCTGATATAGGGCCAGGCTGGAAAGAGGTAGCGGTGGTCAAACCAAAACATGGTTTCACCAGTCAATGAAATCCACAACAGTTAGTTTAAGCCAGCCAGTCTCGTAGGAAGGTGTAGACTTCCTGACTGTTTGGGGTCCTTGGGACGGTAAAAACCAATGGTTAGAAACAATTGGTGACATGGCTCGAAATCGTTCACGATGATGGCAGATGCATCCACTCCTTGTGACTTATGATTTCCAATGAAACTATATATATTGTTCTTCGTTAATACTATTCCTTTGTCTCACACCTCTGTGTTTACTGTCTCTCTAGTATGCATTTCTTCTCTTGATTTGTGTGCTACAATGAGTGGGGGGAGTGTGTCGACTTGAACTGGTGCATGTCGAAAACAGACAGGCAAGTTTAAATCTTGCCATATGCTGTATTGTGAGTACACTGACAAAATGCTGTCTTCAGAACTTTTTTGATCAGAAACCTTGATATATTTAGTATTCAATTTGCCCATGTAGGGTAGGACTTATCTGGATTAATTCTTAGTTTAGGCTCAGTGGCTGAATGTGTTCTTCAGTTTGTTTATTTGTTTATTAAAAAGAGTTGCGTAAACCGCTATATAGACTAGTGATGGCAGCGGCACTGTTTACGCGTCAGCTTGAGTTAGTTCTGGCTGGCGCAGATATGATGTGTATCTGCTTGTCTGTGAAAAGACGTGTGAGCGTATTGTAATTCATTCTTTGCTACTTAACAGTTTTGTAAGACAGACGCCGCCCGCCCATTGAAGGTGAAGCATCAGCATTGGTTAATCATATAGTGATTGAATCCTAACAATCTTTTCGACACCGCAATTCTCACCAACGTTACTTAGTTCCAACCTCGTATTAGTTAGAATATTTTAATATTATTTCCTTTAAATCCTAGAGGAACATATGGCTTCAGCCGCGCACGTATCCATTGCGTTCGGTTCTCTGCTAAAGTCTTCATCTGGCTCCAACCAAATCTGCCCACATGCTCTCATCCTATCCTCTTCACATGACCTCCTACTCCAAGTCACCCACCCTCACACTGACGACCAACTCGGCGCTTCCCAATCAGTCGGGTTCCACTCCAGCAATGGCTTGTCTAGTGATGTCACTAACTTGATGGTTTGTTTCCTCAGAGTATGGCCACAATCCAATCCACCTCCATTTCTTCCTGCTTATTTGTTGCACAGTCGGTTCCTCCTGTGTTGGTTTGCTCATCGCCAGAGATCCCTCTCTGTTGCTGATCTTTTCTGGCCGGCCGGCCATCTGATCTTGAGTGGTATTGAGCGAAGACAACTGGCTGTTGATGAAGGTCTGTAGTTTGTTTGAGGTGCTCTTTATGACACACTGGCTAAGTCTCTGATCCGTATAGTAGCACTGACTGACTTCACAATTTTTTGAAAATTTCCTTCACGTTCCCAGTGGAACATAGGGCTTCAAGCTAGAGGCTTGAAGTTTCTGTAGCGGTGTCTATTTTACAGGATGGGGTTGCTAGCCTCATGCCCAACCTTTCCTCTTCACCAGCATTATTTCTGGCTTAGCGAGGTAAAGGAGTGCATCGGCCGGGGATCGAACCCCCTGACCATGTGCATGGTTGGCGAGCGTCCTAACCGCTATGCCATCACTGACTTCACATTGGAGTTGAAAATTTGGATCTTATTTTCATTTTCATGCTGAGTGCTGTTGACCTCCACACAGACTTGAGAGTGATGAAAGCTTGTCTTCCTTTCCCGAAGATCCTCGCTGCTTTGATATCCTCATCTGTTCCGTCCGCCTGTAGTTGAAACTATGCTTCCCAGGTTGGTGGGTAGGTAAAGCAGATTGTTTCTTTCAGGTTCCTCCCATTTCTGCCGGCTGATTGTTGTCTGTGGTTGTTGCTGCTGTTGGCGTTGTCCAGGAGTCTTCATCATCACCTATCTCTCTTTTATCTATGTTCACCTCGAGTCCTATCTTCTGTCGATGCTTCTTCTGCCAACTTGTTGCTTTTCACTTGCATATCTTCCAGTTTGTGGGAAATCAGACATACATATATCACATCGGTGAAGTCCAGATCCTCCAAGTTCTCTTTTTGTGTGGGTCCATTTTATGCCTGTTTCCTCACTGCCCGGCCCGTTGTCTGTCGCATTATCCAATCTACTGCAATCAGGAAAATCATTGTCAATAGTAGGCAGCCAGTTTTGTCTTACTCGCGTCTTCACTTCTTCGAAGGATTCCGTAAGTTTCCCGTTGTGGATTACTTGGCATGCAGCATTGTCGTACAACTAACTGTTGGATGAGATGTATAATTGTCGGTGGCACCCCGTAGTAGCGAAGTAGTTGCCAAATCACCTCTCTATCGACCCTATCGGTTGGAATATTTGGGTGAATAATTATGATGTCAGGGGTTGGAGTCATAAAGCTGCACTTCGCTAGTGAGTTGTGTAACGTTAAACGAAGATGGGACGGCTGAAGTTAGGTTAGGGGTGATGGAGAGGAAACATGACACCAACTCATGGAGTCTGACTGTTATCTTGGGTCATGTAAACAGGTGTCTGCCGTTTGACTGGGATGTTTCAAGAATTAATATAAGTATAAAACTTGGGCAGGCACTGTGTTGTGGTGGTAGAGTATAACTACTCCATTATGGATAAGATTTTCTGTTTTGATAAATTATCACTCACAGTGTGTGTAGTGTTATACAGTAAGTAATATTAACTGATGCGACCACACGACGCTTCGAGCACAATTCATTATTGACACTCATAATCATCATATCAAGTCACTCACTCACTCACTCAATCACAAAACTTTCGTCTTCCTTCATTTATATACATGAGTGGAATTCATGATGATTAGACATTTGAATACAAATCAGTAATATGGGATAATGTACATTCAGAAATAATAATAATAACAGTATATGAGTGTTATTGATCAATTACAATCAGATGGGAAATAAGACGAGTGTTTCTTCTATAGTCATAATAAGTGAGTAACTTGTTAGAATGTTGTGATGATGTACGTGAATTGAATTGAAATAGAATAGAATTTCAGATTATTTATTATCCTCCTCTGATTTCACTGACTGACTGACTGACTGGTGGTAATAATATCTTCCATACATATCTCTGGTACGCGCAATGAGTCATTTCTGTTGCATGTGTTGTGTTGGATGTAGACTCAACGAACCAGCCAGGATTCAGTAATCAACCTCTCTCACTCTCCAACTACATAGATTACTTCTTAGAATTTTAACCCTCTCCCACCATGCTATTGTGTGTTTGTGTGTTAGTGCATGCAGTGCAATGTAGTGGTGAGCTTTCTTCTAAATTACTTATCTTCTCGGGTGGGGTCAACCATTCTTGCCTTAGCCACTAAATTCTTATGTTCCGACAATCTGATTACCCCCGATCTACTTTTCTGACCTATATAGTTGATCTAACTTGCAGTCATTGCAGGGTATTTTGTAAATTATATTATTTTGTGTAATTGGATCAACCCACAGGGTCCCTCAACCTACAGAGCTTGTCCTACCTGAGTCAGTTTATGTACGTTTGAATGCCACCACCAGCCTAATTCCTGCTTTGTTATTAAGAATCCTACGTAGGGAGTGAGTGTTTCAGATGTCCCCTCCTTATATGGTGACTTGATTTGATGATTATGAGTGTCAATAATGAATTGTGCTCGAAGCGTGTGGTCGCATCAGTTAATATTACTTACTGTATAACACTACACACACTGTGAGTGATAATTTATCAAAACAGAAAATCTTATCCATAATGGAGTAGTTATACTCTACCACCACAACACAGTGCCTGCCCAAGTTTTATACTTATATTAATTCTTGAAACATCCCAGTCAAACGGCAGACACCTGTTTACATGACCCAAGGTAACAGTCAGACTCCATGAGTTGGTGCCATGTTTCCTCTCCATCACCCCTAACCTAACTTCAGCCGTCCCATCTTCGTTTAACGTTACACAACTCACTAGCGAAGTGCAGCTTTATGACTCCAACCCCTGACATCATAATTATTCACCCAAATATTCCAACCGATAGGGTCGATAGAGAGGTGATTTGGCAACTACTTCGCTACTACGGGGTGCCACCGACAATTATACATCTCATCCAACAGTTAGTTGTACGACAATGCTGCATGCCAAGTAATCCACAACGGGAAACTTACGGAATCCTTCGAAGAAGTGAAGACGGGAGTAAGACAAAACTGGCTGCCTACTATTGACAATGATTTTCCTGATTGCAGTAGATTGGATAATGCGACAGACAACGGGCCGGGCAGTGAGGAAACAGGCATAAAATGGACCCACACAAAAAGAGAACTTGGAGGATCTGGACTTCACCGATGTGATATATGTATGTCTGATTTCCCACAAACTGGAAGATATGCAAGTGAAAAGCAACAAGTTGGCAGAAGAAGCATCGACAGAAGATAGGACTCGAGGTGAACATAGATAAAACAGAGATAGGTGATGAAGATTCCTGGCCAACACCACCAACAACAACTGACAACAATCAGCCAGCATAAATGGGAGGAACTTGAAAGAAACAACCTCATTCACCTACCTGTGAAGCATCGTTTCAAATACAGGCGGACGAGGACTGACGAGGATATCAAAGCAGCGATGATCGGGAAAGCAAGACAAGCTTTCATTGCTCTGAAGTCCTTGTGGAGGTCAACAACTCTCAACATCAAAAATAAGATCCGGATTTTCAACTCCAATGTGAAGCCAGTCAGTGCTACTCACTGCACGGATCAGAGACTTGGCCAGCGCGTCATAAAGAGCATCTCAAACAAATTACAGACCTCCATCAACAGCCAGTTGCCTTCGCTCAACACTCAAGATCAGATGGCCAGTCAGAAAAGATGAGCAACAGGGTGAGAACTCTGGCAATGAGCGAACCAACACAGCAGGAACCGACTGTGCAGCAAATAAGCAGGAAGAAATGGAGGTGGATTGGATTGTGGTCATACTCTGAGAAAACAAACCGTCGAGTGAGTGACATCACTAGGCAAGCCATTGCTCGAGTGAAACCCGAAACGTAACGATTATTAAGTCCTAAGAAAATCATACAAGTGCAAAAACAGAAATTCAGACGGTAATTCGTCGTGAATGTGAAGATAAATTCTCTATGTGCGCAGATGTAGAAAGGATTAGGAATAATAATAATAATAATAAAAAGTAAAAATAACTTTTTCAAAACACTGATTATGAGACAGTCTGCAGGTCTTATCACATAGTACAAGTGTCGCATTTAACGTCCCTTCACAACAATAATAATGATATATATGTGTATAAACATTTCAATAATTTTTAAAACTAACAACGACAATAATTGCAATACTACACTATTGATGTCGAAGAAGCAGCCAGAGAAGACAGGACTCCAGGTGAACATAGACAAGACGGAGGTCATGAAAATAACCAATCAACAACAACAACAGCAGCAACATCCAGCGCCAATCACCATCAACGGGAGGGATTTGAATGAGGTTACTTCATTCACTTATCTAGCTAGGGAGCATTGTCTCAACTACAGGAGGAACAGACGAGGATGTCAAATCGAGACACGGGAAGGCGAGAAACACATTCATCAACCTGAAACCAATCTGGAAATCTTCGTCACTCAGCAACACTCAACAACAAAATTCGGATTTTCAATACAAACGTCAAGTCAGTCAGTTCTTCTATACGGATGGATCAGAAACTTGGCGGCGGGTCACAAAGAATATTTCCAACAGCCTGTTGCAGACCTTTATCAACAGCAGCTGTCTTCGCTCTATACTGAAGATCAGATGGTCGGAAAGAGCAAGAACCAACAAGAAACTATGGGAACAAACAAACAAAACAAGAATCGATCGCTCAACAAATATGCATGGGAAAGTGGAGATGGATTGGACACTCGCTGAGGAGGCCGTTGGGTGACATCGCAGGTCAGCCCCCTGAGTGGAACCCGAAAGGGAAGCGGCGAGTGGTTCGTGTCTCCAAGGGTGACATGGAGGAGATCGTGTGAAGAGGAGTTGAAACAGTATGGACTAACATGGATGCAGGTGAAAAGTACATTGGCAGAAGACAGAAGCAAGTGGAGACGTGCAGTTGAAGCCCTATGTTCCACTAGGAACCCAGAGGAACATTGATAATAATAATAAGTACACTACTGATACAGAGGCGAAAAGAAGCTGTTGTTGTTGTTGCTCTTCGTGAGAGGTATACTGAATAAGATATCGTTGCACTTTTGTATTCATATAAGTATAACACTTGGGGGTCACTGTAGTGTGGTGGAGTATAACTACTCCATTATGGATAAGATTTTCTATTTTGATAAACTGTCACTCACAGTGTGTGTAGTGTTATACAGTAAGTAATATTAACTGATGCGACCACACGACGCTTCGAGCACAATTCATTATTGACACTCATAATCATCAAATCAAGTCACCATATAAGGAGGGGACATCTGAAACACTCACTCCCTACGTAGGATTCTTAATAACAAAGCAGGAATTAGGCTGGTGGTGGCATTCAAACGTACATAAACTGACTCAGGTAGGACAAGCTCTGTAGGTTGAGGGACCCTGTGGGTTGACCCAATTAGACAAAATAATATAATTTACAAAATACCCTGCAATGACTGCAAGTTAGATCAACTATATAGGTCAGAAAAGTAGATCGGGGGTAATCAGATTGTCGGAACATAAGAATTTAGTGGCTAAGGCAAGAATGGTTGACCCCACACGAGAAGATAAGTAATTTAGAAGAAAGCTCACCACTACATTGCACTGCATGCACTAACACACAAACACACAATAACATGGTGGGAGAGGGTTAAAATTCTAAGAAGTAATCTATGTAGTTGGAGAGTGAGAGAGGTTGATTACTGAATCCTGGCTGGTTCGTTGAGTCTACATCCAACACAACACATGCAACAGAAATGACTCATTGCGCGTACCAGAGATATGTATGGAAGATATTATTACCACCAGTCAGTCAGTCAGTCAGTGAAATCAGAGGAGGATAATAAATAATCTGAAATTCTATTCTATTTCAATTCAATTCACGTACATCATCACAACATTCTAACAAGTTACTCACTTATTATGACTATAGAAGAAACACTCGTCTTATTTCCCATCTGATTGTAATTGATCAATAACACTCATATAACTGTTATTATTATTATTTCTGAATGTACATTATCCCATATTACTGATTTGTATTCAAATGTCTAATCATCATGAATTCCACTCATGTATATAAATGAAGGAAGACGAAAGTTTTGTGATTGAGTGAGTGAGTGGGTGACTTGATATGATGATTATGAGTGTCAATAATGAATTGTGCTCGAAGCGTCGTGTGGTCGCATCAGTTAATATTACTTACTGTATAACACTACACACACTGTGAGTGATAATTTATCAAAACAGAAAATCTTATCCATAATGGAGTAGTTATACTCTACCACCCACACCACAGTGCCCAAGTTGTTTTATACTTCTTATATCAATATTAGTATTATCAATTTACCTTGTCCAGTAATCGGGCTGTAGTTCTTGGCTCCGGACAATCAACTCCATGCTGTGTAGCCGATTTCATGAAAAATTGTCGTGCCTCTTCTGTATGCAGAGTATCTGGAGGAGGTAGCTGCACATTAAGTTTAGCTGCTAAATCATCATAAAAGTGGATACGTTTGAACGGTGGTGTACAATCAACCGTGATTGCTTCAGATTCTGGTCCATCTGGATGGTACTTTATAATATACGATCCAAAGAGATGCTTAATAAGACCTGTAGTACAAGGACGAAAAATCAATCCGTCAATAATAATAAAGAGAATGACACACAAATTTAATGTTAGTTAAACTAACTTTTACAAAAGACAAAGACAATAAAATACAGTAGATAATGTCTGTCTATCTATTTTCGACATAGAACTTGGCACCGATGTGCACCAGTTCAAGTCGCCACACTACCCTCCTTGTCGTTCGGTCGGTTTTCGACATAGAACTTTGCACATATTTGTGCGGCAGTTCAAGTCGCCACACTCCATGTAGCACACAAAGCAAGAGAAGAAAATAGAAGAAGTGCATAATAGAGACAGTAAACAGAGATGTGAGACAAAGGCATAGTAATAACGAAGAACAATATAGTTCCACTGGAGAAATCATAAGTCACAAGGAGTGGATGCATCTGCGCCACTGAGAACGATTTTGAGCCACGTCACCTATTGTTTCCAACCATTGGTTTATACCGTCCCGAGGACCCCAACCAGTTAGGAAGTCTACATCTTCCTACGTGGCTTAGACTTCTAACCTTCCCTCGTCATTGGTCTCACTGCTAGCTTGGCGAAGTTTAGGAATGTGTCGGCCTGGGATCGATCCCAGGACTACGTGTGCGGCGTTGGCGAGCGTTCTACCGCTGAACCCCACCAACCACTCCATCGGTAACCAAATTTCAGTATAGATCACATTATTTGAATTGATCACACATTCATATAAGTGATTTCTGAGCAACGCATCTAGTGCTGCTAGTCGGCTACATTGTTTGTGCTCCGACAAGCTATTCACACATTATTACAATGCTAGATCTATACTAAAAGCAATTCCAACATTCAAACATGATAATACACTTTGCTATTTTGTTCAGTTGTACTGTTTTCTAATAGAAAGATTGAGCAGCGAAGAAATATTTACTTTTCTTCAATTAGATCCTCCCTCATCTCATCTCACTCTGGCTCTACTCTAATCAATATACATGTATAGCATTTTTATTACAATACACAACAACAAACAATTTACCAATCCTCATCAAGTGGCACTGATATGTTTGTTTGCTTGTTAAGAATAATTAGTCAGTCAGTCAGTGTCAACATGTCAAACAGGCGGCAAGGGGTGATAATTAACGAAGAAATGGTTAGAATAAATTAATTTTGCAAGGATAACACGTAATTAAAGATGAAATGCTCAGAAAAAACAAATAAAATAATCTGGACAATTATAATTTTTAAATGTTTAGGGGGAGGTGGGCGAAGTAGTTGGGTTTATACATTCATGTAACGACGGCCAAGGAAGGTAAGGAAAGTGGCTGTACAAACTTCTTCTGAACACACACACACACACAGGTTTATTGGCTTCTTCGTCAGGTGGATTCCTATTGCTTCAGCTGTCGTATGTAGAAGACGAACTCGTAGAGCGAAATAAAGATTAGTAGGAATGCGATAAACAATTTTAGATGCAGTATTAACGTCAACCTTATGCTCACTATCTATAAGGTGTGCTACAATAGAGCTACGAATAGATCTTGCATGTCCCTTGCTGCTTAACCATGCTGCAGGATGATGTTCGGAAATACGATGATGAACCTGCCTAATTGTACTCCCCCCCCCCCCCCCCGATGTGGAAGTGAAACACTAGTGTTTACAGGAAACCCACTGACATATTCAAACAGATATTTTGACTTCCGATCATTCCATCCCATGTCAGTAAAAATAGCAGTGGTTAAATGTTTAAGTGACAAAAGAGCACAAAATCTAAGTAGTACCAAGGAAAATCTAAGACAGAAAGTGAGACATATAAGAGGAGCCTTGAAACTTAATAATTATCCTGATAAATTAGTCAGGAAATATGTAGGGAAATGTAAAACTAAAATAAATAATGATAGCAGTGATAGTGATAATAATAATAATAATAATAATAATGACGACACCAACAATAAGGAATCTAAATCATCAGTATTAATTCCATACAAGGAAGGAACCTCAGAAACCACCTTACGCAGAATTCCTAACAAGGCGGGCAGGAATAAAAGTAGCTGGAATTCAAACTAACCACAAACTCAATTAGAAACAAGCTTTGTTGGTTAAAGGATCAATCCTTTCTAGCCTCCGAAACACAACAATTTAGTTTATCCAATACCCTGCCTGCAATGATTGTCAGGTCAAACTAGTAGAAGAGGGTCAGTGAGTCAGACTAGCCGAACATAAAAACCTAGCAGCAAAATCTAGACTAGTTGACCGGAATAAGATAAGAAATCCCAAGGATAGTTCAGCTATATCACTCACTACATGCAGTTACACACAACCATACAATAGGCTGAATGGGATAGGATGATAGTTTTGAAATCTAATGTCACAGCTGGGTGGAGGGACGGAGAGATTGATAACAACGGAAGCTTTGTTTATCGAATCAACTGAGAGAGAGAATACGTGTAATAGGGAATGATTCAACACCTGGCCACCGAGATATCTGGAAAATTCTACTACCTCAATGACGATGACAAATAGGAGAGGACTAAGGAAACTATGAAACTCAAGTTTCCAAGCTGTGTGATAATAACTGATGAAATACAATAAATTTTGTTCGAAACCTTGTCATCTAGTATGCAATAATACTGTTTCACTGACTGTGTGATCTATCTAACAAACAAACTAAAATGTTTTTGTTAATTCTTTATTCAATACACAACAAATATCAAAGTTCACCCATCACTAGTTTCCCTTTCTTCCTTTCATTTATGTGATTGCAGATGACCACCATTTTAGCTTTATATATATAACTCAAAATTGTCAAGTAGAACTTGTAGAAGACGTCAATAACCAACCAGAAGTGAATGATATGAAATTTATTAATGATACTGGGAATAATCTTGAAATCCGTATACAAAGGTAAATCCTCCTCTGCCGCGCTCACTGAAGCTGGTGTGCCCCAGGGTGCTGTACTCTCCCCACTTCTCTTTTCTTTCTTTCTACATGACTTACCATCTTCAAATGACATTAATTTTGTCAAATATGATGACGACCTGACAGTCTCTTTACCTGTCAAATTTCAAAGTGACTGCTCTAAACTGAATGGCTTCCTGTCAGAAATCAGCCAGTGGTCCAAGGAAAACGGTCTCACCTTAAACTCCTACAAATGCCAAACAGTCAATTTCACCTTAAGGCATAAATCCTACCTAAACAAACTGGTTGGCTCTCACGAGGTGTGCAACATAGATGGTACTGAAATAGAAACCAAGTCGGAAATTAAATACCTAGGTGTCATTCTATCTGCTGATCTTTCTTGGTCGTCTCATATCTTGATGATTTCTAAGAAAATATTCCGTCTTACCTTCTACATCAAGAAGTTAAGAAATTCTGGAATAACCCAACCCTTACTCTTACGATTCGTTAACTCTTGCATTCTGCCTATTATTCTCCATTGTACCCCCTTAGTTTTTCCAGGGCTACTGAAGAAAGACTATAACATATTACGCAGGATGCTAAAGGTTGTCAGCAGGGTAAGCAGCGTCCCACTCAACCAGCTTGTTAACATTCTGGTCGACAGGCAGGTACTTGGACTCATGTGAAAAATGGGCCAAATCCATTTTATCTAACTCACACCACCCTCTTCATTCACAACTCTCCCCTTGCATCTCATCAGGCAGGAACAGAAGCCTATATAGAAAACTATATGCTCGCACTAGCAAATACAAAAGCTCAACCATACCCTACTTAGCTCGTGTTCGGTGCGATAAGGAAAGCATTAGGCGTGATACCTATAACTAATTAAATAGTCAGTAGAACAACTGAATCTCGTCTTTCCAACTCATATCATTTATAGGTACAACATTTTCTTTCTTTCTTTTCCTTTTCTCTCTCTCTTTTTTCCGTTATGTGCTGCTTTGTTTCTTTCTCTCGCTTACGCCAGTGAATATGGCAGCATCTACTTTTCTAACACCTTCAAACACTGTTCAGATTTGGCTATGCTACCGACATGCCATTATGTGGTTGTCATAATGAAGTGAGATTTCCTTAATCTATGTAGAATTCTATTTATTGATAATGTACACAAACTGGATGCAATACTGTAGTAAACAAAATGCTGAGAATTCCATTCTGTATCACAAGTACTGTTTTGGAATAAAGCAAATTATTATTATTTTTATTATTATTAAAAAATCTGTTTTCCAAGAATACATATGACTCATTGAACACAGCTAGCTATGAATATGTCTGAAATGTAGATTGTTTATCAAGGCGGATCAATGAAATTAAGGTCATTCAACAACCGAATCAATAAACCATATGGGCCAGGAAAAATTTCACTACTTCCCATCCCATTTTTTCTTTAGTTATTAGTTCTGTGTTTGTTCGCGTGGCTAGTGTAGGATTTTTATGACAGGGGAAAAGCTACTAGATAATAATATTATCAATCAATAAAAAGGAGCATAAGGGGGGGGGGTAAACCAAAAATTGAAAAATCTTGGCTACCGATCGATGACAGCCATTCCATATCGAAAGGCCACACACAGCTGAACAACTTCAAAGACTATTTGCTTCATATGATATATTAAAGTCTATGTCAAGCCCTCAAATTCTCTAGAGAAAGCGTTGGTGCATATCAAGGATATGGTTTCCAAAATGTCACAAAGTAATTGTGTCTACAGGATAAAGTGTTCAGAATGTGTGAAGATTGCTATACATAGGGGAGAGCAGTAGACAGGTGAAGGTCAGAGTGAATGAACATAGACTATATGCACGAAACGTCCCCGCCTAGAAATGAAGTAGAATTGAAAAGTCTGGAGAAAAGATCGGCTATAGCAATGCATGCTATCATCTATGGATAGTGGACATAAGATTGATTTCGACAATGTTGAAATTCCAGGAAGAGGATTTCATTCAACACATAAAGAAAGGTTGACATCTGAAACCTTGTACTTCTGAATCACATCGAATGCAGTGAATGGGAAGGAGAGAAGGGATAGACTTATCACCACCTATATGGCAAACTCTCTAATGAAGCAAGACAGATGAAAAAACAACAACAAAGCCTCTACGAACCTCCATGACCTTATAAAAAATGTATTATCATGTTTATCACATGTGAATTGACGTCCTTTCCATATGACAAATAACATACACTCACACAAAATATACTCAATGACAATTTGACATTTGTCATTACAAATATATGATGACTGCTTACATATTTCTGTTGGTGCAAATGTCCATGGACAAATGATCTTCAAATAAACTGGCTTCAATTTATGTGAATAAACCTGCTGCTGAAAAAGACGTGCCAGCTTACACAGCGAAACGTTCAGAAAACAGATCTTGTTTTGAATTTGTTTTCTTAAACACTCTGGGATTAATTTAAGTAATTTATAAGAAATTATCATTTCGAGTTGATCGCGGATTGATATCAACATCAACGGGAGGGATTTGAAAGAGGTTACTTCATTCACTTATCTAGCTAGGGAGCATTGTATCAACTACAAGAGGAACGGACGAGAATGTCAAATCGAGAATCAGGAAGGCGAGAAACACATTCATCAACCTGAAACAACCAATCTGGAAATCTTTGTCACTCAGCAATACTCAACAACAAAATTCGGATTTTCAATACAAACGTCAAGTCAGTCAGTTCCTCTATACGGATGGATCAGAAACTTGGCCAGTGGGTCACAAAGAATATTTCCAACAGCCTGTTGCACACCTTTATCAACAACAACTGTCTTCGCTGGCTCTATACTGAAGATCAGATGGCCGGAAAGAACAAGAATCACCAACAAGAAACTATGGAAACAAACAAACAAAACAAGAATCGATCGCTCAACAAATATGCATGGGAAAGTGCAGATGGATTGGACACTCACTGAGGAGGCCGCTGGGTGACATCGCACGTCAGGCCATCGCTCGAATGGAACCCGAAAGGGAAGCGGCGAGTCGGTCGTCAGCGTGAGGGTGACATGGAGGAGATGGTGTGAAGAGGAGTTGAAACAGTATAAACTAATATGGATGCAGGTGAAAAGTATAGCAGAAGACTGAAGCAAGTGGAGGCGTGCAGTTGAAGCCCTATGTTCCACTAGAAACCCTGGGTTTCAATGGTTCTCTAACTGATATCAATCCATGATCAACTCGAAAAAACAAAACTAACCCACAGAAACCGAAATATAGAAAATTATCTTTTGAAAATTTTTGATCACTGGAAAAGCATAGGGTATTGGGTAGCTGTTTCGTCTCAGTTTGAGACTTTTCCACAATACGCACCCATTGGAGTTCGAACCTAGGAATTTTACAGTTACATGGGGAGCTTGTACGCCATTCAGCCAGTCAGACGGAATTACAACTTCTGTCAATTCACTTTGTAGCCGGAAGCTCCCTATTTCGAACGAATCCCATTAGTGCGCGTAGAAGCTGAAGAGTCCATAACTGGGACGAGACAGTTGTCCAGTACTGTCTGGTTTTTTAATGGTTCTGTATTTGGTGTCATCTCGTGATGAAATCCTCCATGCAATCAAACAAATTCCCTACAAAACCAATACTTGAAGATTTCAATACTGTCAAAATCAATTTTGTAACCTGATTCTGTAGCATAGCGTAGCGTGTAGACGACCTATGGCTGGCTGATGATTTTTCAGGCTTTTCTAATTCATTAACTGGAATTATTTCTCGGTGGTCGAACAGATGCTCACTCTACGGTATTCATTTCTTCTAATTTTGATTTCCCTCTGGTGATGTTTGTCCGATGTATATCGCATCACATTCCAAGCAGGCATTTTATTTTATTTTATAGACACAATTAGATAGAGAATCTTTAGGGATTTGGTCTTTTATATGAACAAGGTTGTTTCGCAGTGTGCGTGTCTGATATTTTGAAGAAAAACTTCACCTCTTTACTCTTTGTTATATATAATATAATATATATATAATAATACTCCTTTGATAAAACTATCAGCGGCATTAAATAGCGAAACGTCAGTGAAAGCAAAGATAATATCGTTTTGTTTTTCACTCATTCATTGTGATTGTGATTTTAGATGAATTTCGTCACACTTCCTTCCAATATCCAATGTCGTTTTTACGAGCTACTATAAGCCAATTTGATCTTTTTTGTGCTCGCTTCTTGATTGTGAGATAGAGGTTCCTGATCTTCGGTAAACGTCTGCGTAGCTCGTCCCGCCACTCGACTATCGTAGCTTTGGTTGACTCCAAAAGGAGTAGTGCAGGGGTTAATTATATGTGGTTTGTAGTATGAGGTGTGTTAAGACTGTTACTACTGTGAATGGAGTTGATCCTTTCACCAGTTGGTCCTCCGGTATCTTCGTCAAAAGAAAAGAGGTAATAATAATATTAATAGATATAATTAGTGAAGGTATTCAGGCTAACCGAGAGAAAAACAATAAGAAAACGTAACAACAGTCAGTTGATTAAATTTGAAGAATAATATGAATTATATATATATTTATATACACATATATCGGTAATAATGATAATAATAATAATAAGTGTAGTTAAAGTTGTCAGAAGAGTAAGGCGAGAGAGAATGTAAACAAGTCAAACGACGAATTTAGTTGTCTACCCCTGAATGATGTATGCGATTTTAAGGGGATAGGCCATTCGGATGCCAAGTAACTTATTAGCGTTAGCTTGATTTGACTCTATTCTGATGGAATTTTAGTTAAACTGGTGAATAATGACGTTACCGGGGATTCTGACTTTCTCAAAAAGTTTCAGAAGATGCGCAGGGATAAACTGGAATTGTAATTGAGCAATTATATAGTAAATGCATTATATTGTTTATCCAGTGTAGCTAGTTTGGTGGAAATCTGGGGGATAAGTATTCATATACGTCGTTTATACACTAATATGCTATGGACCTGGTGTTCTATGACTCCTCCTCTCGTTAGTCTGTGTATTCAAGTGATGTCAGATTCAGATTATACGGATGCAGGGCTCTCGTTACCTATGTTAATCCTTGCAATATACATCTCTGCAGAGATCTAATTTCTCTTCCAAAGCGTTAACCGATAGAGCTGTTACTACTGAGTCAAGTTAGGAGTTCCAGTGCGTCGGTGGTACAGCGGTTAGGACGCTCGCCAACCATGCACATGGTCCAGGGTTCGATCCCCGGTCGAAATCCACCCGATATCAATGGTTGGCCTGCGAAATTTGGGCTACCGATATCACATGCTGAAAATTCCATACTTGTACCAAAAGTACTGTGTGGAATCAAGCTATAATAAGAAACAAGAAATAAGAAATAAAAAAAATTCATTGGGAAATACAAGAAAACAACCTTCATTATAATGAGTTCTAACTCTTGTTGATAATGTATCCATATTAAATATCCTTAGTTCAATGGATTATTTGCAAGTCAGTTTAAATCCTTCGGTCAAGTAAGTCTTCCTTTTAGACTAGCACATATGATTACTATATTGAACCGTTTTACCCACATTTTTAGATAGGCACTTTTGATCAATATTTCACTTAGACACACTGGCGATGTTGAGATTGACAGTGTGTAAGATCCAATTGCTTGAAAAAACCACCAAGGTGGTTACTGATAAAAAAACTGGAAATTGTAGAACATAATTTATTTAAGCAAATAAACATTTTAGATAATTTGTTATACAGATTTTAAAAATTACGTTATAATCACAAGCATTTGAAGGATGTTTTTAATGAAGTTGAATTCTATTGTCGGTACATGGATGATACATTTTTGATTATGAAAAATGAGAAGGAATCAAAGAACATCGTGAATAAACTGAATTTAACGAGGTTCATCCTGAAACAAATTTTACTGTTGAGAAGCGAGCCCGTGTTTCAAATACGAAATAGACTTATTAGAAAGGGTGCAAAGAGTAGGAACTAAGCTAATAAAGGGTTTCTCAACCCTCTCATATGAGGAGAGGTTAAGTCGACTGGGTTTATTTCCACTGTCATACAGACGACTTAGGGGTGACCTAATACTAGCATACCGTATCCTAAGAAATGATTTTGGAGCAAATTTATCTAATTTATTTCTTCCTTCTAGCACCAACCAATTGCGAGGACATCACCTCAAGGTTCAAAAACCACGGTCGAATCGTCTGCGTCTGGAGATCCGTTATTCGCATCGGATTGTGAACCATTGGAACTCCCTACCGGAACACGTCGTATCAGCGCCATCCGTTGATTCATTCAAGGCGAGATTGGACCTCCTGTGTGTAACAAATCGAAAGGATTAACACAGGCATATAGCCTACTATCCTAAATAAATTGTAAACTGTAAACTGTAAAAGACTCTAGTATTTCATTTCTAGACTACGTCCTTATGACCAGAAAAGAGGATTGCTCAATAAGAAGAGGAAGTGTATATAGGCAATTCACATCAACTGACTGTCAGTATATTCATTTTCTCAGCTTCGTGCCCTTCTTGAAATACAAACGCAATCTGATAAAGTTCTTGGTCCACCACAGATCACGATCAATCTCCTCGGATGAATGTCTTGATGAGGAAGTTATTAATATTAAACGGTTGGTAGCTGAGTGAAAATGGTTATCCAGAAAAGTTTATTGTTGAGAATATGAATCTAAAATCAAAGCAGTCCAAGGTACACCAAGAGTTCCGAAGCAAAGGAGGGCCTTATTCTTACAAATGCAGTCAGTTCCCTGAGGACAACATCAGCGAGATACTAACACAGTGCCTTAGAAATGCGGTAAAACGAGGAGCATTCCCTGCTGTCAAATTATGCTGTGTCTTCAATACCACTCCTCTTTTGCAATCGTTCGGGAGTAAAAGGCAAACTGCCTAATCTCGCCTCTTCCATGTGTGTGTATCTACCAATTTAACTACTCCTGCTGTGGAGTGAGCCAGTTACTTGCGTAGGCCGTACAATTAGGCGTGTTTCTCGTCGAATTTCCCAACATCAACCTGCATTGTGGCTGGTTAAGTAAAGGACAAACAAAATCCATCTATTCACAGCGCTATTCTATCTCACTCATCTTGTGGATACACAACACAAGACTGATTGATGTTAACAAGGCGGCTTTAAGGGTCAGTTACCGCATACCAACCAACAAATCTCAATTTTGCCTTAACAGTTCGAATACTAAATATTGGTGAGGCTGGCTGGCTGGCCGTTGGGATCCAGATTAAGAAGTCTAATTTGTGCGTCCAAAAGAAGCTGGTTGGTTCAGACATTATCCTTTCCCCACTGGCCATCTACGTTTGAATGATCGATCCTGAATTTTTGTGAAATTTTCCTAATTTTAGTTGATATTCTATTTCCTACTATATCTTTATTATTATTATTACTATTGTTATTATTATAATTTAAGCATCTTTAATGAACTGTGGTAATTCCATTGTGATCTCACTTTACAAATCGATATTACTATTTAAAAAGCACACGCTAATATTGTTATTGACTACTAATCTAGAATATTCTATGTATATAAAGGTCCATGCATATAATTGTGTACCCCGTCTAGTTTACTAGCTTGCTATAGAGAGAGAGAAACTAGACGTAAGTTCAGGGGTGACAAATAACAATAATAATAACGAAGTTGATGATGAAATAATAACGATAGTCTGGTGTCAGCTTAAGACTTCCTTCAGTTAAACTGGTGCATTCAATCACTCAACTAAACCAGTGCTCACACAACAAGTCAAGGCTAAATTGCCAAGGATGGCCTCATCAGTGTACACATCGATGAATTCACCTGTTTATGTGAAGGTAGTGTCATTGGCCATACTCAGAGGGCTTTGTCCATGCGCACACGTGAACGCGTACCTGTAGGGATGAGTAAAATGGGAAACTAAATGCGTGAATAGTGCGCAGTCTTAGTAGATACCGGAGACTAAATAAAACCATGCTTCATGCCAAGTAATCCTTAATGGGAAACTTACGGAGCCCTTCGAAGTGAGGACAGGAGTAAGACAAGGCTGCCTACTATCACCAATGATTTTCCTGATTGCAGTTAACTGGATAATGTGACAAACAGCGGGCAATGAGGAAACAGGCGTAAAATGGACTCACACGTAGAAAGAACTTGGAGGATCTGGACTTCACCGATGATGTATGTCTCATTTCCCACAAACTGGAAGATATGCAAGCGAAAAGCAACAAGTTGGCAGAAGAAGCATTAAAAGACAGGAAGGACTTCAGGTGAACATAGAGAAAACAGAGGTGATGAAGATTCCTGGACAAGAACAACAAAAACAGACAACAGTCAGCCAGCATAAATCGGAGGAACCTGAAGGAAGAAACCCTTTTTTAAATACCTGCGAAGCATCGTTTCAACTACAGGCGAACTCAACTGACGAGGATATCAAATCAACAATCGGAAAACCAAGACAAGCTCTAACTTCTCTCAATTCTGTTTGGAGGTCAACAGCACTACTCACCATGAAAATGAAAATAAGATCCGGATTTTCAACTCCAATCTGAAGTCAGTCAGTGCTACTCGCTATACGGATCAGAGACTTGGCGTGGCGTCATAAAGAGCATCTCAAACAAACTACAGACCCTCGTTAACAGTTGTCTTCGCTCAATACTCAAGATCAGACGGCCGGCCAGAAAAGATCAGCAACAGAGTGGGATATCTGGCAATGAGCGAACCAACCCAGTAGGAACGGACTGTGCAACAAATGAGCGAGAAGAAATGGAGGTGGATTGGACTGGCCATACTCTGATGGAACCATCAAGTGACATCACTAGACAAGCCATTGCTCGAGTGGAACCCGAAAGGGAAGCGGCTTGTTGATCGTCATGTGAAGAGGAGATGAAAACGTGTGGGCAGACATGGAGCCAGATGAAGACTCTAGCAGAGAACCGAACGCAATGGAGACGCATGGCTGAAGCCCCATGCTGCTCTAGGATTTAAAAGAAACAATAATAATAAAATAAAACCAGAGTAGGCGTTCAATGTTATCCACTACTTTCCTAGTAATCTATCTAGAGGAGCTAGACTACATCTTCTATCAGTAACTCAATCGGTGAGAATGTATACGAGAAGACCTGCTCTTTGCATGCAAAAAGAAAAAGTATGTTTGAAAGGCCTTGTTTACCTTGGCCTACAATAAGGTCAACGAATCCTCCAGAAACAATGACATTTATAAATTCCTTACTGATTTTCTTCTCTTCATTATTTTTTTTCATTTGTTTTATTGATAAACGTTTATTTCGAACATTTTACGACTTTAATTGGTGGATGATGACTAGCAGTGGAATCCAGGATGACGCGCATTTCATCGGTCCTATATGGGGCTCATCAGATGGCTGGATGTACATGCATTCTCCTGTGAGTGATGATCTTCCTACCGAGTCACGAACCCAGTGGCCATAGTTTCAAACACCAGTAGCCAAAGCGTTATCCACGACTTTCTAGTCTTTATTATCATGTGTGTTAACTTAGGTTTGCGCAAAGCTTTTCAAACTTGTTATTTATAATTGCATAATTCTGTTTATCCTACTTCATTAAATTCATTATTGGATGGAGGATTTCATCATGAGGTGATATTGGTTAGAGAACCACTGGAAAATATGCAGGGAGTACTGGACAGCTGTTTCCACCGTCCTAGTTCGGGACTCTTCACAGTACGCACCCACCTTCAGGGTTCGAACCCAGGACCTTATTGTTATACAGAGAGCTCGTAGGCCATTGAGCCACTGTGACCCGATCCAATGGCGCATGAATTCTAACTTCTGCCATCCCTACAAAACCAATACTTTAAAGTTCATAATTACCTGATAGTCGTCCACTAATAGTGTGGTGAGAGCTGTCTGCTAGCCAAAATTGGTAGACAGTTATTTACGTCAATGTTTATCTTCCAAATATTATTGGTCATGAGAAAAGAAGAACAAGAACAATGACTGACTGACTCAACCAACAACCAATCACAGCACACTTTGTTTGCGTAGGCAGATACAATTAGCAGATAGATAGATGATCTGACCTTCAAAAAACAGTCACAAAGAGAAACAACCAATCAGAAGACTGTGTTTGTCTGCTAACAATAATCTATAATAATAATCTACATGAAAATGTATTGATTTTCTTAATAAACGATCTGTTGCCTGCCCCTTGTTTCCTGTCTTCACAATAGTACTTTTAACTTTACGCCGAACCATCGTTATTACCTTTAATTTATGTGTAGAACTTGGGCATTGTGGTGTGGTAAAATGTAATTCCATATTAGGTAGGTTTATTTTTAAACAGCACACAGCCCCATGCTGTACTAACAACTGGATGACAAGGTTTCGAGCACCAATTATTGCCACTCATAATCATATCAAGACACTACTCACACAGTTCTTTTGTTGCTTCATTTATATACATGAGTAAAATTGATTATACATATTAATAAATCAATAATAGTTCGGTAGACATGCGTAGAACACAAAGCAAGATAAAGTACATTCGCGGCCAATACTGATGTTGTCAATAAAATATAATACGATGGGAATTAAGACGACTGATGTTAGTCAATAAGACGGGAAGTAAGTTGGATTTTTTAACAAAATAAATAACTTGTTAGAGTTTAACTGGTGGATGGTGACTAGCAGTGGAATCCAGTCCAGGATAACGGGCATTTCGTCCTATTTGGGACTCGTCATCTGGATGTTCCATGTTAAAGTGTTGACTTGAAATAAATTTCAGCATTATATAATTTATTATCCTCTGATTTGATTGCTAACAATATCTTTCTGTCTCTCCAACATTGCTTTGATGTTTGTTGTCTCTGTTTCTATATCACGAGTATTGGCATTGCGTCATTCCGATTGCTACAAGAGTGCGGTGTTGAATGGATAAACAAAGCTTTAGTGATTAACCTCTCTCCCTCTCTCCACCTTGCTATATTACCTTTTAATACTCTCACCCTGTCCCAACCACCATATTTTGTCATTACGTGCAAGTTAATGCAATAACTAATAATAATAATAATAATAAAAGTGAGTTCGTTTCAAACAGTATTGTCGATTCAATTTGGAAATTTTAGCATGTTATTATGGATTATTGAATCTAATGTTCTGCTGATATAGCAGCATGGTGAGGCGAAAGACAAAAATAAGTTACAAAACAACTTCAACGATGTTCACACTTATGAGAAAATAAACAAAAAAAAAAAAAAAAAAATTGGAAAGATTATAAATATGAGAAGTACAATAACAATAAAAATTTAAGGTTGAAGGGCTGGAGGAAATGGTTTATTTAATAGTGCAAAGAAGGTTAGTTGGTTAGTTCATTTCTGACACTATTTTCATCAGATAAAGTGCGTGCCAAATATAGTGGTGTAGTGGAAATTTTACACTCAGACGTACGTGCATAAAGTCTTCTGAAAAGACTTCTTGTTTTACCTGAGGAGGGGACACAGAATTGGAGCTGTGGGTGGTGTGGTGGATGCCCACAGTCTGACAAAATTCCATGAGCGAATTTGTTGCATGACAGCAAGCGTCGGTTGTCAGTGATGATGTCAACAATATGGCCCAACAGGATGCTGCCACTCACGCTACTGACTGACAGTCTTCAGAGTTCTACGAAGTATGACATAGTCTTTTTTAAGCAATCCAGGAGAGAATAAGCAGGGGTGAGCAGTAAAAAAGAATAGGTAAGATGCACGAGTTGACAAAGTGTAAGAGACGAAGGGGTTGGTTGAGTTATGCCTGAGAGCCTTAACTTCTTAATGTAAACAGTCAGACGAAATATTCTTTTGGAAATCGCTAAGACATGGGAAGACTAGGACAGGTAAGTCAGAGGAAAGAATTAATCCAAGATGCTTGACTTCACACTTGATTTCTATGTCACTATCATCATCAAAGTTTGCAACGGTCATTGGAACCAACAGCTTCATCGTTTAACTATCTTTTACATGGGAAACTGAAATTAACAGTCTGACATTTGGAAGGGTTTAGTTGAAGACCAACGATTAGACGGAGACCATTTGCCAATTCCTGATAGAAAGCTGTTCATCTTAGTACAGTCTAGCTAGGAGTTAACAGACATTGAAAAAGTCAGATCATCGGCATAATTAACAAAGTTCATTTCGTTAACAGAGTGAGGCAAGTCATGCAAGAAGAAAGAAAAGAGAAAAGGAGAAAAGACATCGCCTTGAGGGACACCAGCCTCAGTAAGCAACGAAAGGGACGACTTTCCCTGACTGACGTACAGTGTACTGCTCTCTTCCTGAGGAATAATAATGCAGCCATTCGACAACCCAACAGTCAGTTTGAGTTTCAGCAAGCTTGTTTAACAAAATGTCCCTAGGTACTGAGTCGAAAGCAGATGTGTAATCTAGGATGGTGGAGCGAACACATTTAGCCCCCTTGTCTAAACTGGAGACAGTGTTATGATACAAGACTGCAGATGCATCCATAGTACTTCTACTGTGTTTATAGGCGAATTGTTTGGGATCATTAAAGGCTTTCAGTAAGGGTTGAAGATTAATTGAGTTTAACTTTTCCATAGTTTTTAGAAAAGGAGAGGTAATAGTAATAGTTCTAAATTTAAAACACGTTCCAGTAGACGACCTGCAATGCATTGGCTGAGCTTTTTTCTAGGCTATTTCACTTAGCAGGGTCAATTGTTCTAGGTCTAGCTAAATTGTTATATTCCAATGATTTAGTTGACCTCGATCTGCTAGTTTGACCTATGTAACTGACCTCACAGTCATTACTTGGTGTTCAGTAAATTATATTACTTTTGATTGGAGGATTTCATCATGAGCTGACATTGGTTAGAGAACCATTGAAAAGCTGTTTCGTCCCAGTTTTGGACTCTTCATCAGTACGCACCGACCCCACTGGGGTTCAAACCCATGACCTTCTGCTTACAAGGCAAGCTAGAATACCATTCGGCCTCTGCGATCCCATCCAATGACCGGTGCATGAATTCTAACTTCTGCCAATTCATGACAGAGTACGACCACTTCTCAATGTCTTTTTTCGATGAGTGAGTTACTGCCTCACCTTAAACCTGCTGTACCCTACTGGTCATGGCTTCCAATTAGAACTTCAGGTAACTGCTTGTCGCTAGTGAGCATCAGATCAATTTTCAAGTATTGGTTTTGTGGGGATTTTTTTTGACTACTTGGAGGATTTCATCATGAGATGACATCGGCTAGAGAACCATTGGAACCATAGGGAGTAACGCGCAGCTGTTTCGTCCTACTTTAAGACTCTTCATCAGTACTTTTCTTAATTGGATCTACAGAGTCCTTATCCCAATTGTTGGTTTGTTCCTCTGTGATATTCCCATATATATATATATATATATATATATATATATATATATATATAATTGATTTATTTCATCTAATTTTATCTCATGTTCTGATTGACCATTCACATATTCTAAATGATGATTAAAACTAACTGACTATAATTCGCTCTCGTACTTGTTGCACAACACACTTTCCAATATGATTCTAATTTGCCCTTACACTGGCTTTGTATCCTAAAATTAATGAATCTATAACTGTAGAGGTTGAAGAAAAATTTATTGAAAGCACAGTTGTTTGCTCAAATCATTTTTGTTTCGAACACGTTAATGATACTGGTGTGGTGGGAGCTGTCTGCTAGCCAAATTGGTGCACAGTAGTAATTTACGTCAATGTTGTTGATGTCCGAAATATTGATCATGAGAAAAGAAGAACAAGAACAAAGACTGACTGACTCAACCAACAACCAATCTCAGCACACTTTGTTTGCGTAGGCGGATACAATTAGCAGATACATAGATGATCTGACCTTCAAGAAACAGCCCCACAAAGAGAAACAACCACCAATCAGAAGACTGTGTTTATCTGCTAACAATAATCGATAATAATAATGTACATGAAAATCTTCTATAAATATCTGTTGATTTCCTCAATAAACGATCTCTTTCCTGGCCCTTGTCTTCTTTTCTTACAACGCTATATATATACACACACAAGCACTGAGTACCAATGTTTTAACAATATTGACGCCTAACATTTGAATAGATTAACTGAATTTGCTTTCTTTTTATTCAATAGCACATCTATGGGAGTATCAATAATTCGATCGAAAGTGTTATCAGTTAAATAAACATTTATTTAGATACCCATTTGATTAACTATTTAATAAACTTTGCTGTGACCGTTAGGACACCTACACCACACATACACTGATCAAGTTCCTAGCCACTCTGGCAACAATGCAAAGCATCACTATTTGTAGTCAAGATAATATTCAGTATAGTAAATATATATGTTATTTTGCTACATCTAATTTATAGCCGATACTTTCCTTGCGAAGCTAGAAAATGGACCTTTGAAGGATGTTAATAATGAACTTGAATTCTATTGTCGGTACATACATGGATGATACATTTTTGATTATGAAAAATGAGAAGGAATCAACGAACATCGTGTAAAAATTGAACAAGGTTCATCCTGCAATAAATTTTACTATTGAGAAGCTAAAAGATTCTAGTATTTCATTTCTACACTACGTCCTTATGACCAGAAAAGAGGATGGCACAATATGAAGAGGAAGCGCATATAGGAAACCTACATCAACTGACTGTCAGTATACTCATTTTCTCAGCTTCATGCCCTTCTTGAAATACAAACACAATCTGATAAAGTGCTTGGTCTGCCAAAGAGCAAGAGCAATCTGCTCGGATGAATGTCTTGATGAGGAAGTTATTAATATTCAACGGTTGGTAGCTGAGTGAAAATGGTTATCCAGAAAAGTTTATTGTTAAGAATATGAATGTAAAATCAGAGCAGCCCAAGGTACACCAACAGTTCCGAAAAAGGAAGGCTTTATTCTCACAAATGCAGTTCCTTGGGGACAACATCAGCGAGATACTAACACAGCGCCTTAGAAACGCTAAGAGCATTCCCTGCTTCCGAATTACGTGGTGTCTATAAAACAACTTCTCTGTTGCATTTGGGAGTAATTTCGCCTCTTCCATGTATGTGTATCTACCAATTCAACTGCTCCTGCTGTGGAGTGAGCCAGTTACTTGCATAGGCCGTACAATTAGGTGTGTTTCTCGTCGAATTTCCGAACATCACACTGAACCATCTTTGGTTGGTTAAGCAAAGGACGAACAAAATCTATTCACAGCGCTATTCTATCTCACTCATCATCTTGTGGATACACAACACAAGACTGATTGATGTTAACCATGCTTTCAGGGTCATTTACCGCATACGAACAACAAATGTCAATTTCGCCTTAACAGTTCGACTACTAAATATTGCTGAGGCTGGCTGACTGGCTGGCCGTTGGGATCCACATTAACAAGCCTAATTTGTGCATCCAAAGGAGAAAATTAGTTCAGACATTATCCATCCTTACCCGCTTGGCCATCTAGGTTTGAATGATCCTGAATTTTGTGGAATTTTCCCAATTTTAGTTGATATTCTATTTGCTACTGTGTCTTTATTATTAATACTATTATTATTATTATTATTATAATTTAAGCATCCTTAATGAACTGTGGTGATTCCACTGTGATCTCACTTTACAAATCGATATTATTTAAAAATGCACACACTAATATTGTTATTGACTACTAATCTAGAATATTCTATGTATATAAACAGACATGCATATATAGATATAATTGTAGAGCGAGAAGAGGAGGAGGAATTTATCGAAAGGGGGATATTCTTTGCTGTCTCAATTATATTTTGTGTTTTATAGATAGGTGTCTGAACCTGATATGTTAAACAGAATTGAATTTCAGGTGAATGAGTTAATGCGTATTTCAATAACACAATAAGAATAACTTTTACAAGATAAGATGAATGCATTTCATTTCATGGGATTTTCATCAGCTGCATACCAACCACCTGAATAATGAATTTGTAAAATACGGAACAGTCAGTTCATTTTTTTAACATACTGAAAATAGAGACAATCTACTAACTTCATGTGAGGAATTAAAACAATCATTTATACTGAGAATAGAAAACATTAAATATTGTACGGAGAGGAATGTTTTGGAATTCCCGCACAGAACTGATAACTAAAGAAAAAGTGGGATGGGAAGTAGTTAAATTTTTCCTGGCCCATATGGTTTATTGATTCGACTGTTGAATGACCTTGATTTCATTGATGCGCTGTGATAAACAATCTACATTTCAGACATATTATAGCTAGCTATGTTCAATGAGTCAGTCATATGCATATTTGGAAAACAGATTTCAAGATTATTCCCAGTATCATGACTAAATTTCATATCATTCTCTTCTGGTTGGTTATTGATGTCTTCTACAAGTTCTACTTGACAATTTTGAATTATTTAAAAAGGTAAAAGTTGGTGGTCATCTGTATTCACATAAACGAAAGAATGAAAGAAAGGGAGACTAGTGATGGGTGAAATTTGATATTTGTTGTATATTGAACAGTGAATTAACAAAAACATTTTAGTTTGTTTGTTAGATAGATCACACAGTCAGTGAAACAGTATTATTGCATACTGGATGACAAGGTTTCGAACAAAATTTATTGCATTTCATCAATTATTGTCACATGACTTCGAAACTTCAGTTTTTATAGTTTTTTTTTGCTCTCTCCTATTTGTCGTCGTTGGGGTAGTAGAACTTTCCAGATATCTGTGTGGACAGGTGTTGAATCATTCCTATTACACGTATTCACCCTCAGTTGATTCGATAAACAAAGCTTCGTTGTTATCAATCTCTCCCTCCATCCACCCTGCTGCTACATAAGATTTCAAAACTGTCATCTTATCCCATCCCATCCTATTGTATGGCTTTGTGTAATTGCATGTAGTGATTGCGATAGCTGCTGAACTATTCTCTAGATTTCTTATCTTATTCGGGTCAACCAATGTAGATTTTGCTGCTAGGTTTTTATGCTACTCGGCTAGTCTGACTCACTGAACCTGTTCTACTAGTTTGATCCATGTATTTGATCTGACAATCATTCCAGCAGGCAAGGGATTAGTTAAACTAAATTGTTTTATTTTAAAGGCTCCACTGGCACGACTGATCCTTTAACCGACAAAGCTTGTTTCTGATTGAGTTTGTCTGTGGGTTTGAATTCCGGTCACTTTTATTCCTGTCTGCATTGTTAGGAATTCTGCGTAAGGTGGGTGGTTTCCGAGGTTCCTTCCTTGTATGGAATTACTACTGATGATTTAGATTACTTATCGTTGGTGTTGTCTTCAATATTACTACTATTATTATTATAACTATCAGTAATATCATTATCTATTTTATTTTTACATTTCCCTCAATATTTCTTGACTAATTTATCGGGGTAATTATTAAGTTTCAAGGCTTCTCTTATATGTATCACTTCCTGTCTTAGATTTTCCTTGGTACTACTTAGTTTTTGTGCTCTGTTGTCACTTAAACATTTCACCAATCCCATTTTTACTGACATGGGTTGGGATGATCTGAAGTTCAAATATCTGTTTGAATGTGTGGGTTTCCTGTAAACACACACCTGAAGCAGTAGGAATCCACCTGAAGAAGCCAAACCTGTGTGTGTTCAGAAGAAATTTATACAGACACTTTCCTTACCTTGGCCGTCGTTACATGAATGTATAAACCGGACTATTTCGTCCCACTACCCCTCAAACTGTAAAAATTATAATTGGCCGAATTATTTCATTTTTTCTGATCATTTCATCTTTAATTACGTGTTATCCTTGTAAAACTGTTTTATTCTTATGACCACTTATTTCTTAGTTACAAATTATCATTGCCCAAACTAGTTTATTTCCTTTAACAATCTGTTAGGTAATCAACCCGTGCACACGTTTTTTGCTTAACTGCTCTTCATTTTTCCAAAATTATGCCTTATGCTATCCACTTGTTGTAACCATTTCCACCTTTCAATTTTGTTATCACCCCATTGACATGTTGACACTGACTGACTGACTGATTATCGTTAAGAAACAAACAAACATATCAGTGCCACTTGATGATTGGTAAATTATTTGTTGAGTATTTTAATAAAAATGCGTGTATACGTGTATATTGATTGATTAGAGTAGAGCCAGAGTGAGATGAGGGAGGATCTAATTGAAAAGGTAAATATTTCTTCACTGCTCAATCTTTCTATTAGCAAACAGTACAAGTGAACAAAATATCAAAGCGTATTATCATGTTTGAACGTTGGAATTGCTTTTACTATAGATCTAGCATTGTAATAATGTGTGAATAGCTTGTCGGAGCACAAACAATGTAGCCGACTAGCACTAGATGCGTTGCTCAGAAATCACTTATATTGTATGTGTGATCAATTCAACTAATGTGATCTATGCTGAAATTTGGTTACCGATGGAGTGGTTTCTGGTTCAGCGGTAGAACGCTCGCCAACGACGCACACGTAGTCCTGGGATCGATCCCGGGCCGACGCATTCCTAAACCTCGCCAAGTTGGCAGTGAGGCCAGTGACGAGGGAAGGTTAGAAGGCCAGTACACTCACCGGGTAAAAAGATGCGTCACTGCTACCTAAACTTTAGAGCTGTAGCTTAAAGCCCGACGTTCCACTCAAAATGGAGTGGAAAATCGACTATTCTCTCTTCGAAAAATTTCTTCCTGTAGTCACTTCTGTAAATCATAGTGAACTCGATATCCTCTACACACACATAATATCTCCATAGATTCACAGGCATCTTGTACTTGTGCCTTGCCAGTATCTGAGTCTCTACAGGTATAAATTTCTTGGAATATGTTCAGAAAACCAGATAGATATAAGCCGTTAGTCAGTCTGTACTTTCAATCTACTTGCTACCGCGAAATACATGTAAGTTTATCAATATAATTGACTGTGTGGTGAGAGCTGTCTGCTAGCCACATTGGTACACAGTAGTAATTTACGTCAATGTTGTTTATGTCCCAAATATTGGTCATGCGAAGAAAACAAGATCAAGAACAAAGACTGACTGACTCAACCAACAACCAATCACAGCACACTTTCTTCGCGTAGGCGGATACAATTAGCAGATAGATAGATGATCTGACCTTCAAGAAACAGTCACAAAGAGATGAAAGATAAACTAAGGTTCAGTGAGAAACAACCACCAATCAGAAGACACTTTTTGTCTGCTAACAATAATCTACAATAACAGTGTCCATGAAAATCTGTAAATATGTGTTGATTTCCTAAATAAACGATCTGTTTGACTGACCGTTGTCTTCTGCTGTTACAACTGTATAATCGTTCGTATCAGTTATTTCATATCACTGCGCTGATATTTTATTCTCACGAATAATAATTCTGCATAAAGCAAGAACACTAGTTTGTACATGGCTCCTGATCAAAGACAACGATTATAATTGTGTTTTTCTGCACAAACCCTTATCCTTGTTTCTTTTTCAAAATCATTAGTGGTGAACGAACTGTACATGAATTTTCAGAAAAAGCGGAATCTTTGAAAATCCCTTGTGACAGACAGTTCATTGCAGAATATCGGTTGAAGTCTCACGATAAACACTTGCGGTTTCACTGCTTTCCTAGCCAACTAACTCATTGGGTCACACTACCGCCTTCTATCGAAAACCATCGACACATCACTAAATCCCAAATTTATTTATTCAACAGAATTTCTAATTTCGTAATTGATAACCGATGATGTGTAGATCTTCAACAGAGAAGAAGCACAGACTTTTCAGCAACTCTGTCCAAATTCCTGAGGAAGGACATATTGTATGACAGCCTCCCAGAAAATCGTGAGAAGTTTATCTGTAATCAGTTGAGTTTAAAGATAATTAGAACTGAAATGAGGGGGGGCGCAGTTCCCCGGAGGAATTTACACATAAGTTTAGACAGCTACATAGCTATGTACAATGTTATGTGAAAGAGGTTATGGACACAGAAATATTAAGAATCAGTAAGGGGGAATCCGATGAGTGCAATTATCGAGTTACGCCAGAATAA
Source organism: Trichobilharzia szidati (assembly GCA_944472155.2). Lineage (NCBI taxonomy): Eukaryota > Metazoa > Platyhelminthes > Trematoda > Strigeidida > Schistosomatidae > Trichobilharzia > Trichobilharzia szidati. The sequence continues at coordinate 7,511,728 of OX235279.1, forward strand.
TTGAATGCAAATTATTTCGACAAGTTAAGATGAAAGATTTTGTGCTTCCCAAGGGAACTAACAATATGAAATTAACTGATGATAATCAAGGATAAATTCATGTATGTGGTTATGTAGTCCATGTAATCAAACGCTGTGAATGCGTACATAGAGGCGGGAACAACTCTTCTATTGTAGCAACAGAAGACAGAGGCCAGGCAACAGATCGTTTATTTACGAAATCAACACATATTTTTTATAGATTTCCATGTATATTATTATTGATTATTGTTAGCAGATAAACACAGTCTTCTCTTTGTGGCTGTTTCTTGAAGGTCAGATCATCTATCTATCTGCTAATTGTATCCACCTACGCATACAAAGTGTGCTGTGATTGGTTGTTGAGTCAGTCAGTCTTTCTTCTTGTTTTCTCATCACCGATATTTGGGACATAAACAACATTGACGTAAATTACTACCTACCAATTTTGCCTAGCAGAAAGCTCTCACCACATTATCATAGCTGCTACATGACAGGGTGTTTGATTTGATAATAAATTGTGAAAGTGAGATTATCATATGCAGGTGTAGAACGGTATGTTGATATTAATAATACAGTTAAGTGAGTCATTTATTTGATTTTAATTCAATTTTGATTTCCCCGCTGAGTGGAAAGCTTCGACGATGTCAGAGGATCAACTTGAAGTAATTTGGTGAATGCTGACTTGAAATGGAATTCAAGATGTTTAACATATCATCAGAGACCAAACACATCCATCCAATTATAATTGAATTAAAAGCGAATAATAACTGATGCCATTTACACCCTGGCGGTGGATCCCGTGGTCTAGTGGCTAACGCTTTGCAGTTTCAAGCAAGTAGCCTTTAACAAAATGAAGAAACTAAAGATTCACTGAATCACAAAGCTTCTACACAATCCTTATCGTAATGTGGATGATCGACGACTTCGCATCGTGGCCTAAAGGTCTTGGGTCCAATCACCAGCGAAGTGATGGATGCGTACTTCTTGAGAGTCACAGCTTAGGAAGATAAAACTGTTATGTCCGCCAGTGGGTCGGAGGTAGAGTACCCACCAGTCACTCACATAATCTGGGTTAGATTCTTGACCGACGCCCCAGTAAAGCTTGGCTAGCCGATAGCAGGCCGGAAAAGACGGAAGGTTGGGTTATGTGAGGCTAGTGAACCAAATCCGTAAAAAAAGCAACACAGGCTCCATTGAAGCTTCAAAGCTCAAAGCTGAAAGACCTTTTTTCCACTTGAAGAGCGAAGGAATGAAGCGAAATGTGCTCAGAAAGCAGGCATGACAGAGATTTTTGAAAGACCATTTATGAATATTCAAGAAATGTACAACACACGAAACGTTTTAAGAGGAATGTATCCATCCAATGATGTTTCCTCAGTATCATGAACTGGATAATGTTCATAATCGTATACACTGAAGATTTATACAACCGGTGGGTGTTTACGGTGTGCTTTTGTTCTCTGAGCCAGAGGGTTTAATAGCGAAGCTTTCATAGTTCATTTAGACAACGTCTTTCACCGTCAAATTGATGTAAGCACTGAATATGACCTCTAGAAAGACTATGTAAGCTTCTAAGTTAAAACAACCATACATTGGTTTACTTAATGTGCATCGGTGGCACAGTGGTTATGACTCTCATTGATCATGCGCACATGGTCAGGAGTTCGATCCCCTGCCGACGTACACCTGATATATCTATGGGCGGCCTGAAAAATTTGGGCTACTGATATCACATGCTGAAAATTCCATACGTGTACCAAAACAGTACAGTGTGGAATCAAGCTGTAATCAAAAAAATACAATAGATCTCAGTGCGAACACCATCAATCCCTGGGGGTTTGTAGGTGTATTCTGATGACCAGTCTCAAAGAGGATGAAAGGAGGATACTGGTTTCCAGTGTTAGTCAACACCCGTCAAATAATAGTATCTATCAGTTTTAACACCATAGGGGTTTTCCTTCAACTTCTTCCGTCCGTCAACTAAAGCAGAGTAAGCATTTTTCAACTTCCTAATGCTTACGACATGTCTGAAATTGTTTTCTTTTTTTGTCACTCTGATTGCGTGTGAAAAATTACCACCAGGATAGATAGACTGTATGTATTACAGGTGAAATATGTCCTAATTCCAGTTAAATGTTTACAAAAAACTACTAAAGTTAAATCGTGTTAGACAGGTTATTATAATTTTTTAAGTCAAATTTATCTGTCTACCAAGAGCCATATGCAGGTATTATGTGCAAAAACAGTATCGTTTTGTTTTTCATTCATTCACTGAGAAATACAAGAAAACAACCTTTATCATAATGAATATCATATAACACCTGATGCCCAAATGTTTTCAAACCATTAAAAGTGAACTTGGTTTGGGCTATTTCATCTCATTTTATCTCATGTTCTGATTGACCATACACATATTCTAAATGATAATAAAACTAACTGACTATAATTCGCTCTCGTACTTGTTGCACAACACACTTTCCAATATGATTCTAATTTGCCTTTACACCGGCTATTGTATGCTAAAATAATGAATCTATAACTGTAGAGGCTGAAGAAGAATTAATTGAAAGCACAATTGTTTGCTCAAACTATTTGTGTTTTCAACATGTTAATGATACTGGTGTGGTGAGAGCTGTCTGCGCTAGCCGTAGATTGGTAGACAGTAGTAATTTACGTCAATGTTTAAGTCCCAAATATTAGTCATATGAAAACAAGAACAAGAACAAAGACTGACTAACTCAACCAACAACCAATCACAGAACACTTTGTTTGCATAGGCGGATACAATTAGCAGATAGCGGATGATCTGACCTTCAAGAAACAGCCACAAAGAGAAACAACCAATCAGAAGACTGTGTTTGTCTGCTAACAATAATCTATAATAATAGCGTCCATGAAAATCGATACATATGTGTTGATTTCGTAAATAAACGATCTGTTGACTCGCCCTTGTCTTCTGTCGTTACACTGGGAAGTAAACAGGATAAATTTGTCTCATTTTGGTTGCAAGGAAGGCATTCAAAGTCTAAACCCTAAATTTTAACCGATCCAAATAGATTGTGTGTGTGTATGGATGCACAATACTGAGGCCTATTTCTGATTTCATCACCTCTGTCATTCTGTCTCCTGAATGGCCTAAATTAAATACAGTCAAGATATGAACACAGAGCACGATATAGATACTAACCAGGCTTTCATGGTCATTTACCACATACCAACAACAAATCTCAATTTCACCTTAACAGTTCGACTACTAAATATTGCTGTGGCTGGCTGGCTGGCCATTGGGATCCAGATTAACAAGCCTAATTTGTGCATCCAAAAGAAGTTGGTTGGTTCAGACATTATCATCCTTACCCGCTTGGCCATCTAGGTTTGAATGATCAATCGTGAATTTTTGTGGAATTTTCCTAATTTTAGTTGATTTTCTATTTGCTACTATATCTTTATTATTATTATTAATATTATTATTATTATTATTATTATTATTTAAACATCTTTAATGAATTGTGGTGATTCCATTGTGATCTTACTTTACAAATTGATATTATTTTAAAAGCACACTAATATTGTTATTGACTACTAATCTAGAATATTCTATGTATATAAACAGACATGCATATATAGATATAATTGTAGAGCGAGAAGAGGAGGAGGAATTTATCGAGAAGGGGGATATTCTTTGCTGGCTCAATTATATTTTATGTTTTACAGTAAGAACAGGCATAAATCTTTTCTTATTAAAAACAGATTTTTATAAACACCCAAACATGACAACTATTCGATCAGAAACATGCATCATATCAGAACTGAAACATCCCTCTGGATTAGTCAACTCGAAACAATGTACACTTTCAGGCTATTATTACTATTGTTTCCTTTAATTCCTAGAGGAACATAGGGCTTCAGCCACTCACGTCTCCATTGCGTTCGGTTCTCTGCTAGAGTCTTCACCTGGCTCCAAGTCTGCCCACACGCTTTCATCTCCTCTTCACATGACCTCCTCTAAGTCATCCACCCTCATACTGACGACCAACTCGCCGCTTCCCTTTCGGGTTCCACTCGAGCAATGGCTTGTCTAGTGATGTCACTTGATGGTTTCCTCAGATAACGACCAATCCATCTCCATTTCTTCCTGCCTATTTGTTTCACAATTGGTTCCTGCTGTGTTGGTTCGCTCCCAGAGATCTCTGTTGCTGATCTTTTCTCGCCGACCATCTGATCTTGAGCACTGTTGAGCGAAGACAGCTGTTGATGAAGGTCTGTAGTTTGTTTGAGATGCTCTTTATGACGCGCTGGCCAAGTCTCTGATCCGTATATTAGCACTGACTGATTTCACATTGGAGTTGAAAATCCGGATCTTATTTTCATTTTCATGCTGACTGCTGTTGACCTCCACACAGACTTGAGATTAATGAAAGCTTGTCTTGCTTTTCCGATTCTTGCTTTGATATCCTCGCCAGTTCCGCTTATAGTTGAGACGATGCTTCTCAGGTAAGTAAAAGAGGTTGTTTCTTTCAGGTTCCTCCCATTTATGCTGATCATTGTCTGTTGTTGTTGTTCTTGTCCAGGAATCTTCATTACCTCTATTTTCTCTATGTTCACCTGAAGGAAGCCCTATCTTCTCTGAATGCTTCTTCTGCCAACTTGTTGCTTTTCGCTTGCATATCTTCCAATTTGTGAGAAATCAGACATGTGTAATCGGCGAAGTCCAGATCCTCCAAGTTGTTTTTGTGTGGGTCCATTTTATGCCTGTTTCCTCACTGCTCACTGTTTGTCGCATTATCCAGTATACTCCAATCAGGAAAATCATTGGCGATAGTAGGCACCCAGCCTTTTCTTGCTTCTGTCCTCACTTCGAAAGATTCCACAATTTTCCCGTTGTTGATTACTTGGTATGCAGCATTGTCGTACAGCTGTTGGATGATATGTATAGTTGTCGGTGGCACCCCATAGTAGCGAAGTAGTTTCCAAATCACCTCTCGATCGACGCTGTCAAACGCCTTTTCAAGTTATAATCAAAATCAATGCTAATATTCATATAACGACAGAGATTACAGAATTTTGAAATGAGTAATACGGTGTTTGCATGTGTGTGTGTGTGTGTGTGTAAGTCTGAGTGTTATGAACTCGTCGCCAATATTTTATGGTGTGACCAAGTGTAAATATGCGCCAATTGAGGTAAAAGCGGACGATAACGTGTACAGACTGGTATTGCTGAGTAGTACTTAATTTGTCCTGACACGAAAGAGGAAAATCAGAAGACCACCAAGTTCACGAAGATACGTGAACTTTCCAAGAAGGAAGAATTAACTGTCACACAAGAGTGAGTGAGTGGAACCGTACCCAAGTACGAAATAAATTGTGTGAATTAACTGCACAATACAAGAGTATACATCGAAAAAACTAAACTAACACACACACATGAACCAATCATAAGACAGATAAAGTGGTTTTTCTTACAACCACCACCAGTGGATTCTGATTGGTTGTAATGTCACGTGACCAAGGTCACACATTGTTTGCTTAGTTAATGGACAGACAAGATAGATATATTGTGAGTTATAATGGAATAACGATCAATAGATAGATAGACAGACAGACATATAGCAAAACATCAATATCAGACTGGCAAAACACAAAGGCAGACATCATATCTGACTACATATCAGTGAGAACACAGAAATGGAATTCCTTATTCAATTCAACTCTGGTTTACACTTTTTTTTGTAATTTCGTTTGCTGAGGAAATGTTAACTTCATTCACAGTGTGAAATCCTCGCTGTCCCCACCATCACCCCCCCCCAACACAGATTACTAAGCTTAGTAGTTTTGTCGATGTCATTTAAGCGGTAACACACATCCGTGAGGTAAGGTAAATTGCACCATATTTGTTTCCTTGAGGTACATCAGTCTTGAGAAAAAGGCATAAACAGAGAAGAAAATTTTCTTTTCGACGATTCATTTTCATGAGATGCTGTACAATAATCGTAATTATGATTAAACAGAGAAATCTTTAGACCAGTCAGATACTAGTAAATTTTGTCCTCGAAAAATTGTCTTACATAATGTAAGGTGTAACCTAGACGAGATGACTAATTGTATATAAGTTAGAAAGGTGACAGAATTTGGCATGACGTAATAAGTGTGAGATAATGAATAATCAATAAGCTCGTGTAAAATGGACAGGAACTAGTGGAAAGGCTATAAAGTGTTTTTGTGTAAAATATGTATGAAAAGCAATGTTATTAATAAACAGTAATAGAGTGGTAATAAAATGTGGATGATGGGAATAATAATGATAATAAAAGTATTAATAAAATAAAATAATAATAGTAATAATAGTGAACTTACATAATAAAGGAAAGAAGCAAAATTTCGGTAAGAAATTTACTCTGGCCATGGTAGGGCACGAAAATGTATGTATCGCTTTTGGACGCAGAGGTCCAGTTTCAGATCTTGGATAGCTATTGCTTCAGCTATGTACAGATGGTATATCCGAAGTCCCTTTGTACGCGATATTGAGGGACTCTGTGTAACACTGTGAAGCATTCATGCAAGTGGGGGTGCTTGATGTCCAGAGATGACAAGGTGTTTCAGGATCGAGCTGTTGCTATACTTTTTTTCTCCTCTGGCTGGCTAACCAAGCTGGGCAGTGTTCCAGAATAGGTTTATGGACTTGACGTTGCGACGTACGGCCGATATACTTTGCTCCACACGAGCAAGTAAATTGGTAAATACACACTGAAGTGGCCAAAAGCGGTATCTTGTCAGTTTCTTCGAGTATTACATCAATTAGCTGGTCATAAACGCCCAAAAATGTAAACAGTTTAAGTTGACAACAAAAAAATAATAAATGTCGAATTAATTGGATTTTGATGACTTAATTTAATATCGGTCGTATCTTGGAATGTTACTGGTTGGAGGATTTCTCAGAAGCGTGGAGCGCTGATTGGGTGATTCGTTAGTTTTCGACACTCATCAACTGCATATTCGCAACTAATCAAATGCCAAAATGAGCCAAACATTTTCGGATTTTCTGGTGGACATTGAACGACTCGTAAACATACATTGTCACAGTTGAATCTTTCAATTGACGCCTAAACGACAGTCCATACATCATTCCATAGAGCCGTGTTTCTTATTGACCCAAAACCAAGTTGGTCCAATTCATTAAATGTTTCTCTCTAGATGCTCATTTCCTGGGACCGAATACCACTCATCGACCTTACTATGTATGCAATTAAGTGGTCATTTCGTGGAGAAATGAACTGCATTACACACACGCTTTTATATTATCACTCATATTCTAAGAAGCATAAATCGATAAGCATTCGAATGTTACTGAAGGCTATTCATATATGTCTCAGTATAATTAATCGAATGTCAATTTTTATCGAGTAACATGTGTTGTTTGTCATACTACGGTTATTTCTCCTTTTCTGTTTTCTTTCTTTTTGCATGACTTGCTTCACTCTGATGATGGAATGAACTTTGTTAAATATGCCGATGATCTAACTATTTCAATGTCTGTTAACTCCCAGCTAGACTCCACTAAGATGAACAGCTTTCGATCAGAAATTAGCAAATCGTCTTCATCTAATGGCCTTAAACTAAACCCTTCCAAATTTCAGACAGTTTATTTCAGTTTCCGATGTACAAGAAAGTTAAATGACGAAGCTGTTGGTTCCTATGACCATTGAAAAATTGATGATACTGATATAGAAACCAAGTCTCAACTTAAGCATCTTGGATTAACTCTTTCTACTGACCTACCTATCCTGGTCTTCCTATGTCTCAGCGATTTCTAAAAGAATATTTCGTCTGACTTTTTACATTAAGAAGTTGAGGCTCTCAGGCATAACCCAACCACTCCTCTTACAGTTTGTCAACTCATGCATCTTTCCTACTCTTCTTTACTGTTCACCCCTGCTTATTCTCTCCTGGATTGCTTAAAAAGGACTGTGTCACACTTCGTAGAACTCTGAAGACTCTGAGTCAGTAGGGCGAGTGGTATCCACTTGGGTCATTTCGTTCACATTGTCACTGGTAGGCACTTGATGTCATGCAACAAATTTGCTAAAGAAATTTTGTCAGACTGTGAGCATACAACACAGCACCCGCAGCTCCAACACTGTGTCTCCGCAGGTAGAACAAGAAGTCTTTTCCGAAGACTTTATGCACGTATGTCTAAGTATAAAAATTCCACTATACCATATTTGACGGCACTTACTTTATGTGATGAAAATAGTGTTAGGCATGAGCTAACTAACTAACCTTCTTAGCACCACTAAATAAACCATTTCCTTCACCCTTACAGCATCAAACTTTATTGTTATCGTAGTTCTTATATTTATAATCCTCTCAATTTTCTTGTTTATATTTTTATTTGTTTATTTTCTTCATAAGTGTGAATATCATTTAAGCTGTGTTATAACTGTTGACTTTGTCTTTCGCCTCACCATGCTGCTATATTAACAGAACATTAGATCCAATAATCTATAGCATGCTGATATTTCCAAAATGAATTGACAATACTGTTTGAAACAAACTCACTGTTACTGTTATTATTATTATATTTAATAATCTCAATTCGTGCTTCGAATATTTTTGACTTTATATCGTAAATGTGGACAAATTCCTCTAGTTAATTTCGTTTTAATTTTTAATTTTATTTATATTTTGAGTAAATCAGATGCAAGGTGTTGTGACAAATGCTGAGAATTCCATTCTGTATTATAAGTAGTGCTGTTTTTGGAATAAAGTAGATTATTATTATTACTACCTTTTCTTCTTATTGTTTCCTGGACACTTTAAACTGCGTATAACAATTTGATGAGTGTGTTTTTGGAATATCACAAATACGCATAGGTCGTACAGAAAGCCGATTGTCTACTCATCGCATGATGGGGTATTTGCCAAAATGGTTGAAAACAGCTGAATGCGCAAAGTGCCAAAAACCTCAATAACAAAACATCTTATGGACTATGGACATGATATCGACGTGGTCAAGTCATTCACTGTTATTGTCAGCAGACAAATAAACAGGAAGATGCTGGTAATTCTTGGGGAGGCTTGTGCAATTCGAGTTTACAAACCAGATCTCTGTGTACAAAAGGAGATGGTCGTCACTCTGAATCTACCATGGTAATACATTTTACTTATTATTCTACCTCTTATTATTATTATTGTTGATTCATTTAAAACTATCCTTTATCAGTGGCATTATCTTAACTCACTTCAATACTATTATTACTATTATTGTTATTATAACTATTACTATTGATATTACTCTGTTTGCAATTCTTGTTATGTTCTCTATAATGACTAATTGCTTATCTAAGTGATGTGTAATTGAAGCGTAATGCAATTTATCTTAATTTTGATCTCTCATACTCCCTTCCTCCTCCTATCTATTTGAACATGACCTGGAAAACATTCTCTCCTGTCTTTCTGCATGACTAATTCAATGTAGTTTATTTACTCGCTTATCAGTCTTAAATCTCCCAATGCAACTTCAAAAGTATATATATCCGTGTATGTAGAGTACTGAGCAGCTGACAGACGAGTTCTACCGAAATTTGATGAATCCATCAATAAATCATCCCGTTCACAGTGGAACATAGGGCTTCAACCTTAGTCTCTGGAGCTCCAGTAGCAGTGGTAGTGTTATTTTACGGGAAGGTGTTGCTAGCTCCACGCGTCGTAACCTTCCCTCTTTACCAGGCTTTCTACTGGCTAAACAACGTACATGTAGTCAGCCGTCAGCCGGGTATCTAACCCCTAACCTCTTGCCTAGTTCGAACAGTGTTCTACCACCGTTGATGCATATTACATGTTCCACATAATAATAATAATTATTATTATTATAAAAGGAATTGACACGGAACAAAGAGTACTCTTTTCGATAAATTCATCATCAGGTTCTACCATTGAAAGGAGTAATTAATGACTTGGATTTCTACTGTTGAGACATATGGATGATACATTTCTGGTTATGAAAAACAAGAATGATGCAATGAACATCCTTGACAAGTTTAATGATGCACATTCAGCAATAAACTTTACCATAGAGAGAAAGAAAGTAATGACAGTATCTCACTCATTCCTAGACGTCTTCATGGCACACTAAGGAGTGTGTAAGGGAAACATACAACAACAGGTCAGTACACTCATTTTTTGAGTTTTGTACTTTTGAAATATAAACGCGTAACCTGGTAAAGTGTCTGGTTCATAGAGCTAAGTTAATCTGTTCAGACGACTGTCTCAATGAGGAGCTTAAGATTATTAGAGAATTACTTATAAAAAATGGTTATCCAGATAAATTCATTGAAAAGAATATGAATTCAGCACCAAGTAGGGTCAGTATGGCTACAGTTCCGAAAAAACCAATGTTCATAAAATTGCAGTTCCTCGGTGACAACATCAGCGAAATAATAACACAGCGCCTCAAGAAGAATGCAGTTGAAAGAGCTTATTATGCAGCAGAAGTACGTTGTCTCTTCAAAACCACCCCCTATTCTATGTTCGAGAAATAAGGATAAACTACCTAAATTTGCCTCCGCCTCTATGTGTATCTACCAGTTTGACTGCAGCTGCGGAGCCAGCCAGCTACATTGGGCATACAACTAGGCAGTTTCATCGTCGTATTTCTGAACATCATCCAGCGTGGTTAAGCAGCAAGGGACAAACAAGATCTATTCGTAGTTCTATTTTAGCACACCTTGTTAGTACTGAGCACAAGGTGGATGTTAATACTGCATTTAAAATTATTTATCGCATTCCGACTAATCTTAACTTTGCTCTACGAGTTCGTCTTCTACAGACAGCAGAAGCAATCGGAATCCACCAGAAGAAACCAAGCCTATGTGTACAGAAGAAATTTGTACAGCCACTTTCCTTACCTTCCTTGGCCATCGTTACACGACAGGACTACGTCGGCCCCCTCTCCCTATTAAATTATAATTGTCCAAATTATTTTATTTTTATTTATTTTGACCACTTCATCTTTAATTACGTGTTATCCTTGTAAAATTAATTTATTCTATCCATTTCTACTTTTTAAATGTGTATTGATTTTCTGCGTTAATTATCAACCCATTGACATTTTGACACTGTTGAATTATTGTTAACAAGCATATCAGTGCCACTTGATTTGTAAACTGTTGTGTATTGTGAAATAATAGAGAAGATTTGTAGCTCAGGTGGATGATTTGCAATTAATAGTGTTCTCTGAGCTGGTTGGTTTAGTCGCGAAGCTTTCGTCGTCCTTCCGGACAACATCTTCAGCGCCATATTGTAATAAAAATGCTATATATATTACAGCAGAGCCAGATATGAGGATCTAATTAAAAAGTAAATATTTCTTCGCTCAGTCTTTCTGTTTTCCAAATGTCTAAATGGGGATATTTTGTAAATTATATATACATTATAATGAATGAATTAATTAGTCTTATAAACGACTACATTAATGTTGCTATTTAAATAACATCGAATCAATAATATTGAAAGATTACAGCTGAACAGCATCAACATAAAATAAACTGAATGTCAGAAGAATTAGGAAAGATAATAGTACAAATTCATGAATTTACAGTTTCTACTGAGGGCCAGGGCAGTAGTAGGAGCTGGACTTGTTTCTTTTGGACACAGAGCACTGGTTGTTTGAGGCGAATTGCAATAGCCTCTGCTGTTTGCAGCATGCGGTGCTTCTATGATTTTGGTAGTTTGTTAGGCACCCGGTATATTATAGAGAAAGAAGGATTCCTCTACGCTGGCTTTGTGACCGGTTTGAACCAGATGCTCTAATATCGAGCTGTTGATGATGGTTTTAACTACACCTTTACTTAGCCACAATGGGATATGTTCTCGAGCATGAAAAAATAATCAAAGGAATGACACGGTTATATTGAATAAGTTTTAACATAGGTAGCGATACCAGTTTATATATTTTGAGTAGGAAAACTCAAGCAGTTTACTGTCCATTAAATAAAACTCCAATGAGGAGTTGTAGAAGAAGAAAAAAGTTGACAGTTTGTGTACGCAGCAGCAATGAAAGGCTAATTGATCTGTTACAGTTTCAGTTTTGACAAACTCCAGTCATCCTAGGGATACAGTAATGTCATGTCAATGCTGTTGTTTTAATGTCATCTCAATGTGTGTAATATACATGTCAAATGGTCACAATCTGCCTAATATATATGTGTAAAATTTGGGCACTGTGGTGGTAGTAGTGAGTAATTCCATATTAGTTTGTTTATTAGATGTATCACACACAGTCAGTGAGTGAAACAGTATTAGTATTTACTGGATGACACAGTTTCGAACAAAGTTCATTATTGCTGCTCATAATCATATCATTTTGCTTCAGAAAGAAGCAGTCGGTGGCACAGTGGTTAGGACTCTCGCCGACCATGCACATGGTCCGGGGTTCGATCCCCTGCCGGCGCACACCCGATATCTATGGTCGGCCTGAATTTGGGCTACCGATATCCATCCTGAAAATTCCATACTTGTACTGAAAGTACGGGGTGGAATCAAGCTGTAAATCAAAAAAATTTTAAAAAATCAATCTTTCCTTGCCCTGGTAACTGAATGTCTTTATTCTCTCACCTCATTATGTAATCTTTGTCTTTAACCTCACCCTCTTTTATAATCTGTAATTTTGCTTGTCTCTTGTCTCTGTGATTTGAGTTGAACTCAGTACGTTGTTACCTAATTTATTAGTCACTCTGTATCTAACGCATATTTCTTCTTTATTACGTAACTCTTTTACCATTGTATGCATGCATTTATTTTGTTTAAACTCGAACTGTCTGTGTAAAAACTGAGCACTGTTCACTTACTGTGGAACTTTTTGTCAACTGACAACATGTAAAAATTTGCAAGTATGTTAAAACTTTCCTGTACGCAAACCTCATAATTTATTTAGGCTGTAAGCAGCTGATGAGAAGCCGACGAAATAAATGATGGTACCATATTATTCTGCAAAAACCACTGTTGTTCTTGCTTTATTTAAATTCATCAAGGGGAATAAATGCATGAAGTTCATCAATTATAATCATATGACTTCGAAACTTGAGTTTTATAGTCTTCTTTCTTCTCGCCTATTTGTCTTCGTCATTGGGGTAGTAGAATTTTCCAGATATCTGTGTGGACAGGTGTTGAATCATTCCTATTACACGTATTCTCTCTCCAGTTAATTCGATAAACAGAGCTTCCGTTGTTATCAATCTCTCCCTCCCTCCCTCCCTCCACACTGTGACATTAGATTTTAAAACTGTCAACCTATCCCATCCAACCTATTGTATGGTTGTGTATAACTGCATATAGTGAGTGGTATACATGAACTATTCTCTAGATTTCTCATATTATTCGGGTCAACTAATCTAGATTTTGCTGATGGTTTTTATGTTTGGCTAGTCTGACTGACTGTACCTGTTCTACTAGTTTGACCTAAGTATTTGACCTGACAATCATTGCAGCAGCAGAGTATTAGATAAACTGAATTAATAAAAAGACAATTGCAGCGAAGAAAATTTTCTTTTCGACGAAGTCATCATCTAGGCTGTACATTCGTGTATTTATATCAAATGGATAGGAAAGAACTGTTACTACGATGCACCTTCAACGTATACTTTAGTTTCAACAAGGAAATATACAGGCAAGTAGATGGGGTAGCAATGGGTTCTCCTTTAGGACCCCTATTAGCCGACTACTTTTTGGCTAGCTTAGAAAACAACCCCCTATCATCAGCTATCAACGACCTTCATCTCTACAAGAGATACATCGATGATACTTTCATTATTTGTGATGAGAATTGTGATTTAAAAAACCTACTTCAAGTCTTCAATAACGCCCAACCAAACATTGACTTCACACTTGAGACTGAATCCAACGGAATGTTCCACTTCCTCGACGTCCATCTGACAAGAAACGCCAACAACTCTCTGAAAAGATCCATATAAAAAAACCTACTTGGAATGGACAATTCATCAACTTCCAAAGCTTCGTGCCCCTAAGCAGAAAGAGGAACCTGATATACACTCTTTCTTCGAGGATTCGGAAGATATGCAGCGAAGAAGTGATTGAAGAAGAACTGCGTAATCTCCGGAAAACCTTGATGGAAAACGGTTTCCCGCCCAGGTTCATAGACAGAAATCTCAAATCTAAGACTAAGACTTCAGAACAAGTCCAATCCGTTCCAAAGAAAACACTTCTGCTTAATCTAGAATTCAAAGGTGATATTGAAGCAGAAATCCTTCGCAAACGTCTCTGCAAATCTCTAAGGAAAACATACTTCGCCGCGAGCCTACGACTGACGTTTTCTTGCAAGAAACTGTTCAGCCAGAACGTGAAAGACAAGCCGTCGCATTGGGCCAATTCAACGTGCATATACCAGTTTACTTGCTCTTGTGGAGCTGAGTACATCGGCCGTACCATGCGCCGACTTGAAAAACGCGCTCGCGAACACTACCCAGCCTGGCTAGTAAAAGGAGACCGAAAACGTGTATACAGTTCAGTGACAGAACATCTGGTCAACTCAGGACATTCAGCGCCTTTCGAAAAATCCTTCGAAGTAATATACAAAATTCAATCAAACCTATCAAAGGGAATCAAATCAAGACATCTGGGCATAGCTGAGGCGCTAGCTATCCAAAAGCTCAAACCCACACTTTGTATCCAAAAGAATTACGTCCAATCCCTCTCCCTACCATGGCCATCATAAACAGGTAAATTTTTTTTTTAGTAATGACAATCTCATCACCTTTCTTATCTAAACTTCCTGTTTATTCATGTTATTTTAAGTTTTCTTAAACCCTGTTTACACTACCATATTTTCATACCCACTCTTCCTGTTTATTTTGTCATTTTAGTATTTCTACATATTTAATCCCTGATTGCATAAACAATCATTCATCACACTCGTTTTTTATCCAAACATCATGTATATTTTGTTATTTCTACATTTCTAACCCCCAATTACACAATGTCAATCTTCTTAGTTATTATAATGCCACTTTGTTCGAGTTTTACCCATCCCCCTGTTTTTTATGTCATTTTAATTCCTAATTGTAATTTTTTATTAATTTGACCCCTAACCAGAAATTATTCTGGAACTTTCCTATCCATTTGATATAAATACACGAATGTACAGCCTAGATGATGACTTCGTCGAAAAGAAAATTTTCTTCGCTGCAATTGTCTTTTTATTAACTCCTATGACCCAAATGTGTATATTCCATAAACTGAATTGTTTTGTTTTAAAGGCTCCACTGGCAGGATTGATCCTTCAACTGATAAAGCTTGTTTCTAATTGAGTTTGTGGTTGGTTTGTGAATTCCAGCCACTTTTATTGCTGCCAGCCTTGTTAAGAATTCTGCGTAAGGTGGTTTCCGAGGTTCCTTCCTTGTATGGAATTACTACTGATGATTTCGATTCCTTATTGTTGGTGCTCTTATGCGCAGATTGGATATGCGTCTCGTCTTTAATATAATCATCACTACTGTCATTATTTATTTTATTTTTACATTTCCCTACATATTTCCTGACTAATTTATCAGGATAATTATTAAGTTTCAAGGCTTCTCTTATATGTGTATCACTTCCTGTCTTCCTGTCTCAGGAATCGACTACATTATTTTTGACCTGTAAATCTATCCTAAGGTCAAAGAAATTAAGTTTCTTGCTAGCAGCAACATTAGTTATTTAGTTAGTTGTTTCACAATTCCAAAAGAATTTACTGTTGGTTTGGCGATTTCACTGTATATATATTGTGAATTAGTAGGCGTTGGAATCCATAGGTCCCATTGGATCGATTCCCAGTGACTGGAACTACTGAACGAGATCACCTTGTATAGCCACAAGCACCTGTGGATCCGAACCCTTTGTGGATGTGGGCTGATGAAGAGTCACAAACTAGGACGAAACATCCCCTTTCAGTACTCCCCCCCCCCTCCGATTTTGTATTATC
The DNA here is from genome assembly GCA_944472155.2 of Trichobilharzia szidati. Taxonomy (NCBI): domain Eukaryota; kingdom Metazoa; phylum Platyhelminthes; class Trematoda; order Strigeidida; family Schistosomatidae; genus Trichobilharzia; species Trichobilharzia szidati. The sequence goes on from OX235279.1 coordinate 7,527,722, forward strand.
ACTAGTTTCAATATAGCAAAAATATTCATTCAGACATCTATCTATAAAACACAAAATATAATTGAGCCAGCAAAGAATATCCCCCTTTCGATAAATTCCTCCTCTTCTCGCTCTACAATTATATCCACATATGCATGTTTATACACATAGAATATTCTAGATTAGTAGTCAATAACAATATTAGTGTGTGCTTTTTTAATAATATCGATTTGTAAAGTAAGATCACAATGGAATCACCACAGTTCATTAAAGATGCTTAAATTATAATAATAATAATAATAACAAAGATATAGTAGCAAATAGAATATCAACTAAAATTAGGAAAATTCCACAAAAATTCAGGATCATTCAAACCTGGATGGCCAAGCGGGTAAGGATAATGTTCGAAATGACTAACTTCTTTTGGATGCACAAATTAGGCTTGTTAATATGGATCTCAGCAGCCAGACAGCCTCAGCGATATTTAGTAATCGAACTCTTAAGGCGAAATTGAGATTCGTATGTATGCGGCAAATGACCCTGAAAGTCGCCTTGTGAACATCAATCAGTCTTGTGTTGTGTATCCAAAAGATGAGTGAGGTAGAATAGATTTTGTTTGACCTTTGCTTAACCAAACACTGTGCAGGGTGATGTTCGGAAATCTCACGAGAAACACGCCTAATTGTGTGGCGTATGCAACTAACTGGCTCACTCCACAAGACTAGACATTATCTTTACCCCGCTTGACCATCTAGGTTTGAATGATCGATCCTGAATTTTTGTGGAATTTTCCTAATTTTAGTTGATATTCTATTTCCTACTATATCTTTATTATTATTATTATTATAAGTAATTTAAGCATCTTTATTGAACTGTGGTAATTCCATTGTGATCTTACTTTACAAATCGATATTATTTAAAAAGCACACTGATATTGTTATTGACTACTAATCTAGAATATTCTATGTATATAAACGGACATGCATATATATAATTGTAGAGCGAGAAGAGGAGGAGGAATTTATCGAAAAGGATATTCTTTGCTGAATTATTTTTGTGTTTTATCACCGGTTCGCTGACTAAATATCTGACTCGTGCCAAGCATAAAATATGTCCACCTTTATTATCTCGTCATTAGTTGATTATCTGTAATTTCTTTTTCCTTCACGTTCCCAAGTGGAACATAGGGCTTCAAGTTAGTGGCTTTCAGTTTCTGTAGCAGTGTTTATTTTACAGGATGGGGTTTCTAGCCTCATGCCCAACCTTTCCTATTAACCAGCACTACTTCTGGCTTAGCGAGGTAAAGGAGTGCGTAGGCCGGTGATCGAACCCCGGACCATGTGCACAGTCAGCAAGCGTCCTACATACTTTCTGACTAATTTATCAAGGTAATTATTAAGTTTCGAGGCTTCTCTTATATGTCTCACTTCCTGTCTTCCTGTCTCAGGAATCGACTACTGTTTCTTGACCTGTGAATCTTTCCTAAGGTCAAAAAAATTAAGTCTCTTACTAGCCACATTAGTTAGTTAGTTATCTGTTACACAATTCTGAGCCCGATATAATAAACTGACCGCCATAGACTGTAACAACTTTGGTGGAATACGTGTTTTTTTCCGAAGAGTTAATCTGCAGGAATTTGATTGGTTACACGTTTGCCCATTAGCTAATATTAGTTAGAGAAGCAGTGTAAAACCAGGGAGTACTGGACAGCTGTTTCGTTTTGGTCTGTGACTTTTCAGCAAGAAGTCGTAACTAGTAGAGGATAGTGTTACTCGCCTATGATACTGTTTGGCGATTTCACTGAATATATGTTGTGAATTAGTAGGCGTAGGAATCCATAGATCTCATTGGATCGATTCCCAGTGACTGGAACTACTGAACGAGATCACCTTGTAGCTACAAGCACTCGTGGATCCGAACCTTTTGTGGATGTGGGCTGATGAAGACCCACAAACTCGGATGAAATATCCCCTTTCAGTACCCACCCCCCTTCCGATTTTGTATTATCACTAGTTTCAATATAGCAAAAATATTCATTCAGACATCTATCTATAAAACACAAAATATAATTGAGCCAGCAAAGAATATCCCCCTTTCGATAAATTCCTCCTCTTCTCGCTCTACAATTATATCTATATATGCATGTTTATATACATAGAATATTCTAGATTAGTAGTCAATAACAATATTAGTGTGTGCTTTTTAAATAATATCGATTTGTAAAGTAAGATCACAATGGAATCACCACAGTTCATTAAAGATGCTTAAATAATAATAAATAATAATAATAATAAGAGAGATATAGTAGCAAATAGAATATCAACTAAAATTAGGAAAATTCCACAAAAATTCAGGATCGATCATTCAAACCTAGATGGCCAAGCGGGTAAGGATAATGTCTGAACCAACCAACTTCTTTTGGATGCACAAATTAGGCTTGTTAATATGGATCCCAACACGGCCAGCCAGCCAGCCTCAGCAATATTTAGTAGTCGAACTGTTAAGGCGAAATTGAGATTTGTTGCTGGTATGCGGTAAATGACCTGAAAGCCACCTGGTTAACATCAATCAGTCTTGTGTTGTGTATCCACAAGATGAGTGAGATAGAATAGAGCTGCGAATAGATTTTGTTTGTCCTTTGCCTAACCAATCAACCATTGTGCAGGGTGGGTGATGTTCGGAAATTCGACGACAAACACGTCTAATCGTACGGCCTATGCAACTAACTGGCTCACTCCACAATAGCACATTATCCGCTTGCATCTAGGTTTGAATGATCCTGAATTTTTGTGGAATTTTCCTAATTTTAGTTGATATTCTATTTGCTACTATATCTTTATTATTATTATTATTGTTATTATTTAAATTTAAGCATCTTTAATGAACTGTGGTAATTCCATTGTGATCTCACTTTACAAATCGATATTATTTAAAAAGCGCACACTGATATTGTTATTGACTACTAATCTAGAATATTCTATGTATATAAACATGCATATATAGATATAATTGTAGAGCGAGAAGAGGGGGAATTTATCGAAAAGGATATTCTTTGCTGAATTATTTTTGTCTTTTATCACCGGTTCGCTGACTAAATATCTGACTCGTGACTAAATCGAAAATATGTCCACCTTAATTATCTCGTCATTAGTTGATTATCTGTAATTTTTTTTTCCTTCACGTTCCCCAGTGGAACATAGGGCTTCAAGCTAGTGGCTTGAAGTTTCTGTAGTAGTGTTTATTTTACAGGATGGGGTTGCTAGCCACCTCATGCCCAACCTTTCCTATTAACCAGCATTACTTCTGGCTTAGCGAGGTAAAGGAGTGCGTCGGTGTCCGGTGATCGAACCCCGGACCATGTGCATGGCCGGCGAGCATCCTAACCGCTATGCCACCGACGCAAAACATTGGAACACGAAATAAAATTGCAAAAATAAAAAGAGGAGACTTGTTGTTAGGAATATTTACTGTTGAAAAATAAAATAATAATAATTATAATAATAATATGGATACTCAACTAAGAATAAATTATGCTTCAGTCTTATGAATTGGCAATTACAGAGTGTGTACATAAAATAAGTGTTTTCGAACACACCTTTCGCACTTTTACTGTCTTGTGACCGCCTTGCAAACTGATTTTACTGAGTAATATGTTGCTGGTTGTTGTTGTAAATGGCTTGAATTTATACGAACTAAGAGATGATGCAGGGATGCCAATCAGAGAAAATTTGCCAGGGCAAAAGAGAGATGTTAAGCGAAAGCCACACTGTCCATTAATTAACTAACGGCTAGTTAATGAATGAATTAATGAATTAATTGATTAATCCATAGATTAAATTAAATCGATCCTATAATCCAACCACTGGATGCCGTAGATCAATTTCCAGCACTACAGGTACCCTGATATTGTTTAAACAATTCGGGTTATTGTCCATACCATTTTTCTCCTCATCAATACCATTCGCAGTAGACGCAGTACAATTAGGATTTTCATCGGTCACCACCACGGTATTTTCCACTGGGAACTTAAAAGAACCATGCGTAAACAGTTGACAACCGCAAACACCTTTGGGTAGAAATTTTATACCATTTTCAAAGTTGTCAACACCACCATTGTTGTTGTGAATTGGTTGATTGTTGTCAGTGGATTGTTTGGATAGCGCAGTACTACTATGACTACTACGTGAAAGTAATCGATACTTGTGCTTTTTCGATTTCTCCGCACAGTCTTTATTTCCGATAAACGTCAATGCATTGCTGAATTCATTTCGTGTATTTTCAAATCTGTCCAGCGACTTTAAAAGTCTACCTTTCATACGGCTATGAAGTGAAGTACCGCCGTTGAGTTTTGTAGGTGAGATGGCCTCTTCAGGGTCTTGTTTTTTTTTGCTTGATTTTATTAATTTGGAAAGATTAGCTGACAGTTCGGTGGATGCTGGTGACAGTTGAATCTTTTCGGATGGTGTTTGCATATTTGATGATCGATTGTACGGGATAGATGGTTTATCGCATTTCTTATCATCTTTTTTTTCTCCAAGTGAAGTTCTACTAGCTGACGACTGGTTGATAGGCTTGTGAGTGAGAAACTAAAGAATAGGAGAGAGAGAGAGAGATTAGTTAACCAGCAGGTGCCTTCACTTGAAACTCTATTTTGAACTGCCTTCCATACATATATATATATATATATATCAACAGAGGACAAGGGCCAGGCAACAGATGGTTTATTAAGGAAATCAATACATATTTATCGATTTTCACGTGCATTATTATAGATTATTGTTAGCAGACAAACGCAGTCTTCTGATTGGTTGTTTCTCTTTGTGACTGTTTCTTGAAGGTCAGATCATCGCTATCTGCTAATTGTATCCGCCTACGCAAACAAAATGTGCTGTGATTGGTTGTTGGTTGAGTCAGTCAGTCTTTGTTCTTGTTCTTCTTTTCTCATGATCAATAATATTCGGGACATAAACATTGACCTAAATTACTGTCTACCAGTTTGGCTAGCAGACAGCTCTCACCACATCTTCATTCTCTGTTTATAAATGCATCTGAAGTCCGTCATTTTTTATCATGTGTAAACATTTTCTGGTTCATGCTTTTGAGATTCTACAAAATTTGACCAGTGAACGAATATTACGTATTTTAAATCAGGTCCCAAGCTATCGATTACAGTTGACTGCGATAATATGTCCCATTTCACGATGCATAATTTCTACACACACACACACACACACACACACCGATAAGTCGTTCAAAACTTGACACATCCAATACTGTTTATGATGATCACAGCAGGCAGAGTTGGACAAAAGTTGGACATATTTCTTTTGAATACATAGCATGGGTTTGAGCTTTTCGATGGCTAGTGCCTCGGCTATGTTCAGATGTCTTAATTTCACAACCCTTTGATAGGCTTGATTGAATCTTGTAAATTATTTTGAAGGATTTCTCGAATGGCGCTGAATGTCCTGATTTGACCAGATGTTCTGTCACTGAACTATATACACACGTTTTCGATCTCCTTTTACCAGCCAGGCTGGATAGTGTTGATGAGTGCGTTTTTCAAGTAAGTTGGCGCATAGTACGGTCAATGTATTCAGCTCCGTCAGAGAGCAAGTGAACTGGTATATGCACGTTGAATTGGTCCAATGCGACAGCTTGTCTTTCGCATTCTGGCTGAACAGTTTCTTGTAGGAAAACGTTAGTCGTAGTCCTGCGGCGAAATATGTCTTCCTCTACTTCAGATTCAACGATGAAATCTACACCCAAGTAGGTGGCGTAGCAATGGGCTCTCCACTCGAACCCCTTCTAGCGGACTGCCTTATGGCCAGCCTCGAAATTAACCCCTTTTCATCAACTACCAACGACCTCTATCTCTACAAGAGATACATTAATGATACTTTCATCATTTGTGATGAGAACCTGCACCTTGAAAACTTACTTCAAACATTCAGCAATGCCCATCAAAAAACATCGACTTTACTCTTGAAGCCGAATCCGACGGAATGTTCCACTTCCTCGACCTTCTATCTGACAAGAAACGCCAACATTTCTCCGAAAAGGTCCATTTACAAAAAGCCTACATGGACTGGACAATTCACCAACTTTCGAAACTTCGTGCCCCTAAGCAGAAAGAGGAATCTGATATACGCTCTTTCCTCGAGGATTCGGATGATATGCAGCGAGGAGGTGATTGATGAAGAACTGCGTAATCGCCGAAGAACCCTGATGGAAAACGGTTTTCCGCCCAGGTTCATAGACAAGAATCTAAAATCAAAGAAGACTTCCGAACAAGTTCAATCCGTCCCGAAGAAGATACTTCTGCTTAATCTAGAATTCAAAGGTGACATTGAAGCAGAAATCCTTCGTAAACGCCTCTGTAAATCTCTGAGGAAGACATACTTCGCCGCGAGCCTACGACTGACGTTTTCCTGCAAGAAACTGTTCATCAGCCAGAACGCGAAAGACAAGCTGTCGCATTGGGCCAATTCAACGTGAATATACCAGTTCACTTGCTCTCTGGTGGAGCTGAGTACAGCCTCGCTAGTAAGAGGAGAACGAAAACGTGTGTGTATACAGTTCAGTGACAGAACATCTGGTCAATTGAGGACATTCAGCTACATTCGAGAAATCCTTCAAAATAATATACAAGATTCGATCAAACCTATCAAAAGGAGTGAAATTAAGACATCTGAGCATAGCCGAGGCACTAGCCATCGAAAAGCTCAAACCCATGCTATGTATCCAGAAGAAATATGTTCAACCCTTGCCCAACCCTACATCGTGGTCATCATGAAGACTATTTGATGTATCAAGTTTTGAACGTGTTTTGGGTGTGTGTAGAAATTATGCAACGTGAAATGGGACATATTATCGCAGTCAACTGTAATCGAAAGCTTGGGACCTGATTTAAAATACGTAATTTTCTGGTTCGTTTATTGCATTGGCTCTTATTAATACGTATTTACGTATCTTTTTCCACTATCCTCATGGTTTGTATGCTAAAATTAAGGCACAGTTTGTTCAGCTTGTAGATTCAACATACAGGAACCATCCTAATCCTATGGAATCTTAACTCTAAGCCTCTTGCAATCCGTATTCATACCTTTGAACTTTCACATCAAGTTGAAAAGTATTATTTCCTTTGTTACTATGTGGTTATTCGGAGAAGTTTATCACTTGTCACAGTAACGAAAAACCACATGTAGAAAAGGCAGCTTCTGTACCAAAGATAGCTATCTGTCTTTATTAACCTACCTACCATTCAAGGGTGACCAGATTATGCAGTTGTGACACCTAGCTCAAAGACACTTCGGTCAGCCATCAAACGCACATCCTACGCCACCGCATCTCTTTCCCTCACATGCCGAACAATTTTCGATCCCTGTTCCCACGATTAAAGGACGAAATTCTGTGGACTTTACTTCAAACTGTATCTAAGCAGTTCACCTGCAGTTGTTGCAGTGACACACACCTATATAGGTGTAGAACCAATAGAATGTTCCAATGTCGTGGTCGAAAAGAACATGTTCCAAAATGGTTACTAAATCATATAGAAAATCCCACCAATGCATTCATTAATCTGAATAGAAATCCACCTGCGTCATCATCCATTGCAAAACACTTATTAATGTCAGGTCACAAAATCAATCAATATTAATTCATGACTGTTTCACAATTATTTCATCACATAACTCTAATTCAAGGTCGGTTATTGAATGTGATGGAAGCACTCTTCGGAGATGAATCACATACAGGCTAAACCGTGTGTGTACAGTCAAAACAATAGACTTCAACCTTCGCCTACCATGGACTGACTACTTGGTCTATTTAAATGTGATGATTGGTCATTAGCAGAGTATGTACTTTTGTTTTGTCTTATATAATTGAGTAATTGTCATGTGAACTTTATTTTATTTTACTATTGTTAACCGACCATGTTAGTTGTGTAAAGCGGTTGTAGCGAAACTACGAAATGACGATATCATCTCGCGGCGAAATTTGTCTTCTTCTAAATGCATTACTTATTCAAATAATAATTGTATCCATGTAAACTAATCTATATAATAAATGCGATTGTACAGCTGCTTTCGAGAATGAAATCGCCCAAAAAAGATTGCCAACTTTGCTGAATTTCCTGTTCTTTTCAATCGAATTAACCACTTTGGTCTATTGACTGAAACCACACTGTCCAGTCAGAGTCAATCCTTCCACTATAAGTACGTAAATAAAGAAGGATAAAGTCAGATTATTACGATAAAGAAAGGAAGACGAAATTTGCAGTATAAAGTGATATCATCGTCATTGTATTTCACAGGTTCTCATCAGCTGCAGACTACTTGATGAAATTACAATGGTTATATATAGATGATAATAACATACTTTAATGTTTGAGTAGTAGTAGAGAAGAGATAAAATTGACGCATCCAAAAAAGGATGAAAGCATTACAATTTTTAGTTAAAGTTATCATCATCAATTTATACACTTTCAAAGTTGAAAAGAGGGAGGGGGGAGGGGTAAGACAGAAAACAGAAAACAATTGTTAATTAACAGAACAGTGTTAGCCTGCAGCTTGTTCGCATAGCAACTCCAAAAAACAAAGCCGGTTACAGTTTATGAGATTAAGATTTGTTCAGTGAGTTGAGATCACTCACTGAATTAGATGACTAATTAATGTAATTAATGTAATCAAAATCAAAATTCAATTACCAAGGCAGTGAGAGTTTAATCAAACACACTCTCTTTCTGTATGCAAAAGTCTGGTTGGTTTAAATCGTTTGATTGCGATCGCTTCGGCAAATCGCTTCGTAGTAAATTTGCTGTCCTTTGTCTATTTAATATTTTGAAGGACTTAGAAATCTCTACGAGATGTCCGGTATCAACAATATGTGGATGCGTCAATTTTATCTCTTCTCTGCTACTACTCAAACATTAAAGTATGTTATTATCATCTATATATAACCATTGTAATTTCAGGTAGGGGTGTGCAGCTGATGAGAACCTGTGAAATAGAATGACGATGATATCATTTTATACTGCAAATTTCGTCTTCCTTTCTTTATCAAAATTTATCAAGGGAACCAGTTGATTGAAGTTCTTGAAAAGACGCCTCCCTGCCTCAGATTATTGCATTAAAAACTCTTTAAAACAAACATTTAAGAATTTATTATTATCATTATTCGTAATGAACATGTTGAAGACAGTGGTGACACTTTACAGGAGCTGATGAACGTGAACACAGCGTACTTGGTGTTTTTGACACTTGGTTTTGTTCTGAAATTTTAATACCATTTAACCGGGCTATTGTACGTAAACACTAACTAACACTTTGTCACAAATTTACTTGCTGTAATAAATTGAAACTCCTCTTGAAAATTTTGAGTGGAATAGTGTTCAAGAGAGCCAGGACTCATTGCAGCACTCCCACCTTAAGGAAAACTGAAGAGAGATATCTCATGGACGTCCTCCAAAAGAATGGATGGATATCCGCGGAATTTCATCAAAAGATATATGCCCCCAAGCCAACCTATCAAACCAAAAGCCACCAAGGAAAGCACAAAGAAAGTCGCCCTGCCATATATAAAGGATATCTCAGAAATCACTGTAAGACTCTTCAAACCTTTAGGAATTGATGTCGTACACAAGCCAACAAAGTCACTTCACTCAATTCTATGTCAACCAAAATACTGAACAGCGAAAGAAGACAAAACCAACAACATCTACAAAATAGATTGTATCAACTGCGAACAACACTAACTAATTTGGCCAAAGTGGACATCCCTCCTCTTCGTCTTCGTATGCACGAACATAAGCTAGCTGTCAAAAGACATGACATCCAATCCCTCACTCACTCATATTGCCTCACTGCATACAGACAACCATGGACATCAATTCGACTGGGACAACCAAACCAATGTTCAAATATTAGACAGAGGAACCAACACCGAGAATGTTAGAGAATTTTTACAAGCCTACTTGGCATTCCAGTGAATCATCAATCAATAGACACATCGAGATAGACAAAATTTATCAGCCGATAAGATAGAAACCTCACACACACAAAGGGTCGAAGTTCAAGTCAAAGAAACAATCAGTTCCAATGGCGATATAAGTAGCCTAGATGGTGTGAAAACACACAAAAACAACTGATCACTTCCAAGGTGACCGACCAGGAGAGATGATTAATAAACTCGTGGATAAATCTAAAAGCTCACTTCAAATTGAAGTATGCGCTGAAGGAAGATGTCGCCTGCCTAGCAGGGTGATGGAAGCTTCGCAAATTAACTATTCAGCTCAGAGAACACAACCACATCAAAATCATCCACCTGAGCTACAAATATTCTCTATCATATCTAAATCTTACGAGTTTAGCATTCGACTAACCTAACTCTCTTGTAAGATTCTGTTGTGTATTCTACTGACAGAAGGTTCTGAAAAATGAAGCTTTATCGTTTTTTCTTTCAGATTTTATCAGTGTGATGATTGATTGCCCCCCACCCCCACAAAAAAATAACTTCAGGTATTGCTGATGTATCACCTTCATGAGAGGATGAGTTGCTAATTACAGCCATTGTATCCGAGATTTCCAAAAGATTTTTGAATTTGATAATCCAATAGGTGCCTTTCTGACCAAAAATGCGTGAATTAGTCAATTTCACCAGAACAAGGTTATTGGTGTTATTTTGAGTCACCCTTATACTGAAGACAAACTCGCCGCTTCCCTTTCGGGTTCCACTCGAGCAATGGCTTGTTTAGTGATGTCACTCACTTGATGGTTTGTTTACTCAAAGTATGGCCACAATCCAATCCACCTCCATTTCTTCCCGCTTATTTGTTGCACAATCGGTTCCTGCTGTGTTGGTTCTCTCATTACCAGAGATCCCTCTCTGTTTCTGATCTTTTCTGGCCGGCCGGCCATCTGATCTTGAGTGTTATTGAGCGAAGACAGCTAGCTGTTGATGGAGGTGTGTAGTTTGTTTGAGGTGCTCTCCATGACGCACTGGCCAAGTATCTGATCCGCATAGTAAGTGTCACTGACTGACTTCACATTGGAGTTGAAAATCTGGATCTTAATTTCATTTTCATGCTGAGTGCTGAGAGTAATGAAGGTTTGTCTTGATTTCCCAAAGATCCTCGATGCTTTGCTATCCTCGTCAGTTCCGTCCACCTGTAGTTGAAACGATGCCTCCCAGGTAGGTAGGTAGGTAGATAGGTAGGTGAAGGAGGTTGTTTCTTTCAGGTTCCTCCCATTTCTGCTGGCTGACTGCTACCTGTTGTTGTTGCCGTTGGTGTTGGACATGAATCTTCACCACCTGAAGGAAGTCCTATCTTCTATGGATGCTTCTCCTGCCAACTTGAAAAGAAGGATAAAGTCAGATTATTGCATTAAAGAAACCCTTCAAAACAAATATTTACGGATTTATTATTATTTTTACTTTAAAAATATCATTAGTTCTTACTGAACTTGTTGAAGACAGCGGTGAAAGTTTTACAGGAGCTGATGAACGCGAACACACAGAACTTGGTGCTTTTGACACTTGGTTTTGTTCTAAAATTTTAATCCCATTTAACCGAGCTATTGTACGTAAACTAGCCAAATATTTTTCTTTGTCTTGCATAAATAATGGTAGGCGAACTGCAGACATAATGGCACATCGACGAACTTTATTCGTCTCTTCCAGGGTCAATTTACCAGCCATTAAAAGATTGAAGTCTACGTTTGCTTGATTTCGGAGGATTTTAACTGCTCCTGTTACCATAGAAACAAAGAATACAATATGGTAAATATTGAAACATTGAATAAATATCTCTCTTTTTACTCAGAGGTGAAATTAAGCTTGTAAATAATTATCACTTTTATATCTCACTTTATTAATTAAGTTTCTTGCTAACAGAAACATTAGTTAGTTCTTTAGTCGTTTCACAAGTAATTGCTCAAAAATTGTCTCTCTAAATCAGTCAGTAAGACGTTCTATGCAGCAAAATTACATATGACGTTCACTAGCCTCACACATTACGTTCTCTACCTCTGTAAAAGATAAGCTCCCCCTGTCTGGCCACCTCCATGTGCATCTATCAGTTCACGTGAGCCTCTCTTGTGAAGCAAGGTACATTGGCCGTAGTCAGACGATGCCGCTTTCCACCACACGGATACGAGAACATATTCCAGCAGCATGGTTTTACAAGGGAGAAAGGAAGTGTGTGCGAAGTGTTCTATTCTGCAACACCTGATCGACTTCTGTCACTCCATACCAACCCTGACCATGATTTTAAGATCATATATAGAATCCATGCTAACTTGCTGGCCGCGTTTTCGTCGTTACAGACTTCTAAAGACAGCGGAGGTCTTGGCCATTCATTAATTTAAGCCAGCCAGACCTTTGTGTACAAAAGAAGTATTATTATTATTTATTATTGTTCCCTTGGGTTCCTAGTGGAACATAGGGCTTCAACTGCACGTCTCCACTTGCTTCTGTCTTCTGCTGTTCTTTTCACTTGCGTCCATGTTATTCCATACTGTTTCATCTCCTCCTCACACGATCTCCTCCATGTCACCCTTGGACGTCCCACTCGCCGCTTCCCTTTCGGGTTCCACTCGAGGGCTTGACGCGCGATGTCACTCAACGGCCTCCTCAGCGAGTGTCCAATCCATCTCCACTTCCTCCTGCATATTTGTTGGGCGATCGGTTCCTGTTTCGTTTGTTCCCACAGCTTCTTGTTGGTGATTCTTTCCGGCCATCTAATCTTCAGTATGGAGCGAAGACAGTTGTTGATAAAGGTCTGCAACCTGTTGAAAATATTCTTGGTGACCCGCCAAGTTTCTGATCCGTAAAGCAAAATTGACTTGACGTTTGTATTGAAAATCCGAATTTTGTTGTTGATGGTGAGTGACGAAGATTTCCAGATTGGTTTCAGGTTGATGAATGTGTTTCTCGCCTTCCCGATTCTCGATTTGACATCCTCGTCCGTTCCTCCTGTGGTTGAGACAATGCTCCCCAGATAAGTGAAAGAAGTAACCTACAAAAGAAGTATGTACAATCCCTAAATCTGCCTTGGCCGTAGAGGGATGGGCATTTATTTATTTTGTTTATTTAGTTATTCTATGTACTTTTCCCTTATTACTACGATTATTATTATTATCAACACTATTATTATTATTACTATTTTCACTCTGAATCGTTTCTACTTGACCCACTTGACATTCTAAACCCAAAATTATTAATTTTTTATTTTTACAATATTGAATTCTATCTTATCAAATTTCACACCAAGTTATGTAACATTTTACATTCGCCTACTAATCCTATAATTATGTACCCCTTTCCAACAACATCTACACATCCATCTTATGCATTATTCTATATGTGATGGATAAAACTTGAAAAAGGGTGTGCAATTATAAGATTAGTAGACAAATCGAATAAAATAAAATAAAAACGGTACGTAATATTGTGTGAAATTTAATAGCATAGAATTTAATGTTGTAAAATAGAAGAAATGATTTAGAATGACAAGTGGAACAAGTGAAATAATACCGGGGACAATAAGAAACCAGATCTCTGTGTACAGAAAAAGTTCGTTCAACCTCTCGAACTTTCATGGTCTTAATCCCTCTATATGCTAAAGTATGGTAATCCCCAATCATATTTTAGCACTACCGATTTTTCATTTCGTCTATTCAATTTGTATTCTCTTCCTTTATTGCAATGTCAATTGTTACTACTATTACTATTCTCACTTTGAACTGTCTCCGGTATTATTTCACTTGTCATTCTAAATCAATTCTTCTTTTTTACAACGTTAAATTCTATGCTATCAAATTTCACACAATATTGCGTAACGTTTTTATTTTATTCGATGTGTTGTCCACTAATCCTATAATTGCACGCCCCTTTTCAAGTTCTATCCATCCTATGAATTATTCTATGTACATGGTATTAATTGTTTTGCCACTTGACATTTAACTACGATTATAATCACAAACATTTTAGTTTTAATTGCATTTCATACTATTATTATCATTATTTTATGCATTCACTCAGACCTATGATTTAATTCCCACACCGGATATAACTTCTTAAAATACAAAACCATATATATACGATTGTACAGCTTGATGATAAATTCGTTGTTGAAAAGAGTCTCTTCGCTGAATACATCTTGTGTTCTTGATGCTACAATGGGAATTGTTAGTTCCCTCTATGAATTTACATAAAGCAGCAATGAGAAGAGGTAAAATCCAACGAAGATGCACTGGAGATAGACAGACAGACACACTTGATAACGATGAGGAAGAAAGAAAGAAATTTGACACACGAACTCTGATTGGTGATAACAATTATCCAGACAAACAAGTTCATCAGGAGATATAAAATAGTCAGTGGAACACCAAGACCCACTCACTCTACAACTCGCCTCTGAGAAAGACGTGTACATCAAGCTACCCTTTATGGGTGGGGCATCATAGCAGCTTGATAACTAGACAATGATTGAACGCTGCTGTTAAAAATGTTTAATTGAGAATGTGAAGCCAATATATCCATCCATCCATCTAAGCCCTTTGAACATGAGAAAAATGATGTCACATCGCACTGTATTTACCAATTTGAATGTGCGTGTCGGCACACAAACACATGCATAGGGAGGACTCATCGATCTCTGCAAATGGAATCTTCAGTACCCATTAATGGTGAGAAGAGACGAAGACCTAGCTAGCTCCTCTATTGCGAAACATATTACAGAGGAGACAGGACATAAAATTGACGTTAAATAACACATCTTTTAAAGCTATCTATGAAAGCGTGTTTTTGGGGGAGGGCGTATCCTAAGGTTTGTGGAAGCTAGCCCTAGCTGGCAGTTAGGAAGGTTAAACCACCTTTATGCATTCAAAGCAGCAATTCGTCATCACACTAACTAAACGTTCCTTCCTTGTTGGTAAACTTTGTTTTGTTATCAACCAGGGTAGATGTACTATTACCTCTGTTATTTGCTTTAGTGATTGATCTTCATTGTTATTTTGAGCTTCAGTATGTCCTCCTTTTAACTTGACCTAAGTAGTCAAGTCTGTTTTCTCACCCACCTCTTAACTCTTAATGAATTTCATATAAATGTACTCCTATGACAAGTCCGTGTGTGTGTGTGTGATGGATCAGATTGTTCGAAATGTGTTGCGCAAATCTGCACATTACACACACGATTCAGACAGACAAATTACGTCTTCTTATTGCTGCTTTATCTAAATATCTCTTTACTCAGAGGTGAAATTAAGCTTGTAAATAGTTGTCACTTTTTAACTTGGATAGCATTATTAGGAGACGGAGATTATCGGAAAAACAATGTGGTGTGGTGTATTTGCGCTAAACAATTTGAACAACAATCTGATCCCTCACACATTTACTTGTCAAGTCGATATATATGAAAAAATACAGAGGACAATTAAATTAAACAAAGTGACAAAACAAAAAGATTTAAGAATGATTAATACAACGTTTGCTAATCCAATCAAATAAGGATTACCATGGTAGGTGGGTGAAGAGTAATAATAAACTGTTTTTGAATACACAGCGGATGGGAGGGGGGCTTAAGTTTATGAATAGCTATAGCCTCGGCGTATTTCAATAAGCGCTCTTGACCATTTTTTAAAGCTGACCTTAAAGGCTGAGTTGTAAAATCAACCTTATGGTTCATCTCGATTAGATGTTTAGCTATAGACGAAGTTGGTAGTCTGACACCTGCATCTATTGGTTTTTCACAATTCATTTGTTTTTCTAACCATTTTGGGATGTGATCGCTGACTCACCCAACTCACATGCAGAGCGCAATTACTCCTCCCTATGTGTCCATACACACATGAAAATTGGTATATAGTGTGCGATGTGACATAATTACTAGTGCACTTTTCAGGTTTTCAGTGGAGCATTTTTTTAGCTTTTTCGACAATTACAAGCTGAGCGGCATAATAGGTTCTACGGATGATCGAATTCAACACCTTTGTCTCAAAATCCTATTGTTTATTTCCCCGTTATATGGTAATTTGACGAAAACCTTTTCCTTAGGGGCGGTATAGATTTGTAGGTTTAGAGGCTAGTTGACTTCTACACCTGTTTAAAAATGTTAAAGGCTATCCCGTTTTCAACAAGAGTATCCGTCAATATTTCATTTTCTTTGTCTATAACATCAGCCGTGCAAATGCGCTGAATCCTCTTAAATAGACACTTCACCAAGCCTCTCTTATACTGTAATGGACAGAAACTGTGAAAATTAGGGTATTGCCCCGTCCAAGTGGGCTTTCTGTAGGTTGATCGGCTTACTGAGCCATAATCTCTTCGACTCATAACTGTATGTCTAAAAATGCAAGCTGGTTGCGCGACTTTCTTCCTCGCATGTATGACACTAATAATATGATTCTGTACAGAGTTAGATCTCACTTTATCACCAATATCGAACTAAATAATAATTAACTATGCATGCTAACTTATTTTTTGAATTTAATTTAATTTTTGATTACAGCTTGATGCCACACCGTATTTTCAGTACAAGTATGGAATTTTCAGCATGGATATCGGTAGCCCAAATTTTGCAGGCCTACCATAGATATCGGGTGTGTGCCGGCAGGGGATCGAACCCCGGACCATGTGCATGGTCGGCGAGAGTCCTAACCACTGTGCCACCGACTGTATAGTTAGTGAGAATGAAATCACTGAAAAGCTTTCTTCATTTGAAACTTCTTATTTTCGAACTGATGAAGAGTTCCAAAGATAGGCTGACGAAACAGGTGTCCAGTACTCCCAGTCGGTTTTTCTAATGGTTCTCTAACCGATGTCAGCTCATGATAAAATCCTGTATTCAAACAAATGAACAAACAAATGGCAACTACTTCGCTACTACCAAGGGGTGCGCCGACAATCATACAACTCATGCAACAGTTAGTTGTACGACAATGCTCCATGCCAAGTAATCCACAACGGGAAACTTACGGAATCCTTCGTAGAAGTGAAGACGGGAGTAAGACAAGGCTGGCTGGCTGCCTACTATCGTCAGTGATTTTCCTGATTGCAGTAGATTGGATAATCCGACAGACAGCGGGCCAGGCAGCGAGGAAGCAGGCATAAAATGGACCCACACAAAAACAGCTTGAAGGATCTGGACTTCGCCGATGGTATATGTCTGATTTCCTACAAACTTGAAGATATGCAACTGAAAAGTGAAAATTTGGCAGAAGAAGCATCCAGAGAAGATAGGACTTCCTTCAGGTAAACATAGAGAAAACAGAGGTAGATCATGAAGATTCCTGGGCAACACCAACAGCAACAACAACCACAACCACAACAGGTAACAATCAGCCAGCATAAATGGGAGGAACCTGAAAGAAACAACCTCCTTCACCTACCTACCTACCTACCTACCTACCTACCTGGGAAGCATCGTTTCAACTGCAAGTGAATGGAATTGACGAGGATATCAAAGTAAGGATCGGGAAAGCAAGACAAGCTTTCATTACTCTCAAGTCTTCGTTAAGGTCAACACTCAGCACTACTCAGCATGAAAATGAAAGTGAGATCCGGATTTTCAACTCCAATGTGAAGTCAGTCATTACTACTTGCTATGTCGATCAGAGACTTGGCCAGCGCGTCATAAAGAGCATCTCAAACAAACTACAGACCTTCATCAACAGCTATCTGTATTCGCTCAATACCACTCAAGATAAGATGGCCGGCCGGCCAGAGTTGATCAGCAACAGGGTGGGATCTCTGGCAATGAGTGTACCAACACAGCAGGAACCAATTATGCAACAAATAAGCAGGAAGAAATGGAGGTGGATTGGATTATGGCCAAACTCTGAGGAAACAAACCATCAAGTGACATGACTAGACAAGCCATTGCTCGAGTGGAACCCGAAAGGGAAGCGGAGATTTGGTTGTCAGTGCATAGGTGAGGGTGACTTGGAGGAAAACATGTGATGAGGAGAGGATGTAAGCATGTGGTCAGACTTGGAGCCAGGTGAAAACTTTAGCAGAGAACCGAACGGAATGGAGACGTCTAGCTGAAGTCCTATGTTCCTCTAGTAATTAAGGGAAATGTTAATAATAAGTAATAATACTAATAATACTGAATATACCCTACATAATTCATTTTTATTACATACACATCGTAGATACACTCCTCTTTTTAAATTAAGTACCACTTTTCACCTAGAAGAATCTGATGAGCTGTTTCGACGTCGTTTGAAGTTGGTGTCTATTCTTTACTATTGCCCAATTTAGTTCTTTAAGTCAAAAATGGTCTTTAGACAAAGGATTGCAAGTGTGTCATGTCAATCGGATAAACAGTTATCTATCCAACTGAAACGATAGAATCTTTAGTGGCAAGTCTGTCTGTCTGTTTTCGACATAGAACCAATTTGCACCGATGTACAGCAGTTCAAGTCGCCACAATCCACTCCTTGGAGCACACAAAGCAAGAGAAGAAATGCATAATAGAGAGACAGTAAACACAGAGGTGTGAGACAAAGGAGTAGTAATAACGAAGAACAATATAGTTTCATTGGAAATTATAAGTCACAAGGAGTGGATGCATCTGTGCCAGCCACTGACAACGATGAGTTTGAGCCATATCACCAATTGTCACTAGCCTTCATTGGTTTTTACTGTCGTCCCGAGGACCCCAACCAGTCAGTAAGCCAGTCTACACCTTCCTAAGTGGCTGGCTGGCTTAAAGTAACTGTTGTGGATTTCATTGACTGGTGAAGCCATGTTTTGGTTTGACCACCGCTAGCTAGCTATTTTCCAGCCTGACCAATCCTATGTCAGCCAGCTAACACTGCCCATTGTTGAGGAAGGCGATGACTAGGTATGCATGCGTAACACATGTCCTAACCATCTCAGTCGACGTAATTTCATAGTGTCATTGTCGATTGATTTCCCCCTCCTTATCTAACACTCGACCGACGCCTAACTTCATTATTGCTCACCTATATATATACCACTTCACACAGGAAATAGATCGCAGGCAGGCACCTATGATCGAAGACAGCTAGTCTTTTATCGTCTTCCACTCTCAATGGTCATGTCTCAGAGCCAGCCATAAAGGAGGACGAAGTGGACTGATGAGAACCCTCCCTTTGGTCGATAGCCAGCCGGATATATAAGCATATGACGTTCATTATTCAGCAATGAGCGCCGATCTCGACTGGTTAAAATGAAGGAACACAGTCAAGCCTTCACATCTTTGGCACGCTGCCCTGTTACTTTCAGTTATTTGTGCACTTACTCTAGTTCGCTAAGTAGATGTCACTGTCCTGTGTTTATCATCTTTGAAATATGTTGTTCCAGATATGATGGAGAAGATTTGCATCTCAGGTGGATGATTTTGATGTGGTTGCGTTCTCTGGGCTGGCTGGATAGTTAATTTGAGAAGCTTTCATCACCCTAATAGGCGACATCTTCCTTCAGCGCATACACTTTAATTTGATGAAGTGAGCTTTTAGATTTCTCCACGAGTGAGTTTATTAATCATCTCTGGTCCTTGTCTTCTGTCGTTACAAATATAGAAATAGTACTAGAGAAACTTTTGTATACTCAGTAAACGGGGGGCGGGGTGGCATAATATTAAACGTGTTAGCTAAAACCACTGACTGGGCCATCATCACTGAGTTAGCCACTGGTATCATTTTCTGGAGTCATTACTTATTCTGTATTAAGGATAAAATGACTAAACCATTTATTATATACATAATATAGGAAAAAAAATTCTAGATCAGCTTCACGCTATACTCGTTCTATTTTCTACATAATTTACCAATGAATAAAAAACGAAACGATATTGTTGTTTTTTACTGACGTTTCGCTATTTAATGCTACTAATAGCCTCCGAAAACATAGACCTCAATAGATAATATATATATAGATCAGAAAAGTCAGACGATATCGTCAGAAGAGTACTCAATGAGCTCGACATTAGAGTTTTCGTCAAAACACCAAACACACCGCAAAGCAACCTTGTCCATATAAAAAGAGAAAATCCCTAGAGATTCTCTATTTAATTGTGTCTATAAAATAAAATAAAGTGTTTTGTTGGAATGTGATGCGATATACATCGGACAAACATCACCAGAGAGAGAAATCAAAATCAAAAGAAATGAACACCGTAGAGCACCTGTTTGACCACTAAGAAATAATTTCGGTTGAACTAGAAAAGCTTGAAAAATCATCAGTCAGCCATAGGTCGTCTACACGCTATGGAATCAAGCGACAAAATTGATTCTGACAATATTGAAATCGTCATCCAGAAAAAGCATTTCAGAAATCACAAAGAACGTCGAATATCATCAGAAGCACTTCATATCAAGTGGAATCCAAATTGTCTGAACTGAATAGGAATGAGGGACTAAAACAGAATTTGACATGGTTACAACACCTCCCTCCCCCATGAAGTGACAACATCAACACGAATGTAATGAGCAATATCATTATAGAAACACACACTACTTTTATAATTTTACACACTTATCGAATCCAACAGTGTACACCTGATTTTGTTATCTCTACCAATTGGCCAATTTGACCACGCGA
The DNA here is from genome assembly GCA_944472155.2 of Trichobilharzia szidati. Lineage (NCBI taxonomy): Eukaryota > Metazoa > Platyhelminthes > Trematoda > Strigeidida > Schistosomatidae > Trichobilharzia > Trichobilharzia szidati. The sequence goes on from OX235279.1 coordinate 7,548,272, forward strand.
AAATGACCCTATACTGAGGAACAATGATCACGTTGTTATACATAAGCTGAGATTTTGCAAATTCTGGTTTATTAATATCTTCCCGTTTATTATTGATCTATTTGGTCACCCTACTGTCATGTTAAAATGATGTTTCTTAGTTTAATTCGAAAGTGGCCAGTCCACCACCTCTAAAATCTATTTAGTATTACCCAAAATAGGACAGGAATTATCCTTCAAATGTCATCAAAGGCTAGTGAATGCCCTTCTTCTTTTGTGATAGGAATGTATAATAGAATGGAACTTTACAACAGTGATGCTTTTGCATGAAGTTGTGACTACTACTATTATTATTATGTGGTGAGAGCTGTCTGCTAGCGAAAAATTGGTAGACAGTAATTTACGTCAATGTTTATGTCACAAATATTACTGGTCATGAGAAAAATAAGAACAAGAACAAAGACTGATTGAGTCAACCAACAACCAATCACAGAACACTTTGTTTGCGTAGGCGGATCCAATTAGCAGATAGATGATCTGACCTTGAAGAAACAGACACAAAGAGAAACAACCAATCAGAAGACTGTGTTTGTTTGCAAATAATAATCTATGATAATAATGTATGTGCATGAAAATCTATATCTGTTGATTTCCATAATAAGCGATCTGTTGCCCGGTCCTTGTCTTATGTTGTCACAATTGCAACTTTATTAATTGTGTTTTCTAAATTATCAAGGAATGCACTGATCATCATAGTCGTATAACTAATAATAATAATAATAGCTTTATTCCAAACAGTATTTGTGGTACAGGTATGGAATTTTCAGCGTGTATTACAATATTGCACCTAATTACCTCATAAATTTTATAAGATTTTAGAAATAAAAATCAACAACAACAAAAAGAAAAAAAGAAAAATAAAAGAAATAAAAAAGAACAGCATTGCATTCACATATTTAAACAATGCACCACAGGATATGAAATATAAAATTAGTGTGTAATAGAAGATGTGAGCAACAATATAATAGTAACAAAAGAAAGGAGAACAAAAGCTAATGGGAACTATTTGTTAGAGTTCCTCAGTAAGTTGATCGTGTCACACCTTACGGATTTCTCATCACATAATAACAGCTGTGCCAGATAAGGTATTGTGAAGTTTTGTACTTGGTAGTCCTAGCATATAGCCTCCTATAGTTGCTTCTAGTTCTACCAGATGAAATGCAAGGAGAGAGCTGCGTATAGGGAGGATGCTCAGGGTCTGACAATGTAGTATTCGCTAGTTTCTTACATGACATTATATGTCTATCCACAATGGTGTTAACCAGTTGGTTTAACGATATCCCACTTGCCCTACTAACAGCTTTTAGTGCCCTATGCAGCAAAGCAAAATCTTTCTTCAGTAGTCCAGGAAAGATTAATGGGTAGCAGTAAAGAGGGATGGGTAGCAAACACAAGAATTGACAAACTGAGAAAGCAAAGACTGCTTTATACCAGACTGTCTTAACTTCCTAACGTAGAACGTTAAGCGAAACATCTTTCTGGTAACTAGCAAGATGTGAGAGGACCAGGAAAGATCGGAGGAAATGCTCAGTCCAAGGTACTTGACATTAGATGTAATTCCAACCTCTATGCCGTCAATGATATTGGGACCATGTGAGCTAGCTAGTTGTTGTAGGTCATGCATAAATAATAACACTGTCGGCCACTGGTTGGTGTTCTACAAATTTTCAATTGACTCCTGTGTCTTGATAATCATTGGGGAAGTCAAGCTATGACATTGAGGAAGGAATATTCATTTAGACGACGCCGAAGCATATACCACTTCAGCGTGAAGTGACAGCAACCTATTTCGTGAATTGACAAGTTCATTTTGCAGCTTATTAGCGCTGCCATTCGTCTCTCGAAAAATGTCAAGCGATTTAAATTTTATTTCAATTTATGTAATAAAAAAATTTGACAAATATTTTACCTTCAAAATATCTTTGATCCTTTCCGTAGCCACCACACTTATCTTGACTGGGTAAACAACGCTTAATTCGCATACAGTGTTTCCAGCGTTGCTCTTCATTCGATACATACTTTCCAAGATGTTCAAATAATTCTTTGAAAGGTAAATATTCAGCCATACAAGAACCATCTAAGCAAACAAACAAAACATTTTTAAAAACATGGTGAAATATTTACACTACTGAAATGTAAAAAAGTAGTTCAACAAAATAAGATCATTTCTTCTCTCCCATTTTGGTGGTAAGATTTATTTTATTTATTTATTTATTTTTTTTTTGGATTACAGCTTGATTCCACACTGTATTTTCGGTACAAGTATGGAATTTTTAGCATGGATATCGGTAGCCCAAATTTACAGGCCGACCATAGATATCGGGTGTGCGCCGGCAGGGGATCGAACCCCGGACCATGTGCATGGTCAGCGAGAGTCCTAACCACTGTGCCACCGACGCACAGACCGTTGCTTAGATGGAAATGCTGAAATAATCCCTTTTGCCTTTGAGGCAGGTACCTCATGAAGAAATCAGCCTGAAAAATCTTGGAGATGTTAACCGTCTACATGGCCATCATCAAACAAAATAAATCTGCAAAAGAATGGATACACATTTCCACAGCTTCGTTCTTATCAAGTACAAATGAAATTTAGTGAAGACCCTCCCTCGGCCACAGGGTCAGTTAGAGCTGTATGCTCAGAAGAAGTAACTGAAGATGAATTAAGCATTGTATATGATACTTTGATTGATCGGAAATAGCTGTCCCTACAAATTTATCAAGAAACACATGACAAAGAAAGCGGCGGAAAAGGACTACTCACTCTCCATCCGTAAACAAGAAGCCTCTATTTATACGAGTGCAATTCAAGGACGATCGATATACCAAGTGAGGTAATTACGAAGAAATTAAGAAAATCAGTTCAAAGAACTTGTAATGCTGGCGGCGAACTACACACACGTCTTATTCCCTACACGACCAATGGTGCTACCTCGACTGAAAGATGAAGTACCTAGACTAGCTGGCCACTTCAAATTGCATCTACTAATTCAGCTGCAACTGTGCTTGTGGTGGAGCGAGTTATATTAGCTTGCTCTAGGGACTTGATTTTTCGTGCTCGCTCGCTCCAGAAAATATCCCACTATCACTATGTAAAGGTGTAGTGAAAACCATCATCAACAGTTCGACATTGAACCGTCTGGTGCAAACCGGTCGGCCGCCCACAAAGCCAGCGAGCCAACCAGCCAGCATTGAAGACTCCTTCTCTATCATCATCTACTGGGTGCCTAATAAATTGCCAAAATCATCATCGAAGCACCGAATGCTCCAAACAACAGAGGCTATTGCAATTCGCCTCAAACAACCAGTGCTCTGTGTGTAGAGAAGAAGCAAGTCCAGCCAGCTAGCCACTAATACTGCCCTGATCGGCCTTCAGTAAAGACTATAAATTTATCATATTATCTTTCCTAATTCTTCTGACATTCAGCTTATTGTTATGTTGATGCTATTGACCTGTAATCCACTGGTATTATTATTATCATTATCGATTCGATGTTATTTAAACAGCAACATTAATGTTGTTGTTCATAACACTAATTCATTCATTCACTATAATGGATGGATATATAACTGTAGAGCCTGATGATGATGAAGGGGTTATCGAAAAGAGTACTCTTTATTCTTTGTTCAGTATCCATCCATTCTTTTGAAAACAATTTCAATGGGCATTTTTAATCAGTCAAAATAAATCTGTTGAACACCATTCCTCTTTATCATTTCCCTTCTTTAAACCTCAGTGTTTTTTCCCAAATGCAAACACTATTTCTTATGTAATTAAATTATCCTCTCTTAACTTGAAGTTGTTGAATAAGATAACGGTGACCATCAGGTACACCTCTGTTCAAATTGTCACCTAATGTTGGCTAGCACTAACTTTAAACATAAGGAGAAACTGTGGGTCGTTTCGATGACTGCTTCTCAGGAGAGAGACTACTGCAACGTTTTATGAGAATAGAACTTGTGCACTGTCGCTGTGGTAGAGTATAATTCCATTGTTGGTAAAAATTTATTTGGATAAAGTCTCACAGTGTTGTGTTATACAGTAATATTTGCTGATGATGACCACGTTTAGAGCACAATTTATCACTGCTCATAATCATAATCATATCAAAATACTAAAGGTTGCAGATACACCTTGCTGACTGACTGACCGGTGAGTGCCAACTAGCAGCACGAAACCTAGGTCAAGCGAGGCTTCCTCTGCCGCCGATTGCCTCCAACTATCTAATATAATTAAATCAATGTGCACCGTGATGGCGAGCTAACCACCTAGTGGCAGGTGGCGACATTGCAAACCTGACTGACTGGCTGACTGATAGAATTCAGTCTGCATCAAAGAAAGGACTAGACGCATAACACTAGTTACTGACTAGTGTCCAATCAAAGTACTCAATACAGTCCTACAGGAGGTCAATCGCCAGTGAGCCGGAATAGTTGCTCAGTGGTAACGTCTCTGATTGCAGTACTCACTGGGTGACGCGGATTCGAGTCTCAAAAGGATGGACATGAGGTGTACCTTCAATGTGGTTGCAGATACGCCTTGCTGACTGATTGACCGGTGAGTGTTAACTAGCACGAAACCTAGGTCAGGCAAGGCTTCCTGCCGATTGCCTCCAACTTTCTGATATCATCAAATCAATGAGGAGACAGAATGTTATGAAAAATCTTGCCCAGAAACGAACTGACTAGTCTAGACTCGTCAATTACCACACACCTGTTAGACACAAGATACCGAATGGAAGCATAGGCAGCATTCAGAATAATCAACACACAAAACAATTTAAGTCTACTGAGATTTTTGCTGAAGTTATCGTAATAGAATTACTGAAACTTAAACTGTATCCGAAATGAATCCTTCCTGGGACTTCAGTCACCCTGGTAACTCTCATCTTAATAACGCTTTGACTTCTGATTTCATCATTTTGTTTCACAACCACCCTCCTCCCCTCCCCACGCACCAAATTTATATTATTCCGCTCGACTCTCATAATATACGTAATCTTCTACCCTTTGAATTCTTCTACCCAATCTATTACATCACCTTTTTGATTCGACTTCGTACACACCAAATTTTGACTTCCCAATCGTGTCTCTGATCGCGCCACTAGGACCCATTCTAGCCGACATTTTCCTGGCGAAACTAGAAAATGGGCCTTTGAAAGATGTTATTAATGAACTCGAATTTTATTGTCAATACATGGATGATACTTTTTTGATTATGAAGAACGAAAAGGAATCAAAGAACATCCTGGACAAATTTAATGAGGTACATCCTGCAATAAATTTTACTATTGAGAAAGAAAACGACTCTAGTATTTCATTTCTAGACTACGTCCTTATGACCAGAAAAGAGGATGGCACAATAAGAAGAAGTGTTTATAGAAAACCTACATCAACGGGCCAGTACACACATTTTCTCAGCTTTGTGCCCTTGAAATACAAACGCAATCTAATAAAATGCTTGGTCCACCACAGAGCAAGGAAGATTTGCTCGGATGAATGTCTTGACGAGGAACTTAACAATATTAAACGGTTGCTAAGTGAGAATGGTTATCGAGAAAAGTTTATTGATAAGAATCTGAATCTGAAACCAAAACAGCCCAAGTTACCAACAGTTCCAAAAAAGGCCTTGTTCTTACAGATGCAGTTCCTAGGAGATAACACCAGTGAGATACTAACACAGCGCCTTAGAAATGAGGCGATAAAAAGAGCATTCCCTGCTGCTCAATTACGCTGTATCTTTAAAACCACTCCTTTTCTGCGTTCGGGAATAAAAGACTCATAAAAAGCCTAATTTCGCCTCTTCCATGTGTATATACCAATTTAAGTGCTCTTGTGGAGCCAGTTACATAGGCCGTACAATTAGGCGTGTTTCGCGTCGAATTTCCGAACATCACCCTGCCTAGTTAAGCAAAGGACAAACAAAATCTTTTCATAGAGCTATTCTGGCTCATCTTGTGGAGACAAAACACAAGATTGACGTTAATCATGCTTTCAGGGTCATTTACCGCATACCTACCAATCTCAATTTCGCTCTAAGAGTTCGATTTCTAAATATTGCTGAGGCCGTGGGGATCCATATTAATAAGCCTAATTTGTGCACCCAAAAGTAGTTAGTTCAGTCATTATCATTATCTTGGCCATCCAGGTTTCAATAATCCAGAATTTTTGTGAAAATCCCTAATTTTAGTTGATATTCTATTTGCTACTATATCTTTATTATTATTATAATTTAAGCATCTTCAATGAACTGTGATGATTCCATTGTGATCTTACTTCACAAATCGATATTGCTTAAAAAGCACACACTAATATTGTTATTGACTACTAATCTAGAATATTCTGTGTATATAAACATGCACATATAGATATAATTGTAGAGCGAGAAGAGGAGGAGGAATTTATCGAAAAGAATATTCTTTGCTCGATTATTTTGTGTCTTATTAAATATGTCTGTATGCATGTATACTAATAATCAGGGATTGACCTTGATCTTTGGTGCAATCAAAAATCAATAGATATCCTTCTCATGTTAACAACTCCAACTGTATATACAAATTTACATGTATCTGCGGGAGCAGTTACATTGGAAGGACAGAAAGAAGAAGGGCATATCTACGATTTTCTGAACATGTACCAAAAAGGTGCTTATGTCTACAGCTGGGAACAAATGCTTTACTAAACAGTGCCATCCATCGCCAGACATCTCCTTGACACGGGTTGGTCATGAAGTGGACGTCGAAAAGTCGTTGAAAATTATCTATAGGCAAAAGAGCTCAATTCTCCTCAAGTTTGCTGAAGCCATTTCCATTAAGCGTCTGAAACCTGCTTTATGTGTTCAGAAAGAAACAGTTATCAGTCTTTTTCTTTGCCCATCCTGGCAACTGGATATTTTCATCTCTATTTCATCTGAATTTTCCAGATATCTAGCTAGACAGGTGTTGAATCATTCCTGTTACACGTATTCACTCTCAGTTGATCGATAAACAAAGCTTCCGCTTATCAATCTCTCCCTCCCCCAGCCCTGCTGTGACATTAGATTTTAAAACTGTCAACTTATCCTATCCCATCCTGCCTATTGTATGGTTGTGTGTAATTGCATGTAGTGCTTGAGATAGCTGAAATATTCTCCAGATTAATCATCTTATTCGGGTCAACCAATCAAGATTTTGCTGCTAGGTTTTTATGCTCGGCTAGTCTGAGTGACTGACCCTGTTCTACTAGTCTGACCTATGTATTTGACTTGACAATCATCGCAGCAGCAGGGTGTTAGGTAAACTAAATTGTTTTGTTGAATGTGCTGTTCCACAGGATTGATCGTTTAACCGACAAAGCTTGTTTCTAATTGAGTTTGTGGTTGGTTTGTGAATTCCAGCCATTTTTATTCCTGCCTGCCTTGTTAAGAATTCTGCGTAAATTGGGTGGTTTCCAAGATTCCTTACATGTGTGATCATAAGAAGAATTATTGGAACTTGGAGAAAATCAGGCACATCTTAAATCCTTTTTATAGATAACTGTAACACAAACACACTTAAAGGGATCCAACAGTTTATTAGTGACACTCATAATCATCATATCAAGTTACTCACTCACACACCCACACAACTTTTTTCTTTCATTTATATACATTTGTGGGTTCTAATAGATATTTAGACTTCAATTCATCTCATCCGCGTTAACTGTTAGTTAAGTGTCGAACAAACCGAGCAGTAGCACTAAGTAGCACAAGAAAACACCTAAATGATGAAATAAAACAGGCAGAAGAAGAAGTAGCGTTGGTGTCAAATAACTAACTATCCTATAAAATTCATTAGGAAGATCAGAAAAGACCAAAAGAAAAAGAATTGTGAAACTAGTAATGATAACATAAATAAGAGAGAATATAAGTCATCCACTGTTACACCATATAAGGAGGGGACATCTGAGACACTTGTAGTGTACATTGTACCTTTGAACTTTTGTTTGAATGAATGCAACCTGACATGTTTAACTTCACTTCCACTTCCGCTTTGTACTCCGGTTCCTCCTGTACGGTTACTGTCTCGCTCTCTCGCTGTACTTTCACCTAGTACACTCTACGAGCCGACAGCCGTCTCACATCCAGATAAGTGTGTATTTTTTATTCCTTATCAAATTGCATATCTCGTTGTGTAAATATAATTCCGGTCCGGTTAAACTTGGCATTTTGAGTCTTCTAACTTCAATTCCGTTTCTTTAGTACTTGCACGTAGGCAGAGTACTAATTAAGGTTATAAACGGTGAAGGAGTTTTGTAAGAGTGTTATTGTCAGTTAGAAGCAAACCCTAAGTCCAACTCTTACACACTCCCTACGTAGGATTCTTCATAACAAAGCAGCAATTAGGCTGGTGGTGGCATTCAAACCTACAAACTCACTCAAGTAGGACAAGCTCTATGGGTTAAAGGACGCTGTCGGTTGATCCAATTAGACAAAATAATATAATCTATAAAATACCCTGCAATGACTGTGAGTGAGGTCAACTACCTACATAGGTGAAACTAGTAGATCGGGGGTATTCAGATTGTCGGAACATAAGAATTTAGCTAAGGTAAGAATGGTTGACCCCAACCGAGAAGATGAGTAATTTAGAAGATAGCTTAGGACTACATTGCACTGCATGCATTAACACACAATAGCATGGTGGGAGAGGGTTAAGATTCTAAGAAGTTATCTATGTAGGTGGAGAGAGAGAGAGAGAGATTGATTACTGAATCCTGACTGGTTCATCGAGTCTACACACAACACAACACATGCAACAGAAATGACTCAATGCAAACACCAGAAATATGCATGGAAGATATTATTACCACCAGTCAGTCAGTTAGTCAGTCAAATCAGAGGAAGATATTAAATAATCTTAAATTATATTCTGTTTCAATTCAGTTCACGCACATTCTAACAAGTTACTCACTTATTATGACGATAAAACAAACACTCGTCTTATTTCCTATCTGATTGTAATTGATCAATAACACTCATATTATTATTATTATTTCTGAATGTACATTATCCCATATTACTGATTTGTATTCAAATGTCTAATCATCAATTCCACTCATGTATATAAATGAAGGGAGACGAAAGTTGTGTGAGTGATTGAGTGACTTGATATGATGATTATGAGTGGCAATAATGTGAATTGTGCTCGAAGCGTGTGGTCGCATCAGTTAATATTACTTACTGTATAACACTACACACACACTGTGAGTGACAGTTTATCAAAATAGAAAATCTTATCCATAATGAAGTAGTTATACTCTACCACCAGTGTCCAAGTTTTATACTCATATCAGTAAGTCCATTCTCATAGGATTTGCATAGGATTTTTAAAAAAAAAACGAAGAATCTGAAAGTTAGAATACAGTCATCACACTGTGTTACCGACAGAAATAGATTAAGTAATTATTCATTTATTGGACATACTGTCACCGGATGAGTGATAAGAGAGAGAATCCTTTGATACTTTGGGTGTCACCAGCTAACAGAAACAAAACAATCAATGACTTAGCCTTTCAGAAACAAAAATTTCTCAACCCGTTTTCTTTTTGTTGTTGTTTTCTTTCCTAGAAAGTGCTTGTCAGATGTGCTTGACGCTTATTAAACAATATTGATAGGTGAACTGGTGTGGTGATTAAGCGGATTTGAAGTCTTATCGACAAAAACATTCTCCAAACACTAATCCTTCTTAGTATTTTATGAAAAGCTCATGTAGGCAATCTGCTGCTAGCTTTGTAGAATGCATAAACTGTTTGTATTAATATATGTGTGTAAAACTTGGGCACTGTCGTGGTGGTGGTAGTTAGTAATTCCATATTAGTTTGTTTATTATATGGATGTATCACACACAGTCAATGAGTGAAACAGTATTAGTATTTACTGGATGACAAAGTTTCGAAAAAAATTACAGGAAACCCACACATTTTAAACAGATATTTGAACTTCCGATCGTCTCATCCTATGTCAGTAAAATTAGGATTGGTGAAATGTTTAAGTGACAACAGAGCACAAAACTAAGTAGTAGTACCAAGGAAAATCTAAGGTAGGAAGCAATACATATAAGAGAAGCCTAGAAACTCAATAATTACCCTGATAAATTAGTCAGGAAATATTGAGGGAAATATAACCATAAAATGAATAAATAATGATGGCAGTGATAGTGATAATAACAATAATAATAATATTAATGACGACACCAACAATAAAGAATCTAAATATTCAGTAGTAATTCCATACAAGGAAGGAACCTTGGAAACCACCCACCTTACGCAGAATTCTTAACAATGCTGGCAGGAAGGAATAAAAGTGGCTGGAATTCAAACCATTCACAAACTCAATTACAAACAAGCTTTTTGGGTTGAAGGATCAATCATGTGGAGCCTTTAAAACAAAACAATTCAGTTTATCTAATCCCCTCTGTGCGATGATTTTCAGGTCAAATACATAGGTGAAGCTAGTAGAACAGGGTCAGTGAGTCAAACTAGGGAAACAGCATAAAAACCTAGCAGCAAAATCTAGATTAGTTTACCTGAATAAGATAAGAAATCTAGAGAATAGTTCAGCTGTCACAAGCACTACATGCAATTGCACACAACTGTGCATACAATAGGCTGGATGAGATAGGATGACAGCAAAAGTCAAACAAAATCTATTCGCAGCGCTATTCTGGCGCATCTTGTGGAGACAGAACACAAGATTGGCGGTAATCATGCTTTCAGGGTCATTTACCGCATACCTACGAATCTCAATTTCGCTCTAAGAGTTCGACTTCTAAATATTACTGAGGCTGTGGGGATTCATATTAATAAGCCTAATTTATGCATCCAAAAGAATGTGGTTCAGTCATTATCATTACCTTGGCCATCCAGGTTTGAATAATCCAGAATTTTTGTGGAATTTTCCCAATTTTAGTTGATATTCTATTTCCTACTATATCTTTATTATTATTATTATAATAATTATAAGTTGAGCATCTTTAATGAACTGTGCTAATTCCATTGCGATCTTACTCTACAAATCGATATTATTTAAAAAGCACACACTAATATTGTTATTGACTACTAATCTAGAATATTCTATGTATATAAACATGCATATATAGATATAATTGTAGAGCGAGAAGAGGAGTAGGGGGAATTTATCGAAAAGGGGGATATTCTTTGCTCGATTATTTTGTGTCTTATTAAATATGTCTGTATGTATGTATACTAATAATCAGGGATTGACCTTACTCTTTGGTGCAATCAAAAATCGATAGATATCCTTCTCATGTTAACAACTCCAACTGTATATACAAATTGACATGTATCTGTGGGAGCAGTTACATTGGAAGGACAGAAAGAAGAAGGGCATATCTACGATTTTCTGAACATGTACCCCAAAAAGCTGCTTATGTCTACAGCTGGGAACAAATGCTTTAAAAAGTGCCATCGCGCCATCGCCAGACATCTCCCTGACACGGGTCGGTCATGAAGTGGACGTCGAAAAGTCGTTCAAAATTATCAATAAGCAAAAGAACTCAATTCTCCTCAAGTTTGCTGGTGCAATCTCCACCAAGCGCCTGAAATCTGATTTGTGCGTTCAGAAAGAAACAGTTATCAGTCTTTCTTTCCCCATCCTGGTAACTGGATATTTTCATCTCTCTTTCACCTGAATTTTCCATATATCTGGCTGGATAGGTGTTGAATTAATCCTACTACATGTATTCTCTCTCAGTTGATTCGATAAATTCGATTCTCCCTCCCTCCACCCTGCTGTGACATTAGATTTTAAAACTGTCATCCCATCCCATCCAGCCTACTGTCTGCTTGTGTGTAACTGCATGTGGTGCTTGCTGCCGAACTATTCTCTAGATTTCTTATCTTATTCGGGTCAACCAATCTAGATTTTGCTGCCAGGTTTTTATGCTCGGCTAGTTTGACTGACTGCCGCTGTTCTACTAGTTTGACCCATGTATTTGACCTAAAAATCATCACACAGAGGGGATTAGATAAACTAAATTGTTTTGATCGTTTAACCGACAAAGCTTGTTTCTAATTGAGCTTTTGTGGGGAGGGTTTGAATTCCAGCCACTTTTATTCCTGCTCGCCTTGTTAAGAATTCTGCGTAAGGTGGGTGGTTTCTGAGATTCCTTCCTTGTATGATCATAAGAAGAATTATTGGAACTTGGAGAAAATCAGGCACATCTTAAATCTTTTTTATAGATAACTGTAACACAAACACACTTAAAGGGATCCAACAGTTTTCGTTCTCTTTTAATGTGGTTGTATTCTCTCTCTGCGCTGGATAGTTTATTTGCGAAGCTAGACAGGCGACATCTTCCTTCAGCGCATACACTTCAATTTGAAGTGAGGTGAGCTTTTACATTTATCCGCGAGTTTATTAATCATCTCTCCTGGTCGGTCACCTTGGAAGTGATTCTTTGGTTGTTTTTGTGTGTTTTCACACCTTCTAGGTGGCTACTTGTATTGGAACTGATTGTTTCTTTGACTTGAAATTTGCCCCTTTGAGTGTGTGTGAGGTTTCTTTCTTATCGGTTGATCAATTTTGTCCATCTCGATGTGTCTATGAATTGACGACGATTCACTGGAATACCAGGTAGGCTTCTAAAAATTATCTAGCATTCTTGGTGTTGTTTCCTCTGTCTAATATTTGAACGTTGGTTGTCCCAGTTGAATTGATGCCGGCGGTTATCTGTATTCAGTGAGGCGATATGAGTGATGGAGTGGATGTCATGTCTTTTGACGGCTAGCTTATATTCGTGGATACGAAGACGAAGAGGAGGGACGTCCACTTTGGCCAGTGTAGTGTTGTTCGCAGTTGTTACAATTTATTTTGTAGATGATGTTGGTTTTATCTTCTTTCGTTGTTGAGTCTGTCTTTTGGTTGGACATGGAGCCAGCTGAGTGAAGTGATTTTGTTGGCTTTTGTGGGTGTGTGACGTCAATTCCTAAAGGTTTGAAGAGTCTTGGAGTAATTTCTGAGATCTCCTTTATATATGGTAGGGCGTTTTCGTTCTCGCTGTAATTAATAATAGATATGTAAATGTTACACAGGTTTTTTGCCCTTGGGTTTTCTTGGCCAATTTATCACTTTAGAGTGAGCTACATAATGATAGGTAAAGAGTACGACAACGGTACATGTCAAGTGATCCACAACGGAAAACTCAGCGAAGCGTTTGGAGTAAACACAGGAGTCAGACAAGGGTGCTTATTATCACCATTGATATTCCTAATTGTGGTGGACTGAATTATGCGTCAGACAGTGGGAAACGAGAAGACAGGGATATCCTGGACCGACGCGAAGAACCTAGAAGACCTGGATTTCGCGCGTGGATGATTTATGTTTGATGTCACACAAAATCGAAGACTTACAAGCGAAAACCGACAAACTGTTCGAACTAGTAGCAAAGACAGGACTCCAGGTGAACACAGACAAGACGGAGGTCATGAAAATAACCAACCAACAACAGCAGCAACATCCAGTGCCAATCACCATCAACGGGAGGGATTTGAAAGAGGTTACTTCTTTCACTTATCTGGGGAGCATTGTCTCAACCACAGGAGGAACGGACGAGGATGTCAAATCGAGAATCGGGAAGGCGAGAAACACATTCATCAACCTGAAACCAATCTGGAAATCTTCGTCACTCACCATCAACAACAAAATTCGGATTTTCAATACAAACGTCAAGTCAATTTTGCTTTACGGATCAGAAACTTGGCGGGTCACCAAGAATATTTTCAACAGGTTGCAGACCGTTATCAACAACTGTCTTCGCTCCATACTGAAGATTAGATGGCCAGAAAGAATCACAAACAAGAAGCTATGGGAACAAACGAAACAGGAACCAATCGCCCAACAAATGTGCAGGAGGAAGTGGAGATGGGTTGGACACTCGCTGAGGAGGCCGTTGAGTGACATCGCGCGTCAAGCCCTCGAGTGGAACCCGAAAGGGAAGCGGCGAGTGGGACGTCCAAGGGTGACATGGAGGAGATCGTGTGAGGAGGAGATGAAACAGTATGGAATAACATGGACGCAAGTGAAAAGTACAGCACAAGACAGAAGCAAGTGGAGGCGTGCAGTTGAAGCCCTATGTTCCACTAGGAACCCAAGGGAACAATAATAAATAATAATAATGCTAGGGGAACGAAATAAGCCACTGATATTATTATGGATCCTCATCGATTGTAATACATAGAAGTATTGCCTCCATTAATGAGTAATACTGGTTAGATTAAGACTAATTCTGAAAAATGCTATTGGTGATCACATCGAAACATGGTACCCATCCATCCAGGAAATTATTGGGTTTGTAAGGATCTATGATTGATTGGTTACAGGATTTCATCATGCCAGCTGACATTGGTTAGAGAACCATTGGAATACCTGCACGGAGCACTGGGCAGCTGTTTCCTCCATACTAGTTTGGGACCGGCTATTCACAGTACGCACCACCTCAATGGGATTCGAACCCGGGACCCTGGTTACAAGGCCAGCGAGCGAGCTTGTAGATCATTAAGCCAAGCCACTGGGACTCGATCCAATAGCCAGCCAGTGCATGAATTCTAACTTCTGCCAATTCATCACAGGGCGACTGACACTAGGCAATGTCTTTGTTGGCGAGTATTTGTTCTCACATTTAATCTGCTGCACGCTACTGTAACCAATCACATCCCTACAAACCAATACTTGAATATCAATGAGATGCTCACTGGCGACTTGCCCTATTCAGGTAGGTAGTTACCTTTGTGGGTTCTAGTGGGAAGTCATAACCAGTAGGGTGCAGCAGGTCGGGAGTGTGAGGACATATACACGCCAAAGACATTGGCTAGTGCCAGTCGCGCTATGTCGTGAATCGGCAGAAATTAGAATTCATGGACTGGTTGGCCATTGGATCGGGTCCCAGTGGCTTGGCCTAATGGTCTACGAGCTCACTCGCTGGCCTTGTAACCAGAACGTGGTCCTGGGTTGGAACCCTGACAGTGGGGTAGGTGCGTAGTGCTGAATAGCCGGTCCCAAACTAGGACTGGGGAAACAGCTGTCCAGTACTCCCAGAATTATTGGGTGTTGATCTTGGCCACGTACACGTGTGGACTGCCCTGAAGATTGTAAGAATCGTTGGATAGAAAGTCATGTAGACGTCAACCAAGGTCATCAGTAATTCAACAAACGGTTGACTTTAATTCTGCAAAAATTCACTATTCTTCTTCTGATAATTTTCTTCTTTGAACACGTCTAGTCACGTCACTTGATGGTTTCCTCAGAGTATGGCCACAATCCAATCCACCTCCATTTCTTCCTGCTTATTTGTTGCACAATCGGTTTCCGCTGTGTTGCTTCGCTCAAATCCAGAGATCCCTGTTGCTGTTCTTTTCTGACCAGCCAGCCGGCCATCTGATCTTGAGTGGTATTGAGCGAAGACAACTAGCTGTTGATGAAGGTCTGTAGTTCGTTTGAGGTGCTCTTTATGACGCGCTGGTCAAGTCTCTGATCCGCGTAGTAAGTGGCACTGACTGAGTTCACATTGGAGTTGAAAATCCTGATCTTAATTTCATATTCATGCTGAGTGCTGAGTGTTGACCTCCACACAGACTTGAGAGTAATGAAAGCTTGTCTTGCTTTCTCAAAGATCCTCGCTGCTTTGATATCCTCGTCAGTTCCGTCCACCTGTAGTTGAAACGTTGCTTCCCAGGTATGTAGGTAGGTGGGTGAAGGAGGTTGTTTCTTTCAGGTTCCTCCCATTTATGCCGGCTGATTGTTGTTTGTTGTCGTTATTGTTGCTATTGGTGGCGTTGGCCAGCAGTCTTCATCACCTCTGTTTTCTCTATGTTCACCTGAAGTCCTATCTTTGATGCTTCTTCTGCCAACTTGTCGCTTGCATATCTTCCGGCGTTTGTGGGAAATCAGACATATATCACATCGGCGAAGTCCAGATCCTACAAGGTTTTCCTGAGGGTCCATTTTATGCCTGTTTCCTCATTGCCCACTGTTTGTCGCATTATCCAATCTACTGCAATCAGGAAAATCATTGGCGATAGTAGACAGCCAGCCAGCTTGTCTTACTCCCGTTTTCACTTCTACGAAGGATTCCGTGAGCTTCCCATTGTGGATTACTTGGCATGCAGCACTGTCGTACAACTGTTGGATGAGATGTATAATTGTCGGCGGCACCCCATAGTAGCAGAGTAGTTGTCAAATCACCTCTTGATCAACGCTGCGCTATCGAAGGCCTTTTCAAAGTCCATGAAGTTGAGATAGACAAGTTTTTCTTCCTTTTAATATATTCATATTCATGTTCTTTCCACCTGGTCTATTTCATCGTACTTTGAACTAGTGTATTTGTGTGTGAGGCTTTAGGATGTGAGTAATTGGGATAACCATTCCGTCACTTCTCCAAATTTGTTTATTCCTTTTCTCAAATTATTCTTATTCGTTCCGTTTCAGTTTGAACAATAATGTCTATTATTTTCACGAGTTGATCACGGATTGATACCAATTATAGAAGCATTGAAAACCAGCATTGCAGGGAGTACTGGACAGCCAGCTGTTTCATCAGCCTAGTTTGGGAATCATCGGCAGTACGAACCCACCAATGCACAGGGGTTCGAACCAAGAACCTTCCGGTTACAAGCCAAGCTAGCTGGCTCGTTTACCATTCAGCCACCCACTGGGACCCGATTCAATGGCCAGTCAGTGCTCGAATTCTAACTTCTACCAATTCGTGATGCATTTACCGCGACTGGCACCAACCAATGTGGTAGGTGGGACATCTATGTATATTGTTACCTTGGGTTCCTAGTGGAACAGAGGGCTTCAACTGCACGCCTCCACTCGCTTCTGTCTTCTGCTGTACTTTTCACCTGCATCCATGTTAGTCCAGACTGTTTCAACTCTTCTTCACACGATCTCCTCCATGTCACCCTTGCACGTCCCACTCGCCGCTTCTCATTCGGATTTCACTCGAGCGATGGCCTGACTCGCGATGTCACCCAGCGGCCTTCACAGCGAGTGTCTAATCCATCTCCAATTTCTCCTGCATATTTGTCGGGCGATTGGTTCCTGTTTTGTTTCTTACCATAGCTTTTTGTTTGTGATTCTTTCCGGTCATCTAATCTTCAGTATAGAACGAAGACAGTTGTTGTTGATAAGGGTCTGCAACAGGCTGCTGGAAATACTCTTTGTGAAAATCCGAATTTTGTTGTTGATGTAGGCTGAGTGACGAAGATTTCCAGATTGGTTTCAGGTTGATGCATGTGTTTCTCGCCTTCCTGATTCTCGATTCGACATCCTCGTCTGTTCCTCATGTAGTTGAGACAATGCTAACTAGATAAGTGAATGAAGTAACCTCTTTCAAATCCCTCCCATTGGCGGTGGATGTTGCTGTTGTTGTTGTTGGTTGGTTATTTTCATAACCTCCGTGTCTTGTCTATGTTCACCTGGAGTCCTGTCTTCTCTAGCTGCTTCTTCGACCAATTTGTCGGTTTTTGCTTGTAAGTCTTCGATTTTGTGTGACATCGAACTTAAATCATCCGCGAAATCCAGGTCTTCTAGATTATTCACGTCGATCCAGGATATCCCTGTCTCCTCGTTTCCTACTGTCTGACGACGCGTAATCCAGTCAAGTCCACCACAATTAGGAATATCATTGGTGATAATAAGCACCTTTGTCTGACTCCTGTGTTTACTCCAAACGCCTCGCTGAGTTTACCATTGTAGATCACTTGACATGTGCCGTTGTCGTACAGTTGTTGAATAAGGTTGATGAATATTTGGGGTACGCCGTAGTACTCGAGTAGTTTCCAAATTACTTCGCGATCAACGCTGTCGAAGGCCTTCTCAAAGTCTATGAAGTTGAGGTAGAGATTTGATTGCCATTCCATGCTTTGTTCGATGATAATGCGTAGAGTTGCAATTTGGTCAGAACATGATTTGCCTTTCCTGAATCCAGCTTGTTCTGGGCTAGCGGAGTTCTGTATCCAGTGCGTCCTTTATTCTCTCCAGGATGATGCGACTCAGGATTTTACTTGGCGTCGACAGGAGCATAATTCCTCGCCAGTTCTTGCAGAGTCCTAGGTCGCCCTTCTTTGGTAGTTTCACCAGGTAACCTTTCCTCCAGTCAGTAGGCACCTTTCCCTCTTTCCAGACCTCTTGCACTAATGGAGTTAGCATATCTGCTGTCGTCTCTGGGTCCGCTTTTAGTGCTTCCGGAGGTATTCCATCTGGTCCAGCTGCTTTTCCAGCTTTCAGAAGCTTGATTGCATTCATGACTTCAATTTTCGTTGGAGGGTTGGTGTCAACTTGCAGTTGTGTACGTGCTGTTGTTGGTATTTCTGGACGGCTTGCAGGTGGTGGTCAGTTCAAGAGTCCTTTGAAGTGGTCCGCCCATCGTTTAATCTGTCTTTCTTCCTTGGTAATTGGGTCCCCTTGGCTGTCTTTTATAGGTTTCACTTGTGTTGATCTCTTCCCAGATAGAGACTTGGTTATCTGATATAGTGTCCTCAGGTCCCTTTTGCCTGCTGCCTTCTCAGCTTCAGTAGCCAGGTTGTCGTAGAATTGTCTTTTGTCCTTCCTGGCACTCTTCTTCACTTCTTTGTCCAGTACTGTGTAAGTTGAACTCAGCATCTTTTTCTCTTGTCCATCTTTGCATTGAGTCATTTTCTCTTTCACCATTCTCCTCTCCTCTATTAGCTACCAAGTGTCCGTTGAGAGCCATTCATTGTCTTGTTTCTTCTTTCTTCCTAAGACCGTTGAACACGTTTCCTTGAAAATTACCTTCAGAGAGTTCCAATGGTCTTCCACGGATGATTCCTCAGTGGTGCCACGTAGTGTTTCCTGCTTTGCTCTGACAGTTGCAGTGAAAATGTCCTGTGTGATTGTGTCCTTCAGTTTGTGAGTGTTGAACTTGCATTGTGGCCTATCCCCAGGTATCCTCGAGGCTTTTAGCTCCACCTTGAAAGTCCATTGTACTAGATAGTGGTCTGAACCCACATCTGCTCCTCTCCTCAACCTTGTGTCCAGTAGGCTCCGTCTCCACTTCCTTGAGATTGAGATGAAGTCTATCTGGTTTTTGGTGTGTCCATCTGGTGTAATCCATGTGGCCTTGTGTATATCCCTGTGTTTGAACACACTGCCACCAATCATCGAATCATTGAAGGCGCAGGAGTCTGTCGTTCATTTCACCGAGGGCCTCGCGACCCATGGTGAGTTCTCTTCCTGTATTGTCTCCTCCCAGTTTCGCATTCATGTCGCCCATCAGGATTTTGATATCACTCTTTGGGACGTTGTCCATTACTGCTTGTAGTTGTCTGTAGAAATCCTCCTTCTTCTCTTGTTCTGAAACGTTTGTAGGCGCATAGCATTGAATAATTGTAACCTTCCTTCCTTTTGAGTGGAACCTGGCTGTCATTATCCTGGATGGGATAGGATGACAGTTTTAAAATCCAGTGTCACAGGGTGCAGAGAGTGACAGACCGATAACAACGGAAGCTTTGTTTATCGAATTAACTGAGAGCAAATACGTGTAATAGCAATGACTCAACATCTATCCCCAACGACGACAAATAGGGGAGAACAAAGATGACTATACAACTCAAGTTTCGAGGTCGTGTGATTATAATTGGTGATGTGTATGATTATGAACAGCAATAATGATGGATTGTGTTCGAAACTGTGTCATCCAGTAAATACTAATACTGTTTCACTGACTGTGTGTGATACATCTGATAAACAAACTAATATGGTAAAATTTTTGTAGTTTATCAAGCATATACCTCACTTATTATTGTTATTATTATTATTATTATAGGAAATCTAAAATCAATCTTGTAAATTCAAACTCCATTATACACACATTCTGTTTTATTTCTATTGAAAAAGAGAACTCACAGTATAAAAGTGCTGGTACACCCAAATAACGATATTCTGAACGAAGTACAGTATGTAGGCAGGCAAGACCTTCTTCAATTTTCACTGCTTCACAACTGTTCGTTGGCCCAAGACCGTAGATATCTCTTTTGCCATACCATGGTTGAAGACCTTCATTAAATGACCTATGCTGTTTTTGTTTTGTTTTTTTTGTTTTTAGGAAGTCAAGTTGATAGCAATGTAGAATTGATATAAAATAAATAAATAAACAAATAATATTTGAATAAGGCATTTAGAAGAAGACAAATTTCGCCGCGAGATGATATCGTCATTTCGTAGTTTCTTTACAACCGCCTTACACAACTAAAATGGTTCACAATAATAAAATAAAATGCATGACAATTACTCAGTTATATAAGACAAAACAAAAGTACATACTATGCTAATGACCAATCATCACATTTAAATAGGTCAAGTAGTCAGTTCATGGTAGGCGAAGATTGAAGTCTATTGTTTTGACTGTACACACAGTTTAGGCTGTATGTGATTAATCCCCGAAGAGTGCTTCCATCACCTTCAATAACCAACCTTGAATTAGAGTTATATGATGAAATAATTGTGAAACAGTCATGAATTAATATCGATTGATTTTGTGACCTCACATTAATAAGTGTTTTGCAATAGGTGATGACGCAGGTGGATTTCTATTCACATTAATGAATGCATTGGTGGGATTTTCTATATGATTTAGTAACCATTTTGGAACATGTTCCTTTCGGCCACGACACTGGAACATCCTATTGGTTCTACCTATATAGGTGTGTGTCACCGCAACAACTGCATGTGAACTTGTTGATACAGTTTGAAGTAGAGTCCACAGAATTTCGTCCTTCAATTGTAGATGCAGGGATGGAAAATGTTCGGCAAGTGAGGGAGGAAGATGCGGTGTAGAATGTGCGTTTGAGCTAGGTGTCACAACTGCATAATCTGGTAACCCTTGAATGGTAGGTAGGTTAATAAAGACACATAGCTTTCTTTGGTACAGAAGCTGTCTTTTCTACATGTGGTTTTTCTTTACTGTGACAAGTGATAAAGTTCTCCGGATAACCATTAGCTAATAAAACTGAATGTATATGTCGAAACTCATCCATCAATATGTCACTCGTGCATATTTTTCGGGCCCTTGAGAACAAACATTTCATACTAGGGAACGTTTATACAGGATAGGAACAAAACTGGTGAAATGAAGATATTGTCCACTCCATGTCTGTTTACGAAAAAAATAGATCGCTGAATCGTTCCGTCGTCTCTCCATTGGTCATAGTAATATCCGGGAAACCGAGTTTGTTATTCCATCTGAGTTCGGAACTCACTCGGATGTTTGGATGAATATGATTAAATAGGGTAATGAAGTTTTCAATAGATTTACTATTATTGCCAATAATATACTCGTTTAGAGTACACTTTCTTTATGTGACAAATAATGTACCGCATCAAGTCTTGTTTACTCTTCCTATTCATTTCCATCTAGTTTAATTTACATTGTCATCATTACTTTTATTGACTTTTGCCACCTTTGAATTTACGCTACATTTACTCTATGTTTTAATTATCTGACTAATTTTCACTATATGACCACTGGTTTTTGTTATCATTACCATAACTTTTCGGATAACTCTGAAGAGATGTTGTTTTCTAAGTCGTACGTACACTGAGTAGAATTTGCTTACTATAATCACTTCAGGTAGTTCACAAAATTTTCTGACACTTCAATTATTATAACATATATGTTCCGACTACAATGAGCATAAATGTCTTTACTATTCTAGTATAGCTGTTATCAATTTATTGATCGAGTGTGTGATCAGTTGTGTAAGTGAAAACAATATATATATTTATTTATTTATGTGATGGAAGAATTAGAGATATTATCGCAATCATTCTATATGCTTAGATGGAGCGCTTCAGTTTATGTATAAGTCATGGGATTTTAGCAATTTAAATATGTTCCTAAGATTAGGCTGAATAAGACTGTAGAATATTTTGGCGCATTCAATTTAAATATATAAACGGTACCTAGAATAGTGACCTGGGAATCCTGTTTAACTTATGTGAAGTTATCAGAATTGCACTAAAACGTAGATCATTTAAGTAATTATGAAAATAGTTTGAAAAAATTCAAAAAAGAATACTTCTTTTTCTCCGCAAGAAACTAAAACTGACCCTTTAAAATGTAACGCAAAATAAACGAAATAATAACAGTATACAAAAAAGGATACATAGTGTGTTCCCAGTTCATGATCCATCAGGCACATTATGCCTCTTTCACGTAAGTATGTGTTTTCTTCATTCGTTTTCAGCAGCATTGTGAATTTTCTGTGCCTGGGTATGTTACCATTTTTATCAATACCAGTACTGCACATCAGAGCACTAATATATATCAACAACAATAATTTATCGAGTGAAGCTGGCTCACCTTCCTATTAAATCTTCACACCAAATAACCTCTAAGTTTGTTGGCAAGTTCGCCTCCTTTATATATTCAGTTATCTTTTGGGTTGCTTCTTCCACAGAAATTCTAGGTCCAAAACTTTGTTCCACAAAATTATCAATGCTTTTAAATTTCCTGCAAACAGTATCTAAAATTCGAGTGGCTTCTCTAAATAAAGTGAAAGTAATATGTCCAGACTTTTAATTTAAAAAATGATATAAAATTCATATTTCAATCACTCACATCATGTAATATAGCAGATTCTAACTCTCCTGGGATAACTTTTAGGTGAAATTCAGGGGTTATGTTACGCCGAAGAAAACGATCTTTTTGCTCGCCTGCATTAACAGGCATGAGATTACTCGCATACTGATGCGGTACATTCTGTTCGTAACGGATCTTGTGATTCCGTGTGTACTTAAAATGATCATTGCCCAGAGAATTATTTGAATTATTATTTTCGTGCCTAGTATTTTTACTTCTTGCACAAGACATCATTTAAAATAAACATTTTTAAAATGTGTTTACAGTAGACATAAAATCAATGAAATGCAGAAACAAGTAAACATATTGTAATGAGCGGCTTTCGCACTTGTTTGAAACTTAGTCAGTAGATGTTACAAACAAAGTCAAATCTTATTCGCTACAGAGACTAAAAATGTGATAATTACACAGTATTCACTAAATTCCATAAGAAATCCTCATTAATAAGCACAGTGACACTTCAAGTTTCACGTAACTTCTCAGTATCCTCAGTCAATAAAATTTTTCAAATAACATGTTGGCGAAAAACTTTCACCCATTCTTGCCCGCGAAAGTTGATTATGTGCATGTCAGTGTGGTCTATCATTGTTTTAAACCTACGGGGCCCACTCTACACTTACTTATTATGATTTCGGGCTTCTCCTATTCACTGCACAGGACGCTGATTTGATTAGCTCAAACACCTGTCGTTTGATAAAGTAGATTCATATCTGACAAACTTTTTTACTGTAGTATTTTCGTTAAATCTGCCAACATTCTGTTTCGGTCTGGGGAAATTCTTTGAACTTAAACGTTATTTGCTGCATATCTTTTACGTGTTCCATTCTCTTTAAATTGGTTATTTGAACCTATTTATACTTGATCAGTAAATTTATTGCTGAACATGGATGACTCTGTCCAAATCTGACACATGACATTTTGGGGATTTTACATTGTATTTGTAACATATATGCAATTAAACCGGGTTTTACACAAACGCATGTTCTGCATCATACACACCCGCAATACGTAAACACGCGAAGTTTTCAAACAGTCTGCAGTAGTCTATACGGGGTGCGCGAAACAAATCCTGTTACAAAAAATAAAAGACAGATAAATACTGTGTCAGCCCAACACCGAATAATTGTATTTGTACTATTTATTAATGGAACCCTGCCTGTTAACTACATTCATATTTGCCTAGCAGGTCGCAAAATTGGGTAGAGAGGGAGAGTTGGGAATCCAGATAGAGACCATATAGCAAAAAACTAATCAAACTACTACAAAAACTTCAATGAACAAGAAAAATATTCAAAAATTCAAAATATTCAAATAACAGTCTTATTCTTCTCTGCAAACATAAGGGAAAGGCCTAGACACAAATCAACACTGGCGAAGAGATCAGCGTCGAAAAGCACTGAAACAACCTGAAATTAGTGTGGAGTCAAACCTGCATGGAAGTTCTAGGCAGAAAGAAGAAACAAGACAAACAGTGGCTAACTACGGACACTTGGAAACTAATAGAAGAGAGAGGGATGGTGAAACAAAAGATTCTCCAGTGCACCGACGAGCAACAAAAACAGGATTTGAATGCAAACTACAAGACAATGAATGAAAGAGTAAAGAAGAGTGCCAGGGAAGACAAAAGAAAATATTATGAAGCCATGGCAACTGAAGCAGAACAGGCTGCAGGCAAAGGGGATCTCGCCACACTCTACCAAACTCCTAGGTACCTTTCTGGGTAAAGTTCGACACAAATCAAGCCAGTGAAGAATGACAATGGAAAGTCACTCACCAAAGAAGTGGAGCAAAGGCAACACTGGGCCGAACACTTCAAAAGACTACTAAACCGACCACCACCTACAACGAGCCCAACAATACCAACAACGGAAGCAGAATTACCAGTGAACATCAACCCCCCGACGAAATCAGAAGTCCTGAAGGCAATCAAGATGCTGAAAGCTGGAAAAGCAGCAGGACCAGATGGATTCCCAGCAGAAGCACTGAAAATGGACCCAGAGCCAACAGCGGACTTGATGACACCATTAATGGAGAAGGTGTGGAAAGAAGGCAAAGTACCCGAGGATTGGAAGAAAGGCTACCTGTTCAAACGGCCAAAGAAAGGAGACTTAAGTCAATGCAAGAACTTGCGCGGAATTATGCTCCTTTCCATCCCAAGCAAAATACTAAGCAGCATCATCCTGGAGAGAATCAAACACGCCGCCCTGAATGAAAACCTTCGACCGGAACAGGCTGGATTCAGGAGAAACAAGTCATGCATTGATCAGATCGCCACATTACGGATCATCATTGAACAAAGTTTGGAATGGCAGTCACCTCTCTATCTCAACTTCACCGATTTCGGAAAGGCCTTCGATAGCGCAGCGTCGATCTAGAGGTGCTTTGGCAACTAGTTCGCTACTATGGATTGCCACCAACAGTTATACATTTCATCCAACAGTTGTACGACAATGCTGCACGGCAAGTAATCCACAAGCGGAAACCCACGGAATCCTTCGAAGTAAAGACAAGATTAAGACAAACTGGCTGCCAAATATCGCCAATGATTTTCCTGATTGCAGTAGACTGGGTAATGCGACAAACAGTGAGCAATGAGGAAACAGGCATAAAATGGACTCACACAAAATACTTGGAGGATCTGGACTTCGCCGATGATATTGTCTGATTTCCCACAGAGTGGAGGATATGCAAGTGAAAAGCAACAAGTTGTCAGAAGAAGCATCCAGAGAAGGTAGGACTTCAGGTGAACATGGAGAAAACAGAGATGATGAAGATTCCTGGACAAGAACAACAACAGACAACGATCAGCATAAATGAGAGGAACTTGAAAGAAACAACCTCCTTTACCTACCTGGGAAGCATCGTTTCAACTACAGGCGGATGGAACTGACGAGGATATCAAAGCAGCGAGGATCGGGAAAGCAAGACAAGCTTTCACTACTCTCAAGTCTATGTGGAGGTCAATACTCAGCACTAATCAGCATGAAAATGAAAATAAGATCTGGATTTCCAACTCGAATGTGAAGTCAGTCAATGCCACTTACTATACGGAGCAGAAACTTGGCCAGCGCGTCATTAAGAGCACCTCAAACAAACTACAGACCTTCATCAACAGCTAGTTGTCTTCGCTCAATACCACTCAAGATTAGATGGCTGGCCAGAAAAGATCAGCAACAGAGATCTCTGGGAGCGAACCAATCAGGAACCGATTGTGAAACAAATAGGCAGGAAGAAATGGAGATCGATTGGCCATGCTCTGAGGAAACCATCAAGTGACATCACTAGACAAGCCATTTCTAGAGTGGAACCCAACAGTGAAGCAGCGATTCGTTCTTCAGTGCAAGGGTGACTCGAAGAAGTCATGTGAAGAGGAGATAAAAAGGCGCAGGCAGACTTGGAGTCAGGTGAAGACTCTAGCAGAGAACCGAACGCAATGGAGACGCACGGCTGAAACCCTATGTTCCTCTAGGAATTAGAGGAAGCAATAATAATATAACAGTGGGTTGCTAATCCATTGGGGCTTCCCCGCATGAGTTCATATCCCTTCCCCGTCGGGATTTAACTGCCAGATGTTAGTGGACAAAAGGACATTGGAATTATTGTTACCCATGACTATAAAAAAACCGCAAATTTTATTCGAGCCGCAGTAGTTTCCGTGTGGAAATTCCGTTTTCCATAACAATCACGCCGAAACCGTTTACCTGAACCATATCTCATCAGTTCATGAAGTTTTTGTTCAAAAGTAGAAGGCCATGGTAAACTTGTCAACAACCTTTCAGCATTATTCACAAGTCGTTGGAATTTTTTAGACACTGATCTATTTACAACAGCGACAAATGACTCAAACTTTGCACGAACGCCAAAGGGATCACGGTATGACTCTATAAACCCAATATGCTTTTCAACAACAGGGTTCTTATCTTTGACCCATAACCTGAAGGCATCTTTGTGAGTGGCTAATGAGCCAATAGTGAAGCTTTCAGCAAACTGATGCCACATTTCTGATTCGATTTGTTTAAGCGAATGTGCTTTGAAATCTATACAGCAATCGACTAGTAACTTCATCAGCTCACTATAGTCACCATATATTCAAGCTGCAAAGATGTGTCCGAGGGAAGGGAATCTCTTAACTTCTCACGATGTTGACTTAGAGGGATTTGCAAGTCATGGTAACGTTGGGCTAACTGTCTTTGTTTTTCTTGGATAAAAGGAGCGTCGAAATGACTTTGTGCAGCAAGCGTGTCAGCCTGGACTTTGAATGCATCTATACGTTCACGATGAGCAGCTACATCAGATTCAAGCAAGTTTTGCCGCTTTTGTGCGTTCATTACACCGTTTAGATCACGACCAACATCCTCTGAGGCTATATGAGCTTCAACATCATTCAACCATAACTCGACATCTTCTATGTTGCGAGCAAACTGTTGTTGCCTACTTGCTTGATCTAAATTTTTCTTCTTGTCTCCCATGGCATTTATGAGATGAGACCAAGTTTCATCCAACTGTTCAATCTTTACCTTTATTTCTTGTGAGTTGTAGTGGTTTGCATTTAACAAATCATGACCTGTCTTTTTAATACCTTCAACGCGGGATTGGTTCGCTTGTATTTCCGCCTCGAAATTCTGATGCTTCTGCATCTTCGTTTGCAAATTCGTGGAGTCTTTGTAACTTTCATCAAGTGCATTTTTAAGTTTTCCTGATATCCATGACTGCATTTCATCTGCATCTCTATCGAACATTTGGTAACGGTGGGAATCTTGAAGACGCTGACGGTGGTTCTGAGCTTTCTCCTTTAATACATTTCGTCTACTTTGAATACCTTCCTGAATCTCATGAACCTGTGCAGCCGCATAGTGGTTTGACTCCATTAATTTTGCAGCGAATTCATCAAGTTGTAGCACCTTTCCTTCTTGTTCTAAAAGTGACTTTTCGAAGTCTTCATGTTTCCTTATGAGTGCTTCCACAGAATCGAGTGAGTCTCCCACATCTTTTATTTCTAAGAGGGCCTCTTGCTTACCAACCCAAGATTCCAACTGTTCAGCGTCGCGGTAAAAATACTGAAGGCCCATACACTGTTCTAGCTGTTCACGTCTTTCCTCACACAACTGCATCAGGGAGGCTCTCTCTTTCAAGGGCGGAAAGTTTGGCAGTTATGTCTCCACTACAGGGATGGCCAACACTTAGTAACGCCTGGCCTTCTTGCATGCATGTATCGAAACTGTCAGCTCGAGAATTTATCTCAGCGGTGTATTCCTTATGTCGCTCTACTTGGGCTTCAGCACCAGCTACATCCTTTGCCAAATCATCCGCCAATATTAACGTCTTCATGTCATTCATCCAGATACTCAAGTCTCTCCAGTCAGCCAAAAAGCGATACATCTTCAATGACTCTTCCAGTTTACTTTTCCTATCTACAGCCTGACTTTTCAGCTTATCCCATGCAGTAATTAAGGCGTCATACTTGCCTTGTATAGTGTCTTGCGGATCAGGATGCTTCTGTGCAAGCGCCTTAGCATCATCTCCAAGTTGAACAATCCTTTCATCTGGGGCAGTCAAATCCCTTTCTAATGCTTCGTGCTTCCTTTGTAAGGATTGGACTGAAGCAAGATCACGACCACAGTCCTCAATTTTCTCTGTGGCTAAGACATGATTGACCATGCTAGTTTCTTCAAGGGTCTTCCTGTATGGTCCCAGTAATGTCCAACCCAAGGCAGTCTTTACGGCACAAGGTTCGTTAGCTCCTCCAAGCCTTTTATCGATAGTTACGTGAGCTTCTGGCACGTTACAGCCAATAAGCATCTTAATTTCTTTATTCTTAACCTCTGGTAAAACTAGCCCATCTAGGTGACTCCATGAGGCCATCTGATCTGCTGTTAGCACAACTCTTTGTAACTGTGGCAACTTCTCTACTGTCCATGCTTTGGAAACAGAAACATGAAGTGACGAATCCAACGGAGAGACTTCCAGTTGCACTTGTTTGCAAGACAAAGTAGACTGTGAACCAAGCGTCTTAAGGGAGACTGTCTTAGTTGCTCCTACCAAACCTAGTTCTCTTGCCAGATCTTCTGTGACTAATGTTGCGTCTGAACCACTATCCACAAACGCACAGGTTTGAACGACATTACCATTATATCTGGCTAAGATGGGCACTATAGCGAATGCGGTTTCACTTGCCGGAGTCCTGTCCAAAGTCATATCACTACACTGTTGAGCGTTAATATGCACATCATTTTTTATATCGTCGGATGATCCCTGGCTTCTGTGAAGCAATGTATGGTGTCTCCAACCACAACCTTCAACTGTACGGGACCTTGGAGATCGGCAAATCTTTGCTATGTGATTTGCTTTTAAACATACGTTGCATAGTTTTCTCTTGGAAACAAATGCCAGACGTTCATCAAGGTCCTTATCCTTAAACTCTAAACACTGGTCTAGGAAATGGCCTCCCGAACACAATATACAGGGTGGGATAGATAAACGTGACTCGTTCTTAGGATCATTACTCGGCTTTTCGACATTATTCTCTGAGAGCCTGGTAACAAACACTCGGTGTTTAGAATCAGAGTTTTTCTTCATAGGGTTAGTAAACTCCTTACTATTTTTTCCCGTGGAATGCCCATTGATTAGCAGCCCATACCTGGTGTTAGCCATATCTGATTGCTCCTTAACAAACATGCATAAGTCGCTAAATGATGGTTCGCGACCGCTCTTTATGACATTGCAAGCCACCTTTATCCATTCTCTCTGTGAATGAACAGGGAGTTTTAGGACTAGTTGTTCAATAGTTTTACCAGAATTCAAATCTGAAACATAGTTCATCTGTTTTAAAGTCAATTCGCAGGCTTGCATCTCGTGAGATAGCTTCCTTAATAATGCTGCATCATTGCTTTTAACATTTGGAAATTCTAGGAGTTTCTCTATGAAGGCTTGGGCCACAACATGCTTTTGCCCAAATGCTTCCTCTAACAGTTGTACGGCTTTATGATAACCTTCCTCAGGCTCTAACAAAACACAGAGTTTGATTACATCTTTGGCTTCTCCTTCACAATACTGAATCAAGTAATTTAGCTTGCTTCGGTATCCAATGGCATCATTATCCACCAAGTCTTCAAAATTCTTTATAAAATTCCAATAATTTACAGGATTACTGTCAAACTTAATTATCTCTCTTTTAGGCATGTCCAGAAACTTGAACATGGCTCTGGCGAGCTCATCGTTAGAAGATACAGCGACTGTATGCGAAGTAGAAGGCTTGAAAGGTGACTTATTATGATTAGAACATTCACGACTAGCTTATCGTAATCTTTCCAATTCAATTTCTTTCTCTTTTTGGACTATGCGCAATTTAGCTAGCTCCAATTCTATCATATGGTGTGATTTATTCTCATTGCTTCCATGGAAATCAGCTTCATTACTCTTTTCTTACCGTGGAGTTAACGACGGTATAGTTTCATAACTTTCGTCTGCAATACTGTTCGAAACTTTGTAGGATTATTTTTGTCCTACAGATTTATTTGCAAGTATTGGTTTTGTAGGGATTTGGTTTGATTGCATGGAGGGTTTCATCATGAGCTGACATCAGTTAGAGAACCACTGGAAAACCAGCTGGGAGTACTGGACAGCTGTTTCGTCCTAGTTTGGGACTCTTCATCAGTACGCGCCCAACGGGATTCGAACCCAGGACCTTCTGGTTACGAGGCGAGCTCGTAGACCATTGAGCCACTGGGACCCGATCCAATGGTCCTTGAATTCTAACTTCTGCCAATTCACGACATAGCGCGACCATTTCGCAATGTCTTCTTCGTGAGTAACTGTCCTCATCTTCGACCTGCTGTACCCTACTGGTCACGGCTTCCCACTAGAACCCCAGGTTAACTGCCTGAATAGGGCCAGTCACTAGTGAGCATCAGATTAATTTGCAAGTATTGGTTTTGTAGGGATTTGGTTTGATTGCATGGAGGGTTTCATCATGAGCTGACATCAGTTAGAGAACCACTGGAAAACCAGCTGGGAGTACTGGACAGCTGTTTCGTCCTAGTTTGGGACTCTTCAGCAGTACGCGCCCAACGGATTTACAGATTTAGTCTTTCCTCAATACTGACGACACAGAGTCTTGGCTTTACTATAGTTAAAACAGAATGACTTGACTTAAACTTTATCTGTTTCTGAAACATAAAATATATCATACAATTACACCAAGAAAAATGTACAAATCCACTGTCATTACAAAAAAAGGACAAAAACGTACCGAACAGTATTGAGGGTACGGACAAAATGAACAGTCAATTAATTACATGTATACACAAATAGAGTGACAGACAAAAAAGAACATTCAAGGTCATCACGTGGTGAGAATTACAATAAATTGACCAATAAACGCGACAAGAAGGTCACATCATATTGATTGACTGTCTATCATATAGTCTATCTATCTGTCGCGGTTAAGAGCATCAGTGCCGAAGTATCGAAGGACACTGAAGCACAAAGTGACGCTTGCATTGTACTAGGTGAACAAGCGACATACGAAGGTGAAGGAAAACCCAAAAACGACTAGTAACACTGGAATGGGTTTCTTTGGAAAGCTTCTGACCCCGCACATGAGGTAAACATAGATGCTTCCGCTACAGATAACCTACAAGCATCGGCAGATAACACTGCACCCAGGTGCAAGCAAGATCATCTCACAGTAAAAGCAAAAAATCATTATCCTAATACCAAGGTCTCTCCACAGGCGTCCATATACCTCCCTTGTGACAAGTGCAACAAGTAGCATGTAAGCCTGAAAAAGAACTATGCACGCATTATGGCAGGTCCCATAAAGGAGACGGAACACGAGAGTGGAAGTGATCTTCGTCGGACTAAGAGAAGTAGACAAACTGTGGACGACAGACTACACGAGGTGAAGGCTAACAGCAAAAATATCTCCATGCACACAAATTCACACTCTAGCAGACACGCAAGGGGAGTCGAGCTGATTTAACAGCAGAGTGAGACCCACAATTTCCGTAATAGCCTGGGTTGTAATGTGCCTATAAGTTCATATAACCTGAGAATAAATAATGAAAACACATGGGCTACTAGACGGGGCACCACTAGGTACCATATAAACGGAAATGCATACTCGAACCCTCGTAGTAATTACGTAAAGTCCCATCGGCATAACGGGTATAGATTGAATCATGGTCCTTCTATGCACATGCACGAAATGAGTCCACAAATGTACAACTGCGAAACACTTAGCACGTACTACCCTCAAAACAACCTAAAAACAGGTTATTTCGGCCCTGTAAATAACAATCTGAATAGAGAAAAAGACTATCTAATGCCGAGGAATGATTCCAGATACCCACGTAATGAGGCCAGAAACCAACATATGCAACAGGATTATTTTCGGTTGCAGCAAACAATAGCCCATCTCGCAGCACAGTTTGTTCAGGGAGTAGTAGACACGCTGACAATGTCTCATCTGAGAATCCCTCCGAACATAACATAGGCAACCGGGAGTTAGGGGTAGTAACAAGAAAACCCACTAATTACCCTCCCAACAAAACTGGTTTTCTGAAAATTATGCTCTTAAATGCTCGATCTCTCCTTAACAAAATAACTTCCCTTCGCAGCTTGGTATACATGGAACGGCCAACACTGATCCTGGTAACTGAAACTTGGCTAACTAATGATATACCTGACACAAAGCTGATAATTGATGACTATGACATCCACAGGAATGATAGAGTAGACAAAAGAGGAAGCGGGTGTCTAATATATGCTTCTAAATCCACTGACCCCAATACTTTTACAAACCTAACTATCGACAAACTCCCAGAATCTAAGTGGATACGCATCCACACAAATGAAAATAAAATTCCAGTGGGATGTATATACAGAGCCCCCAGCAGCCCTAAAATGACTGCTACGGTTATCGTAGAAATACTAGAGCATGTACCTACTCTGGAATTCGACTACAAAATAATTTGTAGCGATTTTAACCTCCCCGGAGTGAACTGGGATACCTGCAATGGACCTAGAATCTATGACAAGCTCCTTGAAGCTATAAATGTAGGAGGATGGAAGCAGTGCGTACGCCTCCCAACACGACATAACAATATTCTCGACTTAGTCCTCTGCGACAAAATAGAGCCGATCTCGATAGAGGTGGGAGATAAACTCGACAACAGTGATCACAACATACTGTACTGCACCCTACCTCTTCAACTAACAACTAAACACACACCTACAAATTCCCCGGTTCACTATCAATATAGGGACTATAGAAATGCCGACTGGGAATTCCTACCAACGCTTTTGAGGAGCTCTGACTGGAATGAATACTTTACCAATGATGACTTAGAAGTAACACTTGGTACCTTCTACAAGACAATCAGTTTGGTAAGAGATACAATCGCACACTAAAAATCTGCCCTAAAGACACCAACTCTATTCATAGGCCGTAAAAGGCGATTAAAACTAAATTTTATTTATATAAAGAACTTAGTCCATTACACCAGATGCATGAAACATTTAAAAATCTTGAGGACAGTCATAAAATGAAGGCACAACTCGAGGAAAATAAAGCCCTAGGGGGCACCACTAAAACTCAGGAACTCTGCAAGATCTTGCAAAAACGACTAAACTAGGGTAAAAACAATAATGTTGGCCACTTGGAGCATGAAGGTATAATTTATGATGATCCCCAGATTATTTGTGAACTCCTAAACCAGTGGTCCTCCAATAACACCAAAGCGCATCCGTCCCCAATTCTCGACATAACCTGTAAAAATAACTACAAGTTAGGTGAAATCAACTTTAATATACAAAATATAGCATCAGCGATAAAGACATTAAAAGCTAACGGTAGTTGTGGGATAGAAGATATACCATCTGTCATATACAAAAACGGTGGCAATGATATGATAGTACTATTACTTAGAATATTCACCCTCTCACTAGTGACTGGGACCTACCTTCAAACTTGGAAAAACACGTGTATACTACCTAAGCATAAAGGAGGGGCCAAAACTAGTGCATGTAATTATAGGCCTATCAATATAACACCTGTTAAATCACGGATCATGAAGAAAGTAATCAAAGACCAAATGTCAGACTACTTTCTAAAACACAAACTCATCAACCAGTCACAACACGAGTTCCTTAAGAAAAGATCTTGCGTCGCTAGTCATATAGACTTTTTCAACGAAGTCACCTATAGAAGAGATAGGAGAGAACTAGTAATTATCCTCTATTTCGATATAAGGAAAGCCTTCGACAGAGTCCCACATAGTCTGTTAGTCAGCAGGCTATGCTCACTAGGAACACGCGACTCCCTTCACAACTGGATAAAATCATTTCTCAGTGACAGAAATCGGACAACAAAAGTTGGCTCGATGACCTCCAGGCCTAGGCCGATTAGCGGTGGTGTCATCCGGGGGAGTGTATTGGGACCCCTTCTTTTCATTATATACATAAACAGTATATGTGAGTGCTTTAGTATAGGCAAGCCAATACTGTATGCAGATGACTTAAAGCTGGCATATACCTGCACAAATACAGATATCGGCACAACTATGAACTTGATCATGTCTGTAAAAATGGCACGCATTTTCATGTAAATTTATGTTTATATGAAAATATAAGTTATTAATATTATTGACTCCATACATAAAGAATTAACAAAAATGGATATATGGTGTGACGCCTGGAGACTTGAGTTCAGTGTCGAAAAGTGTGGCTGGCTCTGCATAGGCTGTCCCAACCTAGAACTCGACATAGCAATTCAGGGCCACAAAATCCCCAGACTCAAACCTGTGCTAGACCTAGGACTGACATATTCACACAATCTATCATTTTCTGAACATATCTCGAAACAAGTATCGAAATCACGCAGGCTTAATGGTTTCCTACCCAGGAACTTCTACAGAAGTGAATCCAGAATACTACTGTACAAGGTTTGTGTGCACCCACTCCTAGACTATTGTTCATTCATATTGAGTAGTACACGCACAGAAGACAAACTAAAAGTAGAAGGAGTACAGAGGTACTTCATGTTAAAAGTACTCGGAACCGAAAACGGCACAAAATACTCTACCAGATTTGAAATTCTAGGACTAGAAACATTATGGTTAAGACGACTGCGACTAAATCTGGTACTCTTCTATAAGCTGCTTAACCACATAGTGTATATCCTTACTAATTGTACTCGGTTTTCAGAAGACACTAGATATAACCTTAGACACACTAAAGGTACGGTGGCTATAGAACAATGTAAAACAGCCACCAGGCAAAAGTTTTTCATGATTAGGTTTGCCCAAATATGGAACAAACTACCTGAGGAAATGCGACTAGCAAGCTCACTGGTGTCCTTTGAAAAGGCACTTAATGATACACTAAGTGGGTTTGCAAGTGATACCGGTGCTAATTCCTATGTAAGAGCTTCAGAAATTATAAGCCCATTAAATGCAGGAACTTAGAGACTACACCTGTTGTTTCTTTAGCCTTTATCTATAATTTCAGACAAAAAAGCAGCAGTCATGAAAATAACACCCATACAAATAAGAGTCGAAAGAATTATGTCCACCTGATACAAAGCGTGAACCCTAAAGAACATACGAATGAAATATGAGAAAACAAGGTTGCGACTTACCATAACATCACATGGAAGGATATAAGTTACTTGGACATCATTTATAATCAACAAACTGGTCTCCTTTCCAAGAAGAATGCGGCGATATTTTATCCACATTGGTGAGGAAATACATAAATCCACACTTCCCGTTGTACACACTCAGTGGAGGTAGGAGTCAACGAAGTAATGCATTTGAAGCATATGCATACTTCCCATCATCATGGTGACACTTTGCGGAATATGTCAAAATCGTTGAGTAATCAAACCCAACACGCGATGTAATTAACTAAGTCCGAAAGACAAACAAGTTGTAGTACATATTTGAATATTTATCCATATGACGATCATGATGACGAATCCAAATCACCACACATACGGAGCCAATAAACCTGGATTTCTATGAAATAACGAAAATATGCTGACAGCTGAATTTCAGATCCCAATGACTCATTCGATGGTAAAAGTCTGCTCCTCCATGCCTCTTTCGACATTCTGGTATGGATTGGTTCGCAGTTATTCTGGTTCAAGACAGAAAAGAATCAAAAATCAACCAGTTGCTGAATTATTACTACTTCTCTGCATGTTTAACTGGATACTAACTGCTGTGGTGAGCCTCTTGCAGATTATATTGCTTAAAACATCGTTTACGGTAAACTAAATAACGTTTCATAAGCCATTCTTATACTTTCGTAAGTAGCCCACCATATCGACCAAATGTAACACAACACTCAGTTGTTGCGCGCATTTTCAACAAATTCAAACAATAACGGTGCCTAGGATTATGCCATATAAATTGTTTTAACTTATGCAAAGTGTGCTCACTGTCATTATTCCATTATCTTCCCTTGTATATATATCTTGTGTTAGTGAAAGTTTTGAACATGTTTATTCCACGTGTGCATTATTATCATATTGATGATGTCTGTCAACTGGAGTCCCTCATGTGCATAAAGTGAGAATATATTATTATAAGATGCATTTTATTGTTATATGAGGGAATTGACTTCAAGCTTTATTTATTTTCCCAAGTATCTGTAATCCATTCAACGAATACTTGGGTTTTTTCTTTGTTAAAGCGAAGTCAATATCTCTATATTTCTTGATTTGTTCCACGGAATCACCAGTTATCAGACTTTTCCGACAAACTAAAGATAAAATGACAGCAACCATGTTATTTAACCATAAATCATGTAACTTGAATATGTAACTTAAAAAATGCTTAACCATTCCTACACAACTTGTGTCCTACATTTGTAGGAATAAATATATACCTTATTATCATTATTATCATTACCATCTATGCTTATTAATAATAGTATATTCTCATTTGGTACATGAAGGACGCCAGTTTACAGGCATCATCAATATGATAAATTACATTTACGATTAGTAGGCATATTTAATAATAGTAATTGAATAAAATACATTTTTTCCTACCTGTGTAGGACACACCAATTGTACAGGCATGGATAAGTATTATTTAAATTACATAAATTTGGTTTGTGGTTAAATTATAAGGTTGCAGTTATTGTGTCTATGGGAACTTTATGATAACTAGTCATTCAATGGAGCACATCAAGAAATATAGAAATATTGTCTTCGCATTAACAAAAAAACCCGAGTATGTTTTGGATGGATTACAAATACCTGGGAAAAAAATAAGGCTTGAAGTAATTCCCCCATATAAATTTGGTGTGTACGGCATCGAGTCTTATTCTTGATTTACATCCAAATTTGATAATAATTTAAAATAAGTAATACACCTGTATACTTTAGTCAGCATTTCCTTCGTAACATCACAAGTTAATAGTACTCAAAGTAGACTAATAATGATGACAGTTTATATTCTCTGGTAAACGGGTGTTTTCAAGAGATGCAAGCTATTTTTGCAAACAAGATCAGTTATGTTGTAAGTTACAATCATAAAGTATTATAAATCAATACTTTTTTATTGGTATAAAGGTATATTTCACAACTGTAATCCAGGTTGCCTCGTTGGTGAATGCAATGCGCAATTCACGAGGGAATTGTAAGATATGGGACCAATAATGTTCGCAGATCATTTGTCATTGTAAATGGTCAAATATCCACATTCTTCATTCTCATTCACAAAGTCAAATTGAAGCTGAAATGATGAGAGACAAAAGAAGACAAACAACAACAACGCAAAAGAAAGCAAGTGGAGTCCTCCAGGAGTGATTAATATGTATATATACATTTATACTCTGTTTAGTAATTATAGTTATTTTGGTGCACTAACTAACTATTCCCGTGATGCTAACTTTTATATTGTGTGAGCTAATATTATTGTCCTGTGTAAAAATGTCTGTCATGTACTTTCAATAATATAAGAATTTATAATTGTAGTTTGTTGTAACTACACGTTTAATGAACTTAAAATATCTATGTTGGGCGAAAAAGTGAGCGTAGGATTCAGACGCAGAAGTGCATTGTCATCTTTGAGCAGTCTGGTGACTGAGGAGATGAACACTGCGAGTGTGTTTGCATCGCGCACATCAGATGGTAGTCTATTCCAAATGACTGAAAACTTATTTAAGAATAAATTATACCACATGTAAGTCTGACAATGCTCTATAGCAGCTAGGTTGGGATGATTTCTAAGATTGTAACTGATGACAGCGGTAGGTTTAATTATTGGCTCGGAGGAGTGCACGAGCAGATTAGTTAGCTTGTAGTAAAAAATTAGGTTTAGCTTAAGACGTCTTTTCCAGAGTGGTTCTAAACTTAGTCTGTCGCAACGTTCATAGTATTCGAGACCATGAATGCCTTGCTGCCCTCTCTTCTGCATAAGAAAGTTACTAACTGAGGAATTACTTCACAATACCCTCCATATATTAATTTCAGTAAGGACAAACAGAAATTTTTCCACTTCAGTGTTATGAGATAATTTGTGAACCGACTAGGCCGTTACAGTAATATATTTGACAAGGGGACTTCATTTTGAAATCAAAAGCGCATATGTGTTTTACTAAATCTTATGCACTTTCTGTATAAATTCTATGCTCTTCAAATAGTCATTTAACAATTGCTGAATGTTGCAAATTAAGCTAAAATTATAACTTGTAATCGTATGTGTAATTTATCGAATTGATGATGCCTGTAAACTGGCGTCCCTCATGTGCGAAAATAAGAATATATTATTATTATTAAACCTTTTCTATCCCTCTAGGGTACGTTTACGAGTTCGCCACGAGAAGGTGCTCAAACCGAGGTCGAATAAAATACGTGTGAACTTTAGATTCTCTCGCAGAGTGGTCAACGACTGGAACTCTTTACCTGATTCATTAGTAACAGCTCCATCGGTGAACGCTTTCAAAGAGAAACTGGATCTCTGCAGAGATGTATATATCACGAAGATTAACATAGGCAACAAGAGCCTTCTATCCTTATAATCTGAATCTGGATCTAGGACACTTCCTTGTATATGTCCACTTGTTAACCGATAAAGGTTGGATGTGTGGAGACTTAATCTGACCATTTGCATTCTATTGCTTAGAAAAGTACTGAGCCAGTTTAACAATGGACTTTCGATAACATTAGACGGGAGATTATTTGGCATATCCCCTATTTGAAGTGGGGCCACCAGCTTTATCTTATTGAGCCTTATCGTATTAAGTAAAACTGAAATATTGTATGCACATATGGACTAATAACTGCCTATGACTTTGACAGTTTTACAAAAGGGTTACTATATTTAGTTATTACAATACAAACACATATTTGGCGCCATTTTCTTCTTAACACTAATGCATACTTATACTATGCGCAACCGGATTAAATGTAACTGAAACAATCCATGCGAGGCTTGATGACGCACTGAGAAAATAATAACGGTTTACGACTGTGACGCATTTCAGACAAGTATTATCATGTTGCCTATCAGTTTCGTTAACTATGCAATGTCCTCGAAATGATCAATAAGAGAGATACAGGTAGTCGACACAAATGCATATATTAACAAAAGAACAAGTCAAACAAATTAAAATATTTTAGTGTGAAACAGTACATAATCACATTAAAAGGGGTTTATTAACAATTCAGTGAGGAAAATCACAGCGGTAGATGTTTTACGACTACATCATAGTTAAATTAAAGACCACTAATCGTTTTATCCACAATATGTGGATCAGTTTCCCTCAGATGATAGTGACACTGGACCCGTATTGAGAAATATCTAAGGATGTATACATATCAGGTGAATTAATCTTACATCAGGTGAACAATTCCTCATCTTACCCACAATGAATGTTTGAACAAGGGAGGGAATCATAGTAGAATCAGTAGGATTAGTACATAGATTCCATGGCAGATTTGAAGAATTATACAACTTTCGATTCATCTTTCACAGTTTGTCTTCTACAAAATGCAAATATTACACAACTGCCTCTCCTATCCTTCCGTTACAACCAGCTGAAAAAAGACTGAATATTCAAACATTATACCTCTTTGATTAAGTTACTGAATAATATTCTTTTTGTCAATGGAATCAATGTATATCACATCTGTAAAATTTATACATGTGTTAACTTGTCCCATTAAGCTGAAAAATGTAATGTTCATGCGATTTTTTTTATTATCATTACGAAGCCCGCCTCTTTAACGTGTGCTACGTATTAGCCGCAGCGTTTACGCAAAGGAAAATCTACCAATCGCAATATGCATTAGTGACCTTGAAGTGCTCTATAAGCCGTGTGTGCTGCTGTCTATTGCCCCAGTTGTCGGCTATGGATAGTAGCACACACCGGGTGAGAATAGGTGTTATCGCGATGTTGTGTTTGGGTTGCTCTATGTTGTTTTCAGCTACTTGGGAAAATAAATAAAGCTTGAAGTCAATTCCCTCATATAACAATAAAATGCATCTTATAATAATATATTCTCACTTTATGCACATGAGGGACTCCAGTTGACAGACATCATCAATATGATAATAATGCACACGTGGAATAAACATGTTCAAAACTTTCACTAACACAAGATATATATACAAGGGAAGATAATGGAATAATGACAGTGAGCACACTTTGCATAAGTTAAAACAATTTATATGGCATAATCCTAGGCACCGTTATTGTTTGAATTTGTTGAAAATGCGCGCAACAACTGAGTGTTGTGTTACATTTGGTGGGCTACTTACGAAAGTATAAGAATGGCTTATGAAACGTTATTTAGTTTACCGTAAACGATGTTTTAAGCAATATAATCTGCAAGAGGCTCACCACAGCAGTTAGTATCCAGTTAAACATGCAGAGAAGTAGTAATAATTCAGCAACTGGTTGATTTTTGATTCTTTTCTGTCTTGAACCAGAATAACTGCGAACCAATCCATACCAGAATGTCGAAAGAGGCATGGAGGAGCAGACTTTTACCATCGAATGAGTCATTGGGATCTGAAATTCAGCTGTCAGCATATTTTCGTTATTTCATAGACATCCGGGTTTATTGGCGTTTTATGAGTGGTGATTTGGATTTTTCATCATGATCGACATATGGATGAATATTCAAATATGTACTACAACTTGTTTGCCTTTCGGACTTAGTTAATTACATCTCGTGTTGGGTTTGATTACTCAACGATTTTGACATATTCCGTAGTGTCGCCGTGATCATGAGGAGTATGCATATGGTTTAAATGCATTACTTTGTTGACTGCTACCTCCACTGAGTGTATACAACGGGAACTATGGATTTTTATTTCCTCGCTGCTGTAGATATAGGATCGCCGTATTCTTTTTCGAAAGGATACCAGTTGGTGGATGATAAATGATGTCCAAGTAACATATCCTTACATGTGGTAAGTTTACACACCTTATAAGCTTTTCAATAAAACTTGTTTGTGACGTATCCTAAATTGTTTGGAAGCCCTAGATGGCAGTTAGGATGTTTAAATCACCTTTATGTGTTCAAAGCAGCAATTCGTCATCACATTAAACCACCTTCCTTGATGGTAAACTTTGTTTTGATATCAACCAGGGCAGATGTACTGTTACCTCTGTTATTTGGTTTAGTGATTGACCTTCATTGTTATTTTCACCTTCCAATATGTCCTCCTTTTAACTTGACCTAAGTAGTCAAGTCTATTTTCTTACCCACCTCTTATGTCTATTGATTACATATATATTCCTATGATAAGTCCTTGTGTGATCTGATTGCTGGAAATGTGTGTTGCGCAAGTACGTTACACGATTCAGACAAATTACGT
The DNA here is from genome assembly GCA_944472155.2 of Trichobilharzia szidati. Classification (NCBI taxonomy): domain Eukaryota; kingdom Metazoa; phylum Platyhelminthes; class Trematoda; order Strigeidida; family Schistosomatidae; genus Trichobilharzia; species Trichobilharzia szidati. Next base: position 7,589,784 of record OX235279.1, read on the forward strand.
CTTCTTATTGCTTCGTCTAAATATCCACTTGTGTGACTGATGTAATCGCACATTCATATAAACTTCTATTAATTCTTACTGTGTTAACTCGTTAGTAGTGATATTTATGTATACATCCTGTGAACCTTTGTTTTCTTTTGTTTTTAGCTACTCTGTAATTCCACTGGTCTCGTGGGATTCGTTGCTGAAGAAAGTGGTTCCCAGTATCGTTGATTTTGTATTCTGTGTTGTATCACTAATAAATGTATTCCCTATACGTCAAATGGACATTCCATTTAATAATGATCACTAAATTTATCGAATATTGTGTGACCTGCAGAATTTGGGGTCATGCGCTGTATTGAGTAGTGCATTTAGAAGAGACGTCCGCCTCTGAGTTATACTGTCGTCAATATGCAGTACATTCTCGTTCTCGTGATAAATTGAAGGACAAGATTCCGCTGTTGACCAACTCTATGTGTGTTTATCAATTCACCTGCTCGTGTGGAGCTAGGTATATCGGTCGTTCGACACGAGTTTTGTCCAAGAGGGTGCAAGAACACTATCCCCTGCATGGTTACGAAAAGGTGGCAGTGGAGCAATAAGAAGCGCGATCATTGAACATCTCCTTGCGATAATGATCACCCAATTATCTCTATAGCCTCCGCCTTCAAAGTCATCTACAAGGCAAAGAGTAATCTACCCAAATCCCTACGTACCCGACTCATCTGTATTGCTGAAGCTTTGGCTATCGAAAGAGAAAAGCCAGATCTCTGTGTACAGAAAAAGTTCGTTCAACTCCTCCAACTTTCATGGTCTTAATCCCTCTATGCTAAAGTATGGTAATCCCCAATCATATTTTAGCTCTACCAATTTTTCAGTTTTTCATTTTTGTCGATTCAATTTGTATTCTCTTCCCTATTACGTCAATTGTTACTATTACTACTCTCACTTTATGTTGTCCTCGGTATTATTTCACTGGTTCCACTTGTCATTCTAAATCAATTCCTTAATGCAACATTAAATTCTATGCTATTAAAATTTCACACAATATTACGTAACGTTTTTATTTTATTCGATTTGTCTACTAATCTAATAATTGCACACCCTTCACCTAAGAAGTTCTATCCATCCTACGAATTATTCTATATATGACATTAATTTGCTTTGCCACTTGACATTTAACTATGATTATAATCACAAACATTTTAGTTTTAATTGCACTTCATATTATTATTATTTCATGCATTCACACCTATGTTTCAATTCCCTCACCGGATATAACTTCTTAAAAACCATATAAATACGATTGTACAGCTTGATGATAAAGTTGTTGAAAAGTGTCTCTTCGCTGAATCATTTGTTTTGATTTTCTCTATGTTACAATGGGAATTTTCCATGATTTGAAATTTGTTATCAGTAATTATTATCAGTACCTATATCTTTTGTAAGGATGCTATAGAACCAAAACGTACTAATTCAGTAGTCAAAGATTAGAACTATCCGTTAGAATTGAAACATGTGCTCATGTAAGAGAAAACTGATTATTCGAAAGTCGAAACTTTATCACGTAAGTGATAAAGTTATTAGCATCGTTCACATGCAAACAGGTAAAGATCACTTATTTAGAAGTGATGGTAACTTGTTGATAGTTTAAGGGATGTGTAGGGGACTGGCTAGAGCAAGTCCATTAACATAACAAATATGCGAATAAAAATCCAAGTCAATGAGAATACAATGCAACAATATATTATCAAAATGCAGTAATAAGTTATATTAATTAATAGGTTACTTGGATGCGTTGTTAAAGTCCACTGCAACAAATTATTTATATAATCCACAGAAGCGTTGACTGTTGGAATCGTGTCTACTGATAGAAGCTGTGTTCCGGTTGTAGAGTTGTCTTTGGATAAGGATAATAGGTTCCTGCAATAAATCCAAAGTATACAACACGGTATGAGTGCAGCAAGTAGACAGTAATGGCCAGAGAGAAGGCGGAGCTACCAACAGATGTTTTGATTGATAGGAACATAGGTGAAACAGTGTAACTGAATAACAGTAAAACTGGATAGGTAACATATCAACTGGCCGGTATGCACACATATTTTGAAGTAAAACACAATCAAAGTCAAAGTACTTCGAAGACGAGAGTAGAACAGTCTCCTGAAAGTGTACTAATTTACTGAGTAACTAAATTTGTCTTTGAATTAAGACTGAAAGTAAATGGCATATCGTTGTTAGGCAAAATGATTATCATATGAAAAAGAGAAGACGTTCAGCGAAGAGACTCCTCTTTTCACCGGCGAATTCATTCACATCGCTGGCTGTACAATCGCATTTATATATAATTATTTGTGTGTACATGAGGTTTGTCAAGTTTAGATAATTGATCAGGTAGGTAATACAAGAATGATCTAATATAGAAACAAGGTTGGTTAATTAGACAGCAACTAAAGTGAGATTGAGTTAGTTAGTAAGTGAGATGACGACGTAATATAATTGACTAAAATGTTTAAGCTTAGAGGTAATTACAGGTAGAGACTAAGTAGGAGTGAAATTGAGCAAATAAGTTGGATGACGTAACATAAATGATTGTCGGGTAATAAGGTAGATTACGTTCATTGCAAGTGTAGTGATTGAACGAACTTCTTCTGTATGCAGAGTTCAGGATTTAGCAAGTGAATCGCCATTGCTTCTGCAGTTTGAAGAAGTCTGGTGATTCGTACACCTTTAGGAAGACTACTTCTTACTCTGTAGACGACTTTGAAGCTTGTTTGGTGTGTAGCTTGCTGTCCAGAATCTATCAGATGTTCTAAGATAGAGCTCCATGGGGGCATCGTTTTTCTTCTTTGTAAAACCATGTTGGTAAGTGTTCGGTGATACATTTGGAAAGCGAGCGCTGGGTACGGCCGACATACCTGGCTCCACACAAGCAGGTGAATTGATAAATACACATTGATGAGGCCAGCAGTGGTAGCTTATCATTATCATTATTTAGTTAAGTTGGAATAAGTGTATCCGAGTACTGCTTCACTCATAATTCTGTCTTTTGAATAACTTAGTAACATGGCGTTTACTTTGGGTTTTTAATTACTAAGTAAAAGTTGATATCCCTAGGGGTTTCTTGATAAAAAAAATTAAATTGTCACCACAGTAAGTAAATATGTTAGACGCATGATATTCATAACTAGAGAATGATGAAACAATGGTTAGTTTTGATATAACTAGTCTTTATACTAATATTCCAATCAATATGCCCGTCTTAGAAGCAGTTAAAAAACAACTAACTGCACATCCTGAACTCACTCACTCACTCATAGGACGAAGCTGCTGCCCATTGAGGAGGAAATTATTTTAGGAATTCAGTTATGCCTCACTCACATCTACACTGTCTTTAAATTCCAAGGCAATCAAATATATAGACAAACAGAAGGTGTAGCAATGGGATGGGTGATCAGCAATATCCCCCTATTGTAGCAGATATATTTATGGATGGACAGTTGGGAAAGCATTGCTCTTAATACATTCACCTAATCCTACTCCAAAAGTGTGGTGGAGATATGTGGATGACTGACACTTTCACAGTGTTGAAAACAGAACATATCTCTCTCTAGCTTCTTGACACACACATATAAACTCACTAGTGGAGGGAATAGAATTCACATGTGAATCGGAAAATGAACAAGGAGAATTAGCTGTGATGCTAGATTGTAAAATAAACGAATAGAAGAAGGCAGACTGAACAATAGCTTTCATAAAAAACCAACCCATTCTGCTCATAGATATTTAGACTTTAATTCATCTCATCCGTTAACTGTTTAAGGCAAGCTTAGTTAAGTGTCTAACAAACCAAGCAGTAGCACAAGAAAAGACCTGAATGATGAAATGAAACAGATAGAAGAGGTGTTGGTGTTAAATAACTAACTATCCTATAAAATTCATTAGGAAGATCAGAAAAGACCAAAAGAAAAATAATTGTGAAACTAGTAATGATAACATAAATAAGAGAGAATATAAGTCATCTACAGCAGTTATAGCATATAAGGAGGGGACATCTGAGACCCTACGTAGGATTCTTAATAACAAAGTAGGAATTAGGCTGGTGGTGGCATTCAAACCTACAAATTCACTCACTCAGGCAGGACAAGCTCTGTAAGTTAAAGGACCCTGTCGGTTGACCCAATTAGACAAAATAATATAATCTATAAAATACCCTGCAATGACTGTGAGTTAGATCAACTACATAGGTGAAACAGACTAGTGGATCGGGGACAGTCAGATTGTCGGAACATAAGAATTTAGCTAAGGTAAGAGTGGTTGACCCCACCCAAGAAGAAAAAAGCTCAGCACTACATTGCACTGCATGCATTAACACACAATAGCATGGTGGGAGAGGTTTAAAATTCTAAGAAGTAATCTAGGTGGGTGAAGAGAGAGAGAGAGATTGATTACTGAATCCTACCTGGTTCATCGAGTCTATACCCAACACATGCAACAGAAATGACTCAATGCAAATACCAGAAATATGCATGGAAGATATTATTACCACCAGTCAGTGAAATCAGAGGAGGATAATAAATAATCTTAAATTGTATTCTATTTCAATTCAATTCACGTACATCACAACATCCTAACAAGTTACTCACTTATTATGACTATAAAAACACTCGTCTTATTTCCCATCTGATTGTAATTGATCAATAACATTCATATTATTATTTCTGAATGTACCTTATCCTATATTACTGATTTTTATTCCAATATCTAATCATCAATTCCACTCATGTATATAAATGAAGGAAGACGAAAGTTGTGTGAGTGACTTGATATGATGATTATGAGTGGCAATAATAAATTGTGCTCGAAGCGTGTGGTCGCATCAGTTAATATTACTTACTGTATAACACTACACACACACTGTGTGTGACAGTTTATCAAAATAGAAAATCTTATCCATAATGGAGTAGTTATACTCTACCACACCACAGTGTCCAAGTTTTACACTTACATCGAAACTAGGTAACTACGATTCGCAGTCACAGAACACACCATGTTGCAATCTATTCCTTTAATCGGTCGGTCGGTCGGTTTTCGACATAAAACTTTGCACAAATGTGCGGCAGTTCAAGTCGCCACAATCTATGTAGCACGCAAAGCAAGAGAAGGAAGTAGAAGAAATGCATAATATAGACAGTAAACAGAGGTGTGAGACAAAGGAATAGTAATAACGGAGAACAAAACAGTTTCACTGGAAATCATGAGTGACAAGGAGTGGATGCATCTTCGCCATTGAGAACGATTTTGAGCCATGTCACCAATTGTTTCTAACCATTAGTTTTTACCATCCCGAGGGCCCCAACCAGGAAGTCTACATCTTCCTACGTGGCTTAGATTAACTGTTGTGGATTTCATTGAATGGTGCCATGTTTTCGTTTGACCGCCGCTAGCTCTTTTCCAGCCTGGCCCTATATCAGCTAACACTACCCGTCGAGGAAGGCGATGACTAGGCATACGTAGCACATGTCCTAACCATCTCAGTCGAAGTAATTTCACCGTTTCGTCGATTGATTTCCCCGCCTTACCTAGCACTCGACGCCTAACTTCAATATTGCTCACCTTATTATACCACTTCACGCGGGAGATAGAACGCAGACACCTATGATCGAAGACAGCTAATCTTTTCATGTCATCTGCTCTCAATGGCCAGGTCTCACAGCCATAAAGGAGGACGGAGCGGACTGTTGAGCAGTAAACACGCCCTTTGGTCGATAGTCGGAGACGGCGAAAACTGGCGAATGCGAACCTAGCCCTCTGTATTCGTGCTGAAATTTCGTCTGAGATCAACCTGTTGGGGCTGATGGTACTTCCCAAGTAATTGAAGCGGTCAACGTGTTCTACCACTTCACTTCCTATTTCTAATCTAGGGGTCGACCGACCGAAAGCTGCTACCTTGACGTGGTGGTCGGGCTTGAACACCGCAATGACCCAACAAGCTATACTGGTTGGAACTTATGTTCCTGCAGGTCCTACCATGCCAGAAAGGTTGTTTGGATAGCGGTTAAACTAAAAGCAGTTACCCAATCCAATCCTATGACTTCAAATAAATCACAAAATATCATGCCGGATCGGTCGGGGCCCGGATTAACAACGACCGCGCTTCCTGCTGCCGTGTCACAGGGCAGAAGTGATAAATACGCTACTGAGACACACCAAATGAAAAACAACAAACAAAAACAGGCCGTATGTGACCGGCCTCAAGCAGTTGTCCCCTGGGCTCTGCGGTCACGCAACCAACTTCCACGGTGTGGGCAGCCGGGAAGTAACAATCGCCCTCACAATCCGAAGTGCACGCGAAACCCCTCTAATCCTCGCTCATCTTTGTCTTCATCTTCATCTCTATTATCTTGCCTTCCTTCTACCAATGTAGCTCCTCTACTTGTTGGCTCTTCACTTCCTCTTCACTCTGTGTGCACTGATAACGATGGAACGATTCCTTTAATCGTGTCAATCGATGTGATATCAGCTAAGAATAGAGAAGGAATACCACTGGTTTTAACAAAATCCATTTGTGTTCTTTAATATTAGGTTTATTGCGTAATTATAGGCAAACTAGGAAACGCACTAAATCCCTAAATATATATATATATATACAAACAATAATTGAGCTTAAAACGGAGGGTCGATTTTTAAAGGAACGCCTTATCGATGTGGCCCAGAGTTCACGTGAAGTAACACATGCCTACATCTACATGTGCATGTGTAAGGCATTACAACTCCCGCAGCCTTTCGTCTACATGACTCAATGGTCGGCTGCCATATTTAACAAATACTCAGTCCATGAATTCTACTTGTACCTGCAGGCATTTTACAACACAAAGAATACCCTGCCGAGGATGTGGTGCCGTGTTACACTACAGTCCCTCAGTTTACAGGTAAATCACACTGAAGAAAAATATCAGTATTACCGCTTTTGGTTGAAAAAGTAATTCGACTGTGTTACAGATGATTTTGGCTGGATTCCTCGGTACCGAGTTCCTTATGCGAGTGCATTGAAGAAACCCTGCGGGGAGATATTGCAACTTCGCCGAAAACTTAATAGAAGCATTTCATTTATACAAGATGTAAACAATAATGAAGACACTATAAATTTACTGCGCTCAGTTCTACATTACTCTATAAAATTTTCTTAATAATAATAATAATTTATATTTCGTATAAACAGGTGAGTTTGTCTGTCTGTCTGGATTCAACATAGAACTTGCCACCGATCTGCAGCAGTTCGAGTTGCCACGTTCCAAATAGCACACAAAGGTAGACACGAAGATGGATGAGTGAAGAGAATCAATCAATAGAGTTTTGACAAGTATAAGAGTGAAACAGAATTAGTAGTGGTAGAAAGGAATATGAAAGATTACAGAGACTGAATACATCTGCGAAAGCCATTGACAACGATTTTGAGCCATGTCACACCTATTGTCTGTCTCCAGCCATTGATTCTTAGAGTCCCGAGGGCCTCAACGCGGAGGTTTGCATCTCCCTCCCTACCTGACTCAGTTTAACTGTGAAGGATTTAATGGATTGATGAGGCCATGTTTTTGTTTGGCATGGCACCACTTACTCTTTTCCAACCTGCACCTATATCAGCTAGTAATGCCCGTCCGGAGCGGGAGGCGATGGTTAGGCATGCGCAGCACGTGACCTATCCATCTCAATCTATGTGACTTTATAGCCTCTTCGATTGATTTTCCCTCTTTGCCCAACACTACGCCTAACGTCAACATTACTTACCTTATTATGCCACCTAATGTGAGAAAGAGATCGTAGACATCTATGATCAAAAGCAGTCAACCTTTTTATGTATTCAACTCGTATTGGTCATGTTTCAGAGCCATAGAGGAGGACGGAGCGAACTGCTGAACAGTATACACGTCCCCTGGTTGATAGCCGGATGTCACGCCTACGCCATAGACGGTGTAATTTAGCGAAAGCAGCCCGAGCTTTCTGGATCCGTGCTGAGATTTCGTCACCAATCAATCCGTTGGTGCTGATACAACTTCCCAAATAGGTGAAGCGGTCAACATGTCCTATCACTAAGCTAGGAGTTGACGCAGTCCAGTCCTGTAGTAGCATCTTACATTTTACAAGGGTGAATCGCATGTCAAACATACGAAGATTGCTGTTCAAGGTGTTCAGAAGACTCTGAATTTTGTCAGCATCCTCCCCTAACAGGACTATGTCATCTGCATATTCTAAGTCCATAAGACTATTCCCTGGTAACAAGTCGATTCCTAAGTCGTTAAGTTCAGTTAAGGATACTTCCATTAGCACATCTAAGAGTAAGTTAAACAGAAATGGGGAAAGTGGACATCCTTGACGGACACCACTGGTTGTTATCAATTCAGATGACAATTCCACATAAGCCCTTACATAGCTACGTGAGTTTGAGTAGAGTGCCTTGATTAGTGCAATGTACTTTCTTGGCACTCCCTTCACAGTCAAACATTGCCAAAGTACTTTTCCATCCACGGAGTCGAAGGCCGCCTTAAAGTAAAGAAATATGGCAACAGTTGAACGCCTAAAAGTGTGTCTGTGTTCTAGGATCTGTCGGAGAGCGAAGATATGATCTATGCACCCTCTACCTGGCCTAAAGTCCACTTGATTTTCCCTCGTTTGTTTACAAGAAATGCATGCCATTTTTACAGGCACGATCAGTAATGTTATAAATTACAGTCCTGAAGTATCATATAATTTAATACTTTTTCAAAAGTTTAAATTGTTCACTTATTGTACAAGCAATCAGAACAGGTTCTTATAAATGTTAAATTGTAAACCGTTTACTAAGGTGTCACCATAAAAGTTGAGCGAGACAATCCAAACTTTGTTCCGTTGGGTTGCCTGCTGATAGTTATGGTCAACCATTAGTGAACAGCGTATATCTGTCTGGATGAGTGTTATGTCGCCACGTGATTGAACGCTATTTCAGGAAGAGAAGAAAATTCTGCGCAACTGCTAAATGGTATAAAATGCAATTATCCTTCCAAATGTCAGACAACTAATTTCAGTTTCCGATGTAAGAGAAAGTTAAATAAAGCCGTTGGTTCCTATGACCCTTGCAAAATCGATGATACTGATATAGAAAGCAAGTCTGAAGTTAAGTATCTTGGTTTATAGAAAAGAAAAGGCGTTCAGCAAAGAGTTACTCTTTTCGGCGATATCATTCTCAAGCTGTACAAACCGCAAATTTATAGTAATTTTTCTTGGCAACAAAAGGAATATTTCCAAAGATGCAATTGGTAATTTTTTGACAACAAATTACGTAATTTAGAAGGCGTTAATCGGTTAGAAACTAAAATAAAGTTACAAAAGTAGGTTGGGTGACGTAATCTAATTGCTAGGGTTCAATGAAAAAAATGAATGAGAGTCAATTTAATAATCTGAGTAGAATTCACTTGAAAATGGGTGAGAGTTAAGTTGATAAGCTGAGTAGAATTCACTTAAAAAAACAAACGAAAATGGAGTTAGCAACAGTCGTCATGAGGGTAGAGATTTAATAGAGGGTAGGGGTAGAAAATAATGCAATTAAGAAACAGGCAAACAAAGAAGAAAGAGGTAAGACAAAATTACGTATTTGATGTTGAGATAGATCAGGATCATTGTAGATTTAGTGACTGAATAAACTTCTTTTGTATGCAGAGTTCAGGATTCAATATGTGAATTGCCATTGCTTGGTTTAATTTTCTCTTCTGACAAATCCTGGTCCTCTCATGTCTTAGAGATTTCTAAAAGAATATTTCGTTTGACTTTTTACATTGAGAAGTTAAGGCATTCATGCATAACTCAACCACTCCTCTTACAGCTTATCAACTCGTGTATTTTACCTATTCTTCTTTACTGTTCACCACTGCTTATTCTTTCCTGAATTGCTTAAAAAGGACTATGTCATACTTCGTAGAACTCTGAAGACTGTCAGTAGGACGAGTGGTATCCCGTTAGGCCATATCGTTGACATTGTCACTGATAGGCACTTGATGTCATGCAACAAATTTGCTAAAGGAATTTTGTCAGACAGTGAGCATCCACTTTACTCGCAGCTCCAACCTTGTATATCCTCAGGTAAAACAAGAAGTCTTTTCAGAAGACTTTATGCACGTACGTCTACGTATAAAAATTCCACTATACCATATTTAGCACGTACTTTATGTGATGAAAATAGCGTCAGACATGAACTAACTAACCTTCTTTGCACTACTAAATAAACCATGTCCTTTACCCTTAAAGCATCATTCTTTATTGTTATTGTATTTCTTATATTCATAATCCTGTCAGTTTTTTCGTTTTGTTAATTTTTCCATAAGTGTGGACGCAATTTTAAGCTGTATTATGACTGTTAATTTTGTATTTCACCTCACTATACCATATCAACAGAACATTAGACCCAATAATCTATAACCTGCTTAAGTACACAAACTGAATCGACAATACCGTTTGAAACAAACTCACTGTTATTATTATTATCATTATGTCGTAAATGTGGATAAATTCCTCCGATTAATTTTGTTTTAATTTCTAATTTTATTTTGAGTAAATCAGATGCAATATTGTGACAAATGCTGAGAATTCCAATCTGTATTATAAGTAGTGCTGTTTTTGGAGTAAAGTAGATTATTATTATTATTATTATTATTATTATTATTATTATTATTATAATAAATAATACATCATTCGAAGTATATTTACAAGATAAATACAAGAAGAAGGAGCTATTTAGTACTTGAAATGATAGTATATACATTTGCAATGTTTAATGCTAACCATATTGGTCTAAGCATGGAAACTACGGTGTTTTCGATGAAGATATAGCTTTGTTCAAACACTGGTGTTGTTGTTGTGTTTTTAATCAAAGCAACCAGACTTTAGGCAAGCAACAAATATGAATAAAGAGCAAGTTTCAGCTTTAATAATGCCCTAGCTAGTTAACATAAGGTAGAGTATAATAATGCGTAGATAAAAAGATTATTGTGAGGTAGGTAAGTGATATTTTTAAGTGAGGAGTGAATTCAAAGATCTGGAAAATTAGAAGCCGTAGAACAAGCTGACCTGTAAGATGCCTCACGAATTTCTGTAGGGCCCAACTGGTAGCATCTTGACAAGAAGCTGAACAGGCTTGTAGATAGTAGGAGCCAAAGCACTTTTTATTAATAATTAGATCTGTACAACCCTTATTATTTTGTTTTGTTGAGGGTCCAGGCTAATGTTTAATTCTCGATCTGTCAAAAAATGCATGTTGCTGTCCCACAGATCGGAGCGATTCACATTTTTGAGCACTACTATTTCTGCTGATCAGCATACGCCACCCTCCCTCCTTTTTCACGTTAGGCCCTGAGATTTTTCTAGCAATAACTGTAGTTGCAGCAGTGCATCGCTTTGAGCCCACCCCAGTCATACAGCATGCTGCGCACATTAATAGCTTTTATGACAAGCGCTGCCCATTAGGTCACCAGATTCATCGATACCTGAGGATATTCTTAGCAGTATCACCTTTTATACATGCATACATGTATACAAGTATTTGTTACAAACGACTAGGAATTTGCATTTAAGAAGTATGAAGTATAGAAGTAGCTAGTATTACGGCAACTAAGTTATAGTTTATTTAGCAGAGTAAAATGTGTAGTGGAACAATTAGTGATAAAATTATGTATAATGATCCTGAAGAAAACAGCCGGTTAACACAGCTAGTTATGCTAAATTTTCATGACCGATTTTCATACGGTACGCATTAGACATTGCAAAGTAACACTTCAACTTATATAATGTTAAAAATACTGCGAAATATTCTTAAAAATTATACGTTTTAGAAAAGTATATTAGAAAAGGTGGTTATTGGTTGAGTAAAGTCATTTCGACACAAAATATAGTATTGTATTATTAACTGTATATACATATGTAAAACATCAAAAGGTGTGGTTGCTAATATAATTGTTTCTAGAAGTACTTATATTAACATAACTTATTGAAGACTATACAGAAAGGAAAATCAGTAAATTAGTTAAACGTTCACTGCGTAAGTAGTAAAGTCGAGTTATGTGTAACTGACTAAACTGAAGACTGGACCGGCTTTCATCTACCATTTTACCAACAGTTGTGGTCTTTTAGACAAGCTAGGGTGGACATGTTAATGTGTCTTTCTAGACTCCGTTTGAACCCATTTGTGGTTTTACAACATCTAATTTCAGATGGTAGTTGGTTCCAAAAAGTGCAATATTTAATGCTGAAAAAGTTTGTTCTAATGGTTTACCTGTTGGCAGCCACCTTGACAAGGTAGTCGTGGTTTCGCGGCTGATATGATTTGATATTTGCCCACGTTAATGATGAGTTAGTGTAACAATGTTCCCTAATAACTTCGATGATGAGTAGAAATAAGTTGCACTTCACTCTCCTGTATGTGAATATGAGGACCTTGTAGACTACGAGCGAATCTAACTAATGCGCTGGCTAATCTGTCTTAATCGCACGTCAACAACAACAACAATAATACCGCCGGGCACGCAAGACAAATAAAAGAGAAGACTGGACGTTGATATGAGAGCTTTTACTGTCTCAAACAACAGTCGAAAATGTTAAACAACAACTCCGTATTTATACAGTTAGAAAAATCAATGTCACATTTTAAAAATATTAACAAACCCTGGGAATTCAGTAATTTAAATCAATAATTACGCAGATGCGTGAAATCAATGATTATGCTAGTGTGTGAAATAAATACTGAATATTAATGATTCACCTGTGTATATATTACCTCCCCCTTTTAAAAAGAATCTCGCAAACAGTTTAGTATCTTTTTTCCTTGGGGTCGATTTGGAAATGAACTGTTTGTGTTCGTTTGCGCTGGGATCGTCGGCTGGGCAGCATCTCTTGTTTTGCTTCCGGTTTGACTGGTGGTATTTTGAAAGTTTCCAGTAGTAATTCCAGTGGCAATTTAGATTCTTGGGATGTAGTATATCGACGTCGTATCTGATTTTTATGTCTAATCCACCATTCATCCCCAACTTTAACCTTGTACATTAGAGTTCCATGTCGACATTCTATCAAGCCTTCGGCCCATTTTCTGTTCCTCGGTCGATAATCGCGCACATAGACTGCATCACCCTTGCGGTAATACTTCAGACTATTTCTTCGTTGATGTCACGAAGATGGTAACATGGAGTGGTGATGAGTTCGTAGCATTCGACCCATTAGAAGTTCTGCAGGGCTTTTCTTCTGTTCTGCCAGTGGTGTAGTTCGGTATACAAAAAGAAAGTTTTGTATTGCTTCCGGTTTCGCCCCTTCCCCTGCTTTCAACAAGGCTCGTTTGAAGGTGTCGACAAATCTTTCTGCCTGACCGTTGGATTGAGGGTGATAAGGTGGCGTCCGCACGTGTTGTATACCGTTTCTCTTGCAAAATCCTTGGAACGCTTGTGAGGTGAACTGACTGCCATTGTCAGATACGATGATTTCTGGTATACCGTGGCATGCGAAGATCTTTTCCAGGACTGATACTGTTCTGCTGCTAGAAGGTGGTGTCACTTGTACTACCTCCGGCCACTTTGAGTAAGAGTCCACGAGAACCAAGTAGTATATACCTTCTATCGGCCCAGCAAAATCCACATGTAGGCGGGACCACGGTTTTGACGTGGGCCATGCTCTCGGTGGCGGATCTTTGGCTGCCATGACAGACATCACTTTCAGTTTTTGAGCAGAGCCTCTCTTACTGGAGTAACAGTTGCTACTTTGTTGCTACCAGACATCGAAGCACTTTTGGCGCAGCCATACTCACTATGACGATTCAAAGTTGGTTTTTCATAAATCACGTCATTCTTTCTAATGGGCTTAGGTCTAATATATCTGTCTCTGATTTCTGGCTTTCTTGTTGAGGGTTCAATACTTTCGATCTTTTGGCATACACTGCTTAACGGAATCTCTGACAGGTGCAGCTTCTCGAACCAGTTTAAACCCAAGAGGTCAAGGTTTGAATTATTGATGTAGCATGTGCCGACGAAATGACTATCGCGAAAACCAACGCTGCATTTTATTTCTCCATTCAATCGAAGTCTTCCACCACATGCGCTAATTGCTATCTGATTTGTCTTCTCTATGGCAGGGCATCCCAACTTCTGCCATAATTTCTTTGATATTATTGTAATATCGGATGCTGTGTCGATTTGTAGGCGTGCCGGCCGTGTATTAATCGTCAGATTGATATATTTGCGAGGTGCTGGAGTACTAATATGATATGCGGCAGTAACACCCAAAGACTTAGGCTTGTTGCGCCGTCTGGGTCGACTACTACGACCAGTAATTTCTTTGAAAATTAGACGAAGGTGTACAGTAATAATAATAATAATTTATATTTCGTATAAACGGGTAACTTTACAAGAAATCCATGCCATTTTTACTGGCACGATCAGTAACGGTATAAACTACAATCCTGAAGCATCATAAATTATTCCTTTTTCAAAAGTTTCAATTGTTCAGTTATTGTACAAGCAATCAGAACAGGTTCTTATAAATGTTAAATTGTAAACCGGTTTACTAAGGTGTCACCATCAAAGTTGAGCGAGATAACCCAAACTTCGTTCCGTTGGGTTGCCTGCTGATAGTTATGGTCAACCAGTAGTGAACAGCGTATGTATCTGTCTGGATGAGTGCTATGCCCCCACGTGATTGAACGCTTTTTCAGGAAGAGAAAAAGATTCTGAGCAGCTGAAAAATGGTATAAAATGCAATAATCCTTCCAAATGTCAGACAGTTAATTTCAGTTTCCGATGTAAACGAAAGTTAAATGAAGCCGTTGGTTCCTATGACCCTTGCAAAAGCGATGATACTTATATAGAAAGCAAGTCTGAAGTTAAGTATCTTGGATTAATTCTTTCCTCTGACATATCCTGGTCCTCTCATGTCTTAGCGATTTCTAAAAGAATATTTCGTTTGACTTTTTACATTAAGAAGTTAAGGCATTCAGGCATAACTCAACCACTCCTCTTGCAGTTTGTCAACTCGTGTATTTTGCCTATTCTTCTTTACTGTTCACCATTATTCTTTCCTGGATTGCTAAAAAAGGACTATGTCATACTTCGTAGAACTCTGAAGACTGTCAGTGAGTAGGGCTAGTGGTATCCCATTAGGCCACATCGTTGACACTGTCATTGATAGGCATTTGAGGTCATGCAACAAATTCGCTAAAGGAATTTTGTCAGACTCTGAGCACCCACTCTACCAGCAGCTCCAACCTTGTGTCTCCTCAGGTAAAACAAGAAGTCTTTTCAGAAGAATTTATGCACGTACGTCTAAGTATAAAAATTCCACTATACCATTTTTAGTACGTACTTTATGTGATGAAAATAGTGTCAGACATGAACTAACTAACTTTCTGTGCACCACTAAATAAACCATTTCCTTTACCCTTAAAGTATCATTCTTTATTGTTATTGTATTTCTTATATTTATAATCCTCTCAATTTGTTTAGCTTTTCATAAGTGTGAACATAATTTTAAGCTGTATTACAACTGTTAATTTTGTATTTCCCCTCACTATACTATATCAAGAAAAACATTAGACCCAATAATCTATAACATGGTAAAGTTCCCAAACTGAATCGACAATACCGTTTGAAACAAACTCACTGTTATTATTATTATGTCGTAAATGTGGACAAATTCCTCCGATTAATCTTGTTTTAATTCTTAATTTTATATATATTTTAAGTAATGCAATATTGTGGCAAATGCTGAGAATTCCATTCTGTATTATAAGTAGTGCTGTTTTTGGAATAAAGTAGATTATTATTATTATGAATAATACATTATTGGAAGAATATTTACAAGATAAATACACGGAGAAGAAGCTATATAGTACTCGAAATGATAGTATATACATTTGCAATGTTTAATGCTAACCATATTGGTCAAACCATAGAAACTATGATGTTTTCGATGAAGATATAGCATTTTTCAAACATTGATGCCGTTGTGTTTTTCATCAAAGCAACCAGACTTTAGGCAAGCAACAAATATGAACAAAGAGCAAGTTTCAGCTTTACTAATGGCCTAGGTAGTTAAGATCAGATAGAGTATAATAGTGCGTAAATAAAAAGATTATTGTGAGGTAGGTAAGTGATATTTAAGTGTGGAGTGAATTCAGGGATCTGGAAAATTAGAACCGTTAGGACAAGCTGGCCTGTTAGATGCCTCACGAATTTCTGTAGGGCCTAATGGGTAGCATCTTGACAAGAAGCTGAACAGGCTTGTAGATGGTAGGAGCAAAAGCGCTTTCTTTTTATTTATAATTTATATCTGTACAACCCCTATTAATTTTTGTTGAGGGTCCAGACTACTGTTTAATTCTCGTGCTGCCAAAGAATGTATGTTGCTGTCCTACAAATCGGAGCAATTCATATTTTTGAGCACTACCATATCTTCTGATCAGCATGAGCCACCCTCCTTTTTTGATGTTAAGCTCTGAGATATTTTGCAAACTGTAGTTGCAGTATTGCATTGCTTTAAGCCCGCCCCAGTCATACAGCATGCTGCGCACATTAATAGCTTTCATGACAAGCGCTTCCCATTAGGTCACCACATACATCGATACCTGAGGACATTCTTAGCAGTATCACCTTTTATACATGCGTACATGTATACAAGTATTTTTACAGACGCCTAGGGAATTGCGTTTACTTTAAGAAGCATAAAGTATAGAAGTAGATAGTATTACAGCAACTAAGTTGTAGTCTATTTAGTAGAGTAAAAAGTGTAGTGGAACAATTAGTGATAAAATTATGTATAATGATCCTGAAGAAAACAGCCGGCTAACAGAGCTAGTTATGCTAAGTTTTCATGACCAATTTTCATACGGTAAGCATTAGACATTGCAAAGTAACCCTTCTACTTATATAATGTTAAAAATACTGCGAAATATTATAAAAATTATACGTTTTAGAAAAGTATATGAGAAAAGGTGGTTATTGGTTGAGTAAAGTCATTTAGACACAAAAAGTAGCATTGTATTATTAACTGTATATACATATGTAAAATATTAAAAGGTGTGGTTGCTAATATAATTGTTTCTAGAAATACTTATATTAACATAACTTATTGAAGACTATACAGAAAGGAAAATCGGTAAATTAGTTAAACGTTCGCTATGTAAGTAGTAAAGTCGAGTCATATATAACTGACTGAGCTGAAGACTGGACCGGCTTTTACTTACCATTTTACCAACATTTGTGGTCCTTTAGACAAGCTAGGGTGGACATGTTAATGTGTCTTTCTAGACTCCGTTTGAACCCATTTGTGGTTTTACAACATCTAATTTCAGATGGTAGTTGGTTCCAAAAAGTGCAATATTTAATGCTGAAAAAGTTTGTTCTAATGGTTTTCCTGTTGGCAGCCACCTTGACAAGGTAGTCGTGGTTTCGCAGCTGATATGATTTGATATTTGCCCACGTTATTGATGAGTTAGTGTAACAATGTTCCCTAATAACTTCGATGATGAGTAGAAATAAGTTGCACTTCATTCTCCTTAACCACAGAGGTTCTAATTTCAGTCGTATACACCACCTGTCAACATATTCCACTTGTTGGTCAAACCATATTATGCGTTTCGTGAGGAATCTCTGGACACTTTCGACTTTTTTTTTCAGTTTGCAGACCTTAGGTTACTATTTATATAAGAGAGCGCAATATTCGAGTTTGGGGTGAATACATGTCTTATATAAACAGTTTACAGTTTACAATTTATTTAGGATAGTAGGCTATATGCCTGTGTTAATCCTTTCGATTTGTTACACACAGGAGGTTCAATTTCGCCTTGAATGAATCAACGGATGGCGCTGATACGACGTGTTCCAGTAAGGAGGTCCAATGGTTCACAATTCGATGCGAAAAACGGATCTTCAGACGCAGACGATTCGACCGTGGTTTTTGAACCTTAAGGTGATGTCCTCGCAATTGGTTGGTGCTAAAAGGAAGAAATAAATTAGATAAATTAGCTCCGAAATCATTTCCCAGGTTACCGTATGCTAGTATTAGGTCACCCCTAAGTCGTCTGTATGACAGTGGAAATAAACCCAGTCGACTTAACCTCTCCTCCTCATATGAGAGGGTTGAGAAACCCTTTATTAGCTTAGTTCCTACTCTTTGCACCCTTTCTAATAAGTCTATTTCGTATTTGAAACACGGGCTCGCTGCCTGGATCCCATATTCCAAATGAGGTCTGATATAAGTCGGATATAATATACGAAATATTTCAGCGTCAAAGTTCGCAAAAGCCTTGCGTATGGCCCATTATATTCGAAAACCCTTAGTGGTTGCAGCTCTACAGTTTGTTGCTGTTTTCAAGTCATGCTGCACAACCACTCCCAAGTCCTTGTACTCAGTGACCACTGGGAGAGTAATGCCATTCATTGGGTAATTGTGCACGTGACTATGAGATACATGCATAACTACAGTCTTGCTTAAGTTAATCTCCAAGGTCCAGTGTTTACACCAATCACTTAACAAGTTTAAATCTTCCTGCAAAGCAAGTTGATCACTGTCACCTCCATAAAGCTCATCCTGCTTCTTTGGTGTAAAAGTTACGCAGTACGAAGCCAGTAAGTCGTTTACAATCTGATACTACCTTATTTGCATGATCGGCAAATGGTTAAATCTATGTATGCTATCCCAAGATCTGTGACTGTGTTCAGTTTTGAGAGGAGCTTACCGTACACATATATAGGCACATTCTAGGTTTCCAGAGTCGAAGGTGGGCAAATGAAACATGTGCATATATGAATTAAAAGTCAATCTGAACGAAGAATATTCTTTTCAATAATTTCTCCTATTCAGGTTCTTACAATTATAAAATACATTAATATTTGTTGTCTTTACAATAATGATAGCCAGTTATGCGGCAGATACATTTCTAACGTAGAATAACAGATTAGCAGTTATGGGGTGTCAAAATAAATAGTCGTATTTGAGTGTGACAAACGTGCTCTGGGCTGAATTCGATTACAAAATATTGTAAAACGGGGGACAGTGGTGGTGATTAGTAGTCATAATAGATTTGTAGAGTGTGGGGTAGGAAAATTGACAAGTCAGTTCAAGGTTATAAAAGGTGTCAGGTGATTGAGTGGCTAGTACAAAGTGGTCTGTGTTAAACAGGAGATAGTAAGACTGCAATGAGAGGTTCATAATGAAATAACGAATATGTGAAATGAAACAGGTGGAGGCATATATTGAGAAAAGAGATAATATCACTTACTAATAATAAGTCCGGATAGTATAAACGAAAAATTCGATAGTATTGAGAGAATGTTTGCATGAAGGGCATAAATTATGATGAATAATAATAATTGTAATAATAATAATATTTGTAATAATAAGCATAGGAAAAAATGCAAAGAGGGTTAAGGGGAAGGAGCACTCTTGTTGAGAAGAAGAATCATCAATCCAAGTTTGGCCACGGTAGGAATAGCGTCTGGACCTGTTCTTTTTGGATACAAAGTTCCGCTTTAGTCGATCTTATTGCAACAGCTTCAGCTATGTGTAGGAGACGTAAGCGAACTGTACATGATAACGACTTCGGAATTCGGTATATAACCCTGAAAGCTGTGTTGACATCGATATGGTGTCCAGTAGTCTCGACCAAGTGTGACAGGATCGAGCTTTTTATGCACTTAATTTCCCCCCATGCTGAACCAAGCTGGTAAATGTTCTCGAACCCGTAGACAAACCTGCCTAATCGTGCACCCTATATAAATAACTTGAACCACAGGAACAGTTGAAATGGTATATGCATGAAGAAGAACTAAGCTTAGGTAAGACATCTTTGAGTTGCTGGGTGAACATTGGACGGCTACTGAAGGATAGACACAGACGTATGTGCATATATATATATATTGTGTCAGCAACTGCAAATACACAAATTAACATCTAAATTTCATACGCCTTCCGTCTCACTACTCCATATAATAATAATAGTTTGATAGTTATTTACGAATGTAGTAAAAAGTATTTCATGGACTACAAGTAGCACTTCGTACTAAGCAGAAGTATGGGCACTTAGTGAAAGTATTTTCGAGAACTAAAATGACGAGGTTAGCTTTTTTCTAATATATACGCACCTATCATCAACGCAATGAAAAGACAATGACGAATTCATATGAGCTGTGA
Source organism: Trichobilharzia szidati (assembly GCA_944472155.2). Lineage (NCBI taxonomy): Eukaryota > Metazoa > Platyhelminthes > Trematoda > Strigeidida > Schistosomatidae > Trichobilharzia > Trichobilharzia szidati. The sequence continues at coordinate 7,609,956 of OX235279.1, forward strand.
TCAAGATTTGACCGGATAGTTCCAAAATAATTGAGCGCTGAGTGAAAAGTAGACATTTATAAAATTATATTTGGGATCACCAGTATCTCCACTTTATTTCGTCGGATGTTTCTTCGTGGTAAGGAATCACCGCTGTACTAACCCAATTCTTAGCATCAGGTTTTGATTCATCCTTATCTTCACATTTTAAATATCTATTTATGAAGGTTTTTGGATAATTATTTGATTCAAGAGTGGATTGAACCAATTTTAGTTCCTTGCTAATATCTCCCTCCTACTCAGTAACTAGACGTTTGGCTCTGTTGATCAGATTCTTGGCCACAGTTACTTTGGTGGTAAATGGGTGAGCTGAATAGCAATCCAGGTATCTATCCGAATTTGTCGGCTTTCTGAAAATGTTTATTTTACGTTTTCCATCTAATTTTCTTTTTACTAAGCAGTCCAGGAACACCAACTCATTCTCGTCGGATTCAACCTCTTTGGAGAACTTGATGATTTCTGACATGTTGTTTATAAAGTGAAAAAGTTCATTTAACGAACTATGTTTGATTGTGATCAAGGTATCTCATCCACGTATCTTAACCACATCTTTGGGGGACTAGGCCATCTCATAATTGTATTTGTTTCTAATGAGTGCATAAACAAATTGCCGACTAGCGGAGATACTAGTGATCCCATGGTAATGCCTCCTATTTGACGATAAAGAACCAACCCCTCTAAACGTAAATAACGTGGATCGAAGACACAATTCTAATACCTTCATAATTTCGTCGGGATTTAAAAGAACAACGACCACTGTGTGTTCGTCGTCAGCACAGAGTAAAATTATAAATCATACTTAAAAAATCATTAACGGGAACATTTGTGAATAACGAATAAACATCGAAACTTGCCATTATTTCATTTTCTTCACTTGATAAACAATATGTCAGAAACTATCAAGTTCTCCAAAGAGTTTGAATCCGACAAGAATGAGTTGGCGTTCCTGGACTGTTTAGTAAAAAGAAAATTAGATGGAAAATTTAAAATAAACATTTTCAGAAAGACGACAAATTCTGATAGATACCTAGATTACTATTCAGCTCACCCATTTACCACCAAAGTAACTGTGGCCAAGAATCTGATCAACAGAGCCAAACGTCTAGTTACTGAGGAGGAGGGAGATATTAGCAAGGAATTAAAATTGGTTCAATCCACTCTTGAATCAAATAATTATCTAAAATCCTTCATAAATAGATATTTAAAATGTGAAGATAAGGATGAATCAAAACCTGATGCTAAGAATTGGGTTAGTACAGCGGTGATTCCTTACCGCAAAGAAACATCCGACGAAATAAAGCGGATTCTTAACGATCATAACATAAGAGTGTATTTTCGTGCATCAAACACCTTACGCTCATTACTGGTTAAGGTTAAGGATAAAATAGAACAAGAAAACCAGCAAAATTGTGTATACCAGATCAATTGTGGGGATTGTAACGCCGTATATGTAGGAGAAACTTCCAGACAGGGAAATGTAAGGGTGAAAGAGCATAAACAATGTCTAAAGGTGGTTCCAAAGACCTCTGCAGACTTGAAGAAGCTAGAAAACAACTCAGCGATTGCACTGCACTGCATTCTATAGAAACGGGACACAAAATCGACTTTGATAAGACTAAGGTTCTACAGAAAGGTTTTGGTTCATATAAAGAAAGACTGACTGACTGCAGAAGCCCTACATATATGGGTGAATCCCAACAGTTTGAACAGATGTGAAGGTGTGGTGTGATGTTAGCTGATGCATGGCAAATCCTGACTAATAAATAAATTGAATATGTTTTCAACAACTAGTCACACTTGATCAAATTCCCGATTGTCTACGTCTTCTTATGGAGAGAATATAAAATTTATAAAATTATATTATATTTGTAAAACATCTCAATTATTTTGTAGCCATCCGGTCAAATCTTGATCACAGCTCATGTGAGAATAACAAATGTTTTATGACTGTTCACACACACCATTGATACTGCATATACACATACATATTTTAACAAAAGTAGACTAATTTTGAAAGTCTGAGGTCAAATTTTGATCACAGTTCATATAAAAATTTTGTTTTGTTTTGTTTACTATACCTATTGATAGCTGTTTCTTGATTCACATGACAGGAGAAACAATTTAAAACAAGAGATGTACTTTTATATTTAAACATACTATTTTATTTATTTTTTATTTATTATACATGTGGATGCCTGTTCCATAACTCATGATTGGGCAAAGTTTATAAAAACAAGAGTTGTTCCTTTTATATATAAACCTCTGTTATGTTAATTCGATTAATTTCCGTGAAGAAGTTCGGACCAGATTGCCGAACGCAGAGGAAACGTTGGAATTAATCATTTCAATTTCGCAGAGATTTTACAAATATAATTTTATAAATGACGAATTGTTATCACAAGCATTGTATTACAGGTAAACCTCACAGCAACATGTACAAGTCTTGCATGTCATCCATCGCATCAGTAATATAAGCGTACCAATTGTACTACGTCCCGAAGTGAATAATCTCAAGCCTTCATGCCAATAACTTTGTGGGAGGTGCATGTATTGAAAGACTGCTTGCAGACACTGTGTATGCCGACATCTAGTAGAATGTCTAAGAAGACTGACAACCAACCTGCAATGAGGAAGACAAAAATGAAACAATTAGGAGACGCATAATGCACAAAGATAAGTATCTTTGACTTAATTATAAAACATGAGCACTGTGTGTTGTTATAGCAGCTATGTAGTAATTACAGTATGCGATAAGGAGAGAAAAATATGCATAAAGTATAAAATTGTAGTAATAATAGTAATAACATCTAAAATAAAATAGCTAAGTAGTAAATTGAACGATCGAAAGGGTGACACCATAAAATTAATTACAGAAAGATGAACGAACGATGAAAGGGTCGATTCACTTTGCTAATTACATAGTAACTTCTTATATGTTTCACGTCTAACAGTGAGTGTCTCCATCACATAAAATACAGGCTAAATAGGGTGGGTATTGCAGAATTTTTGCACTTAGTGGTTCGAGCATATAACTTCTTTTATTATTGACTTCTCGTCCTACCTGATGCGATACAAGGGGAAAGTTGTGCATAAAGCGGGGAGGCGATGCAGTGGGTCTGATAAGACAACCTTTGCTTATTTTGAACAGGATTTTATATGTCGCTCGACAATAGCATTGGCGAGCTCACGCAGTGTCAAACCACAAGCCTTACTCACAGCACTCAATACCCTTCGTAATATATGATATAGTCTTTTTTGAGAAGCCCAGGAGAGATTACTGGAGAGCAATAGAGTACAATAGGTAAAATACAGGAGTTTACAAACTGCAGAAGTAAAGGTTGCTTGATACCTGATTGTCTTAACATTATTTTTAATGTAGAAGGTAAGATGAAACATTTTCTTAGAGATTGATAAGCTGTGATGGGATGACCATGAAAGGTCAGAGAGGAAAGAACTAATCCAAGCTGTTTATTTAATGCTTGACTTGGTTTCAATTTCAGCGTTGGTGTTAAATAACTAACTATCCTATAAAATTCATTAGGAAGATCAGAAAACCAAAAGAAAAATAATTGTGAAACTAGTAATGATAACATAAATAAGAGTGAATATAAGTCATCTACAGCAGTTATAGCATATAAGGAGGGGACATCTGAGACACTCCCTACGTAGGATTCTTAATAACAAAGCACGAATTAGGCTGGTGGCATTTAAACCTACACATATACCCATTTAGGACAAGCTCTATAGGTTAAAGGGCCCTGTCGGTTGACCCAATTAGACAAAATAATGTAATCTATAAAATATCCTGCAATGACTGTGAGTTAGATCAACTACATAGGTGAAACTAGTAGATCGGGGGTATTCAGATTGTCAGAACATAAGAATTTAGCTAAGTTAAAAATGGTTGACCCCGAGAAGATGAGTAATTTAGAAAAAAGCGCAGCACTGCATGCATAAACACACAGTAGCATGGTGGGAGAGGGTTAAGATTCTAAGAAGTAATCTATATAGGTGGAGAGAGAGAGGTTGATTACTGAATCTTGGCTGATTCATCGAGTCTACACACAACACATGCAACAGAAATGACTCAATGCAAATACCATAGATATATGTGGAAGATATTTTTACCACCAGTCAGTCAGTCAGTGAAATCAGAGGAGGATAATAAATAATCTTAAATTGTATTCTATTTCAATTCAATTCACGTACATCATCACAACATTCTAACAAGTTACTCACTTATTATGACTATAAAAACACTCGTCTTATTTCCCATCTGATTGTAATTGATCAATAACACTCATATTATTATTATCATTATTATTTCTGAATGTACATTGTAGCGGTAAATAATTCCCCAAAATTATTAACCACAGCAATCATCACTCAACATTGGATGCTGACCATCACTGTTTAAGTCGACTTGTTTAGCTGAAGGCTTACGGTCAAGCATCCCCGCCATTTGGTGCTTCGTCGTGTCACGTGCGTGCACGATTACTAGCTAGCTAAGCATTCATTCCTACCCGCGATTTGGTCCCAAAATATATATCGTATTTGGACGACAAAATCTGGTCTTTTGCTTTACCATTTGGTACTCGAAGAACGAACACTATAGTGGTTGTTGGTATAAGATCTTGCGTTAGTATAATCCGTACAACTCGCGAACGTCGATACCTTCAGACACCTAAACTGGTGAGCCCAACCACGAACTACATCTTCAAATCACACGCAGATAAACCCGGTGAGTTCGTTCCTTTTTGTGTTTATTCTTGTACTATATTGTTATCGGCATACTTTTCGTCATGACTGACCCTAGCCCCAAGGTTATTCAGATTCGCTCAGCCGCCAAAACAATCCAGCTAGTACCATATTGGCCAGATAATGCTGAAACGTGGTTTCAGATTGCTGAGTCCGATTTTTGTGAACATGGCATAACTGATCAACGTTCACAGTTCCTTGCAGTTATTCACGCCCTACCGCGGGAATTCAGCAGGTGCGTAACTCTGCAGATGTCGGTAAGTAACTCGTACGAGTTGCTCAAAGCATCCATCCTCAAGAGAAACGTTCTCACAGATCGACAACGTCTGGATGAGTTATTTCGTAACATCGAGTTAGGAGATCAGTCAGCCGTGAGCATGCTGGCAAGAATGAAAGAGATCATTGGCAAAAGTCAGTTCGATGAAGGACTGTTTAGAGAACTATTTTTATCCAAACTGCCACAGTCAGTTCAGACTGTACTTGTGACACTTCAGGGTGTTCTCATAGATGATTTAGCTGTCTCTGCAGATAGAATTCTAGAGATAACGAAACGGCCAGTTACCGAAGTATACTCTGTTACCGAACAGACTTCGAGGAAGGATTCTGCAATGATAGAGTTAATCAACTCCGTCCAGCAGATGCTTAGGTCAAACAAGCCTAACAATTCCTCCTATCGTCGTTCTAAATCCCCTCAACGGCACAGTGCACGTGGACGATCTAAGTCCAACACACGCTCTCTCAAAAATCCTGACTGGTGTTGGTATCACAACACCTATGACAAGGAAGCGAAATGTTGTCGAAAACCTTGTGATTTCGGCAAAGCCTCCAAGTCTGTGGGAAACTATCCCGCCGGCACGCGTTAGCGGCAACCGTCGCCGGTGGCACTAGCCGCTTACTTTACATCCATGATGTAATGAGCCAGGCTAGATATCTAGTCGACACAGGCGCCGAAGTCAGCGTCCTTCCTGCTACAGCAGCAGATCGACAGAAGGATCCTAACTTCAACCTACAGGCTGCAAATGGAAAACCAATTGCAACCTATGGTCGGAAATACGTCTATCTGAACGTAGGTTTACGCAAACCTATTCAGTGGATTTTCCTAATCGCTGACGTCACAATGCCCATCATCGGCACGGACCTACTTAATCACCATGATTTGCTCGTAGATGTCCGCCCTAAACGACTAATTGACAACACTACTAGTTTGTCTATCAAAGGCATAACTTACGTAGGCCCCAGCTTGTCAATCGTTAAGATGAAAGCAATCCTCGATCCAACTTTTCAACCGATTGTTGACAAATATCCGGAACTGAATTGCCCATCTAACGATCTCCCGTGTATAACCAGCAATGTTATGCACCACATCATAACCTCAGGACAGCCCGTGACATCTAAAGCACGACGACTGGCCCCTGATAAACTGAGAATTGCCAGAAACGAATTCAATCATATGCTCACCCTTGGCATTATTCGGCCATCGAATAGTCCATGGGCATCCCCATTGCATATGGTACCGAAAAAGGATAGTAACGATTGGCGACCCACTGGTGATTACCGGCGAGTGAACGCCAAAACAACTCCTGATTGCTACCCTTTGCCTCACATACACGACTTGACGGCAACGTTATCTGGAGCATCTATATTCTCCAAAATCGACTTGTTTAAAGCATATAACCAAATCCCGATGGCAACGGAAGATATTCCGAAAACGGCTATCATCACGCCTTTCGGACTTTTCGAATTTCTACGCATGCCATTCGGCCTCCGAAATGCGGCCCAAACATTCCAACGCTTCATTAACGAAGTATTTCGCGGTCTCGACTTTGTACACGCATACTTAGACGACTGCCTCATTGCCAGTCCAGATAAGGAAACTCACCTTAGACACTTGGACTTGGCATTTGAAAGGTTACGCCAACATGGTGTTACCATCAATATACAGAAGTGTCAGATAGGCGTTGACTCACACGATTTTCTGGGTCACACTATTGACTGTCAGGGCATTCGCCCACTGGCTACTTCGGTCGATCACTCTAAAAAAACGCGTTCTGGACGTCACGTTAGATTCCCAGAATACTTTCACACCTATTTCACATAACTGAGTGACACATCAATTTTTTTTATGTTGCGTCATTTAACACAAGTAAATGATATTTTTCCTATAACCGTACATAAAATTAAATTAGATTTTTTTTTTCCGATATTTTGAACTTTACATTATTTTACTGTATAGTAGATGCATGTCATATTTTTTTTGGTAAAAAAAAACGCTTATTTGGTACATTTTTCTTGACAAGGTTCTCAGCATTCTTGTTTTCTTTTCCAGGTGCAACGGGCACTGGACAGGAAACAAACGAAGCACGGGATCCAACGAACAACACTGAGGAAGCTATGTACAGACACCCTATTAGCATAGGCAGACAGACCAGCAGGCTCTCCATCAAGCCGCTTGGAAGATTTTTTTCACCCATCAGGGAACCATCGAGATTTTTTTACTTCCGGCTGGTCATGTCTTAGGGTCCTCACAAACCCACTAGGGGGGGAGTGAGCTGTAGCGGTAAATAATTCCCCAAAATTATTAACCACAGCAATCATCACTCAACATTGGATGCTGACCATCACTGTTTAAGTCGACTTGTTTAGCTGAAGGCTTACGGTCAAGCATCCCCGCCATTTGGTGCTTCGTCGTGTCACGTGCGTGCACGATTACTAGCTAGCTAAGCATTCATTCCTACCCGCGATTTGGTCCCAAAATATATATCGTATTTGGACGACAAAATCTGGTCTTTTGCTTTACCATTTGGTACTCGAAGAACGAACACTATAGTGGTTGTTGGTATAAGATCTTGCGTTAGTATAATCCGTACAACTCGCGAACGTCGATACCTGCAATCACCTAAAACATTATCCCATATTGATTTTTATTCCACTCATGTATATAAATGAAGGAAAAAGGTTGTGTGAGTAATTCCATATTAGTTTGTTTATTAGATGTATCACACAGTGAACAAACTAATATGGAATTACTTACTACGTCAGTGGCCAAGTTTTACACATATATTAACACACTGTGTGATTTATCAAAATAAAATCTTATCCATAATGGAGTAGTTATACTCTACCACCAGTGTCCAAGTTTTATACTTTTATCAAAACTAGGTAACTACGATTCGCAGTCACAAAACACACCATGTTACAATCTATTCCTTTAATCGTGCCAACCAATATGACACCAGCTGGGAATAGCGAAGCAACACCATTGGTTTTAACAAAATCCATTTGTGTTCTTTTATATTAGGTTTATTGCGTAATTATAGGCAAACTGGGGGACACACCAAATCACTAAATATATATACGAACAATAAATGAGCGTAAATCGGAGGGTCGATTTTTAAAGGAACGTCTTCTCGATGTGGCTCAGAGTTCACGTGAAGTCCCTACATGCCTACATGTGTGTGTGTAAGGCATTACATTTCCCTCAGCCTTTCGTCTACATGACTCAATGGGTTGGCTTCCATATTTAACAAATGCTCAGTCCATGAATTCTACTTGTACCTGCAGGCATTTTACAACACAAAGAATGCCCTACCGAGAATGTGGTGCCGTGTTACACTACAGTCCCTCAGTTTACAGGTAAATCACACCCTTAATAATATCAGTATTACCGCTTTTAGGTGAAAAAGTAATAAGACTGTGTCACAGATGCAGCAAGATCCAGTGCCAATCACCATCAACGGGAGGGATTTGAAAGAGGTTACTTCTTTCACTTATCCAGCTAGGGAGCATTGTCTCAACTACACGAGGAACGGACGAGGATGTCAAATCAAGAATCGGGAAGGCGAGAAACACATTCATTCATCAACCTGAAACAACCAATCTGGAAATCTTCGTCACTCAGCAACACTCAACAACAAAATTCGGATTTTCAATACAATAGAAACGTCAAGTCAGTCAGTTCTTCTATACGGATCAGAAACTTACCGGCGGGACACCAAGAATATTTGCAACAGCCTGTTGCAGACCTTTATCAACAACAACTGTCTTCCCTCTGTACTGAAGATGAGATGGTCGGAAAGAACAAGAACCAACAAGAAACTATGGGAACAAACAAACAAACGAAACAAGAACCAATCGCCCAACAAATATGCAGGAGAAAGTGGAGATGGATTGGACACTCGCTGAGGATGAGGCCGGCGGGTGACATCGCGCGTCAAGCCCTCGAGTGGAACCCGAAAGGGAAGCGTCGAGTAGTGGGATGTCCAAGGGTGACATGGAGGAGATCGTGTGAGGAAGAGTTGAAACAGTATGGACTCACATGGATGCAACTGAAAAGTACAGCAAAAGACAGAAGCAAGTGGAGGCGTGCAGTTGAAGCCCTATGTTCCACGAGGAACCCAAGGGAACCATAATAATAATACAGATGCTTTTGGCTGGATTCCTCGGTACCGAGTATTGTTTCCTATGTGAGTGGGTTGAAGAAACCCTGCGGGGAGATATTGCAGCTTCCCCGAAAATTGAATGGAAGCATTTCATTTATACAAGATGTAAACAATAATGAAGACATCATTAATTCACTGGGCTCAGTCCTACATTATTCCATAAAATTTTCTTAATAGTAATAAATATGAACTGTGATCAAGATTTGACCGGATAGTTGCAAAATAATTGAGTGCTGAGTGAGAAGTAGACATTTATAAAATTATATTTGTAAAATCTCAGCGAAATTGAAATGATTAATTCCAACGTTTCCTCTGCGTTCGGCAATCTGGTCCGAACTTCTTCACGGAAATTAATCGAATTAACATAACAGAGGTTTATATATAAAAGGAACAACTCATGTTTTTAAAAAATTATATTTGTAATATCTCAGCGATGTTGAAATGAGTAATTCCAACGTTTCGTTCGGCAATCTGCTCCGAACTTCTTCAGGGAAATTAATCAAAATTAACATAACAGAGGTTTATATATAAAAGGCACATCTTTTGTTTTTAAAAACTTTGTCCAATCATGATTCATAAACACAAGTATTAACAAGTATATTAAACAAAATTGTATGAGCTGTGATCAAAATTTGACCTCGGACTTACAAATATTGGTCTACCTTTGTTAAACACTTTAAACAGAGTGTGCATGCGTGTGTGTGTAAACAGTCGTAAAACAGAGGTTTATATATAAAAGGAACAATTCATGTTTTTAAATTTTGTCCAATCATGAGTCATGCAACAGTCATCAACATGTATAATAAATAAATAAATAGAATTGTATGTTTATATATAAAAGTACATCCCTTGTTTTAAATTGTTTGTCCTGTCATGTGAATCAAGAAACAGCTATCAATAGGTATAATAAACAAAACAAAATTTTTAATATGAACTGTGATCACAATTTGACCTCAGACTTTCAAAATTAGTCTACTTTTGTTAAAACATAAGTGTATGTGCAGTATATAATGGTGTGTGTGTGTGTGGGTGAACAGACATAAAACATTTGTTATTCTCATATGAGCTGTGATCAAGATTTGACCGGATAGTTACAAAATAATTGAGATTTTGCTTTTACAAATATAATATAATTTTATAAATTTGATATCCTCTCCATAAGAAGAACGTAGACAATCGGGAATTTGATCAAGTGTGACTAGTTGTTGAAACATATCCAATTTATTTATTAATCAGGATTTGCCATGCATCAGCTAACATCACACCACACCTTCACGTCTGTTCTAACTGTTGGGATTCACCCATACGTATATATAGGGCTTCTGCAGTCAGTCTTAGGTCACCCCTAAGTCGTCTGTATGACAGTGGAAATAAACCCAGTCGACTTAACCTCTCCTCATATGAGAGGGTTAAGAAACCCTTTATTAGCTTAGTTCCTACTCTTTTCACCCTTTCTAATAAGTCTATTTCATATTTGAAACACGGGCTCGCTGCCTGGATCCCATATTCCGAATGAGGTCTGATATAAGTCGGATATAATATACGAAATATATCAGCGTCAAAATTCTCAAAAGCCTTGCGTATGGCCCATAATATTCGAAAACCCTTAGTGGTTGCAGCTCTACAGTTTGTTGCTGTTTTCAAGTCATGCTGCACAACCACCCTCAAGTCCTTGTACTCAGTGACCACTGGGAGAGTATTGCCATTCACTGAGTAATTGTGCACGTGACTATGAGATACATGCATAACTACACTCTTGCTTAAGTTAATCTCCAAGGCCCAGTGCTTACACCAATCACTAAACAAGTTTAAATCTTCCTGCAAAGCAAGTTGATCAATGTCATCGTGTAAAGGCCTCCGTAAAGCTCATCCTGCTTTTTTGGTGTAAAAGTTAGGCAGTACAAAGCCAGTAAGTCATTTACAATCTGATACTACCTTATTTGTACGATTGGCAAAGGTTAAGTCTGTGTATACTATCCCGAGATCTGTGACTGTGTTTAGTTTCGAGAGGAGCTTACCGTACACATATATAGGCACATTCTAGGTTTCCAGCATCCAAGGTGGGCAAATGAAACATGTGCATATATGAATTAAAAGTCAATCTGAAAGAAGAATATTCTCTCTTCAATAATTTCTCCTATTCAGGTTCTTACAATTATAAAATATAATATTTGTGGTCTTTACAATAATGATAGCCAGTTATGCGGCAGATACATTTTTAACGTAGAATAACAGATTAGCAGCTATGGGGTGTCAAAATAAATAGTCGTATTCGTGTGACAAACGTGCACTGGGCTGAATACGATTAAAAATATTGTGAAATGGGAGACAATGGTGGTGATTAGTCGTCATAATTGATTTGTAGAGTGTGGGGTAGGAAAATTGACAAGTCAGTTCAAGGTTATAAAAGGTGTCAGGCAGGTGAGTGGCTAGTACAAAGTGGTCTGTATTAAACAGGAGATAGTAAGACTGCAATGCGAGGTTCATAATGAAATAACGAATATGTGAAATGAAACAGGTGGAGGCATATATTGAGAAAAGAGATAATATCACTTACTAATAATAAGTCCGGATAGTATAAACGAAAAATTCGATAGTATTGAGAGAATGTTTGCATGAAGGCCATAAATTATGACGAATAATAATAATAAGAATATTTGTAATAATAAGCATAGGAACAAAAAGCCAAGAGGGTTAAGGGGAAGGAGCACTCTTGTTGAGAAGAAGAATCATCAATCCAAGTTTGGCCAAGGTAGGAACAGCGTCTGGACGTGTTCTTTTTGGATACAAAGTTCCGGTTTAATCGATCTTATTGCAACAGCTTCAGCTATGTGTAGAAGATGTAAGCGAACTGTACGTGATAACGACTTCGGAATTCGGTATATAACCCTGAAAGCTGTGTTGACATCGATATGATGTCCAGTAGTCTCGACCAAGTGTGACAGGATCGAGCTTTTTATGCACTTAATTCCTCGCCCCTCCACAGGCTGAACCAAGCTGGTAAATGTTCTCGAACCCGTAGACGAACCTGCCTAATCGTGCACCCTATATAAATAACTTGAACCACAGGAACAGTTGAAATGGTATATGCATGAAGAAGAGCTAAGCTTAGGTAAGACATCTTTGAGCAGCTGGGTGAACATTGGACGGCTACTGAAGGATAGACAGAGACGTATGTGCATATATATATTGTGTCAGCAACTGCAAATACACAAATTAACATCTAAATTTCATACGCCTTCCTTCTCACTACTCTATATAAGAATAGTTTGATAGTTATTTTGGAAAACAGAAAGATTGAGCGAAGAAATATTTACTTTTCAATTAGATCCTCATCTCTGGCTCTACTCTAATATATACGTATAGCATTTTTATTACAATACACAACAGTTTACCAATCAAGTGGCACTGATATGCTTGTTAACAATTAGTAAACAGTGTCAAAATGTCAATGGGTTGATAATTAACGAAGAAAATCAATACACACATAATTAGGAGGTAGAAATGGATAGAATGAATTAATTTCACAAGGATAACACGTAATTAAAGATGAAGTGGTCAAAATAAATAAAAATAAAATAATCTGGACAATTATAATTTTTATAGGTTTAGGGGCAGGGGGGCGACGTAGTCCTGTCTTGTAACGATGACCACAGTAAGGAAAGTGGCTGTACAAATTTCTTCTGTACACATAGACTTGGTTTCTTCTGATGGATTCCGATTGCTTCAGCTGTCTGTAGAAAACGAACTCGTAGAGCAAAATTAAGATTAGTCGGAATGCGATAAATAACTTTAATGTGTCTGGTTCATAGAGCTAAGTTAATCTGTTCAGACGACTGCCTCAATGAGGAGCTTAAGATTATTAGAGAATTACTTAAAAAAATGGTTATCCAGAAAAATTCATTGAGAAAAATATTAATTCAGCACCAAGGAGAGTCAGTATGGCTACAGTTCCGAAAAAGCCAATGTTCATAAAACTGCAGTTCCTCGGTGACAACATCAGCGAAATAAAAGCACAGCGAGCACCTGAAGAATTCAGTTAAAAGAGCTTATTATGCGGCAGTGAGAGGTACGTTGTCTCTTCACAACCACCCCTATTCTACGTTCGATAAATAAGGATAAACTACCTAAATTTTCCTCCTCCTCTATGTGTATCTAAGAGTTTGACTGCAGCTGCAGAGCCAGCCAGCTACATCAGGGGGCGTACTATTAGGCAGGTTCATCATCGTATTTTCGAACATCATCCTGCAGCATGGCTAAGCAGCAAGGGACAAACAAGATCTATTCGTAGCTAGTTCTGTTTTAGCACACCTTGTAGACAGTCAGCATAAGGTTGACATTAATACTGCATTTAAAATTATTTATCGCATTCCTACTTATCTTAATTTTGCTTTACTAGTTCGTCTTATACATACGACAGCTGAAGCAATCGGAATCCACCTGTCGAAGAAGCCAACAAACCTGTGTGTGTGTTCAGAAGAAATTTGTACAGCCACTCTCCTCACCTTCCTTGGCCATCGTTACATGAGTGTATAAACCAGACCACTTTGCCCGCCTCCCCCTAAACCTATAAAAATTATAATTATCCAAATTATTTTATTTTTATTTTGACTACTTCATCTTTAATTACGTGTTATCCTTGTAAAATTAATTTTTTCTAACCATTTCTACTTTTAAATGTGTATTGATTTTCTTCGTTAATTATCAATCCATTGACATTTTGACACTGTTTACTAATTGTTAACAAACATATAGCCACGTGTTTGGTAAATTGTTGTCTATTGTAAAAAGTGCTACATATATTAGAGTAGCGCCAGAGATGAGGATCTAATTGAAAAGTAAATATTTCTTCGCTTAATCTTTCTGTTTTCCAAATGTCTAAATGGGGATATTTTATATATTGATAGTTATTTACGAATGTAGTAAAAAGTATTTCATGGACAACAAGTAGCACTTCATACTAAGCAGAAGTATGGGCACTTAGTGAAAAGTATTTTCGAGAACTAAAATGACGATGTTAGCTTTTTTCTAATATATAGGCAGCTATGATCAACGCAATGAAAAGACAGTGACGAATTCATATGAACTGTGATCAAGATTTGACCGGATAGTTACAAAATAATTGAGAATTTTTACAAATATAATATTATTTTATAAATTTGTTATTCTCTCCATAAGAAGAACGTAGACAATCGGGAATTTGATCAAGTGTGACTAGTTGTTGAAAACATATCCAATTTATTTATTAATTTATGCACACATTAGAAACAAATGCAATTATGAGATGCCCTAGTCCTCCAAAGATGTGGTTAAGATACCTTCATCATAATCAAACGTAGTTTGTAAAATGAAATTTTTCATTTAATAAACAATATGTCAGAAACTATCAAGTTCTCCAAAGAGGTTGAATCCGATGAGAATGAGTTGGCGTTCCTGGACTGTTTAGTAAAAAGAAAATTAGATGGAAAATTTAAAATAAACATTTTTAGAAAGCCGACAAATTCGAATAGATACCTAGACTACTATTCAGCTCACCCATTTACCACCAAAGTAATTGTGGCCAAGAATCTGATCAACAGAGCCAAACGTCTAGTTACTGAGGAGGAGGAAGAGATTAGCAAGGAACTAAAATTGGTTCGATCCACTCTTGAATCAAATAATTATCCAAAATCCTTCATAAATAGATATTTAAAATGTGAAGATAAGGATGAATCAAAACCTGATGCTAAGAATTGGGCTGGTACAGCGGTGATTCCTTACCGCAAAGAAACATCCGACGAAATAAAGCGAATCCTTAACGACCATAATATACGAGTGTATTTTCGTGCATCAAACACCTTACGCTCATTACTGATTAAGGTTAAGGATAAAATAGAACAAGAAAATCAGCAGAATTGTGTATACCAGATCAATTGTGGGGACTGTGACGCCGTATATGTAGGAGAAACTTCCAGACAGGTAAATGTAAGAGCATAAACAATGTCTAAAGGTGGTTCCAAAGACCTTGTAGCGGTAAATAATCCCCAAAATTATTGACCACAGCAATCATCACTCAACATTGGATGCTGACCCTCACTGTTTAAGTCGACTTGTTTAGCTGTAGGCTTCCGGTCATGCATCCCCGCCATATGGTACTCCGTCGTGTCATGTGCGTGCACGATTACTAGCTAGCTAAGCATTCACCTCTACCCGCGATTGGGTCGTGAAATATATTGCGTACTTTGGACGGCTAAATCTGGTCTTTTGCTTTATCTTTGGTACTCGAAGTGCGAACACTATAGAAGTTGTTGGTATAAGATCTTGCGTTAGTATAATCCGTACAACTCGCGAACGTCGATACCTGCAACCTCTAAAACCTCTACAGACTTGAAGAAGCTAGAAAACAAATCAGCGATTGCACTGCATTCGATAGAAACGGGACAAACACAAAATCGACTTTGATAAGACTAAGGTTATACAGAGGTGTTTTGGTTCATATAAAGAAAGACTGACTGACTGCAGAAACACTACATATTTGGGTGAATCCCAACAGTTTGAACAGACGTGAAGGTGTGGTGTGATCTTAGCTGATGCATGACAAATCCTGACTAATAAATAAAAATTGGATATGTATCAACAACTAGTCACACTTGATCAAATTCCCGATGGTCTACGTCTTCTTATGGAGAGAATAACAAATTTATAAAATTATATTATATTTGTAAAAAATCTCAATTATTTTGTAACTATCCGGTCAAATCTTGATCACAGCTCATATGAGAATAACAAATGTTTTATGACTGTTCACCCACACACATCATTGATACTGCATATACACTTATGTTTTAACAAAAGTAGACTAATTTTGAAATTCTGAGGTCAAATTTTGATCACAGTTCATAAAAACTTTTGTTTTATTTATTATACCTATTGATAGCTTTTACTTGATTCACATGACAGGACAAACAATTTAAAACAAGAGATGTACTTTTATATATAAACATACTATTTTATTTATTTCTTTATTTATTGTACATGTTGATGCCTGTTGCGTGAATCATGCGTGGAGAAAGTTTAAAGCAAGAGTTGTTCCTTTTATATATAAACCTCTGTTATGTTAATTCGATTAATTTCCCTGAAGAAGTTCGGACCAGATTGCCGAACACAGGAAACGTTGGATTAATCATTTCAACTTTGCTGAGATTTTACAAATATAATTTTATAAATGACGAATTGTTATCACAAGCATTGTATTTACTATGTATTGTTATTATTATTGTATCCTTTAATTCCTAGAGGAACATAGGGCTTCAGCCGTGCATCTCCATTGCGTTCGGTTCTCTGCTAAACTTTTCACCTGGCTCCAAGTCTGCACACATACTTTCATCTCCTCTTCACATGACCTCCTCCAAGTCACCCTCGCACTGTCGACGAACTCGCCGCCTCCTTTTCGAGTTCCACTCGAGGGCTCGTCTAGTGGTGTCACTTGATGGTTTCCTCAGAGTATGGCCTGCCAATCCATCTCCATTTCTTCCTGCCTATTTGTTTCACAATCGATTCCTGGTTGGTTCGCTCCCAGAGATCCGTGTTGCTGATCTTTTCTGGCCATCTGATCTTGAGTATTGAGCGAAGACAACATATTTACGAAGCCTGCTTCACAGCAACATGTACAAGTCTTGCATGTCATCCATCGCATCTGTAATATATAAGCGTACTAATTGTACTACGGCTCAAATTGAATAATCTGAAGGCTTCATACCACCATACTTTGTGGGAGGTGGATGTATTGAAAGACTGCTTGCAGACAATATGTATGACGACATCAGGTAGAATGTCTACCGAAGACTGACAACCAACCTGCAATGAGGAAGACAAAAAGCAAATAATTAGGAGACGCATAATGCACAAAGATAAGTATCTTTGATATAAGTAAAAAACTTGGGCACTGTGTGTTGTTATAGCAGCTATGTAGCAATTACAGTATGTGATAAGGACTATAAAATTGTAGTAATAATAGTAATATCAAATAAAATAAAACAGCTAAGTTATAAATTAAACGATAGAAAGGGTGACACCATAAGATTACAGAGAGATGAACGAACGATGAAAGGGTCGATTCACTTTGCTAATTACATAGTAACTTCTTATATGTTTCACGTCTAACAGTGAGTGTCTCCATCACATAAAATACGGGATAAGTAGGGTATTGTAGGACTTTTGTACTTAGTGGTGCGAGCATACAACTTCTTATATTGACTTCTCGTCCTACCTGATGAGATGCAAGGGGATGGTTGTAAATAAAGCTGGGCGGGGGCAGTGCAGGGGTCTGATAGTACGACCTTTGCCCACTTTGTACAGGATTGTATATGTCTCTCAACTATAATGTTGGTGTGGCGAGCTCACGCAGTGGCAAACCACAAGCCCTACTCACAGCATTTAATGCCCTTCGTAATAGATGATATAGTCTTCTTTCAGAAGCCCAGGAAAGATTAATGCAGAGCACTAGTACAATAGAGTACAATAGGTAAAATACAGCAGTTTACAAACAGCAGAAGTAAAGGTTGGTTGATACCTGATTGTCTAAACATTATTTTTAATGTAGAAGGTTGTAGAAGAAACATTTTCTTGGAGATTGATTAATAAGATGTGGGATGACCATGAAAGGTGAGAGAGGAAAGAACTAATCCAAGGTACTTATTTAATGCTTGACTTGGTTTCAATTTCAGTGCCATCTATGTATGCTACAGGCATCATGGGAACTAACAAGTTCATGTATGTCACGTCGATGCTTGAAAGTAAAGTTAACTGCCTGACATTTGGAAGGATTTAACATAAGACCATTTGACTTAGACCACTTGCTGATGTCCAACAGAAAGCTAGTAAGTTTGGAGCAGTCAGACTCGGAAGTGATAGGCAGTAAGTGATACAGTCAGATCATCCGGATATGTGAGAAAGTTAGTTTCGTTCAAATGAGGCAGGTCGTGTAGGAAGAAAGAAAGGAGAAAAGGAGAGAGGACGGCATCTTGAGGAACACCGGCTTTTGTAAGCGAGGCATAAGAAGATTTGCCATTATATACAGTATACTGCATGCCTTCTATCAGAAAAATAAGAATGCAACCAACTCTTAGCCCATGATCCTGTTTGCGTCAACGAAAGCTTATTTAATAGATGGCCCTTAGGTACAGAGTCAAAAGCACATGTGTAGTCTAGGAAGGCACCACGAACATATTTGGCACCTTTGTCTAAACAAGAAACAACATTATGATATAAGACAACCGCAGCATCCAAGGTACATCTACCATGTTTATATACAAATTGTTTAGGATCATTAAAAGGTTTCAATGAAGGTTCAAGACGAAGTAAAAGTAATTTTTCCATCAATTGTAAAGAAGGAGAATTAATTGCAATAGACCTAAATTAAATATCAGTATAAGAAGATGGTTTTGGTATGTATGGGGATAATTTTAATGTTTTTCCATGCAAAAGGTAGAACATTACTGGAAAAGAAGCACTAAAAATGTTAGTAAGAAGGTAACATAAAATATCAGCACAGTTCCTGAGGACAAGGGCAGCTACACCATCAGGACCAAGGCCTTGGGAAGGCTTAAGAGACCGGAGACATTTAATCACATCAAGGGTATTAAAACCATTAAAATTATTGTCTATGTGATTTGTATCATTAGGAAGGATATCGACAGAAGAGCGTATGAAAGACTTATTATGAGTATCAACATTAAGGGATTGGACAGAAGTACACCGCTTACCGCTAGTGATTTCCTTGAAAAGTTTCCACAAACTAGAAGGGGTTTTACATAACAAGAATTTTTGATCATATAAAACATTTAGTCTTTGCATTTCGAATTGTATCAAAGTATTTAACATTTTTACACCTGACTTATCATTTGTTTTGAACAACAGTTCTTTATCTCTACGTAGCTTTTTAACATGTGTAGAAAAGAAACGGTCAAACAGAATGGATAATGTTTTTTTCGGACAACATATTTCGAAACAGAATTTAAGATATTCATTATAATAAAGGTTTTTGTATTTCCCAATGAATGAAAAACAAAACGATATTGCTTTTACTGACGTTTCGCTATTTAATGCTAATAGCTTTATCAAAGTATTATTAAACCGGAATTTACAAAATCCACTCAGCATATATACAACAAACAGTTAGGGGGTGAGAAATTAGACATAGGTCAAGTTAAAAGGAGGACATATTGAAAGTAAAAATAACAATGAAGATGAATGACTAAGCCAAATAACAAAGGTAATAGTTCGTCTGTTATGATATCAAAATAAAGTTTACTAACTTGATCATCGTTCGTCTGTCTGGGGGCATTTTTAGTTGTCAAGTTGGTCATTTGGTAAAGATAACAAAATCAAGTGTAGATTGTTGGATTTGATAAGTGTGTAAAATCATTAAAACAGCGTGTGTTTATATATAATGATATTGCTTATCACATTCGTGTTGATTTTGTCACTTCATGGGGGAGGGGGGTGTCGTAACCAGGTCAGATTCTGTTTTAGTCCATTATTCCTATTCAGTTCAGACAATTTAGATTCCACTTGATATGAAGTGCTTCTGATGATATTAAACGTTCTTTGTGATTTCTGGATTATTTGAATATTGTCAAAATCAATTTTGTGGCCTGGTTCTATAGCATGTAGACCTATGGCTGATGATTTTTCAAGTTTTTGTAGTTCAACGGGGTTTCTCGGTGGTCGAAGAGATGCTCTACGGTGTTCATTTCTTCTGATTTTGATTTCTCGAGATGTTTGTCCGATGTATATCGCATCACATTCCAAGCAAGCATTGAATTTTATAGACACAATTAGATAGAGAATCTTTAGGGATTTGGTCTTTTATATGGACAAGGTTATTTCGCAGTGTGTCTGATGTTTTGAAGAAAACTCTAATATCGAGCTGATTGAGTACTCTTCTGATATTGTCTGACGTCTCTGCTCTATATGGAATGACGACTGTTGATGTCCATGTTTTTGGAATGCGTTTTCGGCCATACTTAATGTCTGTGTTGATTTTGTTGATGAAGTTCCATGGGTAGTTGTTTTGCTTGAGAGTTTCAGTAATGTTTGATATTTCTTTTTCTTTCTCGTCGGTTATCAGATAGTGTACTCGTCTAAGAGGACTTGAAACAACTGAAATCTTTGCGCTGATGGGGTGTGATGACTTGAAGTCTAAATATTTATTTGAGTGGGTTTTCTTCCTGAATATGGATATACTAAAATGTCCATTTCCTTTCTCTTAACTAGGCAGTCTAGAAATGGTAATTCACCGATGTCTGATTCTGCTTCCGAAATGAATTGGATTCTGGGAGATACACAGTTTATTTTCTCCAGGAATGAATTGTGTAGATCTCGTTTTAGTACTACAAAAGAAACATCTACGTATCTTAACCATAATTTAGGAGTGAGTATGCTTGAAAAGATGTTATTTTCGAATCTGTTCATGAAAAGGTCGGTGACCATTGGGGAGACTGGTGAACCCATAGCAACACCATTTGTCTGTCTATATAAACTCCCTTTAAATGTAAATTAATTATTTTCTAGACAGAATTTTAAGCTCTTAATTATTTGACTGGTGTCCAGTGGACATCTTTGTCAGTGATAGCGTTGCATCTGATTCTAGAAGACTGGAAATGATATCAAGACTTTCTGTAATAGGGATGGATACTAGTATATAATGAGTTAATATCATAGCTTACCATAATGTCTTCTTTATCGATTTCTCGGTGTTCTATTTGGGATTTGAAATCATATGAATTTCTCACAATATTTTGAGTGTCCTTTTGTAGTGGTTGTAGTGTCGAGAGTAAGTATTTAGATAGGTTGTATGTCGGTGAGTTGGTGAAACCTATTACTGGTCTCAGTGGAACTGTGGGTTTATGTATCTTTGGTTGACCGTAGAATCTTGAAGTTACATAAGACTTTGGTTTTAGTTTAAACCAGAGAGGATTTCCAATTTTGGGTTTCATTTCTTGAAGGAGTCTGTTTGTATTTAGTTTCATTTTGTTGAATTCGGCGGATTTCTTCTCTTCAATGAGTAAGTATAGTCCTTCAGATGGGTGTTCGATTGCCTTCTTTTCATAATCCGTTCTGTTCATTATCACAGTGACATTTCCCTTGTCGGCTTTCTTTATAGCGATACTTTTGTCTTTCTTCAAATTTCTTAAGGCTTCATATTCTTGTTTGGTGAGATTAGATGGTATGTTTCGTTGTGTCATTAATATGTGTGATATATTTTGACGAATAGACTGTGATTCTTCACTGGTGAATTGCTGTAGAGCATGTTAAATCATAGGTGCTATTTCCTGGACCGATAATGGAAGAAGAAATATCAAACATTACTGAAACTCTCAAGCAAAACAACTACCCATGGAACTTCATCAACAAAATCAACACAGACATTAAGTATGGCCGAAAACGCATTCCAAAAACATGGACATCAACAGTCGTCATTCCATATAGAGCAGAGACGTCAGACAATATCATCAGAAGAGTACTTAATCAGCTCGACATTAGAGTTTTCTTCAAAACATCAGACACACTGCGAAATAACCTTGTCCATATAAAAGACCAAATCCCTAAAGATTCTCTATCTAATTGTGTCTATAAAATTCAATGCTTGCTTGGAATGTGATGCGATATACATCGGACAAACATCTCGAGAAATCAAAATCAGAAGAAATGAACACCGTAGAGCATCTCTTCGACCACCGAGAAACCCCGTTGAACTACAAAAACTTGAAAAATCATCAGCCATAGGTCTACATGCTATAGAACCAGGCCACAAAATTGATTTTGACAATATTCAAATAATCCAGAAATCACAAAGAACGTTTAATATCATCAGAAGCACTTCATATCAAGTGGAATCTAAATTGTCTGAACTGAATAGGAATAATGGACTAAAACAGAATCTGACCTGGTTACGACACCCCCCTCCCCCATGAAGTGACAAAATCAACACGAATGTGATAAGCAATATCATTATATATAAACACACGCTGTTTTAATGATTTTACACACTTATCAAATCCAACAATCTACACTTGATTTTGTTATCTTTACCAAATGACCAACTTGACAACTAAAAATGCCCCCAGACAGACGAACGATGATCAAGTTAGTAAACTTTATTTTGATATCATAACAGACGAACTATTACCTTTGTTATTTGGCTTAGTCATTCATCTTCATTGTTATTTTTACTTTCAATATGTCCTCCTTTTAACTTGACCTATGTCTAATTTCTCACCCCCTAACTGTTTGTTGTATATATGCTGAGTGGATTTTGTAAATTCCGGTTTAATAATACTTTGATAAAGCTATTAGCAGCAGCATTAAATAGTGAAACGTCAGTAAGAGCAACAATATCGTTTTGTTTTTCATTCATTGGGAAATACAAGGGAACAGCCTTTATTATAATGAATATCATATACCCAATGTCCAAATTTTTTCAAACCCTTAAAAGAGAACTTGGTTTGGACATATAGAATTTAAGATAATCTATAGTGTTTGTGTCATTTAATGTTTCTTCTGTAAATAGGTCCCAGTTAGTGTCTTTCGACATGCATCTGAGCTTGCGTAAGTTGTCTTGTGAGTAGCATCTCCAATGGAATTTACTGTAGAGGTGAGAGAAGACATCTTTGTGTGATTTGGAATATACTTTTTTGCAATACACGTATGGTGCAGTGATCGGATTTAATTAAAGGAGCACGTTTGCGAGTTTCACATATACCAACATCATTAATGAATACTAGATCTGGTGTTTTACCAAGACGAGTAGCAAAGTTAACAATACTGTCATGACCAAGTGATATAAGGAAGGAGTGATCGCATGAGTTAAACTCACCAGTCACTATTGATAAAGAGTTCTCGAAGCAAGCTACAGCAAAAGCGGTGAATTCATCTGCGAACATGGATAAATCTGATATGGTACAACCAGGAGAGACATAAACAACATTTGAAATATGGCTGGCTGGCTGGATTCAACACAGAACTTGCCACCGAAGTGCACCAGTTCGAGTCGCCATATTCCAAATAGCACACAAAGGTAGACAAGAAGATGGATGAGTGAAGAGAATCAATCAACAGAGTTTTGACAAGTATAAGAGTGAAACAGAATGAATGAGTAGTGGTAGAAAGGAATATGAAAGATTATACAAGAGACTGAATACATCTGCGTAAGACATTGACAACGATTTTGAGCCATGTATGTCACCTATTGTCTGTCTCCAGCCATTGATTCTTAGAGTCCCGAGGGCGGGCCCCAACCCGGAAGGAGTCTGCATCTCCCTCCCTACCTGACTGACTCAGTTTAACTGTCAGGGATTTCATGGATTGATGAGGCCATGCTTTTGTTTGGCATGGCACCACTTACTCTTTTCCAATCTGCACCTATATATCAGCTAGTAATGCCCGTCGGGAGGGGGGGCGATGGTTAGGTATGCGCAGCACGTCACCTAGCCATCTCAATCTATGTAAGTAACTTTATAGCCTCTTCGATTGATTTTCCCTCTTTGCCCAACACTCTACGCCTAACGTCAACATTACTTACCTTATTATACCACCTAACGCGAGAAAGAGATCGTTAACATCTCTGGTCAAAAACAGTCAACCTTTTCGTGTCTTCTGCCCTCAATGGCCACGTCTCACTACCATATAGAAGGACGGAGGGAACTGCTGAGCAGTACACACGTCCCTTGGTTGATAGTCGGATGTCACGCCTACGCCAGAGACGGTGTAAGTTAGCGAAAGCAGCTCGAGCTTTTTGGATCCGTGCTGAGATTTCGTCACCAATCAATCCGTTGGTGCTGATACAACTTCCCAAATAGGTGAAGTGGTCAACATGTTCTACGACTTCACTCCCTATCACGGAGCTAGGAGTTGACGTAGTCCAGTCATTCCTGTAGCAGCATCTTACATTTTACAGGGGCGAATCGCATGGATTTGAAATATAAGTGAATTTGTACTTTGACAAGTATTTCGGGCGACATCTCCCAGTGAAGCAATCGATGTAGTCATTCAAGAATTTGAAACAAACTTTATTAGAAATGTATACATGAGGATTTTAGATAAGCGTCCTACAGGGATGAAAAAACACTCATCTCATTCACTTCTATTCACACTATTTCTTATATCCATGTGTTACTGACTTTTGTTGGTTCATGGTTTTGCAGGTTGGAAAAGAGTAAGTGGTGCCATGCCAAACATAAACATGGCCTCATCAATCCATGAAATCCTTGACAGTTAAACTGAGTCAGTCAGGGAGGGAGGGAGATGCAGACTTCCGGGGTGGAGCCAGCCCCCCCCCTCTAAGAATCAATGGCTGGAAACAGACAATAGGTGACATGGCTCAAACTCATCGTTGTCAATGGCTCACGCAGATGTATTCAATCTCTTGTGTAATCTTTCATATTCCTTTCTACCACTACTCATTCATTCTGTTTCACTCTTATACTTGTCAAAACTCTGTTGATTGATTCTCTTCACTCATCCATCTTCTTGTCTACCTTTGTGTGCTATTTGGAACGTGGCAACTCGGAGTGCTGCACTTCGGTGTCAAGTTCTATGTTGAATCCAGCCAGCCAGCCAGCCAGGTTCATGGTTTATTCTGCAGTGCAATTTAGCTGGACAATGTAAGGAATAGGGAAAATGCATACAGTACTTAGAAAACAGCAATAACAATAATTGTTTAAGCCAATTAACCCTGTAGTGAGTTGTGACACTAGGCAACCGCACGCAGTGACAAATGCTGACTAACTGAGTTTTAACATAGAACTCAGCACAGAAGTACAGCAGCAGTTCGATTTGTTACATTCCACACTTGGAAAAAATATTATATTTAGTTGGTAAAACGCAGACATATTTATGGACAGCTGGGAAAATATGGCCCTTAATACGTTTAACCCTACTTCATAAATATGGTGGAGATATGTGGAGGACACTTTCACAGTATTAAAAACAGAACATATCTCTCTGTAGCTTCTTGAGACATATAAACTCACTAGTAGAAGGAATAAAATTCACATTTGAATCGGAAAATGAACAAGGAGAGTTAACTGTGATGTTAGATTGTAAAATAAAGCGAATAGAAGTAGGTAAACTACACACTAGTGTTTATAAAAAACCAACGCATTCTGCTGATAGATATTTAGACTTTAATTCATCTCATCCGTTAACTGTCTGTTAAGGCAGGCTTAGTTAAGTGTTCAACAAACCGAGCAGTAGCTCTAAGTAGCACAAGAAAAGACCTAAATGATGAAATAAAACAGATAGAAAAGGCGTTGGTGTTAAATAACTATCCTATAAAATTCGTTAGGAAGATTGAAAAAAGCCAAAAGCAAAATAAAAATAATTATGAAACTAGTAATGATAACACAAATAAGAGAGAATATAAGTCATCCACTATTATACCATATAAAGAGGGGACATCTGAGACCCTACGTAGGATTCTAAATAAAGCAGGAATTAGGGTGGCATTCAAACCTACAAACTCACTCAGAAACAAACTCTGTAGGCTAAAAGACCCTGTCGGTGGACCTAATTAAACGAAATAATATAATTTACAAAATACCTTGTAATGACTGTGAGGTCAACTATATAGGTTAAACTAGTAGATCGGATAGGGGTAATCAGATTGTCGGAATATAAGAATTTAGGTAAGGTAAGAATGGTTGACCCTGAGGAGATAAGTAATTTTTAAAAAAGCTCAGCAATTGCACTACATGTATTAACACACAATCACACAATAGCATGGTGGGAGACGGTTAAGATTTTAAGAAGTACAATAGGTAGGTGGAGAGAGAGAGGTTGATTACTGAATCCTGCCTGCTTCATCGAGTCTACACTCAACACAACACATGCAACAGAAATGACTCAATACAAATACCAGAGATATGCATGGAAGATATTATTACCACCAGTCAGTCAGTGAAATCAGAGGAGGATAATAAATAATCTTAAATTGTATTCTATTTCAATTCAATTCACGTACATCACAATTAAAAGAAACACTCGTCTTATTTCCCATCTGATTGTACTTGATCAATAACACTCATATTATTGTTATTATTTCTGAATGTACATTATCCCATATTACTGATTTGTATTCAAATGTCTAATCATGAATTCCACTCATGTATATAAATGAAGGAAGACGAAAGTTGTGTGAGTGAGTGAGTGACTTGATATGATGATTATGAGTGGCAATATTATTAAATTGTGCTCGAAGCGTGTGTGGTCGCATCAGTTAATATTACTTCCTGTATAACACTACACACACTGTGAGTGACAGTTTATCAAAACAGAAAATCTTATCCATAATGGAATAAGCAAAGCATGTTTCATCAGATGTGTTTCGACTTAGCATTTAGGCTGACTATGGGATAAAATAAAATAACTCTTGAGATATAAACGAGACAGAGTGTAAAAGTTATCTCGAGTAAGTGGAGAAATTATTGTAAGATAACTCTTTTTTTTCCGGTTAGACAAGAACCAAATGAAAAAAAATACGATCATCATTTGTTGACATTTTGGTGAGTATTATCCACTTTTTAACATTTCGTTATGTGTCATTCCGACTGAGTGACTGACTTTCAACATAGAAGCTGTACTCTCCCCACTTCTCTTTTCTTTCTTTCTTTCTACATGACTTACCATCTTCAAATGACATTAATTTTGTCAAATATGCTGACGACCTGACAGTATCTTTGCCTGTCAAATGTCAAAGCGACTGCTCTAAACTTAATGGCTTTCTGTCAGAAATCAGCCAGTGGTCTAAGGAAAACGGTCTTACCCTAAACCCCTCCAAGAATGTCAAACAGTCAATTTCACCTTTACGCATAAATCCGACCTGAACAAAGTGGTTGGCTCTCACGAGGTGTGCAACACAGATGGCACTGAAATAGAAACCAAATCGGAAATTGAATACCTAGGCTTCATTCTATCTGCTGATCTTTCCTGGTCGTCTCATATCATGGCGATTTCTAAGAAAATATTCCGTCCTACCTACTACATCAACAAGTTAAGAAATTCTGGAATAACCCAGCCCAACCCTTACTCTTACGATTCGTTAACTCTCGCATTCTGCCTATTATTCTCTATTGTCCCCCCTTAGTTTTTCCCGGGCTACTGAAGAAAGACTATAACATATTACGCAGGATGTTAAGGGTTTTCAGCAGAGTAAGCAATGTGCCACTTAACCAGCTTGTTAATATTCTGGTTGACAGGCAGGCACATGGACTCATGTGAAAAATGGGCCAAATTCATTTTATCTAACTCACACCACCCTCTTCATTCACAATTCTCCCCTTGTATATCTCATCAGGTAAAACCAGAAGCCTGTATAGAAAACTATTTGCTCGCACCAGCAAGTACAAAAACACAACCATACCCTACTTAGCTCGTGTTCTGTGTGATAAAGAAAGCATTAGGTGTGACACCTATAATTCATTAAATAGTCAGTAGTACAGCTGGACCTCGTCTTTCCAACTCATATCATTTATAGGTACAACGTTTTTCTTTCTTTGTTTTCCTTCTCTCTCTTTTCCGTTATGTGCTGCTTTGTTTCTTTCTTCCGCTTACGCCAGTAAATATGACAGCACCTACTTTTCTAACACCTTCAAACACTGTTCAGCTTTACCTTTGCTACCGATATGCCAATGTGTTAATGTCATAATGAACTGAGATTTCCTTAATCTATGTAGAATTCTATTTATTGTTAATGTACACAAACTGGATGCAATACTGTAGTAAAAAATGCTGAGAATTCCATTCTGTATCACAAGTACTGTTTTGGAATAAAGCAAATTATTATTATTATTGCACACGAATGCACCTGTTCAAGTTACTACCACATTCCATGTAGCACACAAAGGTAGAGAAAAGAGAAATTAAATGGAACTCTTATGAGTATAAATAAATGTGAGGGAGAACGGATAATGATAGGAATGAAATATAAAGGTTGATTAGATACGTAAGATGCATCCGTGACATTGGCAATGACTTAAAGTTACATCTCTACCTAACGCTATACGTTTAACCACATTATATTACTCACCATATTATACTGCTTGACACACAAAGAATACGGCGCAGACACCTACGATCAAACACACACACACACATTAGTCTTTTCATATCTCCCAGCTTTATTGATCACTTCTCACAACCTAGGTGGGCAATATATCATCAGTATACTGTTCCCTGATAATTCCCTAGAGTGAGACTGGCATGCGATTCGCCCCTGTGAAATGCAAGATGCTGCTACACGGCTGGACTACGTCAACTGCTAGCTTAGTAGTGATAGGGAGTGAAGTGATAGAACATGTTGACCACTTCACCTATTTGGGAAGTTGTATCAGCACCAACGGATTGATTGGTGACGAAATCACAGCACGGATCCAGAAAGCTCGGGCTGCTTTCGCTAACTTACACCGTCTCTGGCGTAGGCGAGACATCCGGCTGTCAACCAAGGGACGTGTGTACTGCTCACCAGTTCGCTCCCTCCTTCTCTATGGCTCTGAAACATGGCCAATACGAGTTGAATACATAAAAAGGTTGACTGTTTTTGACCACAGATGTTAACGATCTCTTTCTCGCGTTAGATGGTATAATAAGGTAAGTAATGTTGACGTTAGGCGTAGAGTGTTTGGCAAAGAGGGAAAATCACTCGAAGAGGCTATGAATTTACATAGATTGAGATGGCTAGGTGACGTGCTGCGCATACCTAACCATCGCCCCCCCTCCCGACGGGCATTACTAGCTGATATATAGGTGCAGATTGGAAAAGAGTAAGTGGTGCCATGCCAAACAAAAGCATGGCCTCATCAATCCATGAAATCCCTGACAGTTAAACTGAGTCAGGTGGGGAGGGAGGGAGATGCAGACTTCCTGTTGGTTGGGGCCCACCCTCGGGACTCTAAGAATCAATGGCTGGAGGCAGACAATAGGTGACATGGCTCAAAATCGTTGTCAATGGCTTACGCAGATGTATTCAGTCTCTTGTGTAATCTTTCATATTCCTTTCTACCATTACTCATTCTGTTTCACTCTTATACTTATCTAAATTCTATTGATTCTCTTCTCTCCTTTTCCTGTCTACCTTTGTGTGGTATTTGGAACGTGGCAACTCGAACAGCTGCACTTCGGTGCCAAGTTCTATGTTGAATGCAGCAGCAGCCCTAGAGTGAATGACAGACAATTCTATTAATACATGTATGCTGAAAGTCAACTAAAATAAGGACGACAGTTGTAGAAATGAGCCTTGTGTATTACATCCTGCTTGAAAGTATGAATTCCCCTACAGTTCAGTTTCAGTATCAAGTGAATAAAATGTAATCTGTAGAATTCATGAAATTCACAAAATGACGTACTGTCTTTTCAAAAAAGAAAACCCATTTAGTATTTCCTCAGTAAAGTGAGAAATGGGCATTGTAGTTGTGTAAACTCAATAGATTGTGAACTGTTGCCAATGGAAATGACAACAATTCTCTTACTACAATTACGAGTTATAATTTTAGCTTAATTTGCAACATTCAGCAATTGTTAAATGACAACTTTCAGCGAAGAGACTCTTTTCAACGACGAATTTATTATCAAGCTGTACAATCGTATATACACATATGGTTTTTATAAAATTTATATCCGGTGAGGGAATTAGGTCAAAGGTGTGAATACATGAAATAATAATAGTAGTAGTATGAAATGCAATTAAAATATTTGGGATTATAATCACAGTTTAATGTCAAGTGGCAAAATAATTAATGTCGTATATAGAATAATACATAAGGTGTATAGATTTTGGAAAGGGGTACGTAAGATTAGTACATGGAACGTACAACTAACTAATTTTTACAGTTGGGTGCCTATTTCCAGGAAAAGGAACTTAATTCATTCGCTCTGTTCTACGATAATGAAAATTTGTAGTTCTGATTCCGTTGATTCGGAACTTGACTTCTTAAAAGCCACTCTCGTAGAAAATGGTTACCACCCTAACCGATTTATTGACAGCAACATGAAAGATAAGATAAGCAGTCTAAACTGGTCACCGACACAGTTCCAAAGAAAGCACCTTATTCATGAACTTGGAATTCAAAGGTGATCAAGCTTCAGATATGCTCAAAAATCGTCTCTCTAAATCAGACGTTCTATGCAGCAAAATTACATATGACGTTCTCTAGCCGCAAGTTGTTCTCTACCTCTGTGTAAAAGATAAGCTCCCCTGTCTGGCCGCCTCCATGTGCATCTATCAGTTCACCCGCTCCTCTTGTGGAGTAAGGTACATTAGCCGTAGTCAGAGGACGCTTTCCACACGGATAAGAGAACATATTTCAGCAGCATGGTTTTACAAGGGAGAGAGGAAGTGTGTGCGAAGCTCTATTCTAGAACACCTGATCGACTTCTGTCAACCCTGACCATGATTTTAAGATCATATGTAGAATCCATGCTAACTTTCCGGTCGCGTTTCCTTCGTTACAGACTTCTAAAGAGAGCTGAGGCCTTGGCAATTCATGACTTTAAGCCAGCCAGATAGGTCTTTGTGTACAAAAGAAGTATGTACAATCCCTACTTCTGCCTTGGCCGTAAAGGGATGGACATTTATTTATTTAGTTATTCTATGTACTTTTCCCTTATTACTACGATTATTATTATAATCATTATTAGTATTACTATTCTCACTCTGAGTCTTTTTCACTTGACCCACTTGTCATTTTAAACCCAAAATTATTAATTTTTATATTATTTTTAAAATATTGAATTCTATCTTATCAAATCTCACACCATGTTATGTAACATTTTATATTCGTCTACTAATCTTGTAATTATGTACCCCTTTCCAAAATTCTATACACCTTATGTATTATTCTATATACGACATTAATTATTTTGCCACTTGACATTTAACTATGATTATAATCACAAATATTTTAATTGTGCGTCGGTGGCACAGTGGTTAGGACTCTCGCCGACCATGCACATGGTCCGGGGTTCGATCCCCTGCCGGCGCACACCCGATATCTATGGTCGGCCTGAATCTGGGCTACCGATATCCATGCTGAAAGTTCCATACTTGTACTGAAAATACGGTGTGGAATCAAGCTGTAAATCAAAAAAAAAATACTATTATTATTTCATGTCGGTCGGTCGGTTTTCGACATAGAACTTTGCACATATGTGCGGCAGTTCAAGTCGTCACACTCCCTCCTTGTAGCACACAAAGGAAGAGAAGAAATGCATAATATAGACAGTAAACAGAGGTGTGAGACAAAGGAATAGTAATAACAAAGAACAATATAGTTTAATTGGAAATCATCAGTCACAAGGAGTGGATTCATCTGCACCACTGAGAACGATTTTGAGCCATGTCACCAATTGTTTCCAACCATTGGTTTTTACCATTATCCCGAGGACCCCAACCAGGAAGTCTACACCTTCCTACGTGGCTTAGACTAACTGTTGTGGATTTCATTGACTGGTGCCATGTTTTCGTTTGACCGCCGCTAGCTCTTTTCCAGCCTGACCCAATATCAGCTAACATTGCCCGTCGAGGAAATTATTTCATATATTCACACCTTTGACCTAATTCCCTCACCGGATATAAATTTTATAAAAACGATATGTGTATATACTATTGTACAGCTTGATAATAAATTTGTTGAAAAGAGTCTCTTCGCTGAATATTGTGTTCTCAATGACAACTTAGAATTTATACAGGAAGTGCATAAGATTTAGTAAAACACATTCACACTTTTGACTTCAAAATGAAGTCTCCTTGAAAAAATATTATTACTGTAAAACCCTACACAGTTCACAAATTAATTGAAATGGAAAAACTTCTGTTTGTCCCTACTGAACTAAATATGTATGGAGAGACTTGTGAAGTGATTCCTCGGTTAATTAACTTTCTTATGCAAAAGAGAGAGGGCAGCAAGGCATTCATAATCTCTTGCTTCATATGGAACTGCAATGCAACTCGATGAGCAACAGAATTTATATGCATAAACCTTCCAAAAACAACTTGTCTTTTTATTCCAAATAAGTCAACAAGTTTCTTTCACGTATAAGCCTAAGTTATGTCTATGAAATCGGAATATTGTAGCCATTTAAATCTTCCCTTCAAAATAAAAGCCACTTCATAAACACAAGTTCACAATAATGCTACATATTATGCCCATTGTGCTAATGCTTTTTTGTCTTAAAATGAAAAGCTGACTGTTAAGAGTACATGAAAACTGAAATAAATGCTGAAATTGAGCTATCCCAGCTAGCTTTACTTTTCGGGCACACAGACTAACGTGGGACAATGCCCCTAAGCTTGTCCCAACCATTCTGCAATGTACCCGAAGTCTGCCCGAAATACTCTAGATTGCCGCCCTAACTTTCTAAGACTGATTAAAGCCTGGGAATACGCGCCTGCAGTTCTGCAATGAAACCTTTGTCGACAACTAACATAGAGTCAAATCTATTATGCTGGCTGGATTCAACATAGAACTTGCCACCGAAGTGCACCAGTTCGAGTCGCCACGTTCCAAATACCACACAAAGTAGACAAGAAGATGGATGAGTGAAGAGAATCAATAGAGTTTCGACAAGTATAAGAGTGAAACAGAATGAGTAGTGGTGGTAGAAAGGAATATGAAAGATTACACAAGAGACTGAATACATCTGCGTAAGCCATTGACAACGATTTTGAGCCATGTATGTCACCTATTGACTGTCTCCAGCCATTGATTCTTAGAGTCTCGAGGGCGGGCCCCAACCCGGAAGGAGTCTGCATCTCCCTCCCTACCTGACTGACTCAGTTTAACTGTCAAGGATTTCATGGATTGTTGAGGCCATGTTTTTGTTTGACATGGCACCACTTACTCTTTTCCAACCTGCACCTATATCAGCTAGTAATGCCCGTCGGGAGGGGGAGGCGATGGTTAGGCATGCGCAGCACGTGACCTAGCCATCTCAATCGATGTAACTTTATAGCCTCTCCGATTGATTTTCCCTCGATTGATTGCCCAACACTCTACGCCTAACTTAACGTCAACATTACTTAGTTTATTATACCATCTAACGCGAGAACGAGATCGTAAACATCTGTGGTCAAAAACAGTCAACTTTTTCATGTCTTCAACTCATATTGGCCATGTTTCAGAGCCATAGAGAAGGACGGAGCGAGCTGGTGAGCAGTACACACGTCCCTTGGTTGATAAAAAATGTATTATGCAGACAGCTCATATCAAAATGCAAACATATATTCAATAATCTTGGTAAATGCATTTACAATCTTTCGACATTTCATTGAAGTCAAACATCATATGAATCACCAGAAGCATTCATTCGTGTGCTTTCGGCATCTGGTCTGTTCTCTTTGTTTTCGTCGGTGGTGATCTGAAAATAAAATCTGCAAAAAAAAAAATAGGGAAATACCAAAGGGGAACGTCGTCGTTTTCTCCTTCTCAACTTCAATCTGTCGCGACTGTTATGGAACCAACGTTGAATGGCGTCCACTGTGCTACGCTGACTAGCACTCTCTTGCTGGTGTGAACTGTTAATGGTTTCTAAAAATAACTACAATGAAAAAGAAATTCACTTACGGATCACAAGTTTACACATGTTAGTGTCCTTGAATCGTTTCTTCTCCTTGGTACCAGCCCATGAAAACTGTGAGCTGTATTTCGGCTCCAGCAACACATTCATTATGCGACCAACGGAGGTTGACACACCAGTGTCAACTAAGGTGCAAAGTTCGGCTGATACACAACGACGGTATTCCTCGTCGGACAGTTTTGCCTCAGAGGATGACATGATGGTGTCGCTGTCCACATGCCACCTGCCACAACTCTTCACACCTTGAACAGAATTCACACAGGGGGGGATATTCTTGTCAATACTGTCGACCGCTTTGAGTTGCGAGAGTTTAGCCTCAATCGCAGAGAGACGTGACTCCACGCTTTCACGGAAATACCTCAACTCTTCCAAACAACCACATGTGCAAGCACCTGACTTTTCATTCTTCGTGCACCTGCAAGTAATATTTTTAAATGAAAGTGAACTTACATGTCCATGGGGACAAGAATGTTGGCTTTTGAAGTTGAAGAGACACACAACAAACTGAAATGAAAAGTAATGAAAAAGTAAACTGTATTATACCTCTCATTTCTTGCCACAGTGGATGGCTTTCGGAAAGCAGGTGTCTCCAACTGAAATTGTGGGTCAGCCAACAACCGAGATGGATAGTTCAACGGAGCAGTATCCTCCGAAACTTCACTTGTCAGTTTCGAAACACTGGGAAGATCAGTTAAGTATAATAGCTTACCGGCACTGGCTTGCAGGCTCCGTGTCCTCAGATGACGAGCCCCCAAGTGATGCGTGCACAATTTCCGCTGCAGTTTTCACTGCCTGCTCAAAATCATCTGAAAAGGAACATTACTAAAAATTTGACGTTACTGAAGCGTGCCAAAAGATTGAACTTGTAAGGCGTGGAACCCTCATCAAACTCTGCATGTCCCATGACATCTGCACACGAATACGACTGTGGGAGGATCAAGAATTCACCAGCCACCCACACCTCGCTAACAACCAAAATCTTATCAATGGCAGGAACCTTGACTAACAGGAACTGCTTAGTAGCCATCTGCGAATAATGTTCAATTGGAAAATGTTCTTCCGATGACGGTGAGGACGCAATGCTATTACAAGGAACATTAACTGGAACGACAATGTTTCCTGGAGTTATTTTTTGCTGTGGTTCCATTTCACGAGATTTGGAATATAATTCTGTGTACATTAATAATAAGAAAGAACAAGTTTACCTTCTAAATGCTTCTTCCACTCCAGTTTGTATTTTTTGAGACGTCGATAGTACATTGACCTATATCGTTTGAAGTCGAAATTAACTTTCGCTGCATAGTAAGTAATAATTGATAAGTAAATTTACGTAGTCTCAAATACG
Source organism: Trichobilharzia szidati (assembly GCA_944472155.2). Classification (NCBI taxonomy): domain Eukaryota; kingdom Metazoa; phylum Platyhelminthes; class Trematoda; order Strigeidida; family Schistosomatidae; genus Trichobilharzia; species Trichobilharzia szidati. The sequence continues at coordinate 7,645,146 of OX235279.1, forward strand.
TCCGGCGGGATGGTTGGACATTAGCCGGTGGTTTGCTGTCAATTAGGTTACTTAGCGGATCAGTCCGGCTGGACGAAGGACCATGGAAACTCATGATTGCTAAATAATAACGGGAAAAATAGTTTTAAATAACGGATTCCTGCTGTCTACACCATATATACGCTATGCATGATATTTTAAATGAACAGTACTGTGATAGCTCTAATATAAAACATAGAATTATTCAATGAATGACTTTGATAAATCCGTAAACAAGGAGGTTAGGCAGAACGCAGGTAACTCACCAAGGTGGAAATACAAACCGTGAAATCGACCGCTTCTTTTCACTAACAGGCATTCCAGTCCAGTAAAAGACTTTTGATGAAAAGGCCTATTAGGATGTATTCAGATGGTAAAACGTATATTTTATTGATTACTTACATAGAAAAGTCTATTATTTCAGTTTATGTATTACTAATTACTAATTCAGATTCATTGTAACGCAGTTCAGCAAATTTAGCTGTCATTGGTTGAGGAAGTACATATGGATTAGTTTGAATAAAGCAAGAACGACAGTGGTTTGTGCAGAATAATATGGTAACATCATTTATTTCCTTGGCTTCTCATCATCTGCTTACAGACTAAATAAATTATGATGTTAATGTACAGAAAAAGTTTTAACATACTTGCAAATTTTACATGATGTCAGTTGACAGAAAATTCCACAATTAGTGAATAGTGCTCAGAAAATTGCGCTTATATAGTTTTTACACAGCAGTTCAATTTCAAACAAAAATAAGTGTATGCATACAATATTTCATATCCTGTGGTGCATTGTTTAAAAATGTAAACGCAACGCTGTTCTTTTTTTGGTTATTGCTTTTTGATTGTAAAATCTTATAAAATTTATGAGGTAATTAGATGCAATATTGTAATGCGCGCTGAAAATTCCATATCTGTACCACAAATAATGTTAGGAATAAAGCTCTTATTATTATTATCAAAGGAGTTACGTAATGAAGACGAGAGATGCGTTAGATGCAGAGTGAATAACAAATTTGGTAACAATGTACTGAGTTCAGGTCAAACCATGGAGACAAGAGACAAGAAAAACTACAGATTATAAAATAGGGTGACGTTAAAGGCAGAGATTACGTAATCAAATGAAATAGAAAATGAAGACATCCAGTTGCCAGGGCAAGGAAAGACTAATAACTGCTTCTTTCTGAACACAAGAATCCGGTTTCAAGCGTTTGTTAGAAATTGCTTCGGCAAACTTGAGGAGAATCGAGATTTTTTTCTATTGATAATTTTAAAAGATTTTGTGACTTCCACCTCATGACCTGTATCGAGTGGATGTCTGGTAATAACACTATTGTAAGAGTTTGTTCCCTTGAGACGTAGGCTTTCCAGAACATGTTCAGAAAATCAGTGTGTGTCCTTCTTCTGTTCTTCCAATGTAACTGCTCCCGCAGATACACATAAAGTTGTATACACAGTTGGAGTTAACATGAGAAGGGTATCTGTCGAATTTTGACTGCACCAAAGAGCATGTTGTTCGATGGACTTATCTGCAGGATAGTCTCTGGTTAGTGACGTACTCAGTCTTCTGCTGACCATTGCTGCAATGTTTTCACTTTTAAAATATAGTTGAATGAAGATAGGCTTTTTCTCAACTGTGATTTGTTTGGTATTTGAGCCTTCACATCTTCCATATTTGTTACTGAATCTTTGCGGATAATCGTTGTTTTTCAGCACCTTTTCGAGAATCATAAATTATTCCTGTAGTTTCTCTGCAGAGCATATTAAAATGTGAGTACTGTCTATTCCATGTCAGTTTTCGGTAAATTAACCTCTGGAGAATACCGTCTTCTATGGGATACTCCCATTGGTTGATTTCCAGCCAATGACCGTTTATTGAATTGGCCCTACCATTCTGCAATGCGCCCTAAGACTTCCCAAAGTTCTGCAATGTGACCAAAGTCTACCCCAAACATTCTACATTGCGCCCGAAATCGTTGCTAGCTGGGATGAATACCAACGACTACAAAACCAATTAAGACAATAGCGTCTCAATAAACAAGCCATTTAAATTTTGAACTTCCTACCTTATTTATTCCATCACATGGCGCAGATATCAGTATCAAGCGACATTTCCTGTTACAAGTGCTGCAAATGTAACGCAGTTCAATACATTATGCCGCCTATATTATGCGAGTTACAAATGCTTTTTGTTGCGAAATTTCATTTAAAAACATAAAAAACATATCTTGTTACTAAACTAACATTGCAACGGACGTGAATACTGCAGCCAGCAGGGATATGCAATAAAGCCACCCCATAAGACTGGACTTTTGATACTAACAGTCGGTGTCTCACACGGTCAAAGGCTTTACTGAGATCTGAGAATACAATAATTGCGATCATACGGGAAACATTAAGTTGTAAGATGTGATCAAAAAATTGTAAGAGGCACGTCAAACAAGAAGGTGACTTTATGAAACCATGTCGATAAGGAGTGAAAAGTTTCTCTTGAGAGAGAGAGAGAGTCGAAAATGGCACTTTTCACAATCTTTTCCAGGGCCCTTGAAATCACGGAAGTTATGTTAATGGTTCTGTGACTCATGACGCTTGAACGGGAGCCTGACTTAAACCAGTGCTAAAGTGCTTGGTTTTCCATGCATCTGGATATGTACCAATTTATGGAGAGGTAGAGAACACCTTAAGAGGAAGAACGGAAATATCTTCACCACTTCATTTTAAAATAGTTGAGAGGATCGTGTCAGGACCAGGGTTGTTTGAACTTTAAAGAGAAGCGATTGCTTCCTTAATATTATTTAAAGAAGATCCGATAATTTCTAAAGTTTTTGTGAACGTGGGAGGTGAAGGTTGTGAAGATGCATTATCGTCATAAGTATAGGACTGCGAGCGGCAGGAGCTTAGAAGCTCACTCGCTGGCAGTCTCACACTTTTCTAAAGTGAATGGTATAGCCGTTTAGTGGTAAAACCTACAGACTACAGTGTATTTAGAACTATCTTTAAGAGCTACATCTTGTCCGAGTATGGCGTTGTCAGTATTTTCTTTTAATTCGAAGCAAATGTCCTGTATATTCACAAGACATGAGTAGTCGTTCTCCCTGTGGTACTGTCGGTGCAGCTTTCGCAGCTTGGCCTTTACTTTTCTAGGAATGAAGTTCTATATGTTTTGGCTTGAGTTCTCTTTTCACTTAGGAACAAGTTTATGGAGGCATATCGATATATTTTGGTAAAAGGCTAGTAGGATAGTGTCTAGGATGCTACTAGAAAAGAATCGGTCCCAGTCTACGCTTCGAATGAAGGAGTTAGACACGTCCCACCTAGCTTTTCAGGAGGACATGAATGCTTGCGCAGGATAGATCGTTTTACTGAGTGGAGCTTGGTATCGAAGGAGCTGATTATGTTATTCTGGTCACTACCTGAAATGGTAAATAGGACGATGTCTTTGAAGAAAATTAAGTCCAGTATATTGTGGTTTCAGGTGGGTCTTAGAATACTTTGTGTCCACCCACATAATTCCACTGCATCTAAGGATTTACTGTAGCGGGAAGTAGCACTGATTTGTTCCCATGAGACTTCAGGCATGCTAAAATCCGCTCCAGTGACTTCATAAGAAAAGTTTAATTTCGAAGTGTAGTGAAAGGCAGCAGTTATTTCAATAGCAGTTCAGTGTCGTGGTTGGGTGGGCGATAGATGCAACCTAGTAACAGAGTTCGCTGTTTGTTGATGTAGTGTCACCCATTATGTATCACATATATTCAGGTTGGGGTGATTGTGGTGCACAGCTCTGCAGTCAGATCTAACATAGATAATGCATCCTCCACCCAGCCCAACTGATCTGTTCTTTCTGAAAAATGAGTAACCTACGCAGTGAAAGAAATCATCATTTAGTTCAATTGTGCACCAAGCCTAAGTAATCATTAGTGCTGTAGGTTTGTAAGTCAACAGTAGGGATTGGATTTATGCCATCTTGTTTACAGCTGGCCTGGCATTAATAAGAACTATTTTAGGATTAGCCGGGTCATAACTTGAGATTTTAGCCATGTCTTGAGGCGGCTGGTGATGAGATGCAATCATACTGTTCTCAGACGACAACGAAATGTCTATGTCTGTGGATGCGCTAGGAAAGCTAGAAGTGCCGGGTGGGTCAGTGATATTTTCATGTCCCTGTAAGTTCAGGCGCAAAGAAGATTGACTGTCAGAAAAAATGAGATACAGGGTTTTTGATGAAGAAGAGAAATACCTGTGTCATGTAAGGTGAGTTCCGGGCAGTAATTAGGCATCGCTCTATCAACTGTCGTATCTATACCGAGGGGCGAAACCCGTGGAGAGTGGTGAGTATTTGTAACATTTTGGTGGTCATATTGTGAACATGAATAAAAAACAGTAATATCGTTTCAGCAAGACTGCTGATAGCTGGATGGGCAGCTCCGTTGGGTGTGGGCATGTAAATAGGTGGAGGCGGCCAACCAAGCAGGCCAAACTGCTTCGAATTATTGCGATTTACGTTATCACTGCTCGATGGCCTATGTTAAAGTGTCTCAATCTTTGTATTTATGGTGAAGAGAGAACCCACCCTTTTCGACAGGTAGCTACGAAGTTCAGGTTCCATTTTATGGTTTGCATACCTGTTGGTTTTGTCAATGTTTGTCTCTGAAGAGAGGTGTGATATCAAGCCGTGAGCATCTGAATTACTGTGAGGCATTTTTCTCTTATTGTGCACTGGTATTGAGAACGAACTGGTAGCCACATTCTCCAACTTCATGAAGTTGAAACTACTTGGATTGATTAATACAGGGTGTGATGTACTGCAGCGTGTCGCTGGGGTACAGGGATCGTTATCGGAGAAGTCGAGGTCTACAGTCAGTTTCCTTTTTAGTGTACGGCTATATACTGAACTATTTTTGAGCCTTATATTTTCATGAAAGTTCGTTTCCAGATGTAATGTACTTTGTGTGGGCAGACCCAGTCTATTCTGTTCTGCCTCAATAGAAGAATGGGTGCTCAGAGGTGTTGTAGAGGTGCTGGAATTCACGGTTACAAAATCAGTCAAAGAAGTCATTCTTTGGATCGGCGTTTTGTCACGAGCTAACTTAGTCGTATGGTAACGCGTATTTCTCAATAGTGTTTGCCTACTGTAAAATATGTCAGCACTAGAGGATGAGTCAAATTTTAACACGAGTGGACAAGACTTATTTTTCTGGGACTTTCCTAGTCGATGGCAGCTGCACAAGACATTGTTCATAGAGCGTGCATCCAGAATATTGATTTGGACCTTGTTAATCTGCGCATTGTCCGGCATGTAATACACAATTATCTTCTTCTCACGCACTATACGTTGTACTATTTCGGTTGCAACATAGATCCTCAGCCTTGCGGTTTCTGGAACCGTTTTAGGTGAAGTACGGCTACTGCTAATTTGACTAGGCGGTGTCAGCGTTGATATCTTTTCTTCGAGCTCCTTTATAAAGAAAATAGTTCTTTGATTTTATCTGCACAGCTGGGTGTAGAACAAGAAATTGAATTAGTGATAGCAGTCAAAATGTTTGTCCTGTGATTCATGTTGCAAGACGCTTACCAAGTGTCTACGAGGCCTAGATTGTTACATGCAGTATTACTATGTATACCATCCATGATATTGTTTACTACGCAAGCAAATGAGGGGAGTTTAATGTCCGGACTTATGTGTCTACTGCAGCAGACCTGTATCTAGTCGTTAAATCGCTGAATGTAGTGCTCTGACTTCCTGCAGGCTTGTTTATTCTGTTAGATTTGCGTTTATTACTAGGATTTGAAGCAGATAGTGGAGTCAGACGTTTAGTTTGCACTACTGTCATTTTGTATACAGTTTAAATTCATAACTATAGGGGAATGATTACAGTGTCTGTGAGTTCCATTCAAGATTGTCAAAGATTTAAAGTGCCTAGTTCTATATACAATACGTATAAAACATGAAATAAGAGTATACAAATACTACAAATCCAAAGATGCGATAACCAAAGTACTTAAGTAGATAGCAACAATAACGGATAATACTAACCGTAATAGTCATATTTTATGAAATAATAGGAATTAATATTTAATACTATCCTTGAGAGACCTATGAAAAAGTCTCCGATAGAGTAAAAAAGAATTAACGAATAACACACGGAGAAGTAAAAAAACCTTCGATCCGCAATGGAAAACTAAGCGAGGCGTTTGAAATGAAGACAGAAATGGTAGGACAAGCCTACCTGGATATAATCACTGACGATTTTCTTAATCGTCGCGGACTGGATTATGCGTCAAACTGTGCACATGGAGTGAGAACACAGGTGTCAATATCCAGGTCTAACTACTCTGAACTTAACACTGTCCTTCGAAGAATTTTGGTAACAATGTGTAATAAACAATGCGAAAAACCAGAACACGGATTGGCGACTCGAGAATCCTTTATTCCTGCACCAATATGTAACCAACAATAAGGTTATGACACACAAAGTCTAAGAATAAATGTCATAACAATTAATCACAGTAGTACTTCTGATAGTATTTCCCCGTCTTCTAACGAACAGCGTACGATGGAACGATGACTGCAGTGTCGGTGACTCGCGCTAAAATATGGGGTTGCTTTCGAGTAAACAACCATGAATTGATCGTTCATTCTTCAACTACATTGACATTGACATCAGGTTTTACTTCTTTTGCAGCACTCCTAGTTCAGGAAGCTTATTCCTAAGAGTATACGCGTTCATGTACTGATATACCTGCGTATCCACAAGAGCGGCTTTAGCTGGTCGGGCCCTTTATTTGTGGTGAGAGCTGTCTACTAGCCAAATTGGTAGACAGTAATTTACGTCAATATTTACGTTCCCAAGAGTTGTCGTGAGAAAATGTGAACAAAGATTGACTTTGCGTAGGCGGATGCAGTTAACATATAGAGGATTTGACATTCAAGAAACAGTCACAAATAGATGAAAGATTAACTTTACGTGAGAAACAACCAATCGGAAGACTGTGTTTTTTGCTTAAATATCCATAGTAATGTACATGAAAATATATAAATATGCTTTGATTTCCTTAATAAATGATCTGTTGTCTGGCCCTTGTCTTCTGTTGTTACATTTGGTGTCGCTGCCTGTCGCGAAATGAAAGTCCCATGGCCTGCCGCTTTTGAAGAAGGAGATATATGGATCTTCTTAAGGGACTTCGAAGCTATTGCAGAGTTGAATGGTGTGCAAGAGCCATCAGCGAAGACGGTTGTTCTTGGAACGCTACTGAGAGGCCGGGCGAAGGCAGCATATGATAGTGTGAGGCAAACAGAGGGGCAAGCAACTTGGAAGTCAGTGGTTGAACGCTTGAAGCAGGAGTTTGACAGCCCGACGGACAGAGAGCGGGCAATGCAGCAGTTTCGCACCATGAAGCTGGGAGTTGACAGTGACCCTCTCGTGTTGGCGCTGACCTTGACAAGCCTACTTCGTCGCGCTCTACCAACACTGGACGAAGATTCTGAGGAACAAATGTTGGCATCCCAGTTTATGGAGAGTGTCCCAAAACATATATCCCAACAGCTACATCTGGTTAACGCCGTACAGCCACTGGACATCGGAGAGCTTGCGAAGGTGACCAGACAACTGTTGAGTAAGACGGTTGCAGTGGTAGAGCCACCAAAATCCGAGCAGTGTGAGAAACAAATCGAAGAATTGCAACGTGAAGTGGCCGCGCTGAGACTGAGCGTGTGGAGAGACCGGTGTTTCGCATGTGGCAAACTGGGGCACTGGAGAGACCGCTGCCCGGAAAGACGACAAAGAAGAATTTTTAAAAGATATACTGTGTCTTCTTCCTGTGTTCCGAGACTTGAGGTAATAGGGGCGATGGAGAAGGGAGCAATATATTCGAAGTTACGGGTAAATGATCGCGAGTTGGTGTGTTTAATCGACACAGGGGCTGCAGTCTCACTCGTAGATAGGAGTCTATGTGAGAGTATAAGACCGTGTTCGTTGACAGTGCAGACAGTAGGCGGTCACGTGTTAAGAATCGCGGGAGTTTCAGACTGCAGGGTTAGAATTGGAGAGGATTGCGTGACGTTCCCATTCCTGGTTGTACCTGAATTGCGCCGAACAATCCTTGGGGCTGACTTTTTGCGAGAAGTGGATGCAGTGATTAACACGAAGAAAAGGGTTGTCGTTACGAAGTACGGGTGTTTTAGCATGCACGAGAATAGTGAGGTAGCAGGGATTGCGGCATCGGAAGTCCGAAGTATAGCAAAGTTACTCAGCAAATATAATATTTATAATATAATATTTATTTATTCCTGTTTATGCAGGAACATACCAATTGTACAGGCATGGATAATTTATTATATAAATTACAGTTTGTTTGTTCAATCTAAGATTAGAGTCAGTCAGAACAGTCTGCAAAATAGTCTGTCTGTGTAACACATAAAGAGATATAGAAATATTGTCTTCGCATTAACAAAAAACCCAGACTTCAGATGAATGTAATACAAATATCTGGGAAAAATAAAGCTTGAAGTCAATTCTCCTATAAAACTTTGTTGTGAACAGCAAATACGATCATCTGCTTACTGGAGATGGGGACCCATACGGTTATTGCGATAGGGTGAATCATGAAATTCCGTTAAGTGGCCCGAAAGTAACATCATTTACCACGCGAAGAGTTCCATGTCATTTAGAAGGCGAAGTTGAGCGACAGGTGCGAGAGATGCCAAAAGATGATATTATTGAAGAAGCTGATAGCCCGTACAAATCTCCAGTGCTGTTAGCAAAAAAGGCGAATGGGAAGTATGGATTCTGCGTGGATTTTCGACAGTTAAACAATATGACAGAGTTAAGACCGTGTGCCATGCCAACAGTAGTAGAAACTTTAGATCGCCTACAAGGCGCAAATTTGTTTTCAGTTCTCGATCTTCGCTCAGGATACTGGCAGATACCGATAAAGCCAGGTGATAGAAATAAGACGGCATTCATCGTGGGTCAGACACAATATCGATTTAAAGGCATGCCGTTTGGACTAGCAGGTTCACGTTCAGACGACTGATGACGCTATTACTTAAGAACTTGAAAAACGTTGAGGTGTACGGTGATGATCTCGTCATATATAGTCAAAACGAAAACGATCATGTGAACCATGTGGAAGCCATGCTGCGATGCATCGAAGAGTTTGGACTGCGCGTCAACAAAACCAAGTCTCAGATAGCCAAAAAGAATGTAACTCTTTTGGGACATAAAGTGGGAAATGGTGAGATTAAACCACTACCGGAGAAAATCTTGACGATAAAGACGATCCCGGCCCCGAATTCAAAGAGAAAATTGCGACAATTCTTAGGTAGAGCAGCGTTTTAAATATATACCATTCACCCAGCCTATTGTTGAGATGCGACCATGTGGGATCTGCTCAGATTTATGGGGCATCTTATAAATTAACTTGCTGTCTATCGTCAGATCTTTTCATACCACTCCACAATGTCTTATCTCATTTATTTTCTGACAACGTCTTTACTTGATCCTCATTTTACTCCATTAAACTTAACATCTTATAGCTCTTCATTACTTATTATACTCCTACTCTCTGAAGGGTACGGTAGTGCACTAAATGCACAAAAAGGTATAAAATAAAAACAACTGGCATGAGGATAATTGTATTAAAACCAAAAGTGGATATCATGATAGTTTGTGATATATCTGTAGCATTATACATTGCAAATGAATGTTGTTACCCTAGGGTGTTTCCTTTATTAATGCATTTATTAATGATACTTGCACTTACCTATTTCATTACAATTTAATGATTCACCTCAGCACTTTAATTTTTCTAAAACAGATTCCAATCCCTTGTAAAAGGTGTACTTACCTCAATATCGGTTGGTTATCGTATGCCTACAACCACGGGATGAAAACGGAACGAAGTCGATTTTCCCGCTCAACCTGGAGGACAACTGTACAATTCAATAACTATACGGCCTAATTCAGAAAATGAGTGTATTATATGTATCGAATATTTAACAGTTGAAATACGATTAACTTGTAGACAATCTACGATTTGATATTATATCATACTTGATCGTGCCTGTAAAAATGGCATGCATTTTCATGTAAATTTGTAAATTTATATGAAATACATTATTATTATTATTATTATAGTCGCTTCATGAAGAACTTCTATTAGATAGCAGCCCCTCTGTACAGGCTACTAGGTGAACCGAAGTTTGTTTGGTCGGAGGAATCGCAGAAGACATTCAACAGGATTAAACAGCTGCTCGACCACCAACAAATGACACTTAAGCTACCTGTACCTGGAAGACAGTTCACAGTGTGCACATATGCCAGTGACTACGCCGTAGGTGCGGTCCTAAGACAGGGTGAGGGAATCGTTGAGTATGCCAGTCGGGTTTTGACACACACAGAGCGAAAGTATTCAACGATAGAGAAAGAATGTTTAGCGATGGTATGGGCAATCGACAAATGGAGACCTTATTTACTCGGCCGACGGTTCCACACCGAAACGGATCATAAGCCGCTACAGTTTCTGAAGACAGCGAGAGACCCACGAAGGAAATTGTCACGGTGGATGTTGCGTCCTCAGGAGTACGATTTTACCATCTCACACGTTCCTGGAAATGAAAATGTCTTGGCAGATTTGTTATCGAGACCAGAAGACGAGTCTGAGTTGCCCGAGGTCGCTTACGGAGTGCATGCAGTAGAACAAGACCCACTAAGACTGGTACGCAGACAAAGGTTGGACGATACGCTGAATACAGTAATACAGGTGATCACTAACGGAATAGAAGTGGATCCAGCTACAGCGAGTAAGGAGCTAACCACACTACTCCAACAGAGAGATCGACTAAGAGTGAATGTCTACGGGACTCTGATCTGGCGAGAGGACGACGGAAGCTGGCTAGCTGTCATACCTCAGTCGTCGCGCCACGAATGGATAGAAGAATGCCACCAGCTAGCACATACCAGAGTGGCCAGAACAATCGACCTCTTGAGACAAAGTATGTGCTGGCCAGGTATGAGAGAAGACGTAGCAAGATATGTACTTGGATGTCCACGGTGCCAGCTAATGAAAGGCGACCGGTGCATACGACCACCACTTCAGTCGATTCCAGTTACGGCGATAGGTGACTTGTGGTTGGTAGATGTTATGGGTCCATTTCCTCAGACATTCAATGGTAATCAGTACCTCTTGGTGATGACGGAACACGCGACACGATGGGAAGACGCCGTAGCAATCCCAGACCAACGCGCAAGGACCGTGACAGATGCAGTAGTTAGACACATCATTGCAGACCATGGCGTACCAAAGACAATACTGACAGACCAAGGTCCGTGTTTCGAAAGTGAAGAACTTACTTCCCGTTTGCAACAGCTTGGCATCAAGAGGATCCGAACGACCCCATACCATCCACAAACGAATGGCCTGACGGAGAGAAACAACCGTACGCTGAAGGAGTGGCTGGCCTCAAAGGGCGGTAACTCGGAAACGGAGCTGCCACTGATTCTACTAACACATCGTGCCACCACCCAGGAAACAACGAAAAAGTCACCCTTTCAACTGATGTATGGTAGAAAACCACGATTACCGATACACAACGAAACCTAGCCCCTTCACCAAAAGTGGAGTACGACGAAATTAAAAGCAGAACGGAAAGAACCCGTCAAGAATGTAATGCAGAAGCAGCGGAGGGATGTCGCGAGGTCTCAGCTGAGAGAAAAGACTCAGTGCATCACCTTTGCAGTCGGGGACCAAGTGAAGTGTAGAGACAGAAGATATGCTGTCGGATGCGGGCCAGGTTCACGCAAACTCCTTCCAAAGTGGGAAGGACCATACACAGTCACAAAAAGACGGGGTCAAGTATATACCATCAGAAGAGGTGACAAACAAAAACGAGTTAACGCCAGTCAGATACAACGATGGGTGCATTGGGACAAGCCGGTCTGTAACAATTATCAACTAAAGGATGCATCACCCAGAAGGTCGGAACGACTGCGCCCGAAGCTATTTGACGGGGGAACGAGTGTGGTGAGAGCTATCTACTAGCCAAATTGGTAGACAGTAATTTACGTCAATATTTACGTTCCCAAGAGTTGTCGTGAGAAAATGTGAACAAAGATTGACTTTGCGTAGGCGGATGCAGTTAACATATAGAGGATTTGACATTCAAGAAACAGTCACAAGTAGATGAAAGATTAACTTTACGTGAGAAACAACCAATCGGAAGACTGTGTTTTTTGCTTAAATATCCATAGTAATGTACATGAAAATATATAAATATGCTTTGATTTCCTTAATAAATGATCTGTTGTCTGGCCCTTGTCTTCTGTTGTTACATATTCACGCACGGCTTCTCTTCTCTTGTTTCTGTTCTCCAGTGGGCAGTTTGGCTTTATTCTCATCTTTTTGTACTTGAACTTGACTGGGTTGCTGAGATTACTACTTTTCTCCATCTCCTTTCGCAGTACCTTCTTCAGCAGTCGTGGGGAACTTTCTGTTGCATCGGCATTTCCTTTACCTGATTCTGACGAGTTTTATTATATGAACTCCATTTGCTTTTTCAGGAAGCACTTCACGAATGATGGGGCTAACTACCTCGGGATCTCCAGCATGTTGGGCAGATGGATCTATTGTATTTGATTCCTCCAAGTTCCAAATTACGATACTGTAATTTGAGTCCGGAGGTTTCGCGGTCTTATTCGCATTTAGAGCCGTCGAGACCTTATCACTAAGCCCATCCTTTTTCTTTTCCTTATACGTCTTTAGCTTCCTATTTGTTGCCACTGACCAAGTGGAATTAGTTACTTCCACTTTGCTCTCGCCGTATCCAGAAGCTATGTGTTCACCAGACATTCAGCGACTCGTCGCTGTGGCGGTGTTACAATGTTGACACTGCTTGCCCTCTTAGATTTTGGGGAATTTTCGCGTGCTGTTAAAGCCTTTTGAGCATACCGTACTTCTGTTGTGTCTTTCAAAGCTTCGAGATTTGGTTCTGTGTCAGTGTTACGACTCAGTCCAGAATCGTCATTCATGGTATCGGTTCCAGATGCTGGTGTTTTCCCCTCATCTGAGGTTTTTGTCAATGTTTCGGACATAAGAAGTCTTACGGCCTCTTGGATGAGGACGTCCATCGGGCTGCTACAAAATTCGCACACCCACGGAGACGATGGCTTGCTGAATCTTCTATAAGCTTATGGTGACAAGCCAGTGCAAACTTTGTGAAGCCATAGGTTGCACTTTTCACACTGCATCCCATCATCCACTGTAAAGTGGCAGTCCGGTCGTCCACAGCTATTAGTGAGACTCATGTTGTCATATAAGTTGTTTATATTATACAGACAAATGTGTGTATATATACCTAAACACAGAGATATGAAAACCACACGAAAAGTCACAAAAGTGCACAAAAAACAATACTTCAACTAATTAGACCAGTTAAAGTAAACCAAAGTAGCTTTTGACACGATGTACACAACAAAAGCTGAAGTTACTTCACAACGCAAAAATGCCCCTATTTTTCGAAGCGCATTCATAGAAGGGTTGGATTTTCTGTATGGATGAGGGAGCAGATCTTTTGTGGTGGTATCAGATTAAACAGGATGTATCAGGACTCCTAGTTTCCCATATTCAGGGATTAGGAATTCAAAAGTCGATTCATCTAATGTTCCTTAATCTTAGTTATTTCCTAATTAGTCAACTGAAAATGCCGGGAATAACACTGGTTTAAAACATTTCAATATAACTGTATGCCGTCTAACTTTCAATCGCGATCATATAAGATCTGGAGATGCAAAATTTCACCAAATTTACAAATATTTGTTATTGAAATCACATGTGTCGTTTTCGAATGCAGTGTGACCTTCAGGGTTAAAAACCGGCTGAGGAGGTTTGATAATGACTTGGTGGGGTTCTTTAGAGAAGGCGGGTAATATATCTAAGTTGGCAATTACTGCTCTAAAAAGTGCACAGCAAAAAATTGATGAAGTTCTCGATATATCCGACGAAGTCTTAAATCTGGACAATACGTCATCCTTGCATGGAATTAATAGTCGTCACAATGATACCTCAAAAGAACTAGATAATGTTGAAACTATTCAAGTGGCACATGAAACACTAACAGCTGGTGTAGAAACTTGTAAGTCGGTTGTCGGTGGTAACATTTTGTTTTTCTGCCATTTCTTACTAGTTAACAGTGTAATTTTAATGTCTGGTTTCCATGGTTATTGAGTGTATACACCAGTCTGAAAATAAAATATAGGGAACGAAATAGATTTCGGAATGTTTAATCCTACTTTACCCAAGGTTACAATAATGCTGAATTAAATCTCATTAATTCTGAAATAGTTTTAGCATCCTATAGTGAGTAAATTCTGAATCTGTTTTGGAATGCATTGTTTAATGGCACAGACTAGAACTCAGTGCTGGTTTTCAGCATAACTAGCACTAATTCAGCACCGTGTTCTTTTCCTAGGCATTTTCAGGAGTAGATCAGAACCTACTGGGTTAGCTTATCAGCTTTATTTCAGCTCTTTCAGATCATTTTCAGCACTGAATAGCATTACTTCAGAACGAAAAGACTGTTACTTATTATCATCACCTGCGTCCTACGCCGGCACAACTCAGAAAGAAATCAGGTTTCGCGTGCACTTCGGTGAGCAATATTGAGGTTAGGCGTCGAGTGCTAGGTAAGGCGGGGAAATCAATCGACGAAACGGTGAAACTACTTCGACTGAGATGGTTAGGACATGTGCTACGCATGCATGACTAGTCATAGCCTTCCTCGACGGGCAATCTTAGCTGATATAGGGCCAGGCTGGAAAAGAGCTAGCGGCGGTCAAACCAAAACATGGCCTCACCAGTCAATGAAATCCACAACAGTTAGTCTAAGCCACGTAGGAAGGTGTAGACTGGCTTCCTGACTGGTTGGGGTCCTCGGGACGGTAAAAGCCAATGGTTGGAAACAATTGGTGACATGGCTCAAAATCGTTCTCAGTGGCGCAGATGCATCCACTCCTTGTGACGTATGATTTCCAATTAAACTGTTTTGTTCTTCGTTACTACTATTCCTTTGTCTCACACCTCTGTTTACTGTCTATATTATGCATTTCTTCTACTTTCTTCTCTTGCTTTGTGTGCTACATGGAGTGGAGGGAGTGTGGCGAATTGAACTGCCGCACATATGTGCAAAGTTCTATGTCGAAAACCGACCGACCAGAAAGAAATCAGTTTTTATAATTGAGAGACTTTCGTATTTTATAAACTGTTGTACAAAGTCACTGCAAATCCGTCAAGTTAGGTCCACTGGTAGCATCCTGTAAATAAGCAAAACAGAATATTAGTTGATGAAAAATTGTGCTCATCACATTTTCAGCATTTACATTAATAAAAGTTTACTGACATAACTGCCACTGTTATATCCCCTGGTATCTTTTTCATTTGCCTAGAAATAGAAACAATGTTGTGATTACTACATGTTCAATAAACGTTGACTTATAAAAGTAAACAGGCGTTTCGCAATATTACCTGAATTCCTTTCGTCAGCTTACGCCTTTGGACACTGTCTTTCAAATTATGAAAGTACGATTTCGTGGCCTTATCCATTGTGTCACCAACCTCTCTCGACGTCATTAGTTGATCGGAGAATTGCACCATAATTACATCTACAGAACTAAGTACTTCATTAATCAACCTTACATCTCATTATTTTATAAAAGGCATAAGGCACAATGCTAGAATTTGTCAAAGTCCCCAGAAATGTAAACTTCAAAGCCACTTCAGGTTTTAGAACATGGTGTATCATGACTTTAATGGATAACTTTGGATCACTCTGAAGGCAGCTAACCATCTTAGCAGTCTACAGGAAATAAGAATTAAATATGTCAACTCACATATTGCTGCTTGTACTTTTCGTATCTTAAAGATGCTTCCAGCATCTATAAGTGGTCTTCATTCTCGATCGGAAACTCCAGTATAAAGTCATCGTTTGCTGGAAGGTTGGTTTGCAGTCGAGATTTGTGGTTACTTGTAACAATGTTCAGGATTTTTGTAGACAAATTGATAAGTTCCATTACAGCATCTTTAAGCGAATAGTTGCTTTTAAGTAATTACCGAGTATTTTCTTATTTGTGGATTCAGTGGCATCTTCGTTAGACGGCAATCTAAAGCACGAATAAAAATTGTGACAATTATTCCTACCGGCCAATAGGAGATGAATGGAATATAGGAGCACTCGAAGTACTGAAAATGAAGGACTTTCAATTAGGTAAATACCTTGGATAGTAGTCACCGTATATTTCTTGAAAGCTGCACATAGTGACGTCATAATGTATTCCAACACTTACTGCCTTTAAAGCAAGTCTCTGCTCTAGGCTATCCGTTTCTGACTAAATAAAGCTTTATTTAAGATGAGGTGGACTTACTTTGAGAAGGACAAGCAGAATACTGTTACCTTATTTTTGAGTTATTTGCGTAAATATGTAGTTAGTTAAATTATATACATTATTTTTGAGCCACCTGTGCATCAAGCAAAAACCGTTTAATTAATTAATTAATTTGATTTACTTATTTAATTGCTGACCATCAGTCATAATAAGTAACCATTTGGTTATCCCTTCGTAAAGTCAGTTTTTCAAACAAATATCCTATTACCGCCCCAGTGGTATCGAATAATCCTGAGCTCCTATGATGTCGAAAGTCACGCTTCTAGTGAGAAGTCGTGACCAGTCAGGTCCATCGAGATGTCACGTGTGTGGATGGATGTCCCACCAACGACAATGGTTGGGGTCGCGCTAAATCACGAATTGGTAGAAGTTAGAATTCATAAGCCATTGAATCGGGTCCCAGTGGCTGAATGGTATACGAGCTTGCCTTGTAACCGGAAGGTCCTGGGTTCGAATCCCAGTGGGTGCGTACTGCCGATGATTCCCAAACTAGGATGAAACGGCTGTCCAGTACTCCCTGGTTTTCAATGGTTCTCTAACTGATATCAGTCCGTGATCAACTCGTAAAAACATAACTAACCCTGACAAATTAAACTATAGAAAAAATAGTAATATATGTGTAAAACTGGGGCACTGTGGTAGTAAGTAATTCCATATTAGTTTGTTTATTAGATGTATCCCACAGTGAAACAGTATTATTCACTGGTTGACGTTTCGAACAAAGTTTATTGTTCATAATCATTTCATTGATTGTAATCACACGACTTCGAAACTTGAGTTTTCTAAATTTTCTTTGTCCTCCAGTATTTGTCGTCGTCATTGGGGTAGTAGAATTTTCCAGATATCTGGGTGGACAGGTGTTGAATCATTCCTATTACACGTATTCTCTCTCTCAGTTGATTCGATAAACAAAGCTCTCTCCCTCGCTCCAACCACCCTGTGGCATTAGATTTTAAAACTGTCACCTTATCCTATCCCATCCAGCCTATTATATGATTGTGTGTAACTGCATGTAGTGCCACTTTTATTCCTGCCTGCCTTGTTAAGAATTCTGCGTAAGGTTTTCGAGGTTGAAGATACAATTATGAACAGCAATAATGAATTTTGTTCGAAACTTTGTCATCCAGTAAATACTAATACTGTTTCACTCACTGTGTGACTGTGTGATACATCTAATAAACAAACTAATATGGAATGATTACAAGGAAAATTTTTGACAATATTGTGCATAAAATTTAACCTTGCCAATAAACCAGTACCATACGATGATCTTCCCAAGATTATTTATGTAATGAATTTAAGCACCTTTTTTTTCTTTCACGTTCCCCAGTGGAACATAGGGCTTCAAGCTAGTGGCTTGAAGTTTCTGTAGCAGTGTTTATTTTTACAGGATGGGGTTGCTAGCCCCATGCCCAACCTTTCCTCTTCACCAGCATGTTTTCTGGTTTAGCGAGGTAAAGGAGTGCGTCGGCCGGGGATCGAACCCCGGACCATGTGCATGGTCGGCGAGCGTGCTAACCGCTATGCCACCGACGCACATTTAAGCACCTAGTTAATCTCTTTAAGCACCTAGTTAGTCTCTTTTGA
This sequence comes from Trichobilharzia szidati, assembly GCA_944472155.2. Classification (NCBI taxonomy): domain Eukaryota; kingdom Metazoa; phylum Platyhelminthes; class Trematoda; order Strigeidida; family Schistosomatidae; genus Trichobilharzia; species Trichobilharzia szidati. The sequence goes on from OX235279.1 coordinate 7,663,187, forward strand.
TAAATTTATATCATGCATTAAAAAGACATATATACATCTCGAGGTGATATCGTTTCTTAGTTTCTCCCTACAATCGCTTTACAGCAATCATGGTTAGTTCTTAATAATAAAATAAAATGTATGAAAAATTATTTCCTTATTTCCTTGGGTTCCGAGTGAAACATAGTAAGTACTTCAATCAAAATCATTTCCACTTTGTTCTGTTTTCTGGTGTCCTGTTCGGCTGGGTCCACGATTGCCCATAATCTCTCATCTCCTCCTCCTCCAACTCACACGATCTCCTCCATGTCACCGTCTCACCGACGACCCACTCGTCACGTCGCGTTGGGACTCCTCCACTCGAGCGACGGCCAACATAACGCACGATATCATTCGACGATATAAGTATAAAACTTAGGCACTGTGATAGAGCATAACTCTATTATGGATAAGATTTTATTTTGATAAACTGTCAAACAGTGTTGTACAGTTATATTAACTGATGACGTTTCGAGCATAAACTAATGCTCATAATCATATCAAGTTACTCACACAACTTTTTTCCTTCATTTATATACATGAGTGGAATTGATGATTAGACATTTGAATACAAATCAGTAATATGGGATAATGTACATTCAGAAATAATAATAATATGAGTGTTATTGATCAATTACAATCAGATAGGAAATAAGACGAGTGTTTTTGTAGTCATAATAAGTTACTTCTTAGAATGTTGTGATGTGTTTGAATTGAAATAGAATATTAAGATTATTCATTATTCTCTTCTGATTTGACCGGTGGTAATAATATCTTCCATGCATATCTCTGGTATTTGCATTGAGTCATTTGTGTTGCATGTGTTGGGTGTAGACTCGATGAACCAGGATTCAGTAATCAGCCTTTCTCTCCACCTATGTTACTCTTTAGAATTTTAACACTATCCCGCCCTATTGTGTGGTTGTTTGTTAATGCGTGAAGTATAATTGCTGAGCTTTTTTCTAAATTACTTATCTTCTCGGGTGGGGTCAACCATTCCTACCTTAGCCAAGTTCTTATGTTCTGATAATCTGACTAACCCCGACCTACTAGTTTGACCTATGTAGTTGACCTAACTCACAGTCATTACATGGTATTTTGTAAATTATATTATTTTGTCTAATTGGGTCAACAGGGTCCTTTAACCTACAAAGCTTGTCCCAGAATGAGCTTGAAGGTTTGAATGCCACCTTAATTCCTGCTTTATTAAGAATCCTACGTGGGGAGTGTCTCAGATGTCCCCTCCTTATATGGTATAACAGTAGATGACTTACATTCTGTCTTATTTGATACCAACGCTTCTTCTCTCTATTGTATTTCGCCATTTAGGTCTTTTTTGTGCTACTTAGTGCTCCTGCTCGGTTTGTTAGACACTTAACTAAGGCTGCCTTCGACGACCTCCTCAACGTATGCCCGATCAGCCCATCTCCATTTTCTCCTACATATTTGTTGGGCGATCGACTCTTCTTTGGTTTTTTCATCACCAGAGTTTCTTGTTGTTAATTCCTTACTGTTTAGCAATCCTACACCTCAATTTCACTAGATCATTTAGTGCATTGATAGTGCTTTCCGGGAGACGCAATTCTTGTTAAATTCTCTAATGTCTAATTGTTTATCTAAGTGATGTAATTGAAGCGTAATGCAATTTATCTTAATTTTGATCTCCCATACTCTCTCTCCCCTTATCTAATTGCACATGACCTGGAAAAAACATTCGCACCTGTCTTTCTGCATGACTAATTCAATGTAGTTTATTTACTTATCAGTCCTATATCTCCCAATGTAATTTCAAAACTATATATATCCGTGTATGTAAAGAATTCAGTCCTATATCTCCCAATGTAACTTCAAAAGTATATATCCGTGTATGTAGAGTATTCAGCTGACGAGTTCTACCGAAATTTGATGAATTCATTAAATCCTGCTTTATTAACCTTTATTGCTTGTTTTAAATTCCTTACTGGCCGACTGGCTGGCCATGTGATTTTCAGTATGGAGCCAGCCAGCGAAGGTGGCTGTTGATAAAAGTTTGCAGCTGACTATTGGAAATCCTTTTCGTGACGCATACGCAGTGCAAGTTTCTGACCCATGTAGAAGAAGAACTGACTGACTTCACTGACACGCATGTTGAAGATGAGAATCTTGCTCCTTATCCTGCTGAGGCGGAGTGTAGAAGATTTCCAAACTGCTTCAGCTTGATGAAGGCGTATCTTACCTTTCCAATCCTGACTGAATTTGACGTCTTCATCCGTTCTAACTGTGTTTGAATCGGTGCTTCCTAGATAAGTGAATGCAGAAAGTAACCTCTGTCATATCTCTCCCGTTGATGGTAATTGGTGCTGTCTGTTGTTGCTATTGCTGCTGTTGTTGCCGTTGTTTGGTTATCTTCATCACCTCCATCTTCTCTATGTTCACCTCGAGTCTTGTCTTCACTGCCTTCTTTGGCAAGTTTCCTGGTTTTCACCTGCCCGTAAGTCTTCGAGTTTTTGTGACATTAAACATAAATCATCCACGCGCGAAATCCAGATCTCCTAGAGTCTTCCCATCGGTCAGTGCAGCTTATTCCTGTCTTCTCACTCCATGTGCACAGTTTGACGCATAATCCAGTCCACCACGATTAAGAATATCATCAGTGATAATAGCCAGGCAGGCAGCCTTGTCCTTCTATTTCTGTCATCACTTCAAACGCCTCGCTTAGTTTTCCGTAGTGGATCACCTGATACGTGGCAGGCATTGTCACATATTCAGCTGTTGAATGAGGTTCATGGAGACCTGGACACCGCACGCCGTGGTGTCGAAGTAGTTTCCAAATTACTTCTCGATCAACGCTATCTGTCGAAGGTCTTTTCGTGGTCGATTAAGTTGAGGTAGAGGTTTGACTGCCATTCCATGCTTTGTTCTGGGATGACGATGCGTAGAGTTGAAATTTGACCAGCCCGTGATTTACCTTTCCTGAATGCAGCTTGTTCCGGTGGGTGTGGCGGAATTGTGCATCCAGTGCATCTTTTATTCTCTCCAGGATGACGCGACTGAGTATTTTGCTTGGCGTGAAGAAGAGCATTATTCCACTCCAGTCAGTTCTTACAGAGTGAGGCGTAATTCGCCCTCCTTTGGTATTTCGACAATGTAGCCTTTCTTCCAATCGGTAGGCACCTTTGCTTCCATCCACACATTTCGCAATAATGGCGTGAGCATATCTGCTTCAGTCTTTGGATGCATTTTGAGTGCTTCAAGGGGGGAGAGGGAATTCCGTCTGGTCTTGCTGCCTTCACGGCTGACTTTCAATAGCTTGACCGCATCCAAGACTTCTGCTTTCGTTAGAGGATTGGTGTCCACTGGCAGGCAGTTGTGTGCGTGCTGTTGGTGGTGGTAGTGGTATTTCTGGGAGAGTTGCAGGTGAAGATGGTCGATTCAAGAGTCCTTTGAAGTGATCAGCCCATTGTTTGATTTGTTTCTCCTCCTTGGTAATCAGGTTCCCTTGAATGTCTTTTATTGGTTTCATCATCTGAGTTGATCTCATCGCGGATAGAGACCTGATTGTCTGATATAATGTTCTGAGGTCTCTTTTACTTGCGGACTGCCTGCCTGTTCTGCTTCAGTTGTTGTCAGCCAGCGTGTCGTAGAATTGTCTTTTGTCTTTCCTAGCACTCTTCTTCACTTCTTTATTCAGTACAATGTACATCGAACTCAGCCTCTCCTTCTGTTGTCCATCCTCACATTGAGTTATCTTTTCATTCATCACCCTCCTCTCTTGTATTAGCTTCCAGGTATGTGTCCGTTGAGAGCTATTCCTTGTCTCTTGTCTCTTCTTTCTTCCTAGGACAGCTGTACAAGTTTCCTCAGAGAGTTGGTCCAATGTTCTTCCACTCGGGTTTCCTCAGTGATACCACGTAGTGTCTCCGACTGTGATCTGATCTGGTCTGTAGTGAAGGTATCCCTTGTGGTTTTGTATTTCACTTTCTGAATGTTGGTCGGTCGGCCGGCCGGTTTTCGACATAGAACTTTGCCCATATGTGCACAAGTTCAAGTCGCCACACTCCCTCTATGTAGCACACAAAGCGAGAAAGTAGAAGAAATGCATAATATAGACAGTAAACAGAGGTGTGAGACAAAGGAATAGTAATAACGGAGAACAAAACAGTTTAATTGGAAATCATAAGTCACAAGGAGTGGATGCATCTGCGCCAGCCACTGAGAACGATTTTGAGCCATGTCATCAATTGTTTCCAACCTTCATTGGTTTTTACCGTTATCCCGAGGACCCCAACCAGGAAGTCTATACTTTCCTACGTGGCTTAGACTAACAATTGTAGATTTTATTGACTGGTGAAGCCATGTTTTGGTTTGACTGCCGCTAGCTCTTTTCCAGCCTGACCCTATATCAGCTAACATTGCCCATCGAGGAAGGTGATGGCTAGGCATGCGTAACACATGTCCTAACCATCTCAGTCGATGTCATTTCACAGCCTCATTGTCGATTGATTTCCCCTCCCACCTACCTAGCACTCGACGCCTAACCTCAATATTGCTCACCTTATTTTACCACTACCTGACACGGGATATAGAGCGAACGCAGGCACCAATGATCAAAGACAGCTAATCTTTTCATGTCTTCCGCTGTCAATGGCCGGGTCTCACAGCCATAAAGGAGGACGGAGCGGACTAATGAGCATTACACACGCCCTTTGGTCGGTAGTCGGATATCATGTCTACGCCAGAGCCGGCGTAAACTGGTATATGCGAAACTAGCCCTCTGCATTCGTGCTGAGATTTCGTCGGAGATCAACCCGTTGGGGCTGATGGTACTTCCCAAGTAAGTGAAGCGGTCAACGTGCTCTACCACTTCACATCCTATTTCTAATCTAGGGGTCGGTGAAGTCCAATCCTGCAGCATCATCTTACATTTTACAGAGGCGAATCGCATGCCAAACATACGAAGATTGTTGCTCAGGGTGTTCACTAGACTCTGCATTTTGTCAGCGTCCTCGCCTAGAAGGACTATATCGTCCGCATTTTCTAAGTCGACGAGATTATTCCCTGGTAGCAAGTCAATCCCTGAGTCTCTGAAGTGTTAGGGTTAAGTCCATTAGTAGGTCTATGATGAAGTTGAATAGGAATGGGGATAATGGGCACCCTTGACGGACGCCACTAGTCGTCACCACTTCAGATGACAACTCACCGTAATCCCTCACCTGGCTGACTACATGAGTACGAGTAGAGTGCCTTAATCAGTGCAATGTATTTTCTTGGCATTCCCTTTACAGCCAAGCATCGCCAGAGAACCTCCCGGTCGACAGAATCGAATGCTGCCTTTAGGTCAAGAAATATAATGATTGTTGGACGCCGGTAGGAATGCCTATGTTCTAGAATCTGTCGAAGGGTGAAGATATGATCAATACACCCAATTCCTGGCCTAAAACCTGCCTGGTTTTCTGGTGTTTGTGCCTCCTGAGCACCACTCAGTGTACGCAGTATTATTGAGCCTAGGATTTTAGATACTAAATTAGTCAAGCTAATCCCTCTGTGATTATCACAAGAAGACTTGTCTCCCTTCTTGTATATCGGGATGATCAGTGACTTTTCTGAATGTTGAAATTTAATTGTGATCTGTCTCCAGTTGTTCTAAAGGATTTCAGCTTGACCTTGAAGGTTGATTGAACTAGATGATGGTCTGAGTGAACCCACATTTGCCCCCTTCTCAACTTTGTCTAGCCGGCTGACTGCGTCTCCGCTTCCTTGAGCAGCATTGAGATGAAATTTATGTGGTTTGTGGTGAAATGCATTTTACTTTGGGTATATCCTTGTGTTTGTACACACTGCGTCCAATCACCAAATCAGTGGAGACGCAGAAGTCTGCGAAGAGTTCTCCGTTGTCGTTCATTTCTCCGAGAGCTTCTCGATCCTTGGTGAGTCCTGTTCCCGTACTATCTGCTCCTAGTTTGACTTGCATTCATATCGCCCGTGAGGATTTCGGTGTCTCCACTTGGGATGTTGTCCATTACTGTTTGTATTTGTCTATAGAAATCTTCCTTCTCTTGTTCCGCCTTGTTTGTAGGTGCTTAATTGTGAGCTTCCTTCCTTTTGAGTTGAATCTTGTGGTCATGATCCTGCACGAGGTGATTGGTTCCCACTGCTTTGGCTACTATCGGTGACATCATGATAGCCACTCACTGCCTCAGTGTGCTCGTGGCTGTTGTCGTCTTCTTGGGTGTTCGGAGTAGATTACTGACTCTCCAGTTGACAGTTTTAACGGTTCACATCAATTCTGTCTGTTCTTACAGATTTCGAGCACTTCCCTACCATATCTTTTCATTTGTTTGTCTACCTGAACAGCTTTCGCAGCCGGCTTCTTACAATATGTACGTACGTTTCACATCACCATTCCTATTTTTGCTTTCATCGAGAAAAGACACATCGGCTGGCTTACTTGCTTCCCGAAGGCTCTCGTCAGCCCACTGTGTCGTCTCGCCTCTCTGATTCCAGCGAAGACTAAGATTGCCGTTATTTGAAATTTTTGTATTTTTGAATACCTTTTTCTTGTGCGTTGAATGAAGTTGGTGTAGCAGTGTTTGATTAATTTTTTGGTGTGTATGATCGCTAGCTAGCTGGATTCTCGACCCTGCCCCCTTTACCCAGTCTTGGGACCCCGACTAGAAATCCAGCGAGCTGATGAACTAGACGAGGTTGAAAACCCGAGGAGTACTGGATTGCTGTTTCTTCATGGTGTCTATTGCCTTCTTCATCGGTACTCATCTGCCACTTCACTTACTTGGGAAGTACTATCAACCCCAATGGGTTTAATCTCTGACAAAATCTCAGCACAAATACAGAGGGCTAGTTTCGCATGTGCCAGTTTACGCCGTCTCTGGCTTAGTAGACGTGATATCCGACTATCGACCAAAGGGCGTGTGTACTGCTCATCAGTCCGCTCCGTCCTCCTTAATGGCTGTGAGACCTGGCCATTGAGAGCAGAAGACATGAAAAGATTAGCTGTCTTCGATCACAGGTGTCTGCGTTCTATCTCCTGTAAGAAGTGGTATAATAAGGTGAGCAATATTGAAGTTAGGCGTCTAGTGCTAGGTAAGGCGGGGAAATCAATAGACGAGACTGTGAAATTATATCGACTGAGATAGTTAGGACATGTGCTACGTATGCCTAGTCATCGCCTTCCTCGACGGGCAATGTTAGCTGATATAGGGCCAGGCGGAAAAATAGCTAGCGGCGGTCAAACGAAAACATGGCACCAGTCAATGAAATCTATAACAGGCAGTCTAAGCCACGTAGGAAGGTGTAGACTTCGTGGTTAGGGTCCTGGGGACGGTAAAAACCAATGGAGGCTGGAAACAATTGGTGACATGGCTCAAAATCGTTCTCAGTGGCGCAGATGCATCCACTCCTTGTGACTTATGACTTCCAATTAAACTGTTTCGTTCTCCGTTATTACCATACGTTTGTCTCACACTTCTGTTTACTGTCTATATTATTATGCATTTCTCCTACTTTCTTCTGTTGCTTTGTGTGCTACATGGAGGGAGTGTGGCGACTTGAACTGTCGCACATCGGTGCAAAGTTCTATGTCGAAAAACTGACAGACAGGCAGATGGGACTCGAACCAAAGGCTTTCTGGTTACAACGTGAGCTCTGCGTTATTGTGACATGCGATGTCGTCTTTTATAGACTAACGGACGATTAGCCAGTAAATCTGAATGCATGTTATTGTAGCTCATCCACTAAATGTGTAGGTTGTGTATATTTTACGGGCCATTTCAAAACAGGAATTTCACTAGGGAACGAACGTTTATACTGGATAGGAAAAAAAAGGTTTCTGAGGCGCGAAGGTATTGGCCAGTTTATGTCGATATATGTATGGCGAAATATGAATCGCTTATAATTGTTGCGTCGTCATCCCGTGTATGTATAGTCAGTGAAATATAACCGAAACTCCCAGTTAGAGTCATTCAGGGGCGAAATTCTGAGGGCACTCGAATATTTGAATGAATATTTATTAAATGGGTGAGTGATCAATTGGGGTCAATTTAATCAAGGTCCTCACCATGCTGTTAGAAATGCGGAACTTGATAAGATTGACAAGATCTCATAGATAACGAGCGATTTTGTCGAATTCATCCACATTTAATCTCTGATGAACCTCCGGAGGCGGGTTCGTAGTCTGCTTAAGTTATGCGTATGCTGGCTGGCTGGATTCAACATAGAACTTGCCACCGAAGTGCAGCTGTTCGAGTTGCCACGTTCCAAATAGCACACAAAGGTAGATAAGAAAATGAGTGAAGAGAACCAATAGACTTTTGACAAGTATAAGAGTGAAACAGAATGAGTAATGGTGGAAAGGAATATGAAAGATTACACAAGAGACTGAATACATCTGCGTAAGCCCATTGACAACGATGAGTGTGAGCCATGTCACCTATTGTCTGTCTCCAACCATTGATTCTTAGAGTCCCGAGGGCGGGCTCCAACCCGGAAGGAGTCTGCATCTCCCTCCCTACCTGACTCAGTTTAACTGTCAAGGATTTCATGGATTGATGAGGCCATGTTTTTGTTTGGCATGGCACCACTTACTCTTTTCCAACCTGCACCTATATCAGCTAGTAATGCTGGTCGGTCGGGAGAGACGATGGTTAGACATGCGGAGCACGTGACCTAGCCATTTTAATCTATGTCCCTTTATAACCTTGTGTATTGATTTTCCCTCTTTGCCCAACGCTCTACGCCTAACCGAACGTCAACATTGCTTACCTTATTATTCCACCTAACGTGAGAAAGAGATCGTAGATATCTATGATCAAAAACAGTCAACCTTTTCATGTCTTCAACTCGCATTGGTCATTTTTCAGAACCATAGAGAAGGACGGAGCGAACTGCTGAGCAGTACACACGTCCCTTGGTTGGTAGTCGGATGGTTAGCGAAAGCAGCCCGAGCTTTTTGGAAGTTATGCGTGATGATAGCTTTCATGTGTGGTGAATAATGTCCCAGGCACCATAATCTCGGAAAATGACGCATATATTAATGTACCTGGAGCTCCTATTTTTTTTCTAAATATTGGGTACGGTAGTACAATGCTATGAAATGCACTGAGTAGTAGTCAAGTGTGATCATCTTATTTGGAAAGAATAGGAAAGTAAACACACAGTAACTCATGTCCTTTTTGGCTCATCAATCTTATTAATGTTACTTTTGATATGTAACTAGTTCCATGATGGGTAAAATTTGTTTTGATAAACTGTCTCACAGTGTTGTTGTTATACAGTAATGTTTACTGATGCGACCACGTACGTTTCGAGCACAATTTCCACTATTGCCACTCCTAATCATATCAAGGCACTACTCACACACAACTTTCTAACTTCGTTTATATAATTCCATCATTATTTTTCATCGCTTGACTTGATTGGTAGTAGTAGTACTATTTTCCATATTTCCGGTATGAGTGATGAGTCATTCCTATTCCACGTGTTGGGTGTAGACTCGATGAACAAGGATCCAATAATCAACCTCTCTCTCTTTCTCCACGGCCATAGATTACATCTTAGAATCGTAACCCTCTCCCACCCACCATGCTATTGTGTGGTTGTGTGTTAATGCATGAAGTGCAATGTGGTGCTAAGTTAGTTTTTCTAATTTACTTATCTTCTCGGGTGGGGTCAACCATTCTTACCTTAGCTAAATTCTTATGTTCTGACAATCTGACTACCCCCGATCTACTAGTTTGACCTATGCAGTTGAACTCACAGTCATTGCAGGGTATTCTGTAAATTGTATTATTTTGTTTAGTAGGGTCCACAAGGTCTTTTAGCCTACAGAACTTGTCCTACCTGAGTGAGTTTGTAGGTTTGAATGCCACCAGCCTAATTCCTGCCTCATTCAGAATCCTACGCAGCGAGGGTCTCAGATATCCCCTTCTTATATGGTATAACTGCCGTAGATGACTCATATTCTCTCTTATTTATGTTATCGTTACTAGTTTCACAATTATTTCTGTTTTGCTTTTGACCTTTTTCGATCTTCCTAATGAATTTTATAGGATAGTTAGTTATTTGACACCAATGCTTCTTCTTCTGTCTGTTTTATTTCATCATTTAGGTGTTTTCTTGTGCTACTGCTCGGTTTGTTAGACACTTAACTAAACCTGCCTTAACAGTTAACGGATGAGATGAATTAAAGTCTAAATATCTATTAGCAGAATGCGTTGGTTTTTTATAAGCAATAGTGTGCAGTTTACCTTCTTCTATTCGTTTTATTTTACAATCGAACATCACAGCTAATTCTCCTTCTTCATTTTCCGATTCAAATGTGAATTTTATTCCCTCTACTAGTGAGTTAATATGTGTCAAGAAGCTAGAGATATGTTCTGTTTTCAACACTGTGAAAGTGTCCTCCACATATCTCCACCATGTTTTTGGAGTAGAATTAAACTTTATTAAAAGCCAACTACATAAGTGAAACAGACTAGTAGATCGGGGTTAATCAGATTGTCAGAATATAAGAATTAAGCTAAGGTAAGAATGGTTGACCCCACCCGAGAAGATAAGTAATTTAGGAAGAAAAAAGCTCAGCACTACATTGCACTGCATGCATGCATTAGCACTCAACCGCACAATAGCATGGTGGGAGCGGGTTTAGATTCTAAAAAGTAATCTATGTCGGTGGAGACAGAGAGAGAGAGGTTGATTACTGAATCCTGCCTGGTTCATCGAGTCTACATGCAGTTGGAATGACTCATCACTCATATCGGAAATATGGAGAATACTACTATCAATCAAGCCGTGCGATGAGAAATAATGCAATAATATAAACGAAGTTAGAAATTTGTGTGAGTAGTGTCTTGAAATGATTATGAGCAGCAATAAATTGTGCTCCAAACTTGGTCATCAGTAAACATTACTGTATAACACTGTGAGGCTTTATCAAAACAAAATTTACCCATAATGGAATTATACTCCACCACAACCACAGTACCCAAGTTTTGAATTCTTATATTAATGTAATGTAACTAGTTTTTGGTGTTTTACTTACTTCTAAACTTTTTTTGTGTGTGTGTGTGTATGTGTTCTGATTTCAGCTGAATCGGAATGCATTGTTGTTAATGACAGTTGTTCCGAGAGCGTTTCCTGCCTTTCAGATGAGTTAATAACCAACTCTTATTCGTTTCCGTTTGACCCTATGGAGAAGTCGACTGATAACCAGCAATTAGAAGAGGATTTCACGAGGAATCTCCATGATGATGATGATGAAAAGTGTCAAGTTATGAAGTCTGAAGCTGCCGGTGCTGGTTCTGGCGCTGCTGCTGATAAGTCGGTAGGCTGAAACTTGCTAGATATCCTCTTTAATAACATAATATTTCGATGAGTATAGTTGATTGATGATGACATTACATTACTATTTGCCGGAATTCCACTAACTTGCTCAGTGAGCTTTTTTCAAGGTCATTGGTGCGGTCGAACTCCATTATTGGTAGTTAGTGGTGCTTACAGTTCTTAAACTTGGCCTGTTCATCGGCTCAGTGGGTCCTCAAATGCTTCCACAACAATATGGGTATATTAATTTATGCACATTTATTGGCACAGGAAATCCAAATACTGATTATTATTTACCCTCTCCAACGTGCATATACCAGTTTACTTGCTCTTGTGGAGCTGAGTACATCGGCCGTACCATTCGCCAACTTACTTGAAAAACGCGCTCGTGAACACTATCCAGCCTGGCTAGTAAAAAGAGATCAAAAACGTTTGTATATAGTCCAGTGACAGAACATCTGGTCAACTCAAGACATTCAGCACCTTTCGAGAAATCCTTCAAAATGATATACAGTGTTCTATCAAACCTATCAAAGGGTTGTGAAATTAAGACATCTGGGTATAGCTGAGGCACTAGCTATCTAAAAGATCAAACCCACGCTATGTACAACTCTTGTTCCTGCCGTGGCCATCCTAAACAGGTAATTCTTTTAGTAATGACCATCCCATTGACTTTCTTATCCAAACTTCCTGTTTATTCATGTTATTTTAGGTTTTTCTTAATCCCTCCTATTTACACTACCATATTTTTATATCCCAACTTCCTGTCCATTTTGTCATTTTATTATTTCTACATATTTAATCCCTGAATGCATAAACAGTTATTCATCACATTAGTTATGATCCCACTAGATTTCTTTTATCCAAACATCCTGTCTATCTATTGTTGTTATTTCTACATTTCTAACCCCTAATTGCACAACATATTGCAAAAGGTCTGGAAGGAGGCAAAGGTGCCTATGGAATATAATGTGTTGAGAGGTAGTTAAAAAGCCTATATTATAGATATATGACTGACTGAGTTAGTGGGTGTTCTCTATCACAGACAATTAGGTATTACGTATATGTAGGAATCGATTCCTCTTGTTATTACTATTTACCCTTTAGAAGCATGTCAATCTGAAATAGAAGACAAGAGGAAAAACACCAAAACTCAGGACATTCAGCGCCTTTCGAAAAATCCTTCAAAGTAATATACAAGATTTGATCAAACCTATCAAAAGGAGTCAAATCAAGACATCTGGGCATAGCTGAGGCGCTAGCAATCCAAAAGCTCAAACCCACGCTTTGTATCCAAAAGAAATATGTCCAACCCCTGTCCCTGCCATGGCCATCATAAACGGGTAAAATGTTTTTAGTAATGAATATCTCATCGCCCTTCTTATCTAAACTTCCTGTTTATTCATGTTATTTTAAGTTTTTCTTAATCCCTGTCTACACTACCATATTTTCATATCCACTCCTCCTGTTTATTTTGTCATTTTACTGTTTCTACATATTTAATCCCTGATTGCATAAACAATTATTCGTCATATTAGTTTTTTATCCAAACATCCTGTGTATCTATTTTTGTTATTTCTACATTTCTAACCCCCAATTGCACAATCAATGCCAATCTTCTCAGTAGTTATGATGCTACTTTGTCTGAGCTTTATCCGTCCCACTACCCTGTTTATAAGGTCATTTTAATTCCTAATTGTAATTTTTATTAATTTGACCCTTAACCGGAAATTATTCTGGAACTTTCTCACACATTTGATATAAATACACGAATGTACAGCCTAGATGATGACTTCGTCGAAAAGAAAAGCTTTTCTTCCTTGCTGCAACCATCTTTTTAATAATTCCTATGATCCAATTTGTTTATTTTCTATCATTAAGAAGACAGTGCTCAGGGAGGAAGAAAAGCTTTTCTTTTCGACGAAGTCATCAACGACAAGACAGCTGTGCATTCGTGTATTTATATCAAATGGATGGGAAAGTTCCAGAATAATTTCTGGTCAAGGGTCACATTAATAAAAATTACAATTAGGAATTAAAATGACATAATAAACAGTAGGATGAATCAAAAATCACTCAAACAAAGTAGCATCATAATTACTGAGAAGATTGACATTGATTGTGCAATTGGGGGTTAGAGATGCAGAAATAACAACAATAGATAGACAGGATGTTTGGATAACAAAATCTAGTGGGATCATAACTAATGTGATGAATAATTGTTTATGCAATCAGGGATTAAATGTGTAGAAATAATAAAATAACAAAATAGACAGGAAGTTCGGATATGAAAATATGGTAGTGTAAATAGGAGGGGGATTAAAAAAACCTAAAAATGACATGAATAAACAGGAAGTTTGGATAAGAAAGGCAATGGGATAGTCACTATTAGAAGAATTACCTGTTTATGATGGCCATGGCAGGGACAAGGGTTGGACGTATTTCTTTTGGATACAAAGCGTGGGTTTGAGCTTTTGGATAGCTAGTGCCTCGGCTATGCCCAGATGTCTTAATTTTACTCCCTTTGATAGGTTTGATCGAATCTTGTATATTATTTTGAAGGATTTTTCGAATGGCACTGAATGTCCTGAATTGACCAGATGTTCTGTCACTGAACTATATACACACGTTTTCGTTCTCCTTTTACTAGCCAGGCTGGATAGTGTTCACGAGCGCGTTTTTCAAGTTGGCGCATGGTACGGCCGATGTACTCAGTCAGCTCCGCCAGAGAGCAAGTAAACTGGTATATGCACGTTGAAGTGGCACAATGCAACAGCTTGTCTTTTGCGTTCTGACTGAACAGTTTCTTGCAGGAAATCGTTAGTCGTAGGCTCGTGGCGAAGTATGTCTTCCTCAGAGATTTTCAGTGACGTTTACGAAGGATTTCTGCTTGAATGTCACCTTTGAATTCTAGATTACGCAAAGGTATCTTCTTCGGGACGGATTGAACTTGTTCGGAAGTCTTCTTTGTGAAAGTGGTGCATGGAGATTGTGCAGAAGAAACACTATTCTATCTTGAGCATACACGAGATTATTTTGTTTTACCATAACGTATCAGTTGTCTTGATTTAGGTGTCAAACACACTTACCTAACAACTGAAATTACAAATGTAGTGATTTTTCAATTCTTTGACTTTCTTCTCTGTATGCTGTTGTTGCATTTTTCATTTGGTGCATTCCCTAAAGCCGAGGCCCCTACCGTATTTGCATTAGCCAGTTTGTTGGGTCTTTATTTTTACATGTATCGGACTCTGTCTGTTTTCGTCATAGAAATTTGCACCGATGTGCACCAGTTCAAGTCACCACACTCCATGTACCACACAAAGCAAGAGAAGAAAGTAGGAGAAATGGGTAATAGAGACAGTAAACAGAGGTGTGGTGAGACAAAGGAAAAGTAATAACGAAGAACAATATAGTTTCATTGGAAATCATAAGTAAGTCACATGGAGTGGATGCATCTGCGCCAACCAGCCATTGGGAAGGATTTTGAGACAGCCATATCACCACTTGTTTCCAGCCTTCATTGGTTTTTACCGTCCCGAGGACCACAACCAGTCAGGAAGTCTACACCTTCCTACATGGCTGGCTGGATTAAACTGACTGTTGTGGATTTCATTGACTGGTGAAGCCATGTTTTGGTTTGACCGCCGCTAGCTCTTTTCCAGCCTGACCAATCCTAGGTCAGGTAACATTTCCCATTGTCGAGGAAGGCGATGACTAGTCATGCATGCGTAACACATGTCCTAACCATCTCACTCAGTCGATGTAATTTCACAGCCTCGTCGATTGATTCCCCCCCCCCCCCACCTATCTAGCACTCGACCGACGCCTAACCTCAATATTGCTCACCTTATTATACCACTTCACACGGGAGATAGAAAGCAGACACCTATGATCGAAGACAGCTAATCTTTTCATGTCCTCCACTCTCAATGGACAGGTCTCACAGCCAGCCACCCATAAAGGAGGACGGAGCGGACTGATGAGCAGTACAGCGGCCCTTTGGTCGATAGCCAACTGGATATCACGTCTACGACAGAGATGGCGTAAACTAAGATATGCGAAACTAGCCCTCTGTATCCGTACTGAGACTTCGTCAGAGATTGACCATCGTATCAAACTATGCTAACTACACTTATTGTATGAGAGTTGATGATCCTGTCTAACTGCCCTAGTCTGAAGTATTCGACAGGAGAATTCGAAACTGAAATCTACTAGCTGCAAATACGCCACAATGATCTAAACCTTCATGCTTGCTTGCATTAAAATGAATCTATGTAGAAGAAACCGTAATTTGTCAACAGTTTCTCTTGTTTTTGTTAAATCCCTCTTATCTATGTAAGAACCCTACTCATTCCTTTATTTCCAATCATTCTCTCAGGTACTAGACGAATTCTTCTACAAAATAGCAATAAACAAACTTCATTGTAATTGGTGGATGGTGACTAGCAGCAGAATCCACGATAACGCGCATTTTGTCCTATTTGGGACTCGTCAGTTGGCTGGATGTACCTGCATTTCCCAGTGAGTCAGTGATGATGATGTCCCCACCACCGAGGCTCGAACCCATTGCTTATAGTTTCAAACACCAGCAGCCAAAGCGTTATCCACTAGACCACTTGGGCCACGACCCCACTTCTTGTGCAATGGGTCATATTAATTATTTAAATGAATTTTCGATTTTCCCGTCCATTGATTGATTGGACCGAAGTGCTCGGTCTCAGGTTGACATGTTGGCTTCATCACTCACCGGGAAGTGCAGGTACATCCGGATGATGAGTCCCAAATAGGACGAAATGCGTGTTATCCTGTACTGGATTCCACTGCTAGTCACCATCCACTAATTAAATTCTAATTAAGTGCCCAGACATCGTCATGTTGAAGCATCTGCACAAGAAGCCAACAGACATGTCAACCTGAGACCGCGCACTTCAGTCCAATCGATCGACGGGAAAATCTAAAATTCAATTAAACTTCATTGTAGTAGTATTAGTGCATGATATCTCAAATGTACAACATTTTTCGCCCAAAAGTTTACTTATCAGTTTTAAAATTTTGAAAATCTTGTTTTATTTTTTAGCTTTTAAATTCAAGTCAAATCAATTCTCCGCCCCCGCCTTCAAATATTGATTCTATAACCATCGAAGCGTCTCCTACTATTGATGAACAACAGGACTCACCTACTCTTGTTGAACATGATTCCAGTGTATCATCATCATCACCAATGACAACTTCTCCAGACGACAATACTTCAGTAAAATCAACAACACTCGACGTTGATACAACAAACATGCATCCGTCAACTCAAAGGTCGCTATCAGTTGAAGACATGAGATTTGTGCAGTGTACTTCACCTGGTGAAGAAGTACTTCCACTAACTACTCAACGACCAATTTGTTTAGATGAAGATCGCGATGATACGAACACTACAGGATCAGATATTGAAGTGATTTCTTGTTCTACTTCTACAAATGGTGGTGGTGTTGGCGGTGAAGTTCACGGTGCAATAATTCCTTCCAATATGTCAATGATTATGATGCAATCGGTTAAGGCAGCAAGATCTAGTAATGGGAGTCAACATCCAGTTTTATCTCCAAAGCATACCACCATGAGGGGATTTAGTGCTCCGGTTGGTTTGAGCAAGTAGTAAGTTTTTTAAGTGTTTATTTGTAATCTTCCATATTAGTTTGTTTATTAGATGTATCACACACAGTCAGTGAGTGAAACAGTATTAGTATTTACTGGATGACAAAGTTGTTTCGAAAAAAATTCATTATTACTGTTCATAATCATACACATCACCAATTATAATCAGTCACACGACGTCGAAACTTGAGTTTTATAGTTTTCTTTGTCCTCTACTATTTGTCGTCGTCATTGGGCGTGGTAGTAGAAATTTCCAGATATCTGGCTGGACAGGTGTTGAATCATTCCTATTACACGTGTTGATTTGCAGTTGATTCGATAAACAAAGTTTCCGTTGTTATCAATCTCTCCCTCCATCCACTCTGCTGATTGCATGTAGTGAGTGGTATAGCTGAAGTATCCTCTAGATTTCTTATCTTATTCCGGTCAACCAATCTAGATTTTGCTGCCAGGTTTTTATGCTGCTCGGCTAGTCTGAATCACTGACCCTGTTCTACTAGTTTGATAATGACAACACCGACAATAAGGAATCTAAATCATCAGTAGTAATTCCATACAAGGAAGGAACCTCGGAAACCACCCACCTTACGCAGAATTCTTAACAATGCTGGCAGGAAGGAATAAAAGTGGCTGGAATTCAAACCCTCCCCACTAAAACTCAATTAGAAACAAGCTTTGTCGGTTAAAGGATCAATCCTGCCAGTGGAGCCTTTAACCGGCAAAACAATTTAGTTTACCTAATACGCTGCCTCCGATGATTGTCAGGTCAAATACATAGGTGAAACTAGTAGAACAGGGTCAGTCAGTGAGTCAGACTAGCCGAGCAGCATACAAACCTAGCAGCATAATGTAGATTAGTTGACCCGAATAAGATAAGAAATCTAGAAAATGGTTCAGCAGCTATCGCAAGCACTACATGCAATTACACACAACCATACAATAGGCTGGATGGGATAAGATAAGTAATTCCATATTAGTTTGTTTATTAGATATATCACACAGTGAAACAGTATTATTTACTGGATGACGTTTCGAACAAAATTTATTATTCATAATCATATCAATTGTAGTGAGAGCTGTCTACTAGCCGAATTGGTAGACAGCAACTGACGTCAATGTTTACGTTCTCGAGATTGGTCGTGAGAAAATATGAACAAGACTGATTCAAAAACCGACCACAGCAGACTTTGCGTAGGCGGATACAGTTAACATATAGATGATTTGACATTCAAGAAACAGTCACAAAGAGATGAAAGATTAACTTTAAGTGAGAAACAACCAATCGGAAGACTGTTTGTTTGCTTAACTAATCTATAGTAATGTACATGAAAATATATAAATATGCTTTGATTTCCTTAATAAACGATCTGTTGCGTGGCCCTTGTCTTCTGTTGCTACAAGGTGACAGTTTTCAAATCTAATGTCACAGCTGGTTGGATGGAGGGAGAGATTGATAACAACGGAAGCTTTGTTTATCGAATCAACTGCAAATCAACACGTGTAATAGGAATGATTCAACACCTGTCCAGCCAGATATCTGGAAAATTCTACTACTTCCCCAATGACGACGACAAATAGGAGAGGAGAAAGAAAACTATAAAACTCAAGTTTCGAAGTCGTGTGACTATAATTGATGAAATGATTATGAACAATAAAAAATTTTGTTCGAATCTTTGTCATCTAGTAAATACTAATACTGTTTCAGTGACTGTGTGATTTATTTTATTTTTTTAAATTTTTAAATTTTGATTATAGCTTGAAACCACACCGTATTTTTGGTACAAGTATGGAATTTTCAGCATGCGATATCGGTAGCCTAAATTTTGCCGGCCGATCATTGATATCAGGTGTGCGTCGGCAGGGGATCGAACCCTGGACCATGTGCGCAAGGTCGGCGAGAGTCCTAACCGCTGTGCCACCGACGCATCTAATATAAATAAACTAATATGGAATTCTACTTTTGTTTGGATTACTTTTTGTGATGTGAAGACATTGACTAGTGTCACAGCAAAACTCATTTGCTCCATTCACCTCAGTTGAGCTTACCTTCTGTGCCTAACATTTTATATTCGGTTCCAGCATTACTGACCATTACTGCTTCTTATCTGACGGCGGAAGTCAATGAGCGACAACAGGCATCATCGAAAACTTTGAATGTTGCAGCAAAATTTTCTTTTACCAATTGAATCGGGAAGGCGAGAAACACATTCATCAACCTGAAACCAATCTGCAAATCTTCGTCACTCAGCATCAGCATCAACAACAAAATGATTCGGATTTTCAATACAAACGTCAAGTCAGTCAGTTCTTCTATACGTATGGATCAGAAACTTGGTGGCGGGTCACAAAGAATATTTCCAACAGCCTGTTGCAGACCTTTATCAACAACAACAACTGTCTTCGCTCTATACTGATGATAATATGGCCGGAAAGAACAAGAACCAATCGCCCAACAAATATGCAGGAGAAAGTGGAGATGGATTGGACACTCGCTGAGGAGGCCACTGGGTGACATCGCGCGTCAGGTGATCGCTCGAGTGGAAACCGAAAGGGAAGCGGCGAGTAGTGGGACGTCCGAGGGTGACATGGAGGAGATTGTGTGAAGAAGAGTTGAAACAGTGTGGACTAACATGGATGCAGGTGAAAAGTACAGCACAAGACAGAAGCAAGTGGAGACGTGCAGTTGAAGCCCTATGTTCCACTTGGAACCCAAGGGAACAATAATAACAATTGACCACACACACATGTACCGCAAATATTCATCAACCTTATTCAACAACTGTACGACAACGGCACATGTCAAGTGATCCACAACGGAAAACTCAGCGAAGCGTTTGGAGTAAACACAGGAGTCAGACAAGGGTGCTTATTATCACCAATGATATTCCTAATTGTGGTGGACTGGATTATGCGTCGTCAGACAGTGGGAAACGAGAAAACGGGGATATCCTGGACCGACGTGAAGAACCTAGAAGACCTGGATTTCGCGCGTGGGTGATTTATGTTTGATGTCACACAAAATCGAAGACTTACAAGCAAAAACCGAAAAACTGGTCGAAGAAGCAGCAAAGACAGGACTCCAGGTGAACATAGACAAGACACGGAGGTTATGAAAATAACCAACCAACAACAACAACAACAGCAGCAACATCCAGTGCCAATCACCATCAATGGGAGGGATTTGAAAGAGGTTACTTCTTTCACTTATCTAGCTAGGGAGCATTGTCTCAACCACAGGAGGAACGGACGAGGATGTCAAATCGAGAATCGGGAAGGCGAGAAACACATTCATCAACCTGAAACCAATCTGGAAATCTTCGTCACTCAGCCTGCATCAACAACAAAATGATTCGGATTTTCAATACAAACGTCAAGTCAATTTTGCTTTACGGATCAGAAACTTGGCGGGTCACCAAGAATATTTTCAACAGGTTGCAGACCTTTATCAACAACTGTCTTCGCTCCATACTGAAGATTAGATGGCCAGAAAGAATCACAAACAAGAAGCTATGGGAACAAACGAAACAGGAACCAATCGCCCAACAAATATGCAGGAGGAAGTGGAGATGGATTGGACACTCGCTGAGAAGGCCGTTGAGTGACATCGCGCGTCAGGCAATCGAGTGGAACCCGAAAGGGAAGCGGCGAGTGGGACGTCCAAGGGTGACATGGAGGAGATCGTGTGAGGAGGAGATGAAACAGTATGGAATAACATGGACGCAAGTGAAAAGAACAGCAGAAGACAGAAGCAAGTGGAGACGTGCAGTTGAAGCCCTATGTTCCACTAGGAACCCAAGGGAACAATAATAATAATACACACACATGTAGTTATAACAAGAACATATTCTGGCACTATCGAGCTATATTTTATAGAATGTTGTCACTCAAGTTTATGCTTAGTTTATTGTTATTGTTTTTTTATTTCTTTCCGCTTTTTGGTAACATGGTTCTCTCTTTATTCCTTTTTTTTCCTTCCATTCTTCAGCCCAAATCGTCCTGACCGTCGCCGGTCTATGAGTGCATCTCAAAATTTATCTATGGGTAAGTTGAATGTTTTTATAAATAACTGGCCTCTCTTTTTTGTTGTTAGTCAACATAGATGCTGTTGTATGTTTTCATAAGGCCCGCCTTTAGTATAGTCGTAGTAGTAACATATTTTCTCAATGTCTAGAAATGTGGATTGTGTCTAAACCAAAATGGGAAAGAGATTTTGGCTTCGGGGAAAGATTTTATTGGATGGAGGATTTCATTATGAGCTGACGACATTGGTTAGAGAACCACTGGAAAACCAACCAGGGAGTACTGAACAGTCAACTGTTTCGTCTGCCTAGTTTGGGACTCTTCATCAGTACACACCCAGCCCACCGAGGCTCGAACCCAGTGACCATGTGGTGAGAGCAAGCTGCTAGCCAATTGGTGGACATTGATCTACGCTGATTGGTGGAAATTAATCTAGGCTGATTCAACAACCGATCACAGCTGACCTAGACGTGGACAAATATGATTCGCAGACAAGTGGCTCGCATTTCCGAGAAATATCGAAAACGAGAAAGCAGAAGACTGCGTTTTGTTTGCAAACAACCAATCAGAGGACCGCCTTATTTCTGCGGGCAGAGCCTTATTAATGTACGTAAAAAACATATAAATACCTGTTGGTTTTCGTAATAAAACTGATCTGTCGCCTGGCCCTTGTCTTCTGTTGTTACAACCATAGTTTCAAACACCAGCAGCCAAAGCGTTATCCAGTAGACCACTCGGTCCAGTCAATCTGTGGGAAAATCTAAAATTCAATTAAATTAACATGACTACTTACACAAGAGGCAGTGGCTTTCGTGGCCAAAGTGGTCCAGTGGATAACGCTTTGACTAGTGTCTGAAACTATGGGCATTGGGTTCGAGCGTGCGTACGAGGAACATCATCACTGACTCACTGGAAAATGCGGGTACATCCAGTTGACGAGTCCCAAATAGGACGAAATGCACGTTATCCTGAAATGGATTCCACTGCTAGTCACCATCCACCAATTAAATTCTAACTACATACCCAGACGTTGTCGAAGCATCTGCACAAGAAGCCAACAGACATGTCAACCTGAGACCGAGTAGCACTTCGGTCCAATCAATCAATCGACGGGAAAATCTCAAATTCAATTAAAATATCTTCCCGGTTGTCATGAATTGACTGATGTAACAGGCTGTTCTGGTATGGGGTGGTGTTGTAGGATGAGCGCACATAAGTCAGGCTGAGAAAAAAGCGATTCCAGAGGACCTGAATTTCGTGCATACGTGGTTTATGTTTCATGTCACACAAACTCGAAGGAGAAAAACAACATTTTGGCTGAAGAGGTGAGAATATTTAAATGAGTTCTGGTGAAAAAAGAGAATACGTACATGATGAAAACACCTGACCATCAGTGGAAGAAACCTAGAGGTGTAACAACAGAAGACAACGGCTAGCCACACAGATCGTTTATTTACCGAATCAACACATATTTATAGATTTTCATGTACATTATTATAGATTATTGTTAGTAGACAAACACAGTCTTCTGATTGGTGGTTGTTTCTCACTGAACGTTAGTTAATCTTTCATCTCTTTGTGGCTGTTTCTTCAATGTCAGATCGTCTATCTGCAATTTGTATCCGCCTACGCGGAGAAAGTGTTCTGTGATTGGTTGTTGGTTGAGTCAGTCAGTCTTTGTTCTTGTTTTCTCATGACCAATAATATTTGGGATATCAACAACATTGATGTAAATTACTGTCTACCAATTTCGACTAGGAGACAGCTCTCACCACAGAGGAAGTCGTCCCCTTCACCTACCTACCTACCTAGGCCGCATCCTTGCAAACACATTTAGCTGCATGTTGATGAGGATGTTAAAGCCAGCAAGGATTTGGAAATCACGACAGGTAATCATTACATTACTTAGAGATCAGTGTGAAGTTCCACATAACTTAGCAGCACAAGGAATATGATCTCTAGTTTTTTTTTTTAACACACACTAGTGTCAAGCCAGTGTTTGCTTGTGGATCACAGAAACTTGGCGCGTCAAAAGAAAGTAATAATTTCAACAGGCTGCAGACTCTCACCAACAGTGCAGCCACCTTCGTTCCATACTGAAGATCAGATGACCGTAGAGAGTGGAAATCGGTCTACCACCAATAGACCAGGTGCATCTTTCCAAGTCAGTGGAGTCTCAGTGGTCAATACGCTCTCATCCATTTTACATCATCATTACATCCTTAGACTAAAAGTAGATTTAAACGCGAGTCCTGCAGCACAGTCTTACATATTAAGCAGGGCGGAGGTCATGCTCAGTCTGTGTGCCAGAGGGATGCACTTCTTTTTTCTCAGTGTCTGTGTTCTCTTAGAAAGACTATATCATATGTAGTATATACACAAGGTCGACGAGACTATCGATTAGGGTCACATCAATTACTACTACTACATCTCTACTATGAAATTATTGAGTATCATTGACGGCCATTAAATGGTTATCATCAATTTAGATGACATTATTATTATTACTTATTGTTCCCTTGGGTTCCTAGTGGAACATAGGGCTTCAACTGCACGCCCCCACTTGCCTCTGTCTTCTGCTGTACTTTTCACCTGCATCCATGTTAGTCCATACTGCTTCAACTCCTCTTCACACGATCTCCTCCATGTCACCCTTGGACGTCCCACTACTCGCCGCTTCCTTTTCGTCTTCCACTCGAGCGATGGCCTGACGCGCGATGTCACCCAGTGGCCTCCTCAGCGAGTGTCCAATCCATCTCCACTTTCTCCTGCATATATGTTGGCCGATTGGTTCTTGTTTTGTTTGTTTGTTCCCATAGTTTCTTGTTAGTTCTTGTTCTTTCCGGCCATCTGATCTTCAGTATAGAGCCAGTGAAGACAGTTGTTGTTGTTGATAAAGGTCTGCAACCTGTTGAAAATATTCTTTGTAACCCACCGCCAAGTTTCTGATCCGTAAAGCAAAATTGACTTGACGTTTGTATTGAAAATCCGAATCATTTTGTTGTTGATGCAGGCTGAGTGACGAAGATTTCCAGATTGGTTTCAGGTTGATGAATGTGTTTCTCACCTTCCCGATTCTCGATTTGACATCCTTATCCGTTCCTCCTGTAGTTGAGACAATGCTCCCTAGCTAGATAAGTGAAAGAAGTAACCTCTTTCAAATCCCTCCCGTTGATGGTGATTGTAGCTGGATGTTTCTGTTGTTGTTGTTGATGCTGGTTGGATATTTTCATAACCTCCGTGTCTTGTCTATGTTCACCTGGAGTCCTGTCTTTGCTGCTTCTTCGACCAGTTTGTCGGTTTTCGCTTGTAAGTCTTCGATCTTGTGTGACATCAAACATAAATCATCCACGCGCGAAATCCAGGTCTTCTAGGTTCTTCACGTTGGTGCAGGATATCCCTGTCTTCTCGTTTCCCACTGTCTGACGCCTAATCCAGTCCACCACAATTAGGAATATCATTGGTGATAATATCTTCATCAAACCTGTTCAGTGCGATATACTTTCTCGTTATTCAGCTTCATGGTTAGTCATTCCCACAGCAGTTTTCAGTCGACGGGATCCAATTCCATCGTCAGATGAAGGAAGTATGTGTCAAGCTCTACGTGTGCGCGGCTAAGTATAAACATGCGCTACACACTAAACATAGTCTCAAGTTCTTTTCTTATTTTTTTGTTTGTTTACTAATGCTTCGAACCGGTTTTTGACTCTAGATACTAGAATGGAGCATTCGCATCGTCTGGTGTGTTGACACGAAGGCGTTCATTACATTAGCTTGTGGCATATATATAAGCAGACCACTGTAGAAATAACAGATTATTGTTATCACTACTATTGTGGTGAGAGCTGTCTGCTAGGCGAAATTGGTAGACAGTAATTTACGTCAATGTTTATGTCCCAAATATTATTGGTCATGTGAAAAAAACAAGAACAAAGACTGACTACTCAACAACCAATCACAGCAAACTTTGTTTGCGTAGGCGGATACAATTAGCAGATAGATAGATGATCTGACCTTCAAGAAACAGCCACAAAGAGAAACAACCAATCAGAAGACTGTGTTTGTCTGCTAACAATAATCGATAATAATATATGTACATGAAAATCGATAAATATCTGTTGATTTCCTTAATAAACGATCTGTTGACTGGCCCTTGTCTTCTGTTGTTACACAACTAATAATCTACTACCATGGTTCGACCTCATTACGATTGACCAGTCGCATAGCATGTATAACTCATTGTCAATTGGTTTTACCACGTATGTATGCGGTTGTTGAGTAAAGTAACGTGTGTAAAGAAAGTGGTGTTGAGTATCCTCCGTTGGTAATTGTGTGTTAGTCATCTGGCATTCTTGGTTTTTTTTTACAATTTCAACTGGTTTCTTCTTCTATATACTAGTCAACGTTTTCTTTTCAAAATTCACCTCATAACATCATATTTTTGCCACGAAAAAAATATTCACTTTTTTTAAACTATCAATGAGACTCGTTTTTCTGTTTTTACTTTACTTTACTTTATCCCTAAAGGTTTAAAACATACTATTGACGATGACTTGACATTCGCTTATCATCACCTTGCCAAGGTTAGTTGACTGGTGGTGTTAATTCTGCCAATTCCGGCTTTAATATTTATTGTTGTTTGTTTGTGTGTTCAATTTTGACACCTAACAAGTGTATAGTCTGTTTTGAATTTTACCCTGTATGCAAAATTATGTCTGGTTAGACTGGTGTTCTACGGTGATGACTGTGCCTTGAACCACCACCTGTACATAATGCCAAACTTGTACTAATTATTATTATTATTATTATTATAATTATTATTGTATCCTTTAATTCCTACAGGAACATAGGGCTTCAGCCGTGCGTCTCCATTGCGTTCGGTTCTCTCCTAGGGTCTTCACCTGGCTCCAAGTCTGCCCACACGTTTTCATCTCCTCTTCACATCACCTCCTCCAAGTCACCCTTGGACGACCAACTCGCCGCTTCCCTTTCGGGTTCCACTCAAGGGCTTGTCTAGTGATGTCATTTGATGGTTTCCTAAGAGTATGGCCAATCCATCTCCATTTCTTTCTACCTATTTGTTTCACAATCGGTTCCTGGTTGATTCGTTCCCAAAGATCCCTGTTGCTGATCTTTTCTGGTCATCTGATCTTGAGTATTGAGCGAAGACAACTAGCTGTTGATGAAGGTCTGTAGTTAGTTTGAGATGCTCTTTATGACGCGCTAGCCAAGTCTCTGATCCGTAGAGCAAGTAGCACCGACTGACTTCACGTTGGATTTGAAAATCAGGATCTTATTTTTGATGCTGAGTGTTTTTGTGCTCCACACAGACTTGAGAGTAATGAAAGCTTGTCTTGCTTTTCCGATCCTTGCTTTGATATCCTCATCAGTTCCATCCGCCTGTAGTTGAAACGATGCTCCCCAGGTAGGAGAAAGAGGTTGTTTCTTTCAGGTTCCTCCCATTTATGCTGGCTGATTGTTGTCAGTTGTTGTTGTTGCTGTTGGTGGTGTTGCCCAGGAATTTTCATCACCTCTGTTTTATCTATGTTCACCTGAAGTTCCTCGTGCTTGATGCTTCTTCTGCTAACTTGTTGCTCTTCGCTTGCATATCTTCCAGTTTGTGGGAAATCAGACATATATCATCGGCGAAGTCCAGATCCTCCAAGTTTTTTGTGTTGGTCCATTTTATGCCTGTTTCCTCATTGTCCACTGTTTGTCCCATTATCCAGTCTACTGCAATCAAGAAAATCATTGGTGATAGTAGGCAGCCTTGTCTTACTCCAGTCTTTACTTCGAAGGGTTCCGTAAGTTTCCCATTGTGGATTACTTGGCATGCGGCATTGTCGTATAGCTGTTGGATGAGATGTATTATTGTCGGTGGCACCCGTAGTAGCGAAGTAGTTTCCAAATCACCTCTCAATCGACGCTTTCAAAGGCACTAGTTTATTACTAATAAGCACCGGTACAAAGGGTTCTTTATCACCCTTTCAAAAGTTCATTCATTGAAGCAAATCGTGGTCGCTGGCGGTGAGACGAAGCGGGTTTGAAAATCCAAAACCACTAGATTTCAGAATGTACTGATCATTATGAATAAGATTTTATTTTGATAAACTGTCACACAGTGTTGTACTGTACAGTAATATTAACTGATGACCACGTTTCGAGCACAAACTGTTGGCATTCATAATCACATCAAGTCACTCACACAACATTTTACTTCATTTATATACATGCGTCGAACCGATTAGATATTGGAATATAAGGTAAACTGCACACTAGCGGCATTTATAATAAAGCAACGCATTCTGCTAATAGATATTTAGACTTTAATTCATCACCTCATCCGTCGTTATCTGTCTGTTAAGGCAGGCTTAGTTAAGTGTCTAACAAACCGAGCAGTAGCACTAAGTACCACATGAAAAGACCTAAATGGTGAAATAAAACAGACAGAAGAAGAAGCGTTGGTGTTAACTAACTAACTAACTAACTATCCTATAAAATTCGTTAGGAAGATCAGAAAAAGTGAAAAGCAAAATAAAAATAATGGAGAGACTAATAATGATCACATAAATAAGAGAGAATAAAAGGCATCTACAGCAGTTATACCATATAAGGAGGGGACATTTGAGACACTCCCTACGTAGAATTCTTAATAACAAAGCAGGAATTAGGCTGGTGGCATTCAAACCTACAAACTCACTCAGGTACAACAAGCTGTGTAGGTTAAAAGACGCTGTCGGTTGACCCAATTAGACAAAATAATATTATTGACCAAATACCCTGCAATGACTGTGAGTCAGGTCAGCTACATAGGTGAAACAGACTAACAGATCGGGGATAGTCAGATTGTCAGAACTTAAGAATTTAGCTAAGTTTACTAATTTGATCATCGTTCGTCAGTCTGGGGTCATTTTTCATTGTCAAGACGTTCTTTGTGATTTCTGGATTATTTCAATATTGTCAAAATCAATTTTGTGGCCTGATTCTATAGCGTAGCGTGTAGACGACCTATGGCTGGGGATTTTTGAAGCTTCATTAACTGGATTTATTTCTTGGTGGTCGAACAGATGCTCTGCTCTACGGTGTTCATTTCTTCTGATTACCTTGATTTCTCTCTGGCGATGGTTGTCCGATGTATATCGCATCATATTCCATGCAAGCATTTCATTTTATTTTATAGGCACAATTGGTAGATAGAGAATCTTTAGGGATTTGGTCTTTTATATGGACATGGTTGTTTCGCAGTGTGCCTGTCTGATGTTTTGAAGAAAACTCTAATGTCGAGCTGATTGAGTACTCTTCTGATATCGTCTGACGAGACGTCTCTACTCTATATGGAATGACAACTGTTGATGTCCATGTTTTCGGAATGCGTTTTCGACCATGCTTAAATGTCAGTGTTGATTTTGTTGATGAAGTTCGTTGGGTAGTTGTTTTGCTTGAGGAGAGTTTCAGTAATGTTTGATATTTCTTCTTCCACTTTTTCTTTCTCATCCGTTAACATCAGAGAGTGTGGTTGTCTAAGAAGACTTGAAACAACTGATATCTTTGCGCTGATGGGGTGTGATGACTTGAAGTCTAAATATTTATTGGAGTGGGTTTTCTTCCTGAATATGGATATACTAAAATGTCCGTTTTCCCTTCTCTTAACTAGCGAGGTAGTCTAGAAATGGTAGTTCACCAACGTCTGATTCTGCTTCCGAAGTGAACTGGATTCCGGGAGATAGGTCCTTTTAACTTAACCTAAGTAGTCTACTTTCTCACGTCTTAACTCTTTGTTATATATATGCTGAGTGGACTTTGTAAATTCTGGTTTAATAATAATACTTTGATAAAGCTATTTTCATTAAATATCGAAACGTCAGTAAAAACAATAATATCGTTTTGTTTTCAATTCATTGGGAAATACAAAAATACAAAAACCTGTGCGTCGGTGGCACAGTGGTTAGGACTCTCGCCGACCATGCACATGGTCCGAGGTTCGATCCCCTGCCGACGCACACCCGATATCTATGGTCGGCCTGCAAAATTTGGGCTACCGATATCCATGCTGAAAATTCCACACTTGTACTGAAAATACAGTGTGGCATCAAGTTGTAACCAAAAATTA
Source organism: Trichobilharzia szidati (assembly GCA_944472155.2). Taxonomy (NCBI): domain Eukaryota; kingdom Metazoa; phylum Platyhelminthes; class Trematoda; order Strigeidida; family Schistosomatidae; genus Trichobilharzia; species Trichobilharzia szidati. The sequence goes on from OX235279.1 coordinate 7,692,297, forward strand.
AAAAAAATAAGAATAAAAAAATAAATAAATTATCTCATCCAACAGTTGTACGATAATGCTGCATGCCAAGTAATCCACAACTGGAAACTCACGGAATCCTTCGAAGTGAAGACGGGAGTAGGACAAGGTGGCTGCCTACTATCGCCAATGATTTTCGTGATTGCAGTAGATTGGATAATGCGATAGACAGCGGGCAGGGCAGCGAGGAAACAGGCATAAAATAGACCCACACAAAAACAACTTGAAGGATCTGAACTTCGCCGATTATATATGTCTGATTTCCCACAAACTGAAAGATATGCAAGCGAAAAGCAACAGGTTGGCAGAAGAAGCATCCCCAGAAGATATGAATTCAGGTGAACATAAAGAAAACAGAGGTGATGAAGCTTCCTGGACAACACCAACAGCAAGAACAACAACAACAACAGAAAACAGTCAGCCAGCATAAATGGGAGGAACCTGAAAGGAACAACCTCCTTTACCTACCTACCTACCTGGGAAGCATCGTCTCAACTACAGGCGGACGGAACTGACGAGGATATCAAAGCAACGAGGATCGGGAAAGCGAGACAAGTTTTCATTACTCTCAAGTCAGTGTGGAGGTCAACACTCAGCACTCAGCATGAAAATGAAATTGAGATCCGGATTTTCAACTTCAATGTGAAGTCAGTCGGTGCTACTTGTTATACGGATCAGAGACTTGGCCAGTGCGTCATGAAGAGCACCTCACAAAAAATACAGACCTTCATCAACAGCTAGTCTTCGCTCAATATTCAAGATCAGATCTCCAGAAAAGATCAGCAACATTGTGGGATCTCTGGCAATGAGCGAACCAACACAGCAGGAACCGATTGTGCAACAAATAAGCAGGAAGAAATGGAGGAGGTGGATTGGATTGTGGCCATACTCTGAGAAAACAAACCATCAAGTGAGTGACATCACTAGACAAGCCATTGCTCGAGTGGAACCCGACTGAATGGGAATCGGCGAGTTGGTCGTCAGTGCAAGGGTGAGGGTGACTTGGAGGGGAGGTCATGTGAAGAGGAGGAGATGAAAACATGTGAGCAGACGTGGAGCCAGGTGAGAACCGAACGAACGCCATGGAGACGTGAGCGGCTGAAGAAGCCCTATGTTCCTCTAGGAATTAGAAAACACAATAAACAAACTGTTAAAAGTGAACTTGGGGTTTTTACATATATGCAAGTAAGTGCACAGTCATTGTTGTTTTTACTCCACCTCTTTGTATATTACTCCTGCGTTAGTAGACACAAGTAGACAAGTGAATATAGACAACACACTTATGATTAAAACATAATTTTTTAAAATTTTCTCGCTCTCTTCAACTTGTTTTTTTTTTCTCCTAATTTTGTGTAGAAATTTTCCGATGTTAAACAACTGCTGAATGTTCGTGAAGCAAAAATTATGCAATTGAGTCATGAGAACAATGTGTTACAGAGTTCAATCAATACACTACAAGAGTACGTCGATTGCCAAAACTCTTCTTCTTCTTTTATATATTATTGTCATGTCTGATGTGTTCTCGCTTGCTCAAATGGTCTTTTCTTTTTAACCAGAGTGTGTTATTTGTGTGTGTGTGCACTGGAACCCCAATTATCTTTGATTAGTGTATATGCTTAGCGCATATGTAGCACGTGTCCTAACTATCTCAATCAGTATAGCTTCGCAACCTTATCGACTAACTTCCCCTCCCTCCACCTAGCTAGAATTTTATGCCCCAACCTTAATACTATTTTTATAAGACATAAGTTGATTATGTCTTCTGAATATCTGAGGTCGACGACAGCAAGACTCCTTCTGAGGAAACCTAGCACAACATTACAGTTAGTTGGCTGTAAACACAGTTGTAAAGGCTGTTATTGACCTGCAGGATTGGACTTCACCGACCCCTAGATTAGAAATAGGAAGTGAAGTGGTTGATGGAGCACGTTGACCGCTTCACTTATTTGGGAAGTACCATCAGCCAGTGCCAACGGGTTGATCTCATCGCTGACGAAATCTCAGCTGAGTACGGATACACAGGGCTAGTTTCGCATATGCCAACCAGTTTACGCCGTCTCTGGCTTAGTAGACGTGATATCCGACTATCGATCAAAGGGCGTGTGTACTGCTCAACAGTCCGCTCCGTCTTCCTTTATGGTCAGCTGTGAGACCTGGCCATTGAGAGTGGAAGACATGAAAAGATTAGCTGTCTTCGATCATAGGTGTCTGCGTTCTATCTCCCGTGTGAAGTGGTATAATAAGGTGAGCAATATTGAGGTTAGGCGTTGGTCGAGTGCTAGGTAAGGAGTGAGGGGAAATCAGTCGACGAGACTGTGAAATTACATCGACTGAGATGGTTAGGACATGTGTTACGCATACATGCCTGGTCATCGCCTTCCTCGACTGACGGGCAATGTTAGCTGGCTGCATAGGGTCAGGCTGGAAAAGAGCTAGCGGCGGTCAAACCAAAACATGGCACCAGTCAATGAAATCCACAACAGTTAGTCTAAGCCACGTAGGAAGGTGTAGACTGACTTCCTGACTGGTTTGGGGTCCTCGGGATGGTAAAACCCAATGGTTGGAAACAGTTGGTGACATGGCTCAAAATCGTTCTCAATGGGTGGCTGGGGCAGATGCATCCATTCCTTGTGACTTATGATTTCCAATGAAACTATATTGTTCTTCGTTATTACTATTCCTTTGTCTCACACCTCTGTTTACTGTCTATATTATTATGCATTTCTTCTACTTTCTTCTCTTGTTTTGTGTGCTCCAAGGAGGGAGTGTGGCGACTTGAACTGGTGCACATTGGTGCAAAGTTCTATGTCGAAAACTGACCGACCGTTATTGACCTAAAACCAAAAGTTAATGAGAGCCAGTGGATTTCAACTACCTCATCCGAACTGATCAATGCACGCAAGAAGACTGATTACGGAGAGCTCCGATTATGTGGAGGAGCGAAAGGATGCTCAAATGCAAACTAACAAGAAGCCTCTGAAACGACCCACCGTGAACAGTGGTGGGTGACAAAAACGAAAGACATGGAGAAGGTATCGGCGATTGGTAACACCAGACAACTATTTAGACTTATCAGGAGAACAGGTGGGAAAAGTCAAATGATAAGTGAAACAATCTCTGAGAAAAATGGCACCACAATTAGCTCACAGGATAGACAAGTAGAATGTTGGAAAGAACACTTTGAGGAGCAATTTAATTGGCCTACATTCACGCTTAACTTACCCAACATCCAACACCTCCGTGAATGCGAAAAGAACACAGGTCCTCCGTTCCTAACTGAGGTTACAAAAGCCATCACAGGTCTGAAACGAGGCAAAGCAGTGGAACCTAATGGAATCTATCCAAAAGTGTTCAAGGATGGTGGAGACAGTTCACCGTCTGCATTAACTAGGGTATTAGACAGCGTCTGGGAATCAGAAATTGTCCCGTCGGACTGGTGCAAGTCATTGATTATCCCGATATACAAGAAGGGGGACAAGTTTTCCTGTGATAATCACAGGGGGATTAGCTTGACCAATATGGTATCTAAAGTCCTAGGCTCAGTAATAATGCGTTGACTAAGTAGTGCACCGGAGAAAGAAACAAACACGAGAGAACCAGGCAGGTTTTAGACCAGGAAGAGGCTGGCTGCATTGACCATATCTTCACCCTTCGACAGATTCTGGAACCTTCGGCATACTTACCGTCGGTGTCCAGCAGTCGTCATATTTCTTGGTCTAAATGCTGCGATGTTCGATTCTGTCCGCCGACAGGTACTATGGCGATGCTTGGCTGTGAAGGGAATGCTGAGGAAATACATACATTGTACTGATCAAGGCACTCACTCTACTCGAACTCGTGCAGTCAGGCAGCCAGGTGAGAGACCCATGAGAGTTGTCATCTGACAACTGTGTGGTCACAACCAGTGGTATCCGTCTAACAGATAGATGCCCACTGTCCCCGTTTCTGTTTAATTTCATCATAGATATTGTACTAATGGACTTCATCCTAACTGCTGACTTCAGACACTCAGGGACTGACTTGTTACTACCACCAGGGAATAATCTCGTTGACTTGGAATATGCGGACGATATAGTCCTCACTCCTAGGTGAAGACGCTGACAAAATAAAGCAGAGTCTTCAGAACACCCTGAGTTGCTCCTGTCACATGTAAGATGGTGCTAGACGACGACTGGACTACATTGACTCACTCCTAGCTTAGAGGTGGTACGGAGTGAAGTGGTACAGCGTATTGACCACTTCACTGATTCGGGGAGTTGCATCAGTCAGTGCCAACAGGTTGATCGCTGATACATAAGGCTCGTCTCGCATATGCCAACTTACGCCATCTCTCTGTGGCTTAGTAGACGTGATATTCGGCTGACCGGCTGGCTGTGGACCAAAAGGCGTATGTACTGCTCAGTAGTCCGCTCCGCCGTCGGTTGAGTGCTAGATAAGGAGGAGGAAATCAATCGAAGAGGTTGTGAAGTTACACCGATGGATTCTGTATATGATGTTTAAATCATGGTCAGGGTTGGTGTGGAGTGACACAGAAGTCGATCAGGTGTTCTAGAAAAGAGTTACGCACACACTTCCTTTCTTCCTTGTAAAACCATGCTGTTGTTATGAACATTTTCTCGTATCCGTGCGGTGGAAAGCGGTGTCCTCTGACTACGGTCAATGTACCTTGTTCCACAAGAGAGGATCAGGTGAACTGATAGAACTAATGTTACTAAATGTCATATAGAAAATGCACGAAATAGTATTTATAACAAAATATATTGGTATTAGCTGAACTTGGAATTTTATAGCCATAAGATAGAAGCGGGAGATGATGGAGCAGAGTTTATTGTGTGTACATGAATCAAGGTTTTCCATCCGAATCGCCAAGGCTTCGGCAATGCAAAGTATACCGAAGATTTTCTATAGTTTTGGTTTTTTAAGGGTTAGTTTTGCTTTTACGAGTTGATCACGGATTGATATCGATGAGTTAGAGTAGCATTGAAAACCAGCCACAGGGAGTACTGGACAGGCAGCTAGCTGTTTCATCAGCCTAGTTTGGGAATCATCGGCAGTACGCACCCACCACTGCACCGGGGGGGTTCGAATCCAGGACCTTCCGGTTACTAGGCAAGTTAGCTCGCTCGTATACCATTCAGCCAATCACTGGTATCCAATTCAATGGCCAATTCATGAATTCTAACTTCTACCAATTCGTTATTTAGCGCAACTGGCACCAACCAATGTCGTCAGTGGGACATCCATCCTCACACGTGACAACATCTGGATGGACCACCACCTCACTGGTCACGACTTCTCACTAGAACTGACTGACTCCAGGAAACTCTATCCTGTAGCAAGTCACTTACCAGCGAGTATCAGATTAAATTTCTCTATAGTTTGGTTTGTAAGGGTTAGTTTTGGTTTTACGAGTTGATCACGGATTGATATCAGTTAGAGAAGCATTGAAAACCAGGGAGTACTGGAGCAGTAACGTCCGTCCAGATGTCACGTGTGAGGTTGGATGTCCCAAGTGAAAAGTACAGCAGAAGACAGAGGCAAGTGGAGACGTGTAGTTGAAGCCCTATGTTTCACTAGGAATTAAAGGAAATAATAATAATGATATTACTACTACTACTACTACTACTAATAATAATAATAATAATAATAATTATTATTATTATGTAACAACAGAGAATGTTGTTTTCAGGGCATTTGTTATTCTCTTCTTTCGGTTGGGGATTCTCTTATAGTTTTACAACACTCTCACCTTTCATTGTATATTCTTTGTATAACTTTTATAATTGCAAGCTGTCTGTAACTCAGTCGAAAATGTGTGAATTTCAACCCTCTTACTTCTCAGTGGGAATGTCTATCAAATCCACTTCAAAAATGTCTCTAACCTGAACTAGGAGGTGTAATAACCAGACATACAGATATTCCTTAAGCACACTTGAAAATGGTGAACTACTTTTATGTAATTGAATTGGTGGATGGTGACTAGCACTGACAGAATCCAGGCAAGGATAACGCGCATTTCACCGGTCCTATTTGGCTGGATGTACCTGCATTTCCCAGTGAGTCAGTGATGATTTTCCCACCATGGAGGCCCGAACCCAGTGCCCATAGTTTCAAACACCAGCAGCCAAAGCGTTATCCACTAGACCACTTGGGCCACGAGAGCCACCCACCTCACTTCTTTTCCAACGGGTCATGTTAATGTAATTGAATTTTAGATTTTCTCGTCCGTTGATTGATTAGACCGAAGTGCGTAAGGCGGGGAAATCAATAGACGAGACTGTGAAATTACATCGACTGAGATGGTTAGGACATGTGCTACGTATGCCTAGTCATCGCCTTCCTCGACAATGGTAGCTGATATAGGGTCAGGCTGGAAAAGAGCTAACGGCGGTCAAACGAAAACATGCCTTCACTAGTCAATGAAATCCAAAAGTTAGTTTAAGCCAGCCAGCCACGTAGGAACGTGTAGACTTCCTGACTGTTTGGGGTCCTCGAGACGGTAAAAACAAATGAAGGCTGGAAACAGTTGGTGATATCGCTGGCTGGCGCAAATGCATCCACTCCTTGTGACTTACTTATGATTTCCAATGAAACTATATTGTTCTTCGTTATTACTATTCCTTTGTCTTATCACACCTCTGTTTACTGTCTATATTATGCATTTCTTCTACTTTCTCTTTCTTTGTGTGCTCCAAGGAGGGAGTGTGGCGACTTGAACTAGTGCACATATGTGCAAAGTGGTTCTATGTCGAAAACCGACCGACTAACCGGACCGAAGTTTTCGGTCTGAGGTTGACATGTCTGTTGGCTTCTTGTGCAGATACTTCAACATGACGATGTCTGGGCATTTAATTATAATTTAATTGGTGGATGGTGATTAGCAGTGTGACCCGTTGCACAAGAGGTTGCTCTCGTGGCCCAAGTGGTCTAGTGGATAACGCTTTGGCTGCTGGTACTTGAAACTATGAGCACTGGGTTCGAGCCTCCATGGTGGGAACATTATCACTCACTGACTCACTGGGGAATGCAGGTACATCCAGCCAGCCAACTGACCACGAGTCCCAAATAGGACCGGTGAAATGCGAGTTATCGTGAACTGGGTTCCACTGCTAGTCACCATCCACCAATTAAATTCCAATTAAATGCCCAGACATCGTCGAAGCATCTGCACAAGAAGCCAACAGACATTTCAACTTGAGACCGAACACTTCGGTACAATCAATCAATCGACAGAAAAATCTCAAATTCAATTAAACATACCTCTATTGAACTTGTATTAAGTGATTTAGGAAAGCCAAACCTGATTCGTTCACTCATCTACAGAGTTCGCAGAATTTGCACCACGGACACCACAGAAGATGAACTGGACAATCTCAAGAGAATCCTCGTCGAGAATTGTTATCCAGAAAGATTTATTGCAAAATCTATGAATCCTAGACCACAAAAGCCACCCATGCTTAGCGTCCCGAAAAAACTACTCTACATGAACCTTCAATTCAATGGAGATAAATCTGCGGAAACACTAAAAAATCGACTATCGCGCTCACTTAAGAAGATCTTCTTCGCAGCTGAACTACGACTAACCTTCTCCACAAAACCTATGATTTATGTGAACGTGAAGGATAAGCTAACACTGCTGGCCCCATCAATGTGTATTTATCAATTCACCTGCTCGTGTGGAGCAGGTGAAGCAACGTTCGCTTTCCAAACGTATCACAGAACACTTACCAACATGGCTTTACAAAGGAGAAAGTCGATGCCCCCGCAGTTCCATCTTAGAACATCTGATAGAATCCTGACACCAAGCTACACCACAAATAAACTTCAAAGTCGTCTACAGAATAAGAAGTAGTCTTCCTAAAGGTGTACGAATCCTCAGACTTCTTCAAACTGCAGAAGCAACGGCGATTCACTTGCTAAGCAGTGAACTCTGCATCCAGAAGAAGTTGGTTCAATCACTACACTTGCGCAATGGACTATTAATCTATCTTATCACCCGACGGGTAAATTCTACCTAATCTTTTTCTCTTCTGTCTCTTCAGTATTATTATTATTTTGTCTTCTCAATTGTAATGTTCTACCTTTTCAACCTTCTTGTTCCCTACCCCCACCCGATTTAATTTCTGCACCTCATTACCACTATTACTGACTTGACCAACGCTCAATTTCTAGTCATTTGTGTTACGTCATCCAACTTATTTGCTCAATTTCAGTTCTAATTTAAATGGCATTATTTGCTACCCCACTTCTACTTAGTCTCTCTCTACCTGTAATTACCTCTGCTGCTACCCTGACTTAAGTTGAAACATTTCAGTCAATTCTATTACGTCGTCATCTAACTTACTAACTAACTCAATCTTACTTTAGTTGCTGCCTAATTAACCATCTTTCTTTTGATTTGACACTAGTAACTAGTGTGATGCGTTTAGTCCTCCCTTTGGTGCAGACTGAATTCTATCAGTCAGGTTGTAATGTGACCACCATTCTAGGTAGCTCGCCATCACGGTGTACATTGTTTGTGATGATATGAGATGATTGGAGGCAATCGGCAGGAAGCCTTGGACCTAGGTTTCGTGCTAGTTGGCACTCGTCAGCAAGGCGAGTCTCTGACGTCTCTGACTGCAGCACTGGGTGACGCGGGTTCGAATCTCAGAAGGGACATGAGTTCCTTCAAGGTTGCAGATACGCCTTACTGACTGGTGAGTGCCAACTAGCACGGAACCTAGGTCCAAGGCTTCTTGCCGATTGCCTCCAATCATCTAATATCATCACTAACCTTGTTTCTATATCAGATCATTCTTGTATCACCTACCTGATTACCTGATTATCTAAACTTGACAAACCTCATGTACACACACACAAATAATTATATATAAATGCGATTGTACAGCTAGCTATATGAATGAATTCGCCGGTGAAAAGAGGAGTCTCTTCGCTTAACGTCTTCTCTTTTTCAAATATATTCGATCTTGGCAGAATGTGACCCATAGTATTACTGTAAAGGTAGTGAGTGTGTATCGTTTCATTTTGTCCAGCCAGCTTTATTACGATCTATCGAGGTATTAGCTGTCTCTCTGTTACCTATTGAAAATTCTACGGATTATATTCAATTATTCGTGAGAAGTCGTGACCAGTAGGGTGCAGCAGGTCGGGCGTGATGACAAATACTCGCCGAAGACATTGGCTAGCGGTTGCGCTATATCATGAATTGGCAGAAGTAAGAATTCATGGACCATTGAATCGCGTCCCAGTGACTCAATGGTCTACGAGCTAGCTCGCCTTGTAACCAGAAGGTGCTGGGTTCGAATCCCGGTGGGTGCGCACTGCTGAAGAGTCTCAAACTAGGACAGGGGAAACAGCTGTCCAGTACTCCCAGGTTTTCCAATGGTTCTCTAACTAATGTCAGCTCATGATGAAAATCCTGTAACCAATCAATCAAATCCCTACAAACCAACACTTGAATATTCAATTATTCATTAGATTGCTCAACTTGCTTTTTTCGTTATGGGTAAATTTTATTTTGATAGAGTCTCACAGTGTTATACAGTAATATTTACTGATGACGTTTCGAGCACAATTTATTGCTCATAATCATATCAAGGTAATCACACGACTTCCTAAATTCATTTATATAGTTCCATTGTTTTTCACTTGATTTCCGCTTGATTTGATTGGTAGTAACATTTTCCATATTTCAGGTATGAGTGATGATTCATTCCTATTGCATGTGTTGGGTGTAGATTCGATGAACCAGTCAGGATTCAGTAATCAACCTCTCTCTCCACCTACCTAGATTACTTTTTAGAATTTAAACCCTCTCCCACCATGCTATTGTGTAATTGTGTGCTAATGCATGCATTGCAATTGCCGAGCTTTTTTCTAAATTACTTATCTTCTCTGGGTCAACCATTATTACCTTAGCTAAATTCTTATGTTCTGACAATCTGACTACCCCCGCCCGATCTACTAGTTTGACCTATGTAGTTGACTTAACTCACAGTCATTGCAGGGTATTTTGTAAATTATATTATTTTGTCTAATTGGGTCCACTGGGTCCTTTAACCTACAGAGCTTGTCCTACCTGAGTGAGTTTGTAGGTTTAAATGCCACCACCCTAATTCCTGCTTTATTTAGAATCCTACGTAGGGTCTCAGATGTCCCTTCCTTATTTGGTATAACAGTGGATGACTTATATTCTCTCTTATTTGTGTTATCATTACTAGTTTCACAATTATTTTTATTTTGCTTTTGGCCTTCACTGATCTTCCTAATGAATTTTAGAGGACAGTTATTTAACACCAACGCCTCTTCTATCTGTTTTATTTCATCATTTAGGTCTTTTTTTGTGCTACTTAGTGCTATGGCTCGGTTTGTTAAACACTTCACTAAGCCTACCTTAAAAGTTAAAGGATGAGATGAATGAAAAAGTAAATATCTATTAGAATGCGTTGGTTTTCTATAAACACTAGTGGGGACATCTGAGAGCCTATGTAGGAAAATACTACTATCAATCAAATCAAGTGAAAAACAATGGAACTGTATAAATGAATTTAGGAAGTCGTATGATTACCTTGATATAATTATGAGCAGCAATAAATTGTGCTCGAAACGTCATCAGTAAATATTACTGTATAACACTGTGAGACTCTATCAAAATAAAATTTACCCATAATGGAATTACACTCTACCGCCACAGTGCACAAGTTTTATTCTTATATCAATGGTTGCTTTTTTTCGCCGTTTTCTTTCTCTGTGTAGGCAATTGAAAAATACTTTAGCTACACAAGGCTCTGGGCCAGCAGATGTATCCACTCTAACCTCAGAGTTTTCTCAGCGTTTAGCAGAAACAGAAAGTCGACTACAAATTGTCTGTCGTGAAAGAGATCAATTGAAACGGAGTGCTATGTCAGCGAAACCGAAAGTTCCAGTTGTTACACGTGCTGTCGGCGATGATAAACCTTACGTAGATCATAATTTGTAAGTGGTGTGTACTTCTTTTTTCATAATCTATAATGAGCTGATAGTGTAACTGATATTTAACTATATGAGATATGAGATGTTCCTTGTGATTTCTGAAATGCCTCTTTCTGGATGACGATTTCAAATATTGTCAAAATCAATTTTGTGGCCAACCTGATTCTATAGCGTAGCGTAGCGTGTAGACGACCTATGGCTGGCTGAGTTTATTTCTTGGTGGTCGAACAGATGGTCTGCCCTACGGTGTTCATTTCTTCTGATTTTGATTTCTCTCTGACGATGTTTGTTTGATGTATATCGCATCACATTCCAAGCAAGCATTTTGTTTTATAGACACAATTGGTAGATAGAGAATCTTTAGGGATTTGGTCTTTTATATGGACAAGGTTGTTTCGCGTGTTTCTGATGTTTTGAAGAAAACTCTGATGTCGAGCTGATTGAGAACTCTTCTGATATCATCTGACATCTCTGCTCTATATGGAATGACAACTGTTGAGGTCCATCCATGTTTTCGGAATGCGTTTTCGACCATTCTTAATGTCAGTGCTGATTTGTTGATGAAGTTCGTTGGGTGGTTGTTTTGCTCGAGTACAGTTTCATTACTGTTTGATATTTCTTCTTCCGCTTTTTCTTTCTCACCTGTTAACATCAGAGAGTGAGCTCGTCTAAGAAAACTTGAAACAGCTGATATCTTTACGCTGATGGGGTGTGATGATCTGAAGTCTAAATATTTGTTGTTGGAGTGTTGGGTTTTCTTCCTGATTATGGATATGCTAAAATGTCCGTTTTCCCTCCTCTAGTCATGCAGTCTAGAAATGGTAGTTCACCGACATCTGATTCTCCCTGATTCCGAAGTAAACTGGATTCTGGGAGATAGGTCCTTTTAACTTGACCTAAGGAGTCTATTTTCTCACCTCCTAACTCTTTGTTATATATATGCTGAGATTTTGTAAATTCTAGTTTAATAATACTACTTTGATAAAGCTATTAGCAGTAGCATTAAATAGCGAAACGTCAGTAGGAGCAACAATAATATCGTTTTGTTTTTCATTCATTCATTGGGAAATACAAAAACCTTTATTATAATGAATATCAAATACCATCCAATGCCCAAATTTTTTCAAACTGTTAAAAGTGAACTTGGTTTGGATATATATATAATAGGATCGAAGGTGGGGGGAGGATTTCTGTCTTCCTATCGAAACGCTTTCATGTGGTTACGCGTCCATATCCTCCGCCAAATAAGTCCTATTCATCACTGCCTTCATTCGGTTGGTGAGGGGGTTGGTGTTCCTCACAAAAGTGAAAGGGCGTGGCTGGCACGTCTGGCACCTAAGATCGGACTGGTGAACATGCAGGTCTTCCTAGGAGATCTGGAAAACCCTAATTCAAAAAATCTGTGGTGTAGATGGGCTCCAGAATCCAAGCGAATCGGATGGTGTATGTGAACTAGCTTTGGTCACTGCTCCACTGTTTTTTGTGGATTAGTAGTAAACTTCAAGTCAGAGACTGTCTGAAGGAGGGTGGTCGAAATAAGACAACCATCCATCCGCTTTCTTTGGTCTGGTGGTCATCCAAGTAGTATCCCAGGCCTGGCACAGACTATGAGATTTTTACTTTGGTTCATTTCTTAGTGTCCGTAATGGGTACCGAATTTGTGTTTTAATTAATATAAATAAATTCTTTTGAACTGAAGATGGCTGGCTGGCTGGATTCAACATAGAACTTGCCACCGAAGTGCAGCAGTTCCAGTTGCCACGTTCCAAATAACACACAAAGGTAGACAAGAAAATGGATGAGTGAAGAGAATCAATAGAGTTTGGACAAGTATAAGAGTGAAACAGAATGAGTAATGGTAGAAAGGAATATGAAAGATTACACAAGAGACTGAATACATCTGCGCCACTGACAACGATTTTGAGCCATGTATGTCACCTATTGTCTGTCTTCAGCCATTGATTCTTAGAGTCCCGAGGGTGGGCCCCAACCCAGAAGTCTGCATCTCCCTCCCTACCTGACTCAGTTTAACTGTCAAGGATTTCGTGGATTGATGAGGCCATGTTTTTGTTTGGCAAGACACCACTTACTCTTTTCCAACATGCACCTATATATCAGCTAGTAATGCCCGTCGGGAGGGGGAGGCGATGGTTAGGCATGCGCAGGACGTCACCTAGCCATCTCAATCTATGTAACTTTATAGCCTCTTCGAGTGATTTTCCCTCTTTGTCTAACACTTTACGCCTAACGTTAACATTACTTACTTACCTTATGATACCACCTAACATGAGAAAGAGATCATCGTAGACATCTATGATCAAAAACAGTCAACCTTTTCATGTCTTGAACTCGTATTGGCCATGTTTCAGAGCCATAGAGAAGGATGGAGCGAACTGCTGAGCACAGTGCACACGTCCCTTGGTTGATATGATAGCCGGATGTCACGCCTACGCCAGAGATAGTGTAACTGAAGATGCTACACTGACTACTCAACAATTAACTTGCATTTACAAGCTGTTAACAATGAGCCAAAGATAGATGTTGTGTGTGTGTATGTGTGTGCGTCATATTGATGTCACTTGGCTGCCCTAATCACAGCAATAGGTCGAGTGGGACTCAATCCATCCCATGACCCTGATGTTTAGAATAGAGTGCTTAAATTGACGAGCCACCACCACCACTCTATGAAGATGTACGGTGGTTTGCCGTGCTATTTAAATGCATCAGGCCATATATTTAAAATGGACTGGAAGACCATGGTGTAACGTGGGTTCTAGTGTAACAACAGAAGGCAACGAGGGCCAGGCAACAGATCGATTATTAAGGAAATCAACACATCATATAATTTTTAGATTTTCATGTACATTAATATTATAGATTATTGTTAGCAGACAAACACAGTCTTCTGATTGGCTGTTTCTCTTTGTGACTGTTTCATGAAGGTCAGATCATCTATCTATCGGCTAATTGTATCCGCCTACGCAAACAAAGTATGCTGTGATTGGTTGTTGTTGAGTCAGTCAGTCTTTTTTCTTGTTCTTCTTTTCTCATGACCAATATTTGGGACATAAACAACAGTGACGTAAATTACTGTCTACCAATTTTGGCTAGCGCAGACAGCTCTCACCACACTAGAATTATGTACAGCTAGCATAGAAGTTGCTTTTGACCATGCAACAGCCAACTTAATCCTCGCCTTTAGTGTTTAAGTTGCTTTTTTCTAAACAAGATTTATATTATTATTATTATTGTTCCCTTGGGTTCCTAGTAGAACATAGGGGTTCAACTGCACGCCTCCACTTGTTTCTGTCATCTGCTGTCTTTTTCACCTGCATCCATGTTAGTCCATACTGTTTCAACTACTCTTCACGCGATCTCCTCCATGTCACCCTTGGAAGTCCCACTCACCGCTTCCCTATCGGCTTCCACTCCAGCCATGGCCTGACGCGCCATGTCACCCAACAACCTCCTCAGCGAGTGTCCAATCCATCTCCACTTTCTCCTGCATATTTGTTGGGCGATTGGTTCCTGTTTCGTTTGTTTGTTCCCATAGTTTCTTGTTGGTTCTTATTCTTTCCGGCCATCTGATCTTCAGTATAGAACGAAGACAGTTGTTGTTAATGATGGTCTGCGACCTGTTGGAAATATTCTCTGTTACCCGCCAATTTTCTGATCCGTACGTATAGAAGAACTGACTGACTTGACGTTTGTATTGAAAATCCGAATTTTGTTGTTGAGTGTTGCTGAGTGACGAAGATTTCCAGATTGGTTTCAGGTTGATGAATGTGTTTCTCGCCATTCCGATTCTCGATTTGACATCCTCGTCCGTTCCTCGTGTAGTTGAGACAATGCTCCCTAGATAAGTGAATGAAGTAACCTCTTTCAAATCTCTCCTGTTGATGGTGATTGGCGCTGATGGATGTTGCTGCTCTTGTTGTTGTTGTTGGTTGGTTATTTTCACAACCTGCGTCTTGTCTAAACAAGATAGTTCTCTGTATATGTGTGTTGGAATGTTGTCAGTTATCAACTCTTTTTTATTTGTGATGCAGCATTCCATGTGAAGTAAATATTTGATGCATTTTGTTAAATCTTCTCCCGATATATTTCTGATCTGTAGGTTGATGTAAATCAGTTATGAACACTGTGGTGGTTTATGATTTTCATATCCCAAACATCCTCATACTGTCGCCTAAAATATTTGAAATTCTGTAATTCTTGTTAGTGTGACCTTCATTAACAATTACTTTCATTCCACTGAAGCATTTCCAGTACTTACTTGACTTCGGCTAGCTCCTACGGGAGGATGAGCCGGCTTCATGAACATCTCGTAGGAGAGTTCATGAAGTTTCATGGGAATTTGGTACGAGTGATGTCCCCAGAATCGCTCGGCCTTTTGTTTGAGAGTGCAGCTGTAGCCTTTACACAACCAAGTGTGACCTACAAGGCAGTAGGAGTGGAGTAGGGAGTCCACTATCCATTGGCAGCCGGTGATCGGAGTTCGGTTCATACGCCTTTTTGAATGGGGTCAGACATCCAGGACATCCAACAAGCCCTTTGTCCATACGTCTGCCGGTGACCTGCAGTGAGCTTCAGACGCCAGTCGTTGGAGGTTTGGAATCAGGGTTTAGCCATCTCCCCTAGACTGTCATCCAATGGACAGTCAACCCGGTGAAGAGCGCCAGGCATCCTCTTTCGCCCTCTCACTTTGATGAAAAACACCTCCGCCACGTGAAGGCAGTGAGTAGGACTTCCCCAGGAGAGGCTATGTAAGACGCCCGGTCATATGGGAGCATTTGAAGAGGTGTTTGGAGGGGTGGCCAACCTGCAGCGCAAGGCACCCACCCCCGACCATCCCGAGGCTTTGGAGGCATTTCCAGTGGAGAGGTCAAATCCAAATAAAGTCAGTCGTGTGAGAATGGATGAATCCTTAATTTACCTTTTTTGTAAAGTTTATTGGGGTGTAGAATTTGAATAGCCTCCTAAACAATATACCCCCCCCCGGAAATATAAAATTTTTGAGTTCTGTATTTGCCTACTACAGAAAAGAGTGTCAAACTCGAATGAAACAGCTGTCCAGTCCCCCATGATATTCTTAAGCATTATCTTTCTTCTTGCTTCTCATTATTCTGCATGTACCCAAGTCCAAAATACCTTCTTGGTTTACATATGAGTTTGTTTATTAGACATATCACACAGTGAAACAGTATTATTTAGTGGGTTCACTCCTTCCCTCCCCCCCAAAAAAAACAATGGTATGGTGGAGGTATGCAAATGACACATTCACTTTACTTAGAACACAGGAAGGATATAGATAGATTTTTCGAACACATTATAACTCAAAGGTGGAGGCAATTCAATTCACTTATGATGAATTGGAAAGTCAGGAAGCGGGGGAGCTTCCAGTGTTGGATTGTGGTGTAAAAAGGAAAGAAAGAAGATGGGAAGTTCAACACGCTAGTGTGTGTGTTTACAGGAAACTCATACATTCAAACAGATATTTGGACTTCCAATCATCCTATCCTATGTCAGGGAAAATAGGATTGGTGAAATGTTTAAGTGACAACAGAGCAGAAAATCTAAGTATTAGTGCCAAGGAAAATCTAAGACAGGAAGTGAGACATATAAGAGAAGCCTTGAAACTTAATAATTATCCTGATAAATTAGTCAAGAAACATGTAGGGAAATGTAAAAATAAAATAAATAATGATAGTAGTGGTAGTGATAATAATAATAATAACGACATGCATGTCCAACATGCTCAGGATAATGATAACACCAACAATAAGGAATCTAAATCATCGGTAGTAATTCCATACAACGAAGGAACCTCAGAAACCACCCACCCTACGCAGAATTCTTAACAATGCTGGCAAGAAGGAATGAAAGTGGCTGCTGGAATTCAAACCAACCACAAAATCAATTAGAAACAAGCTTTGTCGGTTGAAGGACCGTTAGGGAGAAAGAGAAATCTTATTCATTCCTTATGCTCCAGAATTCGTAAAATCTGCTCTGCAGAGACAATCGATAGTGAACTAGATAACCTTCGATCAAATCTCCTTAATAATGGTTATCCTACAAGGTTCATCGAACGTAACATCAAGAAAGAACACGCCCCTAGGCAAATTACAGTGCCAAAGAAGAAACTGTTTAGGAGTCTGGCATGAGTCAAAGGTGACACCATTTCGGAATTGATTAAAAATCGTTTATCTAAATGTATTAAACGTACTTTTCCTGCAGCTGACTTACAACTAGTTTTTACCAGCCGAAATATGATTAGACAATGCGTCAAGGATAGATTACCGCTTTTGTCCACATCCATGTGTATTCACTCTTTTACCTGCTCTTGTGGAGCTGTTTATATTGGACGTTGTAAGCGTAATCTCCGGAAACGTGTAGCTGAACACTATCTAGTCTGGTTAATGAAAGGAGAACGTAGAACTGCGAAGTCGTCTATCTGTGATCACCTGTTAGAGTCAGGTCATTTAGCCCCACGTGATTCGTCTTTCAAAGTTATCTACATGGCAAAGTCGAATCGATTCAAAAGTTCACGTTTTCTTCACTTATGCATAGTCGAAGCTTTAGCTATACATGAACAGAAACCTAAATTATGTGTTCAAAAACGTTTTGTCAAACCCCTTTCTTTACCTTGGTCATAGTAATGTTCCTTCTAGTTTTTACTTTATTTTATTTTACCACTTGAATTCTTTCCACTTCCCATCACATCTTCATTCTTATCGTAATCGTACTCCTAATTTTTTAAAATTTTTAGACAACACTTGACATTTTTAAAACATTTTTGTTTTCAATTCACTTATAAAACAATCTTTAATAATTTTCTAATTTATCCACTTCAATTCTACCCCTCATAACATTTTAATTATCGTTATTCTTATCACTTATATATGTATATTGACTGAGCAATTATTTAATGCCAATTAATAACCTTTTTTCTGTAATATAAATACGACTGTACAGCTTGAAAATGAAGTCGTTGAAAAGAAATTTCTTCGCTGAACAAAAAAACTGTGTTTTTACTTATGAATAAATAGGTATTTTTCGTGAAGGATCAATCCCGTAATCTATGTAGAATTTTATTTATTGTTAATGTACAAACTGGATGCATCTTTTCATAATTCTTTTTTTTTCTTTTCTGTTAATCAATAATAGAAAACGTCTCAATGAATTGGATCGTCTAGTTGTGGAGAAAAATGAAGAGATTGAAAACCTATTGAAAGAAGGTCATAAATTAGCGGCAGATCAATTGAAAGCGAACAATTTAATTAAAAAGTTACGTTCAGAACAGAAAGGATATAAACAAACAGAAGCATCACTATTGTGAGTAACACTCTCTCTTGGTGTATTGGACAGCAAAAATTTCAGTATATTTTAAATTATATTTTCTCTCTCTCTCTCTCTCTCTATATATATATATATATATATATCAGGTTAATTCTTGGTTATCCTTTAAGTGGGATAGGTGCTTGCTCTCATTTCATAGATTCTACGTTAAACCGCTTGAAAATCGAACCCTGAAGAAAATAAAAGACGAATTCAGCGGAAACTTTCTTTATCGATGAAATCATCTTCAGAGGTTGTACAGTCGTATTTATACTTACAAAAAATATGTAGTGGTCTAATATTGAGTAATAGGGGTGGGGGTGACATAATTGATGTAATTACTCAGAAGTGGCTTTAGAAGTGAAAATTAGAAGTTGAAAGTTACGTGGTACTCAACGGCAAAAAGATAGAAATTTGATAAGGATGGTTAAAATTGCTATTGAGTGAGTGAGAGAGAATAAAGGTGGTAGTTGAGTGTCAATTGAACAAGTGTGAAGAGGGTGTGAAAATGTACAACAGGGAAAATATGAGAGTGATAATAGTGAATTGATTATTAAAGCAAAAGCAAACTAAAAGTAAGATTAAAAATAAAAAATAAAATCGTTTGCAGGGAACAACTAGTGAAGAGGTTAACATCAAGGTAGATTAAGAGACTGAACAAACGTTTTCTGTATACAGAGTTCGGGATTGTATTGACGAATTGCCAGCGCCTCCACCCCATACACAAAAGCCGAAACCTGTCGCCCTTTGTACCATTTAGCTTCACTTTGTAGATGATCTTGAAAGACGACTCTGGTGGAGTTACGTGGCCTGAATTCAGCAAATGCTCGAGCATTGAGCTAGTTAAGCATAAATACGACTGTACAGCCAGCCGGTGAAAATGATTTCGTCGATAAAGAAAATTTACTTCGCTGAATTTGTCTTTTATTTTCTTCATGACTCAATGGGTATTTTCGGTGATTTGAAGCAGAGTAAAAACGAACCGTCACGATACCAGTCAAAAAAGACATTGGAAACGGAAGTGCAGTAGAAATCTTTTCTGTCCTAGTGTGGAGTTATCTAACCGACACAAACGCAAGTTTTATTTGAAGCAGTCTGTGAATGAGCACATTTATTTCAGTTAATCTGATCACTCGAAAAGAAACTTTTCTTCGTCACAACTGTCTTTTTATTATTCCCTATGATGAAATGTGTATATTCCGTGATTTAAAGAGGATTATAGGAGAACTGAGGGAAGTGGAGTTGTGCATGCTGCCCTATGTGCCAGTTGAGGGAATAATCAATAAATAAATAAATACCGGTAACAATTAAAACTCCCTCTCTGTCTACTGAGTATTCCATGATTTTCAATGGTTCTCCAAATTGATGCCAATTTTATGATCCAACAATGTGATCAATGAAACAGTTTAGCTCACCGATACATTTAATTTTCTTTTCTTTTCAAATCTAAACATACGCAGAAAGCAAGTCGAACAATTGAATGCTGAAGTACAACGATTGCGTACTGATTTGGAGATTAAAGAAGAGGCATTAGGCACTCAGTATGGTAAGAATATGTTAATAAATAAATAAATATTTTTTTATAAAATAAATAAATATTAAATAAAATATTATAGTGCATTTCCGACTTATTGAGAAAGGTCAGGAAAAATAGCATTTATATGTAACAACAGAAGACAAGGTCAGGCAACAGATCTTTTATTAAGGAAATCCAACACATATTTATAGGTTTTCATGTACATACATTATTATCGATTATTGTTAGCAGACAAACACAGTCCTCTGATTGGTTGTTTCTCATCTCTTTGTGACTGTTTCTTGAAGGTCAGATCATCTATCTATCTATCTGCTAATTGTATCCACCTACGCAAACAAAGTGTTCTGTGATTGGTTGTTGGTTGAGTCAGTCAGTCTTTGGTCTTGTTTTCTCATGACCAATATTTTGGACATCAAGAACATTGACGTGAATTACTGTTTACCAATATGGCTATTAGCCGGCTCTCATCACAATACCACTGGAACGGTCTCCACTAGAGCAGTGCTTAAATGAGGATTGCCCCCCTCTAATCTTCTTGAAAACGACACAAAGTACTAACTAGTCTTTGTGGACGCTCGTGATAAATATACTGACTTGTTGTTTTCATGACGCTATCGCTCATATATTCTACTTCATTTGTCCTTATATTTTTGTTTTAATTGTTGTTGTGCAGTGAGTGCATTTACCAATGCTCATACTGTGTGTACCATTTTTGTGTTTCTAATATCATAAAATAAACTTAAAACTATATAAACGGATTCAGATTCCAAGAAATAACGGACAGATAACGAAAGTAAGCCTACTAAGGACCTTTGAGGCGATGATTAAAAAGAGGATATTTTGTAAATCATAGTAGAAGTGTGGTGAGAGCTGTCTGCTAGCCGAAATTGGTAGACAGTAATTTACATCAATGTTGATGTCCCAAATATAATTGGTCATGAGAAAACAAGAACAAAGACTGACTGACTCGACCAACAACCAATCACAGAACACTTTGTTTGCGTAGGTGGATACAAATAGCAGATAGCAGATGATCTGACCTTCAAGAAACAGTCACAAAGAGGAACAACCACCAATCAGAAGACTGTGTTTGTTTGCTAACAATAATCGATAATAATGTACATGAAAATCCATAAATATGTGTCGATTTCCTAAATAAACGATCTCTTGACTGGCTCTTGTCTTCTGTCGTTGCAAAAGTATAGTGGTAACGAATCAAATGATTTTTTTTGCGAATAGAGTAGTTGTTTGCGATAGCGCAGCGGTTGAATTGTTGAGTATTTTTGTTCTTACTAATTCATCGTTCACCTAAGTGTTGAGATAGACAATTCTCGGATGCCCAGGCTGGAGCCTGTGGTTATCTTTCGGCGGGGAGGGGGGGACACTCCTCGAGCCTTTGGCTTGAAGTCTGTTCAACAAGACAGCAGATCAACGTTGATATAACTGAGTTCCTTCTTTGGCCATCGGTGACCAAAAAAAGTCCATATATGCCATTCGTTGCTTTCAGATCTTGCTGTGCATATACAACATATTTTCTGCGGGTATCAGTGCTTTCCAACTCCTCAAGGGGGTCACTTCATGTCCACTAGTCTTTTACTGATCGTCGAGGATTCGTACTCACCCGTTTACTTCTTTAAGAGAATTCCTCAGGACTTTTCCGAACGAGGCGATGAAAGCATTTTGAGGAAAAGACTGATATCCACCGACCATTAACTGTAATCTACCAAGCCATTTGAAGAAAAAGTAGGGGGAGGAAGGATCTGTGTGTGTATTCTACACCTTAGTTCGATTGAACATCTGTATATTCGATTTTGTCATTGTAAAATATCCAGTGTGTTTTCCACTCAATACATAACATATAATCTTACTTTTGCTGAATTTTTGAATAAAGTACACTGCTTATATACATGTGTGTGAATTTTTTTTATAATCTACCAGCGAACTGTACAAAACAAGCGAAATTGATCGATAGTCAAGATGAACAGTTGGAAATTCTCAAGGTAACTTTAAAAAAAAACTGCCTTTTCTCAAATATGTTAATGTTGATTATTGCGGCGGCTGCATTCTGTTTTTTTACATCCTTTAACAACACGACGTTGCGCGGTTGAGTGCGATCTTGTGTTCCAAATGATGAAACAACACATGGTATTCAAGCTTTGAAGATCCATTAGAGCTTACTTTACTTTTACTTTACTTCGGCTATCTCCTACGGGAGGATGAGCCGGCTTCATGAACATCTCGAATCATCGCTGCCCAGGCGCGGCGATCTGATGCAAGGTTTTGCGACAGGGTTATCCAATTCTATTTCCACAGACGGAGTCCGTAGACGGTTTGTATCCCCAGGCACTCCATATCAGCCTTGACTGTACCAAGCCATGTTTTCAGCTGTCCACCCCTGCGACATCGCCAAGGTGGTAATGGCGAGGGATTTAGAACTGATTTGACCAGATCGTCATCTGGTCGGCGCAGAACATGGCTAAACCACCGAAGGTGACGTTGTTGGACCGGTACTGGAATTTGGTTGATATTGTAGCAACGACGACGCACTTCTTCGTTGGAGAATTTGTCCTCCCAACGAACATGCAGAATGTACCTGAGGTACCACTGGTCTACAGTGAGAGTCGTTTGTAAGAGAGTTCATGAAGTTTCATGGGAATTTGGTACGAGTGATGTCCTCAGAATCGCTCGGCCTTTTGTTTGAGAGTGCAGCTCTAGCCTTTACACAAGCAAGTGTGACCTACAAGGCAGCAGCAGTGGAGTAGGGAGTCCACTATCCATTGGAAGCCGGTGACCGGAGTTCGGTTCATACACGCCTTTTTGAATAGGGCCAGACATCCAGGACATTCAACAAGCCCTTTGTCCATGCGTCTGCCGGTGAGCTCCAGTGAGCTTCATACGCCAGTCGTTGGAGGTTTGGAATCAGGGTTTAGCCTTCTCCCCTAGACTGTCATCCAATGGACAGTCAACCCGGTGAAGAGCGCCGGGCATCCGCTTTCGCCCTCTCACTTTGGTGAAAAACACCTCCGCCACGTGAAGGCAGTGAGTAGGACTTCCTCAGGAGAGGCTATGTAAGACGCCCGGTCATATGGGAGCATTTGAAGAGGTGTGTGGAGGGGTGGCCAACCCGCAGCGCAAGGTACCCACCCTCGACCATCCTGAGGCTTTGGAGGCAGTGACGTTGTTTTCATCAGTGTGTAGAGGAATTGTTAGTCTCACACTCAAACCCTCCCATTATTTTTCTTTTATAGTCCACTTTCGTCTAGTAAAGTCACTCTAGATGTGAAGCGTGTGTAGGAGTGTGACTCAACCCGAGATTGAATCGAGAACATCATCCACATGGCTGGCTGGTAAACATTTTACTACTATTTGAATCAAGTGATATGGGTTCATCAGTAGGGATTAAGTATCAAGTAGTTAAAATATGCTTTTGAGTGGGAATGTGTGTGTGCCTGTCGCCTAGTAACTACTACATCGAATCAATAAAAATAGTGATAATAATAATAATACAAATAGATAATAGAGGAGATTTGTAGCTCAGGTGGATGATTTGCATTTAATAGTGTTCTCTGAGGAGCTGGTTGATGGTTTAGTTGCGAAGCTTTCGTCGTCCCCCCTGCTGGACAACATCTTCAGCGCCATATTTAGCATAAAGTGAAATGATTCAAATTTCTTCATGAGTGGTGATATAATTGCGTCTCCTGGTAACTATCCACTTTCTATCAGAATCCAAGAACACAAATCAACCGTGAAAAGACACGATATGTA
Organism: Trichobilharzia szidati; assembly: GCA_944472155.2. NCBI lineage: Eukaryota > Metazoa > Platyhelminthes > Trematoda > Strigeidida > Schistosomatidae > Trichobilharzia > Trichobilharzia szidati. Next base: position 7,715,929 of record OX235279.1, read on the forward strand.
TTCTTTAGTATCAATGCATATAGACAATTATGGTCGTCAATTTGATTGGGATCATGTCGAAATTTTAGACAGAGGAAACTAAAAGTGCCAGGGAATTCCTAGAATATGCAATTAACAAACACGTCAAAATAGACCAAATCTACCAACTAATAAAAAGCAAATCATGTGGTGAGAAAGTTTAAAATCCAAGTAAATAGAAAATGATCAATGTAGATGTCATGAAGATGGTTACCGGGAGACGCAATTCTATTACTCGTGGAATATTTAAATCATTTCACTTTGTGCTAAATATGGCGCTGAAGATGTTGTCCGGAAGGACGACGAAAGCTTCGCAACTAAACCAACCAGCTCAGAGAACACTATTAATTGCAAATACAAATGGATTACAGTTCAATAGCATCAACATAAGAATAAACTGAATGTCAGAAAAATTAGGGAAGATAATATTACAAATTCATGAATTTATAGTCTCTACTGAAGACTACCCAGCGCAGTAGTGAGGGCTGGACTTACTCGTGCTCGAGAACATCTCCCACTATGGCTAAGAGTAAACGTGTAGTGAAAACCAATTACAGACAGTTCGATATTGGACCATAGGATGCAAACCGGCCTGCCGGCCACAAAGCCAGCCAGCCAGCGAACCAGAGTGGAAGAATCCTTCTCTATCATCATCCACCGGGTGCCACATAAATTGACAAAAACATCATCGAAGAACCGGATGCTCCAAATAGCAGAGGCTCAATGCAATTCACCTCAAACAACCAGTGCTTTGTGTGGAGAAGAAGCAAGTCCAGCCAGCCAGCCTCTGCTACTGCCCTAGCTGACTGGCTTTCAGTAGAGACTATAAATTCATGAATTTGTAATATTATCTTTCCCAATTTAACTGGCATTCAGTGTATATTGTTATGTTGATGCTATTGAACTGTAATCCACTGGTATTATTATTATTATTAGTATTATTATTATTGATTCGATGTTATGTAAACAGCAACATTCATGTTGTTGTTCATAACACTAATTCATTCATTCATTCCTTCATTCACTATAATGGATGGATATGTAACTGTAGAGCCTGATGATGATGATGATGATGATGATGAAGGGGTTATCGAAAAGAGTATTTATTCTTTGTTCAGCATCAATCCATTCTTTTGAAAATTTTATAAAAACGTTCATCTGCCCTACATATTTCTTTCCACTTTAGCCTTTTACATTGTGTTCATTATGATATTTGTGTTACTACTACTAAGCTTGGATGAAAATTTAAAAAAAAGTCAATCCAACCTCATGAAACGAGGAGTGTTTTAGACACTTTCAGAATTTTAGATAGTAGACAAGTCATAATTAAAATTGCAAAACAGAAAGATTGAGCAGCGAAGAAATATTTACCTTTTCAATTAGATCCCCCCTCATCTCATTCTCTCTGGCTCTACTCTAATCAATCAATAGACACGTATACACGCATTTTTATTACAATACACAACAAACAATTTACCAATCATCAAGTGGCACTGATATGTTTGTTTGTTTGTTGACAATAATTAGTCAGTCAGTGTCAACATGTCAAGTAGGCAAAGGGTGATAATTAACGAAGAAAATCAATGCACACACACACACAATCAGAAAGGTATAAATGGTTACAACGCGTGGATTTTTTTTATTTCTTAACGTTCCCAGTGGAACATAGGGCTTCAAGCTAGAGGCTTGAAGATTCTGTAACAGTGTTTATTACTACAGGATGGGGTTGCAAGCCTCATGCCTAACCTTTCCTCTTCACCATCTTTTTAGTTCTGGCTTAGCGAGGTAAAGGGGTGCGCCGGCCGGGGATCGAACCCCGGACCATGTGCATGGTCGGCGAGCTTCCTTACCGCTATGCCACCGACGCCCAACACGTGGATTGCATAATGCATAATTTTGGAAAAATTGAAGAGCAATTAAGGAATAAGTGTTTGCACAGGTTGATTCCTCGGTGACAACACCAGTGAAATAGTAACACAGCGAGCACCTGAAGAATGCAGTTAAAAGAGCTTATTATGCAGCAGTGAGAGGTAGGTTGTCTCTTCACAACCACCCCTATTCTACGTTCGAGAAATAAGGATAAACTACCTAAATTTGCCTCCGCCTCTATGTGTATCTAAGAGTTTGACTGCAGCTGCGGAGCCAGCCAGCTACATCAGGTGGCGTACAATTAGGTAGGCAGGTTCATCATCGTATTTCCGAAAATTTAGGTAATTGTTTCTATGCCATTATCAATCTGCTAATTTATGTGTCTTCATGACTGAATACTACTCACTCTCTCTTTCTCTCTCTCTGTCTCATTTCTTCTTAGATTCAAATTAGCAAAAATGAGATCAAACTGTCGGATCAGGCACAGGAATTGGAAAATCTCACTAAGTAAGTTAGCTAGTCGAAAGCCTGTTATTTATTTATCTTCATCGTGATTTGTCTTCCCCGTTGCATGTGTGTGTTTGCGTGTGTGAGTATTTATATGGTCAGTCATAACGGTTTAGGAAGTGGAGGAGGAGGAGGGTGCAGCTGGACATCTCCAGTTTTATATACATAAGCTGCATGTAAAACACCACAGCAACCTGTGTGTTATATGTGTATCTATTGCATCTCGTTCTGTGGCATTGAATCCTTCAAACTGACTCACTCAGGTAGGACAAGATCTGTTGGCTAACAGACCCTGTCGGTTGACCCAATTAGATAAAATAATATCATTTATGAAATACCTTGCAATGACTGTGAGTAAGGTCAACTATATAGGTGAAACAGACTAGTAGATCGGGTGTAATCAGATTTTTGGAACATAAGAATTTAGCTAAGGTTAGAATGGTTGACCCCACCCAAGAAGACAAGTAATTTTGAAAAAAGCTCACCACTACATTGCACTGCACTGCATGCATTAACACACAACCACACAATAGCATGGTGGGAGAGGGTTAAGATTCTAAGAAGTAATCTATGTAGGTGGAGAGAGAGAGAGATTGGTTACTTACTGAATCCTGACTGGTTCATTGAGTCTACACCCAACACAACACATGCAACAGAAATGACTCAATGCAAATGCCAGAGATATGTATGAAAGATATTATTACCGCCAGTCAGTCAGTGAAATCAGAGGAGGATAATAAATAATCTCAACCTGTATTCTATTTCAATTCAATTCACGTACATCATCACAACATTCTAACAAGTCACTCACTTATTATGACTATAGAAGAAACACTCGTCTTATTTCCCATCTGATTGTTGTAATTGATCAATAACACTCATATTATTATTATCATTATTATTTCTGAATGTACATTATCCCATATTACTGATTTGTATTCAAATATCTAATCATGAATTCCACTCATGTATATAAATGAAGAAAGACGAAAGTTGTGTGAGTGTGTGGGTGAGTGAGTGACTCGATATGATGATTATGATTGGCAATAATAAATTGTGCTCGAAGTGTGTGGTCGCATCAGTTAATATTACTTACTGTATAACATTACACAGACACTGTGAGTGACAGTTTATCAAAACAGGAAATCTTATCCATAATGGAGACTAAAGTGATGTGCTTCACATATGGACCATTAGGTATGTATGTGTATGTTACACACACGCTGAGGAATCGGCTTCCTTGACGAATAATATTTGCTGATATAAGTAAGTAAGATCGCGTTAACGAGGAGTTAAGTCAGAGAAGCCAGAGAAAAAATTTGGCACCGATCTATATTTGAAGACTTAGACTGTAGACTGTGTGTGTTTTAATATGTGTCCAATTGTCGGTGACACATGGCTGGAAGTTACTTTCACATTGGCTCAGTTGTATTCACTCCTTGTATATGTATTATATTTTTTCCTTCACGTTCCCCAGTAGAACATAGGGCTTCAAGCTAGTGGCTTGAAGTTTCTGTAGCAGTGTTTATTTTGTAAAGGAGTGCGTCGACCGGGTATCGAACCCCGAACCATGTGCATGGTCGGCGAGCGTCCTAACCGCTATGCCACCGACTCACCATTCACTCCTTGTACTGCCATGTTATAACTGCACTGAACTCAAAAAAATCCGTCGCCATTTTGTTATTATTTCTACGCCTGCTAATTCTTATAACGGGGCAGTGAAATCGACTTGTACGCTTATATGCCCCTATTTGTCCGCTGTACATTCCTATATGCACTGAGCCATGCAAATATTAAAAGATAAAGGCGAAGGCTCGCTTATGATTGCATGACATTTTTTCTAAGTAATTCTTTAATAATCTTAAGCTCCTCATTGAGGCAGTCGTCTGTACCGATTAACTTAGCTCTATGAACCAGTCACTTTACCAGGTTACGTGTTTTGTTTCAAAGGTACAAAACTCAAAAAATGAGTGTACTGACCTGTTGTTGTAGGTTTCCTATACACACACTCCTTCTTAGTGTGCCATCCATCCATCTTCTTTCCTTGCCATAAAGACGTCTAGGAATGAGTGAGATACTGTCATTACTTTCTTTCTTTCTCTCTGTATGGTAAAGTTTATTGCTGAATGTGCATCATTAAACTTGTCAAGGATGTTCATTGCATCATTGTCGGTGTTCATTACCAGAAATGTATCATCCGTATATATCGACAGTAGAAATCCAAGTCATTAATTACTCCTTTCAGTGGTCCATTCTCTCTCTAACTTAGCGAGGAAAAAATCAGCTAGGATTGGACCTAATGGGGAACCCATTGCTACACCATCGATTTGTCTGTAATATTCCTTATTGATGAATAAGAAATGAACATTCATTGTACATCTTAAAATAAGTTCCTCCTTCAAGGAGGATATATTATTTTACGGTGGTACCTATGATGATACCATTCGAGAAGCATTGAATCCCTATTTATTCTACGTACAATTAGTATATCTGTCTTAGATTTTCTTTCCTATGTATATTTGCCTGCCTACTATGTTTTTACAATTTAAAATGAAAGTTTTGCACAGAAGGGCATCAGTTCAAGTTGCCCCGCAGCCTGTGTACTACATAAAGATCGGTCGGTTTTCGACATAGAACCAATTTGCACCCATCTGCACCAGTTCAAGTCGCCACACTCCCTCCACTCCATGTAGCAAACAAAGCAAGAGAAGAAAGTAGAAGAAATGCATAATACAGAGACAGTAAACAGAGGTGTGGTGAGACAAAGGAATAGTAATAACGAAGAACAAAACAGTTTCATTGGAGATCATAAGTCACAAGGAGTGGATGCATCTGCGCCAGCCATCACGGAGAACGATGCGTTTGAGCCATATCACCAATTGTTTCCAGCCTTCATTGGTTTTTACCGTCCTGAGGACCCCAATCAGTCAGTAAGCCAGTCTACACCCTCCTACGTGGCTTAGACTAACTGTTGTAGATTTCATTGACTGGTGAAGCCATGTTTTGTTTTGACCGCTGCTAGCTCTTTTCCAGCCTGACCAGTCTTATGTCAGCTAACATTGCCCGTAGTCGAGGAATGCTATGACTAGGAATGCATGCGTAACACATGTCCTAACCACCTCACTCAGTCGATGTAATTTCACAGCCTCATCTATTGATTTCCCCTCCCTCCTTACCTAGCACTCGACCGACGCCTAACCTCAATATTGCTCACCTTATTATACCACTTCACGTGGGACATAGAACGCATACACATATGATCGAAAGTAGCTAATCTTTCCATGTCTTCCGCTGTCAGTGGCCAGGTCTCACAGCCAGCCATAAAGGAGGACAGAGCGGACTACATAAAGATAGAGGAAAAAAAGACATACAAAAAAACTGTAATGAGCGGAAATGTATGGGAGAAACAAGAGTCATACGGGAAAACATTCAGATTTATTTGTTGAAAATAGAAGGCTTGGAGCTTATGTCAATCCTTTTCTAGTAAATTTCTGTGTGGTTGTCCAAACCCTTCTTGAATGATGGATGAATCAGTTGAGGTTGCAGATACCACCAATTCTTCTGGGAGTCAGTCGGTTTCAAGAGTTTATGACTCGGTGTGAGAACCAGTATTCAACAGTAATATGATTTCTTCTCGGCTTTTGAACTCTCCTGCTATTCTCCTCTAAGGTGTGTGTCCGACCACCTAGTGGAAAGAAAAAGAGAGATTAGGTCAGGTTCGTAGTCATTATTATTTGAAATTTTAAACATTGTGATTAAATGTCCTCTCTGCCTACGGTATGACAGGGAGAAGAGATTTAAATTGTCTAGCCTTTCTTCGTATGATAAGTTAGTCATGCCGTGAACCATATGTGTTACCTTCCTTTGAACCCTTTCTAGAATGTGTGAGTCCCTCCTTTAAGGCAAGGACTGCCTGCCTGGATGCAGTTTTCCAGTCTTGACCTCACCAGAGAGAGGCGCATATAAGGAGGTGAACATATCTCTGGTGATTCTAGTGAAGGCTCTGCGTATTGCCCATTACGACCTTAAACTACGTGCAGCCATCGCGAGACAGTGTGCTGTAGCTTTTAAATCGTGTGGCTAACTATGACACCTATATCCAAGTGAGTCTGAACTGATGGAAGTGTTATTCCCTCCTAGTTCGTCGGAGCTGGTGCTTGCTTGTCCAATGCGCATGGTTGCACATTTGGCCACATTGATCGGGAGTATCCATTCTAAGGTCCTCCTACAACGTTGACGTATCACTGTTGCCCTTCGGCTCTCTCCAAATTTTCAAGTCATCTGCGAATAGAACCATAGGGGAGTAGTCGGTGAGCAGAGATAACTCATTGATATACAAAATAAATAGGAGAGATGTTCGAGTACCGTGCCTTGTGGCACTCCGCTACGCCGCACTGCTGTCTAAGAGGATAGTTTCGAGTTGATCCTAACCCATCTATGAGGAATTCCCTGAGCCAGTTTAGTAATCTGCCTTTGATATCAAGACTTTCCAACTTGATGAGTGTAGTCTTTTGTGAGGTACTTAGAAGAATACAAAGAGGAGTCAATGCATTTCAGCTGTTGACAAGGAATTAGACTCATATCTCCACCAGTCAGTCAGTCTCCCAGTCAATTGGTTCTTAGAGGAGCCCAGCCACACAGCCTACCTACACCTCCCTCTCTAAGTGAGCACCCGAGCTAACCGTAAAAGATTTCAGGTTATGGTTGTTTCTCCACCTCTAACTCTCTTTTCCAATCATTTCCTTTGCCCCGACAAACTGCTGCTATTCAATTACTCTCGTCTATTACAACTTTAAAAGAATCATATTGTACGGATGCTGTTTTGTAGTGTAACGACACAAGGCAAGAGTCAGGCAAGAGATCGTTTATTAAGGAAATCAACGCGTTTTTATAGATTTTCATGTACATTATTATTATCGATTATTGTTAGCAGGCAAACACAGCCTTCTGATTGGTTGTTTCTCTTTGTGACTGTTTCTTGAAGGTCAGACCATCTATCCATCTGCTAATTGTATCCGCCTACGCAAACAAAGTGTTCTGTGATTGGTTGTTGAGTCAGTCAGTCTTTGTTCTTGTTTTCTCATGACCAATAATATTTGGGACATAAACAGCATTGACGTAAATTACTGTCTGCCAATTTTCGGCTAGCGCAGGCAGCTCTCGACACAGTTGGAAATGTACTTCAAGATGATAGTTCGAGTTGTCTGTTAACCTTAATTCTATTCTTCAACCTTCATTTACCTTTTCATAGTTACTTTTGAAGTCTACAGATAGCTGTGCAGATTCGCAGCTTGTGTTACCCCCCCACCCTGGCCTCACTCTATGTGGTGACAGCACAGCAAAATTTGACAATCAAATTCACTACATAATTTCAAGTATTGGTTTTATAGAGAGAGAACCATTGGAAAAACCAACCAGGGAGTACTGGACAGCCAGCTGTTTCCTTCGTCCAACTACTTTGGGACCGGCTTTTCAGCAGTACGCACCCAACTCACTGACAGGGTTCGAACTCACGACCACATTCTGGGTACAAGGCCAGCAAGCTAGCCACCTCGTAGACCATTAAGCCAAGCCACTGGGACCTGACCCGATCCAATGGCCAGTCAGCCAGTGTGCATGAATTCTAACTTCTGACAATTCACGGACGACATAGCGCGACTGGTACTAGCCAATGTCTTCTGTGGCGAGTATTTGTCCTCACACCCTCCAAGCTGCTGCACCCTACTGGTCACGACTTTTCACTAGAACCCACCCAGGTAACAACTGCCTACCTGAATAGGGCTTAATGACCTTGTTGTCGCCAGAAGGTCCTGCGTTCGAACCCTGGTAGTGGAGTGGGTGCATACTGACGAAGAGTCGTAAACTAGGACGGGGAAACAGGTAGCTGCCTGGCAGTAAGTACTCCCTGGTTGATTTTCCACTGGTTCTCTTCAACCAATGCCAGCCAGCTCATGACATAAAATCCTGTAATCATTACACATAATAATTATTGGAATTCGAAACATGCATAGAAAACAAAAGCAAAACAAAACACCCACTACTACTTATCATCTGTATGTTTATTTCTCTCACTCACTGTTATGATGCTGGATCCTTTGTCACGCAGTCACTGCTTAACTACTGACCAGTGCCCACTTAACTGGTAAAGCAGAACACGAAGAGAATCAACGGTATAAACCAGGTTCATTTATTATGACAAAAGTTGCCTGTATTTATACAGTAAATAAGGTAGACTGGAAATCAACCAATCCGGTTAAGAGTTTGAATTGTGGAAGCGTCCAATCAGAAGCAGGAACAATTGCATGTCAACGACTTGTTAATAACGCGATAATAACTTGATTGATGACCTGATAATTGCATGTGTTTTGCCTTTTCCTAACAATCACAGTGAAAATGTTGAACTAAAAGAACGTTTGGAGCAGATTCAAAGTCATGCACAGGTTGAAAGTGGTTGTTTTGAAGACTTGGAGAAGACTATAAGTGAGTGTACAACACTCAGAGAGAAATTGGACAATGCGGCAAGAGAAGCATACACATTTAAACGTCAACATGAAGAACAAGCGGTTAAGTGGAGAGAAGAGATCCAGTATTATCAAGTAAGTTGTTATTTCTTCAATTTGTTTGCTTTGCTTTTTTTCCTTCAGAAGTGTGCTGGTAAAATTTTAATCCTTTTGGTGTAGTATAGCATGGGCTTGAAGTGCAATTGACAAACTTAGCTGCTGACACCCCACCCCGTCTACTTGTGACTAGTTAAGTCTTAATTGGACAGTGAAACCTTGAGTGTATCTATTAGTCATTGTACAGTAAGTAGTAGTGTTTTTACTGGAAACCCACTGACATATTCAAACAGATATTTGGACTTCCGATCATCCCACACAATCTATGTCAGTACAAATAGGATTGGTGAAATGTTTAAGTGACTGTAGAGCACAAAAACTAAGTAGTAGTACCAAGGAAAATCAAAGACAGGAAGTGAGACATATAAGAGAAGCCTTGAAACTTAATAATTATCCTGATAAATTAGTCAGAAAGTATGTAGAGAAATGCAAAAATTAAAATAAATAATGATAGTAGTGATAGTGATAATAATAATAATATTAATGACGACACCAACAATAAGGAATCTAAATCATCAGTGGTAATTTCACACAAGGAAGGAACCTCGGAAACCTCGGAGACGCAGAATTCTTAACAATGCTGACAGGAAGGAATAAAAGTGGCTGGAATACACAAATCAACCACAAACTCAATTAGAAACAAGCTTTGTCGGTTAAAGGATCAATCCTGCCAGTGGAGCCTTTAAAACAAAACAATTTAGTTTATCTTATACCCTGCTGCTGCAATGATTGTCAGATCAAATACTTAGGTCAAACTAGTAGAATAGAGTCAGTGAGTCAGACTAGCCGAACATAAAAACCTAGCAGCGAAATCTAGATTAGTTGACCCGAATAAGATAAGAAATCTAGGGAATAGTTGGGCAGCTATCGCAAGCACTGCATGCAGTTACACACAACCATACAATAGGCTGGATGGGATAGGATGACAGTTTTAATATCTAATGTCACAGAGTGGCGAGTGGGGAAGACTGATAACATAAGCTTTGTTTATCGAATCAATTGCAAATACATGATTTCTGTCTAGATGCTCTTTGTCCGTTTGTATTATGTAACGAAGAGACACGAGCCAAATCACAACTGATTTAGTGATGGCAAGGAAAGAGTGTAATCACTGACAGAATAATGTTATAGTAAAGAAAACGGAACCTCATCTAGTTTTCTTGACTGTCCTAAGTCCAGGAAATCCTGTAGCGAATCAATCAAATCCGCCCTACAAACTAACACTTGAATTTTGATGATATGCTCACTGGTGACTTGCCCTATTCAGGTAGGTAGAAAGTAACCTGGGTGGGTTCTAGTGAGAACTCGTGACCAGTAGGGTGCAGCAGGTCGGAGGATGTTAGGACAAGTACTCGCTACCGAAGACATTGGCTAGTGCCAGTCGCGCTATGTCGTCCGTGAATTGGCCGAAGTTAGAATTCCTGCACACTGGCTGACTGACCATTGGATCGGGTCAGGTCCCAGTGGCTTGGCTTAATGGTCTATGAGGTGGCTAGCTCGCTGGCGTTGCACCCAGAACGTGGTCCTGAGTTCGAAACCTGTCAGTGGGTTGGATGCGTACTGATGAATAGCCGGTCCCCAAAAAATAGGACGGAAGAAACAGCTGTCTGGCAGTACTGCCTGATAGGTATTTCAGTGGTTTTCTAACCAACGTCAGCTGATGATGAAATCCTGTAAAACAGGGTAGGTTGGCTGTGTAGGTCTAGCAAATATACCCTGGAAAATCGATCCAGAGAAACTTCCAAGCACAACGAAAATTATAAAACGCAAACTTATTTTCTTCACTGGAATCGGAGGGACGAAATGATGCCCAGGGGTGGTGTTGGTGAAAGCCAGTTAACCGATCTATGTCTTCTCTCTCTCTCTACGTATAAGCCAAAATAGATAGGCATGGGACATGAAATGTTCCTACAGTGTACGAATCTAGGCGAGACTGTCAAGGTTGCCGAAGGAAAATTAGAAGTTACGGCATGATTGTGCCAGCAATCTGTGAGGGCAGGTTAATAAATGAATGTAGACTTTCCAGATTGTTAACTGGATTGTTGTCTTAATATTACCAACAGCAGACAAATCTCTCTTATACAATGGGAACCAATCTCCTCCAGCATTATGCCAGCAGGACTCAATCATAAAAAAAGAAAGAAGGAAGGAAGATTACAATCATCCAATGCGCCATGCACCTGCAAACAACGCAGAACAAGGGAAGAAGGAAAATTTCTATAGACAACTGCAAACAGTAATGAACAAAATTCTTATGGGAGATATTGAATGCAAGTCAAACTGATAGCAGACAATACCCCCGGGGCGGGGGAGAACTTATCATGGGAGGGGGGGAGGCTCTGGGTGAAATCTGAATGACAACGGAGAACTCTTCGCAGACTTCTGCTCTTTCAATGATTTGGTTAATCGATGGCAGTGTGTGTAATTCGTACACTGACCAACTTACTCTTTTTACGGAAGATTATCTATATTTGTTATGGTGTCGTCGCCAATATGTTATGGTGTGACCGAGTGTAAATATGCGCTAATTGAGATATAATGGACGATAACGTACGTGTACAGACTGGTATCGCTGAGTAGTAGTTAATTTGTCCTGACGCGAAAGAGGAAAATCAGAAGACAGACAACCACCACGTTCACGAATGGATACGCGTATTTTAACCGTCACACAAGAGTGTGAGTGGAAAAGTACAGAAGAGTACGAGTGTGTGAATCAAACTGTACAATAACTAACACACACACATCAACCAATCATAAGACAGATAGTAGTTTTTCATACCACCAACTGGATTCTGATTGGTTGCAATGTCACGTGACCAAGGTCATACATTGTTATTTAGTTAATGGACAGACAAGATATAATACAATAGCGATCAATAAACATGTGGTAAAATATATCAGACTAGCAAAACAAAGGCAGCCACATCATGCGACTACATATCAAACTTACCGTACTAAAAAGCTTTAATATCCTTTGCAGTATGAAGTAGTCATTTTTGAGGGGACCAGGAAAGACTGATGGAGAGCATTAAAAAGTAATGGGTAGGATGCAAGAGTTGACAAATTGTAAAAGCAGAGGTTAAATGATTCATGACTGGGCGAAGTACAAGAGTAGAGTCCCAGGATTGTAAATGTTCCAATGACCCTCAACGCATGCTAGTCATTGGTTGAGGAAGCTTAACATTATTCCAGCGCGAATAAGTGTGCGTACTGGTAAGTGACCATCTGAATTAATTGTCTTCTAGGAACTTTCTTTGAAAAGTAGAAACTGTCTTTGATGAATATCTTGTTTCTGTCCAATTACTGGGTTTTAAAGTCCGGGGTGCGATCTACTGCGGCTCAAACAGCTAATACTTTGACGTCTACTGAGTAGTGATTTCAATTTTTTCGAGATTTAGCCTCGTGGAAGATGAATAGTATTACTCAGGTGTTGGGAGGAGTCTGTGTAGTCGTCCATATCGATGAAACTGTTCTTATCTAGAAGAAGTACAATCGGGGGCGTGCCAGAGCGAATAACGTTTGGGTTTTAGGAATTTATGACACCCAGATTCGCAAAGGGTTTATCGAGCTGATTCTAGATAGGAGTGCTGATACACTCCCTATTATTCAGCGTCTCGTCTTACCAGGCACCACCATTCACACAGATGAATGGGCAGGATACAACCGATTATCGCTACTGGGTTATATACATCATCGAGTCAACCATTCCGATGCCTTCGTCGACCCCAGGACCGGTATTCATACCAATTCAATCGAAGGCTTCTGGGGAAGACTAAAAAATAGAATCAGAGCGATCAACGGATCTCAAAACGAAGTTGTTTTCAGTTACCTAGATGAATATATGTATAGAAATTGGTTCAATTTAAAAACTGAAACCCCTCTACAAAACTGGGAGATTTTTTATCTCATATTAGAGGAAAATATCCTGTTTAATGTTTTTTATGTTTTCTTATGTAAATAAACGTAAAATTTCATGCAAAAATCGGCATTTTTCCTGATTGGTCGGCTCAAGGTCACTCGTGCGTTCGCATCCCTTGGGATTCTATTGCAGAACTTTGCCCATGACTGTCTCAACTTCGTAATGTAGAGGGTAAGACTGAGCATTCTCTTAGAAACAGACACGATATGGAGTGACCAAGACGCATCACAGAATAAAACTATACCAAGGTTTGAGTAGAGTGCCTTGATTAGTTCAATGTACTTTTTTGGCACTCTCTTCATAGTCAAACATTGCCATAGTACTTTCGATCCACGGAGTCGAAGGCCGCCTTCAAGTCAAGAAATATGGCAATTGTTGGACGCCTAAAAGTGTGTCTATGTTCTAGGATCTGTCAGAGAGTGAAGATATGATCTATGCACCATCTACCTGGCCCAAAGCCTGCTTGATTTTCCCTACAAACAAAGACTGATAAAATTTAAATCCTTTTGGTAGTGTAGTATAGTATTGGTTTGAAGTAGAATTGACAAACTTAGCTGCTGACACCCCGTCTTCTTGGGACTAGCTGAGTCTTAATTGGACCTTAACCCTGAGTGTCATTGTACAGTAAGTAGTAGTGTTTACAGGAAACCCACTGACATATTCAAACAGATATTTGGACTTCCGATCATCCCACACAATCTATGTCAGTAAAAATAGCACTGGTGGAATGTTTAAGTGACTGTAGAGCACAAAAACTAAGTAGTAGTACCAAGGAAAATCTAAGACAGGAAGTGAGACATATAAGAGAAACCTTGAAACTTAATAATTACTCGGATAAATTAGTCAAGAAAGATGTAAGAAAACGTAAAAATAAAATAAATGATGATAGCAGTAGTAGTGATAATAATAATAATAATATTAATGACGACATGCAAGTCAGACATGCGCAAGAGAGCACCAACACATGAGGAATCTAAATCATCAGTAGTAATTCCATACAACGAAGGAACCTCGAAATCCACCTTACTCAGAATTCTTAACAAGACAGACAGGAATAAAAGTGTCTGGAATTCAAACTAACCACAAACTCAATTAGAAAGAAGCTTTGTCGGTTAAAGGATCAATCCTGCCAGTGGAGCCTTTACAACAAAACAATTTAGTTTATCTTATCCCCTGCTACTGCAATCATCTTCAGGTGAAATACATGGGTCAAACTAGTAGAAGAGGTTCAGTGAGTCAGACTAGCCGAGCAGCATAAAAACCTAGCAGCAAAATCTAGATTGGTTGACCCGAATAAGATAAGAAATCCAGAGAATAGTTGGGCAGCTATCTCAAGCACTGCATGCAGTTACACACAACGATACAATAGGCTGGATGGGATAGGATGAGAGTTGTAAAAACTGATGTAACAGCAGGGTGTAGGAAGGGAGATATTGATAACAACGGAATTTTTGTTTATCGAATCAACTGCAAATACATGATTTCTGTCTAGATGCCCTCTATCCGTTTGTATTATGTAACAAAGAGACACGAGACACATCACAACTGATTTAGTGATGGCAAGGGAAAAGTGTAAACACTGACAGAATAGTAGTTATAGTAGAGAAAACGGAACCTCGCCTAGTTTACTAGTTCTCTAGTTTTCTTGCCTGTCCCCTAAGTCCAGGAAATCCTGTAACCAATCAATCAAATCCCCCCTACAAACCAACACTTGAATTTTGATGAGATGCTCACTGGTGATTTGTCCTATTCTGGTAGGTAGGTAGTAACCTGGGTGGGTTCCAGTGTGAACTCGTAACCAGTAGGGTGCAGCAGGTCGGGTGCGTGAATTGGCAGAAGTTAGAATTCATGCACTGGCTGACTGGTCATTGGATCGGGTCCCAGTGGCTTGGCCTAATGGTCTACGAGATTGATAGCTCGGCTTGTACCCAGAACGTGGTCCTGAGTTCGAACCCTGTCAGTGGGTTGGGTGCGTACTGCTGAATAGGCGGTCCCAAAATAGGACACAGGAAACAGCTGTCCAGTTCTCCCAGGGGCTTTTCCGTTGGTTTTCTACAGCACGGATCCAAAAAGCTCGGGCTGCTTTCACTAACTTACACCATCTCTGGCGTAGGCGTGACGTCCGACTTTCAACCAAGGGACGTGTGTACTGCTCACCAGTTCGCTCTGTCCTTCTCTATGGCGGTGAGGCGTGGCCATTGAGAGCGGAAGACATGAAGAGATTGTCTGTTTTTGACCACAGATGTTTACGATCTCTTTCTCACGTTAGGTGGTACAATAAGGTAAGTAATGTTGACGTTAGGTTAGGCGTAGAGTGTTGGGCAAAGAGGGGAAATCAATCGACGAGGCTATGAAGTTACATAGATTGAGATGGCTAGGTGACGTGCTGCGCATGCCTAACCATCGCCTCCCCCTCACGACGGGCATTACTAACTGATATATAGGTGCAGGTTGGAAAAGAGTAAGTGGTGCCATGCCAAACAAAAACATGGCCTCATCAATCCATGAAATCCTTGACAGTTAAACTGAGTCAGTCAGGTAGGGAGATGCAGACTTCCCGGTTGGGGCCCGCCCTCGAGACTCTAAGAATCAATGGCTGGAGACAGACAATAGGTGACATGGCTCAAACTCATCGTTGTCAATGGCTTACGCAGATGTATTCAGTCTCTTGTGTAATCTTTCATATTCCTTTCTACCATTACTCATTCTGTTTCACTCTTATATTTGTCAAAACTCCATTATGATTCTCTTCACTCATCCATCTTCTTGTCTACCTTTGTGTGCTCTTTGGAACGAGTCAACTCGAACTTCTGCACTTCAGTGGCAAGTTCTATGTTGAATCCAGCCAGCCAGCCAGCCAGTGGTTTTCTAACCAACATCAGCTCATGATGAAATCCTGTAAAACAAGAGAGGTTAGCTGTAATTCTAGTGAATGTACCTTGGAAAATCGATGCAGAGAACCTTTCGAAGCACAACGAAAATAGAAAATCGGAGACTGATTTTCTTCGTTGGAGTTGAAGAAACGAAATGTTTCCCAGGGGTGGTGGTGGTGAAAGCCGGTTAATCGATGTGTGCCTTCTCTCTCTCTATGTATAAGGGAAAATAGATAGGCATGAGACGTGAAATGTTCCTACAGTGTGTACAAATCTGGGAAAGACTGTCAAGGTTGCCGAAGAAAAATTAGAAGATACGGCATGAAAGTGCCAGCAATCCCTGAGGGCAAGTTAATAAACGAATGTTGACTATCGAGATTGTTAGCTGGAGAGCATCTTAATATTACCAACAGCAGACAAATCTCTCTTATACAGTGGTAACCGATCTTCTCCAGCATTATGCTAGCAAGACTCAATCATAAAAAGGAAGTAAGGTTACAATCATCCAATGTGCCATGCACCTGGAAACAACGCGGAACAAGAGAAGAAAGAAAATTTCTATAGACAACTGCAAACAGTAATGAACAAAATTCTTATGGGCGATATTGAATGCAAATCAAACTGATAGCAGACAATTCGCTGGGTGGGGGGAGAACTTAGCATGGGTCGGGGGAGGCTCTGGGTGAAATGTGAATGACAACAGAGAACTCTTCGCAGACTTCTGCTCTTTCAATGATTTGGTTAATCGGTGGCAGTGTGTGTAATTCGTACACTGACCAACTTACTCTTTTTTTACGGAAGATTATCTATATTTGTTATGCCGCGTCGCCAATATGTTATGGTGTAACCGACTGTAAATATGCGCTAATTCAGATATAATGGAAGATAACGTGTACAGACTGGTGTTGCTGAGTAGTAGTTAATTTGTCCTGATGCAAAAGGGGGGAAATCAGAAGACCACGACCACCACGTTCAAGAATGGATACGTGTATTTTCCAACAAGGGAAGATTAACCGTCACACAAGAGTGTGAGTGGAAAAGTACGGAAGTGTACGAAAGTGTGTGAATCAAACTGTACACCACAAGCGTATATAGAAAAAAACTAAACTAACACACATGAACCAATGAGGTGATAGATAGGTAGTTTTCCTTACCACCATCACTGGATTCTGATTGGTTGTAATGTCACGTGACCAAGGTCATACATTATCTATTTAGTCTTGATGGACAGACAAGATCGATATATTGTGAGTTATAATAGAATAGCGATCAATAAACATGTAGTAAAATATGTCAGACTAGCAAAACAAAGGCATACATCATGTGACTACATATCAAACTTACCCTACTAAAAAACTTTAATACCCTTCGCAGTATGAAGTAGTCCTTTATGAGGGGACCAGGAAAGACTGATGGAGAGCATTAAAGAATAATGAGTAGCATGCAAGAGTTGACAAATTGTAAAAGCAGAGGTTAAATGATTCCTGACTGTCTTAACTTCGTAATGTAGTGAGGGTAAGACTTAGCATTCTCTTAGAAATAGACACGATATGGAGTGACCAAGATGGGTCACAGAATAAAACTATACCAAGGTATTTTTTATACCCTAAAGGTTTAAAGAGTCTCGCAGTGATTTCTGAGATATCCTTTATATATGGTGCGGCCACGGACATCAATTCGACTGGGACAACCAAACCAACGTTCAAATATTAGACAGAGGAAACAACACCAAGAATGGTAGAGAATTTATAGAAGCCTACGTGCTATTCCAGTGAATCATCAATCAATAGACACACATCAAGATAGACAAAATTTATCAACCGATAAGAAAGAAACCTCACACAATGAAAAGGTTAAAGTTCAAGTCAAAGAAACAGTCAGTTCCAATACTAGTAGCCTAGAAGGTGTGATAACACAGAACAGCGACCAAAGAGTCACATCCAAGGTGGTCACCGACCAGGAGAGATGATTAATAAACTCATTCGTGGAGAAATCAAAAAGCTCACTTCAATTGAAATTGAAGTGTATGCGTTGAAGGAAGATGTTGCCTAGTAGGGCGATGAAAGCTTCTCAAATTAACCAACCAGCTAGCTCAGAGAACTACAAGCACATCAAAATCATCCACCGAGCTACAAATCTTCTCCATCGTGTTGTTGAATAATAAAAAGCATGGACAAATGATGGGAAACATACTGTCCAGAATGTACAAGAGAAACAAAAGGCGATCGCCCACTGAGAAAGTGAGATAGAAGCAAAGTAAGCATTGTGGAAGTCGCCAGGAGAATCACTACCAGAAGCTGCTTGCAGAAAACTCTGTTGGCTAAGATATGTGGGGTAGCACCATGACACACTCTAATATGCAGTATAAAGAAAGGGGATAAAAAGAATGCGATGAATTCCTGTTTTGCTGCAGTGTGATGGATACAAGCAGATTAACTGATTAAAAATGCCCATTAAAATTGTTTTCAAAAGAATGGATGGATACTGAACAAAGAATAAAAATACTCTTTTCGATAACCCCTTCATCATCATCATCAGGCTCTAAAGTTATTTATCCATCCATAATAGTCAATGAATGAATTAGTGTTATGAACAACAACATGAATGTTGCTGTTTAAATAACATCGAATCAATAATAATAATAATACCAATGGATTACAGCTCAATAGCATCAACATAACAATACACACTGAATGTCAGTTGAATTAGGAAAGATAATATTACAAATTCATGAATTTATAGTCTCCAATGAAGGCCAGCCAGAGTAGTAGTAGTAGTAGAGGCTGGTTAGCTGGACTTGCTTCTTCGCCACACAAAACACTGTTTGTTTGAGGCGAATTGCAATAGTCTGTGCTGTTTGGAGCATTCGGTGCTTCGATGATGATTTTGTCAATTTATGTTGCATCCGGTAGATGATGATAGAGAAGGATTCTTCCACGCCAGCTGGCTGGTTGGCTTTGTGGCCGGCCAGCCCGCTTGCACCAAATTGTCCACTATCGATTTGTTGATGATGGTTTTCACTACACCTTCACTTAGCCACGTTCTCTCTCGAGCGAGCGAGCGAGCACGAAAAATCAAGTTCCTAGAGCAACAACGGCCGATATAACTCGCTCCACCACAAAACAGTTGCATTTGAATTGGTAGATGATACAATTTGAAGTGGCCAGATAGTCTAGTTTAGGTACTTTATCTTTCAGTCGAGGTAGCACCATCGGTCGTGTAGAGAATAAGACGTGTAGTTCGTTGCCAGCATTCAAAGTTCTTTGAAATGATTCGCTTTAACTTCTTCGTAATTATCTCACTTGGTATGTCGATCGCCCTTGGATTCCAGTGATAGTGGGTAGTCCTTTTCCATCCCTTTCTTTGTCATGTGTTTCTTGAGAAATTTGTCGGGATAGCTATTTTCGATCAAAGTATGATATATACCATGCTTAATAAGAGGAGTTCAAGAAAGTGAAACCATCGGTGCACATACAAAAACAACTTTGTTCTTGGAAGGCAAGTGCGGTGTGTACTACTTGCAAATTGATAAAAGTAATATATTGGAAAAATTATAATAATTTGCATGTTAGTGGGCTAGGTGATATAGGAAGAAATGCGAATAGAATAATAATAATAACAACGACACTGAGGAGAATCTGATAAGAAGGCAGGTAAAGGTTGGGGGCTATTAACTATGGTTTGCAAACTACTGAAGCAATATGTGGAATTTGTGATTTTGTTGGAGGCCATTGTACTTCTGTAACAACAGAAGATTTATAGAAGATTTATAGAAGATTTTCATGTGCATTATTATCGATTATTGTTAGGAGACAAACACAGTCTTCTGATTGGTGGTTGTTTCTCACTGAATGTTAGTTAATCCTTCATCTCTTTGTGACTGTTTCTTCATGATCAGATCATCTATCTATCTGCTAATTGTATTCGCCAACGCGGAGTAAGTGTGCTGTGATTGGTTGTAGGTTGAGTCAGTCTTTTTTCTTGTTCTTGTTTTCACGTGATCAATATTTGGGACGTAAACATTGACGTAAATTACTGTCCACCAATTTCGGCTAGCAGACTGCTCTCATCACACTCGTCCCCCTGTCCAAGACTTGCGAATGAAGTTGTTTCGGTCTTCTTGGTTCTAGGGGCTTTGTTCATTTGTCTTACTGTGTGGAATCTCGGCGCTCGGTGATGTTTGCCTGCGATTGTGTCTGCGTAACCCCATCTCAAAGTGACCATGTGTAGTCCTTCCCAATTCGGAAACTGTTTGACTGACCCTGTCGCACATTCTTCGGTATTTCGCCTCACACTTTCATATACTGCTCTCTCCCGACCTCCCAACAGCGTCCCAAGTAACAGCCTCATCGCTGACAGATCTTGAACGCCACTCAACTGCACTGAAGCCTCAACGTCCTCTCCGAAAATCCTTAAGTCTCCATTAAAAAGTGCAGGGCTTAGGCTTTCCATTTGTCAGTAGGCAGCGATACCAATTGTAACGACAGAAGGCAACAAGAGCCACGCAACGGATCCTTCATTAAGGAAAATCAGCACATATTTATAGATTTTAATGTGCATTTTTATAGATTATTGTTAGCAAACAAACACAGTATTCTGATTGGTGGTTGTTTCTCTTTGTGACTGTTTCTTGAAGGTCAGATCATCTATCTATCTGCTAATTGTATCCGCCTACGCGAACAAAGTGTGCTGTGATTGGTTGTTGGTTGAGTCAGTCATTCTTTGTTCTGGTTCTTCTTTTCTCATGACCAATATTTAGGACATAAACATTGACATAAATTACTGTCTACTAATTTTTGGCTAGCAGACAGCTCTCATCACACTTTAATCTTAGAAACATTACTTCTCTTCACATCAATCCCCCCCGTTCATATCATGCCTACTTGGTTTATTTATTTAATCATATTTTATTTAGGACTTGCTTTCTGATGCTCAAATGAAGATTGAATCGTTGAATGAAGTCACCACGAATGCAGCTCAACCAATCATGAGACAATTGGAAATACTCCAGTCGAATTTAACCAATCAGACAGTGGAATGGGAGGCGAAAGAGCAACAACTGAAACGGTCAATAGGTGAGTGAACCAATCAAAATAACATATTCCTTGTACAATTTAGAGATAGTGTATTATTGTTGATCGACCATTACTTTGTGTGTGATATGTTTGTACTGCATATGGTTTTACACACTGCTCGCTTATTCGTTAACTTAAAATCTTTGTAGGTAATCTCATTTTAGTCTCATCACGCAAGTCACCAAAGCTTGTCACTACATTACCTGTAAACTCTCCTTGCAGTGTACTCAGCCAACTGGTAGTAACTTCTCTACAGTTTTTGCAGAATAAAGCGGTACCAGCTTTTATATCGTTGCCTTCTCATCAGCTGCTTACAGGCCACAGTCATTATTAAGTAGTATATCTACAGAAACAATTTTAACATACTTGCACAGAGTTCATTTTTAAACATAGATCAATCGATCATTATATGCATAATCAATAATCGAAGACAGCTAATCTTTCCATGTCCTCCACTCTCAACGACTAGGTCTCACAGCCAGCCAGCCATAAAGGAGGACTGAGCGGACTGCTGAGCAGTACACCCGCCCTTTGGTCGATAGCCAGTCAGCCGGACATCACGTCTACTAAGCCAGAGACGGCGTAAACTGGCATATCCGAAACTAACCCTCTGTATCCGTACCCAGCTAAGATTTCGTCAGAGATCAACCCGTTGGCACTGGCTGATGGCACTTTCCAAATAATTGAAGCGGTCAACGTGCTCCACCAACCACTTCACTCCGTATTTCTAAACTAGGAGTCAGTGTAGTCCAGTCAGTCCTGTAACATCATCTTACATTTGGCGTGAGCGAATCGCTTGACAAACATTCGTAGATTGCAGCTCAAGGTGTTCAGAAGACTCTGTATTTTGTCAGCGTCCTCATCTAGAAGGACTATATCATATCTGCATATTCTAGGTTAACGAGACTATTATTCCCTGGTGGTAGCAAGTCAATCCCTGAGTCTCTGAAGTGAGTTAAGGTTAAGTCCATTAGTACATCTATAATGAAATTGAATAGAATTGGTGATAATGGGCATCCTTGACGGACGCCACTAGTCGTCACCACTTCAGATGACAACTCGCCGTAAGCCCTCACCTGGCTGGCTGCATGTGTTCGAGTAGAGTGAGTGGCTTGATCAGTGCAATGTATTTTCTCGGCATTGGTGTTTAGACATCAAGGAAGAACAGAGCGAACTTCTACATAGTATACATGTCCCATGATAGACGGCCGGATATCACATCTACGCTAGAGGTGTAGTGTAAGTCGGCAAACGCGACACAAGCCTTTTGTATTAATGCTGAGGTTTTTATATCTGCAGTTAGTTCACTACGTCTGATGCAACTCCTAAGCCACACTTCAATCCCTATTTTTAAAATAGACAGTGGTGCAGATCAGTACTGCAGTATCATTTTTACATCTGACAGGAGCAAGTCAGATGCCAAACATTCAGAAATTTCTACTCTAGGTAGGTCTTCAGAAGATTCTGCATTTTTGTCAGTGTCTTCACAAAATCATTCGCATGCTCTGCATCGACAGGACTGTGTGACCTGTTCAGTTAGGGTCAATTCCATTCATACATTCAAATGATGAAATTGACTGAGATTTGGGACAGCGAGAATCCCTGACAGACACCACTGCCTCTCATCACTTCAGGTGAAAACTATTCACTAGCTCTTACAAGACTGTTTGAGTGTCTTGATCAGTACGATATACTTTCTCAACACTCCCTTCACAACCAGACATTGCCTCAGTACATCTCAGTTGATGTATTCAAATTATGCCTTCAGTTCAGTAAATATGGCAAGTGTTGGATACTAGTAAGTATGTTTATGTTCCACAATTTCTCTCGAAGGGTTAACATAAGGTAAATTATTATTATATATTATTATTGTATCCTTTAATTCCTACAGGAACATAGGGCTTCAGCCGTTCGTCTCCATTGCGTTCTGTTCTCTACTAGAGTCTTCACCTGGCTCCATGTCTGCCCACACGTTTTCATCTCCTCTTCACATGACCTCCTCCAAGTCACCCTTGGACGACCAACTCGCCGCTTCCCTTTCCGGTTCCACTCGAGCAATGGCTTGTCTAGTGATGTCACTATTGATGGTTTCCTCAGAGTATGGCCAATCCATCTCCATTTCCTTCTGCATATTTGTTTCACAATCGGTTCCTGGTTGGTTCGCTCCCAAATATCCCTGTTGCTGATCTTTTCTGGCCATCTGATCTTGAGTATTGAGCGAATACAACTGTTAATGAAGGTCTGTAGTTTGTTTGAGATGCTCTTTATGACACGCTGGCCAAGTCTCTGATGCGTATAGTGAGTATCACTGACTGACTTCACATTGGAGTTGAAAATCCGGATATTATTTTCATTTTCATGCTGAGCAGTGCTGTTGACCTCCACACAGACTTGAGAGTAATGAAAGCTTGTCTTGCTTTCCCGATCCTCGCTGCTTTGATATCCTCGTCAGTTCCGTCTGCCTGTAGTTGAAACGATGCTTCCCAGGTAGGCAGGTGAAGGAGGTTGATTCTTTCAGGTTCCTTCCATTTATGCTGATTGTTGTCTGTTGTTGTTGTTCTTGCTGTTGGTGTTGTCCAGGAATCTTCATCACCTCTGTTTTCTCTATGTTCACATGAAGTCCTACCTTCTCTGGGTGCTTCTTCTGCCAACTTGTTGCTTTTCACTTGCATATCTTTCAGTTTGTGGGAAATCAGACATATATCTTCGGCGAAGTCCAGATCCTCCAAGTCTCTTTTTGTGTGAGTCCATTTTATGCCTGTTTCCTCATTGCCCTTCACTGTTTGTCGCATTATCCAGTCTACTGCAATCAGGAAAATCATTGGCGATAGTAGGCAGCCAGCTTGTCTTACTCCTGTCCTCACTTCGAAGGGTTCCGTAAGTTTCCCGTTGTGGATTACTTGGCATGCAGCGTTGTCGTACAACTAACTGTTGGATGAGATGTATAATTGTCGGTGGCACACCGTAGTAGCGAAGTAGTTTCCAAATCACCTCTCGATCGACGCTGTTGAAGGCCTTTTCAAAGTCGATGAAGTTGAGATAGAGAGGTGACTGCCATTCCAAGCTGGCTTTTGTTCAATGATGATCCGTAATGTGGCGATCTGATCAATGCATGACTTGTTTCTCCTGAATCCAGCCTGTTCCGGTCGAAGTTTTTCATCCAGGTTGGCATGTTTGATTCTCTCCAGGATGATGCGGCTTAGTATTTTGCTTGGGATGGACAGGAGCATAATTCCGCGCCAGTTCTTGCATTGACTTAAGTCTTTTTTCTTTGGTAGTTTGAATAAGTATCCTTTCTTCCAATCCTCGGGTACTTTGCCTTCTTTCCACACCTTCTCCAGTAGTGGCGTCATCAAGGTAAATACATGCTCTTTTTCTGGTTTTCACGAACTGGTTGTTGAACTGGTTCCTTCCAGTTTTCATGCGTTAAGGTGCTTTTTATGGCTGGCTAGCTGATGATCCTTACCTGAAAAAAACTTGGTTTTCAGTCCACACTTATGATCGTATGAAATTAGAATGATAGGTGTTGCCATCCATGATCCTATAGCTTTTCAAATCGTAATTACATAATTTAATCCGATCATTTTTTTGCGATTATTGTCCTTCAGTGTGAGACTAGTTTGCTATCCAATCCTAATCCCAGAAAAGAAAGAAGGTTAGATGTGTGTGGGCGGCAACCCTATCCCGTATAAAACGAGCTTACTGCACAGATGGTCTTCGGGAAACCCACTGCATTGTCTTTTCTCCTATGCTATGTGATAACGGTCTCAAAACCAAGGTTGTCTTTACGAGCCACCTACCTATTCAATCTTTGATTCCAAGTCAGCTAAGCGATGGCGTTTTTGATGATCTAAATGCGTTTACATGTTTCTTTTGCTTCCTCAAGCATATATCAAGGTTTCCCAAACTCCCCAGCGTTAAACACCTACTTGACTGATCTAGTTATAAATAACTGTTAGATGTTGCCGCCCTCACTCCTGTGAAGGCATACGACTACGCCTTGCAAATGAGGGTCAATAACGCTCTGTTGACAGAGACTATGAGCGCCTGGCTAAAATCACTCTCCGTCCATCCACTACTGTTTTGTACTTTACAGGTTCATGAGATCTTTTTATTCTATTTATTCAATTAAAATGTTTTTACTACTTATAAACATTTTCAGTAGATCATCTCATTTACATGGTAAAAGTTTTGCCAATAAATTGAGTGTTTCTGAAATTTCCTATCCTGTAGTCTTTATATTATCTCAGTTAACGTCCATTATTTACTACCCCAAGTGGTCTGGTGGCTTTAGTTTGAGAAATCAATGTGCTCCGTGATGGCGAGCTACCTGGTGGCATGGTGGCCACATTGCAAACCTAACTGACTGACTGACTGATAGAATTCAGTCTGCACCAAAGAAAGGACTAGCCAGACACATCACACTAGTTACTGACTAGTGTCCGATGAAAATAACCACTTCAGTCCTACAGAAGGTCGATCGCGAGCCAGTCCGAATAGCTGCTCAGTGTTACCGTCTCTGACTGCAATACTCATTGGGTGGGACATGAGCTGTTCCTTGAATGAGGTTGCAGATACGCCTTGCTGACTGACTGACCGCTTAGTGCCAACTAGCAGCACGAAACCTAGGTCTAGGCAAGGCTTCCTCTGCCGCCGATTGCCTCCAACTATCTAATATCATTAAATCCTCTACTCACTGACGCCTTAGTGAAGTTGGAGAGGTTTTTTCTTTTCTTCTAGAAACAGAGGTGTGGAGGGGGGAATATATAAAGATCTCAGAGTTGACTGAACTTTTCTTTCTCACGCTATGACACTCCGTGTTGAATGTATCATATATAATGATAATTTCTTCTGTAGGCTGTTAGTTAATGTTGGGGAGTGGATAGGGACCAGTTGCAAAGACTTAGGTCAAGTTAAAAGGAGGACATATTGAAAGTCAAAATAACAATGAAGATCAATCACTAAACCAAATAACAGAGGTATTAGTACATCTACCCTGGTTGGTATCAAAACAAAGTTGACTAACTTGATCATCGTTCGTCAGTATGGGGTTATTTTTCGTTCTCAAATTGGCTAATTGATAAAGATAACAGAACCAAGTGTAGATTGTTGGATTTGATCAGAGTGTAAAATTATAAAAGCAGTGTGTGTTTATATAATGAAAAAACTTATCACATTCGTGTTGATTTTGTCACTTCCTGGGGGAGGGGTTGTGGGTGTTGTAACCAGGTCAGATTCTGTTTTACTCCATCGTCCCTATTCAGACAATTTGGATTCCACTAGATGATATGAAGTGCTTCTGATGATATGAGACGTTCTCTGTGATTTCGAAATAAAATGACAAAATAGACAGGAAGTTCGGATATGAAAATATGGTAGTGTAAATAGGAGAGATTAAGAAAAACTTAAAATAAGATGAATAAACAGGAAGTTTGGATGAGAAAGTCAATGGGATGGTCACTATTAGAACAATTACCTGTTTATGATGGCCATGGCAGGAGAAAGGATTGTACGTATTTCTTTTTGATACATAGCATGGGTTTGAGGTTTTGGATGGCTAGTGCCTCGGCTATGCCCAGATGTCTTAATTTTACTCCCTTTGATAGGTTTGATGGAAGCTTGTATATTATTTGGAAGGATTTTTCGAATGGCGCTGAATGCCCTGAATCGACTAAGTGTTGTGTCACTGAAATACGTTCAACCCTTGTCGCTGGCTGCCATGGCCATCTTAAACAGGTAATTCCTATAGTAATGACCATCCCACTAGCTTTCTTATCCAAACTTCCTGTTTATTCATGTTATTTTAAGCTTTTCTTAATCCCTGTCTACACTACCATATTTTCATATTCGAACTTCCTGTTTAATTTGTCATTTTACTATTTCTACATATTTAATCCCTGATTGCATAAACAATTATTCGTCACATTAGTTATGATCCCACTAGATATTTTTGTTATCCAAACATCCTGTCTATCTATTTTGTTATTTCTACATTTCTAACCCTCAATGGCACAATCAGTGTGAATCTTCTAAGTAATTATGATGCTACTTTGTTTGAGTTTCATCCACCGTCCCCCTGTTTATTATGTCATTTTAATTCCTAATTGTAATTTTATTAATCTGACCCTTAACCGGCAATTATTCTGGAACTTTCCCATCCATTTATCATAAATACACGAATGTGCAGCTGTCTAGTTGACGGTGACTTCGTCGAAAAGAAAAGCTTTTCTTCCCTCGCTGCAACCGTCTTTTCTTTTGATAATTCCTATGTCACCTACACACACGGACAAGGGTCAGAACTAACTGAGTGAATTATCAATGAATTCGCATAAACACTCTCTCTGCAAGGTGAAACGTTTTAAATATTCCCCCCCCCAACCTCTGTTTTTTCTTCATCTCCTAGCTGAGTATAAAGAATTGTTTGAAAATGCTCAGTCGTCTGAAGAGACCTGGCGAAGTCGACTTCAAATCGCAGAGGATAATTTAAGCGGGCTAAAATTAGAAAACAGCGAACTAAAACGCAAACAGAGCGAATTAGAAAAATCAATTTTAACAGAACAAGAAAAATCCCGTACCTGTTCTCTTGATTCCTATGAGTAAGTGTGATTATTATTATTATTACTGTTGTTATGTTATCACCTCATTATATGTATCTGTCTTATGAAATTATCGTGATATTGTGCTGAAAATCCTGAAAGAATTTTTAATAAGGTGTACCATTACTCACTAGGAAGTACAGGTTTATGCAGATGACGAGTCCAAAATAAGACGAAGTGTACATCCTGAATTCTACTGCTCTTAGTCATCATCTACCCTTCAATATATATGAGTGACAAAAGTAGACTAATTACAAATGTCTTTTTTATTTGAACATAACATCATAATTCACAAATGTACCCCTAGTGGAAATAGTTAACTCCTTACATATGTGAACAAGTGGATAATCAGCCGATAAACTTTGGCATCTTTACTGAAATCCTACAAGAATTGTTATTAAGGTGTACTTACCATGAATGTAAACTTCAATTTTTGACGGCACGCTTTACAGGTAAAACGATGTGGTGGTGATGGGCTCCCTGTTGCATTCCATTTTGGCTGATTTCTTTCTAGGTAAGTAAACTAGAAAATGGGCCTTTGAACAACCACCTCATTAGAAAGTTCTCATTTTATTGCCGGTATATATGGATGACACACCTTCATTCTATGTGACAATAATGATTCGGATAGAGGTGGACAATAATTACTGAATTCAATGAAGTACATTCTCCACTATAAAATTCACGTGCGAAGAGGAATCCCAAGACAGAATGAATTGCCTTCCTGGATCCCCGTCCTCCTTACAAGAAAACCAGATAGACAATATACACATTTCCACAGCTTCCTTCCTGTAAAGTACAAAATAAATTTAGTGAAGACCCTCAGCCACAAGGTTCGTTAGAGCTATATGCTCAGAAGAAGTAATTGAAGATGAATTTAGCATTGGTTGTATATGATACTTTGATTGGTCGAAAATAGCTCTCCCGACAAATTTATCAAGAAACACATGACAAAGAAAGCGGCGGAAAAGGACTACTCACTATCCATGCGTAAACAAGAAGCCTCTTTATATATACGACTACAATTCAAGGGCGATCGATATACCAAGTGAGATAATTACGAAGAACTTAAAGCGAATCAGTTGTAAGAACTTTTAATGCTGGCGAACTACACGTCTTATTCTCTACACGACCGATGGTGCTACCTCGACTGAAAGATGAA
Organism: Trichobilharzia szidati; assembly: GCA_944472155.2. Classification (NCBI taxonomy): domain Eukaryota; kingdom Metazoa; phylum Platyhelminthes; class Trematoda; order Strigeidida; family Schistosomatidae; genus Trichobilharzia; species Trichobilharzia szidati. The sequence goes on from OX235279.1 coordinate 7,744,565, forward strand.
GTACCCAGACTAGACCAGCTGGCCACTTCAAATTGTATCTACCAATTCAACTGCAACTGTGCTTGTAGAGGAGCGAGTTATATTGGCCGTTGCTTGCTCTAGGAACTTGATTTTTCGTGATCGCTCGCTCGCTCGAGAGAGAACATCTCCCACTATGGCTAAGAGTAAAGGTGTAGTGGAAACCATTAACAAACAATTCGATATTGGACCATCTTGTGCAAACCGGCCGGCCGGCCACAAAGTCAGCCAGCCAGCCAACATTGAAGAATCCTTCTCTATCATCATCTACCGTACTAGGCGCCTAATAAATTGACAAAATCATCATCGAAGCACCTCATGTTCCAAACACCAGAGGCTATTGTAATTCGCCTCACACAACCAGTGAGTGCTCTGTGTGTGGAGAAGAAGCAAGTTCAACCTGCTAGCCTCTACTACTGCCCTGGCTTGCTCACTAGTGACTTGTCCTATTCAGGCAGGTAGTTACCTTGGTGGGTTCTAGTGAGAAGTCAGGACCAGTAGGGTACAGCAGGTTGGGTATGAGGATAAATACTCGCCAACAAAGACATTGCTAAGTGGTGTCGCTTTATCGTGACTGGCCATTGGATCGGGTCCCAGTGCTCTGTCTTGGCTTAATGGTCTGCGAGCTCACTGGCCTTGTAACCAGAACGTGGTCCTGAGTTCGAACCCTGTCAGTGGGGTGGGTGCATACTACTGAATAGCCGGTCCCAAACTAGCCGGACGGAGGAAACAGCTGTCTGGCAGTACTCCCTGGTTGGTTTTCCAATGGTTTTCTAACCGATGTCAGCTGTTCATGATAAAATCCTGTGACCGAAAACATTTCCAACAGCCTTCTGCATACGTTTATTCGATACTAATGCTCAAATTGCCGGGCTAAAAGCATAGGCGAACAATAAAGACCTCTGACAGTGTAGCGAACCAAGTAGTCACCTGTCACTTAACAAATATGTAAAAGGAAATAGGGATGGAATTGACCTACACTGACGAAACTTTTAAGCAATCTCACAAGCTAGCTCCCCCCCCCCTTATGATTAGAACCTGAATAGGAAGGGACAAGTTGCAGAGATAATGTGAAGAGAAAATCAAGGCGCTTGTCGATGAGCCCGTTTGAAAGTGACAACAAGGTGGAACCTAGTGGAGGAATTGAAGTTGTGTAGGGCTGAGTGTGTGGCTTAATGTTCCACTCGTATGGTATTCATGAATCCTCCTCGTGGAGAGGTGGAGGATTGGTGACTGCTATTATTAATGGAAAATTTATGAAACGCGTATTATTGATTCCTCACAGTGGAATGATGTTAACAAAAGGATTCGGCATTCGGTATTCTTCTGAATCGCTGCCGATAGACATTACTGTTGACACAGTTGTGCTGCCTAACTAGTTCCCTGACTGACAACTGTTAACAAACAACAAATATGTAAATTTTCATTAGAGATTATTATTACGAGTTGATCATGGATTGATGTCAGTTAGAGAATCATTGAAAACCAGCCGCAGGGGAGTACTGGACAGCCAGCTGTTTCATCAGCCTAGTTTGGGAATCATCGGCAGTACGCATCCACTGAGGTGCTCGCTAGTGACTTGCTAAAAGACGGAGTTTCCTGGAGTCAGTTCTAGTGAGAAGTCGTGATCAGTGAGGTCCATCCAGATGTCATGTGTGAGGATGGGGTAGCGTTAAATCACGAATTGGTAGAAGTTAGAATTCATGCACTGGCTGGCCATTGAATCTGGCGGGTCCCAGTGAGTGGCTAAATGGTATACGAGCCAGCTAGCTTGCCTTGTAACCGAAAGGTCCTGGGTTCGAACCCCGTTGTAGTGGTGGGTGCGTACTGCCGATGATTATTCCCAAACTAGGCTGAGGAAACAGCTGGCTGTCTGGCAGTACTCCCTGCGGCTGATTTTCAAAGCTTCTCTAACTGATATCAATCCGTGATCGACTCGTAAGAAAACAAAACTAATCTTCAAGTATTGATTTTGCAGAGATTTGGTTTGATTGCATGGAGGATTTCATCATGAGCTGATATCAGTTAGAGAATCACTGGAAAGCCTGGGAGTACTTGACAGCCAGCTGTTTCCCCCGTCCCAGTTTAGGACCAGCTATTCAGCAGTACGCACCCACCCCACTGCCAGGGTTCGAACCCACGACCTTCTGGTTACAAGACCAGCGAGCTAGCTCGTAGAACATTGAGCAACTAAGACCCGATCCACTGGCCAGCCAGTCCATAAATTCTTACTTCTGCCAATTCACGCACGACATAGCTAGCGCAACCATTTCGCAATGTCTTGTTCGATGAGTGAGTTACTGCCTCATCTTCAACTTACTGCTGTACAAACCAACTATACAGAGATTGTTATCAAACTGGATGGTAATAAAATTTGCTTTTTTTAATTTTTGTTTACTTTCATGGTATTTTCTTTGCGAAGTTCTATGTCATAAAAAGAAGGCACAAACAGCGAAGAAGAAAATTTTCTTTTCGACGATTCATTTTCATGAGCTGCTGTACAATCGTAATTGTATTATAAGAAAGAAATCTTTAGACCTCGAAAAATTGTATTACATAATGTAAGGTGCAACCTAGAAGGGATGACTAATTGTATGTAAGTTAGAAAATAGGCAGAATTTGGCATGATGTAATAAGTGTGAGGTAATAACTAATCAATAAGCTCCTGCAGAATGGACAGGAACTAGTGGAATGCGAATACTAATGATTATAAAATAATAGTAGTAATGAAAATAGTAATAATAGTGAACTTACATAATAAGAAAGAAAGAAGCAAAATTATAGTAAGAACTTTACTCCGGCCACGGTAGGGCGAGTGAATGTATGTATCGCCTTTGAATGCAGATGTCCGGTTTCAGATCTCAAATAGCTAATGCTTCACCCATATACAGATGGTGTATGCGAAGTCCCTTTGTACGACACTGAGGGACTCTGTTTAGCACTGTGAAGCATTCATGCAAGTGGGGGTGCTCGATGTCCGGAGATGACAAGGTATTCGAGGATAGAGCTGCTGCTATTCTTCTTTTCTCCTCTGGCTAGCTGGTTAACCAAGCTGGACAGTGTTCCAGAATACGTTGGTAGACTTTGACCTTGCCATCATCCACATTTTATTACCACTCAATTACTGTTTATTAATAACATTACTTTTTCATACAGATTTTAGATAAAAACACTTTATCGCCTTTCCACTAGTTCCTGTCCATTCTACACGAGCCTAATGATTAGTTATTACCTCACACTTATTACATCATGCCAACTTCTACCCCTGTTTTCTAACTTACATACAATTAGTGATCCCATCTAGGTTACACCTTACATTATGTAATACAATTTTTCAAGGATAAAGTTTAGCAGTATCTGATTGATGTAAAGATTTGTTTGTTTATTATATAATTACGATAATTGTACAGCAGCTCATGAAAATGAATTGTCGAAAAGAAAGCTTTCTTCTTCGCTGTTTGTGCCTCTTTTCCTGATGACTCAATATATGGGAATATTTCGTTCATTGAAGTTCTATGTGATTCTTTTATGATCAACAGTTTTATTTTGTATTAAAATTCTATCTGAACGAAGAATATTCTTTTCAATAATTTCTCTTCAGGTTCTTACAATTATAAAATACATTAATATTTGTTGTCGTTACAATAAAGGCCAGTTATCCGGCAGATACATTTTTAACGTAGAATAACAGATTAGTAGTTATGGGGTGTCAAAATAAATGGTCGTATTTGTGTGACAAACATGCTAGGCTGAATTCGATTATAAAATATTGTAAAACGGGAGACAATGGTGATTAATCATAATAGATTTGTAGAATGTGGAGTAGGAAAATTGACAAGTCAGTTCAAGGTTATAAAAGGTGTCAGGTGAGTGGCTAGAACAAAGTGTTGTGTGTTAAACAGGAGACAGGAAGACTGCAATGGGAGTTTCATAATGAGATAACGAATATGTGAAATGAAACAGGTGGAGGCATATATTGAGAAAAGAGATAATGCCACTACAAATAATAAGTCAGGATAGTATAAACGAAAAATTCGATAGTATTGAGAGAATGTTTGCATGAAGGGCATAAATTATGACGAATAATGATAATATTAATAATAATAGTAATAATTGTAATAATAAGCAAAGGAAAAAAAAAAGCCAAGAGGGTTAAGGGGAAGGAGCATTCTTGGTGAGAAGAAGAATCATCAATCCAAGTTTGGCCACGGTAGGAACAGCGTCTGGACGTGTTCTTTTTTGGATACAAAGTTCCGGTTTAGTCGGTGTTATTGCAACAGCTTCAGCTTCCTACCCCACACTCTACAAATATATTATGACGACTAATCACCACCATTGTCTCCCATTTCACCGAAATATTTTGTAATCGAATTCAGCCCAGAGCACGTTTGTCACACAAATACGACTATTTATTTTGACACCCCATAACTGCTAATCTGTTATTCTACGTTAAAAATGTATCCGCCAAATAACTGGCCTTTATTGTAACGACAACAAATACGTGATATTTCATAATTGTAAGAACCTGAAGAGAAGGATGTATTGAAAAGAATATTCTTCGTTCAGATTGACTTTTAATTCATAATATGGGAATTTTCCACACTATCAAGTTTTATTGTGTGTTAAAAAAACATTGCCTCATTCTTTTTATGTATCTATGTATGTATGTATGTATATGTGTACATCATTTAGATTAAAGAATAAACTGAACAGTTGTCAGTCTGAAGTGAACGAACTTCGTTCTTATGTTAAAGAATTGGAGGAAAACTTAAAATCTGAACAGAACCGATGTCGAACATTGTTAGAGGCGACAATGAATAGTAATTTATCCGGAGAACAACAGCAGCAACACCAACAACAACAAGAGACGAAGATGAATACTAAAGAAGACAGTCATACAAATCATGTGAATATTCAGATGAATTCCCAATCTGATCGTGTATGTGGATACTTCTTTTTATTTTATTTTTTTATTATTAGAAAAATCTATTGCTTTTTTAAGGCGGTTTCTTTTTTACTTATCAATGTATAATCTCAATTTTTTGCAAGTTTAATTTATTCAAACTTGCCTATCAAGATCTCGAAACACGCAAAGTTTTTGGACGGTGAATCTTAGTCAAGAAAACAAGGGCCAGTCAACAGATCGTTTATTTAGGAAATCAACACATATTTATATATTTTCATATACATACATTATTATAGATTATTGTTAGCAGACAAACACAGTCTTCTGATTGGTGGTTGTTGCTCTTTGTGACTGTTTCTTCAAGGTCAGATCATTTACTATCTGCTAATTGTGTCCGCCTACGCAAAGTTCTTGTTCTTATTTTCCTCATGACCAACAATATTTGGGACATAAACAACATTGACGTAAATTACTGTCTACCAATTTGGCTAGCAGACAACTCTCACCACACTCGTCCCTCCTTGTCAAAGACTTCCGACTGAAGTTGGTTGGTTCGGTCTTCTTGGTTCTAGGGGCTTTGTTAGTTTGCCTTGCTGTATGTGGAATCTCGACACTCACTGATGTTCACCTGTTTCTGTTTGCTTGCCATTGCGATTATGTCTGCGTGACCCTATCATCTCAAAGTGACCATGTGTGGTCTTTCCGAATTCGGAAACTGTTTTACTGACCCTGTCGCACATTCGTCAGTATTTCGTCTCACACTTTCATATGCTGCTCTCTCCCGACCTCCCAGCAGTGTCTCAAGTAACAGCCTCATCACTGACAAATCTTGAACGCCACTGAACTGCGCAGAAGCCTCAAAGTCCTGCCTGAAGATCCTTAAGTCTCCATCAAAAAGTGCAGGGCATAGGCTTTCCGTTTGTTGGTAGGCAGCGACACCAAATGTGACGCAGAAAACAAAGGCCAGTCAACAGATCGTTTATCTTTAGGAAATCAACACATATTTATAGATCTTCATGTACATTATTATAGATTATTGTTAGCAGACAAACACAGTCTTCTGACTGGTTGTTTCTCTTTGTGACTGTTTCTTGAAGGTCAGATCATCTACTATATGCTAATTGTATCCGCCCAACGCAAACAAAGTCTTCTGTGATTGGTTGTTGAGTCAGTCAGTCTTTGTTCTTCTTTTCTCATGATCAATATTTTGGGACATAAACATTGACGTAAATTACTGCCCACCAATATTTTGCGGCTAGCAGCCTGCCCTCACCACAGTAGTAGTTCAGAATGACGTCGGCTGATTGACACTACTGACTGAGTCTCCATAAAGAACTTTCCAGCAGTTCAAGTTGCGAGATGCTCAAGAGGACTTGGTGTGATTTTGGAAGTGCGTAAGTGGTCGTTACTTCCCGGTTCCCATACATTGGAAGTTGATTGATTCTACGGGTACCTAAAACAGAAAGAGGGTTAGTATTGCGTCGTGACCACAGAGTCTAGGGGACACAACTGCCTGAGGCCGGCCAGTCACACATATGGCCTATATGAACTGGTTTCTTGGATTGGTTTCGTATTAGTAACTTACTGCCGGTTACAGACCACCATAGGTGGGCTAAGTCGGGACGTGCAATATTTAGGGTTGACTTTTTCTAACCCCCGTCTCTCCAGAGTAGAGACAGTATATCTGTTATGCTGACCGTCTGAAGGAAACACCTTATTACTGTTAAATCTCTGTTCTCTAGCAATACAACTTCGCTCACAGACCCCTAGCACATTATACCAGTAACTGCTTTAAGTCTAATTGCTATCCTAAGAACCTTCCTGGCATGGTAGGACCTGCAGGAACAATAGTTCCTGCGAGTATAACTGGCTGGGTCATTGCGATGTGTAATTTTGAGCCATATCATCTACACTCTCAAACTATTGGTTCTAAGTAATTCCATATTAGTTTCTTTATTAGATGTATCACACAGTCACAGAAACAGTATTAGTATTTATTGGATGACACAGTTTCGAACACAATTTTTCATTGTTCATAATCATATCAATTGTAATCATACGACTTCGAAACTTGAGTTTTATAGTTTCCTTTGTCCACTCTTATTTGTCGTCGTTGGAGTTGTAGAATTTTCCAGATATCGGGCTGGACAGGTGTTGAATCAATCCTATTACACGTATTCACTCTCAGTTGATTCGATAACTAGCAGAGAACCGAACGCAATGGAGACGCATGGCTGAAGCCCTATGTTCCTCTAGGAACTAAAGGAAATAATAATAATGATTCGATAAACAAAGCTTCCGTTGTTATCAACCTCTCCCTCCATCCAACCTCCCAGTGACATTAGATTTTAAAACTGTCATCTTATTCCATCCAACCTATTGTATGGTTGTGTGTAACTGCATGTAGTGAGTGGTATAGCTGAACTATTCTCTAGATTTCTTATCTTATTTGTGTCAACTGATCTAGATTTCGCTGTTAGGTTTTTATGCTGCTTGGCTAATCTGACTCACTGACACTGTACTACTACCTTGAGCTATGTATTTGACCTGACAATCATTGCAGGCAGGGTATTAGAAACACTAAATTGTTTTGTTGTAAAGGCTCCACAGGATTGATCGTTTAACCGACAAAGCTTGTTTGTAATTGAGTTTGTGGTTGGTTTGTGAATTCCAGCCACTTTCATTCCTGCCAGCATTGTTAAGAATTCTGCGTAAGGTGGGTGGTTTCTGAGGTTCCTTCCTTGTATGGAATTACTACTGATGATTTAGATTCCTCATATATTGGTGCTGTCTAGCGCATGTTTGACTTGCATGTCGTCATTAATATTACTATTGTTATTATTAATATTATCACTATCACTACTTTCATTACTCATTTTATTTTTACATTTCCCTCAATATTTCCTGACTAATTTATCAGGGTAATTATTAAGTTTCAAGGCTTCTTTTATGTGTATCACTTCCTGTCTTAGATTTTCCTTGGTACTAGTGCTTAGTTTTTATGCTCTGTCACTTAAACATTTCACCAATCCTTTTTTCACTGACATAGGATGGGATGATCAGAAGTCCAAATATCTGTTTGAATATGTGGTTTCCTGTAAACACTGTGTGATACATCTAATAAATAAACTAATATGGAATTACTTACTACCGCAGTGCCCAAGGCTTACACTTATATTAATATTGGTTCTAAGGATCCTGAGGATTGAGAACAGTCAGTCTAAATGTGGCACAAATCAATACTCAAAGACTTTATGAACTATCTCTAGCTGTTTTCCAACCTAACTAACTTTATATCAGCTAATATTTCTTGACCAGGCAGGCAGGCGTTGGCTCGGCATATGGGCAACACGTGGCCTAGCCATCTCGATCGATTAAGCTTTATAGCCACATCCCGAATGGTATGAATTTTTTATTTAAAAATCATCCACATTCCTTGAATCGTAAATGCAGTACAAATCGCTACAGACTGACTGGCTGACTGAATGATCTAAAGTCCTATATAGTAAAACGTGACGAATGACGTGACCAGCAGGGTGCAGCAGGTTGGGTGTGAGGATAAATACTCGCCGAAGACATTGGCAGAAGTTAGAATTCATCGGCCGTTGGATCGTGTCCCAGTGGCTCAATGGTCTACGAGGTCGCTGGCCAAGTAACCAGAAGGTCCTGGGTTCGAACCCTTTCGTTGGGTGCTTACTGATGAAGAGTCTCAAACTAGTCGGACGAAACAGCTGGCTGTCCAGTACTCCCAGGTTTTCCAATGGTTCTCTAACCAATGTCAGCTCATGATGAAATCCTGTAACCATATGCTACCCTATGACGTGACTAGTTGTTTTTGTTGATCAAATTCAACGCATAAAATACACAGCTGGCAAATCACTTGCCCTTGCTTACGGTGGCACTGTACAACTTATAATCCATGAGCACTAATTGGATTCTGACCTAGATCCTAGAGAAACAAAAGTTTCTCCTCAGTTGAACACTTGGTGAGTTCTTAGGTGCGCGCTGCTATAGAGCTACAAACTTGGACGAAACAACTGTTCACTCATCATTTTCTTCACTTCCAAATGTTTTGTTAAATTGATGTTGATTCCTGATGGCATACACATAATCTTGAAGTAAATCAACATTTGGAAATCTATTCCGCAATTGTAATTAATAGTGTTCTCTGAGGAGCTGGTTGATGGGTTAGTTGCGGAGCTTTCGTCGTCCCCCCAACCAGCTGGACAACATCCTTCTTCAGCGCAAATTTCAGCGTAAAGTGAACTGATTTAAATTTTTTTCCATGAGTGTTGATAGAATTTCGTCTCCCGGTTACCATCTTTACATTTGTGTTTTGATCATTTTCTATTGACTTGGATTTTAAACTTTCTGGTCACTTGATCTTATTTTTATTAGTTGGTATATTTGGTCTATAATCACGTGTTTGTTAATCGCTGGCTGATTCGTTTGAGTACCTACCCGGCTTCTAGGAATTCCCTGACTACACTTTTGGTGGTGGTGTTTCCTCTGTCTAAAATTTCGACATTATCTCAGTTATCAAATTGATGTCCATAATTATATATATATGCATTGATATGAAACAGGAATATATAACATATCTTATTTTGATAAAGGCTATTAGCTCAGTACCAAGTAGTAGGGAAACAGCATTGTTCAATTTTTCATTCACTTGGAATGAAAATACAAAAATGCATGCACACATGGGAGACAGTCATTTCACTCGCCACCTGTGTGGGGGTAGGACCCAGTTCATCAGTAGTGGTGTGTACTCGGTTTGATTTGGTTCCATGAGCTGAGTTCAATGAGTTCGGACCACTCCAGTCTAGTTGGTCTATAATTCTCATAATAATGAAAATCGGACCAAAGATTTCGCTCCATTATGGATACGATTTTATTTTGATAAACTGTCACTCACAGTGTTATACGTAGGATTCTTAATAACAAAGCAGGAATTAGGCTGGTGGTGGCATTTAAACCTACAAAGTCACTCAGGTAGGACAAGCTCTGTAGGTTAAAGGACCCTATATGTTGACCCAATTAGACAAAATAATATAATTTACAAAATACCCTGCAACGACTCTGAGTTAGGTCAACTACACAGGTCAGTCAAACTAGTATATGCATGTTTATATACACAGAATATTCTAGATTAGTAGTCAATAACAATATTAGTGTGTGCTTTTTAAATAATATCGATTTGTAAAGTAAGATCACAATGGAATGACCACAGTTCATTAAAGATGCCCAACTTATAATAATAATAATAATAATAATAATAATAATAATAATAAAGATATAATAGAGAATAGAATATCAACTAAAATTAGGGAAATTTCACAAAAATTCTGGATTATTCAAACCTGGATGGCCAAGGTAATGATAATGACTGAACTAACTTCTTGTGCGTCGGTGGCACAGTGGTTAGGACTCTCACTGACCATGCACATGGTCCGAGGTTCGATCTCCTGCCGGCGCACACCCGATATCTATGGTCGGCCTGAATTTGGGCGACCGATATCCATGCTGAAAATGCCATACTTGTACTGAAAATACGGTGTAGAATCAAGCTGTAAATCAAAATATAAATATAAAATATTTTGGGTGCATAAATTAGGCTTATCAATATGCATCCCCACAGCCTCAGCAATATTTAGAAGTTGAACTCTCAAAGCGAAATTGAGATTCGTAGGTATTCGGTAAATGACCCTGAAAGCATGATTAACGTCAGTCTTGTGTTCTGTATCCACAAGATGGGATAGAATGGCGCTGCGAATACATTTTGTTTGACGTTTGCTTAACCAGGCAGGGTGATGTTCGGAAATTGGACGCGAAACACGCCTAATTGTACGGCCTATGTAACTGGCTCTGTAACAACAGAAGACAAGGGCCAGGCAACAGATCGTTTATTACGAAAAATCAACACGTATTTATAGATTTTTATGTACATTATTGTAGGTCAATGTTAGTAGAAAATACAGTCTGTTGATTGGTTGTTTCTCACACAAAGTTAACCTTGCATCTCTTGTGGCTGTGTCAGTTCATCTATATGTTAACTGTAACCGTCTGTCTACCTTGACCTTTGACCTCAATTACTGTCAACCAATTTGGCCAGCAACCATCTCTCACCACAACATGACTAATATTTGATACATAAACATTGACCTCAATTACTGTCCACCACTTGGCTAGTAGACCGCTCTCACCACACTCGTCCCCCCGTCAAATAGTTTGGACTGAAGTCGGCTCGGTCTTCTCGGTTCTTGGGGCTCTGCTCTGTTGTCTTGCTGTCTGGAATCTCGGCGCTTGCGGATGTTCACTTGTTTAACGGTGTTTACCATTGCGATTGTGTCTGCGTAACCCCATCTCAACGTGACCATATATGGTCCTTCCCACTTTGGAAACTGTTTGCCTGACCCTGTCGCACATTCGTAGGTATTTCACCTCACACTTCCATATGCTGCTTTCTCCCGACCTCCCAGCAGCGTCCCAAGTAGCAGCCTCATCGCTGACAGATCTTGAACGCCACTCAACTGCGAAGAAGCCTCGAAGTCCTGCGCGAAGATCCATATGTCTCCATCAAAAACTGCAGGGCATAGGCTTTCCATTTGTCGGTAGGCAGCGACACCAAATGTAACAACAGAAGACAAGGGCCAGGCAACAGATCGTTTATTACGAAAAATCAACACGTATTTATAGATTTTTATGTACATTATTGTAGGTCAATGTTAGTAGAAAATACAGTCTGTTGATTGGTTGTTTCTCACACAAAGTTAACCTTGCATCTCTTGTGGCTGTGTCAGTTCATCTATATGTTAACTGTAACCGTCTGTCTACCTTGACCTTTGACCTCAATTACTGTCAACCAATTTGGCCAGCAACCATCTCTCACCACAACATGACTAATATTTGATACATAAACATTGACCTCAATTACTGTCCACCACTTGGCTAGTAGACCGCTCTCACCACAGCTCCACAGGAGCAGTTCAATTGGTATATACACATGGAAGAGGCGAAATTAGGCAGTTTGTCTTTTATTACCGAAGGCAGAAGAGGAGTGGTTCTAAAGATATAGCGTAATTGAGCAGCATGGAATGCTCTTTTTACCGCATTTCTGAGGCAATGTGTTAGTATCTCACTTGTATTTTCTCCTAGGAACTGCATCTTTAAGAACAAGGCTTTCTTTGGAACTGTTGGTAACTTGGACTGTTTTGGTTTTAGTTTCATATTCTTATCAATAAACTTTTCAGGATAACCATTCTCACTTAGCAACCGTTTACTATTGTTAAGCTCCTCGTCAAGACATTCATCCGAGCACATCTCCCTTGCTGTGTGGACCAAGCACTTTATTAGATTGCGTTTGTATTTCAAGGGCATAAAGCTGAGAAAATGTGTGTACTGGCCCGTTGATGTAGGTTTTCCATAGACACTTCTTCTTATTGTGCCGTCCTCTTTTCTGGTCATAAGGACGTCTAGAAATGATATACTAGAGTCTTTTTCTTTCTCAATAGTAAAATTTATTGCAGAATGTACCTTATTAAATTTGTCCAGGATGTTATTTGTTCCTTTTCGTTCTTCATAATCAAAAAAGTATCATCCATGTATCGACAATAAAATTCGAGTTCATAATAGGAATATGCTGACTGTTATTTTTATTATTCATGGCAATCCGATGTTTTGCTTTCTTATAAATGTTTTTATTTTTTTCTATTTTTCATTCCATTTCAGCGTAAATCTTCATCTAGTGAAGAAGTTCCGCCTATGTATAATGCACAACCGAGGCTATTCACACTTCCAAGTGATATGGGAAGTGAAGCGACCAAGGAATATGTTCAAGTAAGCCAAAATAACAAAAAAAACAACGAGAAATTTCACACTTCTGTTTATAAAAAACACAAAATATAATTGAGCCAGCAAAGAATATCCCCCCCCCTTTTCGATAAGAAGTTCCTCCTCCTCTTCTCGCTCTACAATTATATCTATATATGCATGTCTGTTTATATACATAGAATATTCTAGATTAGTAGTCAATAACAATATTAGTGTGTGCTTTTTAAATAGTAATATCGATTTGTAAAGTAAGATCACAATGGAATCACCACAGTTCATTAAAGATGCCTAAATTATAATAATAATAATAATAATAATAATAATAAAGATATAGTAGCAAATAGAATATCAACTAAAATTAGGAAAATTCCACAAAAATTCAGGATCGATCATTCAAACCTAGATGGCCAAGCGGGTAAGGATAATGTCTGAACCAACCAACTTCTTTTGGATGCACAAATTAGGCTTGTTAATATGGATCCCAACAGCCAGCCAGCCAGCCTCAGCAATATTTAGTAGTCGAACTGTGAAGGCGAAATTGAGATTTGTTAGTTGGTATGCGGTAAATGACCCTGAAAGCCACCTGGTTAACATCAGTCAGTCTTGTGTTCTGTTCTGTATCCACAAGATGAGTGAGATAGAATAGCGCTGCGGATAGATGGATTTGGTTGTCTTTTACCTAACCAACCAGTGTGCAAGGAGATGTTCGGTAGATAGACATGGAAGGGGGTGAAATTAGGCAGTTTGTCTTTTACTCCCGAATGAACGCAAAATAGGGTTGAGTGGTTTTGAAGAGACCGCGTAATTCAGCATCAGGGAATGATCTTCATTTCACCGCCTAATTTCTAAGATACTGTGTTAGTATCTGGCTGATTTGTCCCCAAGGAACTGCATGTGTAAGAATAAGGCCTTACTTTGCCTCGAAACTGTTGTTACCTTGGACTGCTTTGATTTTAGATTCATAATCTTATCAATAAACTTTTCTGGATAACCATTTTCACTCAGCAACCGTTTAATATTATTAAGTTCCTCATCAAGACGTTGATCCGAGCAGATTGCTCTTGCTCTATGGTGAACCAATCACTTTATCAGATTGCGTTTGTATTTTAAGGCCACGAAGCTGAGATTCATTGATTGTTTAGCTGTTATGATTATGTATTTGTGTCCGTGTAAGTTATCTTATCACACACACACACACCACTTAGTCAGTTGGAGTCGAATGGAACTAACATAAGCCTTCAGTAGCACATGTCGATTGCGCTGTGTAATTACTTTCATCAGCCGACTAAGTCTCCAGCTGCTTCCAAGCTTTCATCACCTCCTGACTTAGTCTTCTTTTATATCAGCCTTGAACTAATAACGCCCAACTTGTCCCCATAAAAACGGCTTGGTATAACCGAGGGAAGATGGACTTCTGGTCTTCCTCTCTCTCGAAATGTTGTCATGTAGCCATCTATCTGTCCATAGTCTCTGTCAGGTGGTGAGTCCTATTCAATGCCTTTACACATGTTGGGGGGTGGGGCTGTTCCTAACAAAATCGAAGGTTTAGCGCTTTTAAACGAACTGTGGTGGACAAGCAGATCTTTCGCCTAAGGGAGTTGAAAAACCCTGACTGCAAACCTATGGTGTACATGGATTGTGCAGAATCTCAAAGGATAGAATAGTGTACAAACTTGTCTTGGTCACTGGAAACCATGGATTCATTTCTCCTCTGCCTTTTGGATCAGACTGTAAGTTAAATGGCTTGGCGATTGATCGCTTAAGACGACCATCTGCTTCGGTTTGGTTATCTGGGCAATGTCTCAGCCTGCGCACAAAGTATGAGACAACATTCAAATGTTGGTTTGTAGGGATTTGATTGGTTGGTTACAGGATTTCATCATGATTAGCTGACATTGGTTAGAGAACCATTGGCAAACCAACCAGGGAGTACTGGACAACTGTTTCGTCTGTCTAGTTTGGGACTCTTCATCAGCACGCACCCATCGCGCTATGTTGTGAATTAGCAGAAGTTAGAATTCATGGACTGGCTGGCCATTGGATTGGGTCCCAGTGGCTCAATGGTCTACGAGCTAGCTCGCCTTGTAACCAGAAGGTCGTGGGTTCGAACCCTAGCAGTGGGTGCGTGCGTACTGCTGAATAGCCGGTCCCAAACTAGGATAGGGCAGTACTCCCTGGTTGGTTTTCCACTGGTTCTCTAACCAATGTCAGCTCATGATGAAATCCTATGAGTCAGCAGTTTGTGTGTGGTGCATCCCTAGGTGTCTATAATATACACCAGGTTCGTATATCAATAATAATAATAATTTCACTCTGCGTATAAATATGTCTATGCATTAACACTAGTAGGTGGTGTGGTTGGAGGCAATCGACGGACAACTCTTGTTTTTACGAGTTAATCACGGACTGATATCAATTAGAGAACCATTGAAAACCAGGGAGTACTGGATAGCTGCTGTTTCATCCTAGTTTTGGGAATCATCGGCAGTACGCACCCACTGGGATTCGAACCCAGGATCTTCCGGTTACAAGGCAAGCTCGTGTACCATTCAGCCACTGACTGGGACCCGATTCAATGGCTCATGAATTCTAACTTCTACCAATTCGTGATTTCGCGTGACCCCAGTGAGGTCCAATTAGATGTCATGTGTGTGGATGGATGTCCCACCAACGACAATGGTTGGGGTCGCGCTAAATCACGAATTGGTAGAAGTTAGAATTCATGAGCCATTGAATCGGGTCCCAGTCAGTGGCTGAATGGTATACGAGCTTGCCTTGTAACCGGAAGGTCCTGGGTTCGAGCGCCGGTGCAGTGGGTGCGTACTGCCGATGATTCCCAAACTAGGATGAAACAGCAGCTGTCGAGTACTCCCTGGTTTTCAATGGTTCTCTAACTGATATCAGTCCGTGATCAACTCGTAAAAATATAACAAACCCTTACAAACCAAACTTTAGGAAAACTCTTGGCCCATAATCTCATCCCTGTTATATTGCTCGACAGCAAACCTACTCCATCCCACCACTTTGTAGGAAATTATGTCCCTTGATAAGATTCTTGCCTACATCTCCCCATACTGCAGTCAGAACTGTTCCCACTGAGTTATTTTGGTTTATGTTTCACCTCTTTCCTGTACGATTGTACTGGATACATTGATAGCTGACTAGAGAATAAATAACCAATGTCTCGTCGCCACTGCTTGGTATCATCAATGCTGACTCTAATTCTATAAGTCAGTCAAGTTAGATAACTCACCATTGCCCCCCCCCCCTGCTCTTTCAATTTGGTGTTAGGATATTTAAGCACTGGGTTCGAGACTCGGTGCGGGGAACATCATCACTGACTCACCGGTAGAATGCAGGTACATCCAGCCAGCTGACCACGAGTCCCAGATAGGACCGGTGAAATGCGCATTATCCTGGACTTGATTTCACTGGTAGTCTCCATCCACCAATTAAATTCTGGTGTTAGGATATTGTTGAAGGCAATCAGTTGAGGGGGGGGGGGTGAGGAATGAACCCTAGACCAAAGAAGTTTGTTTTTGTTAGCATTCGTTAATAATAATAATAATAATAATAATAGTAATTTGCTTTATTCCGAATCAGTGCTCGTGATACAGAATGGAATTCTCAGCATTTTTACTACAGTAGTGCATCCAGTTAGTACATTATCAATAAATAAATAGAATTCTACATAGATTGAGGAAACCAACAGTTCATTATGACAACAGCATATTGGGATGTCGGTAGCGAAGCCAAAGTTGAACAGTGTTTGAATGTGTTAGAAAAGTAGGTGCTGTCATATTTACTGGCGTAAGCGGAAGAAAGAAACAAAGCAGCACATAACGGAAAAAAATAGATAGAAGGAAAAGAAAGAAAGAAAATGTTGTACCTATAAATGATATGAGTCGGAAAGACGAGGTCCAGCTGTACTACTGACTATTTAATGAATTATAGGTATCACGCCTAATGCTTTCTTTATCGCGAGCCAAGTAGGGTATGGTTGAGTTTTTGTACTTGCTAGCGTGAGCATATAGTTTTCTATATTGGCTTCTGGTTTTACCTGATGAGGTACAACGGGAGAGTTGTGAATGAACAGGGTGGTGTGAGTTACATAGAATGGATTTAGCCCCCATTTTTCACATGAGTCCAAGTGCCTGCCTGTCGACCAGAATATTAACAAGCTGGTTAAGTGGCAGGTTGCTTACCCTGCTGACAATCTTTAACACCCTACGTAATAAGATATATGATCCTTCTTCAGTAGCCCTGGAAAAACTAAGGAGGAACAATAGAGAATAATAGGCAGAATGCAAGAGTTAACGAATCGTAAGAGTAAGAGGGTTAGGTTATTCCAGAATATCTTAACTTCTTGATGTAGTAGCTAAGACGGAATATTTTCTAAGAAATCATCAAGATATGAGACGACCAAGAAAGATCAGCAGATAGAATGACGCCTAGGTATTTAATTTCCGACTTGGTTTCTATTTCAGTGCGCCATCTATGTTGTAGCGAGTTGTATTCAACCTTAGATTATATTGCTTCACTGTTAACTCTTTTTATGTTGATTCCGGCATTTTTTTCTTTTCTTTTTCTTTTCATCCCTTTAGTCTTACCTGCATTTACGTGATGGTGAATGTGCTCATTTAAAGCGTGAAATTGATCATTTACAATCTATACAAGAAAAGTTATTAGCAGAGATTGCTAAACAAACAGCCCTTGTTGAAAAATATGCCCGATTGGCCGGTGTCAAATATTCTAGAAGGTCTAGTGAACATCGAATACAATCCGCCTACTCCGCCTCCGCCTTCTCCTCCGCTTCTACTTTGATAAAGAAAATTATTGATAATCATGCTAATGCTAGTGATGATGTTGGCGGTGACGCTGACGATTTTATAGATCTCGATGAGAATAAGGAATTACAACAACGTTATGAAACTCTCTTGGTTCTATGCGGTAAATTAACTGAAGAGAATAATGAGCTGAAGTTGGACTTGGCTGATGTCAAGGAGATGTATAGAGCACAGGTACACACATTTACATAACGGTGTGGTTTAGTTTGGTTCGGGTTTTTTATTATTTTGTTGTCCCTACCAGCCACTTTTTTCAGCTGCATATATATTTGGGATCACCAATATCCCCAGTGGTAGCAGATATATTCATGAATAAGTGGGAAAGCATAACGATTGAAACATTCACCCCCACCCCAAAAGTATGGTGGAGATACGTAGATGACACGTTCACTGTACTTAGAACACAAAATATAGATAGATTTCTCGAACACATAACCTCGAAGGTTGAAGCAATTCAATTCACTTATGAATTGGAAAATCAGGAAGGGGAACTCCCAATGTTAGATTGCAACGTAAAGAGGAAAGAAGATGGGAGGTTAAACACTAGTGTGTTCACAGGAAACCCACACACTCAAACAGATATTTGGACTTCCAGTCATCCCATCCTATGTCAGTAAAATAGGATTGGTGAAATGTTTAAATGACAGAGCACAAAAACTAAGTAGTACCAAAGAAAATCTAAAACAGGAACTGATACATATAAAAGAAGCCTTGAAACTTAATAATTACCCTGATAAATTAGTCAGGAAATATGTAAGGAAATGTAAAAATAAAATAAATAATGATAGTAGCGATAGTGATAATAACAATAATAATAATAGTGATAATAATAATATTAATGACGACACCAACAATAGGGAATCTAAATCATCAGTAGTAATTCCATACAAGGAAGGAACCTCAGAAGCTTTACGCAGAATTCTCAACAAGGCAGGAATAAAAACGGCATTCAAACCCACAAACTCAATTAGAAACAAGCTTTGTCGGCTAAAGGATCCTATAGAGCCTTTAAAACAAAACAATTTAGTTTATCTAATACCCTGCCTGCAATGATTGTCAAGTCAAATACATAGGTCAAACTAGTAGAACAGGGGCAGTCAGACTAGCTGAACATAAAAACTTAGCGAAATCTAGATTGGTTGACCCGAATAAAGTAAGAAATCTAGAGAATAGTTCAGCTATAGCACTACATGCAGTCACACACAACCATACAATAGGATGGGATAGGATGACAGTTTTAAAATCTAATGTCACAGGGTATAGGGAGAGATTGATAACAGAAGCTTTGTTTATTGAATCAACTGCAAATACATGTAATAGGAATGATTCATCACCTGTCCCCGATATATGGAAAATTCTACTGCCCCTACGACAAATTGGAGAAAACAAAGAAAGCTATAAAACTCAAGTGTCAAAGTCGTGCGATCACAATTGATATGATTGTGAACAATAAATTTTCTTCGAAACGTCATCCAGTAAATAATACTGTTTCACTGTGTGATATACCTAATAAACAAACTAATATGGAATTACTTACTACCACAGTGCCCAAGTTTTACACATATATTTATATTTGCTTGTTTGTTTAAGACTGTAGTTTTGGACCCGACAAAACTTACATATTCACCCGTCGTGGCCAGGTTCTGTCTCTCTCTCTTTATACTATTTGTTTTTTTCCTTTTCTGTCTCACTCAATCGTGATGATGATGTTTCTCTTGTTTTAAGTGGTATTTATTATACGGTGAGAAGACATGAAATGCCTTGCTGGTTGATTAGCTGTCTTCGATCATAGGTGCCTGCCTGCCTGACTGCGTTCGCTCTATCTCCCGTGTCAGGTGGTGGTTGGTATAATAAGGTGGTGAGCAATATTGAGGTTAGGCGTCCAGTGAGTGCTAGTTGGTAACGAGGGAGGGGAAATCAATCGACAATGAGGCTGTGAAATTATGTCGACTGAGTGAGGTGGTTTGGACATGTGTTACGGACAATGTTAGCTGACATAGGGTCACGCTGGAAAAGAGCTAGTGGTGGTCAAAGCAAACATGGCTTCTTCACTAGTCAATGAAATCCACAAAAGGTAGTTTGAGCCAGCCAGCCAGCCACGTAGGAAGGTGTAGACTGGCTTCCTGACTGGTTGGGGTCCTCGGGATGACGGTAAAGACCAATGAAGGCTGGAAACAATTGGTGATATGGCTCAAACTCATCGCTCTCAATGTTGGCTGGCGCAGGTGCATCCACTCCTTGTTACTTATGATTTCTCCAATGAAACTATATTGTTCTTCGTTATTACTGTTCCTTTGTCTTACCACACCTCTGTTTACTGTCTCTCTCTATTATCCATTTGTTCTACTTTCTTCTCTTACTTTGTGTACTACATGGGGTGGAGGGAGTGTGTGGTGACTTGAACTGGTGCACATCGGTGCAAATCGGTTCTATGTCGAAAACAGACAGACAGATTATACGTTGAGTATTACCGAGAATAGACGTAGAGTAATGAGTGTTGAGTGAGGAGAAGAAGTTAATCGGTGAGGTCGTTAAGCTATACATTTATACGGAATCCTTGGAAGTGAGGACAGGAGTAAGACAAACTGGCTGCCTACTATCGCCAATGATTTTCCTGATTGCAGTTGACTGGATAATGCGACAAACAGCGGGCATGGACTCACACAAAAAACTTGGAGGATCTGGACTTCGACGATGAAATATGTCTGATTTCCCACAAACTGGATAATATGCAAGTGAAAAGCAACAAGTTGTCAGAAGAAGCATCCAGAGAAGATAGAACTTCAGGTGAACATAGAGAAAACAGAGGTGATGAAGATTCCTGGACAAAAACAACAACAACAGACAACGATTAGCATAAATGGGAGGAACCTGAAGGAAACAACCTCTTTTACCTACCTGGGAAGCATCGTCTCAAATATAGGCGGATGGAACTGACGAGGATATCAAAGCAGCGAGGATCGGGAAAGCAAGACAAGCTTTCACCAATCTCAAGTCTCAGCATCAAAAATAAGATCCGGATTTTCAACTCCAATGTGAAGTCAGTGCTACCATAGAGATCAGAGACTTGGCGCGTCATAAAGAGCATCTCAAACAAACAACAGACCTTCATTAATAGTTGTCTTCGCTCAATATCACTCAAGATTAGATGGCCAAAGTATCAGCAACAGAGATCTCTGGGAGCGAACCAACCAGGAACCAATTGTGAAACAAATATGCAGGAAGAAATGGAAATGGATTGGCCATACTCTGAGGAAACCACCAAGTGACATCACTAGACAGGCCATTGCTCGAGTGGAACCCGACCGAAACGGAAGCGGCGAGTTGGTCGTCAGTGCGAGGGTGAGTGACTTGGAGGAGGTCATGTGAAGAGGAGATAATGAAAACGTGTGGGCAGACTTGGAGCCAGGTGAATATTCTAGCAGAGAACCCAACGCAATGGAGACACACGGCTGGAGCCCTAAGTTCCTCTAAGAATTAAAGGATACAATTATAATAATGATTGAAGTGTCTAGGATATGTGTGTGTGTGTGTTGTACATGATAACATATCGCCTTCCACAATGGACAATGTTTTTTTCCGACATGGGATTTGATTGGAGAGAGAAGAGAGAGAGTTAGAGGCGGAGAACCAGGGCCCAAACCTGAAATCAGTTCATGAAATCGCTGACGCTTAGCTTTGGTGGTCATTTAGGGAGGGAGGTGTAGGTAGGCTGTGTGGTTGGGCGCTCCTTTAGGAACCAATTGACTGGGAGACTGACTGACTGATTGACTGGTGGTTGAGATATGACTCGAATTCGTTGTCAACAGCTGAAACGCATTCACTCCTTGATCCATTGAAGGCTCATATTTTTCCGTATGATGACTGACTCTCCTTTGTTTCCCCCGACACATTTTCGCTCATCTTATTGGAGTTCTTTTTGAATGCCAATTACTTTTGTTTCCTCTAGCTTAGTTGGCAAAGTTAAACCTTCGGCACCAGTAACAACCAATCAGCAAACGACCTTGAGCGGACCAATCACATACAAGAGGCGTTTATGATAAGCGGAAACGTATATTTATAGAAAAATGCATAAAAAAATGATGAAACGGTTACTATGAGTTTCTTTCCCGAACATTGGACAGGAACATCTCCCTATTCAGCATTAGACTGTCAATAAAGAAGTCGCACCACATTCTCTACATATATTCTTCTAAATGACTATAAATGAGATCCATTTATAACCCTTATTCTATTTTTCAAACGACCCAAAAATCCTTCAGTGGAATTTATATGAGTCTCTGTAACTGGATCCACGAAATCACTGGAGTGGTTCACTCTGTCATGAATGTATCCCAGGGATGACAATGAATCATAACCTTTCCACTCGTCGGTATGTACAATTCATCCCGGTTTCACAAATTGCTTTATAATAGGTACCAGAGTACTCGCCTTCCTGTCTGCTATTCTTTCAACAAATCCTTTTCGGAGGGACATGTCGTATAAAGCTATGACCCAAATGTTGTTCGCTCTCTGACGACCACGGTTATATTTCTTCTTCACCAACACTGTCTCATCCACATGGACTACTACGTTGTCCCCGGCCTAACAACGAAGTATTTCTGTACATTTTCCATGAGGCGATGTCCCTGCAGTGCTGGTACCACTGAACTGTTGAGACGACGCTGTTCTCCGTCTCGGCAGCAGCGGCTCTCACGGACTGTTTCAGTACCCAGTAATTGTAAATGTACAAAATCTGGGTTAGGGAGAGATGCGATCTAGCAAAAATAGTTCCTACGAAATATTACCCTCTCTAATACTAACTCGCTTCCAGCAAATTCCACAACGATGTACAAAACCATCAGTTGACCTAGTATAGATTTTTAGAGTCATTACACCACCACACGAACAACTTCTCTCCTTTCGAAGCAAGCATAAGTCCAGGCAATACTGAAAGACACTATCCTGTTCGAATTGCAAACGTAACCCCTTGTAAGGGCACGCATTCATTGTAAATGAATCAAGCGCTACACAGCATTGAACTACGTTCGTGAATCTCATTGGATAATTCGACGCCGTTCGCTGATTGGTAGTTACTGGTGTCTAAAGTTTAACTTGGTCGTTTAGTTTACAAAATGGAATGTGTGGTATCTCTCGTGAACTAGTGAAAATTTTTTAAAATGTTGAAACTCATCTATCCAGCCAGTCAACCAACCAACCAACCGTACGTGTTCCGAGTGGAACATTGGGCTTCTTCAGCAGCAGCACATCTCTTCATCATATCATCCTGTTCCCTGCTGCTGTTGTCCTCTTTTGACTGGCTCCATCCATGATGATTGCCGCCCATAGGCGCTTTCATATGTCCTTTTCCTAAGATCTCTTTTCAGTATGACTGTCGAGCGCGCGCTCAAATAAATCATCGCTTTCCATTTGAATTCCGCTGTTGTAGCTACGGCCCAGCGTGTGTGTCATGTCACTTGACGGTTTCCTCAGCGAGCATGTTCTTTACATCTACATCTATAGTTTGGTTTGTAAGGGTTAGTTTTGTTTTTACACTGCCGATGATGATTCCCAAACTAGGTTGATGAAACAGCTAGCTGGCTGTCCAGTACTCCCTGTCGCTGGTTTTCAATGCTTCTCTAACTCATTGATATCAATCCGTAATCAACTCGTAAAAGCATAACTAACCTTTGCAAACCAAACTATAGAAAAAATTAATCTGATGCTCGCTAGTGAGTGATTTGCTACAGGATAGAGTTTCCTGGAGTCAGTCAGTTCTAGTGAGAAGTCGTGACCAGTGAGGTGGTGGTCCATCCAGATGTTGTCACATGTGAGGATGGATGGATGTCCCACCGACGACATTGGTTGGTACCAGCCAGTCGCGCTAAATCATGAATTGATAGAAGTTAGAATCCATGCACTGACCATTGAATTGGATCCCAGAGAGTGCCTGAATGGTATACGAGCCTGCTAGCTTGCCTTGTAATCAGAAGGTCCTGGGTTCGAACCTCGGTGCAGTGGTGGGTGCGTACTGCCGATGATTCTCAAACTAGGCTGATGAAACAGCTGTCCAGTACTCCCTGTGGCTGGCTTTCCGAGAAGTTCAAGAATAGCATCCCAGGAGTGCGAACGCTCAAATGACCTTGAACGCTTGCTAGTCGTTGGTTGAGGAAACCTACCATTATTCTAGCGCGAAGATGAACGCTGTTCATCTGCTTAGATGCAAATTTCACCCAGATCATGTATTTCAGTACTGCCTAGATAATGAATTAATAGGACGTACTCGGATATTCAGTTTTGATGTTTCTATGAACCTGCAGCCATATACCCAGGTCATTGATGGATATATATTTAGATGTGCACAGAGTAGGAAACGAATAAGTGTTCGTACTGGTAAGTGACACTCTCAGTTAATTGTCTTCTAGGTACTTTCTTTGGAAAATCGAAATTTTCGTTGATCAATATCCTGTTTCTGTGCCATTACTGGATTTTAAAGTCCGGGGTGAGATCAACTGCGGCTCAGACAGAAAATATGTTGACGTCTACTGTGCAGTGGTTCCAGTTTTGTCGAGATTTAGCGTCGTAGAAAATGAATAGTATTACTCAAGTGATGGTAGGAGTCCTTGTGGTCGTTCATTTCGATGAAACGGTTCTTATAAAGAAGAAGTACAATCGTGTACGTGCTAGAGTTAACAATGTTTGGGTTCTGGGAATTTACGACACCCAGATTCAGAAAGGATTTATCGAACTTATTCCAGATAGGAGTGCTGGCTGGTACACTCCTCCCTATTATTCAGAGACTCATCTTGCCAGGCACTACCATTCACACGGATGAATGGACAGGATATAACCGATTATCGGATTTGGGATATATACTTCATCGAGTTAACCATTCGGATGATTTCGTCGATCCCAGAACCAGTACTCATACCAATTCAATCGAAGATTTCTCGGGAAGACTAAAAAATAGAATCAGAGCTACCAACGGATCTCAAAACCAAGTTATTTTCAGTCATTTGGATGAATATATGTATAGAAATTGGTTTAATTTAAAAACTAAAACTCCTCATTATAATCGGGACATCTTTTTATCTCATATTAGACAAAAATACCCTGTTTAATGTTTTTTTTTCATGCTTTTTGATGTAATTACACGTAAAATTTTATGCAAAAATCCTCCCATTTTGTGATTGGTCGGCTCAAGGTCACTCGTGCGTTCACATCCCTTGTGACGCTACTGTGGAATTGTGCCTGGTTTTCAATGCTTCTCTAACTGACCGATATCATTCCGTGTTCTATAAATCTATTTCTTTTTCGGCGTCTTTGTTGGTCAATAGTATCTTAGTAGAGGTTCTTTACCTGTTGTTATTGGCTTTGTGGCCATCTCTGTTCTTCAGTAAGGAGTAGTTGAAGTTAGCTGTTGACAGAAATCTGAAGCCTCTTTGATGAAAATGCGCTTGGGGCTGATGCACACTAAGTCGCTGAACACCACCATGTACTTGAACTTACTTTACTTTACTTCGGCTATCTCCTACGGAAGGATGAGCCGGCTTCATGAACATCTCGAATCATCGCTGCCCAGGCGCGGCGATCTGATGAAGAGAGTTCATGAAGTTTCATGGGAATTTGGTACGAGTGATGTCCCCAGAATCGCTCGGCCGCCTTTTGTTTGAGAGTGCAGCTCTAGCCTTTACACAACCAAGTGTGACCTGCAAGGCAGTAGGAGTGGAGTAGGGAGTCCACTATCCATTGCAGCCGGTGACCGGAGTTCGGTTCATACGCCTTTTTGAATGGGGCCAGACATCCAGGACATCCAACAAGCCCTTTGTCCATACGTGTGCCGGTGAGCTCCAGTGAGCTTCATACGCCAGTCGTTGGAGATTTGGAGTCAGGGTTTCGCCATCTCCCGTAGACTGTCATCCAATGGACAGTCAACCCGGTGAAGAGCGCCGGACATCCGCTTTCGCCCTCTCACTTTGGTGAAAAACACCTTCACCACGTGAAGGCAGTGAGTAGGACTTCTTCAGGAGAGGCTATGTAAGACGCCCAGTCATATGGGAGTATTTCAAGAGGTGTGAGGAGGGGTGGCCAATCCGCAGCGCAAGGCACCCACCCCCGACCATCCTGAGGCTTTGGACATCATGTAGTGATTTGACCTGAGTGCTAAAAAAAGTGCGAATCTAGTTCTTTGTGATGATGATTTGAGATAAACGGAGGTGTCTGTTTTGTTTTCTTTTCATGCTCATCAACTGTACTTGAAATGACGCTTGCTGCTTGAATAAGTGGAAATCACGCTAACACATTCCATACCCCTGTGCTTATTTTTTATTTCCTTCACCGCGAAGGGAAACACACATCGCTTGACTGTCTTCCCGAAATCTTTCATCAGCCTGTGTCATTTTGCCTATCCAATTCTAGAGAAGATAAATAAATAAATAAGTTAGTTCTGAATATTTTTCGTGTGTGTGTCTTAAAGTTTCTATAGCGATTCTAGTTGATTTTCTGCCAGTAAAGTTGTAAATTACTCTCTACCGATTTTGGCTAGCGCAGACAGCTCTCACTACACTCGCCCCGCCCCCCGCGTCAAAGACTTGCAACTGAAGTTGGTTTAGGTCTTCTTGGTTCTAGGGGCTTTGTTCGTTTGTCATGCTGCCTGGAATCTCGACACTCGCTGATGTTCACCTGTTTCTCTTTGCTTGCCATTGCGATTGTGTCTGCGTAACCTCATCATCTCAAAGTGACCATGTGTGGTCCATTCCACTGTGGAAACTGTTTGACTGAGACTGTCGCACATTCGTCGGTATTTCGCCTCACACTTTCATATACTGCTCTCTCCCGACCTCCCAGCAGCGTCCCAAGTAACAGCCTCATCACTAACAAATCTTGAACGCCACTGAACTGCGCAGGAGCCTCGAATTCCTGCCCGAAGATCCATCCATATGTCTCCATCAAAAACTGCAGGGCATAGGCTTTCCATTTGTCAGTAGGCAGCGATACCAAATGTAACAAGAGAAGACAAGGGCCAGGCAACAGATCCTTTATTAAGAAAATCAACACATATTTATCGATTTTCATGTACATACATGATTATAGATTATTGTTAGCAGACAAACACAGTCTTCTGATTGATGTTTCTTTCTCACTGAAAGTTAGTTAATCTTTCATCTCTTTGTGGCTGTTTCTTGAAGGTCAGATCATTTGCTATCTGCTAATTGTATCCGCCTACACAAACAAAGTGTGCTGTGATTAGTTGGTTGTTGGTTGAGTCAGTCTTCGTTCTTGTTTTTGTTCTCTCATGACCAATATTTGAGACATAAACTGAAATTAACGACTTAGGAATCGACCTGTTACCAGGGAATAGTCTTATGGAGTTAGAATATGCAGATGACATAGTCCTGTTAGGGGAGGATACTGACAAAATGCAGAGTCTTCTGAACACCTTGAGAAGCAATCTTCGTATGTTTGGCATGCGATTCGCCCCTGTGAAATGTAAGATGCTGCTACAGGATTGGACTACGTCTACCCCTAGCTTAGTGATAGGGAGTGAAGTGGTAGAATATGTTGACCACTTCACCTTTTTGGGAAGTTGTATCAGTACCAACAGATTGATTGGTGACGAAATCTCAGCACGGATCTAAAAAGCTCGGGCTGCTTTCGCTAACTTACACCGTCCCTGGCGTAGGCGTGACATCCGGCTATCAACCAAGGGACGTGTGTACTGCTCACCAGTTCGCTCCGTCCTTCTCTATGGCTGGCTCTGAAACATGGCCAATACGAGTTGAAGACATGAAAAGGTTGACTGTTTTTGATCATAGATGTCTACGATCTCTTTCTCACGTTAGGAGGTGGTATAATAAGGTAAGTAATGTTGACATTAGGCGTAGAGTGTTGGGCAAAGAGGGAAAATCAATCGACGAGGCTATAAAGTTACATAGATTGAGATGGCTAGGTGACGTGCTGCGCATGCCTAACCATCGCCTCCCCCTCCCGACGGGCATTACTAGCTGATATATAGGTGCATGTTGGAAAAGAGTAAGTGGTGCCACGCCAAACAAAAACATGGCCTCATCAATCCATGAAATCCTTGACAGTTAAACTGAGTCAGGTAGGAAGGAAGATGCAGACTTCCGGGTTGGGGCCCGCCCTCGGGACTCTAAGAATCAATGGCTGGAGACAGACAATAGGTGACATGGCTCAAAATCGTTGTCAATGGCTTACGCAGATGTATTCAGTCTCTGTAATATTCAGTCTCATATTCCTTTCTACCATTATTCATTCTGTTTCACTCTTATACTTGTCAAAACTCTATTGATTCTCTTCACTCATCCATCTTCTTGTCTACCTTTGTGTGGTATTTGGAACGTGGCAACTCGAACTGCTGTTGCACTTCGGTGCCAAGTTCTATGTTGAATCCACTCAGTTAGTCACATAAACATTGACGTAAATTACTGTCTACCCCAATTTTTGGCTAGCTCAGACAGCTCACATCACAATAACGTCTAGTATCTCGGAATTGTAGTTTTTTCTTTATTGGTTAAATATGTACATACAATTAGATTCTCCACTTTCACTTCTAATATGCGTTTGTTTTGGTGTTTTTCCTCTTGTCTTCTATTTCAGATTGACATGCTTCTAAAGGGTAAATAACTAACAAGAAGAATCGATTCCTACATATATATATATACATTGCCTAATTGTCTGTGATAGCGAACACCCACTAAGTCAGTCAGTCAGTCAGTAATATATCTATAATATAGGGTTTTTTTCAAATACCTCTCAACACATTATATTCCATATAGAGTGAGTGAAGTTGTTGTCTTTCAAAAAAAAATTATATTCTCGTTTTTAAACTTTAATTTACTATGAAATAAATCAGAAAGTATTTTTCTCTCCCTCTGTCTCTCTTCTGGTGGATGCTTCTATAGAAGTTTTCTATTAATCTCTATGTATGTATGTGTGTATGTAGGTACCCCTATGTCAGCAGCGAACTCACTTCATGTATCTATCTATCATCCACCTGCCTATTTTCGTGTTAATCTTGATTATTATTTTCACATAATTCACTTGTGATTTTTTGTCAAGTTTCTGTGCTTGTTTGTTTATTTGTTTAAACAAGCAAATGCATATTTTATTTCTCCTCTTTTTTAATATTTTTAAATTTATTCTAAAATAAAGTAAAGTGTGTAAGTATATACAAATTGCTCAACAAACTTTATATTTTTTATAATAAGGCTTGTTAATATGGATCCCAACCGCCAGCCAGCCAGCCTCAGCAATATTTAGTAGTCGAACTGTTAAGGCGAAATTGAGATTTGTTAGTTGGTGTATGCGGTAAATGACTCTGAAAGCCGCCTTGTTAACATCAATCAGTTTTGTGTTCTGTATCCAGAAGGAGAGAAGTGAGATAGAATAGCGCTGCGAATAGATGGATTTTGTTTTTCCTTTACTTCACCAATCACTGTGCAGATTGATGTTTGGAAATTCGACGAGAAACGCGCCTAATTGTGTACGGCCTATACAAGTAACTGGCTCACTCCACAGCATGAGCAGTTAACTTGGTAGATACACACACGTGGAAGAGGAGAAATTAGGCAGTTTGTCTTTTACTCCCGAACTAACGCAAAATAAGGTGGTGGTGGTGGTTTTGAAGACACAGCGTAATTCGACAGCAGCAGGGAATGCTGTTCGTTTCGCCGCATTTCAAGGCACAGCTATGTCAGTATCCCGCTGATTTTGTCCCCAAGGAACTCCATTTGTAAGAATAAGGCCTTCCTTTTTAGGAATTGTTGGTAACTTTGGCTGCCTTGATTTTGTAATATTAATAGTAATAATAATATATTCTCATTGTTTTGTACATGAGGGACACCAGTTTCCAGGTACCATCAGTATGATAAATTACACATACGATTAGTAAGCATAGTTAGTAATGATAATATAATAAGGTAGATATATTTATTCCCACCTATGTAGGACACACCAGTTATATACAAGCATGGATAAGTATTATTTAAATTACATGAATTACGGTTAAATTACATGGATGCTGTCTATCTTGTCTTTATTTTGTGGGAAAAATTTGATAATCGTGGAAAATACCCATTGGAACATTAGATTGAGAAGAATAAGAAGTTCAGCAAAGATATCTGCCATCTTTCCGGCGATTTCATTTTCAAAAGTAGCTGTACAATCGCATTTAAATACATAATTTTACATGGAGACAATTCTTGTTTGATTCTACATAATTATGACGGCGAATAAAAGGTGATAATTATTTCCAACTGGATGGATGGTTTTACGAGAGGCTTAGAAACAAAATTACACAGGATTAGAATGGATATGAGCATCGAAACAAAATTGAAATAATAATTTTCAACTCTAGATGGGAATCAGGAGGTGCGAATATAGATTACAAGAGCCTTAGAAACAAAATTACATGGGATTTAGCAAATTACAGGTGTGCAGAAAATGAGCATGGAAACAAAAATTGAGATAATAATTTTCAACTTAAAATGGAAGTTAGGAGGTGTGAATATAGATTACAAGAGCCTTAGAAACACAAAACAATTGCACAGGATTTAGATATAATTGTAAATTTTTTTAAACGGACTATAAATGTGAACAGGAAAAGCATGGGAACAAACTTAAAATAACTGTGTTTTTTTATAACTGGAAAAAAAATGTGGTGAATCGAATGAAGACTGAGGGAGTAAGAATCACACACACATAGCGAACGAAAAGGGATAAAAAAATAAAAACAAAAACGGAAGCTACGGTAACATACCGAACTAAGTCCATGGTAGTTGTAGTGGTTGGACTAATATCTTTTGGACACACACAGCTCTGGCTTCTCGATGCATATTGCGAGGGCTTCTGCAGTACAGAGAAGTCGGAAACAAACTGCTTTCCGTAGGTTTCTGTTGACTTTGTAAATTATTTACTTTGAAAGAATCAGTTGAGATGTTGTGGTATTCAATTCGCACAAGAAGGTTCTTACGATCTGTGTAACCAAACTTGCACAGTGACAATTCAAGCCTTTAAATCAACACTCCGTGAAAACTTCTTCACAGTCATGTATTCTAAAATATGGAATAGCCTGCTCCTACATATCAGGACTTGCTCTTCAGCTATAAGTTTCAAACGCTCTCTGTACAGACTGCTTCACTCTACTGATTATATAAATAAACTATTTACTCCTAGAACGAATCAAATATTAGTTTACTAAAGTGCCTAAACAACACGCTTAAATACCTTTACTACTCTAAAAACTATAAATAAACTAGTCGCATAGATGCATAAAAAGACTTAGTAGAAATAAATACTTGTTCACTAAATTACAATGTGCAACGAATATAAACAAATATGTCCCACTCCACATACTTTTTCTCTACCCTCTGGTTCTTTGATGCTCGCCTCTTCCGTTGTATTTGCCTTGTAGTAGAAGTTGCATTGATCTACATCCAGACTGAAGCTGAGAAAACACTTAAATCACTTAATAATAATAATAATATATTCTAATTTTTGTACATGAGAGACGTCAGTTCACAGGCATCATCAAATCGATAAATTACACATACGATTAGTAAGCATAGTTAGTAATGATAATATAATAAGGTACATATATTTATTCCTACCTATGTAGGACACACCAGTTGTACAGGCATGGATAAGTGTTATTTAAATTACATATTTAAATTACATGAATTACGGTTAAATTATATGGTCGCTGTCTATCTTGTCTTTAGTTTATGGGAAAAATTTGATAACTAGTGATTCAATGGACCACATCAAGAAATATAGAGATATTAAAAAGACAATTGCAGCGGGGAAGAAAATTTTCTTTTCGACGAAATCATCAACGACAAGGCTGTACATTCGTGTATTTATATCAAATGGATGGGAAAGTTCCAGAATAATTTCCGGTTAAGTGTCAAATTATTAAAAATTACAATTAGGAATCAAAATGCCATACTTAACAGGGGGACGGATAAAACTCAAACAAAGTAGCATTTTAATGACTAAGAAGATTGACATTGTGCAATTGAGGGTTAGAAATGTAGAAATAACAAAAATAGATAGACAGGATGTTTGGATAAAAAACTAATGTGACGAATAATTGTTTATGCAATCAGCCATTAAATATGTAGAAATAATAATATGACAAAATAAACAGGAAGGGTGGATATGAAAATATGGTAGTGTAGACAGGGATTAAGAAAAACTTAAAATAACATGAATAAACAGGAAGTTTAGATAAGAAGGGCGATGAGATTGTCATTAATAAAAAATTCTTTTACCTGTTTATGATGGCCATGGCAGGGACAGGGGTTGGATGTAATTCTTTTGGATACAAAGCGTGGGTTTGAGCTTTTGCATAGCTAGCGTCTCAGCTATGCCCAGATGTCTTAATTTCACTCCCTTCGATAGGTTTGATTGAATTTTGTATATTACTTTGAAGGATTTTTCGAAAGGCGCTGAATATCCTGAGTTTTGGTGTTTTTCCTCTTGTCTTTTGTTTCAGATTGACATGCTTCTTAAGGGTAAATGATAATAACAAGAAGAATCGATTCCTAATTGTCTGTGATAGCGAACACCCACTAAGTCAGTCAGTCAGTCAGTAATATATCTATAATATAGGGTTTTTTTCAAATACCTCTCAACACATTATATTCCATATAGAGTGAGTGAAGTTGTTGTCTTTCAAAAAAAAATTATATTCTCGTTTTTAAACTTTTATTTACTATGAAATAAATCAGAAAGTATTTTTCTCTCCCTCTGTCTCTCTTCTGGTGGATGCTTCTATAGAAGTTTTCTATTAATCTCTATGTATGTATGTGTGTATGTAGGTACCCCTATGTCAGCAGCGAACTCACTTCATGTATCTATCTATCATCCACCTGCCTATTTTCGTGTTAATCTTGATTATTATTTTCACATAATTCACTTGTGATTTTTTTGCCAAGTTTCTGTGTTTTTGTTTGTTTCTTTGTTTGTTTAAACCAGCAAATGCATATTTTATTTCTCCTCTTTTTTAATATTTTTAAATTTATTCTAAAATAAAGTAAAGTGTAAGTATATACAAATTGCTCAACAAATTTTATATTTTTAATAATAAGTCTTGTTAATATGCATCCCAACCGCCAGCCAGCCAGCCAGCCTCAGCAATATTTAGTAGTCGAACTGTTAAGGCGAAATTGAGATTTGTTAGTTGGTGTATGCGGTAAATGACCCTGAAAGCCGCCTTGTTAACATCAATCAGTCTTGTGTTGTGTATCCACAAGATGAGTGAGATAGAATAACGCTGCGGATAGATGGATTTTTTTGTCCTTTACTTCACCAACCACTGTGGAGGGTGAGTGATGTTGGGAAATTCGACGAGAAACACGCCAAATTGTGTACGGCCTATACAAGTAACTGGCTCACTCCACAGCATGAGCAGTTAACTTGGTAGATACACACACATGGAAGAGGCGAAATTAGGCAGTTTGTCTTTTACTCCTGAATGCAAAATAAGGCGGTGGTGGTTTTGAAGATACAGTGTAATTCGACAGCGGGGAATGCTGTTCGTTTTGCCGCATTTATAAGGCACAGCTGCGTCAGTATCCCGCTGATGATGTCCCTAAGGAACTCCATTTGTAAGAATAAGGCCTTCCTTTTTAAGAACTTTTGGTAACTTTGGCTGCCTTGATTTTGTTATAAGAATAATAATATATTCTCATTTTTTGTACATGAGGGACGCCAATTTACAGGCATCATCAATTCGGTAAATTACACATACGATTAGTAAGCATATTTAGTAATGATAATATAATAAGATACATATGTATTCCTACCTATGTAGGACACACCAGTTGTACAGGCATGGATAAGTGTTATTTAAATTACACATTTAAATTACATGAATTACGGTTAAATTATATGGTCGCTGTCTATCTTGTTTAGTTGATGGGAAAAATTTGATAACTAGTGATTCAATGGACCACATCAAGAAATATAGAGATATTAAAATGACAATTGCAGCGAAGAAATTTTTCTTTTCGACGAAGTCATCATCTAGGCTGTACATTCGTGTATTTATATCAAATGGATGGGAAAGTTCCAGAATAATTTCTGGTTAGGGGTCAAATTAATAAAAATTACAATTAGGAATTAGAATGCAATAATAAACAGCGTTGGGGGGCGGGGGACGGATAAAACTCGAACAAAGTAGCATTATAATAACTAAGAAGATTGACATTGTGCATTTTGGGGGTTAGAAATGTAGAAATAACAAAACAGACAGGATGTTTGGATAAAAAACTAATGTGATGAATAATTGTTTATGCAATCAGGGATTAAATATGTAGAAATAGT
Source organism: Trichobilharzia szidati (assembly GCA_944472155.2). Taxonomy (NCBI): domain Eukaryota; kingdom Metazoa; phylum Platyhelminthes; class Trematoda; order Strigeidida; family Schistosomatidae; genus Trichobilharzia; species Trichobilharzia szidati. The sequence goes on from OX235279.1 coordinate 7,778,498, forward strand.
AAAATGACAAAATAAACAGGAAGTGTGGATATGAAAATATGGTAGTGTAGACATGGATTAAGAAAAACTTAAAATAACATGAATAAACAGGAAGTTTAGATAAGAAGGGCGATGAGATTGTCATTACTAAAAACGAAAATTTTACCTGTTTATGATGGCCATGGCACGGACAGGGGTTGGATGTAATTCTTTTGGATACAAAGTGTGGGTTTGAGCTTTTGCATAGCTAGCGCCTCAGCTATGCCCAGATGTCTTAATTTCACTCCCTTCGATAGGTTTGATTGAATCTTGTATATTACTTTGAAGGATTTTTTGAAAGGCGCTGAATGTCCTGAGTTTTGGTGTTTTTCCTCTTGTCTTTTGTTTCAGATTGACATGCTTCTAAAGGGTAAATAAAATGAATAACAAGAAGAATCGATTCCTACAGATATATACACATATATTACCTAATTGTCTGTGATAGCGAACATCCACTAAGTCAGTCAGTCAGTAATATATCTATAATATAGGGTTTTTTCAAACACCTCTCAACACATTATATTCCATATAGAGTGAGTGCAGTTGTTGTCTTTCAAAAGAAATTATATTCTCGTTTATTAAACTTTAATTTACTATGAAATAAATCAGAAAGTATTTTTCTCTCCCTCTGTCTCTCTTCTGGTGGATGCTTCTGTAGAAGTTTTCTATTAATCTGTATGTATGTACCGCTATGGCACCAGTGACTCACTTCATGTATCTATCTATCATCCACCTGCCTATTTTCGTGTTAATCTTGATTATTATTTTCACATAATTCACTTGTGATTTTTTGTCAAGTTTCTGTGCTTGTTTGTTTATTTGTTTGTTTAAACAAGCAAATGCATATTTTATTTCTCCTCTTTTTTAATATTTTTAAATTTATTCTAAAATAAAGTGTAAGTATATACAAATTGCTCAAAAGAATTTTATTTTATTTCGTCCATTGTGTAGAACGCCTCAGGGATTCTTCATTCTCAGCTGAGGTATATATATATATATATAACCGTTTGAAATGAATCGTTGGGAACAACTATTTTGGTGGCATTTAGTGATATAGCATACACTCCTTTTTCGTGTTGTTTGTTCAATCCCCCCCCCCACTAGTTTCTGTGATCAAAAAGCTCAGGGAAATGAGAGTGCAGTTTACAAAATCAAATTAAAGCCTAAGATTTGCAATTTTAAAAGTCTCCTTACAATCACCTTGGAAGTATAAAAAGTATACACAATTTCATATGAACTGTGATCAAGATTTGACCGGATAGTTGCAAAATAATTGAGCGCTGAGTGAGAAGTAGACATTTATAAAATTATATTTGGGATCACAAGTATCTCCGCTAATCGCCAATCTATTTATGCACTCATTAGAAACAAATGCAACTATGAGACGCTCTAGTCCTCCAAAGATGTCGTTAAGATACGTGGATGACATACCTTCATCATAATCAGACGTAGTTTGTTAAATGAACTTTTTCACTTAATAAACAATATGTCAGAAACTATCAAGTTTTCCAAAGAGGTTGAATCCGATGAGAATGAGTTGGCATTCCTGGACTGTTTAAGTAAAAAGAAAATTAGATGGAAAATTTAAAATAAACATTTTCAGAAAGCCGAGAAATTCGGATAGATACCTAGATTACTATTCAGCTGACCCATTTACCACCAAAGTAACTGTGACCAAGAATCTGATCAACAGAGCCAAACGTCTAGTTACTGATGAGGAAGAAGATATTAGCAAGGAATTAAAATTGGTTCAATCCACTCTTGAATCAAATAATTATCCAAAAACCTTCATAAAAAGATATTTAAAATGTGAAGATAAGGATGAATCGAAACCTGATGCTAAGAGTTGGGTTAGTACAGCGATGATTCCTTACCGCAAAGAAACATCCGACGAAATAAAGCAAATCCGTAATGATCACAACATAAGAGTGTATTTTCGTGCATCAAACACCTTACGCTCATTACTGGTTAAGGTTAAGGATAAAATAGAACAAGAAAATCAACAGAACTGAGTATACCAGATCAATTGTGGGGATTATAACGCCGTATATGTAGGAGAAACTTCCAGACACGTAGATGTAAGAGTGAAAGAGCATAAACAATGTCTAAAGGTGGTTCCAAAGACCTCTGCAGACTTGAAGGAGCTAGAAAACAACTCAGCGATTGCACAGCATTCGATAGAAACGGGATATAAAATTGACTTTGATAAGACTAAGGTTTTAGAGAATGGTTTTGGTTCATATAAAGAAAGACTGACTGACTGCAGAAGCCCTACATATATGGGTGAATCCCAACAGTTTGAACAGACGTGAAGGTGTGATCTTAGCTCAGCTAATAATAATAAATAAATTGGATATGTTTTCAACAACTAGTCACACTTGACCAAATTCCCGATTGTCTACGTCTTCTTATGGAGAGAATAACAAATGTTTTATGACTGTTCACCCACACACATCATTGTATACTGCATATACACATATATTTTAACAAAAGTAGACTAATTTTGAAAGTCTGAGGTCAAATTTTGATCACAGTTCATATAAAAACTTTTGTTTTGTTTTGTTTATTATACCTATTGATAGCTGTTTCTTGATTCACATGACAGGACAAACAATTCAAAACAAGAGATGTACTTTTATATATAAACATACTATTTTATTTATTTATTTATTATACATGTTGATGCCTGTTGCATGACTCGTGATTGGACAAAGTTTAAAAAACAAGAGTTTTTCCTTTTATATATAAACCTCTGTTATGTTAATTTCGATTAATTTCCCTGAAGAAGTTCGGACCAGATTGCCGAACACAGGAAACGTTGGAATTAATCATTTCAATTTCGCTGAGATTTTACAAATATAATTTTATAAATGTCTATAGACAATTTCATTAAAGTCGATTCCTACAGATATATACACATGTATTACCTAATTGTCTGTGATAGCGAACACCCACTAAGTCAGTCAGTCAGTCAGTAATATATCTATAATATAGGGTTTTTAAATACCTCTCAACACATTATATTATATTATTATTATTATATTATATTCTCGTTTTTAAACTTTAATTTACTATGAAATAAATCAGAAAGTATTTTTCTCTCTCTTTTTCTGTCTCTCTTCTGGTGGATGCTTATATAGAATTTTTCTATTAATCTGTATGTATGTATGTGTGAATGTATGTACCCCTATGTCAGCGACGACTCACTTCATGTATCTATCTATCATCCACCTGCCTATTTTCGTGTTAATCTTGATTATTATTTTCACATAATTCACTTGTGATTTTCTGCCAAGTTTCTGTGCTTGTTTGTTTATTTGTTTAAACAAGCAAATGCATATTTTATTTCTCCTCTTTTTTAATATTTTTAAATTTATTCTAAAATAAAGTAAAGTGTAAGTATATACAAATTGCTCAAAAAAATTTTATATTTTTAATAATAAGGCTTGTTAATATGGATCCCAACCGCCAGCCAGCCAGCCAGCCAGCCTCAGCAATGTATTTAGTAGTCGAACTGTTAAGGCGAAATTGAGATTTGTTAGTTGGTATTCGGTAAATGACCCTGAAAGCCGCCGCCCGGTTAACATCAATCAGTCTTGTGTTCTGTTCTATATCCACAAGATGAGTGAGATAGAATAGCGCTGCGAATAGATAGACTTTGTTTGTCCTTTACTTAACCAACCAACCACTGTGCAGGGTAGGTGATGTTGGGAAATTCGACGAGAAACACGCCTAATTGTACGGCCTATGCAAGTAATTGGCTGACTCCACAGGAGCAGTTCAATTGGGAGATACACATGGAAGAGGTGAAATTAGGCAGTATGTCTTTTACTCCCGAACGAATGCAAAAGAGGAGTGATTTTGAAGACACAGTGTAATTCGGCAACAGGGAATGCTCTTCGTTATACCGCATTTTTGGGGCTCTGTGTCAGTATCCCGCTGATGCTGTCCCCAAGGAACTGCATTTCTAAGAATAAGGCCTTCCTTTTTAGGAACTGTTAGTAACTTTGGCTGCCCTGATTTTGTAAGAATAATAGTAATAATAATATATTCTCATTTTTGTACATGAGACATTAGTTCACAGGCATCATCAATTCGATAAATTACACATACGATTAGTAAGTATAGTTAGTAATGATAATATAATAAGGCACATATATTTATTCCTACCTATGTAGGACACACCAGTTGTATAGGCATGGATAAGTGTTATTTAAATTACATGAATTACGGTTAAATTATATGGTCGCTGTCTATCTTGTCTTTAGTTTATGGGAAAAATTTGGTTATTCGGGGAAAATACTCATTGGAACATTAGATTGAGAAGAATAAGAAGTTCAGCAAAGATGTCGATCTTTTCGGCGATTTCATTTTCAAAAGTAGCTGTACAATCGCATTTAAATACATAATTTTACATGGATACAATTCTTGTTTGATTCTACATAATTATTATGACGGCGAATAAAAGGTGATAATTATTTCCAACTAGATGGATGGTTTTACGAGAGGCTTAGAAACAAAATTACGCAGCATCAGAACGGAAAACAAGTGTGTAAAAATGAGCGATCATGGAAACAAAATTGAAATAATAATTTTCAACTCTAGATGGGAATCAGGAGGTGCGAATATAGATTACAAGAGCCTTAGAAAAAAATTACATGGTATTTAGCAAATTACAGGTGTGCAGAAAATGAGCATGGAAACAAAAATTGATATAGTAGTTTTAACTTAAAATGGAAGTTAGCAGGTGTGAATATAGATTACAAGAGCCTTAGAAACATAAAAAATTGCACAGGATTAAGATATAATTGTTAATTTTTTAAAACGGATTATAAATGTGAACAGGAAAAGCATGGAAACAAACTTAAAATAACTGTATTTTTTTATAACTGGAAAAAAAATGTGGTGAATCGAATGAAGACTGAGGGAGTAAGAATCACGCACATAGCGAACGAAAAGGGATCAAAAAATAAAAACAAAAACGGAAGCTATGGTAACATACCGAACTAAGTCCATGGTAGTTGTAGAGGTTGGACTTATATCTTTTGAACACACAGCTCCGGCTTCTCGATGCATATTGCGAGGGCTTCTGCAGTACAGAGAAGTCGGAAACACACTGCTTTCCGTAGGTTTATGTTGACTTTGTAAATTACTTTGAAAGAATCAGTTGAGATGTTGTGGTATTCAATTCGCACAAGAAGGCTCTTACGATCTGTGTAACCAAACTTGCACAGTGACAATTCAAGCCTTTAAATCAACACTCCATGAAAACTTCTTCACAGTCATGTATTCTAAAATATGGAACAACCTGCCCCTAGATGTCAGGACTTCCTCTTCACTTATAAGTTTGCGATCCATCTCTCTACAAAGACGCGTGCGACAGTTTCAGCAGATATATCCTTGATGGGTACTGCTTCAGGCCATCGTGTGAAGCGATCGATGCAGGTTAACATATAGGTGTATCCATGAGATTCTGGAAGGGGGCCAACTAAATCTACATGGACGTGTTCGAAACGGGCATCAGGGATAAGAAAAGTGCCAAGGGGGCTTTTAGTGTGTCTTATTACCTTGCACTTTTGGCAAGCTAAGCACGTCTGTGCCCATTCCCTTACTTCCTTGTTAATACCAGGCCAGCAAAACCTACTAGTTACGAGTTTGACAGTAGTTCGAATACCTGGATGGGATAAGCCATGCAACGTATTGAAGACGTTACGGCGATAACTTTTAGGCACGATGGGGCGAGGAGTACTAGTGGAAATGTCACACAGAATAGTATCCTTTCCTATACCTAAGGGTTTCTTGGCTAGTTGTAGAGTTGTTTTCGACAACTCACGCTGAAGCTCAATATCTTCTTTTTGAAGACGAGCCAGTTTTACAAGGTCTATGCCATCGATTTGGGTGAAAGAACAAATACGTGACAAGGCATCTGCCACAGTATTGTTCACTCCGGAAACATGGCGAATATCTGATGTAAACTGTGAAACGTAATCTAGTTGTCGCGATTCCCTGGGTGAATACTTATCTGAAGTTGAGTTCAGAGAGTACGTCAGAGGTTTGTGGTCAGTGAAAATGGTGAATTCACGACCCTCAACTGAATGTCGAAAATGACGTATAGCACAGTACATAGCTAGAAGTTCCCTTCCGAATGTGCTGTACTTCGTTTCAGCTACTTGAAGGCGCCTCGAGAAAAAGGCGAGTGGTTGCCATTCGTTGTTAACTAGTTGTTGTAGAACTGCGCCGATTGCAGTGTCTGATGCATCAACCGAGATACTCAACGGTGCCGTTGGATCTTGATACATAAGAAGGGTGGCATCTGCAATAGCTTTCTTTACCTGAGTAAAAGCATGTCGAGCAGACGTGTCGAGTTCGATAGCCTTGTTGTTCCCTCGAAGGAGATCGGTTAATGGCTGAATTAGAGAAGCACAATTAGGAATAAAACGTCGGTAATAACTTACCAAGCCGTTAAAAGTGCGAAGGCATTTTACTGTCTTTGGCTCCGGAAAGTTCAGTATTGCTTCGACTTTGGTAGCCAGTGGGCGAATACCCTGGCAGTCAATAGTGTGACCCAGAAAATCGAGTGAGCCAACGCCTATTTGACATTTCTGTATATTGATGGTAACACCATGTTGGCGTAACCTTTCAAATGCCAAGTCCAAGTGTCTAAGGTGAGTTTCCTTATCTGGACTGGCAATGAGGCAGTCGTCTAAGTATGCGTATACAAAGTCGAGACCGCGAAATACTTCGTTGATGAAGCGTTGGAATGTTTGGGCCGCATTCCGGAGGCCGAATGGCATACGTAGGAATTCAAAAAGTCCGAAAGGCGTGATGATAGCCGTTTTCGGAATATCTTCCGTTGCCATGGGAATTTGGTTATATGCTTTAACCAAGTCGATTTTGGAGAATATAGATGCTCCAGATAACGTTGCCGTCAAGTCGTGTATGTGAGGCAAAGGGTAGCAATCAGGAGTTGTTTTGGCGTTGACTCGCCGGTAATCACCAGTGGGTCGCCAATCGTTACTATCCTTTTTTGGAACCATATGCAATGGGGATGCCCATGGACTATTCGATGGCCGAATGATGCCAAGGGTGAGCATATGATCGAATTCGTTTCTGGCAATTCTCAGTTTGTCAGGGGCCAGTCGTCGTGCTTTAGATGTCACGGGCTGTCCTGAGGTTATGATGTGGTGCATAACATTGCTGGTTATACACGGGAGATCGTTAGATGGGCAATTCAGTTCCGGATATTTGTCAACGATCGGTTGAAAAGTTGGATCGAGGATTGCTTTCATCTTAACGATTGACAAGCTGGGGCCACTGTAAGTTATGCCTTTGATAGACAAACTAGTAGTGTTGTCAATTAATCGTTTACGGCGGACGTCTACGAGCAAATCATGATGATTAAGTAGGTCCGTGCCGATGATGGGCATTGTGACGTCAGCGATTAGGAAAATCCACTGAATAGGTTTGCGTAAACCTACGTTCAGATAGACGTATTTCCGACCATAGGTTGCAATTGGTTTTCCATTTGCAGCCTGTAGGTTGAAGTTGGGATCCTTCTGTCGATCTGCTGCTGTAGCAGGAAGGACGCTGACTTCGGCGCCTGTGTCGACTAGATATCTAGTCTGGCTCATTACATCATGGATGTAAAGTAAGCGGCTAGTGCCACCGGCGACGGTTGCCGCTAACGCGTGCCGGCGGGATAGTTTCCCACAGACTTGGAGGCTTTGTCGAAATCACAAGGTTTTCGACAACATTTTGCTTCCTTGCCATAGGTGTTGTGATACCAACACCAGTCAGGATTTTTGAGAGAACGTGTGTTGGACTTAGATCGTCCACGTGCGTTTTGCCGTTGAGGGGATCTAGAACGACGGTTTGAGGAATTACTAGGCTTGTTTGACCTAAGCATCTGCTGGACGGAGTTGCATAACTCTATCATTGCAGAATCCTTCTTCGAAGTCTGTTCGGTAACAGAGTATACTTCGGTGACTGGCCGTTTCGTTATCTCTAGAATTCTATCTGCAGAGACAGCTAAATCATCTATGAGAACACCCTGAAGTGTCACAAGTACAGTCTGAACTGACTGTGGCAGTTTGGATAAAAATAGTTCTCTGAACAGTCCTTCATCGAACTGACTTTGGCCAATGATCTCTTTCATTCTTGCCAGCATGTTCACGGCTGACTGATCTCCTAACTCGATGTTACGAAACAACTCATCCAGACGTTGCCGATCTGTGAGAACGTTTCTCTTGAGGATGGATGCTTTTAGCGACTCGTACGAGTTACTTACCGACATCTGCAGAGTTACGCACCTGCTGAATTCCCGCGGTAGGGCGTGAATAACTGCAAGGAACTGTGAACGTTGATCAGTTATGCCATGTTCACAAAAATCAGACTCAGCAATCTGAAACCACGTTTCAGCATTATCGGGCCAATATGGTACTAGCTGGATTGTTTTGGCGGCTGAGCGAATCTGAATAACCTTGGGGCTAGGATCACTCATGACGAAAAGTATGCCGATAACAATATAGTACAAGAATAAACACAAAAAGGAACGAACTCACCGGGTTTATCTGCGTGTGAATTGAAGATGAAGTTCGAGGTTGGGCTCACCAGTTTAGGGATTGACGGTATCGACGTTCGCGTGTTGTACGGATTATACTAACGCAAGATCTTATACCAACAACCACTATAGTGTTCGTTCTTCGAGTACCAAATGGTAAAGCAAAAGACCAGATTTTTTCGTCCAAATACGATATATATTTTGGGACCAAATCGCGGGTAGGAATGAATGCTTAGCTAGCTAGTAATCGTGCACGCACGTGACACGACGGAGCACCAAATGGCGGGGATGCTTGACCGTAAGCCTTCAGCTAAACAAGTCGACTTAAACAGTGATGGTCAGCATCCAATGTTGAGTGATGATTGCTGTGGTTAATAATTTTGGGGAATTATTTACCGCTACAGTCTCATATCATCAGAAGCACTTCATGTCATCAAATGGAATCCAAACTGTCTGAACTGAATAGGAATGATGGACTAAAACAGAATCTGACCTGGTTACAACACCCTCCTCCCCAATGAATTGACGAAATCAACATGAATGTGATAAGCAAGTTCACTATGTAAACACACACTGTCTTTGTAATTTTAAACACCGATCAAATCCAACAATCTACACTTGGTTGTGTTATCTTTGCCAATTGGCGAACTTGACAACGAAAAATGACCCCATACTGACGAACGATGATAAAGTTAGTAAACTTTGTTTTGATACCAGCCAGGGAAGATGTACTATTACCTCTGTTATTTGGTTTAGTCATTCATCTTCATTGATATTCTGACCTTCAATATGTCCTGCTTTTAACTTGACCTAAGTAGTCAAGTCTATTTTCTCACCCACCTCTTAACTCTCTGTTATATATTTGCTGATTGTATTTTGTAAATTCTGGTTTAATAATACTGCTTTGATAAAGCTATTGGCATTAAATAGCGAAACGTCAGTAAGAGCAACGATAACATCGTTTTGTTTTTCATTCATTCACTGGGAAATACAAAATAGCCTTTATTATGATGAATACCATATACCACCCAACGCCCAAGTTTTTTCAAACTGTTAAAAGTGAAGTTGGTTTGGATATATATAAACACAATTTCATTTAAGTCATAAAATTGAAAATAAAAAACAGGGTAGTCATTTCGTTAGACTAATTCATTCTGTAACACGTGGAAAGCAGCATTCAACCGAGAGGAACACTGCTGAGCACTGGCGTGTATTAGTGAAACATCACTCACAACCTAGTTCTACGCAGGCAATCAGAATTCTGTATAATTAAATTGTATTGCCTTTTCATCAGAATAAGGCAATGCGATGAATAAACATGAACAACGCCAAACTTCTGAAAGAAATGTGTTGTTGTTAAGACTGAAAGGTAAAAAGACTGGTTTTGGTAAACACATTAATCTACCTGGAATCAACCCTAATCAATATTTGCCCAATCAGGTCAACTCAACCCAAGCGTAAACGTGAACTAGAGCTTAGCTCACTGGAGAAGGAGGAGGAGTGTGAGCACACCAATGACCTCGAGACACACACACCCAACCTGCAAGTTAGAACAAACAGGTTTCAAAAAAAAGTAACACTATAGTCATGCATAAAATGTGCTTAATGATATCTCGTGAGTTACGGGAAAGATAAGATAGGGAGGGGGATTAGGGCTAAGGACTGATTAGAGTTAGGTAATATGTGCCCTAAGACTAATTTATAATAATCTGATAGGAGAGAGATATTAGGTTAGGCTCAAGTTATGTTAGTGATAGTTTCGATTAAGGAAAAATTGGAAGACCTAGATGAATAGGTGTATAGAACTTGGTTTAACTACTCTGCTGGCAATTCAACTGAGAACTGTGAGGCATTCCTGTCACACGTCTGCGAAAAGTATGGTATGTGTGACAGTTGCAGGCCTTTTTATCCATTAATTTCACAATAATAATAATAACAATAATGATTTACTTTATTCCAAAATCAGTACTTGTGATACAGAATGGAATTTTCAGCATTAATTAATCACACTCATATTGCATCTAATTTCCTCAAATTATAAATAAAATTAATCACACAGAAAATTTTCCACATTTACTTACATTAGGAGCAATGTCACAAACATGCAGCATCTAAAATGGAAATAATAATAGTGGTAACAGTTATGGTAATAATAATAATATAAGTCAAAATTGGCGTGCCCTTGTTTCACACAGTATTGTCGATGCGGTATAGAAATCCTAGCATGTTTAAAAATATTGAATATAATGTTCTCTTTGCATGGTGTAGTGAGGGGAAGAACAAAGATTACAGCAGTCAAAGAGATAAGTTCGTGTTTGCAATTATGAGAGCAAAACAAAGAAGCAACAGGACCATACATATAATAAAAATAATACAAGTAAAACTTGAGGGTATATAAGGATGGATGTGTAAGAGTTAGACTTGGATTAACTTCGACCTAACAATAACCACTCTTACAAAACTTCTTCACCGCTTATGGCCTTAATCGTACTCTGCCTAACGTGCAAGTACTAAGGAACGGAATCAAGGTTAAAAGACTTGAGATAACTAGCGTGACTGGAACAGAGTTATATTTACACAAAAGCAATATGAGATTTGATAAAGAATAAGAGGGTATACACTTATCTGCAGTTGAGACGGTGATAAGCTCGGAGAGTGTGCTGGATGAAAGCACAGCGAGAGAACGAAACCGAAACCGTACAGGAGGTTCAGGAATCCAAAGAGGAAGTGGGGTTAAAGGTCAGGTGAGTTCGTTCAAACAAAAGTTCGAACGTATAATGTACACTACAGGTTATCCCCCCCTTAGAAGGTTGGTGGGATAACAGCAAGCTTCGATATATAAAAGTAGCAAGGTTGTGTACAATAACAGTGAATGAGCAATAAAGTGTGGAGATAGTAATAAAATAGTTTTTTTAAATATATATATTGTGAAAAGAAAGAATGAAGGAAAAAAATTAAAACAATTTATGGGCACTATGTACATGATCAATGGCGTAAGATTGAATATAAGAAGAAATAACGCTGGTGCCTTGGTGCGATTTCAAGCTTCTGAGTTGTCTGGTTTCTTTTTTTAACATCGCTTATTTTTACTTATCTTTTTTTTTTAATATCTGTTCATTTAGTATTTTTTTTAACGACATACTATTACGGGCTGAATTATGTGGAGGTCTGATGGTTTACCTCCGTTACCCAGGTTGTTATAAGGGGAAGGTGACTCATTATGTCTAATTTCATCTTAGACTAATGCTCCATCCCTCCTCTTCAACCAAAACTAGTAGTAATACCAAAGGCAATCAATATACCAGCGTATTAGGAGGAATAAAGTAAAAGCAACAGAAAAGAATAGAAGAAGAGGTTAAGACTTCAAAATCAGCATAAGGTGTTAACGAAAACTTAAGCGGAATAAATGCGAGGGAACTAGTGTAACATGGAAGTGATACGCCAAATTGAAATAATACAAGGAAAATTGCTAACGCTGTGAAAACTGATGCAATGTACAGAGAAGTGTGTGCAAAACCAATAGTTATGAGTAGGTACAATCGCCGTTTTAAAAAAAAAATGTTGCAAGCTGTATAATTAAATTCATCCAAAGTAGTTACAAATGCGGATCACAAAATAAAAATAAGTGTCATCATAGCACAACCTGAGTGAACATCATAAAGTCTGTAAAAAAAAAATTGAGCAGATTAAAATGTACAGCAGAGAAGTGACACAGTCATGGGCAATAATATGTAACGGTTCGTTGAACTATATAGTACAAATTTTGCTTATTATTATTTCTCTTTAAATTTCATTTTTAGACTTTTTTGTTTTTACATTTTATCTTTTTATTTCTTTTACTTTATTATTTTTTTTATTGGTCTATATTTTGTTAGTTCGCTTGGTAATTCCACAAGTGATGGGAGCCATCATACGACGATAGAGTTGATTGATATAGTTAGCTGTTCGAGTGCAAGGCCGAAAATAAACTGTTAGAACACTCTGTAAAGAGAAAGAAATCTAACAAGGTTAGTAACTGTAAAAGTGGCTACTGCCCACAAACTAAATCAAAAGGGTAAATACAATGAAAAATGAATGTAAACTGCGACAAAGAAAGAAGAAAAAAATGAGAGTATGAAATACTCTTGTACGTAAAAGTGTTTAGTTAACGAATTCGCAGTATCACTTAGGCCACTGCACACGCCGACCGGCGCGTGTAACTGTTGCCTTACTTGTTGCATCTGGCGAACTGATAGGTTTAGTAGGATTTTCAACAATCGAAATTGCCTGGGGTGTGGGTGCAGGCGTAGTTGCTGGTTGTGTAGGCGTGATGGGTACAGATTCTTCGATGTAGGCCGCTTTAAGTCTGTCGACACTTACGGTGTCTTGACGGCCAAGTCGATCAATAACAAAAATTTTCTTTCCTACTAACGACCTTGAATGGTCCATCATAAGGGGGTTGTAACGGTCTATGAACGGCGTCGCAACGCACAAAATCGTGTGTACAGTCATCGAGCCTAGCATCTACTTGCACTCTCTTGGTTTGTGTGCGTGTGGGAGGTGGTTGCAGGCGCTGCATAAGGCGCTTGAGGTTCTGAGCATAACAATGTACATCCGTAACACTTGGCTCACCACTTTCATGTGGGATAATTTCACCCGGTAGACGAAGGGTGGTACCGAACACCAACTCTGCGGAGGTGCACTGTAAGTCTGCTTTGAGCGTGGAACGGATGCTAAGTAGAACTAGGGGAAGGGACTCGGTCCACTTAGTATTCTCGGTAGCCATTAACGAAGCTTTCAGTTGACGGTGAAAACGCTCCACAAGTCCATTTGCTGCTGGGTGGTACGCGGTTGATTGGGTGCGTTTGCACCCCAGCAGCTCTAAGAGCTTCTTGAAGTGGGTTGGTTCAAACTGCTGTCCACGGTCTATAGTCACCGAAGATGGGCATCCGAATTGAGCTACCCAGCGTTCCATGAACACTCGGCAAATGGTTTCCGCGGTCGTGTCGGCGATGGGAATAGCTTCTGGCCAACGAGTGAACCGGTCGACACATGTCAACAAGTAACAGTGGCCATTCGATGGTGGTAGAGGACCCACTATATCTAGATGTACGTGACTAAAGCGAGCATCGGGTGTGGAGAAGGAACCCACTGGAGTGATGTTGTGTTTGTGGACTTTAGCTCGTTGACACGGCACACAGGCACGTGCCTAGATACGCACGTCGCGATTTATACCAGGCCAGACAAATCTAGCTGACACTAGTTTGTCCGTTGCCCGGATACCTGGGTGGGAAAGGTTGTGGAGGCTATCGAATACCGTACGGCGCAATGAAGGTGGAGCGATGGGTCTCCGGGTACCGGTGGACAGATCGCAGAGGATGGTACCCTCACTATTAACAAGCGGTATACGCTTGATATACAAGGAGGTATTTAACGAGAGCTTATCGAGATCTAACTCTGCAAGCTGACGTTGCGCCATTTGTTTCAGGTCAATGGTTGGCGGTGCCGACATGGTACATATCCTAGACAAGGCGTCCGCCACAGCATTATCAACCCCCGAAATATGTCGAATGTCCGAAGTGAATTGTGAGATATAGTCCAAGTGACGCAATTCGTGCGGATAATATCTATCTGTAGTAGTGTGGAGGGCGTACGTCAGGGGCTTGTGGTCTGTGAACACAATGAATTGTCGGCCCTCCACGAAGTGGCGAAAGTGCTTGACAGCTGCATAAACAGCGAGAAGTTTTCTACCGAAAGTGCTGTACCTAGATTCACATGCAGTAAGTTTACGAGAAAAGAAAGCAATAGGTGACCAAGCACTGGACACACGCTGTTGTAGAACAGCTCCAATCGCAGTGTTGGAGGCATCGACGGAAATGCTGAGCGGTAGCTGGACGTCCATGTGAACTAACATTGTGGCATCAGCAATAGCCTTCTTGATAGTTACAAAGGCTGTCAAGGCTTCCTCGGAGAACACGATGGGCTTACCTTTCCCCTTAAGCATATCAGTCAAGGGGGTCAAGATTTGGGCGCATTGGGGAATAAAGCGACGGTAGTAGCTAACCATTCCCAGAAAGGTGCGTAATGCTTTGAGTGATGTGGGTAGAGGAAAGTTTTGGATAGCCTCTACCCGTTCAGATAAGGGATAGATCCCATCCTTATCTATCCTGTGTCCCAAAAAATTCAAAGACGTGACCCCTATCTCACACTTTGCTAAGTCGAGTGTGAGGGAGTGTGTTGCAAGCGTTTGGAAGACGGCCTGTAAGTGAAGACGATGTGTTGCCTCATCTGGACTAGCTACCAAAATATCATCCAGATAGGCATACGCGCAATCCAACCCGCGCAAAACATCATGACTGAATCGCTGGAATGTTTGTGCGGCGTTGCGGAGACCGAACGGCATTCGAAGGAATTCGAATAGACCAAAAGGTGTGATTACTGCCGTTTTAGGAATATCGTCTGGATGAACTGGAATCTGATGATAGGCGCTTGATAAGTCCAGTTTGCTGAATACCGTGGCACCCTTTAGTAACGACGTAAGGTCATGTGTATGTGGTACGGGGTAGCGATCTGGCACGGTCTGTGCATTAAGCCTGCGGTAGTCGCCACAAGGTCTCCAGTCTATCCCGTTATTCTTTGGCACCACATGTAAAGGGTAAGACCATGGGCTGCTGGATGGACGGATTATCCCCATGTCTAACATATGTTCGAATTCGGCCTTCACGGCTTGTAGTTTTTCTGGGGACAATCGCCGTGGCTTTGCGAATACGGGTGGACCAGTTGTCACGATATGATGAGTAACGGTAGAAGTCACACAAGGAAGTTTGGAAACCGGTTTGAACAGGTTGGCAAAGGACTGGAGAACATCACCGTAAGGGCCGTTAGTGGCAGGGGTTGAATATACTGGACTTATTGAAGGTGTGTGTGTCACAAAACCAGAGATCGGGAGGTTTGTAGCTGAATCGATCAATTTGTGTTTGCCAGTATCTACCAGTAGCTGATAATGTTGCAAGAGATCCATACCAATAATACCGGTAGTTACATCTGCCACAAGGAAAACCCAGCGAAATGATCTACGTAAGCCTATGTTAATATATAGGAACCTTTTACCGTACGTTGTGATTGGCGAACCGTTTGCGGCACGAAGCTGTAAGGAAAGTGGCTTCTGGCGCTCTTCAGATGTTGGTGGAACCAGTGTCAACCAGGAAGCGTGTCCCAGTGTTACGGTCAGTTACATAGAAGAGGCGACATGGAAGTGGTTCGCCAGCGACGTTAGTCGCCAATACGTGCTGGCTTACTGGTTTCCCGTTTGCTGGACATCGAAGGTGCACAGGCGAGTACACTTTTGGGCCTTGTCACCACAACGCCGGTGATATCAGCACACTCCAGGCTGGGAGTTATGAGACCTACGACGCCTGTTGCCAGCTCGTGGAGATCTACCACGAGTCGAGTTGGTGCGGCTATTTGAGCGACCTCTGGGTGTCATCTCCTGTCTTCTCTTACATAACTCCTCATAGAGCTTAGTTATGTGGGCCATCACATCTAATTTTGAGGAGTCCTTAGTCTGAGTGGGACTAGCGGTTACGGCCATCCCGCGAACAAGACGATATATAAATAGAGTGATAACAACAAATATGATAACAAAAAATATGAGTAAAAACAAGGTAAGTAAATTTTATAACTCTGTGTGAAAAACAAATTGCCAATATGAAAAAGGACTATTTACACGTTAGGCTACTAAGTAGGTAAACGGTGAAAACACGGGCTCACCACTTGTAAGAGTTAGACTTGGATTAACTTCGACCTAACAATAACCACTCTTACAAAACTTCTTCACCGCTTATGGCCTTAATCGTACTCTGCCTAACGTGCAAGTACTAAGGAACGGAATCAAGGTTAAAAGACTTGAGATAACTAGCGTGACTGGAACAGAGTTATATTTACACAAAAGCAATATGAGATTTGATAAAGAATAAGAGGGTATACACTTATCTGCAGTTGAGACGGTGATAAGCTCGGAGAGTGTGCTGGATGAAAGCACAGCGAGAGAACGAAACCGAAACCGTACAGGAGGTTCAGGAATCCAAAGAGGAAGTGGGGTTAAAGGTCAGGTTCGAACGTACAATGTACACTACACGTGCGAGCATACAGTTTTGTGGAGTTACTTATTGTTCTCCCTGAGGAGATGCAAGATGAAAGCTGAGGGTGCTGTGGTGGATGCTCCAAGTCAGACAAAATCCCTTTAGAAAAATTTATTGCACGAAGTCAAGTGCCTATCGGCAACGATGTTAAGTATGTGGTCCACTGGGACACCACTCACCCTACTGACTGACAGTCTTCAGCATTCTACGAATTGTGACATAGTTCTTTTTAAGCAAACCAGGAAAGAATAAGAGTGAACAATAAAGAAGAATAGGTAGGATTCAAATTGTGCAGGGGAGAAATTATGAGATATTTCAATCTTTCTTCAAGGTGTCGGTGGCATAGCGGTTTGGACGCTCGTCGACCATGCACATGGTCCGGGGTTCGATCCCCGGCCGATGCACTCCTTTACCTCGCTAAGCCAGAAATAATGCTGATGAAGAGGAAAGGTTGGGCATAAGGCTAGCAACCCCATCCTGTAAAACAAACACTGCTACAGAAACTTCAAGTCACTAGCTTGAAGCCCTATGTTCCACAGGGGAACGTGAAGGAAAAAAGTTTCAATCTTTCTTCTGTGTACGAGAAGCATTTCCTGTTTTGTCTTTAGCCCATACAACACTTTCTACGTGGACCATCAAAATGACTGTATATAATATCAACGTACAGACAAGCTTCTGCGTTGTTTTAGGAGTGCAGCATCACAGGAGCCACCATTTTCGATAGAAATACTAAAGTATGAGTATATCATGTGAGCCACTTCTGAAATGGACACTGAAATTTCCCTCCGCTTCATAGGGAGGGAGAAACGCTGAGTGTTCATCTGAGCTGACAGTGAAACTTCAGACCACTATCATGACTTACTGAGCATGAGAGAAGGGATAGAAAAATAACTGATTCCTACTGAGTCTCACAAAGTTGGTAGGATATAGAGAATGTAGCCGAAGAGTAATTCGGTCACATTTTTGAGTAACAAGTACAGAAACATGAGAATACTGAGAACAGTACTGCAATCAGTTATCCACCTAATACAGCAGCAGCAATGTGATAATGATACATGCAAGGTAATGCACGACGCAAAGGCAACAGAGGCGTCTGGATGGAAGAAAGTAACATGACATGACTGCACACTATAACCAACCCGTCATGGAACTGATTACGATGGGACAGAAGATAAAGTAGGCCTCTGGGAATGTAAAGATAGGCCAACCTTCGATTGGCAAAAGAACACTAGAAGATTTGGAATTTGCAGAATAATTATATCTCATTTCTCACAAACTTGTAGATATGAAATCTAAAATGAAGCTTATTTAGTGTGACACAGAGTTGGGAAATCAGGTGTTGATGTAGAATACCGATTTCTTGGTTCTCATGGTCAGTACTGACATCAGAGAGCTCGGATCTTTCAACAGCCAAAATACAGGTGACCTGTGGAGTCCCCAAAAATAAACTTATCCAAATTTTACTACTATGTAAAAAATGAACATATTGTACGCTACTTTGTTTTAACCAAAAAAACTCTGTACTTTGAACTTCCCTCGAGTTTTAAAAAAATATATATAATTCTGCCTTCGACTCTCCGTCTTCTCCACCATCTCAACTGCCGTCGATCAGTTATAACAACCTGCTTTCTATCTCGAATTTTTGCAGGAGCACCGTAGCCTCTTCCTACGCACTTCGGTCGACCTCCGGCAACGTCAACACTGGAGAATTAGAACTGGAGCAGTCTTCCCGCAGCACTTCTGGAATCCAGTACGTTTATTGTGGAATTTGGATCTTTGTAAACTCAATTGATTTGGTATTTTGTTTTCTATTTGAATTTTGGGTAAATAAGCTAACAGAGCAAGAGGTCCACCACAAAAAAATTGGTGAGCCCGCTTCGAACATTTTTTTCTTCGATGGTTAACCATTTTTTTTGAACATTTTTGCGATAGTTAACTCGTTTTGAACATTTTTGTTGCTATTTTGACCTTATAATCTCGCATTGCTTAATTTTTGTTACCATACGTTTTGCTATTTTGTATATCTCTATACTTAAATATTTTTTGACAATGGCTCCACCTAAACGTTCCACTGTTGCTGAAGAAGGTAATAAAGGCGAAGAGACTCAGAACTCTTCTAATAACGCCTTACCGGACTTAAGACTACCTCAATTTGATCTGGCTGAACCACGTGTCTGGCTCACAATCATTGAACAGTTGTTTGCAGCTCGAGGTATTACGTCGCAGATTGCCATGTATGGTTGCGTATTAGCAGCAATACCCACGGAAGTACTACGAGAGGTTATCGATGTCATAGACAGCAAGCCTACAGACTCTCAATATGACAAACTAAAAGCTGCACTTATCCAGCGGACCACCCTCTCCGATGAAAAACGCATACAACAACTACTTATTTCGTGTGATCTAGGTACAAAAAAGCCATCCCAACTACTTAGACATATGCGCCAATTGATTGCATCACACAAAGTAGATGACTTAATTCTACGTCAGATGTTCTTACAACGTTTACCACAGAACGTCCAACAAATCCTAACAATATCTTCTAGGACGACAGACCTTGAAGAACTAGCTAAGATGGCAGACGATATCATGGACGTGTTATCAAATAATGGCATAAATAGCGTGTCTACAGAGGTAGTACCACCAAGCCCTTCCACATCTATGAAGGACACACCAATGTTTTGGTTACTTTCTCAGTTAACATCTCAAATGCAAGACTTACGACTGGAAGTATCTGAGCTCCGAGCACAGCGGAACCAGTCACAGACAGTATCCAAGCAACGGCGACCAAGATCTAGACGACGTTCTAGAACACCGTCTCAAAGCCGTAACATTTGCTGGTATCATAGGAGGTATGGGCATAATGCCCTGAAGTGTGTCCGACCGTGCATGTACAATAATGGTGACGCAAATCAGGGAAACGCCCTAGCCAGGCAGTAATGGCGACGGCTGTTACAGACAATCATCCCAGTCGCCTTTTCTACGTGAGGGACTTGACTACCGGCACATTATTCCTGGTAGATACAGGCGCCGAGGTCAGTGTTATTCCCCCCTCACTATCCAGGCGATCAGCCAGGATACCTGGTAAACTTTCACTCCGCGCTGCCAATCAAACCAACATACAGACGTATGGTGAACAGTCAATG